>JAWNPD010000653.1:4800000-6259545 GCA_035045305.1 Drosophila maculinotata | reverse complement strand
TTTTTAGGGATTTGGAAACTAACATGTCAACATGAATTTTGACAAGAAAACTGAATTTTCGAAGTTTTTCAACTTTGATTACAGAATTATTAAGGACAATAAACAACGATCAAAATGACTTTGGAAATGTAAATCGGATCAGTTTTGACAAAGTTATGGCTGTTTGAAGTCTCAGAAGGTAATTTTTGGGATTTGTGAACTAACATTTTAGCATGACTTTTGACAAGTTAACCGGATTTCCGAAGCTTTTCAGCTTTAATAACAGAATTATTCAGGACAATAAACAACGATCAAAATGACTTTGGAAATGTAAATCGGATCAGTTTTGACAAAGTTATGGCAGATTGAAGTCTCAGAAAGTAAAATTTAGGAATTTGGAAACTTTTAAGTCCTTGTGACTTTTGACAAGTAAATCGAATTTCCGAAGCTTTTCAACTTTGATAACAATTATAAAGGACAATAAACAGCGATCAAAATGACTTTGGAAATGTAAATCGGATCAGTTTTGACAAAGTTATGGCAAATTGAAGTCTCAGAAAATAAAATTTAGGAATTTGGCAACTATAAAGTCATTATGACTTTTGACAAGTAAACCGAATTGCCAAAGTTTTTTAACTTTGATAACAAATTTAAAGGACAATAAACAGCGATCAAAATGACTTCGGAAATGTAAATCGGATCAGTTTTGACAAAGTTATGGCTGTTTAAAGTCTCAGAATGTAATTTTTTTGAGATTTGGAAACTAACTTGTCATTGTGACTTTTGACAAGTAAACCGAATTACTGAAGTTTGTTAACTTTGATTACAGAATTATTAAGGACAATTAACAACGATCAAAATGACTTTGGAAATGTAAATCGGATCAGTTTTGACAAAGTTATGGCTGTTTGAAGTCTCAAAAGGTAATTTTTGGGGATTTGGAAACAAACATGTTAACATGACTTTTGACAAAAAAACTAAATTTCCGAAGTTTTTCAACTTTGATTACAGAATTATTAAGGACAATAAACAACGATCAAAATGACTTCGGAAATGTAAATCGGATCAGCTTTGACAAAGTTATGGCTGTTTGAAGTCTCAGAAGGTTATTTTTGGGGATTTGGAAACTTACTTGTCATCTTGACTTTTGACAAGTAAACCGAATTTCCAAAGTTTTTCAACTTTGATTACAGAATTATTAAGGACAATAAACAACGATCAAAATGACTTTGGAAATGTAAATCGGATCAGTTTTGACAAAGTTATGGCTGTTTGAAGTCTCAGAAGGTAATTTTTAGGGATTTGGAAACAAACTTGTCAACATGAATTTTGACAAGCAAACTGAAATTTCGAAGTTTTTCAACTTTGATTACAGAATTATTAAGGACAATAAACACAGATAAAATGACTTTGGAAATGTAAATCGGATCTGTTTTGACAAAGTTATGGCTGTTTGAAGTCTCAGAAAATAATATTTGGGAATTTAGTTTTTTTTTGTCATTGTGACTTTTAACAAGTAAACCGAATCTCTGAAGTTTTTTAACTTTGATTACAGAATTATTAAGGACAATAAACAACGATCAAAATGACTTTGGAAATGTTAATCGGATTAGTTTTGACAAATTTATGGCTGTTTGAAGTCTCAGAAGGTAATTTTTTTGAATTTGGAAACTGACATGTCATCTTGACTTTTGACAAGTAAACCGAATTTTCAAAGTTTTTCAACTTTGATTACAGAATTATTAAGGACAATAAACAACGATCAAAATGACTTTGGAAATGTAAATCGGATCACCTTTGACAAAGTTATGGCTGTTTGAAGTCTCAGAAGGTTATTTTTGGGGATTTGGAAACTAACTTGTCAACATGAATTTTGACAAAAAAAATAAATTTCCGAAGTTTTTCAATCTTTGATTGCAGAATTATTAAGGACAATAAACAACGATCAAAATGACTTTGGAAATGAAAATCGGATCAGTTTTGACAAAGTTATGGCTGTTTGAAGTCTCAGAAGGTAATTTTTGGAGATCTGGAAACAAACATGTCAACATGACTTTTGACAAGAAATCCGAAATTCCGAAGTTTTTCATCTTTGATTACAGAATTAATAAGGATAATTAGGATAACAGAATTATTAAGGACAATTAACAACGATCAAAATGACTTTGGAAATGTAAATCGGATCAGCTTTGACAAAGTTATGGCTGTTTGAAGTCTCAGAAGGTAATTTTTGGAATTTGGAAACTTACATTTTAAAATTACTTTTGACAAGAAATCCAAAATTCCGAAGTTTTTCATCTTTGATTACAGAATTAATAAGGACAATTAGGATTACAGAATTATTAAGGACAATAAACAACGATCAAAATGACTTTGGAAATGTAAATCGGATCAGTTTTGACAAAGCTATGGCTGTTTAAAGTCTCAGAAGGTTAGTTTTGGGGTCTTGAAAACTAACTTGTCAACATGAGTTTTGACAAGAAAACTAAATTTCCGAAGTTTTTTATCTTTGATTGCAGAATTATTCAGGACAATAAACAACGATCAAAATGACTTTGGAAATTAAAATCGGATCAGCTTTGACAAAGCTATGGCTGTTTAAAGTCTCAGAAGGTAATTTTTGGGGATCTGGAAACAAACATGTCAACATGACTTATGACAAGAAAACTGAATTTCCGAAGTTTTTCAACTTTGATTACAGAATTATTAAGGACAATAAACAACGATCAAAATGACTTTGGAAATGTAAATCGGATCAGTTTTGACAAAGTTATGGCTGTTTGAAGTCTCAGAAGGAAATTTTTTGGAATTTGGAAACTAACATGTCAACATGACTTTTGACAAAAAAACCGAATTTCCGAAGTTTTTCATCTTTGATTACAGAATTATTAAGGACAATAAACAACGATCAAAATGACTTTGGAAATGTAAATCGGATCAGTTTTGACAAAGTTATGGCTGTTTGAAGTCTCAGAAGGTAATTTTTGGAGATTTGAAAACAAACATGTCAACATGACTTTTGACAAGATAACCAAAATCTTCCGAAGTTTTTCAACTTTGATTATAGAATTATTAAGGACAATAAACAACGATCAAAATGACTTTGGAAATGTAAATCGGATCAGTTTTGACATAGTTATAACTGTTTAAAGTCTCAGAAGGTAATTTTTGGGGATCTGGAAACAAACATGTCAACATGATTTTTGACAAGAAAACTGAATTTCCGAAGTTTTTTATCTTTGATTGCAGAATTATTAAGGACAATAAACAACGATCAAAATGACTTTAGAAATGAAAATCGGATCAGTTTTGACAAAGTTATGGCTGTTTGAAGTCTCAGAAGGTAATTTTTGGAGATCTGGAAACAAACATGTCAACATGACTTTTGACAAGAAATCCAAAATTCCGAAGTTTTTCATCTTTGATTACAGAATTAATAAGAACAATTAGGATTACAGAATTATTAAGGACAATAAACAACGATCAAAATGACTTTGGAAATGTAAATCGGATCAGCTTTGACAAAGCTATGGCTGTTTGAAGTCTCAGAAGGTTATTTTTGGGGATTTGGAAACTAACTTGTCAACATGAATTTTGACAAGAAAACTGAATTTCCGAAGTTTTTTATCTTTGATTGCAGAATTATTAAGGACAATAAACAACGATCAAAATGACTTTGGAAATGAAAATCGGATCAGTTTTGACAAAGTTATGGCTGTTTGAAGTCTCAGAAGGTAATTTTTGGAGATCTGGAAACAAACATGTCAACATGACTTTTGACAAGAAATCCAAAATTCCGAAGTTTTTCATCTTTGATTACAGAATTAATAAGGATAATTTGGATAACAGAATTATAAAGGACAATTAACAACGATCAAAATGACTTTGGAAATGTAAATCGGATCAGCTTTGACAAAGTTATGGCTGTTTAAAATCTCAGAAGGTTAGTTTTGGGGTCTTGGAAACTAACATGTCAACATGAATTTTGACAAGAAAACTAAATTTCTGTAGTTTTTTATCTTTGATTGCAGAATTATTAAGGACAATAAACAACGATCAAAATGACTTTGGAAATGAAAATCGGATCAGTTTTGACAAAGCTATGGCTGTTTTAAGTCTCAGAAGGTAATTTTTGGTAATCTGGAAACAAACATGTCAACATGACTTTTGACAAGAAAACTGAATTTCCGAAGTTTATCAACTTTGATTACAGAATTATTAAGTACAATAAACAACGATCAAAATGACATTGGAAATGTAAATCGGATTAGCCTTGAAAAAGTTATGGCTGTTTAAAGTCTCAGAAGGAAATTTTTGAAATTTGGAAACTAACATGTCAACATGACTTTTGACAAAAAAACCAAAATTCCGAAGTTTTTCATCTTTGATTGCAGAATTTTTAAGGACATTTAACAACGATCAAAATGACTTTGGAAATGTAAATCGGATCAGTTTTGACAAAGTTATGGCTGTTTAAAGTCTCAGAAGGTAATTTTTAGAGATCTGAAAACAAACATGTCAACATGACTTTTGACAAGAAAACCGAAATCTTGAAGTTTTTCAACTTTGATTACAGAATTATTAAGGACAATAAACAACGATCAAAATGATTTTGGAAATGTAAATCGGATCAGTTTTGACAAAGTTATGGCTGTTTGAAGTCTCAGAAGGCAATTTTTAGGGATTCAGAAACTTACTTGTCAACATAAATTTTGACAAGAAAACTGAATTTTCGAAGTTTTTCAACTTTGATTACAGAATTATTAAGGACAATAAACAACGGTCAAAATGACTTTGGAAATGTAAATCGGATCAGTTTCGACAAAGTAATGCCTGTTTAATGTCTCAGAAGGTAATTTTTGGGGATTTGGAAACTTACATGTCAACATGACTTTTGACAAGTTAACCGAATTTCCGAAGTTTGTCATCTTTGATTACAGAATTATTAAGAACAATAAACAACGATCAAGATGACTTTGGAAATGTAAATCGGATCAGTTTTGACAAAGTTATGGCTGTTTGAAGTTTCAGAAGGTAAATTTTTGGAATTTAGAAACTTACATGTCAACATGACTTTTGACGAGAAAAACGAATTTTCCGAAGTTATTCAACTTTGATTATAGAATTATTAAGGACAATAAACAACGATCAAAATGACTGTGGAAATTTATATCGGATCAGTTTTGACATAGTTATAACTGTTTAAAGTCTCAGAAGGTAATTTTTGGAATTTGGAAACTAACATTTTAAAATAACTTTTGACAAGAAATCTAAAATTCCGAAGTTTTTCATCTTTGATTACAGAATTAATAAGGACAATTAGGATTACAGAATTATTAAGGACAATTAACAACGATCAAAATGACTTTGGAAATGTAAATCGGGTCAGTTTTGACAAAGTTATGGCTGTTTTAAGTCTCAGAAGGTTAGTTTTGGGGTCTTGGAAACTAACTTGTCAACATGAAATATGACAAGAAAACTAAATTTCCGAAGTTTTTTATCTTTGATTGCAGAATTATTAAGGACAATAAACAACGATCAAAATGACTTTGGAAATGAAAATCGGATCAGTTTTGACAAAGTTATGGCTGTTTAAATTCTCAGAAGGTTAGTTTTGGGGTCTTGGAAACTAACTTGTCAACATGAACTTTGAAAAGAAAACTAAATTTCCGAAGTTTTTTATCTTTGATTGCAGAATTATTAAGGACAATAAACAACGATCAAAATGACTTTGGAAATGTAAATCGGATCAGTTTTGACAAAGTTATGGCTGTTTAAAGTCTCGGAATGTAATTTCTGGGATTCGGAAACTAACTTGTCATTGTGACTTTTGACAAGTAAACCGAATTACTGAAGTTTTTTAACTTTGATTGCAGAATAATTAAGGACAATAAGCATTGATCAAAATGACTTTGGAAATGTAAATCGGATCAGTTTAGACTAAGTTATGGCAGTTTGAAGTTTCAGAAGGTAAAATTTTGAAATTTAGAAACTTACATGTCAACATGACTTTTGACAAAAAAAACGAATTTCCGAAGTTTTTCAACTTTGATTACGATCAAAATGACTTTGGAAATGTAAATCGGATCAGTTTTGACATAGCTATAACTGTTTAAAGTCTTAGAAGTTAATTTTTGGGGATTTGGAAAAAACATGTTAACATGACTTTTGACAAGAAAACTGAATTTCCGATGTTTTTCAACTTTGATTACAGAATTATTAAGGACAATAAACAACGATCAAAATGATTTTGGAAATGTAAATCGGATCAGTTTTGACAAAGTTATGGCTGTTTGAAGTCACAGAAGGCAATTTTTAGGGATTCGGAAACTTACTTGTCAACATAAATTTTGACAAGAAAACTGAATTTTCGAAGTTTTTCAACTTTGATTACAGAATTATTAAGGACAATAAACAACGGTCAAAATGACTTTGGAAATGTAAATCGGATCAGTTTCGACAAAGTAATGCCTGTTTAATGTCTCAGAAGGTAATTTTTGGGGATTTGGAAACTTACATGTCAACATGACTTTTGACGAGAAAAACGAATTTTCCGAAGTTATTCAACTTTGATTATAGAATTATTAAGGACAATAAACAACGATCAAAATGACTGTGGAAATTTAAATCGGATCAGTTTTGACATAGTTATAACTGCTTAAAGTCTCAGAAGGTAATTTTTGGAATTTGGAAACTAACATTTTAAAATAACTTTTGACAAGAAATCTAAAATTCCGAAGTTTTTCATCTTTGATTACAGAATTAATAAGGACAATTAGGATTACAGAATTATTAAGGACAATTAACAACGATCAAAATGACTTTGGAAATGTAAATCGGATCAGTTTTGACAAAGTTATGGCTGTTTTAAGTCTCAGAAGGTTAGTTTTGGGGTCTTGGAAACTAACTTGTCAACATGAAATTTGACAAGAAAACTAAATTTCCGAAGTTTTTTATCTTTGATTGCAGAATTATTAAGGACAATAAACAACGATCAAAATGACTTTGGAAATGAAAATCGGATCAGTTTTGACAAAGTTATGGCTGTTTAAATTCTCAGAAGGTTAGTTTTGGGGTCTTGGAAACTAACTTGTCAACATGAACTTTGAAAAGAAAACTAAATTTCCGAAGGTTTTTATCTTTGATTGCAGAATTATTAAGGACAATAAACAACGATCAAAATGACTTTGGAAATGTAAATCGGATCAGTTTTGACAAAGTTATGGCTGTTTAAAGTCTCGGAATGTAATTTCTGGGATTCGGAAACTAACTTGTCATTGTGACTTTTGACAAGTAAACCGAATTACTGAAGTTTTTTAACTTTGATTGCAGAATAATTAAGGACAATAAGCATTGATCAAAATGACTATGGAAATGTAAATCGGATCAGTTTAGACTAAGTTATGGCAGTTTGAAGTTTCAGAAGGTAAAATTTTGAAATTTAGAAACTTACATGTCAACATGACTTTTGACAAAAAAAACGAATTTCCGAAGTTTTTCAACTTTGATTACGATCAAAATGACTTTGGAAATGTAAATCGGATCAGTTTTGACATAGCTATAACTGTTTAAAGTCTTAGAAGTTAATTTTTGGGGATTTGGAAAAAACATGTTAACATGACTTTTGACAAGAAAACTGAATTTCCGATGTTTTTCAACTTTGATTACAGAATCATTAAGGACAATAAACAACGATCAAAATGACTTTGGAAATGTAAATCGGATCAGTTTTGACAAAGTTATGGCTGTTTGAAGGCTCAGAAGGTAATTTTTAGGGATTTGGAAACTAACTTGTCAACATGAATTTTGACAAGAAAACTGAATTTTCGAAGTTTTTCAACTTTGATTACAGAATTATTAAGGACAATAAACACAGATCAAAATGACTTTGGAAATGTAAATCGGATCAGTTTTGACAAAGTTATGGCTGTTTGAAGTCTCAAAAGGTAATTTTTTAGAATTTGTGAACTAACATTTTAGCATGACTTTTGACAAGTTTAACGGATTTCCGAAGCTTTTCAGCTTTAATTACAGAATTATTCAGGACAATTAACAACGTTCAAAATGACTTTGGAAATGTAAATCGGATCAGTTTTGACAAAGTTATGGCAAATTGAAGTCTCAGAAAATAAAATTTAAGAATTTGGCAACTTTTAAGTCCTTGTGACTTTTGACAAGTAAATCGAATTTCCAAAGCTTTTCAACTTTGATAACAATTATAAAGGACAATAAACAGCGATCAAAATGACTTTGGAAATGTAAATCGGATCAGTTTTGACAAAGTTATGGCAAATTGAAGTCTCAGAAAATAAAATTTAGGAATTTGGCAACTATAAAGTCATTATGACTTTTGACAAGTAAACCGAATTGCCAAAGTTTTTTAACTTTGATAACAAATTTAAAGGACAATAAACAGCGATCAAAATGACTTCGGAAATGTAAATCGGATCAGTTTTGACAAAGTTATGGCTGTTTAAAGTCTCAGAATGTAATTTTTTTGAGATTTGGAAACTAACTTGTCATTGTGACTTTTGACAAGTAAACCGAATTACTGAAGTTTGTTAACTTTGATTACAGAATTATTAAGGACAATTAACAACGATCAAAATGACTTTGGAAATGTAAATCGGGTCAGTTTTAACAAAGTTATGGCAGTTTAAAGTTCAGAAGGTAAAATTTGGAATTTTGAAACTTACATGTTAACATGACTTTTGACAAGAAAAACGAATTAACCGAGGTTTTTCAACTTGATTATAGAATTATTAAGGACAATAAACAACGATCAAAATGACTTTGGAAATGTAAATCGGATCAGTTTTGACAAAGTTATGGCTGTTTGAAGTCTCAAAAGGTAATTTTTGGGGATTTGGAAACAAACATGTTAACATGACTTTTGACAAAAAAACTAAATTTCCGAAGTTTTTCAACTTTGATTACAGAATTATTAAGGACAATAAACAACGATCAAAATGACTTTGGAAATGTAAATCGGATCAGCTTTGACAAAGTTATGGCTGTTTGAAGTCTCAAAAGGTTATTTTTGGGGATTTGGAAACTTACTTGTCATCTTGACTTTTGACAAGTAAACCGAATTTCCAAAGTTTTTCAACTTTGATTACAGAATTATTAAGGACAATAAACAACGATAAAAATGACTTTGGAAATGTAAATCGGATCAGTTTTGACAAAGTTATGGCTGTTTGAAGTCTCAGAAGGTAATTTTTAGGGATTTGGAAACAAACTTGTCAACATGAATTTTGACAAGCAAACTGAAATTTCGAAGTTTTTTCAACTTTGATTACAGAATTATTAAGGACAACAAACACAGATAAAATGACTTTGGAAATGTAAATCGGATCTGTTTTGACAAAGTTATGGCTGTTTGAAGTCTCAGAAAATAATATTTGGGAATTTAGTTTTTTTTTGTCATTGTGACTTTTAACAAGTAAACCGAATCACTGAAGTTTTTTAACTTTGATTACAGAATTATTAAGGACAATAAACAACGATCAAAATGACTTTGGAAATGTTAATCGGATTAGTTTTGACAAATTTATGGCTGTTTGAAGTCTCAGAAGGTAATTTTTTTGAATTTGGAAACTGACATGTCATCTTGACTTTTGACAAGTAAACCGAATTTCCAAAGTTTTTCAACTTTGATTACAGAATTATTAAGGACAATAAACAACGATCAAAATGACTTTGGAAATGTAAATCGGATCACCTTTGACAAAGTTATGGCTGTTTGAAGTCTCAGAAGGTTATTTTTGGGGATTTGGAAACTAACTTGTCAACATGAAATTTGAAAAGAAAACTAAATTTCCGAAGTTTTTCAACTTTGATTACAGAATTATTAAGCACAATAAACAACGATCAAAATGACTTTGGAATGTAAATCGGATCAGGTTTGACAAAGTTATGGCTGTTTGAAGTCTCAAAGGTAATTTTTTGAAATTTGAAAACTAACATGTCAAATACTTTTGACAAGAAAAACGAATTTTCCGAAGTTTTTCAACTTGATTATAGAATTATAAGGACAATCAACAACGATCAAAATACTTTGGAAATGTAAATCGGATAGTTTTGAAAAGTTATGGCTGTTTAAAGTCTCAAAAGGTAATTTTTGGGGAATTGGAAACAAAAGTTAAATGACTTTTGACAAAAAAACTAAATTCCAAGTTTTCAACTTGAAAAATAACGGACAAAAACACCATCATATTCGAAAGTAAATCGGATAGTTTTGAAAGTATGCTGGTTGAAGTCTCAGAAGGAAATTTTGGGGATTTGGAAACAAACTTGGCAAAAATTTTACAAGAAAACTGAAATTCATGTTTTTAACTTGATTAAGAATTATAAAGGACAAAAAAGCGATCAATGACTTTGGAAATGTAAATGATAGTTTTGAAAAGTTATCGCAGTTTAAAGTTTCAGAAGGCTGTTTGAAGTCTCAGAAAGTCATTTTGGGGATTTGAAAACAAAATGTTAAATGACTTTTGACAAGAAATCCAAAATTCCGAAGTTTTCATCTTCGATTAAAATTAAAAGGAAATTAGGATTAAGAATTATAAGGACAATAAACAACGATCAAAATGACTTTGAAAGTAAATCGGATCAGCTTGACAAAGTTATGGCTGTTTGAAGTCTCAAAGGTTATTTTTGGGGATTTGGAAACTAACTTGTCAACAGAATTTGACAAGAAAAGATCAAGTTTACTTTGATAAATATAAGAAAAACAACGATCAAAATGTTTATGGAAGTAATCGGATCAGTTTTGACTAAGTTATGGCAGTTTGAAGTTTCAAAGGTAAAATTTTGGAATTTTAAACTTAATGTCAAAGACTTTTACAAAAAAACGAATCCGAAGTTTTCAACTTTGAAAAATTATTAAGGACAATAAAAACGATCAAATGACTTTGGAAGTAAACGGACATTTTACAAAGTTACGCAGTTTAAAGTTTCAAAGGTAAAATTTTGGAATTAAGAAACTTAATGTCAAATGACTTTTGGCAAGAAAAACTAATTCCGAAGTTTTTCAACTTTGATTATAGAATTATTAAGGACAATAAACAACGATCAAATGACTTTGGAAAGTAAATCGGATAGTTTTGAATAGTTATAACTGTTTAAAGTCTCAAAGGTAATTTTTGGGGATCTGGAAACAACCTTCAAATGATTTTTGACAAGAAAACTGAATTTCCAAGTTTTTTATCTTTGATTCAGAATTATTAAGGACAATAAACAACGATCAAAATGACTTTAGAAATGAAAATCGGATCATTTTGACAAAGTATGGCTTTGAAGTCCAAAGGAATTTTTGAATCTGGAAACAAACATTCAACATGACTTTTGACAAGAAATCCAAAATTCCGAAGTTTTTCATCTTTGATTACAAATTATAAGAACAATTAGGATTACAGAATTATTAAGGACAATAAACAACGATCAAAATGACTTTGGAAAGTAAATGGACAGCTTTACAAAGCTAGCTGTTTGAAGTCTCAAAGAAATTTTGAAATTTGAAACTAACATTCAACATGACTTTTGACAAGAAAAACGAATTCCGAAGTTTATCAACTTTGATTACAGAATAAGGACAATAAACAACGATCAAATAATTGGAAAGTAAATCGGATCACCTGAAAAGTTATGGCTGTTTGAAGTCTCAGAAGGAAATTTTTTGAAATTTGAAACTAACAAATCAACATGACTTTTGACAAAAAAACCAAAATCCCAAGTTTTTCATCTTTGATTCAAATTTTTAAGGACATTAACAACGATCAAAAACTTTGGAATTAAATGGATCATTTTGACAAAGTTATGGCTGTTTGAAGTCTCAAGGAAATTTTTGAAATTTGAAACTAACAAGTCAACAACTTTTGACAAAAAAACCAAAATCCGAAGTTTTTCACTTTGATTCAAATTTTGAAGGACATAACAACGATCAAAATACTTTGGAAAGTAAATCGGATCAGTTTTGACAAAGTTATGGCTGTTTAAAGTCTCAAAGGTAATTTTTAAATCTGAAAACAAACATGTCAACATGACTTTGACAAAATAACCAAAATCTGAAGTTTTTCAACTTTGATTATAGAATTATTAAGGACAATAACAACGATCAATACTTTGGAAATGGAAATCGGACATTTTGACATAGTTATAACTGTTTAAAGTCTCAAATAATTTTTGGGGATCTGGAAACAAACATTCAACATGATTTTTGACAAGAAAACTGAATTTCCGAAGTTTTTTATCTTTGATTCTGAATTATTAAGGACAATAAACAACGATCAAAATACTTTAGAAATGAAAATCGGATCAGTTTTGACAAAGTTATGGCTGTTTGAAGTCTCAAAGGTAATTTTTGGAATCTGGAAACAAACATGTCAACATGACTTTTGACAAGAAATCCAAAATTCCGAAGTTTTTCATCTTTGATTACAAATTAATAAGAACAATTAGATTACAGAATTATTAAGACAATAAACAACGATCAAAAGACTTAAGAAATGTAAATCGGATCAGCTTTGACAAAGCTATGGCTGTTTGAAGTCTCAGAAGGTTATTTTTGGGGATTTGGAAACTAACTTGTCAACATGAATTTTGACAAGAAAACTGAATTTCCGAAGTTTTTTATCTTTGATTGCAGAATTATTAAGGACAATAAACAACGATCAAAATGACTTTGGAAATGAAAATCGGATCAGTTTTGACAAAGTTATGGCTGTTTGAAGTCTCAGAAGGTAATTTTTGGAGATCTGGAAACAAACATGTCAACATGACTTTTGACAAGAAATCCAAAATTCCGAAGTTTTTCATCTTTGATTACAGAATTAATAAGGATAATTTGGATAACAGAATTATAAAGGACAATTAACAACGATCAAAATGACTTTGGAAATGTAAATCGGATCAGCTTTGACAAAGTTATGGCTTTTAAAATCTCAGAAGGTTAGTTTTGGGGTCTTGGAAACTAACATGTCAACATGAATTTTGACAAGAAAACTAAATTTCCGTAGTTTTTTATCTTTGATTGCAGAATTATTAAGGACAATAAACAACGATCAAAATGACTTCGGAAATGAAAATCGGATCAGTTTTGACAAAGCTATGGCTGTTTTAAGTCTCAGAAGGTAATTTTTGGTAATCTGGAAACAAACATGTCAACATGACTTTTGACAAGAAAACTGAATTTCCGAAGTTTATCAACTTTGATTACAGAATTATTAAGTACAATAAACAACGATCAAAATGACATTGGAAATGTAAATCGGATTAGCCTTGAAAAAGTTATGGCTGTTTGAAGTCTCAGAAGGAAATTTTTTGAAATTTGGAAACTAACAAGTCAACATGACTTTTGACAAAAAAACCAAAATTCCGAAGTTTTTCATCTTTGATTGCAGAATTTTTAAGGACATTTAACAACGATCAAAATTACTTTGGAAATGTAAATCGGATCAGTTTTGACAAAGTTATGGCTGTTTAAAGTCTCAGAAGGTAATTTTTAGAATCTGAAAACAAACATGTCAACATGACTTTTGACAAAATAACCAAAATCTTGAAGTTTTTCATCTTTGATTACAGAATTATTAAGACAATTAACAACGATCAAAATGACTTTGGAAATGTAAATCGGATCAGTTTTGACAAAGTTATGGCTGTTTGAAGTCTCAGAAGGCAATTTTTAGGGATTCAGAAACTTACTTGTCAACATAAATTTTGACAAAAAAACTAAATTTCCGAAGTTTTTCAACTTTGATTACAGAATTATTAAGGACAATAAACAACGATCAAAATGACTTTGGAAATGTAAATCGGATCAGCTTTGACAAAGTTATGGCTGTTTGAAGTCTCAAAAGGTTATTTTTGGGGATTTGGAAACTTACTTGTCATCTTGACTTTTGACAAGTAAACCGAATTTCCAAAGTTTTTCAACTTTGATTACAGAATTATTAAGGACAATAAACAACGATCAAAATGACTTTGGAAATGTAAATCGGATCAGTTTTGACAAAGTTATGGCTGTTTGAAGTCTCAGAAGGTAATTTTTAGGGATTTGGCAACAAACTTGTCAACATGAATTTTGACAAGCAAACTGAAATTTCGAAGTTTTTCAACTTTGATTACAGAATTATTAAGGACAATAAACACAGATAAAATGACTTTGGAAATGTAAATCGGATCTGTTTTGACAAAGTTATGGCTGTTTGAAGTCTCAGAAAATAATATTTGGGAATTTAGTTTTTTTTTGTCATTGTGACTTTTAACAAGTAAACCGAATCACTGAAGTTTTTTAACTTTGATTACAGAATTATTAAGGACAATAAACAACGATCAAAATGACTTTGGAAATGTTAATCGGATTAGTTTTGACAAATTTATGGCTGTTTGAAGTCTCAGAAGGTAATTTTTTTGAATTTGGAAACTGACATGTCATCTTGACTTTTGACAAGTAAACCGAATTTCCAAAGTTTTTCAACTTTGATTACAGAATTATTAAGGACAATAAACAACGATCAAAATGACTTTGGAAATGTAAATCGGATCACCTTTGACAAAGTTATGGCTGTTTGAAGTCTCAGAAGGTTATTTTTGGGGATTTGGAAACTAACTTGTCAACATGAAATTTGAAAAGAAAACTAAATTTCCGAAGTTTTTCAACTTTGATTACAGAATTATTAAGCACAATAAACAACGATCAAAATGACTTTGGAAATGTAAATCGGATCAGGTTTGACAAAGTTATGGCTGTTTGAAGTCTCAAAGGTAATTTTTTGAAATTTGAAAACTAACATGTCAATATGACTTTTGACAAGAAAAACGAATTTTCCGAAGTTTTTCAACTTTGATTATAGAATTATTAAGGACAATGAACAACGATCAAAATGACTTTGGAAATGTAAATCGGATCAGTTTTGACAAAGTTATGGCTGTTTAAAGTCTCAAAAGGTAATTTTTGGGGAATTGGAAACAAACATGTTAACATGACTTTTGACAAAAAAACTAAATTTCCGAAGTTTTTCAACTTTGATTACAGAATTATTACGGACAATAAACAACCATCAAAATGACTTCGGAAATGTAAATCGGATCAGTTTTGACAAAGTTATGGCTGGTTGAAGTCTCAGAAGGTAATTTTTGGGGATTTGGAAACAAACTTGGCAACATGAATTTTGACAAGAAAACTGAATATTCGATGTTTTTAACTTTGATTACAGAATTATAAAGGACAATAAACAGCGATCAAAATGACTTTGGAAATGTAAATCGGATCAGTTTTGACAAAGTTATCGCAGTTTAAAGTTTCAGAAGGCTGTTTGAAGTCTCAGAAAGTAATTTTTGGGGATTTGAAAACAAACATGTGAACATGACTTTTGACAAGAAATCCAAAATTCCGAAGTTTTTCATCTTCGATTACAGAATTAATAAGGACAATTAGGATTACAGAATTATTAAGGACAATAAACAACGATCAAAATGACTTTGGAAATGTAAATCGGATCAGCTTTGACAAAGTTATGGCTGTTTGAAGTCTCAGAAGGTTATTTTTGGGGATTTGGAAACTAACTTGTCAACATGAATTTTGACAAGAAAACTGAATTTCCGAAGTTTTTTATCCTTGATTGCAGAATTATTAAGGACAATAAACAACGATCAAAATGTTTATGGAAATGTAAATCGGATCAGTTTTGACTAAGTTATGGCAGTTTGAAGTTTCAGAAGGTAAAATTTTGGAATTTTGAAACTTACATGTCAACATGACTTTTGACAAGAAAAACGAATTTCCGAAGTTTTTCAACTTTGATTATATAATTATTAAGGACAATAAACAACGATCAAAATGACTTTGGAAATGTAAATCGGATCAGTTTTGACAAAGTTATCGCAGTTTAAAGTTTCAGAAGGTAAAATTTTGGAATTAAGAAACTTACATGTCAACATGACTTTTGGCAAGAAAAACTAATTTTCCGAAGTTTTTCAACTTTGATTATAGAATTATTAAGGACAATAAACAACGATCAAAATGACTTTGGAAATGTAAATCGGATCAGTTTTGACATAGTTATAACTGTTTAAAGTCTCAGAAGGTAATTTTTGGGGATCTGGAAACAAACCTGTCAACATGATTTTTGACAAGAAAACTGAATTTCCGAAGTTTTTTATCTTTGATTGCAGAATTATTAAGGACAATAAACAACGATCAAAATGACTTTAGAAATGAAAATCGGATCAGTTTTGACAAAGTTATGGCTGTTTGAAGTCTCAGAAGGTAATTTTTGGAGATCTGGAAACAAACATGTCAACATGACTTTTGACAAGAAATCCAAAATTCCGAAGTTTTTCATCTTTGATTACAGAATTAATAAGAACAATTAGGATTACAGAATTATTAAGGACAATAAACAACGATCAAAATGACTTTGGAAATGTAAATCGGATCAGCTTTGACAAAGCTATGGCTGTTTGAAGTCTCAGAAGGAAATTTTTTGAAATTTGGAAACTAACATGTCAACATGACTTTTGACAAGAAAAACGAATTTCCGAAGTTTATCAACTTTGATTACAGAATTATTAAGGACAATAAACAACGATCAAAATGACATTGGAAATGTAAATCGGATCAGCCTTGAAAAAGTTATGGCTGTTTGAAGTCTCAGAAGGAAATTTTTTGAAATTTGGAAACTAACAAGTCAACATGACTTTTGACAAAAAAACCAAAATTCCGAAGTTTTTCATCTTTGATTGCAGAATTTTTAAGGACATTTAACAACGATCAAAATTACTTTGGAAATGTAAATCGGATCAGTTTTGACAAAGTTATGGCTGTTTGAAGTCTCAGAAGGAAATTTTTTGAAATTTGGAAACTAACAAGTCAACATGACTTTTGACAAAAAAACCAAAATTCCGAAGTTATTCATCTTTGATTGCAGAATTTTGAAGGACATTTAACAACGATCAAAATTACTTTGGAAATGTAAATCGGATCAGTTTTGACAAAGTTATGGCTGTTTAAAGTCTCAGAAGGTAATTTTTAGAGATCTGAAAACAAACATGTCAACATGACTTTGACAAAATAACCAAAATCTTGAAGTTTTTCAACTTTGATTATAGAATTATTAAGGACAATAAACAACGATCAAAATGACTTTGGAAATGTAAATCGGATCAGTTTTGACATAGTTATAACTGTTTAAAGTCTCAGAAGGTAATTTTTGGGGATCTGGAAACAAACATGTCAACATGATTTTTGACAAGAAAACTGAATTTCCGAAGTTTTTTATCTTTGATTGCTGAATTATTAAGGACAATAAACAACGATCAAAATGACTTTAGAAATGAAAATCGGATCAGTTTTGACAAAGTTATGGCTGTTTGAAGTCTCAGAAGGTAATTTTTGGAGATCTGGAAACAAACATGTCAACATGACTTTTGACAAGAAATCCAAAATTCCGAAGTTTTTCATCTTTGATTACAGAATTAATAAGAACAATTAGGATTACAGAATTATTAAGGACAATAAACAACGATCAAAATGACTTAAGAAATGTAAATCGGATCAGCTTTGACAAAGCTATGGTTGTTTGAAGTCTCAGAAGGTTATTTTTGGGGATTTGGAAACTAACTTGTCAACATGAATTTTGACAAGAAAACTGAATTTCCGAAGTTTTTTATCTTTGATTGCAGAATTATTAAGGACAATAAACAACGATCAAAATGACTTTGGAAATGAAAATCGGATCAGTTTTGACAAAGTTATGGCTGTTTGAAGTCTCAGAAGGTAATTTTTGGAGATCTGGAAACAAACATGTCAACATGACTTTTGACAAGAAATCCAAAATTCCGAAGTTTTTCATCTTTGATTACAGAATTAATAAGGATAATTTGGATAACAGAATTATAAAGGACAATTAACAACGATCAAAATGACTTTGGAAATGTAAATCGGATCAGCTTTGACAAAGTTATGGCTGTTTAAAATCTCAGAAGGTTAGTTTTGGGGTCTTGGAAACTAACATGTCAACATGAATTTTGACAAGAAAACTAAATTTCCGTAGTTTTTTATCTTTGATTGCAGAATTATTAAGGACAATAAACAACGATCAAAATGACTTTGGAAATGAAAATCGGATCAGTTTTGACAAAGCTATGGCTGTTTTAAGTCTCAGAAGGTAATTTTTGGTAATCTGGAAACAAACATGTCAACATGACTTTTGACAAGAAAACTGAATTTCCGAAGTTTATCAACTTTGATTACAGAATTATTAAGTACAATAAACAACGATCAAAATGACATTGGAAATGTAAATCGGATTAGCCTTGAAAAAGTTATGGCTGTTTGAAGTCTCAGAAGGAAATTTTTTGAAATTTGGAAACTAACAAGTCAACATGACTTTTGACAAAAAAACCAAAATTCCGAAGTTTTTCATCTTTGATTGCAGAATTTTTAAGGACATTTAACAACGATCAAAATTACTTTGGAAATGTAAATCGGATCAGTTTTGACAAAGTTATGGCTGTTTAAAGTCTCAGAAGGTAATTTTTAGAGATCTGAAAACAAACATGTCAACATGACTTTTGACAAAATAACCAAAATCTTGAAGTTTTTCATCTTTGATTACAGAATTATTAAGGACAATTAACAACGATCAAAATGACTTTGGAAATGTAAATCGGATCAGTTTTGACAAAGTTATGGCTGTTTGAAGTCTCAGAAGGCAATTTTTAGGGATTCAGAAACTTACTTGTCAACATAAATTTTGACAAGAAAACTGAATTTTCGAAGTTTTTCAACTTTGATTACAGAATTATTAAGGACAATAAACAACGGTCAAAATGACTTTGGAAATGTAAATCGGATCAGTTTCGACAAAGTAATGCCTGTTTAATGTCTCAGAAGGTAATTTTTGGGGATTTGGAAACTTACATGTCAACATGACTTTTGACAAGTTAACCGAATTTTTGAAGTTTGTCATCTTTGATTACAGAATTATTAAGAACAATAAACAACGACCAAGATGACTTTGGAAATGTAAATCGGATCAGTTTTGACAAAGTTATGGCTGTTTGAAGTTTCAGAAGGTAAATTTTTGGAATTTAGAAACTTACATGTCAACATGACTTTTGACGAGAAAAACGAAATTTCCGAAGTTATTCAACTTTGATTATAGAATTATTAAGGACAATAAACAACGATCAAAATGACTGTGGAAATTTAAATCGGATCAATTTTGACATAGTTATAACTGTTTAAAGTCTCAGAAGGTAATTTTTGGAATTTGGAAACTAACATTTTAAAATAACTTTTGACAAGAAATCTAAAATTCCGAAGTTTTTCATCTTTGATTACAGAATTAATAAGGACAATTAGGATTACAGAATTATTAAGGACAATTAACAACGATCAAAATGACTTTGGAAATGTAAATCGGATCAGTTTTGACAAAGTTATGGCTGTTTTAAGTCTCAGAAGGTTAGTTTTGGGGTCTTGGAAACTAACTTGTCAACATGAAATATGACAAGAAAACTAAATTTCCGAAGTTTTTTATCTTTGATTGCAGAATTATTAAGGACAATAAACAACGATCAAAATGACTTTGGAAATGAAAATCGGATCAGTTTTGACAAAGTTATGGCTGTTTAAATTCTCAGAAGGTTAGTTTTGGGGTCTTGGAAACTAACTTGTCAACATGAACTTTGAAAAGAAAACTAAATTTCCGAAGTTTTTTATCTTTGATTGCAGAATTATTAAGGACAATAAACAACGATCAAAATGACTTTGGAAATGTAAATCGGATCAGTTTTGACAAAGTTATGGCTGTTTAAAGTCTCGGAATGTAATTTCTGGGATTCGGAAACTAACTTGTCATTGTGACTTTTGACAAGTAAACCGAATTACTGAAGTTTTTTAACTTTGATTGCAGAATAATTAAGGACAATAAGCATTGATCAAAATGACTTTGGAAATGTAAATCGGATCAGTTTAGACTAAGTTATGGCAGTTTGAAGTTTCAGAAGGTAAAATTTTGAAATTTAGAAACTTACATGTCAACATGACTTTTGACAAAAAAAACGAATTTCCGAAGTTTTTCAACTTTGATTACGATCAAAATGACTTTGGAAATGTAAATCGGATCAGTTTTGACATAGCTATAACTGTTTAAAGTCTTAGAAGTTAATTTTTGGGGATTTGGAAAAAACATGTTAACATGACTTTTGACAAGAAAACTGAATTTCCGATGTTTTTCAACTTTGATTACAGAATTATTAAGGACAATAAACAACGATCAAAATGATTTTGGAAATGTAAATCGGATCAGTTTTGACAAAGTTATGGCTGTTTGAAGTCACAGAAGGCAATTTTTAGGGATTCGGAAACTTACTTGTCAACATAAATTTTGACAAGAAAACTGAATTTTCGAAGTTTTTCAACTTTGATTACAGAATTATTAAGGACAATAAACAACGGTCAAAATGACTTTGGAAATGTAAATCGGATCAGTTTCGACAAAGTAATGCCTGTTTAATGTCTCAGAAGGTCATTTTTGGGGATTTGGAAACTTACATGTCAACATGACTTTTGACGAGAAAAACGAATTTTCCGAAGTTATTCAACTTTGATTATAGAATTATTAAGGACAGTAAACAACGATCAAAATGACTGTGGAAATTTAAATCGGATCAGTTTTGACATAGTTATAACTGTTTAAAGTCTCAGAAGGTAATTTTTGGAATTTGGAAACTAACATTTTAAAATAACTTTTGACAAGAAATCTAAAATTCCGAAGTTTTTCATCTTTGATTACAGAATTAATAAGGACAATTAGGATTACAGAATTATTAAGGACAATTAACAACGATCAAAATGACTTTGGAAATGTAAATCGGATCAGTTTTGACAAAGTTATGGCTGTTTTAAGTCTCAGAAGGTTAGTTTTGGGGTCTTGGAAACTAACTTGTCAACATGAAATTTGACAAGAAAACTAAATTTCCGAAGTTTTTTATCTTTGATTGCAGAATTATTAAGGACAATAAACAACGATCAAAATGACTTTGGAAATGAAAATCGGATCAGTTTTGACAAAGTTATGGCTGTTTAAATTCTCAGAAGGTTAGTTTTGGGGTCTTGGAAACTAACTTGTCAACATGAACTTTGAAAAGAAAACTAAATTTCCGAAGGTTTTTATCTTTGATTGCAGAATTATTAAGGACAATAAACAACGATCAAAATGACTTTGGAAATGTAAATCGGATCAGTTTTGACAAAGTTATGGCTGTTTAAAGTCTCGGAATGTAATTTCTGGGATTCGGAAACTAACTTGTCATTGTGACTTTTGACAAGTAAACCGAATTACTGAAGTTTTTTAACTTTGATTGCAGAATAATTAAGGACAATAAGCATTGATCAAAATGACTATGGAAATGTAAATCGGATCAGTTTAGACTAAGTTATGGCAGTTTGAAGTTTCAGAAGGTAAAATTTTGAAATTTAGAAACTTACATGTCAACATGACTTTTGACAAAAAAAACGAATTTCCGAAGTTTTTCAACTTTGATTACGATCAAAATGACTTTGGAAATGTAAATCGGATCAGTTTTGACATAGCTATAACTGTTTAAAGTCTTAGAAGTTAATTTTTGGGGATTTGGAAAAAACATGTTAACATGACTTTTGACAAGAAAACTGAATTTCCGATGTTTTTCAACTTTGATTACAGAATCATTAAGGACAATAAACAACGATCAAAATGACTTTGGAAATGTAAATCGGATCAGTTTTGACAAAGTTATGGCTGTTTGAAGGCTCAGAAGGTAATTTTTAGGGATTTGGAAACTAACTTGTCAACATGAATTTTGACAAGAAAACTGAATTTTCGAAGTTTTTCAACTTTGATTACAGAATTATTAAGGACAATAAACACAGATCAAAATGACTTTGGAAATGTAAATCGGATCAGTTTTGACAAAGTTATGGCTGTTTGAAGTCTCAAAAGGTAATTTTTTAGAATTTGTGAACTAAAATTTTAGCATGACTTTTGACAAGTTTAACGGATTTCCGAAGCTTTTCAGCTTTAATTACAGAATTATTCAGGACAATTAACAACGTTCAAAATGACTTTGGAAATGTAAATCGGATCAGTTTTGACAAAGTTATGGCAAATTGAAGTCTCAGAAAATAAAATTTAAGAATTTGGCAACTTTTAAGTCCTTGTGACTTTTGACAAGTAAATCGAATTTCCAAAGCTTTTCAACTTTGATAACAATTATAAAGGACAATAAACAGCGATCAAAATGACTTTGGAAATGTAAATCGGATCAGTTTTGACAAAGTTATGGCAAATTGAAGTCTCAGAAAATAAAATTTAGGAATTTGGCAACTATAAAGTCATTATGACTTTTGACAAGTAAACCGAATTGCCAAAGTTTTTTAACTTTGATAACAAATTTAAAGGACAATAAACAGCGATCAAAATGACTTCGGAAATGTAAATCGGATCAGTTTTGACAAAGTTATGGCTGTTTAAAGTCTCAGAATGTAATTTTTTTGAGATTTGGAAACTAACTTGTCATTGTGACTTTTGACAAGTAAACCGAATTACTGAAGTTTGTTAACTTTGATTACAGAATTATTAAGGACAATTAACAACGATCAAAATGACTTTGGAAATGTAAATCGGGTCAGTTTTAACAAAGTTATGGCAGTTTAAAGTTTCAGAAGGTAAAATTTTGGAATTTTGAAACTTACATGTTAACATGACTTTTGACAAGAAAAACGAATTAACCGAGGTTTTTCAACTTTGATTATAGAATTATTAAGGACAATAAACAACGATCAAAATGACTTTGGAAATGTAAATCGGATCAGTTTTGACAAAGTTATGGCTGTTTGAAGTCTCAAAAGGTAATTTTTGGGGATTTGGAAACAAACATGTTAACATGACTTTTGACAAAAAAACTAAATTTCCGAAGTTTTTCAACTTTGATTACAGAATTATTAAGGACAATAAACAACGATCAAAATGACTTTGGAAATGTAAATCGGATCAGCTTTGACAAAGTTATGGCTGTTTGAAGTCTCAAAAGGTTATTTTTGGGGATTTGGAAACTTACTTGTCATCTTGACTTTTGACAAGTAAACCGAATTTCCAAAGTTTTTCAACTTTGATTACAGAATTATTAAGGACAATAAACAACGATCAAAATGACTTTGGAAATGTAAATCGGATCAGTTTTGACAAAGTTATGGCTGTTTGAAGTCTCAGAAGGTAATTTTTAGGGATTTGGAAACAAACTTGTCAACATGAATTTTGACAAGCAAACTGAAATTTCGAAGTTTTTCAACTTTGATTACAGAATTATTAAGGACAATAAACACAGATAAAATGACTTTGGAAATGTAAATCGGATCTGTTTTGACAAAGTTATGGCTGTTTGAAGTCTCAGAAAATAATATTTGGGAATTTAGTTTTTTTTTGTCATTGTGACTTTTAACAAGTAAACCGAATCACTGAAGTTTTTTAACTTTGATTACAGAATTATTAAGGACAATAAACAACGATCAAAATGACTTTGGAAATGTTAATCGGATTAGTTTTGACAAATTTATGGCTGTTTGAAGTCTCAGAAGGTAATTATTTTGAATTTGGAAACTGACATGTCATCTTGACTTTTGACAAGTAAACCGAATTTCCAAAGTTTTTCAACTTTGATTACAGAATTATTAAGGACAATAAACAACGATCAAAATGACTTTGGAAATGTAAATCGGATCACCTTTGACAAAGTTATGGCTGTTTGAAGTCTCAGAAGGTTATTTTTGGGGATTTGGAAACTAACTTGTCAACATGAAATTTGAAAAGAAAACTAAATTTCCGAAGTTTTTTATCTTTGATTGCAGAATTATTAAGGACAATAAACAACGATCAAAATGACTTTGGAAATGAAAATCGGATCAGTTTTGACAAAGTTATGGCTGTTTGAAGTCTCAGAAGGTTAGTTTTGGGGTCTTGGAAACTAACTTGTCAACATGAACTTTGAAAAGAAAACTAAATTTCCGAAGGTTTTCATCTTTGATTGCAGAATTATTAAGGACAATAAACAACGATCAAAATGACTTTGGAAATGTAAATCGGATCAGTTTTGACAAAGTTATGGCTGTTTAAAGTCTCGGAATGTAATTTCTGGGATTCGGAAACTAACTTGTCATTGTGACTTTTGACAAGTAAACCGAATTACTGAAGTTTTTTAACTTTGATTGCAGAATAATTAAGGACAATAAGCATTGATCAAAATGACTATGGAAATGTAAATCGGATCAGTTTAGACAAAGTTATGGCAGTTTGAAGTTTCAGAAGGTAAAATTTTGAAATTTAGAAACTTACATGTCAACATGACTTTTGACAAAAAAAACGAATTTCCGAAGTTTTTCAACTTTGATTACGATCAAAATGACTTTGGAAATGTAAATCGGATCAGTTTTGACAAAGCTATAACTGTTTAAAGTCTCAGAAGTTAATTTTTGGGGATTTGGAAAAAACATGTTAACATGACTTTTGACAAGAAAACTGAATTTCCGATGTTTTTCAACTTTGATTACAGAATCATTAAGGACAATAAACAACGATCAAAATGACTTTGGAAATGTAAATCGGATCAGTTTTGACAAAGTTATGGCTGTTTGAAGTCTCAGAAGGTAATTTTTAGGGATTTGGAAACTAACTTGTCAACATGAATTTTGACAAGAAAACTGAATTTTCGAAGTTTTTCAACTTTGATTACAGAATTATTAAGGACAATAAACACAGATCAAAATGACTTTGGAAATGTAAATCGGATCAGTTTTGACAAAGTTATGGCTGTTTGAAGTCTCAAAAGGTAATTTTTTAGAATTTGTGAACTAACATTTTAACATGACTTTTGACAAGTTTAACGGATTTCCGAAGCTTTTCAGCTTTAATTACAGAATTATTCAGGACAATTAACAACGTTCAAAATGACTTTGGAAATGTAAATCGGATCAGTTTTGACAAAGTTATGGCAAATTGAAGTCTCAGAAAATAAAATTTAAGAATTTGGCAACTTTTAAGTCCTTGTGTCTTTTGACAAGTAAATCGAATTTCCAAAGCTTTTCAACTTTGATAACAATTATAAAGGACAATAAACAGCGATCAAAATGACTTTGGAAATGTAAATCGGATCAGTTTTGACAAAGTTATGGCAAATTGAAGTCTCAGAAAATAAAATTTAGGAATTTGGAAACTATAAAGTCATTATGACTTTTGACAAGTAAACCGAATTGCCAAAGTTTTTTAACTTTGATAACAGAATTTAAAGGACAATAAACAGCGATCAAAATGACTTCGGAAATGTAAATCGGATCAGTTTTGACAAAGTTATGGCTGTTTAAAGTCTCAGAATGTAATTTTTTTGAGATTTGGAAACTAACTTGTCATTGTGACTTTTGACAAGTAAACCGAATTACTGAAGTTTGTTAACTTTGATTACAGAATTATTAAGGACAATTAACAACGATCAAAATGACTTTGGAAATGTAAATCGGATCAGTTTTAACAAAGTTATGGCAGTTTAAAGTTTCAGAAGGTAAAATTTTGGAATTTTGAAACTAACATGTTAACATGACTTTTGACAAGAAAAACGAATTAACCGAAGTTTTTCAACTTTGATTATAGAATTATTAAGGACAATAAACAACGATCAAAATGACTTTGGAAATGTAAATCGGATCAGTTTTGACAAAGTTATGGCTGTTTGAAGTCTCAAAAGGTAATTTTTGGGGATTTGGAAACAAACATGTTAACATGACTTTTGACAAAAAAACTAAATTTCCGAAGTTTTTCAACTTTGATTACAGAATTATTAAGGACAATAAACAACGATCAAAATGACTTTGGAAATGTAAATCGGATCAGCTTTGACAAAGTTATGGCTGTTTGAAGTCTCAAAAGGTTATTTTTGGGGATTTGGAAACTTACTTGTCATCTTGACTTTTGACAAGTAAACCGAATTTCCAAAGTTTTTCAACTTTGATTACAGAATTATTAAGGACAATAAACAACGATCAAAATGACTTTGGAAATGTAAATCGGATCAGTTTTGACAAAGTTATGGCTGTTTGAAGTCTCAGAAGGTAATTTTTAGGGATTTGGAAACAAACTTGTCAACATGAATTTTGACAAGCAAACTGAAATTTCGAAGTTTTTCAACTTTGATTACAGAATTATTAAGGACAATAAACACAGATCAAAATGACTTTGGAAATGTAAATCGGATCAGTTTTGACAAAGTTATGGCTGTTTGAAGTCTCAGAAAATAATATTTGGGAATTTAGTTTTTTTTTTGTCATTGTGACTTTTAACAAGTAAACCGAATCACTGAAGTTTTTTAACTTTGATTACAGAATTATTAAGGACAATAAACAACGATCAAAATGACTTTGGAAATGTAAATCGGATTAGTTTTGACAAATTTATGGCTGTTTGAAGTCTCAGAAGGTAATTTTTTGGAATTTGGAAACTGACATGTCATCTTGACTTTTGACAAGTAAACCGAATTTCCAAAGTTTTTCAACTTTGATTACAGAATTATTAAGGACAATAAACAACGATCAAAATGACTTTGGAAATGTAAATCGGATCACCTTTGACAAAGTTATGGCTGTTTGAAGTCTCAGAAGGTTATTTTTGGGGATTTGGAAACTAACTTGTCAACATGAAATTTGAAAAGAAAACTAAATTTCCGAAGTTTTTATCTTTGATTGCAGAATTATTAAGGACAATAAACAACGATCAGAATGACTTTGGAAATGAAAATCGGATCAGTTTTGACAAAGTTATGGCTGTTTGAAGTCTCAGAAGGTTAGTTTTGGGGTCTTGGAAACTAACTTGTCAACATGAACTTTGAAAAGAAAACTAAATTTCCGAAGGTTTTTATCTTTGATTGCAGAATTATTAAGGACAATAAACAACGATCAAAATGACTTTGGAAATGTAAATCGGATCAGTTTTGACAAAGTTATGGCTGTTTAAAGTCTCGGAATGTAATTTCTGGGATTCGGAAACTAACTTGTCATTGTGACTTTTGACAAGTAAACCGAATTACTGAAGTTTTTTAACTTTGATTGCAGAATAATTAAGGACAATAAGCATTGATCAAAATGACTATGGAAATGTAAATCGGATCAGTTTAGACTAAGTTATGGCAGTTTGAAGTTTCAGAAGGTAAAATTTTGAAATTTAGAAACTTACATGTCAACATGACTTTTGACAAAAAAAACGAATTTCCGAAGTTTTTCAACTTTGATTACGATCAAAATGACTTTGGAAATGTAAATCGGATCAGTTTTGACATAGCTATAACTGTTTAAAGTCTTAGAAGTTAATTTTTGGGGATTTGGAAAAAACATGTTAACATGACTTTTGACAAGAAAACTGAATTTCCGATGTTTTTCAACTTTGATTACAGAATCATTAAGGACAATAAACAACGATCAAAATGACTTTGGAAATGTAAATCGGATCAGTTTTGACAAAGTTATGGCTGTTTGAAGGCTCAGAAGGTAATTTTTAGGGATTTGGAAACTAACTTGTCAACATGAATTTTGACAAGAAAACTGAATTTTCGAAGTTTTTCAACTTTGATTACAGAATTATTAAGGACAATAAACACAGATCAAAATGACTTTGGAAATGTAAATCGGATCAGTTTTGACAAAGTTATGGCTGTTTGAAGTCTCAAAAGGTAATTTTTTAGAATTTGTGAACTAACATTTTAGCATGACTTTTGACAAGTTTAACGGATTTCCGAAGCTTTTCAGCTTTAATTACAGAATTATTCAGGACAATTAACAACGTTCAAAATGACTTTGGAAATGTAAATCGGATCAGTTTTGACAAAGTTATGGCAAATTGAAGTCTCAGAAAATAAAATTTAAGAATTTGGCAACTTTTAAGTCCTTGTGACTTTTGACAAGTAAATCGAATTTCCAAAGCTTTTCAACTTTGATAACAATTATAAAGGACAATAAACAGCGATCAAAATGACTTTGGAAATGTAAATCGGATCAGTTTTGACAAAGTTATGGCAAATTGAAGTCTCAGAAAATAAAATTTAGGAATTTGGCAACTATAAAGTCATTATGACTTTTGACAAGTAAACCGAATTGCCAAAGTTTTTTAACTTTGATAACAGAATTTAAAGGACAATAAACAGCGATCAAAATGACTTCGGAAATGTAAATCGGATCAGTTTTGACAAAGTTATGGCTGTTTAAAGTCTCAGAATGTAATTTTTTTGAGATTTGGAAACTAACTTGTCATTGTGACTTTTGACAAGTAAACCGAATTACTGAAGTTTGTTAACTTTGATTACAGAATTATTAAGGACAATTAACAACGATCAAAATGACTTTGGAAATGTAAATCGGGTCAGTTTTAACAAAGTTATGGCAGTTTAAAGTTTCAGAAGGTAAAATTTTGGAATTTTGAAACTTACATGTTAACATGACTTTTGACAAGAAAAACGAATTAACCGAGGTTTTTCAACTTTGATTATAGAATTATTAAGGACAATAAACAACGATCAAAATGACTTTGGAAATGTAAATCGGATCAGTTTTGACAAAGTTATGGCTGTTTGAAGTCTCAAAAGGTAATTTTTGGGGATTTGGAAACAAACATGTTAACATGACTTTTGACAAAAAAACTAAATTTCCGAAGTTTTTCAACTTTGATTACAGAATTATTAAGGACAATAAACAACGATCAAAATGACTTTGGAAATGTAAATCGGATCAGCTTTGACAAAGTTATGGCTGTTTGAAGTCTCAAAAGGTTATTTTTGGGGATTTGGAAACTTACTTGTCATCTTGACTTTTGACAAGTAAACCGAATTTCCAAAGTTTTTCAACTTTGATTACAGAATTATTAAGGACAATAAACAACGATCAAAATGACTTTGGAAATGTAAATCGGATCAGTTTTGACAAAGTTATGGCTGTTTGAAGTCTCAGAAGGTAATTTTTAGGGATTTGGAAACAAACTTGTCAACATGAATTTTGACAAGCAAACTGAAATTTCGAAGTTTTTCAACTTTGATTACAGAATTATTAAGGACAATAAACACAGATAAAATGACTTTGGAAATGTAAATCGGATTAGTTTTGACAAATTTATGGCTGTTTGAAGTCTCAGAAGGTAATTTTTTTGAATTTGGAAACTGACATGTCATCTTGACTTTTGACAAGTAAACCGAATTTCCAAAGTTTTTCAACTTTGATTACAGAATTATTAAGGACAATAAACAACGATCAAAATGACTTTGGAAATGTAAATCGGATCAGTTTTGACAAAGTTATGGCTGTTTGAAGTCTCAGAAAATAATATTTGGGAATTTAGTTTTTTTTTGTCATTGTGACTTTTAACAAGTAAACCGAATCACTGAAGTTTTTTAACTTTGATTACAGAATTATTAAGGACAATAAACAACGATCAAAATGACTTTGGAAATGTAAATCGGATTAGTTTTGACAAATTTATGGCTGTTTGAAGTCTCAGAAGGTAATTTTTTTGAATTTGGAAACTGACATGTCATCTTGACTTTTGACAAGTAAACCGAATTTCCAAAGTTTTTCAACTTTGATTACAGAATTATTAAGGACAATAAACAACGATCAAAATGACTTTGGAAATGTAAATCGGATCACCTTTGACAAAGTTATGGCTGTTTGAAGTCTCAGAAGGTTATTTTTGGGGATTTGGAAACTAACTTTTCAACATGAATTTTGACAAAAAAAATAAATTTCAGAAGTTTTTCAATTTTGATTGCAGAATTATTAAGGACAATAAACAACGATCAAAATGACTTTGGAAATGAAAATCGGATCAGTTTTGACAAAGTTATGGCTGTTTGAAGTCTCAGAAGGTAATTTTTGGAGATCTGGAAACAAACATGTCAACATGACTTTTGACAAGAAATCCGAAATTCCGAAGTTTTTCATCTTTGATTACAGAATTAATAAGGATAATTAGGATAACAGAATTATTAAGGACAATTAACAACGATCAAAATGACTTTGGAAATGTAAATCGGATCAGCTTTGACAAAGTTATGGCTGTTTGAAGTCTCAGAAGGTAATTTTTGGAATTTGGAAACTTACATTTTAAAATTACTTTTGACAAGAAATCCAAAATTCCGAAGTTTTTCATCTTTGATTACAGAATTAATAAGGACAATTAGGATTACAGAATTATTAAGGACAATAAACAACGATCAAAATGACTTTGGAAATGTAAATCGGATCAGTTTTGACAAAGTTATGGCTGTTTAAAGTCTCAGAAGGTTAGTTTTGGGGTCTTGAAAACTAACTTGTCAACATGAGTTTTGACAAGAAAACTAAATTTCCGAAGTTTTTTATCTTTAATTGCAGAATTATTCAGGACAATAAACAACGATCAAAATGACTTTGGAAATTAAAATCGGATCAGTTTTGACAAAGCTATGGCTGTTTAAAGTCTCAGAAGGTAATTTTTGGGGATCTGGAAACAAACATGTCAACATGACTTATGACAAGAAAACTGAATTTCAGGAGTTTTTCAACTTTGATTACAGAATTATTAAGGACAATAAACACAGATCAAAATGACTTTGGAAATGTAAATCGGATCAGTTTTGACAAAGTTATGGCTGTTTGAAGTCTCAAAAGGTAATTTTTTAGAATTTGTGAACTAACATTTTAGCATGACTTTTGACAAGTTTAACGGATTTCCGAAGCTTTTCAGCTTTAATTACAGAATTATTCAGGACAATTAACAACGTTCAAAATGACTTTGGAAATGTAAATCGGATCAGTTTTGACAAAGTTATGGCTGTTTAAAGTCTCGGAATGTAATTTCTGGGATTCGGAAACTAACTTGTCATTGTGACTTTTGACAAGTAAACCGAATTACTGAAGTTTTTTAACTTTGATTGCAGAATAATTAAGGACAATAAGCATTGATCAAAATGACTATGGAAATGTAAATCGGATCAGTTTAGACTAAGTTATGGCAGTTTGAAGTTTCAGAAGGTAAAATTTTGAAATTTAGAAACTTACATGTCAACATGACTTTTGACAAAAAAAACGAATTTCCGAAGTTTTTCAACTTTGATTACGATCAAAATGACTTTGGAAATGTAAATCGGATCAGTTTTAACATAGCTATAACTGTTTAAAGTCTTAGAAGTTAATTTTTGGGGATTTGGAAAAAACATGTTAACATGACTTTTGACAAGAAAACTGAATTTCCGATGTTTTTCAACTTTGATTACAGAATCATTAAGGACAATAAACAACGATCAAAATGACTTTGGAAATGTAAATCGGATCAGTTTTGACAAAGTTATGGCTGTTTGAAGGCTCAGAAGGTAATTTTTAGGGATTTGGAAACTAACTTGTCAACATGAATTTTGACAAGAAAACTGAATTTTCGAAGTTTTTCAACTTTGATTACAGAATTATTAAGGACAATAAACACAGATCAAAATGACTTTGGAAATGTAAATCGGATCAGTTTTGACAAAGTTATGGCTGTTTGAAGTCTCAAAAGGTAATTTTTTAGAATTTGTGAACTAACATTTTAGCATGACTTTTGACAAGTTTAACGGATTTCCGAAGCTTTTCAGCTCTAATTACAGAATTATTCAGGACAATTAACAACGTTCAAAATGACTTTGGAAATGTAAATCGGATCAGTTTTGACAAAGTTATGGCAAATTGAAGTCTCAGAAAATAAAATTTAAGAATTTGGCAACTTTTAAGTCCTTGTGACTTTTGACAAGTAAATCGAATTTCCAAAGCTTTTCAACTTTGATAACAATTATAAAGGACAATAAACAGCGATCAAAATGACTTTGGAAATGTAAATCGGATCAGTTTTGACAAAGTTATGGCAAATTGAAGTCTCAGAAAATAATATTTGGGAATTTAGTTTTTTTTTGTCATTGTGACTTTTAACAAGTAAACCGAATCACTGAAGTTTTTTAACTTTGATTACAGAATTATTCAGGACAATAAACAACGATCAAAATGACTTTGGAAATGTTAATCGGATTAGTTTTGACAAATTTATGGCTGTTTGAAGTCTCAGAAGGTAATTTTTTTGAATTTGGAAACTGACATGTCATCTTGACTTTTGACAAAAAAACTAAATTTCCGAAGTTTTTCAACTTTGATTACAGAATTATTAAGGACAATAAACAACGATCAAAATGACTTTGGAAATGTAAATCGGATCAGCTTTGACAAAGTTATGGCTGTTTGAAGTCTCAAAAGGTTATTTTTGGGGATTTGGAAACTTACTTGTCATCTTGACTTTTGACAAGTAAACCGAATTTCCAAAGTTTTTCAACTTTGATTACAGAATTATTAAGGACAATAAACAACGATCAAAATGACTTTGGAAATGTAAATCGGATCAGTTTTGACAAAGTTATGGCTGTTTGAAGTCTCAGAAGGTAATTTTTAGGGATTTGGAAACAAACTTGTCAACATGAATTTTGACAAGCAAACTGAAATTTCGAAGTTTTTCAACTTTGATTACAGAATTATTAAGGACAATAAACAACGATCAAAATGACTTTGGAAATGTAAATCGGATTAGTTTTGACAAATTTATGGCTGTTTGAAGTCTCAGAAGGTAATTTTTTTGAATTTGGAAACTGACATGTCATCTTGACTTTTGACAAGTAAACCGAATTTCCAAAGTTTTTCAACTTTGATTACAGAATTATTAAGGACAATAAACAACGATCAAAATGACTTTGGAAATGTAAATCGGATCAGTTTTGACAAAGTTATGGCTGTTTGAAGTCTCAGAAAATAATATTTGGGAATTTAGTTTTTTTTTGTCATTGTGACTTTTAACAAGTAAACCGAATCACTGAAGTTTTTTAACTTTGATTACAGAATTATTAAGGACAATAAACAACGATCAAAATGACTTTGGAAATGTTAATCGGATTAGTTTTGACAAATTTATGGCTGTTTGAAGTCTCAGAAGGTAATTTTTTGGGGATTTGGAAACAAACATGTTAACATGACTTTTGACAAAAAAACTAAATTTCCGAAGTTTTTCAACTTTGATTACAGAATTATTAAGGACAATAAACAACGATCAAAATGACTTTGGAAATGTAAATCGGATCAGTTTTGACAAAGTTATGGCTGTTTGAAGTCTCAGAAAATAATATTTGGGAATTTAGTTTTTTTTTGTCATTGTGACTTTTAACAAGTAAACCGAATCACTGAAGTTTTTTAACTTTGATTACAGAATTATTCAGGACAATAAACAACGATCAAAATGACTTTGGAAATGTTAATCGGATTAGTTTTGACAAATTTATGGCTGTTTGAAGTCTCAGAAGGTAATTTTTTTGAATTTGGAAACTGACATGTCATCTTGACTTTTGACAAGTAAACCGAATTTCCAAAGTTTTTCAACTTTGATTACAGAATTATTAAGGACAATAAACAACGATCAAAATGACTTTGGAAATGTAAATCGGATCACCTTTGACAAAGTTATGGCTGTTTGAAGTCTCAGAAGGTTATTTTTGGGGATTTGGAAACTAACTTTTCAACATGAATTTGGACAAAAAAAATAAATTTCAGAAGTTTTTCAATTTTGATTGCAGAATTATTAAGGACAATAAACAACGATCAAAATGACTTTGGAAATGAAAATCGGATCAGTTTTGACAAAGTTATGGCTGTTTGAAGTCTCAGAAGGTAATTTTTGGAGATCTGGAAACAAACATGTCAACATGACTTTTGACAAGAAATCCGAAATTCCGAAGTTTTTCATCTTTGATTACAGAATTAATAAGGATAATTAGGATAAAAGAATTATTAAGGACAATTAACAACGATCAAAATGACTTTGGAAATGTAAATCGGATCAGCTTTGACAAAGTTATGGCTGTTTGAAGTCTCAGAAGGTAATTTTTGGAATTTGGAAACTTACATTTTAAAATTACTTTTGACAAGAAATCCAAAATTCCGAAGTTTTTCATCTTTGATTACAGAATTAATAAGGACAATTAGGATTACAGAATTATTAAGGACAATAAACAACGATCAAAATGACTTTGGAAATGTAAATCGGATCAGTTTTGACAAAGTTATGGCTGTTTAAAGTCTCAGAAGGTTAGTTTTGGGGTCTTGAAAACTAACTTGTCAACATGAGTTTTGACAAGAAAACTAAATTTCCGAAGTTTTTTATCTTTAATTGCAGAATTATTCAGGACAATAAACAACGATCAAAATGACTTTGGAAATTAAAATCGGATCAGTTTTGACAAAGCTATGGCTGTTTAAAGTCTCAGAAGGTAATTTTTGGGGATCTGGAAACAAACATGTCAACATGACTTATGACAAGAAAACTGAATTTCCGGAGTTTTTCAACTTTGATTACAGAATTATTAAGCACAATAAACAACGATCAAAATGACTTTGGAAATGTAAATCGGATCAGGTTTGACAAAGTTATGGCTGTTTGAAGTCTCAAAGGTAATTTTTTGAAATTTGAAAGCTAACATGTCAATATGACTTTTGACAAGAAAAACGAATTTTCCGAAGTTTTTCAACTTTGATTATAGAATTATTAAGGACAATGAACAACGATCAAAATGACTTTGGAAATGTAAATCGGATCAGTTTTGACAAAGTTATGGCTGTTTAAAGTCTCAAAAGGTAATTTTTGGGGAATTGGAAACAAACATGTTAACATGACTTTTGACAAAAAAACTAAATTTCCGAAGTTTTTCAACTTTGATTACAGAATTATTACGGACAATAAACAACCATCAAAATGACTTCGGAAATGTAAATCGGATCAGTTTTGACAAAGTTATGGCTGGTTGAAGTCTCAGAAGGTAATTTTTGGGGATTTGGAAACAAACTTGTCAACATGAATTTTGACAAGAAAACTGAATATTCGATGTTTTTAACTTTGATTACAGAATTATAAAGGACAATAAACAGCGATCAAAATGACTTTGGAAATGTAAATCGGATCAGTTTTGACAAAGTTATGGCTGTTTGAAGTCTCAGAAAGTAATTTTTGGGGATTTGAAAACAAACATGTTAACATGACTTTTGACAAGAAATCCAAAATTCCGAAGTTTTTCATCTTCGATTACAGAATTAATAAGGACAATTAGGATTACAGAATTATTAAGGACAATAAACAACGATCAAAATGACTTTGGAAATGTAAATCGGATCAGCTTTGACAAAGTTATGGCTGTTTGAAGTCTCAGAAGGTTATTTTTGGGGATTTGGAAACTAACTTGTCAACATGAATTTTGACAAGAAAACTGAATTTCCGAAGTTTTTTATCTTTGATTGCAGAATTATTAAGGACAATAAACAACGATCAAAATGTTTATAGAAATGTAAATCGGATCAGTTTTGACTAAGTTATGGCAGTTTGAAGTTTCAGAAGGTAAAATTTTGGAATTTTGAAACTTACATGTCAACATGACTTTTGACAAGAAAAACGAATTTCCGAAGTTTTTCAACTTTGATTATATAATTATTAAGGACAATAAACAACGATCAAAATGACTTTGGAAATGTAAATCGGATCAGTTTTGACAAAGTTATCGCAGTTTAAAGTTTCAGAAGGTTAAATTTTGGAATTAAGAAACTTACATGTCAACATGACTTTTGGCAAGAAAAACTAATTTTCCGAAGTTTTTCAACTTTGATTATAGAATTATTAAGGACAATAAACAACGATCAAAATGACTTTGGAAATGTAAATCGGATCAGTTTTGACATAGTTATAACTGTTTAAAGTCTCAGAAGGTAATTTTTGGGGATCTGGAAACAAACCTGTCAACATGATTTTTGACAAGAAAACTGAATTTCCGAAGTTTTTTATCTTTGATTGCAGAATTATTAAGGACAATAAACAACGATCAAAATGACTTTAGAAATGAAAATCGGATCAGTTTTGACAAAGTTATGGCTGTTTGAAGTCTCAGAAGGTAATTTTTGGAGATCTGGAAACAAACATGTCAACATGACTTTTGACAAGAAATCTAAAATTCCGAAGTTTTTCATTTTTGATTACAGAATTAATAAGAACAATTAGGATTACAGAATTATTAAGGACAATATACAACGATCAAAATGACTTTGGAAATGTAAATCGGATCAGCTTTGACAAAGCTATGGCTGTTTGAAGTCTCAGAAGGAAATTTTTTGAAATTTGGAAACTAACATGTCAACATGACTTTTGACAAGAAAAACGAATTTCCGAAGTTTATCAACTTTGATTACAGAATTATTAAGGACAATAAACAACGATCAAAATGACATTGGAAATGTAAATCGGATCAGCCTTGAAAAAGTTATGGCTGTTTGAAGTCTCAGAAGGAAATTTTTTGAAATTTGGAAACTAACAAGTCAACATGACTTTTGACAAAAAAACCAAAATTCCGAAGTTTTTCATCTTTGATTGCAGAATTTTGAAGGACATTTAACAACGATCAAAATTACTTTGGAAATGTAAATCGGATCAGTTTTGACAAAGTTATGGCTGTTTAAAGTCTCAGAAGGTAATTTTTAGAGATCTGAAAACAAACATGTCAACATGACTTTGACCAAATAACCAAAATCTTGAAGTTTTTCAACTTTGATTATAGAATTATTAAGGACAATAAACAACGATCAAAATGACTTTGGAAATGTAAATCGGATCAGTTTTGACATAGTTATAACTGTTTAAAGTCTCAGAAGGTAATTTTTGGGGATCTGGAAACAAACATGTCAACATGATTTTTGACAAGAAAACTGAATTTCCGAAGTTTTTTATCTTTGATTGCTGAATTATTAAGGACAATAAACAACGATCAAAATGACTTTGGAAATGAAAATCGGATCAGTTTTGACAAAGTTATGGCTGTTTGAAGTCTCAGAAGGTAATTTTTGGAGATCTGGAAACAAACATGTCAACATGACTTTTAACAAGAAATCCAAAATTCCGAAGTTTTTCATCTTTGATTACAGAATTAATAAGAACAATTAGGATTACAGAATTATTAAGGACAATAAACAACGATCAAAATGACTTAAGAAATGTAAATCGGATCAGCTTTGACAAAGCTATGGCTGTTTGAAGTCTCAGAAGGTTATTTTTGGGGATTTGGAAACTAACTTGTCAACATGAATTTTGACAAGAAAACTGAATTTCCGAAGTTTTTTATCTTTGATTGCAGAATTATTAAGGACAATAAACAACGATCAAAATGACTTTGGAAATGAAAATCGGATCAGTTTTGACAAAGTTATGGCTGTTTGAAGTCTCAGAAGGTAATTTTTGGAGATCTGGAAACAAACATGTCAACATGACTTTTGACAAGAAATCCAAAATTCCGAAGTTTTTCATCTTTGATTACAGAATTAATAAGGATAATTTGGATAACAGAATTATAAAGGACAATTAACAACGATCAAAATGACTTTGGAAATGTAAATCGGATCAGCTTTGACAAAGTTATGGCTGTTTAAAATCTCAGAAGGTTAGTTTTGGGGTCTTGGAAACTAACATGTCAACATGAATTTTGACAAGAAAACTAAATTTCCGTAGTTTTTTATCTTTGATTGCAGAATTATTAAGGACAATAAACAACGATCAAAATGACTTTGGAAATGAAAATCGGATCAGTTTTGACAAAGCTATGGCTGTTTTAAGTCTCAGAAGGTAATTTTTGGTAATCTGGAAACAAACATGTCAACATGACTTTTGACAAGAAAACTGAATTTCCGAAGTTTATCAACTTTGATTACAGAATTATTAAGGACAATAAGCAACGATCAAAATGACATTGGAAATGTAAATCGGATTAGCCTTGAAAAAGATATGGCTGTTTGAAGTCTCAGAAGGAAATTTTTTGAAATTTGGAAACTAACAAGTCAACATGACTTTTGACAAAAAAACCAAAATTAAGAAGTTTTTCATCTTTGATTGCAGAATTTTTAAGGACATTTAACAACGATCAAAATTACTTTGGAAATGTAAATCGGATCAGTTTTGACAAAGTTATGGCTGTTTAAAGTCTCAGAAGGTAATTTTTAGAGATCTGAAAACAAACATGTCAACATGACTTTTGACAAAATAACCAAAATCTTGAAGTTTTTCATCTTTGATTACAGAATTATTAAGGACAATTAACAACGATCAAAATGACTTTGGAAATGTAAATCGGATCAGCCTTGAAAAAGTTATGGCTGTTTGAAGTCTCAGAAGGAAATTTTTTGAAATTTGGAAACTAACAAGTCAACATGACTTTTGACAAAAAAACCAAAATTCCGAAGTTTTTCATCTTTGATTGCAGAATTTTGAAGGACATTTAACAACGATCAAAATTACTTTGGAAATGTAAATCGGATCAGTTTTGACAAAGTTATGGCTGTTTAAAGTCTCAGAAGGTAATTTTTAGAGATCTGAAAACAAACATGTCAACATGACTTTGACCAAATAACCAAAATCTTGAAGTTTTTCAACTTTGATTATAGAATTATTAAGGACAATAAACAACGATCAAAATGACTTTGGAAATGTAAATCGGATCAGTTTTGACATAGTTATAACTGTTTAAAGTCTCAGAAGGTAATTTTTGGGGATCTGGAAACAAACATGTCAACATGATTTTTGACAAGAAAACTGAATTTCCGAAGTTTTTTATCTTTGATTGCTGAATTATTAAGGACAATAAACAACGATCAAAATGACTTTGGAAATGAAAATCGGATCAGTTTTGACAAAGTTATGGCTGTTTGAAGTCTCAGAAGGTAATTTTTGGAGATCTGGAAACAAACATGTCAACATGACTTTTAACAAGAAATCCAAAATTCCGAAGTTTTTCATCTTTGATTACAGAATTAATAAGAACAATTAGGATTACAGAATTATTAAGGACAATAAACAACGATCAAAATGACTTAAGAAATGTAAATCGGATCAGCTTTGACAAAGCTATGGCTGTTTGAAGTCTCAGAAGGTTAGTTTTGGGGTCTTGGAAACTAACATGTCAACATGAATTTAGACAAGAAAACTGAATTTCCGAAGTTTTTTATCTTTGATTGCAGAATTATTAAGGACAATAAACAACGATCAAAATGACTTTGGAAATGAAAATCGGATCAGTTTTGACAAAGCTATGGCTGTTTTAAGTCTCAGAAGGTAATTTTTGGTAATCTGGAAACAAACATGTCAACATGACTTTTGACAAGAAAACTGAATTTCCGAAGTTTATCAACTTTGATTACAGAATTATTAAGGACAATAAGCAACGATCAAAATGACATTGGAAATGTAAATCGGATTAGCCTTGAAAAAGATATGGCTGTTTGAAGTCTCAGAAGGAAATTTTTTGAAATTTGGAAACTAACAAGTCAACATGACTTTTGACAAAAAAACCAAAATTAAGAAGTTTTTCATCTTTGATTGCAGAATTTTTAAGGACATTTAACAACGATCAAAATTACTTTGGAAATGTAAATCGGATCAGTTTTGACAAAGTTATGGCTGTTTAAAGTCTCAGAAGGTAATTTTTAGAGATCTGAAAACAAACATGTCAACATGACTTTTGACAAAATAACCAAAATCTTGAAGTTTTTCATCTTTGATTACAGAATTATTAAGGACAATTAACAACGATCAAAATGACTTTGGAAATGTAAATCGGATCATTTTTGACAAAGTTATGGCAGTTTGAAGTCTCAGAAGGTAAAATTTTGGAATTTGAAAGCTAACATGTCAGCATGACTTTTGACAAGAAACCCGAATTTCCGAAGTTTTTTAACTTTGACAACAATTATAAAGGACAATAAACAAAGATCAAAATTACTTTGGAAATGTAAATCGGATCAGTTTTGACAAAGTTATGGCTGTTTAAAGTCTCAGAAGGTAATTTTTAGAGATCTGAAAACAAACATGTCAACATGACTTTTGACAAAATAACCAAAATCTTGAAGTTTTTCATCTTTGATTACAGAATTATTAAGGACAATTAACAACGATCAAAATGACTTTGGAAATGTAAATCGGATCAGCTTTGACAAAGTTATGGCTGTTTAAAATCTCAGAAGGTTAGTTTTGGGGTCTTGGAAACTAACATGTCAACATGAATTTAGACAAGAAAACTGAATTTCCGAAGTTTTTTATCTTTGATTGCAGAATTATTAAGGACAATAAACAACGATCAAAATGACTTTGGAAATGTAAATCGGATCAGCTTTGACAAAGTTATGGCTGTTTGAAGTCGCAGAAGGTAATTTTTGAGGATTTGGAAAAAAACTTGTCAACATGAATTTGACAAGAAAACTGCATTTTTGAAGTTTTTTAACTTTGATTACAGAATTATTAAGGACAATAAAAAGCGATCAAAATGACTTTGGAAATGTAAATCGGATCATTTTTGACAAAGTTATGGCAGTTTGAAGTCTCAGAAGGTAAAATTTTGGAATTTGAAAGCTAACATGTCAGCATGACTTTTGACAAGAAACCCGAATTTCCGAAGTTTTTTAACTTTGACAACAATTATAAAGGACAATAAACAAAGATCAAAATGACTTTGAAAATGTAAATCGGATCAGCTTTGACAAAGTTATGGCTGTTTGAAGTCGCAGAAGGTAATTTTTTGAGGATTTGGAAATAAACTTGTCAACATGAATTTTGACAAGAAAACTGAATTTCCGGAGTTTTTCAACTTTGATTACAGAATTATTAAGCACAATAAACAACGATCAAAATGACTTTGGAAATGTAAATCGGATCAGGTTTGACAAAGTTATGGCTGTTTGAAGTCTCAAAGGAAATTTTTTGAAATTTGAAAACTAACATGTCAATATGACTTTTGACAAGAAAAACGAATTTTCCGAAGTTTTTCAACTTTGATTATAGAATTATTAAGGACAATGAACAACGATCAAAATGACTTCGGAAATGTAAATCGGATCAGTTTTGACAAAGTTATGGCTGGTTGAAGTCTCAAAAGGTAATTTTTGGGGATTTGGAAACAAACATGTTAACATGACTTTTGACAAAAAAACTAAATTTCCGAAGTTTTTCAACTTTGATTACAGAATTATTAAGGACAATAAACAACCATCAAAATGACTTCGGAAATGTAAATCGGATCAGTTTTGACAAAGTTATGGCTGGTTGAAGTCTCAGAAGGTAATTTTTGGAATTTGGAAACTTACATTTTAAAATTACTTTTGACAAGAAAAACGAATTTTCCGAAGTTTTTCAACTTTGATTATAGAATTATTAAGGACAATAAACAACGATCAAAATGTTTATGGAAATGTAAATCGGATCAGTTTTGACTAAGTTATGGCAGTTTGAAGTTTCAGAAGGTAAAATTTTGGAATTAAGAAACTTACATGTCAACATGACTTTTGGCAAGAAAAACTAATTTTCCGAAGTTTTTCAACTTTGATTATATAATTATTAAGGACAATAAACAACGATCAAAATGACTTTGGAAATGTAAATCGGATCAGTTTTGACAAAGTTATCGCAGTTTAAAGTTTCAGAAGGTTAAATTTTGGAATTAAGAAACTTACATGTCAACATGACTTTTGGCAAGAAAAACTAATTTTCCGAAGTTTTTCAACTTTGATTATAGAATTATTAAGGACAATAAACAACGATCAAAATGACTTTGGAAATGTAAATCGGATCAGTTTTGACATAGTTATAACTGTTTAAAGTCTCAGAAGGTAATTTTTGGGGATCTGGAAACAAACCTGTCAACATGATTTTTGACAAGAAAACTGAATTTCCGAAGTTTTTTATCTTTGATTGCAGAATTATTAAGGACAATAAACAACGATCAAAATGACTTTAGAAATGAAAATCGGATCAGTTTTGACAAAGTTATGGCTGTTTGAAGTCTCAGAAGGTAATTTTTGGAGATCTGGAAACAAACATGTCAACATGACTTTTGACAAGAAATCCAAAATTCCGAAGTTTTTCATCTTTGATTACAGAATTAATAAGAACAATTAGGATTACAGAATTATTAAGGACAATAAACAACGATCAAAATGACTTTGGAAATGTAAATCGGATCAGCTTTGACAAAGCTATGGCTGTTTGAAGTCTCAGAAGGAAATTTTTTGAAATTTGGAAACTAACATGTCAACATGACTTTTGACAAGAAAAACGAATTTCCGAAGTTTATCATCTTTGATTGCAGAATTTTTAAGGACATTTAACAACGATCAAAATTACTTTGGAAATGTAAATCGGATCAGTTTTGACAAAGTTATGGCTGTTTAAAGTCTCAGAAGGTAATTTTTAGAGATCTGAAAACAAACATGTCAACATGACTTTGACAAAATAACCAAAATCTTGAAGTTTTTCAACTTTGATTATAGAATTATTAAGGACAATAAACAACGATCAAAATGACTTTGGAAATGTAAATCGGATCAGTTTTGACATAGTTATAACTGTTTAAAGTCTCAGAAGGTAATTTTTGGGGATCTGGAAACAAACATGTCAACATGATTTTTGACAAGAAAACTGAATTTCCGAAGTTTTTTATCTTTCATTGCTGAATTATTAAGGACAATAAACAACGATCAAAATGACTTTAGAAATGAAAATCGGATCAGTTTTGACAAAGTTATGGCTGTTTGAAGTCTCAGAAGGTAATTTTTGGAGATCTGGAAACAAACATGTCAACATGACTTTTGACAAGAAATCCAAAATTCCGAAGTTTTTCATCTTTGATTACAGAATTAATAAGAACAATTAGGATTACAGAATTATTAAGGACAATAAACAACGATCAAAATGACTTAAGAAATTAAAATCGGATCAGCTTTGACAAAGCTATGGCTGTTTGAAGTCTCAGAAGGTTATTTTTGGGGATTTGGAAACTAACTTGTCAACATGAATTTTGACAAGAAAACTGAATTTCCGAAGTTTTTTATCTTTGATTGCAGAATTATTAAGGACAATAAACAACGATCAAAATGACTTTGGAAATGAAAATCGGATCAGTTTTGACAAAGTTATGGCTGTTTGAAGTCTCAGAAGGTATTTTTTGGAGATCTGGAAACAAACATGTCAACATGACTTTTGACAAGAAATCCAAAATTCCGAAGTTTTTCATCTTTGATTACAGAATTAATAAGGATAATTTGGATAACAGAATTATAAAGGACAATTAACAACGATCAAAATGACTTTGGAAATGTAAATCGGATCAGCTTTGACAATGTTATGGCTGTTTAAAATCTCAGAAGGTTAGTTTTGGGGTCTTGGAAACTAACATTTCAACATGAATTTTGACAAGAAAACTAAATTTCCGTAGTTTTTTATCTTTGATTGCAGAATTATTAAGGACAATAAACAACGATCAAAATGACTTTGGAAATGAAAATCGGATCAGTTTTGACAAAGCTATGGCTGTTTTAAGTCTCAGAAGGTAATTTTTGGTAATCTGGAAACAAACATGTCAACATGACTTTTGACAAGAAAACTGAATTTCCGAAGTTTATCAACTTTGATTACAGAATTATTAAGGACAATAAACAACGATCAAAATGACATTGGAAATGTAAATCGGATTAGCCTTGAAAAAGTTATGGCTGTTTGAAGTCTCAGAAGGAAATTTTTTGAAATTTGGAAACTAACAAGTCAACATGACTTTTGACAAAAAAACCAAAATTCCGAAGTTTTTCATCTTTGATTGCAGAATTTTTAAGGACATTTAACAACGATCAAAATTACTTTGGAAATGTAAATCGGATCAGTTTTGACAAAGTTATGGCTGTTTAAAGTCTCAGAAGGTAATTTTTAGAGATCTGAAAACAAACATGTCAACATGACTTTTGACAAAATAACCAAAATCTTGAAGTTTTTCATCTTTGATTACAGAATTATTAAGGACAATTAACAACGATCAAAATGACTTTGGAAATGTAAATCGGATCAGCTTTGACAAAGTTATGGCTGTTTGAAGTCTCAGAAGGTTATTTTTGGGGATTTGAAAACTAACTTGTCAACATGAATTTAGACAAGAAAACTGAATTTCCGAAGTTTTTTATCTTTGATTGCAGAATTATAAAGGACAATTAACAACGATCAAAATGACTTTGAAAATGTAAATCGGATCAGCTTTGACAAAGTTATGGCTGTTTGAAGTCGCAGAAGGTAATTTTTGAGGATTTGGAAATAAACTTGTCAACATGAATTTTGACAAGAAAACTGAATTTCCGGAGTTTTTCAACTTTGATTACAGAATTATTAAGCACAATAAACAACGATCAAAATGACTTTGGAAATGTAAATCGGATCAGGTTTGACAAAGTTATGGCTGTTTGAAGTCTCAAAGGTAATTTTTTGAAATTTGAAAACTAACATGTCAATATGACTTTTGACAAGAAAAACGAATTTTCCGAAGTTTTTCAACTTTGATTATAGAATTATTAAGGACAATGAACAACGATCAAAATGACTTTGGAAATGTAAATCGGATCAGTTTTGACAAAGTTATGGCTGTTTAGAGTCTCAAAAGGTAATTTTTGGGGATTTGGAAACAAACATGTTAACATGACTTTTGACAAAAAAACTAAATTTCCGAAGTTTTTCAACTTTGATTACAGAATTATTAAGGACAATAAACAACCATCAAAATGACTTCGGAAATGTAAATCGGATCAGTTTTGACAAAGTTATGGCTGGTTGAAGTCTCAGAAGGTAATTTTTGGAATTTGGAAACTTACATTTTAAAATTACTTTTGACAAGAAATCCAAAATTCCGAAGTTTTTCATCTTTGATTACAGAATTAATAAGGACAATTAGGATTACAGAATTATTAAGGACAATAAACAACGATCAAAATGACTTTGGAAATGTAAATCGGATCAGTTTTGACAAAGTTATGGCTGTTTAAAGTCTCAGAAGGTAAGTTTTGGGGTATTGAAAACTAACTTGTCAACATGAGTTTTGACAAGAAAACTAAATTTCCGAAGTTTTTTATCTTTAATTGCAGAATTATTCAGGACAATAAACAACGATCAAAATGACTTTGGAAATTAAAATCGGATCAGTTTTGACAAAGCTATGGCTGTTTAAAGTCTCAGAAGGTAATTTTTGGGGATCTAGAAACAAACATGTCAACATGACTTATGACAAGAAAACTGAATTTCCGGAGTTTTTCAACTTTGATTACAGAATTATTAAGCACAATAAACAACGATCAAAATGACTTTGGAAATGTAAATCGGATCAGGTTTGACAAAGTTATGGCTGTTTGAAGTCTCAAAGGTAATTTTTTGAAATTTGAAAACTAACATGTCAATATGACTTTTGACAAGAAAAACGAATTTTCCGAAGTTTTTCAACTTTGATTATAGAATTATTAAGGACAATGAACAACGATCAAAATGACTTTGGAAATGTAAATCGGATCAGTTTTGACAAAGTTATGGCTGTTTTAAGTCTCAAAAGGTAATTTTTGGGGATTTGGAAACAAACATGTTAACATGACTTTTGACAAAAAAAACTAAATTTCCGAAGTTTTTCAACTTTGATTACAGAATTATTAAGGACAATAAACAACCATCAAAATGACTTCGGAAATGTAAATCGGATCAGTTTTGACAAAGTTATGGCTGGTTGAAGTCTCAGAAGGTAATTTTTGGGGATTTGGAAACAAACTTGTCAACATGAATTTTGACAAGAAAACTGAATATTCGATGTTTTTAACTTTGATTACAGAATTATTAAGGACAATAAACAGCGATCAAAATGACTTTGGAAATGTAAATCGGATCAGTTTTGACAAAGTTATGGCTGTTTGAAGTCTCAGAAAGTCATTTTTGGGGATTTGAAAACAAACATGTTAACATGACTTTTGACAAGAAATCCAAAATACCGAAGTTTTTCATCTTTGATTACAGAATTAATAAGGACAATTAGGATTACAGAATTATTAAGGACAATAAACAACGATCAAAATCACTTTGGAAATGTAAATCGGATCAGCTTTGACAAAGTTATGGCTGTTTGAAGTCTCAGAAGGTTATTTTTGGGGATTTGGAAACTAACTTGTCAACATGAATTTTGACAAGAAAACTGAATTTCCGTAGTTTTTTATCTTTGATTGCAGAATTATTAAGGTCAATAAACAATGATCAAAATGACTATGGAAATGTAAATCGGATCAGTTTTGACTAAGTTATGGCAGTTTGAAGTTTCAGAAGGTAAAATTTTGGAATTTTGAAACTTACATGTCAACATGACTTTTGACAAGAAAAACGCATTTCCGAAGTTTTTCAACTTTGATTATATAATTATTAAGGACAATAAACAACGATCAAAATGACTTTGGAAATTTAAATCGGATCAGTTTTGACAAAGTTATCGCAGTTTGAAGTTTCAGAAGGTAAAATTTTGGAATTAAGAAACTTACATGTCAACATGACTTTTGGCAAGAAAAACTAATTTTCCGAAGTTTTTCAACTTTGATTATAGAATTATTAAGGACAATAAACAACCATCAAAATGACTTCGGAAATGTAAATCGGATCAGTTTTGACAAAGTTATGGCTGGTTGAAGTCTCAGAAGGTAATTTTTGGGGATTTGGAAACAAACTTGTCAACATGAATTTTGACAAGAAAACTGAATATTCGATGTTTTTAACTTTGATTACAGAATTATTAAGGACAATAAACAGCGATCAAAATGACTTTGGAAATGTAAATCGGATCAGTTTTGACAAAGTTATGGCTGTTTGAAGTCTCAGAAAGTCATTTTTGGGGATTTGAAAACAAACATGTTAACATGACTTTTGACAAGAAATCCAAAATACCGAAGTTTTTCATCTTTGATTACAGAATTAATAAGGACAATTAGGATTACAGAATTATTAAGGACAATAAACAACGATCAAAATCACTTTGGAAATGTAAATCGGATCAGCGTTGACAAAGTTATGGCTGTTTGAAGTCTCAGAAGGTTATTTTTGGGGATTTGGAAACTAACTTGTCAACATGAATTTTGACAAGAAAACTGAATTTCCGAAGTTTTTTATCTTTGATTGCAGAATTATTAAGGTCAATAAACAATGATCAAAATGACTATGGAAATGTAAATCGGATCAGTTTTGACTAAGTTATGGCAGTTTGAAGTTTCAGAAGGTAAAATTTTGGAATTTTGAAACTTACATGTCAACATGACTTTTGACAAGAAAAACGCATTTCCGAAGTTTTTCAACTTTGATTATATAATTATTAAGGACAATAAACAACGATCAAAATGACTTTGGAAATTTAAATCGGATCAGTTTTGACAAAGTTATCGCAGTTTGAAGTTTCAGAAGGTAAAATTTTGGAATTAAGAAACTTACATGTCAACATGACTTTTGGCAAGAAAAACTAATTTTCCGAAGTTTTTCAACTTTGATTATAGAATTATTAAGGACAATAAACAACGATCAAAATGACTTTGGAAATGTAAATCGGATCAGTTTTGACAAAGTTATGGCTGTTTGAAGTCTCAGAAGGTAATTTTTAGAGATCTGAAAACAAACATGTCAACATGACTTTGACAAAATAACCAAAATCTTGAAGTTTTTCAACTTTGATTACAGAATTAATAAGGATAATTTGGATAACAGAATTATAAAGGACAATTAACAACGATCAAAATGACTTTGGAAATGTAAATCGGATCAGCTTTGACAAAGTTATGGCTGTTTAAAATCTCAGAAGGTTAGTTTTGGGGTCTTGGAAACTAACATGTCAACATGAATTTTGACAAGAAAACTAAATTTCCGTAGTTTTTTATCTTTGATTGCAGAATTATTAAGGACAATAAACAACGATCGAAATGACTTTGGAAATGAAAATCGGATCAGTTTTGACAAAGCTATGGCTGTTTTAAGTCTCAGAAGGTAATTTTTGGTAATCTGGAAACAAACATGTCAACATGACTTTTGACAAGAAAACTGAATTTCCGAAGTTTATCAACTTTGATTACAGAATTATTAAGGACAATAAACAACGATCAAAATGACATTGGAAATGTAAATCGGATTAGCCTTGAAAAAGTTATGGCTGTTTGAAGTCTCAGAAGGAAATTTTTTGAAATTTTGAAACTAACAAGTCAACATGACTTTTGACAAAAAAACCAAAATTCCGAAGTTTTTCATCTTTGATTGCAGAATTTTTAAGGACATTTAACAACGATCAAAATTACTTTGGAAATGTAAATCGGATCAGTTTTGACAAAGTTATGGCTGTTTAAAGTCTCAGAAGGTAATTTTTAGAGATCTGAAAACAAACATGTCAACATGACTTTTGACAAAATAACCAAAATCTTGAAGTTTTTCATCTTTGATTACAGAATTATTAAGGACAATTAACAACGATCAAAATGACTTTGGATATGTAAATCGGATCAGCTTTGACAAAGTTATGGCTGTTTGAAGTCTCAGAAGGTTATTTTTGGGGATTTGAAAACTAACTTGTCAACATGAATTTAGACACGAAAACTGAATTTCCGAAGTTTTTTATCTTTGATTGCAGAATTATTAAGGACAATAAACAACGATCAAAATGACTTTGGAAATGTAAATCGGATCAGCTTTGACAAAGTTATGGCTGTTTGAAGTCGCAGAAGGTAATTTTTGAGGATTTGGAAACAAACTTGTCAACATGAATTTGACAAGAAAACTGCATTTTTGAAGTTTTTTAACTTTGATTACAGAATTATTAAGGACAATAAAAAGCGATCAAAATGACTTTGGAAATGTAAATCGGATCATTTTTGACAAAGTTATGGCAGTTTGAAGTCTCAGAAGGTAAAATTTTGGAATTTGAAAGCTTACATGTCAACATGACTTTTGACAAGAAACCCGAATTTCCGAAGTTTTTTAACTTTGACAACAATTATAAAGGACAATAAACAGCGATCAAAATGACTTTGAAAATGTAAATCGGATCAGCTTTGACAAAGTTATGGCTGTTTGAAGTCGCAGAAGGTAATTTTTGAGGATTTGGAAATAAACTTGTCAACATGAATTTTGACAAGTTAACTGCATTTTTGATGTTTTTTAACTTTGATTACTGAATTATTAAGGACAATAAAAAGCGATCAAAATGACTTTGGAAATGTAAATCGGATCAGTTTTGACAAAGTTATGGCTCTTTGAAGTCTCAGAAAGTAATTTTGGGGATTTGGAAACAAATATGTTAACATGACTTTTGACAAGAAATCCAAAATTACGAAGTTTTTTTTATCTTTGATTACAGAATTAATAAGGATAATTAGGATAACAGAATTATTAAGGAAAATTAACAACGATCAAAATGACTTTGGAAATGTAAATCGGATCAGCTTTGACAAAGTAATGGCTGTTTGAAGTCTCAGAAGGTAATTTTTGGAATTTGGAAACTAACTTGTCAACATGAATTTTGACAAGAAAACTGAATTTCCGAAGTTTTTTATCTTTGATTGCAGAATTATTAAGGTCAATAAACAATGATCAAAATGACTATGGAAATGTAAATCGGATCAGTTTTGACTAAGTTATGGCAGTTTGAAGTTTCAGAAGGTAAAATTTTGGAATTTTGAAACTTACATGTCAACATGACTTTTGACAAGAAAAACGCATTTCCGAAGTTTTTCAACTTTGATTATATAATTATTAAGGACAATAAACAACGATCAAAATGACTTTGGAAATTTAAATCGGATCAGTTTTGACAAAGTTATCGCAGTTTGAAGTTTCAGAAGGTAAAATTTTGGAATTAAGAAACTTACATGTCAACATGACTTTTGGCAAGAAAAACTAATTTTCCGAAGTTTTTCAACTTTGATTATAGAATTATTAAGGACAATAAACAACGATCAAAATGACTTTGGAAATGTAAATCGGATCAGTTTTGACAAAGTTATGGCTGTTTGAAGTCTCAGAAGGTAATTTTTAGAGATCTGAAAACAAACATGTCAACATGACTTTGACAAAATAACCAAAATCTTGAAGTTTTTCAACTTTGATTACAGAATTAATAAGGATAATTTGGATAACAGAATTATAAAGGACAATTAACAACGATCAAAATGACTTTGGAAATGTAAATCGGATCAGCTTTGACAAAGTTATGGCTGTTTAAAATCTCAGAAGGTTAGTTTTGGGGTCTTGGAAACTAACATGTCAACATGAATTTTGACAAGAAAACTAAATTTCCGTAGTTTTTTATCTTTGATTGCAGAATTATTAAGGACAATAAACAACGATCGAAATGACTTTGGAAATGAAAATCGGATCAGTTTTGACAAAGCTATGGCTGTTTTAAGTCTCAGAAGGTAATTTTTGGTAATCTGGAAACAAACATGTCAACATGACTTTTGACAAGAAAACTGAATTTACGAAGTTTATCAACTTTGATTACAGAATTATTAAGGACAATAAACAACGATCAAAATGACATTGGAAATGTAAATCGGATTAGCCTTGAAAAAGTTATGGCTGTTTGAAGTCTCAGAAGGAAATTTTTTGAAATTTTGAAACTAACAAGTCAACATGACTTTTGACAAAAAAACCAAAATTCCGAAGTTTTTCATCTTTGATTGCAGAATTTTTAAGGACATTTAACAACGATCAAAATTACTTTGGAAATGTAAATCGGATCAGTTTTGACAAAGTTATGGCTGTTTAAAGTCTCAGAAGGTAATTTTTAGAGATCTGAAAACAAACATGTCAACATGACTTTTGACAAAATAACCAAAATCTTGAAGTTTTTCATCTTTGATTACAGAATTATTAAGGACAATTAACAACGATCAAAATGACTTTGGATATGTAAATCGGATCAGCTTTGACAAAGTTATGGCTGTTTGAAGTCTCAGAAGGTTATTTTTGGGGATTTGAAAACTAACTTGTCAACATGAATTTAGACAAGAAAACTGAATTTCCGAAGTTTTTTATCTTTGATTGCAGAATTATTAAGGACAATAAACAACGATCAAAATGACTTTGGAAATGTAAATCGGATCAGCTTTGACAAAGTTATGGCTGTTTGAAGTCGCAGAAGGTAATTTTTGAGGATTTGGAAACAAACTTGTCAACATGAATTTGACAAGAAAACTGCATTTTTGAAGTTTTTTAACTTTGATTACAGAATTATTAAGGACAATAAAAAGCGATCAAAATGACTTTGGAAATGTAAATCGGATCATTTTTGACAAAGTTATGGCAGTTTGAAGTCTCAGAAGGTAAAATTTTGGAATTTGAAAGCTAACATGTCAACATGACTTTTGACAAGAAACCCGAATTTCCGAAGTTTTTTAACTTTGACAACAATTATAAAGGACAATAAACAGCGATCAAAATGACTTTGAAAATGTAAATCGGATCAGCTTTGACAAAGTTATGGCTGTTTGAAGTCGCAGAAGGTAATTTTTGAGGATTTGGAAATAAACTTGTCAACATGAATTTTGACAAGATAACTGCATTTTTGATGTTTTTTAACTTTGATTACTGAATTATTAAGGACAATAAAAAGCGATCAAAATGACTTTGGAAATGTAAATCGGATCAGTTTTGACAAAGTTATGGCTCTTTGAAGTCTCAGAAAGTAATTTTGGGGATTTGGAAACAAATATGTTAACATGACTTTTGACAAAAAAACTAAATTTCCGAAGTTTTTCAACTTTGATTACAGAATTATTAAGGACAATAAACAACGATCAAAATGACTTTGGAAATGAAAATCGGATCAGTTTTGACAAAGTTATGGCTGTTTGAAGTCTCAGAAGGTAATTTTTGGAGATCTGGAAACAAACATGTCAACATGACTTTTGACAAGAAATCCAAAATTACGAAGTTTTTTTTATCTTTGATTACAGAATTAATAAGGATAATTAGGATAACAGAATTATTAAGGAAAATTAACAACGATCAAAATGACTTTGGAAATGTAAATCGGATCAGCTTTGACAAAGTAATGGCTGTTTGAAGTCTCAGAAGGTAATTTTTGGAATTTGGAAACTAACATTTTAAAATTACTTTTGACAAGAAATCCAAAATTCCGAAGTTTTTCATCTTTGATTACAGAATTAATAAGGACAATTAGGATTACAGAATTATTAAGGACAATTAACAACGATCAAAATGACTTTGGAAATGTAAATCGGATCAGTTTTGACAAAGTTATGGCTGTTTAAAGTCTCAGAAGGTTAGTTTTGGGGTCTTGGAAACTAACTTGTCAACATGAGTTTTGACAAGAAAACTAAATTTCCGAATTTTTTATCTTTGATTGCAGAATTATTAAGGACAATAAACAACGATCAAAATGATTTTGGAAATGTAAATCGGATCAGTTTTGACATAGCTATAACTGTTTAAAGTCTAAGAACTTAATTGTTGCGGATTTGATAAAAAACATGTTAATATGACGTTTGACAAGAAAACTGAATTTCCAAAGTTTTTCAACTTTGATTACAGAATTATTAAGGACAATAAACAACAATCAAAATGATTTTGGAAATGTAAATCGGATCAGTTTTGACAAAGTTATGGCTGTTTGAAGTCTCAGAAGGCAATTTTTTGGGATTCGGAAACTTACTTGTCAACATAAATTTTGACAAGAAAACTGAATTTTCGAAGTTTTTCAACTTTGATTACAGAATTATTAAGGACAATAAACAACGATCAAAATGACTTTGGAAATGTAAATCGGATCAGCTTTGACAAAGTAATGGCTGTTTGAAGTCTTAGAAGGTTATTTTTGGGGATTTGGAAACTAACTTGTCAACATGAATTTAGACAAGAAAACTGAATTTCCGAAGTTTTTATCTTTGATTGCAGAATTATTAAGGACAATAAACAACGATCAAAATGACTTTGGAAATGAAAATCGGATCAGTTTTGACAAAGTTATGGCTGTTTGAAGTCTCAGAAGGTAATTTTTGGAGATCTGGAAACAAACATGTCAACATGACTTTTGACAAGAAATCCAAAATTCCGAAGTTTTTCATCTTTGATTACAGAATTAATAAGAACAATTAGGATTACAGAATTATTAAGGACAATAAACAACGATCAAAATGACTTTGGAAATGTAAATCGGATCAGCTTTGACAAAGCTATGGCTGTTTGAAGTCTCAGAAGGAAATTTTTTGAAATTTGGAAACTAACAAGTCAACATGACTTTTGACAAAAAAACCAAAATTCCGAAGTTTTTCATCTTTGATTGCAGAATTTTTAAGGACATTTAACAACGATCAAAATTACTTTGGAAATGTAAATCGGATCAGTTTTGACAAAGTTATGGCTGTTTAAAGTCTCAGAAGGTAATTTTTAGAGATCTGAAAACAAACATGTCAACATGACTTTTGACAAGAAATCCAAAATTCCGAAGTTTTTCATCTTTGATTACAGAATTAATAACAACAATTAGGATTACAGAATTATTAAGGACAATAAACAACGATCAAAATGACTATGGAAATGTAAATCGGATCAGTTTTGACTAAGTTATGGCAGTTTGAAGTTTCAGAAGGTAAAATTTTGGAATTTTGAAACTTACATGTCAATAGACTTTTGACAAGAAAAACGAATTTCCGAAGTTTATCAACTTTGATTACAGAATTATTAAGGACAATAAACAACGATCAAAATGACATTGGAAATGTAAATCGGATCAGCCTTGAAAAAGGTATGGCTGTTTGAAGTCTCAGAAGGAAATTTTTTGAAATTTGAAAACAAACAAGTCAACATGACTTTTGACAAAACCAAAATTCCGAAGTTTTTCATCTTTGATTGCAGAATTTTTAAGGACATTTAACAACGATCAAAATTACTTTGGAAATGTAAATCGGATCAGTTTTGACAAAGTTATGGCTGTTTGAAGTCTCAGAAGGTAATTTTTAGAGATCTGAAAACAAACATGTCAACATGACTTTGACAAAATAACCAAAATCTTGAAGTTTTTCAACTTTGATTATAGAATTATTAAGGACAATAAACAACGATCAAAATGACTTTGGAAATGTAAATCGGATCAGTTTTGACATAGTTATAACTGTTTAAAGTCTCAGAAGGTAATTTTTGGGGATCTGGAAACAAACATGTCAACATGATTTTTGACAAGAAAACTGAATTTCCGAAGTTTTTTATCTTTGATTGCTGAATTATTAAGGACAATAAACAACGATCAAAATGACTTTAGAAATGAAAATCGGATCAGTTTTGACAAAGTTATGGCTGTTTGAAGTCTCAGAAGGTAATTTTTGGAGATCTGGAAACAAACATGTCAACATGACTTTTGACAAGAAATCCAAAATTCCGAAGTTTTTCATCTTTGATTACAGAATTAATAAGGATAATTAGGATAACAGAATTATTAAGGACAATTAACAACGATCAAAATGACTTTCGAAATGTAAATCGGATCAGCTTTGACAAAGTTATGGCTGTTTAAAATCTCAGAAGGTTAGTTTTGGGGTCTTGGAAACTAACATGTCAACATGAATTTTGACAAGAAAACTAAATTTCCGTAGTTTTTTATCTTTGATTGCAGAATTATTAAGGACAATAAACAACGATCAAAATGACTTTGGAAATGAAAATCGGATCAGTTTTGACAAAGCTATGGCTGTTTTAAGTCTCAGGAGGTAATTTTTGGTAATCTGGAAACAAACATGTCAACATGACTTTTGACAAGAAAACTGAATTTCCGAAGTTTATCAACTTTGATTACAGAATTATTAAGGACAATAAACAACGATCAAAATGACATTGGAAATGTAAATCGGATCAGCCTTGAAAAAGTTATGGCTGTTTGAAGTCTCAGAAGGAAATTTTTTGAAATTTGGAAACTAACAAGTCAACATGACTTTTGACAAAAAAACCAAAATTCCGAAGTTTTTCATCTTTGATTGCAGAATTTTTAAGGACATTTAACAACGATCAAAATTACTTTGGAAATGTAAATCGGATCAGTTTTGACAAAGTTATGGCTGTTTAAAGTCTCAGAAGGTAATTTTTAGAGATCTGAAAACAAAAATGTCAACATGACTTTTGACAAAATAACCAAAATCTTGAAGTTTTTCAACTTTGATTATAGAATTATTAAGGACAATAAACAACGATCAAAATGACTTTGGAAATGTAAATCGGATCAGTTTTGACATAGTTATAACTGTTTATAGTCTCAGAAGGTAATTTTTGGGGATCTGGAAACAAACATGTCAACATGATTTTTGACAAGAAAACTGAATTTCCGAAGTTTTTTATCTTTGATTGCAGAATTATTAAGGACAATAAACAACGATCAAAATGACTTTAGAAATGAAAATCGGATCAGTTTTGACAAAGTTATGGCTGTTTGAAGTCTCAGAAGGTAATTTTTGGAGATCTGGAAACAAACATGTCAACATGACTTTTGACAAGAAATCCAAAATTCCGAAGTTTTTCATCTTTGATTACAGAATTAATAAGGATAATTTGGATAACAGAATTATAAAGGACAATTAACAACGATCAAAATGACTTTGGAAATGTAAATCGGATCAGCTTTGACAAAGTTATGGCTGTTTAAAATCTCAGAAGGTTAGTTTTGGGGTCTTGGAAACTAACATGTCAACATGAATTTTGACAAGAAAACTAAATTTCCGTAGTTTTTTATCTTTGATTGCAGAATTATTAAGGACAATAAACAACGATCGAAATGATTTTGGAAATGAAAATCGGATCAGTTTTGACAAAGCTATGGCTGTTTTAAGTCTCAGAAGGTAATTTTTGGTAATCTGGAAACAAACATGTCAACATGACTTTTGACAAGAAAACTGAATTTCCGAAGTTTATCAACTTTGATTACAGAATTATTAAGGACAATAAACAACGATCAAAATGACATTGGAAATGTAAATCGGATTAGCCTTGAAAAAGTTATGGCTGTTTGAAGTCTCAGAAGGAAATTTTTTGAAATTTTGAAACTAACAAGTCAACATGACTTTTGACAAAAAAACCAAAATTCCGAAGTTTTTCATCTTTGATTGCAGAATTTTTAAGGACATTTAACAACGATCAAAATTACTTTGGAAATGTAAATCGGATCAGTTTTGACAAAGTTATGGCTGTTTAAAGTCTCAGAAGGTAATTTTTAGAGATCTGAAAACAAACATGTCAACATGACTTTTGACAAAATAACCAAAATCTTGAAGTTTTTCATCTTTGATTACAGAATTATTAAGGACAATTAACAACGATCAAAATGACTTTGGATATGTAAATCGGATCAGCTTTGACAAAGTTATGGCTGTTTGAAGTCTCAGAAGGTTATTTTTGGGGATTTGAAAACTAACTTGTCAACATGAATTTAGACAAGAAAACTGAATTTCCTAAGTTTTTTATCTTTGATTGCAGAATTATTAAGGACAATAAACAACGATCAAAATGACTTTGGAAATGTAAATCGGATCAGCTTTGACAAAGTAATGGCTGTTTGAAGTCTCAGAAGGTAATTTTTGGAATTTGGAAACTAACATTTTAAAATTACTTTTGACAAGAAATCCAAAATTCCGAAGTTTTTCATCTTTGATTACAGAATTAATAAGGACAATTAGGATTACAGAATTATTAAGGACAATTAACAACGATCAAAATGACTTTGGAAATGTAAATCGGATCAGTTTTGACAAAGTTATGGCTGTTTAAAGTCTCAGAAGGTTAGTTTTGGGGTCTTGGAAACTAACTTGTCAACATGAGTTTTGACAAGAAAACTAAATTTCCGAATTTTTTATCTTTGATTGCAGAATTATTAAGGACAATAAACAACGATCAAAATGATTTTGGAAATGTAAATCGGATCAGTTTTGACATAGCTATAACTGTTTAAAGTCTAAGAACTTAATTGTTGCGGATTTGATAAAAAACATGTTAATATGACGTTTGACAAGAAAACTGAATTTCCAAAGTTTTTCAACTTTGATTACAGAATTATTAAGGACAATAAACAACGATCAAAATGACTATGGAAATGTAAATCGGATCAGTTTTGACTAAGTTATGGCAGTTTGAAGTTTCAGAAGGTAAAATTTTGGAATTTTGAAACTTACATGTCAATAGACTTTTGACAAGAAAAACGAATTTCCGAAGTTTATCAACTTTGATTACAGAATTATTAAGGACAATAAACAACGATCAAAATGACATTGGAAATGTAAATCGGATCAGCCTTGAAAAAGGTATGGCTGTTTGAAGTCTCAGAAGGAAATTTTTTGAAATTTGGAAACTAACAAGTCAACATGACTTTTGACAAAAAAACCAAAATTCCGAAGTTTTTCATCTTTGATTGCAGAATTTTTAAGGACATTTAACAACGATCAAAATTACTTTGGAAATGTAAATCGGATCAGTTTTGACAAAGTTATGGCTGTTTGAAGTCTCAGAAGGTAATTTTTAGAGATCTGAAAACAAACATGTCAACATGACTTTGACAAAATAACCAAAATCTTGAAGTTTTTCAACTTTGATTATAGAATTATTAAGGACAATAAACAACGATCAAAATGACTTTGGAAATGTAAATCGGATCAGTTTTGACATAGTTATAACTGTTTAAAGTCTCAGAAGGTAATTTTTGGGGATCTGGAAACAAACATGTCAACATGATTTTTGACAAGAAAACTGAATTTCCGAAGTTTTTTATCTTTGATTGCTGAATTATTAAGGACAATAAACAACGATCAAAATGACTTTAGAAATGAAAATCGGATCAGTTTTGACAAAGTTATGGCTGTTTGAAGTCTCAGAAGGTAATTTTTGGAGATCTGGAAACAAACATGTCAACATGACTTTTGACAAGAAATCCAAAATTCCGAAGTTTTTCATCTTTGATTACAGAATTAATAAGGATAATTAGGATAACAGAATTATTAAGGACAATTAACAACGATCAAAATGACTTTCGAAATGTAAATCGGATCAGCTTTGACAAAGTTATGGCTGTTTAAAATCTCAGAAGGTTAGTTTTGGGGTCTTGGAAACTAACATGTCAACATGAATTTTGACAAGAAAACTAAATTTCCGTAGTTTTTTATCTTTGATTGCAGAATTATTAAGGACAATAAACAACGATCAAAATGACTTTGGAAATGAAAATCGGATCAGTTTTGACAAAGCTATGGCTGTTTTAAGTCTCAGGAGGTAATTTTTGGTAATCTGGAAACAAACATGTCAACATGACTTTTGACAAGAAAACTGAATTTCCGAAGTTTATCAACTTTGATTACAGAATTATTAAGGACAATAAACAACGATCAAAATGACATTGGAAATGTAAATCGGATCAGCCTTGAAAAAGTTATGGCTGTTTGAAGTCTCAGAAGGAAATTTTTTGAAATTTGGAAACTAACAAGTCAACATGACTTTTGACAAAAAAACCAAAATTCCGAAGTTTTTCATCTTTGATTGCAGAATTTTTAAGGACATTTAACAACGATCAAAATTACTTTGGAAATGTAAATCGGATCAGTTTTGACAAAGTTATGGCTGTTTAAAGTCTCAGAAGGTAATTTTTAGAGATCTGAAAACAAAAATGTCAACATGACTTTTGACAAAATAACCAAAATCTTGAAGTTTTTCAACTTTGATTATAGAATTATTAAGGACAATAAACAACGATCAAAATGACTTTGGAAATGTAAATCGGATCAGTTTTGACATAGTTATAACTGTTTATAGTCTCAGAAGGTAATTTTTGGGGATCTGGAAACAAACATGTCAACATGATTTTTGACAAGAAAACTGAATTTCCGAAGTTTTTTATCTTTGATTGCAGAATTATTAAGGACAATAAACAACGATCAAAATGACTTTAGAAATGAAAATCGGATCAGTTTTGACAAAGTTATGGCTGTTTGAAGTCTCAGAAGGTAATTTTTGGAGATCTGGAAACAAACATGTCAACATGACTTTTGACAAGAAATCCAAAATTCCGAAGTTTTTCATCTTTGATTACAGAATTAATAAGGATAATTTGGATAACAGAATTATAAAGGACAATTAACAACGATCAAAATGACTTTGGAAATGTAAATCGGATCAGCTTTGACAAAGTTATGGCTGTTTAAAATCTCAGAAGGTTAGTTTTGGGGTCTTGGAAACTAACATGTCAACATGAATTTTGACAAGAAAACTAAATTTCCGTAGTTTTTTATCTTTGATTGCAGAATTATTAAGGACAATAAACAACGATCGAAATGATTTTGGAAATGAAAATCGGATCAGTTTTGACAAAGCTATGGCTGTTTTAAGTCTCAGAAGGTAATTTTTGGTAATCTGGAAACAAACATGTCAACATGACTTTTGACAAGAAAACTGAATTTCCGAAGTTTATCAACTTTGATTACAGAATTATTAAGGACAATAAACAACGATCAAAATGACATTGGAAATGTAAATCGGATTAGCCTTGAAAAAGTTATGGCTGTTTGAAGTCTCAGAAGGAAATTTTTTGAAATTTTGAAACTAACAAGTCAACATGACTTTTGACAAAAAAACCAAAATTCCGAAGTTTTTCATCTTTGATTGCAGAATTTTTAAGGACATTTAACAACGATCAAAATTACTTTGGAAATGTAAATCGGATCAGTTTTGACAAAGTTATGGCTGTTTAAAGTCTCAGAAGGTAATTTTTAGAGATCTGAAAACAAACATGTCAACATGACTTTTGACAAAATAACCAAAATCTTGAAGTTTTTCATCTTTGATTACAGAATTATTAAGGACAATTAACAACGATCAAAATGACTTTGGATATGTAAATCGGATCAGCTTTGACAAAGTTATGGCTGTTTGAAGTCTCAGAAGGTTATTTTTGGGGATTTGAAAACTAACTTGTCAACATGAATTTAGACAAGAAAACTGAATTTCCTAAGTTTTTTATCTTTGATTGCAGAATTATTAAGGACAATAAACAACGATCAAAATGACTTTGGAAATGTAAATCGGATCAGCTTTGACAAAGTAATGGCTGTTTGAAGTCTCAGAAGGTAATTTTTGGAATTTGGAAACTAACATTTTAAAATTACTTTTGACAAGAAATCCAAAATTCCGAAGTTTTTCATCTTTGATTACAGAATTAATAAGGACAATTAGGATTACAGAATTATTAAGGACAATTAACAACGATCAAAATGACTTTGGAAATGTAAATCGGATCAGTTTTGACAAAGTTATGGCTGTTTAAAGTCTCAGAAGGTTAGTTTTGGGGTCTTGGAAACTAACTTGTCAACATGAGTTTTGACAAGAAAACTAAATTTCCGAATTTTTTATCTTTGATTGCAGAATTATTAAGGACAATAAACAACGATCAAAATGATTTTGGAAATGTAAATCGGATCAGTTTTGACATAGCTATAACTGTTTAAAGTCTAAGAACTTAATTGTTGCGGATTTGATAAAAAACATGTTAATATGACGTTTGACAAGAAAACTGAATTTCCAAAGTTTTTCAACTTTGATTACAGAATTATTAAGGACAATAAACAACGATCAAAATGATTTTGGAAATGTAAATCGGATCAGTTTTGACAAAGTTATGGCTGTTTGAAGTCTCAGAAGGCAATTTTTTGGGATTCGGAAACTTACTTGTCAACATAAATTTAGACAAGAAAACTGAATTTCCGAAGTTTTTTATCTTTGATTGCAGAATTATTAAGGACAATAAACAACGATCAAAATGACTTTGGAAATGAAAATCGGATCAGTTTTGACAAAGTTATGGCTGTTTGAAGTCTCAGAAGGTAATTTTTGGAGATCTGGAAACAAACATGTCAACATGACTTTTGACAAGAAATCCAAAATTACGAAGTTTTTTTATACCCTGATCCCATTAAAAATGGGAAAAAGGGGTATTATGGTTTTGTGCAAAAGTATGTAACAGGCATAAGACGGCATCTCCGACCCCATAAAGTATATAAATTCTTGATCACTATCAATAGCCGAGGCGATTTAGCCCTGTCCGTCCGTCTGTCCGTCTGTCCGTCTGTATGAACGCACGTTTCTCAGAGACTACAAAAGCTAGAGACTTCATATTTGAAATATAAGTTCTCGTAGTGCCGGGTCAAGACCAGTTTATCATTTTTTTTTCGATATCTCGTCCCGTTCAAAAGTTATCGATAAATTTTGATTCCAGCCAAGTGTTTTTCGAGTATAACTTGGAATGTTTAAAAGCTAGCGACTTTATATTTAAGTTTAAGTTACTGTACTGCCGGTTTGATACAAACTTATCTTTTTTTTTTTCGATATCTCAATCGTTTCAAAAGTTATCGATACATTAAGATTCCAGAACAGTGTTTTTAAGGTATAGCTTAAAAGTTATAAAAGGTAGAGTCACCAAATTTGATACATATGTGCTCCTATAGCATACAAAGGTAAAATACATTTCACTTTTTAGATACACCTCTCCAATCTTACAGAAATTGAAAAATACGTAATTTTAAAGGTATGACCTTCGGATTTTACATAGCCTCACATTTATATGCCATCTTTGAGTCCGACAAATTTCATTACGATCGGACAATAAACAAAGAAGTTATTAACGATTCAATGTAACATAGTTTATAGCCAAAGGAAGAAGAAGAAGCAAAGCAAATGTATGACGCGCGTAGCAAGCAGCTTTTGTTTGTATATGTGTGTGTGTGTTTCTATGTATGAATGCAAATAAATAACTTCAATGAATGTAGACCTTGGATCAGGGTATATCCTAGTCGGGTACTCTCGACTAGAGCACTCTTACTTGTTTATCTTTGATTACAGAATTAATAAGGATAATTAGGATAACAGAATTATTAAGGAAAATTAACAACGATCAAAATGACTTTGGAAATGTAAATCGGATCAGCTTTGACAAAGTAATGGCTGTTTGAAGTCTCAGAAGGTAATTTTTGGAATTTGGAAACTAACATTTTAAAATTACTTTTGACAAGAAATCCAAAATTCCGAAGTTTTTCATCTTTGATTACAGAATTAATAAGGACAATTAGGATTACAGAATTATTAAGGACAATTAACAACGATCAAAATGACTTTGGAAATGTAAATCGGATCAGTTTTGACAAAGTTATGGCTGTTTAAAGTCTCAGAAGGTTAGTTTTGGGGTCTGGGAAACTAACCTGTCAACATGAATTTTGACAAGAAAACTAAATTTCCGAATTTTTTATCTTTGATTGCAGAATTATTAAGGACAATAAACAACGATCAAAATGATTTTGGAAATGTAAATCGGATCAGTTTTGACTAAGTTATGGCAGTTTGAAGTTTCATAAGGTAAAATTTTGGAATTTTGAAACTTACATGTCAACATGACTTTTGACAAGAAAAACGAATTTCCGAAGTTTTTCAACTTTGATTATATAATTATAAAGGACAATAAACAACGATCAAAATGACTTTGGAAATGTAAATCGGATCAGTTTTGACAAAGTTATCGCAGTTTGAAGTTTCAAAAGGTAAAAATTTGGAATTTAGAAACTTACATGTCAACATGACTTTTGACAAAAAATTTAAATTTCAGAAGTTTTTCAACTTTGATAATAGAATTATTAAGGACAATAAACAACGATCAAAATGATTTTGGAAATGTAAATCGGATCAGTTTTGACATAGCTATAACTGTTTAAAGTCTCAGAACTTAATTGTTGCGGATTTGATAAAAAACATGTTAATATGACGTTTGACAAGAAAACTGAATTTGCAAAGTTTTTCAACTTTGATTACAGAATTATTAAGGACAATAAACAACGATCAAAATGACTTTGGAAATGTAAATCGGATCAGTTTTGACAAAGTAATGCCTGTTTAATGTCTCAGAAGGTAATTTTTGGGGATTTGGAAACTTACATGTCAACATGACTTTTGACATGTTAACCGAATTTCCGAAGTTTGTCATCTTTGATTACAGAAATATTAAGAACAATAAACAACGATCAAGATGACTTTGAAAATGTAAATCGGATCAGTTTTGACAAAGTTATGGCTGTTTGAAGTTTCAGAAGGTAAATTTTTGGAATTTAGAAACTTACATGTCAACATGACTTTTGACGAGAAAAACGAATTTTCCGAAGTTTTTCAACTTTGATTATAGAATTATTAAGGACAATAAACAACGATCGAAATGACTGTGGAAATTTTAATCGGATCAGTTTTGACATAGTTATAACTGTTTAAAGTCTCAGAAGGAAATTTTTGGAATTTGGAAACTAACATTTTAAAATAACTTTTGACAAGAAATCCAAAATTTCGAAGTTTTTTATCTTTGATTACAGAAATAATAAGGACAATTAGGATTACAGAATTATTAAGGACAATTAACAACGATCAAAATGACTTTGGAAATGTAAATCGGATCAGTTTTGACAAAGTTATGGCTGTTTTAAGTCTCAGAAGCGTAGTTTTGGGGTCTTGGAAACTAACTTGTCAATATGAATTTTGACAAGAAAACTAAATTTCCGAAGTTTTTTATCTTTGATTGCAGAATTATTAAGGACAATAAACAACGATCAAAATGACTTTGGAAATGAAAATCGGATCAGTTTTGACAAAGTTATGGCTGTTTAAAGTCTCAGAAGGTTAATTTTGGGGTCTTGGAAACTAACTTGTCAACATGAACTTTGAAAAGAAAACTAAATTTCCGAAGTTTTTTATCTTTGATTGCAGAATTATTAAGGACAATAAACAACGATCAAAACGACTTTGGAAATGAAAATCGGAACAGTTTTGACAAAGCTATGGCTGTTTGAAGTCTCAGAAGGTAATTTTTGGGGATCTGGAAACAAACATGTCAACATGATTTTTGACAAGAAAACTGAATTTCCGAAGTTTTTTATCTTTGATTGCAGAATTATTAAGGACAATAAACAACGATCAAAATGACTTTGGAAATGTAAATCGGATCAGCTTTGACAAAGTTATGGCTGTTTTAGTCTCAGAAGGTAATTTTTTGAAATTTGAAAACTAAAATGTCAATATGACTTTTGACAAAAAAACCAAAATTCAGAAGTTTTTCATCTTTGATTGCAGAATTATTAAGCACAATTAACAACCATCAAAATGACTTTGGAAATGTAAATCGGATCAGTTTTGACAAAGTTATGGCTGTTTAAAGTCTCGGAATGTAATTTCTGGGATTCGGAAACTAACTTTTCATTGTGACTTTTGACAAGTAAACCGAATTACTGAAGTTTTTTAACTTTGATTACAGAATAATTAAGGACAATAAGCATTGATCAAAATGACTTTGGAAATGTAAATCGGATCAGTTTTGACTAAGTTATGGCAGTTTGAAGTTTCAGAAGGTAAAATTTTGGAATTTAGAAACTTACATGTCAACATGACTTTTGACAAGAAAAACGAATTTCCGAAGTTTTTCAACTTTGATTATATAATTATTAAGGACAATAAACAACGATCAAAATGACTTTGGAAATGTAAATCGGATCAGTTTTGACATAGCTATAACTGTTTAAGGTCTTAGAAGGTAATTTTTGGGGATTTGGAAAAAACAAGTTAACATGACTTTTGACAAGAAAACTGAATTTCCGATGTTTTTCAACTTTGATTACAGAATTATTAAGGACAATAAACAACGATCAAAATGACTTTGGAAATGTAAATCGGATCAGTTTTGACAAAGTTATGGCTGTTTGAAGTCTCAGAAGGTAATTTTTAGGGATTTGGAAACTAACTTGTCAACATGAATTTTGACAAGAAAACTGAATTTTCGATGTTTTTCAACTTTGATTACAGAATTATTAAGGACAATAAACACAGATCCAAATGACTTTGGAAATGTAAATCTGATCAGTTTTGACAAAGTTATGGCTGTTTGAAGTCTCAGAAGGTAAAATTTTGGAATTTAGAAACTTACATGTCAACATGACTTTTGACAAGAAAAACGAATTTTCCGAAGTTTTTCAACTTTGATTATAGAATTATTAAGGACAATAAACAACGATCAAAATGACTTTGGAAATGTAAATCGGATCAGTTTTGACAAAGTTATGGCTGTTTAAAGTCTCAGAAGGTAATTTTTGGAGATCTGGAAACAAACATGTCAACATGACTTTTGACAAAATAACCAAAATCTTAAAGTTTTTCATCTTTGATTACAGAATTATAAAGGACAATTAATAACGATCAAACTGACTTTGGAAATGTAAATCGGATCAGTTTTGACAAAGTTATGGCTGTTTAAAGTCTCAGAAGGTAATTTTTGGAGATCTGGAAACAAACATGTCAACATGACTTTTGACAAAATAACCAAAATCTTAAAGTTTTTCATCTTTGATTACAGAATTATAAAGGACAATTAATAACGATCAAACTGACTTTGGAAATGTAAATCGGATCAGTTTTGACAAAGTTATGGCTGTTTAAAGTCTCGGAATGTAATTTCTGGGATTCGGAAACTAACTTGTCATTGTGACATTTGACAAGTTAACCGAATTACTGAAGTTTTTTATCTTTGATTGCAGAATTATTAAGGACAATAAACAACGATCAAAATGACTTTGGAAATGAAAATCGGAACAGTTTTGACAAAGCTATGGCTGTTTGAAGTCTCAGAAGGTAACTTTTGGGGATCTGGAAACAAACATGTCAACATGATTTTTGACAAGAAAACTGAATTTCCGAAGTTTTTTATCTTTGATTGCAGAATTATTAAGGACAATAAACAACGATCAAAATGACTTTGGAAATGTAAATCGGATCAGCTTTGACAAAGTTATGGCTGTTTTAGTCTCAGAAGGTAATTTTTTGAAATTTGAAAACTAACATGTCAATATGTTTTTTGATAAAAAAACCAAAATTCAGAAGTTTTTCATCTTTGATTGCAGAATTATTAAGCACAATTAACAACCATCAAAATGACTTTGGAAATGTAAATCGGATCAGTTTTGACAAAGTTATGGCTGGTTAAAGTCTCAGAAGGTAATTTTTGGAGATCTGGAAACAAACATGTTAACATGACTTTTGACAAAATAACCAAAATCTTAAAGTTTTTCATCTTTGATTACAGAATTATAAAGGACAATTAATAACGATCAAACTGACTTTGGAAATGTAAATCGGATCAGTTTTGACAAAGTTATGGCTGTTTAAAGTCTCGGAATGTAATTTCTGGGATGCGGAAACTAACTTGTCATTGTGACTTTTGACAAGTTAACCGAATTACTGAAGTTTTTTAACTTTGATTACAGAATAATTAAGGACAATAAGCATTGATCAAAATGACTTTGGAAATGTAAATCGGATCAGTTTTGACTAAGTTATGGCAGTTTGAAGTTTCAGAAGGTAAAATTTTGGAATTTAGAAACTTACATGTCAACATGACTTTTGACAAGAAAAACGAATTTCCGAAGTTTTTCAACTTTGATTACGATCAAAATGACTTTGGAAATGTAAATCGGATCAGTTTTGACATAGCTATAACTGTTTAAAGTCTTAGAAGGTAATTTTTGGGGATTTGGAAAAAACATGTTAACATGACTTTTGACAAGAAAACTGAATTTCCGATGTTTTTCAACTTTGATTACAGAATTATTAAGGACAATAACCAACGATCAAAATGACTTTGGAAATGTAAATCGGATCAGTTTTGACAAAGTTATGGCTGTTTGAAGTCTCAGAAGGTAATTTTTAGGGATTTGGAAACTTACTTGTCAACATGAATTTTGACAAGAAAACTGAGTTTTCGAAGTTTTTCAACTTTGATTACAGAATTATTAAGGACAATAAACACAGATCCAATTGACTTTGGAAATGTAAATCGGATCAGTTTTGACAAAGTTATGGCTGTTTGAAGTCTCAGAAGGTAAAATTTTGGAATTTAGAAACTTACATGTCAACATGACTTTTGACAAGAAAAACGAATTTCCGAAGTTTTTCAACTTTGATTATAGAATTATTAAGGACAATAAACAACGATCAAAATGACTTTGGAAATGTAAATCGGATCAGTTTTGACAAAGTAATGGCTGTTTGAAGTCTCAAAAGGTAATTTTTTAGAATTTGTGAACTAACATTTTAGCATGACTTTTGACAAGTTTAACGGATTTCCGAAGCTTTTCAGCTTTAATTACAGAATTATTCAGGACAATTAACAACGATCAAAATAAAATTTAAGAATTTGGCAACTATTAAGTCCTTGTGACTTTTGACAAGTAAATCGAATTTCCAAAGCTTTTCAACTTTGATAACAATTATAAAGGACAATAAACAGCAATCAAAATGACTTTGGAAATGTAAATCGGATCAGTTTTGACAAAGTTATGGCAAATTGAAGTCTCAGAAAATAAAATTTAGGAATTTGGCAACTATAAAGTCATTGTGACTTTTGACCAGTAAACCGAATTTCCAAAGTTTTTCAACTTTGATAACAATTATAAAGGACAATAAACAGCGATCAAAATGACTTTGGAAATGTAAATCGGATCAGTTTTGACAAAGCTATGGCAGTTTGAAGTCTCAGAAGGTAATTTTTGGGAATTTGGCAACTATTTTGTCATTATGACTTTTGACAAGTAAACCCAATTTCTGAAGTTTTTTAACTTTGATTACAGAATAATTAAGGACAATAAGCATTGATCAAAATGACTTTGGAAATGTAAATCGGATATGTTTTGACTAAGTTATGGCAGTTTGAAGTTTCAGAAGGTAAAATTTTGGAATTTGGAAACTTACATGTCAACATGACTTTTGACAAGAAAAACGAATTTTCCGAAGTTTTTCAACTTTGATTACGATCAAAATGACTTTGGAAATGTAAATCGGATCAGTTTTGACAAAGTTATGGCTGTTTGAAGTCTCAAAAGGTATTTTTTTAGAATTTGTGAACTAACATTTTAGCATGACTTTTGATAAGTTTAACGGATTTCCGAAGCTTTTCAGCTTTAATTACAGAGTTATTCAGGACAATTAACAACGATCAAAATAAAATTTAAGAATTTGGTAACTATTAAAACCTTGTGACTTTTGACAAGTAAATCGAATTACCAAAGCTTTTCAACTTTGAAAACAATTATAAAGGACAATAAACAGCGATCAAAATGACTTTGGAAATGTAAATCGGATCAGTTTTGACAAAGTTATGGCAAATTGAAGTCTCAGAAAATAAAATTTAGGAATTTGGCAACTATAAAGTCATTGTGACTTTTGACCAGTAAACCGAATTTCCAAAGTTTTTCAACTTTGATAACAATTATAAAGGACAATAAACAGCGATCAAAATGACTTTGGAAATGTAAATCGGATCAGTTTTGACAAAGCTATGGCAGTTTGAAGTCTCAGAAGGTAATTTTTGGGAATTTGGCGACTATTTTGTCATTATGACTTTTGACAAGTAAACCCAATTTCTGAAGTTTTTTAACTTTGATTACAGAATAATTAAGGACAATAAGCATTGATCAAAATGACTTTGGAAATGTAAATCGGATCAGTTTTGACAAAGTTATGGCTGTTTGAAGTTTCAGAAGGTAAAATTTTGGAATTTAGAAACTTACATGTCAACATGACTTTTGACAAGAAAAACGAATTTCCGAAGTTTTTCAACTTTGATTACGATCAAAATGACTTTGGAAATGTAAATCGGATCAGTTTTGACATAGCTATAACTGTTTAAAGTCTTAGAAGGTAATTTTTGGGGATTTGGAAAAAACATGTTAACATGACTTTTGACAAGAAAACTGAATTTCCGATGTTTTTCAACTTTGATTACAGAATTATTAAGGACAATAAACAACGATCAAAATGACTTTGGAAATGTAAATCGGATCAGTTTTGACAAAGTTATGGCTGTTTGAAGTCCCAGAAGGTAATTTTTTTGTAATTTGGAAACTGACATGTCAACATGACTTTTGACAAAAAAACCAAAATCCCGAAGTTTTTCAACTTTGATTACAGAATTATTAAGGACAATAAACACAGATCAAAATGACTTTGGAAATGTAAATCGGATCAGTTTTGACAAAGTTATGGCTGTTTGAAGTCTCAGAAGGTAAAATTTTGGAATTTAGAAACTTAAATGTCAACATGACTTTTGACAAGAAAAACGAATTTTCCGAAGTTTTTCAACTTTGATTATAGAATTATTAAGGACAATAAACAACGATCAAAATGACTTTGGAAATGTAAATCGGATCAGTTTTGACAAAGTTATGGCTGTTTGAAGTCTCAAAAGGTGATTTTTTAGAATTTGTGAACTTACATTTTAGCATGACTTTTGACAAGTTTAACGGATTTCCGAAGCTTTTCAGCTTTAATTACAGAATTATTCAGGACAATTAACAACGATCAAAATGACTTTGGAAATGTAAATCGGATCAGTTTTGACAAAGTTATGGCAAATTGAAGTCTCAGAAAATATAATTTAAGAATTTGGCAACTATTAAGTCCTTGTGACTTTTGACAAGTAAATCGAATTTCCAAAGCTTTTCAACTTTGATAACAATTATAAAGGACAATAAACAGCGATCAAAATGACTTTGGAAATGTAAATCGGATCAGTTTTGACAAAGTTATGGCTGTTTAAAGTCTCAGAAGGTAATTTTTGGACATCTGGAAACAAACATGTCAACATGACTTTTGACAAAATAACCAAAATCTTAAAGTTTTTCATCTTTGATAACAGAATTATAAAGGACAATTAATAACGATCAAACTGACTTTGGAAATGTAAATCGGATCAGTTTTGACAAAGTTATGGCTGTTTAAAGTCTCGGAATGTAATTTCTGGGATGCGGAAACTAACTTGTCATTGTGACTTTTGACAAGTAAACCAAATTACTGAAGTTTTTTAACTTTGATTACAGAATAATTAAGGACAATAAGCATTGATCAAAATGACTTTGGAAATGTAAATCGGATATGTTTTGACTAAGTTATGGCAGTTTGAAGTTTCAGAAGGTAAAATTTTGGAATTTAGAAACTTACATGTCAACATGACTTTTGACAAGAAAAACGAATTTCCGAAGTTTTTCAACTTTGATTTCGATCAAAATGACTTTGGAAATGTAAATCGGATCAGTTTTGACATAGCTATAACTGTTTAAAGTCTTAGAAGGTAATTTTTGGGGATTTGGAAAAAACATGTTAACATGACTTTTGACAAGAAAACTGAATTTCCAAAGATTTTTAACTTTGATTACAGAAATATTCAGGACAATAAGCAACGATCAAAATGACTTTGGAAATGTAAATCGGATCAGTTGTGACAAAGTTATGGCTGTTTGAAGTCTCAGAAGGTAATTTTTTGGAATTTGGAAACTGATATGTCAACATGACTTTTGACAAGTAAACCGAATTTCCGAAATTTTTCAACTTTGATTACAGAATTATTAAGGACAATAAACAACGATCAAAATGACTTTGGAAATGTCAATCGGATCAGTTTTGACAAAGTTATGGCTGTTTAATGTCTCAGAAGGTAATTTGTGGGGATTTGGAAACTTACATGTCAACATGACTTTTGACAAGTAAACCGAATTTCCGAAGTTTGTCATCTTTGATTACAGAATTATTAAGGACACTAACAAACGATCAAAATGACTTTGGAAATGTAAATCGGATCAGTTTAGACAAGTTATGGCTGATTAAAGTCTCAGAAGGTTATTTTTGGAGAATTGAAAACTAACTTGTCAACATGAATTTTGACAAGAAAACTGAATTTTTGAAGTTTTTTAACTTTGACTACAGAGTTATTAAGGACAATAAACAAAGATCAAAATGACTTTGAAAATGTAAATCGGATCAGTTTTGACAAAGTTATGGCTGTTTGAAGTCTCAGAAGGTAATATTTGGGAATTTGGCAACTATTTTGTCATTGTGACTTTTGACAAGTTAACCGAATTACTTAAGTTTTTTAACTTTGATTACAGAATTATTCAGGACAATAAACAACGGTCAAAATGACTTTGGAAATGTAAATCGGATCAGTTTTGACAAAGTTATGGCTGTTTGAAGTCTCAGAAGGTAATTTTTGGGAATTTGGCAACTATTTCGTCATTGTGACTTTTGACAAGAAAACCGAATTACTAAAGTTTTTCAACTTTGATTACAGAATTATTAAGGACAATAAGCAACGCTCAAAATGACTTTGGAAATGTAAATCGGATCAGTTTTGACAAAGTTATGGCTGTTTGAAGTCTCAGAAGGTAATTTTTGGGAATTTGGCAACTATTTTGTCATTGTGACTTTTGACAAGAAAACCGAATTACTAAAGTTTTTCAACTTTGAATACAGACTTATTAAGGACAATAAGCAACGCTCAAAATGACTTTGGAAATGTAAATCGGATCAGTTTTGACAAAGCTATGGCAGTTTGAAGTTTCAGAAGGTAAAATTTTGGAAATTGGAAACTAACATGTCAACATGACTTTAGACAAGAAAAACGAATTTCCGAAGTTTTTCAGCTTTGATTACAGAATTATTAAGGACAATAAACAACGATCAAAATGACTTTGGAAATGTAAATCGGATCAGTTTTGACAAGTATTGGCTGATTAAAGTCTCAGAAGGTTATTTTTGGGGATTTGAAAACTAACTTGTCAACATGAATTTTGACAAGAAAACTGAATTTTTGAAGTTTTTTAACTTTGACTACAGAATTATTAAGGACAATAAACAAATATCAAAATGACTTTGGAAATGTAAATCGGATCAGTTTTGACAAAGTTATGGCTGTTTGAAGTCTCAGAAGGTAATATTTGGGCATTTGGAAACTGTTTTGTCATTGCGACTTTTGACAAGAAAACCGAATTTCCAAAGATTTTTAACTTTGATTACAGAAATATTCAGGACAATAAGCAACGATCAAAATGACTTTGGAAATGTAAATCGGATCAGTTGTGACAAAGTTATGGCTGTTTGAAGTCTCAGAAGGTAATTTTTTGGAATTTGGAAACTGATATGTCAACATGACTTTTGACAAGTAAACCGAATTTCCGAAGTTTTTCAACTTTGATTACAGAATTATTAAGGACAATAAACAACGATCAAAATGACTTTGGAAATGTCAATCGGATCAGTTTTGACAAAGTTATGGCTGTTTAATGTCTCAGAAGGTAATTTGTGGGGATTTGGAAACTTACATGTCAACATGACTTTTGACAAGTAAACCGAATTTCCGAAGTTTGTCATCTTTGATTACAGAATTATTAAGGACACTAACAAACGATCAAAATGACTTTGGAAATGTAAATCGGATCAGTTTAGACAAGTTATGGCTGATTAAAGTCTCAGAAGGTTATTTTTGGAGAATTGAAAACTAACTTGTCAACATGAATTTTGACAAGAAAACTGAATTTTTGAAGTTTTTTAACTTTGACTACAGAGTTATTAAGGACAATAAACAAAGATCAAAATGACTTTGAAAATGTAAATCGGATCAGTTTTGACAAAGTTATGGCTGTTTGAAGTCTCAGAAGGTAATATTTGGGAATTTGGCAACTATTTTGTCATTGTGACTTTTGACAAGTTAACCGAATTACTTAAGTTTTTTAACTTTGATTACAGAATTATTCAGGACAATAAACAACGGTCAAAATGACTTTGGAAATGTAAATCGGATCAGTTTTGACAAAGTTATGGCTGTTTGAAGTCTCAGAAGGTAATTTTTGGGAATTTGGCAACTATTTCGTCATTGTGACTTTTGACAAGAAAACCGAATTACTAAAGTTTTTCAACTTTGATTACAGAATTATTAAGGACAATAAGCAACGCTCAAAATGACTTTGGAAATGTAAATCGGATCAGTTTTGACAAAGTTATGGCTGTTTGAAGTCTCAGAAGGTAATTTTTGGGAATTTGGCAACTATTTTGTCATTGTGACTTTTGACAAGAAAACCGAATTACTAAAGTTTTTCAACTTTGAATACAGACTTATTAAGGACAATAAGCAACGCTCAAAATGACTTTGGAAATGTAAATCGGATCAGTTTTGACAAAGCTATGGCAGTTTGAAGTTTCAGAAGGTAAAATTTTGGAAATTGGAAACTAACATGTCAACATGACTTTAGACAAGAAAAACGAATTTCCGAAGTTTTTCAACTTTGATTACAGAATTATTAAGGACAATAAACAACGATCAAAATGACTTTGGAAATGTAAATCGGATCAGTTTTGACAAAGTTATAACTGTTTAAAGTCTCAGAAGGTTATTTTTGGGGATTTGGAAAGAAACATGTTAACATTAATTTTGACAAGAAATTTGAATTTCCGAAGTTTTTCAACTTTGATTACAGAATTAATAAGGACAATAAACAACGATCAAAATGACTTTAGAAATTTAAATCGGATCAGTTTTGACAAAGTTATGGCAGTTTGAAGTTTCAGAAGGTAAAATTTTGGAAATAAGAAACTAACATGTCAACATGACTTTAGACAAGAAAAACGAATTTCCGATGTTTTTCAACTTTGATTATAGAATTATTAAGGACAATAAACAACGATCAAAATGACTTTGGAAATGTAAATCGGATCAGTTTTGACAAAGTTATAACTGTTTAAAGTCTCAGAAGGTAATTTTTGGGGACTTAGAAACTAACTTGTCAACATAAATTTTGACAAGAAACCCGAATTTCCGAAGTTTTTCAACTTTGATATCAATTATAAAGGACAATAAACAGCGATCAAAAAAGACTTTGGAAATGTAAATCGGATCAGTTTTGACAAAGTTATGGCTGTTTGAAGTCTCAGAAGGCAATTTTTGGGAATTTGGCAACTATTTTGTCATTATGACTTTGACAAGTAAACCGAATTTCTGAAGTTTTTCAACTTTGATTACAGAATTATTAAGGACAATAAACAACGATCAAAATGACTTTGGAAATGTAAATCGGATCAGTTTTGACAAAGTTATGGCTGTTTGAAGTCTCAGAAGGTAATTTTTGGGGATTTGGAAATTAACATGTCAACATGACTTTTGACAAGTAAACCGAATTTCCGAAGTTTGTCATCTTTGATTACAGGATTATTAAGGACAATAAACAACGATCAAAATGACTTTGGAAATGTAAATCGGATCAGTTTTGACAAAGTTATGGCAGTTTGAAGTTTCAGAAGGTAAAATTTTGGAAATAAGAAACTAACATGTCAACATTACTTTAGACAAGAAAAACTAATTTCCGATGTTTTTCAACTTTGATTATAGAATTATTAAGGACAATAAACAACGATCAAAATGACTTTGGAAATGTAAATCGGATCAGTTTTGACAAAGTCATGGCTGTTTGAAGTCTCAAAAGGTAATTTTTTGGAATATGTAAACTAACATTTTAACATGACTTTTGACAAGTTGAACGGATTTCCGAAGTTTTTTAGCTTTAATTGCAGAATTATTCAGGACAATTAACAACGATTAAAATGACTTTGGAAATGTAAATCGGATCAGTTTTGACAAAGTTGTGGCAAATTGAAGTCTCAGAAAATAAAATTTAGGAATTCGGCAACTATTAAGTCATTATGACCTTTGACAAGTTTGCCGAATTTCTGAATTTTTTTTAACGTTGATTACAGAATTATTAATGACAATAAACAACGATCAAAATGACTTTGGAAATGTAAATCGGATCAGTTTTGACAAAGTTATGGCTGTTTGAAGTCTCAGAAGGTAGTTTTTGGAATTTGGAAACTAACATGTCAACATTACTTTTGACAAGAAATCCAAAATTCCGAAGTTTTTCATCTTTGATTACAGAATTAATAAGGACAATTAGGATTACAGAATTATTAAGGACAATTAACAACGATCAAAATGACTTTGGAAATGTAAATCGGATCAGTTTTGACAAAGTTATGGCTGTTTAAAGTCTCAGAAGGTTATTTTTGGGGATTTGGAAACTAACTTGTCAACATGAATTTTGACAAGAAAACTGAATTTCCGAAGTTTTTTATTTTTGATTGCAGAATTATTAAGGACAATAAACAATGATCAAAATGACTTTGGAAATGTAAATCGGATCAGCTTTGACAAAGTTATGGCAGTTTAAAGTTTCAGAAGGTAAAATTTTGGAATTTAGAAACTTACATGTCAACATGACTTTTGACAAGAAAAACGAATTTGCCGAAGTTTTTCAACTTTGATTATAGAATTATTAAGGAAAATAAACAACGATCAAATGACATTGGAAATAAAAATCGGATCAGTTTTGACAAAGTTATGGCAGTTTGAAGTTTCAGAAGGTAAAACTTTGGAATTAAGAAACTTATATGTCAACATGACTTTTGACAAGAAAAACTAATTTTCTGAAGTTTTTCAACTTTGATTACAGAATTATTAAGGACAATAAACAACGATCAAAATGACTTTGGAAATGTAAATCGGATCAGTTTTGACAAAGTTATTGCTTTTTGAAGTCTCAAAAGGTATTTTTTTGGAATTTGTGAACTAACATTTAAGCATGACTTTTGACAAGTTAAACGGATTTCCGAAGCTTTTCAACTTTGATTATAGAATTATTAAGGACAATAAACAACGATCAAAATGACTTTGGAAATGTAAATCGGATCAGTTTTGACAAAGCTATGGCTGTTTGAAGTCTCAGAAGGTAATTTTTTTGAATTTGGCAACTATTTTGTCATTATGACTTTTGACAAGTAAACCGAATTTCTGAAGTTTTTCATCTTTTATTACAGAATTATTAAGGACAATAAACAAAGATTAAAATGACTTTGGAAATGTAAATCGGTTCAGTTTTGACAAAGTTATGGCAGTTGAAGTTTCAGAAGGTAAAATTTTGGAATTTAGAAACTTACGTGTCAACATGACTTTTGACAAGAAAAACGAATTTTCGAAGTTTTCAACTTTGATTACAGAATTATTAAGGACAATAAACAACGATCAAAAAGACTTTGGAAATGTAAATCGGATCAGTTTTGACAAAAATATGCCTGTTTAAATTCTCATAAGGTAATTTTTGGGGATTTGGAAACTTACTTGTCAACATGAATTTTGAAAAGAAAACTGAATTTCCGAAGTTTTTCAACTTTGATTACAGAATTATTAAGGACAATAAGCAACGATCAAAATGACTTTGGAAATGTAAATCGGATCAGTTTTGACAAAGTTATGGCTGTTTGAAGTCTCAGAAGGTAATATTTGGGAATTTGGCAACTATTTTGTCATTGTGACTTTTGACAAGTTAACCGAATTACTTAAGTTTTTTAACTTTGATTACAGAATTATACAGGACAATAAACAACGGTCAAAATGACTTTGGAAATGTAAATCGGATCAGTTTTGACAAAGTTATGGCTGTTTGAAGTCTCAGAAGGTAATTTTTGGGAATTTGGCAACTATTTCGTCATTGTGACTTTTGACAAGAAAACCGAATTACTAAAGTTTTTCAACTTTGATTACAGAATTATTAAGGACAATACGCAACGCTCAAAATGACTTTGGAAATGTAAATCGGATCAGTTTTGACAAAGTTATGGCTGTTTAAAGTCTCAGAAGGTAATTTTTGGGAATTTGGCAACTATTTTGTCATTGTGACTTTTGACAAGAAAACCGAATAACTAAAGTTTTTCAACTTTGAATACAGACTTATTAAGGACAATAAACAACGATCAAAATGACTTTAGAAATTTAAATCGGATCAGTTTTGACAAAGTTATGGCAGTTTGAAGTTTCAGAAGGTAAAATTTTGGAAATAAGAAACTAACATGTCAACATGACTTTAGACAAGAAAAACGAATTTCCGATGTTTTTCAACTTTGATTATAGAATTATTAAGGACAATAAACAACGATCAAAATGACTTTGGAAATGTAAATCGGATCAGTTTTGACAAAGTTATAACTGTTTAAAGTCTCAGAAGGTAATTTTTGGGGATTTTGAAACTAACTTGTCAACATGAATTTTGACAAGAAACCCGAATTTCCGAAGTTTTTCAACTTTGATATCAATTATAAAGGACAATAAACAGCGATCAAAAAAGACTTTGGAAATGTAAATCGGATCACTTTTGACAAAACTATGGCTGTTTGAAGTCTCAGAAGGCAATTTTTGGGAATTTGGCAACTATTTTGTTATTATGACTTTTGACAAGAAAACCGAATTTCTGAAGTTTTTTAACTTTGATTACAGAATTATTAAGGACAATAAACAACGATCAAAATGACTTTGGAAATGTAAATCGGATCAGTTTTGACAAAGTTATGCCTGTTTAAAGTCTCAGAAGGTAATTTTTGGGGATTTGGAAACTTACATGTCAACATGACTTTTGACAAGTAAACCGAATTTCCGAACTTTGTCATCTTTGATAACAGGATTATTAAGGACAATAAACAACGATCAAAATGACTTTGGAAATGTAAATCGGATCAGTTTTGACAAAGTTATGGCAGTTTCAAGTTTCAGAAGGTAAAATTTTGGAAATTAGAAACTAACATGTCAACATGACTTTAAACAAGAAAAACGAATTTCCGAAGTTATTCAACTTTGATTATAGAATTATTAAGGACAATAAACAACGATCAAAATGACTTTGGAAATGTAAATCGGATCAGTTTTGACAAAGTTATGGCTGTTTGAAGTCTCAGAAGGTAATTTTTGGGGACTTAGAAACTAACTTGTCAACATAAATTTTGACAAGAAACCCGAATTTCCGAAGTTTTTCAACTTTGATATCAATTATAAAGGACAATAAACAGCGATCAAAAAAGACTTTGGAAATGTAAATCGGATCAGTTTTGACAAAGCTATGGCTGTTTGAAGTCTCAGAAGGCAATTTTTGGGAATTTGGCAACTATTTTGTCATTATGACTTTTGACAAGTAAACCGAATTTCTGAAGTTTTTCAACTTTGATTACAGAATTATTAAGGACAATAAACAACGATCAAAATGACTTTGGAAATGTAAATCGGATCAGTTTTGACAAAGTTATGCCTGTTTAAAGTCTCAGAAGGTAATTTTTGGGGATTTGGAAACTAACATGTCAACATGACTTTTGACAAGTAAACCGAATTTCCGAACTTTGTCATCTTTGATTACAGGATTATTAAGGACAATAAACAACGATCAAAATGACTTTGGAAATTTAAATCGGATCAGTTTTGACAAAGTTATGGCAGTTTGAAGTTTAAGAAGGTAAAATTTTGGAAATAAGAAACTAACATGTCAACATTACTTTAGACAAGAAAAACGAATTTCCGATGTTTTTCAACTTTGATTATAGAATTATTAAGGACAATAAACAACGACCAAAATGACTTTGGAAATGTAAATCGGATCAGTTTTGACAAAGTTATAACTGTTTAAAGTCTCAGAAGGTAATTTTTGGGGATTTGGAAAGAAACATGTTAACATTTTGACAAGAAATTTGAATTTCCGAAGTTTTTCAACTTTGATAACAGAATTAATAAGGACAATAAACAGCGATCAAAAAAGACTTTGGAAATGTAAATCGGATCACTTTTGACAAAACTATGGCTGTTTGAAGTCTCAGAAGGCAATTTTTGGGAATTCGTCAACTATTTTGTCATTATGACTTTTGACAAGAAAACCGAATTTCTGAAGTTTTTTAACTTTGATTACAGAATTATTAAGGACAATAAACAACGATCAAAATGACTTTGGAAATGTAAATCGGATCAGTTTTGACAAAGTTATGGCAGTTTCAAGTTTCAGAAGGTAAAATTTTGGAAATTAGAAACTAACATGTCAACATGACTTTAAACAAGAAAAACGAATTCCCGAAGTTATTCAACTTTGATTATAGAATTATTAAGGATAATAAACAACGGTCAAAATGACTTTGGAAATGTAAATCGGATCAGTTTTGACAAAGTTATGGCAGTTTCAAGTTTCAGAAGGTAAAATTTTGGAAATTAGAAACTAACATGTCAACATGACTTTAAACAAGAAAAACGAATTTCCGAAGTTATTCAACTTTGATTATAGAATTATTAAGGACAATAAACAACGATCAAAATGACTTTGGAAATGTAAATCGGATCAGTTTTGACAAAGTTATGGCTGTTTGAAGTCTCAGAAGGTAATTTTTGGGGACTTAGAAACTAACTTGTCAACATAAATTTTGACAAGAAACCCGAATTTCCGAAGTTTTTCAACTTTGATATCAATTATAAAGGACAATAAACAGCGATCAAAAAAGACTTTGGAAATGTAAATCGGATCAGTTTTGACAAAGCTATGGCTGTTTGAAGTCTCAGAAGGCAATTTTTGGGAATTTGGCAACTATTTTGTCATTATGACTTTGACAAGTAAACCGAATTTCTGAAGTTTTTCAACTTTGATTACAGAATTATTAAGGACAATAAACAACGATCAAAATGACTTTGGAAATGTAAATCGGATCAGTTTTGACAAAGTTATGCCTGTTTAAAGTCTCAGAAGGTAATTTTTGGGGATTTGGAAACTAACATGTCAACATGACTTTTGACAAGTAAACCGAATTTCCGAACTTTGTCATCTTTGATTACAGGATTATTAAGGACAATAAACAACGATCAAAATGACTTTGGAAATTTAAATCGGATCAGTTTTGACAAAGTTATGGCAGTTTGAAGTTTAAGAAGGTAAAATTTTGGAAATAAGAAACTAACATGTCAACATTACTTTAGACAAGAAAAACGAATTTCCGATGTTTTTCAACTTTGATTATAGAATTATTAAGGACAATAAACAACGACCAAAATGACTTTGGAAATGTAAATCGGATCAGTTTTGACAAAGTTATAACTGTTTAAAGTCTCAGAAGGTAATTTTTGGGGATTTGGAAAGAAACATGTTAACATTAATTTTGACAAGAAATTTGAATTTCCGAAGTTTTTCAACTTTGATAACAGAATTAATAAGGACAATAAACAGCGATCAAAAAAGACTTTGGAAATGTAAATCGGATCACTTTTGACAAAACTATGGCTGTTTGAAGTCTCAGAAGGCAATTTTTGGGAATTCGTCAACTATTTTGTCATTATGACTTTTGACAAGAAAACCGAATTTCTGAAGTTTTTTAACTTTGATTACAGAATTATTAAGGACAATAAACAACGATCAAAATGACTTTGGAAATGTAAATCGGATCAGTTTTGACAAAGTTATGGCAGTTTCAAGTTTCAGAAGGTAAAATTTTGGAAATTAGAAACTAACATGTCAACATGACTTTAAACAAGAAAAACGAATTCCCGAAGTTATTCAACTTTGATTATAGAATTATTAAGGATAATAAACAACGGTCAAAATGACTTTGGAAATGTAAATCGGATCAGTTTTGACAAAGTTATGGCAGTTTCAAGTTTCAGAAGGTAAAATTTTGGAAATTAGAAACTAACATGTCAACATGACTTTAAACAAGAAAAACGAATTTCCGAAGTTATTCAACTTTGATTATAGAATTATTAAGGACAATAAACAACGATCAAAATGACTTTGGAAATGTAAATCGGATCAGTTTTGACAAAGTTATGGCTGTTTGAAGTCTCAGAAGGTAATTTTTGGGGACTTAGAAACTAACTTGTCAACATAAATTTTGACAAGAAACCCGAATTTCCGAAGTTTTTCAACTTTGATATCAATTATAAAGGGCAATAAACAGCGATCAAAAAAGACTTTGGAAATGTAAATCGGATCAGTTTTGACAAAGCTATGGCTGTTTGAAGTCTCAGAAGGCAATTTTTGGGAATTTGGCAACTATTTTGTCATTATGACTTTGACAAGTAAACCGAATTTCTGAAGTTTTTCAACTTTGATTACAGAATTATTAAGGACAATAAACAACGATCAAAATGACTTTGGAAATGTAAATCGGATCAGTTTTGACAAAGTTATGCCTGTTTAAAGTCTCAGAAGGTAATTTTTGGGGATTTGGAAACTAACATGTCAACATGACTTTTGACAAGTAAACCGAATTTCCGAACTTTGTCATCTTTGATTACAGGATTATTAAGGACAATAAACAACGATCAAAATGACTTTGGAAATTTAAATCGGATCAGTTTTGACAAAGTTATGGCAGTTTGAAGTTTCAGAAGGTAAAATTTTGGAAATAAGAAACTAACATGTCAACATTACTTTAGACAAGAAAAACGAATTTCCGATGTTTTTCAACTTTGATTATAGAATTATTAAGGACAATAAACAACGATCAAAATGACTTTGGAAATGTAAATCGGTTCAGTTTTGACAAAGTTATAACTGTTTAAAGTCTCAGAAGGTAATTTTTGGGGATTTGGAAAGAAACATGTTAACATTAATTTTGACAAGAAATTTGAATTTCCGAAGTTTTTCAACTTTGATAACCGAATTAATAAGGACAATAAACAGCGATCAAAAAAGACTTTGGAAATGTAAATCGGATCACTTTTGACAAAACTATGGCTGTTTGAAGTCTCAGAAGGCAATTTTTGGGAATTCGTCAACTATTTTGTCATTATAACTTTTGACAAGAAAACCGAATTTCTGAAGTTTTTTAACTTTGATTACAGAATTATTAAGGACAATAAACAACGATCAAAATGACTTTGGAAATGTAAATCGGATCAGTTTTGACAAAGTTATGGCAGTTTCAAGTTTCAGAAGGTAAAATTTTGGAAATTAGAAACTAACATGTCAACATGACTTTAAACAAGAAAAACGAATTCCCGAAGTTATTCAACTTTGATTATAGAATTATTAAGGATAATAAACAACGGTCAAAATGACTTTGGAAATGTAAATCGGATCAGTTTTGACAAAGTTATGGCTGTTTGAAGTCTCAGAAGGTAATTTTTTGGGATTTTGAAACTTAGATGTCAACATGACTATTGACAACTAAACCGAATTTCCGATGTTTTTCAACTTTGATAACAAAATTATTCAGGACAATAAACAACGATCAAAAAGACTTTGGAAATGTAAATCGGATCAGTTTTGACAAAGTTATGGCAATTTGAAGTTTCAGAATGTAAAATTTTGGAATTAAGAAACTTACATGTCAACATGACTTTTGACAAGAAAAACGAATTTCCGAAGTTTTTTAACTTTGTTAACAGAATTATTAAGGACAATAAACAACGGTCAAAATGACTTTGGAAATCTAAATCGGATCAGTTTTGACAAAGTTATGGCAGTTGAAGTTTCAGAAGGTAAAATTTTGGAATTTGGAAACTGACATGTCAACATGATTTTTGACAAAAAAAACAAAATCCCGAAGTTTTTCATATTTGTTTACAGAATTATTAAGGACAATTAACAACGAACAAAATGACTTTGGAAATGTAAATCGGATCAGTTTTGACAAAGTTATGCCTGTTTAAAGTCTCAGAAGGTAATTTTTGGGGATTTGGAAACTTACTTGTCAACATGAATTTTGACAAGAAAACTGAATTTTCGAAGTTTTTCAACTTTAATTACAGAATTATTAAGGACAATAAGCAACGCTCAAAATGACTTTGGAAATGTAAATCGGATCAGTTTTGACAAAGTTATGGCTGTTTGAAGTCTCAGAAAGTAAAATTTTGTAAATAAGAAACTAAAATGTCAACATGACTTAAGACAATAAAAACGGTTTTCCGAAGTTGTTCAACTTTGATAACAGAATTATTAAGGACAATAAACAACGATCAAAATGACTTTGGAAATGTAAATCGGATCAGTTTTGACAAAGTTATGGCTGTTTAAAGTCTCAGAAGGTAATTTTTGGGGATTTGGAAAGAAACATGTAAACATTAATTTTGACAAGAAATTTGAATTTCCGAAGTTTTTCAACTTTGATTACAGAATTAATAAGGACAATAAACAACGGTCAAAATGACTTTGGAAATGTAAATCGGATCAGATTTGACAAAGCTATGGCTGTTTGAAGTCTCAGAAGGTAATTTTTGGGGATTTAGAAACTAACTTGTCAAAATGAATTTTGACAAGAAACCCGAATTTCCGAAGTTTTTCAACTTTGATATTAATTATAAAGGACAATAACAGCGATCAAAAAAGACTTTGGAAATGTAAATCGGATCAGTTTTGACAAAGCTATGGCTGTTTGAAGTCTCAGAAGGTAATTTTTGGGAATTTGGCAACTATTTTGTCATTATGACTTATGACAAGTTAACCGAATTTCCCAAGTTTTTGAACTTTGATACCAGAATTATTTAGGACAATAAACAACAATCAAAATGACTTTGGAAATGTAAATCTGATCAGTTTTGACAAAGTTATGCCTGTTTAAGTCTCAGAAGGTAGTTTTTTGGGATTTTGAAACTTACATGTCAACATGACTTTTGACAAGTAAACCGAATTTCTGATGTTTTTAAACTTTGATTACAGAATTATTAAGGACAATAAACAACGTACAAAATGACTTTGGAAATGTAAATCGGATCAGTTTTGACAAAGTTATGGCAGTTGAAGTTTCAGAAGGTAAAATTTTGGAATTTGGAAACTGACATGTCAACATGATTTTTGACAAAAAAAACAAAATCCCGAAGTTTTTCAACTCTGTTAACAGAATTATTAAGGACAATAAACAACGGTCAAAATGACTTTGGAAATGTAAATCGGATCAGTTTTGACAAAGTTATGGCAGTTGAAGTTTCAGAAGGTAAAATTTTGGAATTTGGAAACTGACATGTCAACATGATTTTTGACAAAAAAAACAAAATCCCGAAGTTTTTCATATTTGTTTACAGAATTATTAAGGACAATTAACAACGAACAAAATGACTTTGGAAATGTAAATCGGATCAGTTTTGACAAAGTTATGCCTGTTTAAAGTCTCAGAAGGTAATTTTTGGGGATTTGGAAACTAACATGTCAACATGACTTTTGACAAGTAAACCGAATTTCCGAACTTTGTCATCTTTGATTACAGGATTATTAAGGACAATAAACAACGATCAAAATGACTTTGGAAATTTAAATCGGATCAGTTTTGACAAAGTTATGGCAGTTTGAAGTTTCAGAAGGTAAAATTTTGGAAATAAGAAACTAACATGTCAACATTACTTTAGACAAGAAAAACGAATTTCCGATGTTTTTCAACTTTGATTATAGAATTATTAAGGACAATAAACAACGATCAAAATGACTTTGGAAATGTAAATCGGATCAGTTTTGACAAAGTTATAACTGTTTAAAGTCTCAGAAGGTAATTTTTGGGGATTTGGAAAGAAACATGTTAACATTAATTTTGACAAGAAATTTGAATTTCCGAAGTTTTTCAACTTTGATAACAGAATTAATAAGGACAATAAACAGCGATCAAAAGAGACTTTGGAAATGTAAATCGGATCACTTTTGACAAAACTATGGCTGTTTGAAGTCTCAGAAGGCAATTTTTGGGAATTCGTCAACTATTTTGTGATTATGACTTTTGACAAGAAAACCGAATTTCTGAAGTTTTTTAACTTTGATTACAGAATTATTAAGGACAATAAACAACGATCAAAATGACTTTGGAAATGTAAATCGGATCAGTTTTGACAAAGTTATGGCAGTTTCAAGTTTCAGAAGGTAAAATTTTGGAAATTAGAAACTAACATGTCAACATGACTTTAAACAAGAAAAACGAATTCCCGAAGTTATTCAACTTTGATACTAGAATTATTAAGGATAATAAACAACGGTCAAAATGACTTTGGAAATGTAAATCGGATCAGTTTTGACAAAGTTATGGCTGTTTGAAGTCTCAGAACGTAATTTTTGGGGATTTAGAAACTAACTTGTCAACATGAATTTTGACAAGAAACCCGAATTTCCGAAGTTTTTCAACTTTGATATCAATTATAAGGGACAATAAACAGCGATCAAAGAAGAGTTTGGAAATGAAAATTGGATCAGTTTTGACAAAGCTATGGCTGTTTGAAGTCTCAGAAGGCAATTTTTGGGAATTTGGCAACTATTTTGTCATTATGACTTTTGACAAGTAAACCGAATTTCTGAAGTTTTTTAACTTTGATTACAGAATTATTAAGGACAATAAACAACGATCAAAATGACTTTGGAAATGTAAATCGGATCAGTTTTGACAAAGTTATGCCTGTTAAAGTCTCAGAAGGTAATTTTTTGGGATTTTGAAACTTAGATGTCAACATGACTTTTGACAACTAAACCGAATTTCCGATGTTTTTCAACTTTGATTACAAAATTATTCAGGACAATAAACAACGATCAAAAAGACTTTGGAAATGTAAATCGGATCAGTTTTGACAAAGTTATGGCAATTTGAAGTTTCAGAAGGTAAAATTTTGGAATTTGGAAACTGACATGTCAACATGATTTTTGACAAAAAAAACAAAATCCCGAAGTTTTTCAACTTTGTTAACAGAATTATTAAGGACAATAAAAAACGGTCAAAATGACTTTGGAAATGTAAATCGGATCAGTTTTGACAAAGTTATGGCAGTTGAAGTTTCAGAAGGTAAAATTTTGGAATTTGGAAACTGACATGTCAACATGATTTTTGACAAAAAAAACAAAATCCCGAAGTTTTTCATATTTGTTTACAGAATTATTAAGGACAATTAACAACGAACAAAATGACTTTGGAAATGTAAATCGGATCAGTTTTGACAAAGTTATGCCTGTTTAAAGTCTCAGAAGGTAATTTTTGGGGATTTGGAAAGAAACATGTTAACATTAATTTTGACAAGAAATTTGAATTTCCGAAGTTTTTCAACTTTGATAACAGAATTAATAAGGACAATAAACAGCGATCGAAAAGACTTTGGAAATGTAAATCGGATCACTTTTGACAAAACTATGGCTGTTTGAAGTCTCAGAAGGCAATTTTTGGGAATTCGTCAACTATTTTGTGATTATGACTTTTGACAAGAAAACCGAATTTCTGAAGTTTTTTAACTTTGATTACAGAATTATTAAGGACAATAAACAACGATCAAAATGACTTTGGAAATGTAAATCGGATCAGTTTTGACAAAGTTATGGCAGTTTCAAGTTTCAGAAGGTAAAATTTTGGAAATTAGAAACTAACATGTCAACATGACTTTAAACAAGAAAAACGAATTCCCGAAGTTATTCAACTTTGATTATAGAATTATGAAGGATAATAAACAACGGTCAAAATGACTTTGGAAATGTAAATCGGATCAGTTTTGACAAAGTTATGGCTGTTTGAAGTCTCAGAAGTTAATTTTTGGGGATTTAGATACTAACTTGTCAACATGAATTTTGACAAGAAACCCGAATTTCCGAAGTTTTTCAACTTTAATATCAATTATAAGGGACAATAAACAGCGATCAAAGAAGAGTTTGGAAATGAAAATTGGATCAGTTTTGACAAAGCTATGGCTGTTTGAAGTCTCAGAAGGCAATTTTTGGGAATTTGGCAACTATTTTGTCATTATGACTTTTGACAAGTAAACCGAATTTCTGAAGTTTTTTAACTTTGATTACAGAATTATTAAGGACAATAAACAACGATCAAAAAGACTTTGGAAATGTAAATCGGATCAGTTTTGACAAAGTTATGGCAATTTGAAGTTTCAGAATGTAAAATTTTGGAATTAAGAAACTTACATGTCAACATGACTTTTGACAAGAAAAACGAATTTCCGAAGTTTTTCAACTTTGTTAACAGAATTATTAAGGACAATAAACAACGGTCAAAATGACTTTGGAAATGTAAATCGGATCAGTTTTGACAAAGTTATGGCAGTTGAAGTTTCAGAAGGTAAAATTTTGGAATTTGGAAACTGACATGTCAACATGATTTTTGACAAAAAAAACAAAATCCCGAAGTTTTTCATATTTGTTTACAGAATTATTAAGGACAATTAACAACGAACAAAATGACTTTGGAAATGTAAATCGGATCAGTTTTGACAAAGTTATGCCTGTTTAAAGTCTCAGAAGGTAATTTTTGGGGATTTGGAAACTTACTTGTCAACATGAATTTTGACAAGAAAACTGAATTTTCGAAGTTTTTCAACTTTAATTACAGAATTATTAAGGACAATAAGTAACGCTCAAAATGACTTTGGAAATGTAAATCGGATCAGTTTTGACAAAGTTATGGCTGTTTGAAGTCTCAGAAGGTAAAATTTTGTAAATAAGAAACTAAAATGTCAACATGACTTAAGACAATAAAAACGGTTTTCCGAAGTTGTTCAACTTTGATAACAGAATTATTAAGGACAATAAACAACGATCAAAATGACTTTGGAAATGTAAATCGGATCAGTTTTGACAAAGTTATGGCTGTTTAAAGTCTCAGAAGGTAATTTTTGGGGATTTGGAAAGAAACATGTAAACATTTATTTTGACAAGAAATTTGAATTTCCGAAGTTTTTCAACTTTGATTACAGAATTAATAAGGACAATAAACAACGGTCAAAATGACTTTGGAAATGTAAATCGGATCAGTTTTGACAAAGCTATGGCTGTTTGAAGTCTCAGAAGGTAATTTTTGGGGATTTAGAAACTAACTTGTCAACATGAATTTTGACAAGAAACCCGAATTTCCGAAGTTTTTCAACTTTGATATTAATTATAAAGGACAATAACAGCGATCAAAAAAGACTTTGGAAATGTAAATCGGATCAGTTTTGACAAAGCTATGGCTGTTTGAAGTCTCAGAAGGTAATTTTTGGGAATTTGGCAACTATTTTGTCATTATGACTTATGACAAGTTAACCGAATTTCCCAAGTTTTTGAACTTTGATACCAGAATTATTTAGGACAATAAACAACAATCAAAATGACTTTGGAAATGTAAATCTGATCAGTTTTGACAAAGTTATGCCTGTTTAAGTCTCAGAAGGTAGTTTTTTGGGATTTTGAAACTTACATGTCAACATGACTTTTGACAAGTAAACCGAATTTCTGATGTTTTTAAACTTTGATTACAGAATTATTAAGGACAATAAACAACGTACAAAATGACTTTGGAAATGTAAATCGGATCAGTTTTGACAAAGTTATGGCAATTTGAATTTTCAGAATGTTAAATTTTGGACTTTAGAAACTTACATGTCAACATGACTTTTGACAAGAAAAACGAATTTACTAAGTTTTTCAACTTTGATTATAGAATTATTAAGGACAATAAACAACGGTCAAAATGACTTTGGAAATGTAAATCGGATCAGTTTTGACAAAGTTATGGCTATTTGAAGTCTCAGAAGGTAATTTTTTGTAATTTGGAAACTGACATGCCAACATTACTTTTGACAAGAAAACTGAATTTTCGAAGTTTATTAACTTTGATTACAGAATTATTAAGGACAATAAACAACGATCAAAATGACTTTGGAAATGTAAATCGGATCAGTTTTGACAAAGTTATGGCTGTTTGAAGTCTCTGAAGTTAATATTTGGGAATTTATCAACTATTATGTCATTGTGACTTTTGACAAGTTAACCGAATTTCCTAAGTTTTTCAACTTTGATTACAGAATTATTATGGACAATAAACACAGATCAAAATGACTTTGTAAATGTAAATCGGATCAGTTTTGACAAAGTTATGCCTGTTTGAAGTCTCAGAAGATAATTTTTGGGAATTTGGCAACTATTTTGGCATGTGACTTTTTATAAGTTAACAGAATTACTGAAGTTTTTTAACTTTGATTACAGAATTATTAAGGACAATAAACAACGATCAAAATGACTTTGAAAATGTAAATCGGATCAGTTTTGATAAAGTTATGGCAGTTTGAAGTTTCAGAAGGTAGTTTTTTGGAATTTGGAAACTGATATGTGAACATGACTTTTGACAAGTAAACCGAATTTCTGAAGTTTTTTAACTTTGATTACAGAACTATTAAGGACAATAAACAACGATCAAAATGACTTTGGAAATGTAAATCGGATCAGTTTTGACAAAGTTATGCCTATTAAAGTCTCAGAGGGTAATTTTTTGGGATTTAGAAACTTACATGTCAACATGACTTTTGACAAGTAAATCGAATTTCCGAAGTTTTTCATCTTTGATTACAGAATTATTAAGGACAATAAACAACGATCAAAATGACTTTGGAACTGTAAATCGGATCAGTTTTGACAAAGTTATGGCTGTTTGAAGTCTCAGAAGGTAATATTTGGGAATTTGGCAACTATTTTATCATTGTGACTCTTGACAAGTAAACCGCATTACTTTAGTTTTTTAACTTTGATAAGATAATTATTAAGGACAATAAGCAACGATCAAAATGACTTTGGAAATGTAAATCGGATCAGTTTTGACAAAGTTATGGTTGTTTGAAGTCTCAGAAGGTAATTTTTTGGAACTTTTAAACTGATATGTCAACGTGACTTTTGACAAGTAAACCGAATTTCCAAAGTTTTTCAAATTTGATAACAAAATTATTAAGGACAATAAACAACAATCAAAATGACTTTGGAAATGTAAATCGGATCAGTTTTGACAAAGTTATGGCAATTTGAAGTTTCAGAAGGTAAAATTTTGGAATTTAGAAACTTACATGTCAACATGACTTTTGACAAGAAAAACAAATTTCCGAAGTTATTCAACTTTGATTATAGAATTATTAAGGACAATAAACAACGGTTTAAATGACTTTGGAAATGTAAATCGGATCAGTTTTGACAAAGCTATGGCTGCTTAAAGTCTCAGAAGGTAATTTTTGGTGATTTGGAAACTAACTTGTCAACATGAATTTTGATAAGAAAACTGATTTTGTGAAGTTTTTTAACTTTGATTACAGAATTATTAAGGACAATAAACAAACATAAAAATGACTTTGGAAATGTAAATCGGATCAGTTTTGACAAAGTTATGGCAATTTGAAGTTTCAGAAGGTAAAATTTTGGAATTTAGAAACTTACATGTCAACATGACTTTTGACAAGAAAAACAAATTTCCGAAGTTATTCAACTTTGATTATAGAATTATTAAGGACAATAAACAACGGTTTAAATGACTTTGGAAATGTAAATCGGATCAGTTTTGACAAAGCTATGGCTGCTTAAAGTCTCAGAAGGTAATTTTTGGTGATTTGGAAACTAACTTGTCAACATGAATTTTGATAAGAAAACTGATTTTGTGAAGTTTTTTAACTTTGATTACAGAATTATTAAGGACAATAAACAAACATAAAAATGACTTTGGAAATGTAAATCGGATCAGTTTTGACAAAGTAATGGCTGTTTGAAGTCTCAGAAGGTAATTTTTAGGGATTTGGAAACTGACATGTCAACATGACTTTTGACAAAAAAACCAAAATCCCGAAGTTTTTCATCTTTGATAACAGAATTATTAAGGACAATTAACAACGATCAAAATGACTTTGGAAATGTAAATCGGATCAGTTTTGACAAAATTATGGCAATTTGAAGTTTCAGAATGTAAAATTTTGGACTTTAGAAACTTACATGTCAACATGACTTTTGACAAGAAAACTGAATTTTCGAAGTTTTTTAACTTTGATTACAGAATTATTAAGGACAATTAACAACGATCAAAATGACTTTGGAAATGTAAATCGGATCAGTTTTGACAAAATTATGGCAATTTGAAGTTTCAGAATGTAAAATTTTGGACTTAAGAAACTTACATGTCAACATGACTTTTGACAAGAAAAACGAATTTTCGAAGTTTTTCATCTTTGATTACAGAATTATTAAGGACAATAAACAACGATCAAAATGACTTTGGAACTGTAAATCGGATCAGTTTTGACAAAGTTATGGCTGTTTGAAGTCTCAGAAGGTAATATTTGGGAATTTGGCAACTATTTTATCATTGTGACTCTTGACAAGTAAACCGCATTACTTTAGTTTTTTAACTTTGATAAGATAATTATTAAGGACAATAAGCAACGATCAAAATGACTTTGGAAATGTAAATCGGATCAGTTTTGACAAAGTTATGGTTGTTTGAAGTCTCAGAAGGTAATTTTTTGGAACTTTTAAACTGATATGTCAACGTGACTTTTGACAAGTAAACCGAATTTCCAAAGTTTTTCAAATTTGATAACAAAATTATTAAGGACAATAAACAACAATCAAAATGACTTTGGAAATGTAAATCGGATCAGTTTTGACAAAGTTATGGCAATTTGAAGTTTCAGAAGGTAAAATTTTGGAATTTAGAAACTTACATGTCAACATGACTTTTGACAAGAAAAACAAATTTCCGAAGTTATTCAACTTTGATTATAGAATTATTAAGGACAATAAACAACGGTTTAAATGACTTTGGAAATGTAAATCGGATCAGTTTTGACAAAGCTATGGCTGCTTAAAGTCTCAGAAGGTAATTTTTGGTGATTTGGAAACTAACTTGTCAACATGAATTTTGATAAGAAAACTGATTTTGTGAAGTTTTTTAACTTTGATTACAGAATTATTAAGGACAATAAACAAACATAAAAATGACTTTGGAAATGTAAATCGGATCAGTTTTGACAAAGTAATGGCTGTTTGAAGTCTCAGAAGGTAATTTTTAGGGATTTGGAAACTGACATGTCAACATGACTTTTGACAAAAAAACCAAAATCCCGAAGTTTTTCATCTTTGATAACAGAATTATTAAGGACAATTAACAACGATCAAAATGACTTTGGAAATGTAAATCGGATCAGTTTTGACAAAATTATGGCAATTTGAAGTTTCAGAATGTAAAATTTTGGACTTTAGAAACTTACATGTCAACATGACTTTTGACAAGAAAACTGAATTTTCGAAGTTTTTTAACTTTGATTACAGAATTATTAAGGACAATTAACAACGATCAAAATGACTTTGGAAATGTAAATCGGATCAGTTTTGACAAAATTATGGCAATTTGAAGTTTCAGAATGTAAAATTTTGGACTTAAGAAACTTACATGTCAACATGACTTTTGACAAGAAAAACGAATTTTCGAAGTTTTTTAACTTTGATTACAGAATTATTAAGGACAATAAACAACGATTAAAATGACTTTGGAACGGTAAATCGGATCAGTTATGACAAAGTTATGGCTGTTTGAAGTCTCAGAATGTAAAATTTTGGAATTTAGAAACTTACATGTCAACGTGACTTTTGACAAGAAAAACGAATTTCCGAGGTTTTTCAACTTTGATTATAGAATTATTAAGGACAATAAACAACGATCAAAATGACTTTGGAAATGTAAATCGGATCAGTTTTGACAAAGCTATGGCTGTTTAAAGTCTCAGAAGATCATTTTTGGGGATTTGGAAACTAACTTGTCAACATGAATTTTGACAAGAAAACTGAATTTTCGAAGTTTTTTAACTTTGATTACAGAATTATTAAGGACAATAAACAAAGATCAAAATGACTTTGGAACAGTAAATCGGATCAGTTTTGATAAAGTTATGGCTGTTTGAAGTCCCAGAAGGTAATATTTGGGAATTTATCAACTATTATGTCATTGTGATTTTTGACAAGTTAACCGAATTTCCTAAGTTTTTCAACATTGATTACAGAATTATTAAGGACAAACAACACAGATCAAAATGACTTTGGAAATGTAAATCGGATCAGTTTTGACAAAGTTATGGCTGTTTGAAGTCTCAGAAGATAATTTTTGGGAATTTGGCAACTATTTTGTCATTGTGACTTTTGATATGTAAACCGAATTACTGAAGTTTTTTAACTTTGAGTACAGAATTATTAAGGACAATAAGCAACGATCAAAATGACTTTGGAAATGTAAATCGGATCAGTTTTGACAAAGTTATGCCTGTTCAAAGTCTCAGAAGGTAATTATTGGGGATTTGGAAACTGACATGTCAACATGACTTTTGAGAAAAAAAACAAAATCCCGAAGTTTTTCATCTTTGTTTACAGAATTATTAAGGACAATAAACAACGGTCAAAATGACTTTGGAAATGTAAATCGGATCAGTTTTGACAAAGCTTTGGCTGTTTAAAGTCTCAGAAGGTAATTTTTGGGGATTTGGAAAGAAACATGTTAACATTAAATTTGACAAGAATTTTGATTTTCCGAAGTTTTTCATCTTTGATTACAGAATTATTAAGGACAATAAACAACGATCAAAATGACTTTGAAAATGTAAATCGGATCAGTTTTGACAAAGTCTTGCCTGTTTAAAGTCTCAGAAGGTAATTTTTGGGGATTTGGAAACTTACATGTCAACATGACTTTTGACAAGTAAACCGAATTTCCGAAGTTTTTCATCTTTGATTACAGAATTATTAAGGACAATAAACAACGGTCAAAATGACTTTGGAAATGTAAATCGGATCAGTTTTGACAAAGTTATGGCTGTTTGAAGTCTCAGAAGGTAATTATTTAAAAATTTTGAAACTGATATGTCAACATGACTTTTGACAAAAAAAAACAAAATCCCGAAGTTTTTCATCTTTGTTTACAGAATTATTAAGGACAATAAACAACGATCAAAATGACTTTGGAAATGTAAATCGGATCAGTTTTGACAAAGCTATGGCTGTTCAAAGTCTCAAAAGGTAATTTTTGGGGATTTGGAAACTGACATTCCAACATGATTTTTGAGAAAAAAAAAACAAAATCCCGAAAATTTTCATCTTTGTTTACAGAATTATTAAGGACAATAAACAACGATCAAAATGACTTTGGAAATGTAAATCGGATCAGTTTTGACAAAGCTATGGCTGTTCAAAGTCTCAGAAGGTAATTTTTGGGGATTTGGAAACTAACTAGCAACATATATTTTTACAAGAAACCCGAATTTCCGAAGTTTTTCATCTTTGATTACAGAATTATTAAGGACAATAAACAACGATCAAAATGACTTTGGAACTGTAAATCGGATCAGTTTTGACAAAGTTATGGTTGTTTGAAGTCTCAGAAGGTAATTTTTTGGAACTTTTAAACTGATATGTCAACGTGACTTTTGACAAGTAAACCGAATTTCCAAAGTTTTTCAAATTTGATTACAGAATTATTAAGGACAATGAACAACGATCAAAATGACTTTGGAAATGTAAATCGGATCAGTTTTGACAAAGTTATGCCTGTTTAAAGTCTCAGAAGATAATTTTTGGGGATTTCGAAACTTACATGTCAACATGACTTTTGACAAGTAAACCGAATTTCCGAAGTTTTTCATCTTTGATTACATAATTATTAAGGACAATAAACAACAATCAAAATGACTTTGGAAATGTAAATCGGATCAGTTTTGACAAAGTTATGGCAATTTGAAGTTTCAGAAGGTAAAATTTTGGAATTTAGAAACTTACATGTCAACATGACTTTTGACAAGAAAAACGAATTTCCGAAGTTATTCAACTTTGATTATAGAATTATTAAGGACAATAAACAACGGTTTAAATGACTTTGGAAATGTAAATCGGATCAGTTTTGACAAAGCTATGGCTGTTTTAAGTCTCAGAAGGTAATTTTTGGTGATTTGGAAACTAACTTGTCAACATGAATTTTGACAAGAAAACTGAATTTTCGAAGTTTTTTAACTTTGATTACAGAATTATTAAGGACAATAAACAAAGATCAAAATGACTTTGGAACAGTAAATCGGATCAGTTTTGATAAAGTTATGGCTGTTTGAAGTCTCAGAAGGCAATATTTGGGAATTTATCAACTATTATGTCATTGTGATTTTTGACAAGTTAACCGAATTTCCTAAGTTTTTCAACTTTGATTACAGAATTATTAAGGACAATAAACACAGATCAAAATGACTTTGGAAATGTAAATCGGATCAGTTTTGACAAAGTTATGGCTGTTTGAAGTCTCAGAAGATAATTTTTGGGAATTTGGCAACTATTTTGTCATTGTGACTTTTGATATGTAAACCGAATTACTGAAGTTTTTTAACTTTGATTACAGAATTATTAAGGACAATAAGCAACGATCAAAATGACTTTGGAAATGTAAATCGGATCAGTTTTGACAAAGTTATGGCTGTTTGAAGTCTCAGAAGGTAATTTTTTAAAATTTGGAAAGTAATATGTCAACATGACTTTTGACAAAAAAACACAAAATCCCGAAGTTTTTCATCTTTGTTTACAGAATTATTAAGGACAATAAACAACGATCAAAATGACTTTGGAAATGTAAATCGGATCAGTTTTAACAAAGCTATGGCTGTTCAAAGTCTCAGGAGGTAATTTTTGGGGATTTGGAAACTGACATGTCAACATGACTTTTGAGAAAAAAAAACAAAATCCCGAAGTTTTTCATCTTTGTTTACAGAATTATTAAGGACAATAAACAACGATCAAAATGACTTTGGAAATGTAAATCAGATCAGTTTTGACAAAGCTATGGCTGTTCAAAGTCTCAGAAGGTAATTTTTGAGGATTTGGAAACTAACTAGCAACATATATTTTTTCAAGAAACCCGAATTTTCGAAGTTTTTCATCTTTGATTACAGAATTATTAATGACAATAAACAACGATCAAAATGACTTTGGAAATGTAAATCGGATCAGTTTTGACAAAGTTATGGCTGTTTGAAGTTTCAGAAGGTAATATTTGGGAATTTGGCAACTATTTTATCATTATGACTTTTGACAAGTAAACCGAATTTCTGATGTTTTTTAACTTTGATTAGAGAACTATTTAGGACAATAAACAACGATCAAAATGACTTTGGAAATATAAATCGGATCAGTTTTGACAAAGTTATGCCTGTTAAAGTCTCAGAAGGTAATATTTGGGAATTTGGCAACTATTTTATCATTATGACTTTTGACAAGTAAACCGAATTTCTGAAGTTTTTTAACTTTGATTACAGAATTATTAAGGACAATAAACAACGATCAAAATGACTTTGGGAATGTAAATCGGATCAGTTTTGACAAAGTTATGCCTGTTTAAAGTCTCAGAAGGTTATTTTTGGGGATTTGGAAACTTACTTGTCATCTTGACTTTTGACAAGTAAACCGAATTTCCAAAGTTTTTCAACTTTGATTACAGAATTATTAAGGACAATAAACAACGATCAAAATGACTTTGGAAATGTAAATCGGATCAGTTTTGACAAAGTTATGGCTGTTTGAAGTCTCAGAAGGTAATATTTGGGAATTTGGCAACTTTTTCATCATTATGACTTTTGACAAGTAAACCGAATTTCTGAAGTTTTTTAACTTTGATTAGAGAACTATTTAGGACAATAAACAACGATCAAAATGACTTTGGAAATATAAATCGGATCAGTTTTGACAAAGTTATGCCTGTTAAAGTCTCAGAAGGTAATTTTTTGGGATTTTGAAACTTACATGTCAACATGACTTTTGACAAGTAAACCGAATTTCTGAAGTTTTTTAACTTTGATTACAGAATTATTAAGGACAATAAACAACGATCAAAATGACTTTGGGAATGTAAATCGGATCAGTTTTGACAAAGTTATGCCTGTTTAAGTCTCAGAAGGTAATTTTTTTGTAATTTGGAAACTGACATGTCAACATGACTTTTGACAAGTAAATCGAATTTCCGAAGTTTTTCATCTTTGATTACAGAATTATTAAGGACAATAAACAACGATCAAAATGACTTTGGAAATGTAAATCGGATCAGTTTTGACAAAGTTATGGGTGTTTGAAGTCTCAGAAGGTAATATTTGGGAATTTGGCAACTATTTTATCATTGTGACTTTTGACAAGTAAACCACATTACTTAAGTTTTTTAACTTTGATAACAGAATTATTAAGGACAATAAGCAACGATCAAAATGACTTTGGAAATGTAAATCGGATCAGTTTTGACAAAGTTATGCCTGTTTAAAGTCTCAGAAGGTAATTTTTGGGGATTTCGAAACTTACATGTCAACATGACTTTTGACAAGTAAACCGAATTTCCGAAGTTTTTCATCTTTGATTACAGAATTATTAAGGACAATAAACAACGATCAAAATGACTTTGGAAATGTAAATCGGATCAGTTTTGACAAAGTTATGTCAGTTTAAAGTTTCAGAAGTTAAAATTTTGGAATTAAGAAACTTACATGTCATGACTTTTGACAAGAAAATCGAATTTCCGAAGTTTTTCAACCTTGATTATAGTATTATTAAGGACAATAAACAACGATCAAAATGACTTTGGGGATGTAAATCGGATCAGTTTTGACATAGTTATAAGTGTTTAAAGTCTCAGAAGGTAATTTTTGGGGATTTGGAAAGAAACATGTTAACATGACTTTTGACAAGAAAACCGAATTTCCGATGTTTTTCAACTTTGATTACAGAATTATTAAGGACAATAAACAACGATCAAAATAACTTTGGAAATGTGAATCGGATCAGTTTTGACAAAGTTATGGCTGGCGATTTGGAAAGAAACATTTTAACATGACTTTTAACAAGAAACCCGAATTTCCGATGTTTTTCAACTTTGATTACAGAATTATTAAGGACAATAAACAACGATCAAAACGACTTTGGAAATGTAAATCGGATCAGTTTTGACAAAGTTATGGCAATTTGAAGTTTCAGAAGGTAAAATTTTGGAATTTAGAAACTTACATGTCAACATGACTTTTGACAAGAAAAACGAATTTCCAAAGTTTTTCAACTTTGATTACAGAATTATTAAGGACAATAAACAACGATCAAAATGACTTTGGAAATGTAAATCGGATCAGTTTTGACAAAGTTATGGGTGTTTGAAGTCTCAGAAGGTAATATTTGGGAATTTGGCAACTATTTTATCATTGTGACTATTGACAAGTAAACCACATTACTTAAGTTTTTTAACTTTGATAACAGAATTATTAAGGACAATAAGCAACGATCAAAATGACTTTGGAAATGTAAATCGGATCAGTTTTGACAAAGTTATGCCTGTTTAAAGTCTCAGAAGGTAATTTTTGGGGATTTCGAAACTTACATGTCAACATGACTTTTGACAAGTAAACCGAATTTCCGAAGTTTTTCATCTTTGATTACAGAATTATTAAGGACAATAAACAACGATCAAAATGACTTTGGAAATGTAAATCGGATCAGTTTTGACAAAGTTATGTCAGTTTAAAGTTTCAGAAGGTAAAATTTTGGAATTAAGAAACTTACATGTCATGACTTTTGACAAGAAAATCGAATTTCCGAAGTTTTTCAACCTTGATTATAGAATTATTAAGGACAATAAACAACGATCAAAATGACTTTGGGGATGTAAATCGGATCAGTTTTGACATAGTTATAAGTGTTTAAAGTCTCAGAAGGTAATTTTTGGGGATTTGGAAAGAAACATGTTAACATGACTTTTGACAAGAAAACCGAATTTCCGATGTTTTTCAACTTTGATTACAGAATTATTAAGGACAATAAACAACGATCAAAATAACTTTGGAAATGTGAATCGGATCAGTTTTGACAAAGTTATGGCTGGCGATTTGGAAAGAAACATTTTAACATGACTTTTAACAAGAAACCCGAATTTCCGATGTTTTTCAACTTTGATTACAGAATTATTAAGGACAATAAACAACGATCAAAACGACTTTGGAAATGTAAATCGGATCAGTTTTGACAAAGTTATGGCAATTTGAAGTTTCAGAAGGTAAAATTTTGGAATTTAGAAACTTACATGTCAACATGACTTTTGACAAGAAAAACGAATTTCCAAAGTTTTTCAACTTTGATTACAGAATTATTAAGGACAATAAACAACGATCAAAATGACTTTGGAAATGTAAATCGGATCAGTTTTGACAAAGTTATGGGTGTTTGAAGTCTCAGAAGGTAATATTTGGGAATTTGGCAACTATTTTATCATTGTGACTATTGACAAGTAAACCACATTACTTAAGTTTTTTAACTTTGATAACAGAATTATTAAGGACAATAAGCAACGATCAAAATGACTTTGGAAATGTAAATCGGATCAGTTTTGACAAAGTTATGCCTGTTTAAAGTCTCAGAAGGTAATTTTTGGGGATTTCGAAACTTACATGTCAACATGACTTTTGACAAGTAAACCGAATTTCCGAAGTTTTTCATCTTTGATTACAGAATTATTAAGGACAATAAACAACGATCAAAATGACTTTGGAAATGTAAATCGGATCAGTTTTGACAAAGTTATGTCAGTTTAAAGTTTCAGAAGGTAAAATTTTGGAATTAAGAAACTTACATGTCATGACTTTTGACAAGAAAATCGAATTTCCGAAGTTTTTCAACCTTGATTATAGAATTATTAAGGACAATAAACAACGATCAAAATGACTTTGGGGATGTAAATCGGATCAGTTTTGACATAGTTATAAGTGTTTAAAGTCTCAGAAGGTAATTTTTGGGGATTTGGAAAGAAACATGTTAACATGACTTTTGACAAGAAAACCGAATTTCCGATGTTTTTCAACTTTGATTACAGAATTATTAAGGACAATAAACAACGATCAAAATAACTTTGGAAATGTGAATCGGATCAGTTTTGACAAAGTTATGGCTGGCGATTTGGAAAGAAACATTTTAACATGACTTTTAACAAGAAACCCGAATTTCCGATGTTTTTCAACTTTGATTACAGAATTATTAAGGACAATAAACAACGATCAAAATGACTTTGGAAATGTAAATCGGATCAGTTTTGACAAAGTTATGGCAATTTGAAGTTTCAGAAGGTAAAATTTTGGAATTTAGAAACTTACATGTCAACATGACTTTTGACAAGAAAAACGAATTTCCAAAGTTTTTCAACTTTGATTACAGAATTATTAAGGACAATAAACAACGATCAAAATGACTTTGGGAATGTAAATCGGATCAGTTTTGACAAACTTATGCCTGTTTAAAGTCTCAGAAGGTAATTTTTGGGGATTTCGAAACTTACATGTCAACATGACTTTTGACAAGTAAACCGAATTTCCGAAGTTTTTCATCTTTGATTACAGAATTATTAAGGACAATAAACAACGATCAAAATGACTTTGGAAATGTAAATCGGATCAGTTTTGACAAAGTTTTGGCAGTTTAAAGTTTCAGAAGGTAAAATTTTGGAATAAAGAAACTTACATGTCAACATGACTTTTGACAAGAAAATCGAATTTCCGAAGTTTTTCAACCTTGATTATAAAATAATTAAGGACAATAAACAACGATCAAAATGACTTTGGGGATGTAAATCGGATCAGTTTTGACATAGTTATAACTGTTTAAAGTCTCAGAAGGTAATTTTTGGGGATTTGGAAAGAAACATGTTAACATGACTTTTGACAAGAAAACCGAATTTCCGATGTTTTTCAACTTTGATTACAGAATTATTAAGGACAATAAACAACGATCAAAATAACTTTGGAAATGTGAATCGGATCAGTTTTGACAAAGTTATGGCTGGCGATTTGGAAAGAAACATTTTAACATGCCTTTTGACAAGAAACCCGAATTTCCGATGTTTTTCAACTTTGATTACAGAATTATTAAGGACAATAAACAACGATCAAAATGACTTTGGAAATGTAACTCGGATCAGTTTTGACAAAGTTATGGCAATTTGAAGTTTCAGAAGGTAAAATTTTGGAATTTAGAAACTTACATGTCAACATGACTTTTGACAAGAAAAACGAATTTCCGAAGTTTTTCAACTTTGATTATAGAATTATTAAGGACAATAAACAACGGTTTAAATGACTTTGGAAATGTAAATTAGATCAGTTTTGACAAAGCTATGGCTGTTTAAAGTCTCAGAAGGTAAATTTTAGGGATTTGGAAACTAACTTGTCAACATAAATTTTGATAAGAAAACTGATTTTTCGAAATTTTTTAACTTTGATTACAGAATTATTAAGGACAATAAACAAACATAAAAATGACTTTGAAAATGTAAATCGGATCAGTTTTGACAAAGTTATGGCAGTTTAAAGTTTCAAAATGTAAAATTTTTCAATTTAGAAAGTTACATGTCAACATGACTTTTGACAAGAAAAACGAATTTTCGGAAGTTTTTCAACTTTGATTACAGAATTATTAAGGACAATAAACAACGATCAAAATGACTTTGGAAATGTAAATCGGATCAGTTTTGACAAAGTAATGGCTGTTTGAAGTCCCAGAAGGTAATTTTTTTGTAATTTGGAAACTGACATGTCAACATGACTTTTGACAAAAAAACCAAAATCCCGAAGTTTTTCATCTTTGATTACAGAATTATTAAGGACAATTAACAACGATCAAAATGACTTTGGAAATGTAAATCGGATCCGTTTTGACAAAGTTATGGCAATTTGAAGTTTCAGAATTTAAAGTTTTGGACTTTAGAAACTTACTTGTCAACATGACTTTTGACAAGAAAAACGAATTTCCGAAGTTTTTCAACTTTGATTATAGAATTATTAAGGACAATAAACAACGGTCAAAATGACTTTGGAAATGTAAATCGGATCAGTTTTGACAAAGTTATGGCTGTTTGAAGTCTCAGAAGGTAATATTTGGGAATTTGGCAATTATTTTGTCATTGTGACTTTTGAAAAGTAAACCGAATTACTGAAGTTTTTCAACTTTGATTACAGAATTATTAAGGACAATAAACAACGATCAAAATTACTTTGGAAATGTAAATCGGATCAGTTTTGACAAAGTTATGGCTGTTTTAAGTCTCAGAAGGTAATTTTTGGGGATTTGGAAACTAACTTGTCAACATGAATTTTGACAAGAAAACTGAATTTCCGAAGTTTTTCATCTTTGATTACAGAATTATTAAGGACAATAAACAACGATCAAAATGATTTTGGAAATGTAAATCGGATCAGTTTTGACAAAGTTATGGCAATTTGATGTTTCTGAAGGTAAAATTTTGGAATTTGGAAACTTACATGTCAACATGACTTTTGAAAAGAAAAACGAATTTCCGAAGTTTTTCAACTTTGATTATAGAATTATTAAGGACAATAAACAACGGTCAAAATGACTTTGGAAATGTAAATCGGATCAGTTTTGACAAAGTTATGGCTGTTTGAAGTCTCAGAAGGTAATATTTGGGAATTTGGCAATTATTTTGTCATTGTGACTTTTGAAAAGTAAACCGAATTACTGAAGTTTTTCAACTTTGATTATAGAATTATTAAGGACAATAAACAACGGTCAAAATGACTTTGGAAATGTAAATCGGATCAGTTTTGACAAAGTTATGGCTGTTTGAAGTCTCAGAAGGTAATATTTGGGAATTTGGCAATTATTTTGTCATTGTGACTTTTGAAAAGTAAACCGAATTACTGAAGTTTTTCAACTTTTATTATAGAATTATTAAGGACAATTAACAACGGTCAAAATGACTTTGGAAATGTAAATCGGATCAGTTTTGACAAAGCTATGGCTGTTTAAAGTCTCAGAAGGTAATATTTGGGGATTTGAAAACTAACTTGTCAACATGAATTTTGACAAGAAAACTGAATTTTTGAAGTTTTCTAACTTTGATTACGGAATTATTAATGACAATAAACACACATCAAAATGACTTTGGAAATGTAAATCGGATCAGTTTTGACAAAGTTATGGCTGTTTGAAGTCTCAGAAGGTAATATTTGGGAATTTGGCAACTATTTTGTCATTCTGACTTTTCACAAGTTAACCGAATTATTGAAGTTTTTTAACTTTGATTACAGAATTGTTAAGGACAATAAGCAACGATCAAAATGACTTTGGAAATGTAAATCGGATCAGTTTTGACAAAGTTACGGCTGTTTAAAGTATCAGAAGGTAATTTTTTGGAATTTGGAAACTGACATGTCAACATGACTTTTGACAAGTAAACCGAATTTCCAAAGTTTTTCAACTTGGATTACAGAATTATTAAGGACAATAAAAAACGATCAAAATGACTTTGGAAATGTAAATCGGATCAGTTTTGACAAAGTTATGGCTGTTTAAAGTCTCAGAAGGTAATTTTTGGGGATTTGGAAACTTACTTGTCATCATAAATTTTGACAAGAAAACTGAATTTCCGAAGTTTTTCAACTTTGATTATAGAATTATTAAGGACAATAAACAACGGTCAAAATGACTTTGGAAATGTCAATCGGATCAGTTTTGACAAAGCTATGGCTGTTTAAAGTCTCAGAAGATAATTTTTGGATATTCGGAAACTTACTTGTCAACATGAATTTTGACAAGAAAACTTAATTTTCGAAGTTTTTTAACTTTGATTACAGAATTATTAAGGACAATAAACAAAGATCAAAATGACTTTGGAACAGTAAATCGGATCAGTTTTGACAAAGTTATGGCTGTTTGAAGTCTCAGAAGGTTATATTTGGGAATTTGGCAACTATTTTGTCTTTGTGACTTTTGACAAATTAACCGAATTACTGAAGTTTTTTAACTTTGATTACAGAATTATTAAGGACAATAAGCAACGATCAAAATGAGTTTCGACAAAATTATGGCTGTTTAAAATCTCAGAAGGTAATTTTTGGGGATTTGGAAACTTACATGTCAACATGACTTTTGACAAGAAAACCGAATTTCCGAAGTTTTTCAAATTTGGTTATAGAATTATTAAGGACAATAAACAACGGTCAAAATGACTTTGGAAATGTAAATCGGATCAGTTTTGACAAAATTATGGTTGTTTAAAGTTTCAGAAGGTAAAATTTTGGAATTTAGAAACTTACATGTCAACATGATTTTTGACAAGAAAAACGAATTTCCGAAGTTTATCAAATTTGGTAATAGAATTATTAAGGACAATAAACAACGGTCAAAATGACTTTGGAAATGTAAATCGGATCAGTTTTGACAAAGCTATGGCTGTTTGAAGTCTCAGAAGGTAATTTTTTGGAATTTGGAAACTGACATGTCAACATAACTTTTGACAAGTAAACCGAATTTCCAAAGTTTTTCAACTTTGATAACAGAATTATTAAGGACAATAAACAACGATCAAAATGACTTTGGAAATGTAAATCGGATCAGTTTTGACAAAGTTATGGCTGTTTGAAGTCTCAGAAGGTAATTTTTGGGGATTTGGAAACTAACTTGTCAACATGAATTTTGACAAAAAAACCGAATTACTGAAGTTTTTCAACTTTGATTACAGAATTATTAAGGACAATAAACAACGATCAAAATGACTTTGGAAATGTAAATCGGATTAGTTTGGCAATTTGAAGTTTCAGAAGGTAAAATTTTGGAATTTAGAAAATTACATGTCAACTTGATTTTTGACAAGAAAAACGAATTTCCGAAGTTTTTGAACTTTAATTATAGAATTATTAAGGACAATAAACAACGGTCAAAATGACTTTGGAAATGTAAATCGGATCAGTTTTGACAAAGCTATGGCTGTTTAAAGTCTCAGAAGGTAATTTTTGGGGATTTGGAAACTAACTTGTCAACATGAATTTTGACAAAAAAACTGAATTTTCGAAGTTTTTCAACTTTGATTACAGAATTATTAAGGACAATAAACAAAGATCAAAATTACTTTGGAACAGTAAATCGGATCAGTTTTGACAAAGTTATGGCTAATTGAAGTCTCAGAAGGTAATATTTGGGAATTTGGCAACTATTTTGTCATTGAGACTTTTGACAAGTTAACCGAATTACTGAAGTTTTTTAACTTTGATTACAGAATTATTAAGAACAATAAGCAACGATCAAAATGACTTTGGAAATGTAAATCGGATCAGTTTTGACAAAGTTATGGCTGTTTAAAGTCTCAAAAGGTAAATTTTTGAATTTTGGAAACTGACATGTCAACATGACTTTTGACAAGAAAACCGAATTTCCGAAGTTTTTCATCTATGGTTACATAATTATTAAGGACAATAAACAAAGATCAAAATGACTTTGGAAATGTAAATCGGATCAGTTTTGACAAAGTTATGGCTGTTTGAAGTCTCAGAAGATAATTTTTGGGAACTTGGCAACTATTTTTTCATTGTGACTTTTGATAAATAAACCGAATTTCCAAAGTTTTTCAACTTTGATTACAGAATTATTAAGGACAATAAACAACGATCAAAAAGACTTTGGAAATGTAAATTGAATCAGTTTTGACAAAGTTATGGCTCTTTGAAGTCTCAGAAGTTAATATTTGGGAACTTGGCAACTATTTTGTCATTGTTACTTTTGACAAGTAAACCGAATTTCAAAAGTTTTTCAACTTTGATTACAGAATTATTAAGGACAATAAACAACGATCAAAAAGACTTTGGAAATGTAAATTGAATCAGTTTTGACAAAGTAATGGCTGTTTAAAGTCTCAGAAGGTAATTTTTTGGAATTTGGAAACTGACATGTCAACATGACTTTTGACAAGTAAACCGACTTTCCAAAGTTTTTCAACTTTGATTACAGAATTATTAAGGACAATAAACAACGATCAAAATAACTTTGGAAATGTAAATCGGATCAGTTTTGACAATGTCATGCCTGTTTAAAGTCTCAGAAGGTAATTTTTGGGGATTTGGAAACTTACATGTCAACTTGACTTTTGACAAGAAAACCGAATTTCCGAAGTTTTTCATCTATGGTTACAGAATTATTAAGGACAATAAACAAAGATCAAAATGACTTTGGAAATGTAAATCGGATCAGTATTGACAAAGTTATGGCTGTTTGAAGTCTCAGAAGGTAATATTTGGGAATTTGGCAACTATTTTGTCATTGTGACTTTTGACAAGTTAACCGAATTTCCGAAGTTTTTTAACTTTGATTACAGAATTATTAAGTACAATAAGCAACGATCAAAATGACTTTGAAAATGTAAATCGGATCAGTTTTGACAAAGTTATGGCTGTTTGAAGTCTCAGAAGGTAATTTTTTGGAATTTGGAAACTGACATGTCAACATGACTTTTGACACGTAAACCGAATTTCTGAAGTTTTTCAACTTTGATAACAGAATTATTAAGGACAATAAAAAACGATCAAAATGACTTTGGAAATGTAAATCGGATCAGTTTTGACAAAGTTATGGCTGTTTAAAGTCTCAGAAGGTAATTTTTGGGGATTCGGAAACCTTCTTGTCAACATGAATTTTGACAAGAAAAACGAATTTTTGAAGATCTTTAACTTTGATTACAGAATTATTGAGGACAATTAACAAAAATCAAAATGACTTTGGAAATGTAAATCGGATCAGTTTTGACAAAGTTATGGCTCTGTGAAGTCTCAGAAGTTAATATTTGGGAACTTGGCAACTATTTTGTCATTGTAACTTTTGACAAGTAAACCGAATTTCCGAAGTTTTTAAACTTTGATTACAGAATTATTAAGGACAATAAGCAACGATCAAAATGACTTTGGAAATGTAAATCGGATCAGTTTTGACAAAGTTATGGCTGTTTGAAGTCTCAGAAGGTAATTTTTTGGAATTTGGAAAATGGCATGTCAACATGACTTTTGACAAGAAAACTGAATTTCCGAAGTTTTTTAACTTTGATTACAGAATTATTAAGGACAATAAACAAAGATCAAAATGACTTTGGATATGTAAATCGGATCAGTTTTGACAAAGTTATACCTGTTTAAAGTCTCAGAAGGTAATTTTTGGGGATTTCGAAACTTACATGTAAACATGACTTTTGACAAGTAAACCGACTTTCCAAAGTTTTTCAACTTTGATTACAGAATTATAAAGGACAATAAACAACGATCAAAATGACTTTGGAAATGTAAATCGGATCAGTTTTGACAATTTCATGCCTGTTTAAAGTCTCAGAAGGTAATTTTTGGGGATTTGGAAACTTACATGTCAACTTGACTTTTGACAAGAAAACCGAATTTCCGAAGTTTTTCATCTATGGTTACAGAATTATTAAGGACAATAAACAAAGATCAAAATGACTTTGGAAATGTAAATCGGATCAGTATTGACAAAGTTATGGCTGTTTGAAGTCTCAGAAGGTAATTTTTTGGAATTTGGAAACTGACATGTTAACATGACTTTTGACAAGAAAACTGAATTTCCGAAGTTTTTCATCATTGATTACAGAATTACTAAGGACCATAAACAACGATCAAAATGACTTTGGAAATGTAAATCGGATCAGTTTTGACAAAGTTATGGCAATTTGATGTTTCAGAAGGTAAAATTTTGGAATTCAGAAACTTACATGTCAACATGACTTTTGACAAGAAAAACGAAATTCCCAAGTTTTTCAACTTTGATTATAGAATTATTAAGGACAATAAACAACTGTCAAAATGACTTTGGAAATGTAAATCGGATCAGTTTTGACAAAGCTATGGCTGTTTAAAGTCTCAGAAGGTAATTTTTGGGGATTTGGAAACTAACTTGTCAACATGAATTTTGACAAGAAAACTGAATTTTCGATTTTTTTTAACTTTGATTACAGAATTATTAAGGACAATAAACATAGATTAAAATGACTTTGGAACAGTAAATCGGATCAGTTTTGACAAAGTTATGGCTGTTTGAAGTATCAGAAGGTTATATTTGGGAATTTGGCAACTATTTTATCATTGTGACTTTTGACAAGTTAACCGAATTTCCGAAGTTTTTAAACTTTGATTACAGAATTATTAAGGACAATAAGCAACGATCAAAATGACTTTGGAAATGTAAATCGGATCAGTTTTGACAAAGCTATGGCTGTTTTAAGTCTCAGAAGATAATTTTTGGGGATTTGGAAACTAACTTGTCAACATGAATTTTGACAAGAAAACTGAATTTTCGAAGTTTTTTAACTTTGATTACAGAATTATTAAGGACAATAAGCAAATATCAAAATGACTTTAGAAATGTAAATCGGATCAGTTTTGACAAAGCTATGGCTGTTTAAAGTCTCAGAAGGTAATTTTTGGGGATTTGGAAACTAACTTGTCAAAATGAATTTCGACAAGAAAACTGAATTTTCAAAGTTTTTTAACTTTGATTACAGAATTATTAAGGACAATAAACAACGATCAAAATGACTTTGGAAATGTAAATCGGATCAGTTTTGACAAAGTTATGACTCTTTGAAGTCTCAGAAGTTAATATTTGGGAACTTGGCAACTATTTTGTCATTGTAACTTTTGACAAGTAAACCGAATTTCCGAAGTTTTTAAACTTTGATTACAGAATTATTAAGGACAATAAGCAACGATCAAAATGACTTTGGAAATGTAAATCGGATCAGTTTTGACAAAGTTATGGCTGTTTGAAGTCTCAGAAGGTAATTTTTTGGAATTTGGAAAATGGCATGTCAACATGACTTTTGACAAGAAAACTGAATTTCCGAAGTTTTTTAACTTTGATTACAGAATTATTAAGGACAATAAACAAAGATCAAAATGACTTTGGAAATGTAAATCGGATCAGTTTTGACAAAGTTATGGCAATTTGATGTTTCAGAAGGTAAAATTTTGGAATTAAGAAACTTACATGTCAACATGACTTTTGACAAGAAAAACGAATTTCCGAAGTTTTTCAACTTTGATTATAGAATTATTAAGGACAATAAACAACGGTCAAAATGACTTTGGAAATGTAAATCGGATCAGTTTTGACAAAGCTATGGCTGTTTAAAGTCTCAGAAGGTAATTTTTTGGAATTTGGAAACTGACATGTTAACATGACTTTTGACAAGAAAACTGAATTTCCGAAGTTTTTCATCATTGATTACAGAATTACTAAGGACCATAAACAACGATCAAAATGACTTTGGAAATGTAAATCGGATCAGTTTTGACAAAGTTATGGCAATTTGATGTTTCAGAAGGTAAAATTTTGGAATTCAGAAACTTACATGTCAACATGACTTTTGACAAGAAAAACGAAATTCCCAAGTTTTTCAACTTTGATTATAGAATTATTAAGGACAATAAACAACGGTCAAAATGACTTTGGAAATGTAAATCGGATCAGTTTTGACAAAGCTATGGCTGTTTAAAGTCTCAGAAGGTAATTTTTGGGGATTTGGAAACTAACTTGTCAACATGAATTTTGACAAGAAAACTGAATTTTCGATTTTTTTTAACTTTGATTACAGAATTATTAAGGACAATAAACATAGATTAAAATGACTTTGGAACAGTAAATCGGATCAGTTTTGACAAAGTTATGGCTGTTTGAAGTATCAGAAGGTTATATTTGGGAATTTGGCAACTATTTTATCATTGTGACTTTTGACAAGTTAACCGAATTACTGAGGTTTTTTAACTTTAATTACAGAATTAGTAAGGACAATAAGCAACGATCAAAATGACTTTGGAAATGTAAATCGGATCAGTTTTGACAAAGTTATGGCTGTTTGAAGTCTCAGAAGGTAATTTTTTGGAATTTGGAAACTGACATGTCAACATGACTTTTGACAAGAAAACTGAATTTCCGAAGTTTTTCATCTTTGATTACAGAATTATTAAGGACAATAAACAACGATCAAAATGACTTTGGAAATGTAAATCGGATCAGTTTTGACAAAGTTATGGCAATTTGATGTTTCAGAAGGTAAAATTTTGGAATTTAGACACTTACATGTCAACATGACTTTTGACAAGAAAAACGAATTTTCGAAGTTTTTCAACTTTGATTATAGAATTATTAAGGACAATAAACAACGGTCAAAATGACTTTGGAAATGTAAATCGGATCAGTTTTGACAAAGCTATGGCTGTTTTAAGTCTCAGAAGATAATTTTTGGGGATTTGGAAACTAACTTGTCAACATGAATTTTGACAAGAAAACTGAATTTTCGAAGTTTTTTAACTTTGATTACAGAATTATTAAGGACAATAAGCAAATATCAAAATGACTTTAGAAATGTAAATCGGATCAGTTTTGACAAAGCTATGGCTGTTTAAAGTCTCAGAAGGTAATTTTTGGGGATTTGGAAACTAACTTGTCAAAATGAATTTCGACAAGAAAACTGAATTTTTAAAGTTTTTTAACTTTGATTACAGAATTATTAAGGACAATAAACAACGATCAAAATGACTTTGGAAATGTAAATCGGATCAGTTTTGACAAAGTTATGGCTGTTTGAAGTCTCAGAATGTAATTTTTTGGAATTTGGAAGCTGACATGTCAACATGACTTTTGACAAGTAAACCGAATTTCCGAAGTTTTTCATCTTTGATTACAGAATTATTAAGGACAATAAACACCGAACAAAATGACTTTTGAAATGTAAATCTGATCAGTTTTGACAAAGTAATGGCAATTTGAAGTTTCAGAAGGTAAAATTTTGGAATTTAGAAACTTACATGTCAACATGACTTTTGATAAGAAAAACGAATTTCCGAAGTTTTTCAACTTTGATTATAGAATTATTAAGGACAATAAACAACGGTCAAAATGACTTTGGAAATGTAAATCGGATCAGTTTTGACAAAGCTATGGCTGTTTAAAGTCTCAGAAGGTAATTTTTGGGGATTTAGAAACTAACTTGTCAACATGAATTTTGACAAGAAAACTGAATTTTCGAAGTTTTTTAACTTTAATTACAGAATTATTGAGGACAATAAACAAAGATCAAAATGACTTTGGAACAGTAAATCGGATCAGTTTTGACATAGTTATGGCTGTTTGAAGTCTCAGAAGGTAATATTTGGGAATTTGGCAACTATTTTGTCATTGTGACTTTTGACAAGTTAACCGAATTACTGAAGTTTTTTAACTTTGATTACAGAATTATTAAGGACAATAAGCAACGATCAACATGAATTTTGAAAAGAAAACTGAATTTTCGAAGTTTTTTATTTTTGATTACAGAATTATTATGGACAATAAACACAGATCAAAATGACTTTGGAAATGTAAATCGGATCAGTTTTGACAAAGTTATGGCTGTTTGAAGTCTCACAAGATAATTTTTGGGGATTTGGAAACTAACTTGTCAACATGAATTTTGACAAGAAAACTGAATTTTCGAAGTTTTTTAACTTTGATTACAGAATTATTAAGGACAATAAACCAAGATCAAAATGACTTTGGAACAGTAAATCGGATCAGATTTGACAAAGTTATGGCTGTTTAAAGTCTCAGAAGGTAATTTTTTGGAATTTGGCAACTATTTTGTCATTGTGACTTTTGACAAGTTTACCGAATTACTGAAGTTTTTTAACTTTGATTACAGAATTATTAAGGACAATTAAAAACGATCAAAATGACTTTGGAATTGTAAATCGGATCAGTTTTGACAAAGTTATGGCTGTTTAAAGTCTCAGAAGGTAATTTTTGGGGATTTGGAAACATACTTGTCAACATGAATTTTGACAAGTAAGCCGAATTTCCAAAGTTTTTCAACTTTGATTACAGAATTATTAAGGACAATAAACAAAGATCAAAATGACTTTGGAACAGTATATCGGATCACTTTTGACAAAGTTATGGCTGTTTGAACTCTCAAAAGGTAATATTTGGGAATTTGGCAACTATTTTGTCATTGTGACTTTTGACAAGTTAACCGAATTACTGAAGTTTTAAACTTTGATTACAGAAATATTAAGGACAATAAGCAACGATCAACATGAATTTTGCCAAGATAACTGAATTTTCGAAGTTTTTTATTTGTAATAATAGAATTATTAAGGACAATAAACAACGGTCAAAATGACTTTGGAAATGTAAATCGGATCAGTTTTGACAAAGCTATGGCTGTTTAAAGTCTCAGAAGGTAATTTTTGGGGATTTAGAAACTAACTTGTCAACATGAATTTTGATAAGAAAACTGAATTTTCGAAGTTTTTTAACTTTAATTACAGAATTATTGAGGACAATAAACAAAGATCAAAATGACTTTGGAACAGTAAATCGGATCAGTTTTGACATAGTTATGGCTGTTTGAAGTCTCAGAAGGTAATATTTGGGAATTTGGCAACTATTTTGTCATTGTGACTTTTGACAAGTTAACCGAATTACTGAAGTTTTTTAACTTTGATTACAGAATTATTAAGGACAATAAGCAACGATCAACATGAATTTTGACAAGAAAACTGAATTTTTGAAGTTTTTTATTTTTGATTACAGAATTATTATGGACAATAAACACAGATCAAAATGACTTTGGAAATGTAAATCGGATCAGTTTTGACAAAGTTATGGCTGTTTGAAGTCTCAGAAGATAATTTTTGGGGATTTGGAAACTAACTTGTCAACATGAATTTTGACAAGAAAACTGAATTTTCGAAGTTTTTTAACTTTGATTACAGAATTATTAAGGACAATAAACAAAGATCAAAATGACTTTGGAACAGTAAATCGGATCAGTTTTGACAAAGCTATGGCTGTTTAAAGTCTCAGAAGGTAATTTTTGGGGATTTAGAAACTAACTTGTCAACATGAATTTTGACAAGAAAACTGAATTTTCGAAGTTTTTTAACTTTAATTACAGAATTATTGAGGACAATAAACAAAGATCAAAATGACTTTGGAACAGTAAATCGGATCAGTTTTGACATAGTTATGGCTGTTTGAAGTCTCAGAAGGTAATATTTGGGAATTTGGCAACTATTTTGTCATTGTGACTTTTGACAAGTTAACCGAATTACTGAAGTTTTTTAACTTTGATTACAGAATTATTAAGGACAATAAGCAACGATCAACATGAATTTTGAAAAGAAAACTGAATTTTCGAAGTTTTTTATTTTTGATTACAGAATTATTATGGACAATAAACACAGATCAAAATGACTTTGGAAATGTAAATCGGATCAGTTTTGACAAAGTTATGGCTGTTTGAAGTCTCACAAGATAATTTTTGGGGATTTGGAAACTAACTTGTCAACATGAATTTTGACAAGAAAACTGAATTTTCGAAGTTTTTTAACTTTGATTACAGAATTATTAAGGACAATAAACCAAGATCAAAATGACTTTGGAACAGTAAATCGGATCAGATTTGACAAAGTTATGGCTGTTTAAAGTCTCAGAAGGTAATTTTTTGGAATTTGGCAACTATTTTGTCATTGTGACTTTTGACAAGTTTACCGAATTACTGAAGTTTTTTAACTTTGATTACAGAATTATTAAGGACAATTAAAAACGATCAAAATGACTTTGGAAATGTAAATCGGATCAGTTTTGACAAAGTTATGGCTGTTTAAAGTCTCAGAAGGTAATTTTTGGGGATTTGGAAACATACTTGTCAACATGAATTTTGACAAGTAAGCCGAATTTCCAAAGTTTTTCAACTTTGATTACAGAATTATTAAGGACAATAAACAAAGATCAAAATGACTTTGGAACAGTATATCGGATCACTTTTGACAAAGTTATGGCTGTTTGAACTCTCAAAAGGTAATATTTGGGAATTTGGCAACTATTTTGTCATTGTGACTTTTGACAAGTTAACCGAATTACTGAAGTTTTAAACTTTGATTACAGAAATATTAAGGACAATTAGCAACGATCAACATGAATTTTGCCAAGATAACTGAATTTTCGAAGTTTTTTATTTTTAATAATAGAATTATTAAGGACAATAAACAACGGTCAAAATGACTTTGGAAATGTAAATCGGATCAGTTTTGACAAAGCTATGGCTGTTTAAAGTCTCAGAAGGTAATTTTTGGGGATTTAGAAACTAACTTGTCAACATGAATTTTGATAAGAAAACTGAATTTTCGAAGTTTTTTAACTTTAATTACAGAATTATTGAGGACAATAAACAAAGATCAAAATGACTTTGGAACAGTAAATCGGATCAGTTTTGACATAGTTATGGCTGTTTGAAGTCTCAGAAGGTAATATTTGGGAATTTGGCAACTATTTTGTCATTGTGACTTTTGACAAGTTAACCGAATTACTGAAGTTTTTTAACTTTGATTACAGAATTATTAAGGACAATAAGCAACGATCAACATGAATTTTGACAAGAAAACTGAATTTTTGAAGTTTTTTATTTTTGATTACAGAATTATTATGGACAATAAACACAGATCAAAATGACTTTGGAAATGTAAATCGGATCAGTTTTGACAAAGTTATGGCTGTTTGAAGTCTCAGAAGATAATTTTTGGGGATTTGGAAACTAACTTGTCAACATGAATTTTGACAAGAAAACTGAATTTTCGAAGTTTTTTAACTTTGATTACAGAATTATTAAGGACAATAAACAAAGATCAAAATGACTTTGGAACAGTAAATCGGATCAGTTTTGACAAAGTTATGGCTGTTTAAAGTCTCAGAAGGTAATTTTTTGGAATTTGGCAACTATTTTGTCATTGTGACTTTTGACAAGTTAACCGAATTACTGAAGTTTTTTAACTTTGATTACAGAATTATTAAGGACAATAAAAAACGATCAAAATGACTTTGGAAATGTAAATCGGATCAGTTTTGACAAAGTTATGGCTGTTTAAAGTCTCATAAGGTAATTTTTGGGGATTTGGAAACATACTTGTCAACATGAATTTTGACAAGTAAGCCGAATTTCCAAAGTTTTTCAACTTTGATTACAGAATTATTAAGGACAATAAACAAAGATCAAAATGACTTTGGAACAGTATATCGGATCACTTTTGACAAAGTTATGGCTGTTTGAACTCTCAAAAGGTAATATTTGGGAATTTGGCAACTATTTTGTCATTGTGACTTTTGACAAGTTAACCGAATTACTGAAGTCTTAAACTTTGATTACAGAAATATTAAGGACAATAAGCAACGATCAACATGAATTTTGCCAAGATAACTGAATTTTCGAAGTTTTTTATTTTTGATTACAGAATTATTATGGACAATAAACACAGATCAAAATGACTTTGGAAATGTAAATCGGATCAGTTTTGACAAAGTTATGGCTGTTTGAAGTCTCAGAAGATAATTTTTGGGGATTTGGACACTAACTTGTCAACATGAATTTTGACAAGAAAACTGAATTTTCGAAGTTTATTAACTTTGATTACAGAATTATTAAGGACAATAAACAAAGATCAAAATGACTTTGGAACAATAAATCGGATCAGTTTTGACAAAGTTATGGCTGTTTAAAGTCTCAGAAGGTAATTTTTGGGAATTTGGAAACTATTTTGTCATTGTAACTTTTGACAAGTTAACCGAATTACTGAAGTTTTTTAACTTTGATTACAGAATTATTAAGGACAATAAAAAACGATCAAAATGACTTTGGAAATGTAAATCGGATCAGTTTTGACAAAGTTATGGCTGTTTAAAGTCTCAGAAGGTAATTTTTGGGGATTTGGAAACTTACTTGTCAACATGAATTTTGACAAGAAAACTGAATTTTCGAAGTTTTTTATTTTTGATTACAGAATTATTAAGGACAATAAACACAGATCAAAATGACTTTGGAAATGTAAATCGGATCAGCTTTGACAAAGTTATGGCTGTTTAAAGTCTCAGAAGATAATTTTTGGGAATTTGGCAACTATTTTTCATTGTGACTTTTGATAAGTAAACTGAATTACTAAAGTTTTTTAACTTTGATTATAGAATTATTAAGGACAATAAGCAACGATCAAAATGACTTTGGAAATGTAAATCGGATCAGTTTTGACAAAGTTATGGCAGTTTGAAGTTTCAGAAGGTAAAGTTTATAAATTTAGAAACTTACATGTCAACAAGACTTTTGACAAGAGAACTGAATTTCCGAAGTTTTTTATTTTTGATTACAGAATTATTAAGGACAATAAACACAGATCAAAATGACTTTGGAAATGTAAATCGGATCAGCTTTGACAAAATTATGGCTGTTTAAAGTCTCAGAAGATATTTTTTGGGAATTTGGCAACTATTTTTCATTGTGACTTTTGATAAGTAAACCGAATTACTAAAGTTTTTTAGCTTTGATTACAGAATTATTAAGGACAATAAAAAACGATCAAAATGACTTTGGAAATGTAAATCGGATCAGTTTTTACAAAGTTATGGCTGTTTAAAGTCTCAGAAGGTAATTTTTGGGGATTTGGAAACTTACTTGTCAACATGAATTTTGACAAGCAAACTGAATTTTCGAAGTTTTTAATTTTTGATTACAGAATTATTAAGGACAATAAACACAGATCAAAATGACTTTGGAAATGTAAATCGGATCAGCTTTGACAAAATTATGGCTGTTTAAAGTCTCAGAAGATATTTTTTGGGAATTTGGCAACTATTTTTCATTGTGACTTTTGATAAGTAAACCGAATTACTAAAGTTTTTTAACTTTGATTATAGAATTATTAAGGACAATAAGCAACGATCAAAATGACTTTGGAAATGTAAATCGGATCAGTTTTGACAAAGTTATGGCTGTTTAAAGTCTCAGAAGGTAATTTTTGGGGATTTGGAAACTTACTTGTCAACATGAATTTTGACAAGAAAACTGAATTTCCGAAGTTTTTCAACTTTGATTACAGAATTATTAAGGACAATAAACACAGATCAAAATGACTTTGGAAATGTAAATCGGATCAGTTTTGACAAAGTTATGGCTTTTTAAGTCTCAGAAGGTAATTTTTGGGAATTTGGCAACTATTTTGTCATTGTGACTTTTGATAAGTAAACCGAATTACTAAAGTTTTTTAACTTTGATTATAGAATTATTAAGGACAATAAGCAACGATCAAAATGACTTTGGAAATGTAAATCGGATCAGTTTTGACAAAGTTATGGCAGCTTGAAGTTTCAGAAGGTGAAGTTTTGAAATTTAGAAACTTACATGTCAACATGACTTTTGACAAGAAAAACGAATTTCCGAAGTTTTTCAAATTTGGTTATAGAATTATTAAGGACAATAAACACAGATCAAAATGACTTTGGAAATGTAAATCGGATCAGTTTTGACAAAGTTATGGCTGTTTAAAGTCTCAGAAGGTAATTTTTGGGGATTTGGAAACTTACTTGTCAACATGAATTTTGACAAGAAAACTGAATTTCCTAAGTTTTTCAACTTTGATTACAGAATTATTAAGGACAATAAACACAGATCAAAATGACTTTGGAAATGTAAATCGGATCAGTTTTGACAAAGTTATGGCTGTTTAAAGTCTCAGAAGACAATTTTTGACAAGATGAATTTTGACAAGAAAACTGAATTTTCGAAGGTTTTTAACTTTGATTACAGAATTATTAAGGACAATAAACAAAGATCAAAATGACTTTGGAACAGTAAATCGGATCAGTTTTGACAAAGTTTTGGCTGTTTAAAGTCTCAGAAGGTAATTTTTGGGAATTTGGCAACTATTTTGTCATTGTGACTTTTGACAAGTTAACCGAATTACTGAAGTTTTTTTAACTTTGATTACAGAATTATTAAGGACAATAAAAAACAATCAAAATGACTTTGGAAATGTTAATCGAATCAGTTTTGACAAAGTTATGGCTGTTTAAAGTCTCAGAAGGTAATTTTTGGGGATTTGGAAACTTACTTGTCAACATGAATTTTGACAAGTAAGCCGAATTTCCAAAGTTTTTCAACTTTGATTACAGATTTATTAAAGACAATAAACAAAGATCAAAATGACTTTGGAACAATAAATCGGATCAGTTTTGACAAAGTTATGGCTGTTTAAAGTCTCAGAAGGTAATTTTTGGGAATTTGGCAACTATTTTGTCATTGTAACTTTTGACAAGTTAACCGAATTACTGAAGTTTTTGAACTTTGATTACAGAATTATTAAGGACAATAAAAAACGATCAAAATGACTTTGGAACAGTAAATCGGATCAGTTTTGACAAAGTTTTGGCTGTTTAAAGTCTCAGAAGGTAATTTTTGGGAATTTGGCAACTATTTTGTCATTGTGACTTTTGACAAGTTAACCGAATTACTGAAGTTTTTTAACTTTGATTACAGAATTATTAAGGACAATAAAAAACGATCAAAATGACTTTGGAAATGTAAATCGGATCAGTTTTGACAAAGTTATGGCTGTTTAAAGTCTCAGAAGGTAATTTTTGGGGATTTGGAAACTTACTTGTCAACATGAATTTTGACAAGTAAGCCGAATTTCCAAAGTTTTTCAACTTTGATTACAGATTTATTAAGGACAATAAACAAAGATCAAAATGACTTTGGAACAATAAATCGGATCAGTTTTGACAAAGTTTTGGCTGTTTAAAGTCTCAGAAGGTAATTTTTGGGAATTTGGCAACTATTTTGTCATTGTGACTTTTGACAAGTTAACCGAATTACTGAAGTTTTTTAACTTTGATTACAGAATTATTAAGGACAATAAAAAACGATCAAAATGACTTTGGAAATGTACATCGGATCAGTTTTGACAAAGTTATGGCTGTTTAAAGTCTCAGAAGGTAATTTTTGGGGATTTGGAAACTTACTTGTCAACATGAATTTTGACAAGAAAACTGAATTTTCGAAGTTTTTTATTTTTGATTACAGAATTATTAAGGACAATAAACACAGATCAAAATGACTTTGGAAATGTAAATCGGATCAGCTTTGACAAAGTTATGGCTGTTTAAAGTCTCAGAAGATAATTTTTGGGAATTTGGCAACTATTTTTCATTGTGACTTTTGATAAGTAAACCGAATTACTAAAGTTTTTTAACTTTGATTATAGAATTATTAAGGACAATAAGCAACGATCAAAATGACTTTGGAAATGTAAATCGGATCAGTTTTGACAAAGTTATGGCAGTTTGAAGTTTCAGAAGGTAAAGTTTTGAAATTTAGAAACTTACATGTCAACAAGACTTTTGACAAGAAAAACAAATTTCCGAAGTTTTTCAAATTTGGTTATAGAATTATTAAGGACAATACACAACGGTCAAAATGACTTTGGAAATGTAAATCGGATCAGTTTTGACAAAGTTATGGCTGTTTAAGTCTCAGAAGGTAATTTTTGGGGATTTGGAAACTTACTTGTCAACATGAATTTTGACAAGAAAACTGAATTTCCGAAGTTTTTTCATCTATGGTTACAGAATTATTAAGGACAATAAACAAAGATCAAAATGACTTTGGAAATAAAAATCGGATCAGTATTGACAAAGTTATGGCTGTTTGAAGTCTCAGAAGGTAATATTTGGGAATTTGGCAACTATTTTTTATTGTGACTTTTGATAAGTAAACCGAATTACTAAAGTTTTTTAACTTTGATTATAGAATTAATAAGGACAATAAGCAACGATCAAAATGACTTTGGAAATGTAAATCGGATCAGTTTTGACAAAGTTATGGCCGTTTAAAGTCTCAGAAGGTAATTTTTGGGGATTTGGAAACTTACTTGTCAACATGAATTTTGACAAGAGAACTGAATTTTCGAAGTTTTTTAACTTTGATTACAGCATTATTAAGGACAATAAACACAGATCAAAATGACTTTGGAAATGTAAATCGGATCAGCTTTGACAAAATTATGGCTGTGTAAAGTCTCAGAAGATAATTTTTGGGAATTTGGCAACTATTTTTCATTGTGACTTTTGATAAGTAAACCGAATTACTAAAGTTTTTTAACTTTGATTATAGAATTATTAAGGACAATAAGCAACGATCAAAATGACTTTGGAAATGTAAATCGGATCAGTTTTGACAAAGTTATGGCTGTTTAAAGTCTCAGAAGGTAATTTTTGGGGATTTGGAAACTTACTTGTCAACATGAATTTTGACAAGAAAACTGAATTTCCGAAGTTTTTCAACTTTGATTACAGAATTATTAAGGACAATAAACACAGTTCAAAATGACTTTGGAAATGTAAATCGGATCAGTTTTGACAAAGTTATGGCTGTTTAAAGTCTCAGAAGATAATTTTTGACAAGATGAATTTTGACAAGAAAACTGAATTTTCGAAGTTTTTTAACTTTGATTACAGCATTATTAAGGACAATAAACACAGATCAAAATGACTTTGGAAATGTAAATCGGATCAGCTTTGACAAAATTATGGCTGTGTAAAGTCTCAGAAGATAATTTTTGGGAATTTGGCAACTATTTTTCATTGTGACTTTTGATAAGTAAACCGAATTACTAAAGTTTTTTAACTTTGATTATAGAATTATTAAGGACAATAAGCAACGATCAAAATGACTTTGGAAATGTAAATCGGATCAGTTTTGACAAAGTTATGGCTGTTTAAAGTCTCAGAAGGTAATTTTTGGGGATTTGGAAACTTACTTGTCAACATGAATTTTGACAAGAAAACTGAATTTCCGAAGTTTTTCAACTTTGATTACAGAATTATTAAGGACAATAAACACAGTTCAAAATGACTTTGGAAATGTAAATCGGATCAGTTTTGACAAAGTTATGGCTGTTTAAAGTCTCAGAAGATAATTTTTGACAAGATGAATTTTGACAAGAAAACTGAATTTTCGAAGTTTTTTAACTTTGATTACAGCATTATTAAGGACAATAAACACAGATCAAAATGACTTTGGAACAGTAAATCGGATCAGTTTTGACAAAGTTTTGGCTGTTTAAAGTCTCAGAAGGTAATTTTTGGGAATTTGGCAACTATTTTGTCATTGTGACTTTTGACAAGTTAACCGAATTACTGAAGTTTTTTAACTTTGATTACAGATTTATTAAGGACAATAAACAAAGATCAAAATGACTTTGGAACAATAAATCGGATCAGTTTTGACAAAGTTATGGCTGTTTAAAGTCTCAGAAGGTAATTTTTGGGAATTTGGCAACTATTTTGTCATTGTAACTTTTGACAAGTTAACTGAAGTTTTTTAACTTTGATTACAGAATTATTAAGGACAATAAAAAACGATCAAAATGACTTTGGAAATGTAAATCGGATCAGTTTTGACAAAGTTATGGCTGTTTAAAGTCTCAGAAGGTAATTTTTGGGGATTTGGAAACATACTTGTCAACATGAATTTTGACAAGAAAACTGAATTTTCGAAGTTTTTTATTTTTGATTACAGAATTATTAAGGACAATAAACACATATCAAAATGACTTTGGAAATGTAAATCGGATCAGCTTTGACAAAGTTATGGCTGTTTAAAGTCTCAGAAGATAATTTTTGGGAATTTGGCAACTATTTTTCATTGTGACTTTTGATAAGTAAACCGAATTACTAAAGTTTTTTAACTTTGATTATAGAATTATTAAGGACAATAAGCAACGATCAAAATGACTTTGGAAATGTAAATCGGATCAGTTTTGACAAAGTTATGGCAGTTTGAAGTTTCAGAAGGTAAAGTTTTGAAATTTAGAAACTTACATGTCAACAAGACTTTTGACAAGAAAAACGAATTTCCGAAGTTTTTCAAATTTGGTTATAGAATTATTAAGGACAATAAACAACGGTCAAAATGACTTTGGAAATGTAAATCGGATCAGTTTTGACAAAGTTATGGCTGTTTAAGTCTCAGAAGGTAATTTTTGGGGATTTGGAAACTTACTTGTCAACATGAATTTTGACAAGAAAACCGAATTTCCGACGTTTTTCATCTATGGTTACAGAATTATTAAGGACAATAAACAAAGATCAAAATGACTTTGGAAATGTAAATCGGATCAGCTTTGACAAAATTATGGCTGTTTAAAGTCTCAGAAGATAATTTTTGGGAATTTGGCAACTATTTTTCATTGTGACTTTTGATAAGTAAACCGAATTACTAAAGTTTTTTAACTTTGATTATAGAATTATTAAGGACAATAAGCAACGATCAAAATGACTTTGGAAATGTAAATCGGATCAGTTTTGACAAAGTTATGGCTGTTTAAAGTCTCAGAAGATAATTTTTGACAAGATGAATTTTGACAAGAAAACTGAATTTTCGAAGTTTTTTAACTTTGATTACAGAATTATTAGGGACAATAAACAAAGATCAAAATGACTTTGGAACAGTAAATCGGATCAGTTTTGACAAAGTTTTGGCTGTTTAAAGTCTCAGAAGGTAATTTTTGGGAATTTGGCAACTATTTTGTCATTGTGACTTTTGACAAGTTAACCGAATTACTGAAGTTTTTTAACTTTGATTACAGAATTATTAAGGACAATAAAAAACGATCAAAATGACTTTGGAAATGTAAATCGGATCAGTTTTGACAAAGTTATGGCTGTTTAAAGTCTCAGAAGGTAATTTTTGGGGATTTGGAAACTTACTTGTCAACATGAATTTTGACAAGTAAGCCGAATTTCCAAAGTTTTTCAACTTTGATTACAGATTTATTAAGGACAATAAACAAAGATCAAAATGACTTTGGAAATGTAAATCGGATCAGTTTTGACAAAGTTATGGCTGTTTAAAGTCTCAGAAGATAATTTTTGACAAGATGAATTTTGACAAGAAAACTGAATTTTCGAAGTTTTTTAACTTTGATTACAGAATTATTAGGGACAATAAACAAAGATCAAAATGACTTTGGAACAGTAAATCGGATCAGTTTTGACAAAGTTTTGGCTGTTTAAAGTCTCAGAAGGTAATTTTTGGGAATTTGGCAACTATTTTGTCATTGTGACTTTTGACAAGTTAACCGAATTACTGAAGTTTTTTAACTTTGATTACAGAATTATTAAGGACAATAAAAAACGATCAAAATGACTTTGGAAATGTAAATCGGATCAGTTTTGACAAAGTTATGGCTGTTTAAAGTCTCAGAAGGTAATTTTTGGGGATTTGGAAACTTACTTGTCAACATGAATTTTGACAAGTAAGCCGAATTTCCAAAGTTTTTCAACTTTGATTACAGATTTATTAAGGACAATAAACAAAGATCAAAATGACTTTGGAACAATAAATCGGATCAGTTTTGACAAAGTTATGGCTGTTTAAAGTCTCAGAAGGTAATTTTTGGGAATTTGGCAACTATTTTGTCATTGTAACTTTTGACAAGTTAACTGAAGTTTTTTAACTTTGATTACAGAATTATTAAGGACAATAAAAAACGATCAAAATGACTTTGGAAATGTAAATCGGATCAGTTTTGACAAAGTTATGGCTGTTTAAAGTCTCAGAAGGTAATTTTTGGGGATTTGGAAACTTACTTGTCAACATGAATTTTGACAAGAAAACTGAATTTTCGAAGTTTTTTATTTTTGATTACAGAATTATTAGGCACAATAAACACATATCAAAATGACTTTGGAAATGTAAATCGGATCAGCTTTGACAAAGTTATGGCTGTTTAAAGTCTCAGAAGATAATTTTTGGGAATTTGGCAACTATTTTTCATTGTGACTTTTGATAAGTAAACCGAATTACTAAAGTTTTTTAACTTTGATTATAGAATTATTAAGGACAATAAGCAACGATCAAAATGACTTTGGAAATGTAAATCGGATCAGTTTTGACAAAGTTATGGCAGTTTGAAGTTTCAGAAGGTAAAGTTTTGAAATTTAGAAACTTACATGTCAACAAGACTTTTGACAAGAAAAACGAATTTCCGAAGTTTTTCAAATTTGGTTATAGAATTATTAAGGACAATAAACAACGGTCAAAATGACTTTGGAAATGTAAATCGGATCAGTTTTGACAAAGTTATGGCTGTTTAAGTCTCAGAAGGTAATTTTTGGGGATTTGGAAACTTACTTGTCAACATGAATTTTGACAAGAAAACCGAATTTCCGAAGTTTTTCATCTATGGTTACAGAATTATTAAGGACAATAAACAAAGATCAAAATGACTTTGGAAATGTAAATCGGATCAGCTTTGACAAAATTATGGCTGTTTAAAGTCTCAGAAGATAATTTTTGGGAATTTGGCAACTATTTTTCATTGTGACTTTTGATAAGTAAACCGAATTACTAAAGTTTTTTAACTTTGATTATAGAATTATTAAGGACAATAAGCAACGATCAAAATGACTTTGGAAATGTAAATCGGATCAGTTTTGACAAAGTTATGGCTGTTTAAAGTCTCAGAAGGTAATTTTTGGGGATTTGGAAACTTACTTGTCAACATGAATTTTGACAAGAAAACTGAATTTCCGAAGTTTTTCAACTTTGATTACAGAATTATTAAGGACAATAAACACAGTTCAAAATGACTTTGGAAATGTAAATCGGATCAGTTTTGACAAAGTTATGGCTGTTTAAAGTCTCAGAAGATAATTTTTGACAAGATGAATTTTGACAAGAAAACTGAATTTTCGAAGTTTTTTAACTTTGATTACAGCATTATTAAGGACAATAAACACAGATCAAAATGACTTTGGAAATGTAAATCGGATCAGCTTTGACAAAATTATGGCTGTGTAAAGTCTCAGAAGATAATTTTTGGGAATTTGGCAACTATTTTTCATTGTGACTTTTGATAAGTAAACCGAATTACTAAAGTTTTTTAACTTTGATTATAGAATTATTAAGGACAATAAGCAACGATCAAAATGACTTTGGAAATGTAAATCGGATCAGTTTTGACAAAGTTATGGCTGTTTAAAGTCTCAGAAGGTAATTTTTGGGGATTTGGAAACTTACTTGTCAACATGAATTTTGACAAGAAAACTGAATTTCCGAAGTTTTTCAACTTTGATTACAGAATTATTAAGGACAATAAACACAGTTCAAAATGACTTTGGAAATGTAAATCGGATCAGTTTTGACAAAGTTATGGCTGTTTAAAGTCTCAGAAGATAATTTTTGACAAGATGAATTTTGACAAGAAAACTGAATTTTCGAAGTTTTTTAACTTTGATTACAGCATTATTAAGGACAATAAACACAGATCAAAATGACTTTGGAACAGTAAATCGGATCAGTTTTGACAAAGTTTTGGCTGTTTAAAGTCTCAGAAGGTAATTTTTGGGAATTTGGCAACTATTTTGTCATTGTGACTTTTGACAAGTTAACCGAATTACTGAAGTTTTTTAACTTTGATTACAGAATTATTAAGGACAATAAAAAACGATCAAAATGACTTTGGAAATGTAAATCGGATCAGTTTTGACAAAGTTATGGCTGTTTAAAGTCTCAGAAGGTAATTTTTGGGGATTTGGAAACTTACTTGTCAACATGAATTTTGACAAGTAAGCCGAATTTCCAAAGTTTTTCAACTTTGATTACAGATTTATTAAGGACAATAAACAAAGATCAAAATGACTTTGGAACAATAAATCGGATCAGTTTTGACAAAGTTATGGCTGTTTAAAGTCTCAGAAGGTAATTTTTGGGAATTTGGCAACTATTTTGTCATTGTAACTTTTGACAAGTTAACTGAAGTTTTTTAACTTTGATTACAGAATTATTAAGGACAATAAAAAACGATCAAAATGACTTTGGAAATGTAAATCGGATCAGTTTTGACAAAGTTATGGCTGTTTAAAGTCTCAGAAGGTAATTTTTGGGGATTTGGAAACATACTTGTCAACATGAATTTTGACAAGAAAACTGAATTTTCGAAGTTTTTTATTTTTGATTACAGAATTATTAAGGACAATAAACACATATCAAAATGACTTTGGAAATGTAAATCGGATCAGCTTTGACAAAGTTATGGCTGTTTAAAGTCTCAGAAGATAATTTTTGGGAATTTGGCAACTATTTTTCATTGTGACTTTTGATAAGTAAACCGAATTACTAAAGTTTTTTAACTTTGATTATAGAATTATTAAGGACAATAAGCAACGATCAAAATGACTTTGGAAATGTAAATCGGATCAGTTTTGACAAAGTTATGGCAGTTTGAAGTTTCAGAAGGTAAAGTTTTGAAATTTAGAAACTTACATGTCAACAAGACTTTTGACAAGAAAAACGAATTTCCGAAGTTTTTCAAATTTGGTTATAGAATTATTAAGGACAATAAACAACGGTCAAAATGACTTTGGAAATGTAAATCGGATCAGTTTTGACAAAGTTATGGCTGTTTAAGTCTCAGAAGGTAATTTTTGGGGATTTGGAAACTTACTTGTCAACATGAATTTTGACAAGAAAACCGAATTTCCGAAGTTTTTCAACTTTGTTTACAGAATTATTAAGGACAATAAACAAGGATCAAAATGACTTTGGAAATGTAAATCGGATCAGTTTTGACAAAGTTATGGCTGTTTAAAGTCTCAGAAGATAATTTTTGACAAGATGAATTTTGACAAGAAAACTGAATTTTCGAAGTTTTTTAACTTTGATTACAGAATTATTAGGGACAATAAACAAAGATCAAAATGACTTTGGAACAGTAAATCGGATCAGTTTTGACAAAGTTTTGGCTGTTTAAAGTCTCAGAAGGTAATTTTTGGGAATTTGGCAACTATTTTGTCATTGTGACTTTTGACAAGTTAACCGAATTACTGAAGTTTTTTAACTTTGATTACAGAATTATTAAGGACAATAAAAAACGATCAAAATGACTTTGGAAATGTAAATCGGATCAGTTTTGACAAAGTTATGGCTGTTTAAAGTCTCAGAAGGTAATTTTTGGGGATTTGGAAACTTACTTGTCAACATGAATTTTGACAAGTAAGCCGAATTTCCAAAGTTTTTCAACTTTGATTACAGATTTATTAAGGACAATAAACAAAGATCAAAATGACTTTGGAAATGTAAATCGGATCAGTTTTGACAAAGTTATGGCTGTTTAAAGTCTCAGAAGATAATTTTTGACAAGATGAATTTTGACAAGAAAACTGAATTTTCGAAGTTTTTTAACTTTGATTACAGAATTATTAGGGACAATAAACAAAGATCAAAATGACTTTGGAACAGTAAATCGGATCAGTTTTGACAAAGTTTTGGCTGTTTAAAGTCTCAGAAGGTAATTTTTGGGAATTTGGCAACTATTTTGTCATTGTGACTTTTGACAAGTTAACCGAATTACTGAAGTTTTTTAACTTTGATTACAGAATTATTAAGGACAATAAAAAACGATCAAAATGACTTTGGAAATGTAAATCGGATCAGTTTTGACAAAGTTATGGCTGTTTAAAGTCTCAGAAGGTAATTTTTGGGGATTTGGAAACTTACTTGTCAACATGAATTTTGACAAGTAAGCCGAATTTCCAAAGTTTTTCAACTTTGATTACAGATTTATTAAGGACAATAAACAAAGATCAAAATGACTTTGGAACAATAAATCGGATCAGTTTTGACAAAGTTATGGCTGTTTAAAGTCTCAGAAGGTAATTTTTGGGAATTTGGCAACTATTTTGTCATTGTAACTTTTGACAAGTTAACTGAAGTTTTTTAACTTTGATTACAGAATTATTAAGGACAATAAAAAACGATCAAAATGACTTTGGAAATGTAAATCGGATCAGTTTTGACAAAGTTATGGCTGTTTAAAGTCTCAGAAGGTAATTTTTGGGGATTTGGAAACTTACTTGTCAACATGAATTTTGACAAGAAAACTGAATTTTCGAAGTTTTTTATTTTTGATTACAGAATTATTAAGCACAATAAACACATATCAAAATGACTTTGGAAATGTAAATCGGATCAGCTTTGACAAAGTTATGGCTGTTTAAAGTCTCAGAAGATAATTTTTGGGAATTTGGCAACTATTTTTCATTGTGACTTTTGATAAGTAAACCGAATTACTAAAGTTTTTTAACTTTGATTATAGAATTATTAAGGACAATAAGCAACGATCAAAATGACTTTGGAAATGTAAATCGGATCAGTTTTGACAAAGTTATGGCAGTTTGAAGTTTCAGAAGGTAAAGTTTTGAAATTTAGAAACTTACATGTCAACAAGACTTTTGACAAGAAAAACGAATTTCCGAAGTTTTTCAAATTTGGTTATAGAATTATTAAGGACAATAAACAACGGTCAAAATGACTTTGGAAATGTAAATCGGATCAGTTTTGACAAAGTTATGGCTGTTTAAGTCTCAGAAGGTAATTTTTGGGGATTTGGAAACTTACTTGTCAACATGAATTTTGACAAGAAAACCGAATTTCCGAAGTTTTTCATCTATGGTTACAGAATTATTAAGGACAATAAACAAAGATCAAAATGACTTTGGAAATGTAAATCGGATCAGCTTTGACAAAATTATGGCTGTTTAAAGTCTCAGAAGATAATTTTTGGGAATTTGGCAACTATTTTTCATTGTGACTTTTGATAAGTAAACCGAATTACTAAAGTTTTTTAACTTTGATTATAGAATTATTAAGGACAATAAGCAACGATCAAAATGACTTTGGAAATGTAAATCGGATCAGTTTTGACAAAGTTATGGCTGTTTAAAGTCTCAGAAGGTAATTTTTGGGGATTTGGAAACTTACTTGTCAACATGAATTTTGACAAGAAAACTGAATTTCCGAAGTTTTTCAACTTTGATTACAGAATTATTAAGGACAATAAACACAGATCAAAATGACTTTGGAAATGTAAATCGGATCAGTTTTGACAAAGTTATGGCTGTTTAAAGTCTCAGAAGATAATTTTTGACAAGATGAATTTTGACAAGAAAACTAAATTTTCGAAGTTTTTTAACTTTGATTACAGAATTATTAAGGACAATAAACAAAGATCAAAATGACTTTGGAACAGTAAATCGGATCAGTTTTGACAAAGTTTTGGCTGTTTAAAGTCTCAGAAGGTAATTTTTGGGAATTTGGCAACTATTTTGTCATTGTGACTTTTGACAAGTTAACCGAATTACTGAAGTTTTTTAACTTTGATTACAGAATTATTAAGGACAATAAAAAACGATCAAAATGACTTTGGAAATGTAAATCGGATCAGTTTTGACAAAGTTATGGCTGTTTAAAGTCTCAGAAGGTAATTTTTGGGGATTTGGAAACTTACTTGTCAACATGAATTTTGACAAGTAAGCCGAATTTCCAAAGTTTTTCAACTTTGATAACAGATTTATTAAGGACAATAAACAAAGATCAAAATGACTTTGGAACAATAAATCGGATCAGTTTTGACAAAGTTATGGCTGTTTAAAGTCTCAGAAGGTAATTTTTGGGAATTTGGCAACTATTTTGTCATTGTAACTTTTGACAAGTTAACCGAATTACTGAAGTTTTTTAACTTTGATTACAGAATTATTAAGGACAATAAGCAACGATCAAAATGACTTTGGAAATGTAAATCGGATCAGTTTTGACAAAGTTATGGCAGTTTGAAGTTTCAGAAGGTAAAGTTTTGAAATTTAGAAACTTACATGTCAACAAGACTTTTGACAAGAAAAACGAATTTCCGAAGTTTTTCAAATTTGGTTATAGAATTATTAAGGACAATAAACAACGGTCAAAATGACTTTGGAAATGTAAATCGGATCAGTTTTGACAAAGTCATGGCTGTTTAAAGTCTCAGAAGGTAATTTTTGGGGATTTGGAAACTTACTTGTCAACATGAATTTTGACAAGTAAGCCGAATTTCCAAAGTTTTTCAACTTTGATTACAGATTTATTAAGGACAATAAACAAAGATCAAAATGACTTTGGAACAATAAATCGGATCAGTTTTGACAAAGTTATGGCTGTTTAAAGTCTCAGAAGGTAATTTTTGGGAATTTGGCAACTATTTTTCATTGTGACTTTTGATAAGTTAACCGAATTACTGAAGTTTTTTAACTTTGATTACAGAATTATTAAGGACAATAAGCAACGATCAAAATGACTTTGGAAATGTAAATCGGATCAGTTTTGACAAAGTTATGGCTGTTTAAAGTCTCAGAAGGTAATTTTTGGGGATTTGGAAACTTACTTGTCAACATGAATTTTGACAAGAAAACTGAATTTCCGAAGTTTTTCAACTTTGATTACAGAATTATTAAGGACAATAAACACAGATCAAAATGACTTTGGAAATGTAAATCGGATCAGTTTTGACAAAGTTATGGCTGTTTAAAGTCTCAGAAGATAATTTTTGACAAGATGAATTTTGACAAGAAAACTGAATTTTCGAAGTTTTTTAACTTTGATTACAGAATTATTAGGGACAATAAACAAAGATCAAAATGACTTTGGAACAGTAAATCGGATCAGTTTTGACAAAGTTTTGGCTGTTTAAAGTCTCAGAAGGTAATTTTTGGGAATTTGGCAACTATTTTGTCATTGTGACTTTTGACAACTTAACCGAATTACTGAAGTTTTTTAACTTTGATTACAGAATTATTAAGGACAATAAAAAACGATCAAAATGACTTTGGAAATGTAAATCGGATCAGTTTTGACAAAGTTATGGCTGTTTAAAGTCTCAGAAGATAATTTTTGGGAATTTGGCAACTATTTTTCATTGTGACTTTTGATAAGTAAACCGAATTACTAAAGTTTTTTAACTTTGATTATAGAATTATTAAGGACAATAAGCAACGATCAAAATGACTTTGGAAATGTAAATCGGATCAGTTTTGACAAAGTTATGGCAGTTTGAAGTTTCAGAAGGTAAAGTTTTGAAATTTAGAAACTTACATGTCAACAAGACTTTTGACAAGAAAAACGAATTTCCGAAGTTTTTCAAATTTGGTTATAGAATTATTAAGGACAATAAACAACGGTCAAAATGACTTTGGAAATGTAAATCGGATCAGTTTTGACAAAGTTATGGCTGTTTAAGTCTCAGAAGGTAATTTTTGGGGATTTGGAAACTTACTTGTCAACATGAATTTTGACAAGAAAACCGAATTTCCGAAGTTTTTCATCTATGGTTACAGAATTATTAAGGACAATAAACAAAGATCAAAATGACTTTGGAAATGTAAATCGGATCAGTATTGACAAAGTTATGGCTGTTTGAAGTCTCAGAAGGTAATATTTGGGAATTTGGCAACTATTTTTCATTGTGACTTTTGATAAGTAAACCGAATTACTAAAGTTTTTTAACTTTGATTATAGAATTATTAAGGACAATAAGCAACGATCAAAATGACTTTGGAAATGTAAATCGGATCAGTTTTGACAAAGTTATGGCTGTTTAAAGTCTCAGAAGGTAATTTTTGGGGATTTGGAAACTTACTTGTCAACATGAATTTTGACAAGAGAACTGAATTTTCGAAGTTTTTTATTTTTGATTACAGAATTATTAAGGACAATAAACACAGATCAAAATGACTTTGGAAATGTAAATCGGATCAGCTTTGACAAAGTTATGGCTGTTTAAAGTCTCAGAAGATAATTTTTGACAAGATGAATTTTGACAAGAAAACTGAATTTTCGAAGTTTTTTAACTTTGATTACAGAATTATTAAGGACAATAAACAAAGATCAAAATGACTTTGGAACAGTAAATCGGATCAGTTTTGACAAAGTTTTGGCTGTTTAAAGTCTCAGAAGGTAATTTTTGGGAATTTGGCAACTATTTTGTCATTGTGACTTTTGACAAGTTAACCGAATTACTGAAGTTTTTTAACTTTGATTACAGAATTATTAAGGACAATAAGCAACGATCAAAATGACTTTGGAAATGTAAATCGGATCAGTTTTGACAAAGTTATGGCTGTTTAAAGTCTCAGAAGGTAATTTTTGGGGATTTGGAAACTTACTTGTCAACATGAATTTTGACAAGAAAACTGAATTTCCGAAGTTTTTCAACTTTGATTACAGAATTATTAAGGACAATAAACACAGATCAAAATGACTTTGGAAATGTAAATCGGATCAGTTTTGACAAAGTTATGGCTGTTTAAAGTCTCAGAAGATAATTTTTGACAAGATGAATTTTGACAAGAAAACTGAATTTTCGAAGTTTTTTAACTTTGATTACAGAATTATTAGGGACAATAAACAAAGATCAAAATGACTTTGGAACAGTAAATCGGATCAGTTTTGACAAAGTTTTGGCTGTTTAAAGTCTCAGAAGGTAATTTTTGGGAATTTGGCAACTATTTTGTCATTGTGACTTTTGACAAGTTAACCGAATTACTGAAGTTTTTTAACTTTGATTACAGAATTATTAAGGACAATAAAAAACGATCAAAATGACTTTGGAAATGTAAATCGGATCAGTTTTGACAAAGTTATGGCTGTTTAAAGTCTCAGAAGATAATTTTTGGGAATTTGGCAACTATTTTTCATTGTGACTTTTGATAAGTAAACCGAATTACTAAAGTTTTTTAACTTTGATTATAGAATTATTAAGGACAATAAGCAACGATCAAAATGACTTTGGAAATGTAAATCGGATCAGTTTTGACAAAGTTATGGCAGTTTGAAGTTTCAGAAGGTAAAGTTTTGAAATTTAGAAACTTACATGTCAACAAGACTTTTGACAAGAAAAACGAATTTCCGAAGTTTTTCAAATTTGGTTATAGAATTATTAAGGACAATAAACAACGGTCAAAATGACTTTGGAAATGTAAATCGGATCAGTTTTGACAAAGTTATGGCTGTTTAAGTCTCAGAAGGTAATTTTTGGGGATTTGGAAACTTACTTGTCAACATGAATTTTGACAAGAAAACCGAATTTCCGAAGTTTTTCATCTATGGTTACAGAATTATTAAGGACAATAAACAAAGATCAAAATGACTTTGGAAATGTAAATCGGATCAGTATTGACAAAGTTATGGCTGTTTGAAGTCTCAGAAGGTAATATTTGGGAATTTGGCAACTATTTTTCATTGTGACTTTTGATAAGTAAACCGAATTACTAAAGTTTTTTAACTTTGATTATAGAATTATTAAGGACAATAAGCAACGATCAAAATGACTTTGGAAATGTAAATCGGATCAGTTTTGACAAAGTTATGGCTGTTTAAAGTCTCAGAAGGTAATTTTTGGGGATTTGGAAACTTACTTGTCAACATGAATTTTGACAAGAGAACTGAATTTTCGAAGTTTTTTATTTTTGATTACAGAATTATTCAGGACAATAAACACAGATCAAAATGACTTTGGAAATGTAAATCGGATCAGCTTTGACAAAATTATGGCTGTTTAAAGTCTCAGAAGATAATTTTTGGGAATTTGGCAACTATTTTTCATTGTGACTTTTGATAAGTAAACCGAATTACTAAAGTTTTTAACTTTTATTATAGAATTATTAAGGACAATAAGCAACGATCAAAATGACTTTGGAAATGTAAATCGGATCAGTTTTGACAAAGTTATGGCTGTTTAAAGTCTCAGAAGGTAATTTTTGGGGATTTGCAAACTTACTTGTCAACATGAATTTTGACAAGAGAACTGAATTTTCGAAGTTTTTTATTTTTGATTACAGAATTATTAAGAACAATAAACACAGATCAAAATGACTTTGGAAATGTAAATCGGATCAGCTTTGACAAAATTATGGCTGTTTAAAGTCTCAGAAGATAATTTTTGGGATCTTGGCAAATATTTTTCATTGTGACTTTTGATAAGTAAACCGAATTACTAAAGTTTTTTAACTTTGATTACAGAATTATTAAGGACAATAAAAAACGATCAAAATGACTTTGGAAATGTAAATCGGATCAGTTTTTACAAAGTTATGGCTGTTTAAAGTCTCAGAAGGTAATTTTTGGAGATTTGGAAACTTACTGGTCAACATGAATTTTGACAAGAAAACTGAATTTTCGAAGTTTTTTATTTTTGATTACAGAATTATTAAGGACAATAAACACAGATCAAAATGACTTTGGAAATGTAAATCGGATCAGCTTTGACAAAATTATGGCTGTTTAAAGTCTCAGAAGATAATTTTTCGGAATTTGGCAACTATTTTTCATTGTGACTTTTGATAAGTAAACCGAATTACTAAAGTTTTTTAACTTTGATTATAGAATTATTAAGGACAATAAGCAACGATCAAAATGACTTTGGAAATGTAAATCGGATCAGTTTTGACAAAGTTATGGCAGTTTGAAGTTTCAGAAGGTAAAGTTTTGAAATTTAGAAACTTACATGTCAACATGACTTTTGACAAGAAAACCGAATTTCCGAAGTTTTTCAAATTTGGTTATAGAATTATTAAGGACAATAAACAACGGTCAAAATGACTTTGGAAATGTAAATCGGATCAGTTTTGACAAAGTTATGGCTGTTTAAAGTCTCAGAAGGTAATTTTTGGGGATTTGGAAACTTACTTGTCAACATGAATTTTGACAAGAGAACTGAATTTTCGAAGTTTTTTATTTTTGATTACAGAATTATTAAGGACAATATACACAGATCAAAATGACTTTGGAAATGTAAATCGGATTAGTTTTGACAAAGTTATGGCTGTTTAAAGTCTCAGAAGGTAATTTTTGGGGATTTGGAAACTTACTTGTCAACATGAATTTTGACAAGAAAACTGAATTTCCGAAGTTTTTTAACTTTGATTACAGAATTATTAAGGACAATAAACAAAGATCAAAATGATTTTGGAACAGTAAATCGGATCAGTTTTGACAAAGTTATGGCTGTTTGAACTCTCAAAAGGTAATATTTGGGAATTTGGCAACTATTTTGTCATTGTGACTTTTGACAAGTTAACCGAATTATTGAAGTTTTGAACTTTGATTACTGAAATATTAGGGACAATAAGCAACGATCAAAATGACTTTGGAAATGTAAATCGGATCAGTTTTGACAAAGTTATGGCAGTTTGAAGTTTCAGAAGGTAAAGTTTTGAAATTTAGAAACTTACATGTCAACATGACTTTTGACAAGAAAAACGAATTTCCGAAGTTTTTCAAATTTGGTTATAGAATTATTAAGGACAGTAAACAAAGATCAAAATGACTTTGGAACAGTAAATCGGATCAGCTTTGACAAAATTATGGCTGTTTAAAGTCTCAGAAGATAATTTTTGGGAATTTGACAACTATTTTTCATTGTGACTTTTGATAAGTAAACCGAATCACTAAAGTTTTTTAACTTTGATTATAGAATTATTAAGGACAATAAGCAACGATCAAAATGACTTTGGAAATGTAAATCGGATCAGTTTTGACAAAGTTATGGCTCTTTAAAGTCTCAGAAGATAATTTTTGGGAATTTGGCAACTATTTTTCATTGTGACTTTTGATAAGTAAACTGAATTACTAAAGTTTTTTAACTTTGATAATAGAATAATTAAGGACAATAAGCAACGATCAAAATGACTTTGGAAATGTAAATCGGATCAGTTTTGACAAAGTTATGGCTGTTTGGACTCTCAGAAGGTAATTTTTTGGAATTTGGAAACTGACATATCAACATGACTTTTGACAAGTAAGCCGAATTTCCAAAGTTTTTCAACTTTGATCACAGAATTATTAAGGACAATAAACAAAGATCAAAATGACTTTGGAACAGTAAATCGGATCAGTTTTGATAAAGTTATGGCTGTTTGAACTCTCAAAAGGTAATATTTGGGAATTTGGCAACTATTTTGTCATTGTGACTTTTGACAAGTAAACCGAATTACTGAAGTTTTAAACTTTGATTACTGAAATATTAAGGACAATAAGCAACGATCAACATGAATTTTGACAAGATAACTGAATTTTCGAAGTTTTTTATTTTTGATTACAGAATTATTATGGACAATAAACACAGATCAAAATGACTTTGGAAATGTAAATCGGATCAGTTTTGACAAAGTTATGGGTGTTTGAAGTCTCAGAAGATAATTTTTGGGGATTTGGAAACTTACTTGTCAACATGAATTTTGACAAGAAAACTGAATTTTCGAAGTTTTTTATTTTTGATTACAGAATTATTAAGGACAATAAACACAGATCAAAATGACTTTGGAAATGTAAATCGGATTAGTTTTGACAAAGTTATGGCTGTTTAAAGTCTCAGAAGGTAATTTTTGGGGATTTGGAAACTTACTTGTCAACATGAATTTTGACAAGAAAACTGAATTTCCGAAGTTTTTTAACTTTGATTATAGAATTATTAAGGACAATAAACAAAGATCAAAATGATTTTGGAACAGTAAATCGGATCAGTTTTGACAAAGTTATGGCTGTTTGAACTCTCAAAAGGTAATATTTGGGAATTTGGCAACTATTTTGTCATTGTGACTTTTGACAAGTTAACCGAATTATTGAAGTTTTAAACTTTGATTACTGAAATATTAGGGACAATAAGCAACGATCAAAATGACTTTGGAAATGTAAATCGGATCAGTTTTGACAAAGTTATGGCAGTTTGAAGTTTCAGAAGGTAAAGTTTTGAAATTTAGAAACTTACATGTCAACATGACTTTTGACAAGAAAAACGAATTTCCGAAGTTTTTCAAATTTGGTTATAGAATTATTAAGGACAGTAAACAAAGATCAAAATGACTTTGGAACAGTAAATCGGATCAGCTTTGACAAAATTATGGCTGTTTAAAGTCTCAGAAGGTAATTTTTGGGGATTTGGAAACTTACTTGTCAACATGAATTTTGACAAGAGAACTGAATTTTCGAAGTTTTTTATTTTTGATTACAGAATTATTCAGGACAATAAACACAGATCAAAATGACTTTGGAAATGTAAATCGGATCAGCTTTGACAAAATTATGGCTGTTTAAAGTCTCAGAAGATAATTTTTGGGAATTTGGCAACTATTTTTCATTGTGACTTTTGATAAGTAAACCGAATTACTAAAGTTTTTAACTTTTATTATAGAATTATTAAGGACAATAAGCAACGATCAAAATGACTTTGGAAATGTAAATCGGATCAGTTTTTACAAAGTTATGGCTGTTTAAAGTCTCAGAAGGTAATTTTTGGGGATTTGGAAACTTACTTGTCAACATGAATTTTGACAAGAGAACTGAATTTTCGAAGTTTTTTATTTTTGATTACAGAATTATTAAGAACAATAAACACAGATCAAAATGACTTTGGAAATGTAAATCGGATCAGCTTTGACAAAATTATGGCTGTTTAAAGTCTCAGAAGATAATTTTTGGGATCTTGGCAAATATTTTTCATTGTGACTTTTGATAAGTAAACCGAATTACTAAAGTTTTTTAACTTTGATTACAGAATTATTAAGGACAATAAAAAACGATCAAAATGACTTTGGAAATGTAAATCGGATCAGTTTTTACAAAGTTATGGCTGTTTAAAGTCTCAGAAGGTAATTTTTGGGGATTTGGAAACTTACTGGTCAACATGAATTTTGACAAGAAAACTGAATTTTCGAAGTTTTTTATTTTTGATTACAGAATTATTAAGGACAATAAACACAGATCAAAATGACTTTGGAAATGTAAATCGGATCAGCTTTGACAAAATTATGGCTGTTTAAAGTCTCAGAAGATAATTTTTCGGAATTTGGCAACTATTTTTCATTGTGACTTTTGATAAGTAAACCGAATTACTAAAGTTTTTTAACTTTGATTATAGAATTATTAAGGACAATAAGCAACGATCAAAATGACTTTGGAAATGTAAATCGGATCAGTTTTGACAAAGTTATGGCAGTTTGAAGTTTCAGAAGGTAAAGTTTTGAAATTTAGAAACTTACATGTCAACATGACTTTTGACAAGAAAAACGAATTTCCGAAGTTTTTCAAATTTGGTTATAGAATTATTAAGGACAATAAACAACGGTCAAAATGACTTTGGAAATGTAAATCGGATCAGTTTTGACAAAGTTATGGCTGTTTAAAGTCTCAGAAGGTAATTTTTGGGGATTTGGAAACTTACTTGTCAACATGAATTTTGACAAGAGAACTGAATTTTCGAAGTTTTTTATTTTTGATTACAGAATTATTAAGGACAATATACACAGATCAAAATGACTTTGGAAATGTAAATCGGATTAGTTTTAACAAAGTTATGGCTGTTTAAAGTCTCAGAAGGTAATTTTTGGGGATTTGGAAACTTACTTGTCAACATGAATTTTGACAAGAAAACTGAATTTCCGAAGTTTTTTAACTTTGATTACAGAATTATTAAGGACAATAAACAAAGATCAAAATGATTTTGGAACAGTAAATCGGATCAGTTTTGACAAAGTTATGGCTGTTTGAACTCTCAAAAGGTAATATTTGGGAATTTGGCAACTATTTTGTCATTGTGACTTTTGACAAGTTAACCGAATTATTGAAGTTTTGAACTTTGATTACTGAAATATTAGGGACAATAAGCAACGATCAAAATGACTTTGGAAATGTAAATCGGATCAGTTTTGACAAAGTTATGGCAGTTTGAAGTTTCAGAAGGTAAAGTTTTGAAATTTAGAAACTTACATGTCAACATGACTTTTGACAAGAAAAACGAATTTCCGAAGTTTTTCAAATTTGGTTATAGAATTATTAAGGACAGTAAACAAAGATCAAAATGACTTTGGAACAGTAAATCGGATCAGCTTTGACAAAATTATGGCTGTTTAAAGTCTCAGAAGATAATTTTTGGGAATTTGACAACTATTTTTCATTGTGACTTTTGATAAGTAAACCGAATCACTAAAGTTTTTTAACTTTGATTATAGAATTATTAAGGACAATAAGCAACGATCAAAATGACTTTGGAAATGTAAATCGGATCAGTTTTGACAAAGTTATGGCTCTTTAAAGTCTCAGAAGATAATTTTTGGGAATTTGGCAACTATTTTTCATTGTGACTTTTGATAAGTAAACTGAATTACTAAAGTTTTTTAACTTTGATAATAGAATAATTAAGGACAATAAGCAACGATCAAAATGACTTTGGAAATGTAAATCGGATCAGCTTTGACAAAATTATGGCTGTTTAAAGTCTCAGAAGATAATTTTTGGGATCTTGGCAAATATTTTTCATTGTGACTTTTGATAAGTAAACCGAATTACTAAAGTTTTTTAACTTTGATTACAGAATTATTAAGGACAATAAAAAACGATCAAAATGACTTTGGAAATGTAAATCGGATCAGTTTTTACAAAGTTATGGCTGTTTAAAGTCTCAGAAGGTAATTTTTGGGGATTTGGAAACTTACTGGTCAACATGAATTTTGACAAGAAAACTGAATTTTCGAAGTTTTTTATTTTTGATTACAGAATTATTAAGGACAATAAACACAGATCAAAATGACTTTGGAAATGTAAATCGGATCAGCTTTGACAAAATTATGGCTGTTTAAAGTCTCAGAAGATAATTTTTGGGATCTTGGCAAATATTTTTCATTGTGACTTTTGATAAGTAAACCGAATTACTAAAGTTTTTTAACTTTGATTACAGAATTATTAAGGACAATAAAAAACGATCAAAATGACTTTGGAAATGTAAATCGGATCAGTTTTTACAAAGTTATGGCTGTTTAAAGTCTCAGAAGGTAATTTTTGGGGATTTGGAAACTTACTGGTCAACATGAATTTTGACAAGAAAACTGAATTTTCGAAGTTTTTTATTTTTGATTACAGAATTATTAAGGACAATAAACACAGATCAAAATGACTTTGGAAATGTAAATCGGATCAGCTTTGACAAAATTATGGCTGTTTAAAGTCTCAGAAGATAATTTTTCGGAATTTGGCAACTATTTTTCATTGTGACTTTTGATAAGTAAACCGAATTACTAAAGTTTTTTAACTTTGATTATAGAATTATTAAGGACAATAAGCAACGATCAAAATGACTTTGGAAATGTAAATCGGATCAGTTTTGACAAAGTTATGGCAGTTTGAAGTTTCAGAAGGTAAAGTTTTGAAATTTAGAAACTTACATGTCAACATGACTTTTGACAAGAAAAACGAATTTCCGAAGTTTTTCAAATTTGGTTATAGAATTATTAAGGACAATAAACAACGGTCAAAATGACTTTGGAAATGTAAATCGGATCAGTTTTGACAAAGTTATGGCTGTTTAAAGTCTCAGAAGGTAATTTTTGGGGATTTGGAAACTTACTTGTCAACATGAATTTTGACAAGAGAACTGAATTTTCGAAGTTTTTTATTTTTGATTACAGAATTATTAAGGACAATATACACAGATCAAAATGACTTTGGAAATGTAAATCGGATTAGTTTTAACAAAGTTATGGCTGTTTAAAGTCTCAGAAGGTAATTTTTGGGGATTTGGAAACTTACTTGTCAACATGAATTTTGACAAGAAAACTGAATTTCCGAAGTTTTTTTAACTTTGATTACAGAATTATTAAGGACAATAAACAAAGATCAAAATGATTTTGGAACAGTAAATCGGATCAGTTTTGACAAAGTTATGGCTGTTTGAACTCTCAAAAGGTAATATTTGGGAATTTGGCAACTATTTTGTCATTGTGACTTTTGACAAGTTAACCGAATTATTGAAGTTTTGAACTTTGATTACTGAAATATTAGGGACAATAAGCAACGATCAAAATGACTTTGGAAATGTAAATCGGATCAGTTTTGACAAAGTTATGGCAGTTTGAAGTTTCAGAAGGTAAAGTTTTGAAATTTAGAAACTTACATGTCAACATGACTTTTGACAAGAAAAACGAATTTCCGAAGTTTTTCAAATTTGGTTATAGAATTATTAAGGACAGTAAACAAAGATCAAAATGACTTTGGAACAGTAAATCGGATCAGCTTTGACAAAATTATGGCTGTTTAAAGTCTCAGAAGATAATTTTTGGGAATTTGACAACTATTTTTCATTGTGACTTTTGATAAGTAAACCGAATCACTAAAGTTTTTTAACTTTGATTATAGAATTATTAAGGACAATAAGCAACGATCAAAATGACTTTGGAAATGTAAATCGGATCAGTTTTGACAAAGTTATGGCTCTTTAAAGTCTCAGAAGATAATTTTTGGGAATTTGGCAACTATTTTTCATTGTGACTTTTGATAAGTAAACTGAATTACTAAAGTTTTTTAACTTTGATAATAGAATAATTAAGGACAATAAGCAACGATCAAAATGACTTTGGAAATGTAAATCGGATCAGTTTTGACAAAGTTATGGCTGTTTGGACTCTCAGAAGGTAATTTTTTGGAATTTGGAAACTGACATATCAACATGACTTTTGACAAGTAAGCCGAATTTCCAAAGTTTTTCAACTTTGATCACAGAATTATTAAGGACAATAAACAAAGATCAAAATGACTTTGGAACAGTAAATCGGATCAGTTTTGATAAAGTTATGGCTGTTTGAACTCTCAAAAGGTAATATTTGGGAATTTGGCAACTATTTTGTCATTGTGACTTTTGACAAGTAAACCGAATTACTGAAGTTTTAAACTTTGATTACTGAAATATTAAGGACAATAAGCAACGATCAACATGAATTTTGACAAGATAACTGAATTTTCGAAGTTTTTTATTTTTGATTACAGAATTATTATGGACAATAAACACAGATCAAAATGACTTTGGAAATGTAAATCGGATCAGTTTTGACAAAGTTATGGGTGTTTGAAGTCTCAGAAGATAATTTTTGGGGATTTGGAAACTTACTTGTCAACATGAATTTTGACAAGAAAACTGAATTTTCGAAGTTCTTTATTTTTGATTACAGAATTATTAAGGACAATAAACACAGATCAAAATGACTTTGGAAATGTAAATCGGATTAGTTTTGACAAAGTTATGGCTGTTTAAAGTCTCAGAAGGTAATTTTTGGGGATTTGGAAACTTACTTGTCAACATGAATTTTGACAAGAAAACTGAATTTCCGAAGTTTTTTAACTTTGATTATAGAATTATTAAGGACAATAAACAAAGATCAAAATGATTTTGGAACAGTAAATCGGATCAGTTTTGACAAAGTTATGGCTGTTTGAACTCTCAAAAGGTAATATTTGGGAATTTGGCAACTATTTTGTCATTGTGACTTTTGACAAGTTAACCGAATTATTGAAGTTTTAAACTTTGATTACTGAAATATTAGGGACAATAAGCAACGATCAAAATGACTTTGGAAATGTAAATCGGATCAGTTTTGACAAAGTTATGGCAGTTTGAAGTTTCAGAAGGTAAAGTTTTGAAATTTAGAAACTTACATGTCAACATGACTTTTGACAAGAAAAACGAATTTCCGAAGTTTTTCAAATTTGGTTATAGAATTATTAAGGACAGTAAACAAAGATCAAAATGACTTTGGAACAGTAAATCGGATCAGCTTTGACAAAATTATGGCTGTTTAAAGTCTCAGAAGGTAATTTTTGGGGATTTGGAAACTTACTTGTCAACATGAATTTTGACAAGAGAACTGAATTTTCGAAGTTTTTTATTTTTGATTACAGAATTATTCAGGACAATAAACACAGATCAAAATGACTTTGGAAATGTAAATCGGATCAGCTTTGACAAAATTATGGCTGTTTAAAGTCTCAGAAGATAATTTTTGGGAATTTGGCAACTATTTTTCATTGTGACTTTTGATAAGTAAACCGAATTACTAAAGTTTTTAACTTTTATTATAGAATTATTAAGGACAATAAGCAACGATCAAAATGACTTTGGAAATGTAAATCGGATCAGTTTTTACAAAGTTATGGCTGTTTAAAGTCTCAGAAGGTAATTTTTGGGGATTTGGAAACTTACTTGTCAACATGAATTTTGACAAGAGAACTGAATTTTCGAAGTTTTTTATTTTTGATTACAGAATTATTAAGAACAATAAACACAGATCAAAATGACTTTGGAAATGTAAATCGGATCAGCTTTGACAAAATTATGGCTGTTTAAAGTCTCAGAAGATAATTTTTGGGATCTTGGCAAATATTTTTCATTGTGACTTTTGATAAGTAAACCGAATTACTAAAGTTTTTTTAACTTTGATTACAGAATTATTAAGGACAATAAAAAACGATCAAAATGACTTTGGAAATGTAAATCGGATCAGTTTTTACAAAGTTATGGCTGTTTAAAGTCTCAGAAGGTAATTTTTGGGGATTTGGAAACTTACTGGTCAACATGAATTTTGACAAGAAAACTGAATTTTCGAAGTTTTTTATTTTTGATTACAGAATTATTAAGGACAATAAACACAGATCAAAATGACTTTGGAAATGTAAATCGGATCAGCTTTGACAAAATTATGGCTGTTTAAAGTCTCAGAAGATAATTTTTCGGAATTTGGCAACTATTTTTCATTGTGACTTTTGATAAGTAAACCGAATTACTAAAGTTTTTTAACTTTGATTATAGAATTATTAAGGACAATAAGCAACGATCAAAATGACTTTGGAAATGTAAATCGGATCAGTTTTGACAAAGTTATGGCAGTTTGAAGTTTCAGAAGGTAAAGTTTTGAAATTTAGAAACTTACATGTCAACATGACTTTTGACAAGAAAAACGAATTTCCGAAGTTTTTCAAATTTGGTTATAGAATTATTAAGGACAATAAACAACGGTCAAAATGACTTTGGAAATGTAAATCGGATCAGTTTTGACAAAGTTATGGCTGTTTAAAGTCTCAGAAGGTAATTTTTGGGGATTTGGAAACTTACTTGTCAACATGAATTTTGACAAGAGAACTGAATTTTCGAAGTTTTTTATTTTTGATTACAGAATTATTAAGGACAATATACACAGATCAAAATGACTTTGGAAATGTAAATCGGATTAGTTTTGACAAAGTTATGGCTGTTTAAAGTCTCAGAAGGTAATTTTTGGGGATTTGGAAACTTACTTGTCAACATGAATTTTGACAAGAAAACTGAATTTCCGAAGTTTTTTAACTTTGATTACAGAATTATTAAGGACAATAAACAAAGATCAAAATGATTTTGGAACAGTAAATCGGATCAGTTTTGACAAAGTTATGGCTGTTTGAACTCTCAAAAGGTAATATTTGGGAATTTGGCAACTATTTTGTCATTGTGACTTTTGACAAGTTAACCGAATTATTGAAGTTTTGAACTTTGATTACTGAAATATTAGGGACAATAAGCAACGATCAAAATGACTTTGGAAATGTAAATCGGATCAGTTTTGACAAAGTTATGGCAGTTTGAAGTTTCAGAAGGTAAAGTTTTGAAATTTAGAAACTTACATGTCAACATGACTTTTGACAAGAAAAACGAATTTCCGAAGTTTTTCAAATTTGGTTATAGAATTATTAAGGACAGTAAACAAAGATCAAAATGACTTTGGAACAGTAAATCGGATCAGCTTTGACAAAATTATGGCTGTTTAAAGTCTCAGAAGATAATTTTTGGGAATTTGACAACTATTTTTCATTGTGACTTTTGATAAGTAAACCGAATCACTAAAGTTTTTTAACTTTGATTATAGAATTATTAAGGACAATAAGCAACGATCAAAATGACTTTGGAAATGTAAATCGGATCAGTTTTGACAAAGTTATGGCTCTTTAAAGTCTCAGAAGATAATTTTTGGGAATTTGGCAACTATTTTTCATTGTGACTTTTGATAAGTAAACTGAATTACTAAAGTTTTTTAACTTTGATAATAGAATAATTAAGGACAATAAGCAACGATCAAAATGACTTTGGAAATGTAAATCGGATCAGTTTTGACAAAGTTATGGCTGTTTGGAGTCTCAGAAGGTCATTTTTTGGAATTTGGAAACTGACATATCAACATGACTTTTGACAAGTAAGCCGAATTTCCAAAGTTTTTCAACTTTGATCACAGAATTATTAAGGACAATAAACAAAGATCAAAATGACTTTGGAACAGTAAATCGGATCAGTTTTGATAAAGTTATGGCTGTTTGAACTCTCAAAAGGTAATATTTGGGAATTTGGCAACTATTTTGTCATTGTGACTTTTGACAAGTAAACCGAATTACTGAAGTTTTAAACTTTGATTACTGAAATATTAAGGACAATAAGCAACGATCAACATGAATTTTGACAAGATAACTGAATTTTCGAAGTTTTTTATTTTTGATTACAGAATTATTATGGACAATAAACACAGATCAAAATGACTTTGGAAATGTAAATCGGATCAGTTTTGACAAAGTTATGGGTGTTTGAAGTCTCAGAAGATAATTTTTGGGGATTTGGAAACTTACTTGTCAACATGAATTTTGACAAGAAAACTGAATTTTCGAAGTTTTTTATTTTTGATTACAGAATTATTAAGGACAATAAACACAGATCAAAATGACTTTGGAAATGTAAATCGGATTAGTTTTGACAAAGTTATGGCTGTTTAAAGTCTCAGAAGGTAATTTTTGGGGATTTGGAAACTTACTTGTCAACATGAATTTTGACAAGAAAACTGAATTTCCGAAGTTTTTTAACTTTGATTATAGAATTATTAAGGACAATAAACAAAGATCAAAATGATTTTGGAACAGTAAATCGGATCAGTTTTGACAAAGTTATGGCTGTTTGAACTCTCAAAAGGTAATATTTGGGAATTTGGCAACTATTTTGTCATTGTGACTTTTGACAAGTTAACCGAATTATTGAAGTTTTAAACTTTGATTACTGAAATATTAGGGACAATAAGCAACGATCAAAATGACTTTGGAAATGTAAATCGGATCAGTTTTGACAAAGTTATGGCAGTTTGAAGTTTCAGAAGGTAAAGTTTTGAAATTTAGAAACTTACATGTCAACATGACTTTTGACAAGAAAAACGAATTTCCGAAGTTTTTCAAATTTGGTTATAGAATTATTAAGGACAGTAAACAAAGATCAAAATGACTTTGGAACAGTAAATCGGATCAGCTTTGACAAAATTATGGCTGTTTAAAGTCTCAGAAGATAATTTTTGGGAATTTGACAACTATTTTTCATTGTGACTTTTGATAAGTAAACCGAATCACTAAAGTTTTTTAACTTTGATTATAGAATTATTAAGGACAATAAGCAACGATCAAAATGACTTTGGAAATGTAAATCGGATCAGTTTTGACAAAGTTATGGCTGTTTAAAGTCTGAGAAGATAATTTTTGGGAATTTGGCAACTATTTTTCATTGTGACTTTTGATAAGTAAACTGAATTACTAAAGTTTTTTAACTTTGATAATAGAATAATTAAGGACAATAAGCAACGATCAAAATGACTTTGGAAATGTAAATCGGATCAGTTTTGACAAAGTTATGGCTGTTTGGAGTCTCAGAAGGTAATTTTTTGGAATTTGGAAACTGACATATCAACATGACTTTTGACAAGTAAGCCGAATTTCCAAAGTTTTTCAACTTTGATCACAGAATTATTAAGGACAATAAACAAAGATCAAAATGACTTTGGAACAGTAAATCGGATCAGTTTTGATAAAGTTATGGCTGTTTGAACTCTCAAAAGGTAATATTTGGGAATTTGGCAACTATTTTGTCATTGTGACTTTTGACAAGTAAACCGAATTACTGAAGTTTTAAACTTTGATTACTGAAATATTAAGGACAATAAGCAACGATCAACATGAATTTTGACAAGATAACTGAATTTTCGAAGTTTTTTATTTTTGATAACAGAATTATTATGGACAATAAACACAGATCAAAATGACTTTGGAAATGTAAATCGGATCAGTTTTGACAAAGTTATGGCTGTTTGAAGTCTCAGAAGATAATTTTTGGGGATTTGGAAACTTACTTGTCAACATGAATTTTGACAAGAAAACTGAATTTTCGAAGTTTTTTAACTTTGATTACAGAATTATTAAGGACAATAAACAAAGATCAAAATGATTTTGGAACAGTAAATCGGATCAGTTTTGACAAAGTTATGGCTGTTTAAAGTCTCCGAAGGTAATTTTTGGGAATTTGGCAACTATTTTGTCATTGTAACTTTTGACAAGTTAACCGAATTACTGAAGTTTTTAAACTTTGATTACAGAATTATTAAGGACAATAAAAAACGATCAAAATGACTTTGGAAATGTAAATCGGATCAGTTTTGACAAAGTTATGGCTGTTTAAAGTCTCAGAAGGTAATTTTTGGGGATTTGGAAACTTACTTGTCAACATGAATTTTCACAAGAAAACAGAATTTTCGAAGTTTTTTATTTTTGATAACAGAATTATTAAGGACAAAAAACACAGATCAAAATGACTTTGGAAATGTAAATCGGATCAGCTTTGACAAAATTATGGCTGTTTCAAGTCTCAGAAGATAATTTTTGGGAATTTGGCAACTATTTTTCATTGTGACTTTTGATAAGTAAACCGAATTACTAAAGTTTTTTAACTTTGATTATAGAATTATTAAGGACAATAAGCAACGATCAAAATGACTTTGGAAATGTAAATCGGATCAAATTTGACAAAGTTATGGCAGTTTGAAGTTTCAGAAGGTAAAGTTTTGAAATAAAGAAACTTACATGTCAACATGACTTTTGACAAGAAAAACGAATTTCCGATGTTTTTCAAATTTGGTTATAGAATTATTAAGGACAATAAACAACGGTCAAAATGACTTTGGAACAGTAAATCGGATCAGTTTTGACAAAGTTATGGCTCTTTGAAGGCTCAGAAGTTAATATTTGGGAACTTGGCAACTATTTTGACATTGTAACTTTTGACAAGTAAACCGAATTTCCGAAGTTTTTAAACTTTGATTACAGAATTATTAAGCAACGATCAAAATGACTTTGGCAATGTAAATCGGATCAGTTTTGACAAAGTTATGGCTGTTTAAAGTCTCAGAAGGTAATTTTTTGGAATTTGGAAACTGACATGTCAACATGACTTTTGACAAGTAAACCAAATTTCCAAAGTTTTTCAACTTTGATAACAGAATTATTAAGGACAATAAAAAACGATCAAAATGACTTTGGAAATGTAAATCGGATCAGTTTTGACAAAGTTATGGCTGTTAAAAGGCTCAGAAGGTAATTTTTGGGGATTCGGAAACTTACTTGTCAACATGAATTTTGACAAGAAAACTGAATTTTTGAAGTTCTTTAACTTTGATTACAGAATTATTAAGGACAATAAACAAAAATCAAAATGACTTTGGAAATTTAAATCGGATCAGTTTTGACAAAGTTATGGCTCTTTGAAGTCTCAGAAGTTAATATTTGGTAACTTGGCAACTATTTTGACATTGTAACTTTTGACAAGTAAACCGAATTTCCGAAGTTTTTAAACTTTGATTACAGAATTATTAAGGACAATAAGCAACGATCAAAATGACTTTGGCAATGTAAATCGGATCAGTTTTGACAAAGTTATGGCTGTTTGAAGTCTCAGAAGGTAATTTTTTGGAATTTGGAAAATGGCATGTCAACATGACTTTTGACAAGAAAACTGAATTTCCGAAGTTTTTCAACTTTAATTACAGAATTATTCAGGACAATAAACAACGATCAAAATGACTTTGCAAATGTAAATCGAATCACTTTTGACAAAGTTATGGCTGTTTAAAGTCTCAGAAGGTAATTTTTTGGAATTTGGAAACTGACATAACAACATGACTTTTGACAAGTAAACCGAATTTCCAAAGTTTTTCATTTTTGATTACAGAATTGTTAAGGACAATAAACAACGATCAAAATGACTTTGGAAATGTAAATCGGATCAGCTTTGACAAAGTTATGGCTGTTTGAAGTCTCAGAAGATAATTTTTTGGAATTTTGAAACTTACTTGTCAACGAGTAAACTGAATTTTCGAAGTTTTTTAACTTTGATTACAGAATTATTAAGGACAATAAGCAACGATCAAAATGACTTTGAAAATGTAAATCGGATCAGTTTTGACAAAGTTATGGCTGTTAAGAGTCTCATAAGGTAATTTTTTGGAATTTGGAAACTGACATGTAAACTTAACTTTTGACAAGTAAACTGAATTTCCAAAGTTTTTCAACTTTGATTACAGAATTATTAAGGACAATAAAAAACGATCAAAATGACTTTGGAAATGTAAATCGGATCAGTTTTGACAAAGTTATGGCTGTTTAAAGTCTCATAAGGTAATTTTTGGGGATTTGGAAACTTACTTGTCAACATGAATTTTGAAAAGAAAACTGAATTTCCGAAGTTTTTCAACTTTGATTACAGAATTATTAAGGACAATAAGCAACGATCAAAATGACTTTGGAAATGTAAATCAGATCAGTTTTGACAAAGTTATGGCTGTTTGAAGTCTCAGAAGGTAATATTTGGGAATTTGGCAACTATTTTGTCAACATGAATTTTGACAAGTAAACCGAATTACTGAAGTTTGTTAACTTTGATTACAGAATTATTAAGGACAATAAGCAACGATCAAAATGACTTTGGAAATGTAAATCGGATCAGTTTTGACAAAGTTATGGCTGTTTAAAGTCTCAGAAGGTAATTTTTTGGAATTTGGAAACTGACATAACAACATGACTTTTGACAAGTAAACCGAATTTCCAAAGTTTTTCATTTTTGATTACAGAATTGTTAAGGACAATAAACAACGATCAAAATGACTTTGGAAATGTAAATCGGATCAGCTTTGACAAAGTTATGGCTGTTTGAAGTCTCAGAAGATAATTTTTTGGAATTTTGAAACTTACTTGTCAACGAGTAAACTGAATTTTCGAAGTTTTTTAACTTTGATTACAGAATTATTAAGGACAATAAGCAACGATCAAAATGACTTTGAAAATGTAAATCGGATCAGTTTTGACAAAGTTATGGCTGTTAAGAGTCTCATAAGGTAATTTTTTGGAATTTGGAAACTGACATGTAAACTTAACTTTTGACAAGTAAACTGAATTTCCAAAGTTTTTCAACTTTGATTACAGAATTATTAAGGACAATAAAAAACGATCAAAATGACTTTGGAAATGTAAATCGGATCAGTTTTGACAAAGTTATGGCTGTTTAAAGTCTCATAAGGTAATTTTTGGGGATTTGGAAACTTACTTGTCAACATGAATTTTGAAAAGAAAACTGAATTTCCGAAGTTTTTCAACTTTGATTACAGAATTATTAAGGACAATAAGCAACGATCAAAATGACTTTGGAAATGTAAATCGGATCAGTTTTGACAAAGTTATGGCTGTTTGAAGTCTCAGAAGGTAATATTTGGGAATTTGGCAACTATTTTGTCAACATGAATTTTGACAAGTAAACCGAATTACTGAAGTTTTTTAACTTTGATTACAGAATTATTAAGGACAATAAGCAACGATCAAAATGACTTTGAAAATGTAAATCGGATCAGTTTTGACAAAGTTATGGCTGTTAAGAGTCTCATAAGGTAATTTTTTGGAATTTGGAAACTGACATGTAAACTTAACTTTTGACAAGTAAACTGAATTTCCAAAGTTTTTCAACTTTGATTACAGAATTATTAAGGACAATAAAAAACGATCAAAATGACTTTGGAAATGTAAATCGGATCAGTTTTGACAAAGTTATGGCTGTTTAAAGTCTCATAAGGTAATTTTTGGGGATTTGGAAACTTACTTGTCAACATGAATTTTGAAAAGAAAACTGAATTTCCGAAGTTTTTCAACTTTGATTACAGAATTATTAAGGACAATAAGCAACGATCAAAATGACTTTGGAAATGTAAATCGGATCAGTTTTGACAAAGTTATGGCTGTTTGAAGTCTCAGAAGGTAATATTTGGGAATTTGGCAACTATTTTGTCAACATGAATTTTGACAAGTAAACCGAATTACTGAAGTTTTTTAACTTTGATTACAGAATTATTAAGGACAATAAGCAACGATCAAAATGACTTTGGAAATGTAAATCGGATCAGTTTTGACAAAGTTATGGCTGTTTAAAGTCTCAGAAGGTAATTTTTTGGAATTTGGAAACTGACATAACAACATGACTTTTGACAAGTAAACCGAATTTCCAAAGTTTTTCATTTTTGATTACAGAATTGTTAAGGACAATAAACAACGATCAAAATGACTTTGGAAATGTAAATCGGATCAGCTTTGACAAAGTTATGGCTGTTTGAAGTCTCAGAAGATAATTTTTTGGAATTTTGAAACTTACTTGTCAACGAGTAAACTGAATTTTCGAAGTTTTTTAACTTTGATTACAGAATTATTAAGGACAATAAGCAACGATCAAAATGACTTTGAAAATGTAAATCGGATCAGTTTTGACAAAGTTATGGCTGTTAAGAGTCTCATAAGGTAATTTTTTGGAATTTGGAAACTGACATGTAAACTTAACTTTTGACAAGTAAACTGAATTTCCAAAGTTTTTCAACTTTGATTACAGAATTATTAAGGACAATAAAAAACGATCAAAATGACTTTGGAAATGTAAATCGGATCAGTTTTGACAAAGTTATGGCTGTTTAAAGTCTCATAAGGTAATTTTTGGGGATTTGGAAACTTACTTGTCAACATGAATTTTGAAAAGAAAACTGAATTTCCGAAGTTTTTCAACTTTGATTACAGAATTATTAAGGACAATAAAAAACGATCAAAATGACTTTGGAAATGTAAATCGGATCAGTTTTGACAAAGTTATGGCTGTTTGAAGTCTCAGAAGGTAATATTTGGGAATTTGGCAACTATTTTGTCAACATGAATTTTGACAAGTAAACCGAATTACTGAAGTTTGTTAACTTTGATTACAGAATTATTAAGGACAATAAGCAACGATCAAAATGACTTTGGAAATGTAAATCGGATCAGTTTTGACAAAGTTATGGCTGTTTAAAGTCTCATAAGGTAATTTTTTGGAATTTGGAAACTGACATGTAAACTTGACTTTTGACAAGTAAACCGAATTTCCAAAGTTTTTCAACTTTGATTACAGAATTATTAAGGACAATAAAAAACGATCAAAATGACTTTGGAAATGTAAATCGGATCAGTTTTGACAAAGTTATGGCTGTTTGAAGTCTCAGAAGGTAATATTTGGGAATTTGGCAACTATTTTGTCAACATGAATTTTGACAAGTAAACCGAATTACTGAAGTTTGTTTATTTTGATTACAGAATTATTAAGGACAATAAACAACGATCAAAATGACTTTGGAAATGTAAATCGGATCAGTTTTGACAAAGTTATGGCTGTTTGAAGTCTCAGAAGCTAATTTTTTGGAATTTGAAAACTGACTTGTAAACATTACTTTTGACAAGTAAACCGAATTTCCAAAGTTTTTGAACTTTGATTACAGAATTATTAAGGACAATAAACAAGGATTAAAATGACTTTGGAAATGTAAATCGGATCAGTTTTTGACAAAGTTATGGCAGTTTGAAGTCTCATAGTTAATTTTTTGGAATTCGGAAACTAGCATGTCAACATGATTTTTCACAAAAAAACCAAAATCCCGAAGTTTTTCATCTTTGATTACAGAATTATTAAGGACAATTAACAGCGATCAAAATGCCTTTGGAAATGTAAATCGGATCAGTTTTGACAAAGTTATGGCTGTTTAAAGTCTCAGAACGTAATTTTTTGGAATTTGGAAACTGACATGTCAACATGACTTTTGAAAGAAAACTGAATTTCCGAATTTATTCAACTTTGATTACAGAATTATTAAGGACAATAAACAAGGATCAAAATGACTTTGGAAATGTAAATCGGATCAGTTTTTGACAAAGTTATGGCTGTTTAAAGTCTCAGAACTTAATTTTTTGGAATTTGAAAACTGACATGTCAACATGACTTTTGACAAGAAAACTGAATTTCCGAAGTTTTTCAACTTCGATTGCAGAATTATTAAGGACAATAAACAAGGATTGAAATGACTTTGGAAATGTAAATCGGATCAGTTTTTGACAAAGTTATGGCAGTTTGAAGACTCAAAGTTAATTTTTTGGAATTCGGAAACTAGCATGTCAACATGACTTTTGACAAAAAAACCAAAATCCCGAAGTTTTTCATCTTTAATAACAGAATTATTAAGGACAATTAACAACGATCAAAATGCCTTTGGAAATGTAAATCGGATCAGTTTTGAGGATGTTATGGCTGTTTAAAGTCTCAGAAGGTAATTTTTGGGGATTCGGAAACTTACTTGTCAACATGAATTTTGACAAGAAAACTGAATTTCCGAAGTTTTTCAACTTTGATTACAGAATAATTAAGGACAATAAACAAGGATTAAAATGACTTTGGAAATGTAAATCGGATCAGTTTTTGACAAAGTTATGGCTATTTGAAGTCTCAGAAGGTAATTTTTTCGAATTTGCAAACTAACATGTCAACATGATTTTTGACAAAAAAAAAAAATAATCCCGAAGTTTTTCATCTTTGATTCCAGAAGTATTAAGGACAATTAACAACGATCAAAATGCCTTTGCAAATGTAAATCGGATCAGTTTTGACAAAGTTATGGCTGTTTGAAGTCTCAGAACGTAATTTTTTGGAATTTGGAAACTGACATGTCAACATGACTTTTGACAAGAAAACTGAATGTCCGAAGTTTTTCAACTTTGATTACAGAATTATTAAGGACAATAAACAACGATCAAAATGACTTTGGAAATGTAAATCGGATCAGTTTTGACAAAGTTATGGCAGTTTGAATTCTCATAGTTAATTTTTTGGAATTCGGAAACTAACATGTCAATATGATTTTTGACAAAAAAAAAAACAAAATCCCGAAGTTTTTCATCTTTGATTACAGAATTATTAAGGACAATAAACAAGGATCAAAATGACTTTGGAAATGTAAATCGGATCAGTTTTGACAAAGTTATGGCTGTTTGAAGTCTCAGAAGGTAATATTTGGGAATTTGGCAATTTTTTTGTCATTGTGACTTTTGACAAGTCAACCGATTTTCCGCAGTTTTTCATCTTTGATTACAGAATTATTATGGACAATAAACAACGATCAAAATGACTTTGAAAATGTAAATCGGATCAGTTTTGACAAAGTTATGGCTGTTTGAAGTCTCAGAAGGTAGTTTTTGGAATTTGGAAACTGACATGTCAACATGACTTTTGACAAGTAAACCAAATTTCCAAAGTTTTTCAACTTTGATTACAGAATTATTAAGGACAATAAACAAGGATCAAAATGACTTTGGAAATGTAAATCGGATCAGTTTTGACAAAGTCATGCCTGTTTAAAGTCTCAGAAGGTAATTTTTTGGGATTTGGAAACTTACATGTCACCATGACTTTTGACAAGAAAACTGAATTTCCGAAGTTTTTCAACTTTGATTACAGAATTATTAAGGACAATAAACAACGATCAAAATGACTTTGGAACAGTAAATCGGATCAGTTTTGACAAAGTTATGGCTGGTTGAAGTCTCAGAAGGTAATATTTGGGAATTTGGCAACTATTTTGTCATTGTGACTTTTGACAAGTTAACCGAATTACTGAAGTTCTTTAACTTTGATTACAGAATTATTAAGGACAATAAGCAACGATCAAAATGACTTTGGAAATGTAAATCGGATCAGTTTTGACAAAGTTATGGCTGTTTGAAGTATCAGAAGGTAATATTTGGGAACTTGGCAACAATTTCGTCATTGTAACTTTTGACAAGTAAACCGAATTACTGAAGTTTTCTAACTTTTATTAAAGAATTATTAAGGACAATAAGCAACGATCAAAATGACTTTGGAAATGTAAATCGGATCAGTTTTGACAAAGTTATGGCTGTTTAAATTCTCGGAATGTAATTTTGGGGGATTCGGAAACTTACTTGTCAACTTAAATTTTGACAAGAAAACTGAATTTTTGAAGTTCTTTAACTTTGATTACAGAATTATTAAGGACAATAAACAAAAATCAAAATGACTTTGGAAATGTTAATCGGATCAGTTTTGACAAAGTTATGGCTCTTTGAAGTCTCAGAAGTTAATATTTGGGAACTTGGCAACTATTTTGTCATTGTAACTTTTGACAAGTAAACCGAATTTCCAAAGTTTTTAAACTTTGATTACAGAATTATTAAGGAAAATAAACAACGATCAAAATGACTTTGCAAATGTAAATCGGATCAGTTTTGACAAAGTTATGGCTGTTTGAAGTCTCAGAAGGTAATTTTCTGGAATTTGGAAACTGACATGTCAACATGAATTTTGACAAGTAAACCGAATTTCCAAAGTTTTTCAACTTTGATAACAGAATTATTAAGGACAATAAAAAACGATCAAAATGACTTTGGAAATGTAAATCGGATCAGTTTTGACAAAGTTATGGCTGTTTAAAGTCTCAGAAGGTAATTTTTGGGGATTCGAAAACTAACTTGTCAACATAAATTTTGACAAGAAAACTGAATTTTTGAAGTTCTTTAACTTTGATTACAGAATTATTAAGGACAATAAACAAAAATCAAAATGACTTTGGAAATGTTAATCGGATCAGTTTTGACAAAGTTATGGCTCTTTGAAGTCTCAGAAGTTAATATTTGGGAACTTGGCAGCTATTTTGTCATTGTAACTTTTGACAAGTAAACCGAATTTCCAAAGTTTTTAAACTTTGATTACAGAATTATTAAGGGCAATAAGCAACGATCAAAATGACTTTGGAAATGTAAATCGGATCAGTTTTGACAAAGTTATGGCTGTTTGAAGTCTCAGAAGGTAATTTTTTTGGAATTTGGAAAATAGCATGTCAACATGACTTTTGACAAGAAAACTGAATTTCCGAAGTTTTTCAACTTTGATTACAGAATTATTAAGGACAATAAACAAAGATCAAAATGACTTTGGAAATGTAAATCGGATCAGTATTGATAAAGTTATGGCTGTTTGAAGTCTCAGAAGGTAATATTTGGGAATTTGGAAACTATTTTGTAATTGTGACTTTTGACAAGTTAACCGAATTACTGAAGTTTTTTAACTTTGATTACAGAATTATTAAGGATAATAAGCAACGATCAAAATGACTTTGGAAATGTAAATCGGATCAGTTTTGACAAAGTTATGGCTGTTTGAAGTCTCAGAAGCTAATTTTTTGGAATTTGAAAACTTACTTGTAAACATGACTTTTGACAAGTTAACCGAATTTCCAAAGTTTTTCAACTTTGATTACAGAATTATTAAGGACAATAAAAAAAGATCAAAATGACTTTGGAAATGTAAATCGGATCAGTTTTGACAAAGTTATGGCTGTTTAAAGCCTCAGAAGGTAATTTTTGGAGATTTCGAAACTTACTTGTCAACAAGAAAACTGAATTTCGAAGTTTTTTAACTTTGATTACAGAATTATTAAGGACAATAAACAAAGATCAAAATGACTTTGGAAATGTAAATCGGATCAGTTTTGACAAAGTTATGGCTGTTTGAAGTCTCAGAAGGTAATATTTGGGAACTTGGCAACTATTTCGTCACTGTAAATTTTGACAAGTAAACCGAATTACTGAAGTTTTTTAACTTTGATTGCAGAATTATTAAGGACAATAAGCAACGATCAAAATGACTTTGAAAATGTAAATCGGATCAGTTTTGACAAAGTTATGGCTGTTTAAAGTCTCATAAGGTAATTTTTGGGGATTTGGAAACTTACTTGTCAACATGAATTTTGAAAAGAAAACTGAATTTCCGAAGTTTTTCAACTTTGATTACAGAATTATTCAGGACAATAAACAAAGATCAAAATGACTTTGGAAATGTAAATCGGATCAGTATTGATAAAGTTATGGCTGTTTGAAGTCTCAGAAGGTAATATTTGGGAATTTGGAAACTATTTTGTAATTGTGACTTTTGACAAGTTAACCAAATTACTGAAGTTTTTTAACTTTGATTACAGAATTATTAAGGATAATAAGCAACGATTAAAATGACTTTGGAAATGTAAATCGGATCAGTTTTGACAAAGTTATGGCTGTTTGAAGTCTCAGAAGCTAATTTTTTGGAATTTGAAAACTGACTTGTAAACATGACTTTTGACAAGTAAACCGAATTTCCAAAGTTTTTCAACTTTGATTACAGAATTATTAAGGACAATAAAAAACAATCAAAATGACTTTGGAAATGTAAATCGGATCAGTTTTTGACAAAGTTATGGCAGTTTGAAGTCTCAAAGTTAATTTTTTGGAATTCGGAAACTAGCATGTCAACATGACTTTTGACAAAAAAACCAAAATCCCGAAGTTTTTCATCTTTAATAACAGAATTATTAAGGACAATTAACAACGATCAAAATGCCTTTGGAAATGTAAATCGGATCAGTTTTGACAAAGTAATGGCTGTTTAAAGTCTCAGAAGGTAATTTTTGGGGATTCGGAAACTTACTTGTCAACATGAATTTTGACAAGAAAACTGAATTTCCGAAGTTTTTCAACTTTGATTACAGAATAATTAAGGACAATAAACAAGGATTAAAATGACTTTGGAAATGTAAATCGGATCAGTTTTGGACAAAGTTATGGCTATTTGAAGTCTCAGAAGGTAATTTTTTGGAATTTGGAAACTAACATGTCAACATGATTTTTGACAAAAAAAAAAAAAATCCCGAAGTTTTTCATCTTTGATTACAGAATTATTAAGCACAATAAACAAGGATCAAAATGACTTTGAAAATGTAAATCGGATCAGTTTTGACAAAGTTACGGCTGTTTAAAGTCTCAGAAGGTAATATTTGGGAATTTGGAAATTTTTTTGTCATTGTGACTTTTGACAAGTCAAACGATTTTCCGCAGTGTTTCATCTTTGATTACAGAATTATTAAGGACAATAAACAACGATCAAAATGACTTTGGAAATGTAAATCGGATCAGTTTTGACAAAGTTATGGCTGTTTGAAGTCTCAGAAGGTAATTTTTTGGAATTTGGAAACTGACATGTCAACATGACTTTTGACAAAAAAACCAAAATCCCGAAGTTTTTCATCTTTGATTACAGAATTATTAAGGACAATTAACAACGATCAAAATGCCTTTGCAAATGTAAATCGGATCAGTTTTGACAAAGTTATGGCTGTTTGAAGTCTCAGAACGTAATTTTTTGGAATTTGGAAACTGACATGTCAACATGACTTTTGACAAGAAAACTGAATTTCAGAAGTTTTTCAACTTTGATTACAGAATTATTAAGGACAATAAACAAGGATCAAAATGACTTTGGAAATGTAAATCGGATCAGTTTTTGACAAAGTGATGGCAGTTTGAAGTCTCATAGTTAATTTTTTGGAATTCGGAAACTAGCATGTCAACATGACTTTTGACAAAAAAACCAAAATCCCGAAGTTTTTAATCTTTGATTACAGAATTATTAAGGACAAATAACAACGACCAAAATGCCTTTGCAAATGTAAATCGGATCAGTTTTGACAAAGTTATGGCTGTTTGAAGTCTTAGAACGTAATTTTTTGGAATTTGGAAACTGTCATGTCAACATGACTTTTGACAAGAAAACTGAATTTCCGAAGTTTTTCAACTTTGATTACAGAATTATTAAGGACAATAAACAAAGATCAAAATGACTTTGGAAATGTAAATCGGATCAGTTTTGACAAAGTTATGGCAGCTTGAATTCTCATAGTTAATTTTTTGGAATTCGGAAACTAACATGTCAACATGATTTTTGACAAAAAAAAACAAAATCCCGAAGTTTTTCATCTTTGATTACAGAATTATTAAGGACAATAAACAAGGATCAAAATGACTTTGAAAATGTAAATCGGATCAGTTTTGACAAAGTTATGGCTGTTTGAAGTCTCAGAAGGTAATATTTGGGAATTTGGCAATTTTTTTGTCATTGTGACTTTTGACAAGTCAACCGATTTTCCGCAGTTTTTCATCTTTGATTACAGAATTATTATGGACAATAAACAACGATCAAAATGACTTTGAAAATGTAAATCGGATCAGTTTTGACAAAGTTATGGCTGTTTGAAGTCTCAGAAGGTAGTTTTTGGAATTTGGAAACTGACATGTCAACATGACTTTTGACAAGTAAACCAAATTTCCAAAGTTTTTCAACTTTGATTACAGAATTATTAAGGACAATAAACAAGGATCAAAATGACTTTGGAAATGTAAATCGGATCAGTTTTGACAAAGTTATGGCTGTTTAAAGTCTCAGAAGGTAATTTTTGGGGATTCGAAAACTAACTTCTCAACATAAATTTTGACAAGAAAACTGAATTTTTGAAGTTCTTTAACTTTGATTACAGAATTATAAAGGACAATAAACAAAAATCAAAATGACTTTGGAAATGTTAATCGGATCAGTTTTGACAAAGTTATGGCTCTTTGAAGTCTCAGAAGTTAATATTTGGGAACTTGGCAACTATTTTGTCATTGTAACTTTTGACAAGTAAACCGAATTTCCGAAGTTTTTAAACTTTGATTACAGAATTATTAAGGACAATAAGCAACGATCAAAATGACTTTGGAAATGTAAATCGGATCAGTTTTGACAAAGTTATGGCTGTTTGAAGTCTCAGAAGGTAATTTTTTTGGAATTTGGAAAATAGCATGTCAATATGACTTTTGACAAGAAAACTGAATTTCCGAAGTTTTTCAGCTTTGATTACAGAATTATTAAGGACAATAAAAAACGATCAAAATGACTTTGGAAATGTAAATCGGATCAGTATTGATAAAGTTATGGCTGTTTGAAGTCTCAGAAGGTAATTTTTTGGAATTTGGAAACTTACATGTCAACATGACTTTTGACAAGTAAACCGAATTTCCAAAGTTTTTCAACTTTGATTACAGAATTATTAAGGACAATAAACAAAGATCAAAATGACTTTGGAAATGTAAATCGGATCAGTATTGATAAAGTTATGGCTGTTTGAAGTCTCAGAAGGTAATATTTGGGAATTTGGAAACTATTTTGTAATTGTGACTTTTGACAAGTTAACCGAATTACTGAAGTTTTTTAACTTTGATTACAGAATTATTAAGGTAAATAAGCAACGATCAAAATGACTTTGGAAATGTAAATCGGATCAGTTTTGACAAAGTTATGGCTGTTTGAAGTCTCAGAAGCTAATTTTTTGGAATTTGAAAACTGACTTGTAAACATGACTTTTGACAAGTAAACCGAATTTCCAAAGTTTTTCAACTTTGATTACAAAATTATTAAGGACAATAAAAAAAGATCAAAATGACTTTGGAAATGTAAATCGGATCAGTTTTGACAAAGTTATGGCTGTTTAAAGCCTCAGAAGGTAATTTTTGGAGATCTTGAAACTTACTTGTCAACAAGAAAACTGAATTTTCGAAGTTTTTTAACTTTGATTACAAAATTATTAAGGACAATAAACAAAGATCAAAATGACTTTGGAAATGTAAATCGGATCAGTTTTGACAAAGTTATGGCTGTTTGAAGTCTCAGAAGGTAATATTTGGGAACTTGGCAACTATTTCGTCACTGTAAATTTTGACAAGTAAACCGAATTACTGAAGTTTTTTAACTTTGATTACAGAATTATTAAGGACAATAAGCAACGATCAAAATGACTTTGAAAATGTAAATCGGATCAGTTTTGACAAAGTTATGGCTGTTTAAAGTCTCATAAGGTAATTTTTGGGGATTTGGAAACTTACTTGTCAACATGAATTTTGAAAAGAAAACTGAATTTCCGAAGTTTTTCAACTTTGATTACAGAATTATTAAGGACAATAAACAAAGATCAAAATGACTTTGGAAATGTAAATCGGATCAGTATTAATAAAGTTATGGCTGTTTGAAGTCTCAGAAGGTAATATTTGGGAATTTGGAAACTATTTTGTAATTGTGACTTTTGACAAGTTAACCGAATTACTGAAGTTTTTTAACTTTGATTACAGAATTATTAAGGATAATAAGCAACGATCAAAATGACTTTGGAAATGTAAATCGGATCAGTTTTGACAAAGTTATGGCTGTTTGAAGTCTCAGAAGCTAATTTTTTGGAATTTGCAAACTGACTTGTAAACATGACTTTTGACAAGTAAACCGAATTTCCAAAGTTTTTCAACTTTTATTACAGAATTATTAAGGACAATAAAAAACGATCAAAATGACTTTGGAAATGTAAATCGGATCAGTTTTGACAAAGTTATGGCTGTTTAAAGCCTCAGAAGGTAATTTTTGGAGATTTTGAAACTTACTTGTCAACAAGAAAACTGAATTTTCGAAGTTTTTTAACTTTGATTACAGAATTATTAAGGACAATAAACAAAGATCAAAATGACTTTGGAAATGTAAATCGGATCAGTTTTGACAAAGTTATGGCTGTTTGAAGTCTCAGAAGGTAATATTTGGGAACTTGGCAACTATTTCGTCACTGTAAATTTTGACAAGTAAACCGAATTACTGAAGTTTTTTAACTTTGATTACAGAATTATTAAGGACAATAAGCAACGATCAAAATGACTTTGAAAATGTAAATCGGCTCAGTTTTGACAAAGTTATGGCTGTTTAAAGTCTCATAAGGTAATTTTTGGGGATTTGGAAACTTACTTGTCAACATGAATTTTGAAAAGAAAACTGAATTTCCGAAGTTTTTCAACTTTGATTACAGAATTATTAAGGACAATAAACAACGATCAAAATGACTTTGGAACAGTAAATCGGATCAGTTTTGACAAAGTTATGGCTGGTTGAAGTCTCAGAAGGTAATATTTGGGAATTTGGCAACTATTTTGTCATTGTGACTTTTGACAAGTTAACCGAATTACTGAAGTGCTTTAACTTTGATTACAGAATTATTAAGGACAATAAGCAACGATCAAAATGACTTTGGAAATGTAAATCGGATCAGTTTTGACAAAGTTATGGCTGTTTGAAGTCTCAGAAGGTAATTTTTGGAATTTGGAAACTGACATGTCAACATGAATTTTGACAAGTAAACCCAATTTCCAAAGTTTTTCAACTTTGATAACAGAATTATTAAGGACAATAAAAAACGATCAAAATGACTTTGGAAATGTAAATCGGATCAGTTTTGACAAAGTTATGGCTGTTTAAAGTCTCAGAAGGTAATTTTTGGGGATTCGGAAACTTACTTGTTAACATAAATTTTGAAAAGAAAACTGAATTTCCGAAGTTTTTCAACTTTGATTACAGAAATATTAAGAATAATAAGCAACGATCAAAATGACTTTGGAAATGTAAATCGGATCAGTTTTGACAAAGTTATGGCTGTTTGAAGTCTCAGAAGCTAATTTTTTGGAATTTGAAAACTGACTTGTAAACATTACTTTTGACAAGTAAACCGAATTTCGAAAGTTTTTCAACTTTGATTACAGAATTATTAAGGACAATAAACAAAGATCAAAATGACTTTGGAAATGTAAATCGGATCAGTATTAATAAAGTTATGGCTGTTTGAAGTCTCAGAAGGTAATATTTGGGAATTTGGAAACTATTTTGTAATTGTGACTTTTGACAAGTTAACCGAATTACTGAAGTTTTTTAACTTTGATTACAGAATTATTAAGGATAATAAGCAACGATCAAAATGACTTTGGAAATGTAAATCGGATCAGTTTTGACAAAGTTATGGCTGTTTGAAGTCTCAGAAGCTAATTTTTTGGAATTTGCAAACTGACTTGTAAACATGACTTTTGACAAGTAAACCGAATTTCCAAAGTTTTTCAACTTTGATTACAGAATTATTAAGGACAATAAAAAACGATCAAAATGACTTTGGAAATGTAAATCGGATCAGTTTTGACAAAGTTATGGCTGTTTAAAGCCTCAGAAGGTAATTTTTGGAGATTTTGAAACTTACTTGTCAACAAGAAAACTGAATTTTCGAAGTTTTTTAACTTTGATTACAGAATTATTAAGGACAATAAACAAAGATCAAAATGACTTTGGAAATGTAAATCGGATCAGTTTTGACAAAGTTATGGCTGTTTGAAGTCTCAGAAGGTAATATTTGGGAACTTGGCAACTATTTCGTCACTGTAAATTTTGACAAGTAAACCGAATTACTGAAGTTTTTTAACTTTGATTACAGAATTATTAAGGACAATAAGCAACGATCAAAATGACTTTGAAAATGTAAATCGGCTCAGTTTTGACAAAGTTATGGCTGTTTAAAGTCTCATAAGGTAATTTTTGGGGATTTGGAAACTTACTTGTCAACATGAATTTTGAAAAGAAAACTGAATTTCCGAAGTTTTTCAACTTTGATTACAGAATTATTAAGGACAATAAACAACGATCAAAATGACTTTGGAACAGTAAATCGGATCAGTTTTGACAAAGTTATGGCTGGTTGAAGTCTCAGAAGGTAATATTTGGGAATTTGGCAACTATTTTGTCATTGTGACTTTTGACAAGTTAACCGAATTACTGAAGTGCTTTAACTTTGATTACAGAATTATTAAGGACAATAAGCAACGATCAAAATGACTTTGGAAATGTAAATCGGATCAGTTTTGACAAAGTTATGGCTGTTTGAAGTCTCAGAAGGTAATTTTTGGAATTTGGAAACTGACATGTCAACATGAATTTTGACAAGTAAACCCAATTTCCAAAGTTTTTCAACTTTGATAACAGAATTATTAAGGACAATAAAAAACGATCAAAATGACTTTGGAAATGTAAATCGGATCAGTTTTGACAAAGTTATGGCTGTTTGAAGTCTCAGAAGGTAATTTTTGGAATTTGGAAACTGACATGTCAACATGAATTTTGACAAGTAAACCCAATTTCCAAAGTTTTTCAACTTTGATTACAGAAATATTAAGAATAATAAGCAACGATCAAAATGACTTTGGAAATGTAAATCGGATCAGTTTTGACAAAGTTATGGCTGTTTGAAGTCTCAGAAGCTAATTTTTTGGAATTTGAAAACTGACTTGTAAACATTACTTTTGACAAGTAAACCGAATTTCGAAAGTTTTTCAACTTTGATTACAGAATTATTAAGGACAATAAAAAACGATCAAAATGACTTTGGAAATGTAAATCGGATCAGTATTAATAAAGTTATGGCTGTTTGAAGTCTCAGAAGGTAATATTTGGGAATTTGGAAACTATTTTGTAATTGTGACTTTTGACAAGTTAACCGAATTACTGAAGTTTTTTAACTTTGATTACAGAATTATTAAGGATAATAAGCAACGATCAAAATGACTTTGGAAATGTAAATCGGATCAGTTTTGACAAAGTTATGGCTGTTTGAAGTCTCAGAAGCTAATTTTTTGGAATTTGCAAACTGACTTGTAAACATGACTTTTGACAAGTAAACCGAATTTCCAAAGTTTTTCAACTTTGATTACAGAATTATTAAGGACAATAAAAAACGATCAAAATGACTTTGAAAATGTAAATCGGCTCAGTTTTGACAAAGTTATGGCTGTTTAAAGTCTCATAAGGTAATTTTTGGGGATTTGGAAACTTACTTGTCAACATGAATTTTGAAAAGAAAACTGAATTTCCGAAGTTTTTCATCTTTGATTACAGAATTATTAAGGACAATAAACAGAGATCAAAATGACTTTGGAAATGTAAATCGGATCAGTTTTGACAAAGTTATGGCTGTTTAAAGCCTCAGAAGGTAATTTTTGGAGATTTTGAAACTTACTTGTCAACAAGAAAACTGAATTTTCGAAGTTTTTCAACTTTGATTACAGAATTATTAAGGACAATAAACAAGGATCAAAATGACTTTGGAAATGTAAATCGGATCAGTATTGATAAAGTTATGGCTGTTTAAAGTCTCAGAAGGTAATATTTGGGAATTTGGCAACTATTTTGTCATTGTGACTTTTGACAAGTTAACCGAATTACTGAAGTTTTTTAACTTTGATTACAGAATTGTTAAGGACAATAAGCAACGATCAAAATGACTTTGGATATGTAAATCGGATCAGTTTTGACGAAGTTATGGCTGTTTGAAGTCTCAGAAGCTAATTTTTTGGAATTTGAAAACTGACTTGTAAACATTACTTTTGACAAGTAAACCGAATTTCCAAAGTTTTTCAACTTTGATTACAGAATTATTAAGGACAATAAAAAACGATCAAAATGACTTTGAAAATGTAAATCGGCTCAGTTTTGACAAAGTTATGGCTGTTTAAAGTCTCATAAGGTAATTTTTGGGGATTTGGAAACTTACTTGTCAACATGAATTTTGAAAAGAAAACTGAATTTCCGAAGTTTTTCAACTTTGATTACAGAATTATTAAGGACAATAAACAGAGATCAAAATGACTTTGGAAATGTAAATCGGATCAGTTTTGACAAAGTTATGGCTGTTTAAAGTCTCAGAAGGTAATTTTTGGGGATTCGGAAACTTACTTGTTAACATAAATTTTGAAAAGAAAACTGAATTTCCGAAGTTTTTCAACTTTGATTACAGAATTATTAAGAATAATAAGCAACGATCAAAATGACTTTGGAAATGTAAATCGGATCAGTTTTGACAAAGTTATGGCTGTTTGAAGTCTCAGAAGCTAATTTTTTGGAATTTGAAAACTGACTTGTAAACATTACTTTTGACAAGTAAACCGAATTTCGAAAGTTTTTCAACTTTGATTACAGAATTATTAAGGACAATAAAAAACGATCAAAATGACTTTGGAAATGTAAATCGGATCAGTTTTGACAAAGTTATGGCTGTTTAAAGCCTCAGAAGGTAATTTTTGGAGATTTTGAAACTTACTTGTCAACAAGAAAACTGAATTTTCGAAGTTTATAACAGAATTATTAAGGACAATAAACAAAGATCAAAATGACTTTGGAAATGTAAATCGGATCAGTTTTGACAAAGTTATGGCTGTTTGAAGTCTCAGAAGGTAATATTTGGGAACTTGGCAACTTTTTCTTCATTGTAACTTTTGACAAGTAAACCGAATTACTGAAGTTTTTTAACTTTTTATTACAGAATTATTAAGGACAATAAGCAACGATCAAAATGACTTTGAAAATGTAAATCGGATCAGTTTTGACAAAGTTATGGCTGTTTAAAGTCTCATAAGTTAATTTTTTGGAATTTGGAAACTGACATGTAAACATGACTTTTGACAAGTAAACCGAATTTCCAAAGTTTTTCAACTTTGATTACAGAATTATTAAGGACAATAAAAAACGATCAAAATGACTTTGGAAATGTAAATCGGATCAGTTTTGACAAAGTTATGGCTGTTTAAAGTCTCATAAGGTAATTTTTGGGGATTTGGAAACTTACTTGTCAACATGAATTTTGAAAAGAAAACTGAATTTCCGAAGTTTTTCAACTTTGATTACAGAATTATTAAGGACAATAAACAAAGATCAAAATGACTTTGGAAATGTAAATCGGATCAGTATTGATAAAGTTATGGCTGTTTGAAGTCTCAGAAGGTAATATTTGGGAATTTAGCAACTATTTTGTAATTGTGACTTTTGACAAGTTAACCGAATAACTGAAGTTTTTTAACTTTGATTACAGAATTATTAAGAATAATAAGCAACGATCAAAATGACTTTGGAAATGTAAATCGGATCAGTTTTGACAAAGTTATGGCTGTTTGAAGTCTCAGAAGCTAATTTTTTGGAATTTGAAAACTGACTTGTAAACATTACTTTTGACAAGTAAACCGAATTTCGAAAGTTTTTCAACTTTGATTACAGAATTATTAAGGACAATAAAAATCGATCAAAATGACTTTGGAAATGTAAATCGGATCAGTTTTGACAAAGTTATGGCTGTTTAAAGCCTCAGAAGGTAATTTTTGGAGATTTTGAAACTTATTTGTCAACAAGAAAACTGAATTTTCGAAGTTTTTTAACTTTGATTACAGAATTATTAAGGACAATAAACAAAGATCAAAATGACTTTGGAAATGTAAATCGGATCAGTTTTGACAAAGTTATGGCTGTTTGAAGTCTCAGAAGGTAATATTTGGGAATTTGGCAACTATTTTTTCATTGTGACTTTTGACAAGTTAACCGAATTACTGAAGTTTTTTAACTTTGATTACAGAATTATTAAGGACAATAAACAACGGTCAAAATGACTTTGGAAATGTAAATCGGATCAGTTTTGACAAAGTTATGGCTGTTTGAAGTCTCAGAAGGTAATTTTTTGGAATTTGGAAACTGACAGGTCAACATGACTTTTGACAAGAAAACTGAATTTCCGAAGTTTTTCAACTTTGATTACAGAATTATTAAGGACAATAAACAAGGATCAAAATGACTTTGGAAATGTAAATCGGATCAGTTTTTGACAAAGTTATGGCTGTTTGAAGTCTCAGAAGGTAATTTTTGGGGATTTGGAAACTTACATGTCAACATGACTTTTGACAAGAAAACCGAATTTCCGAAGTTTTTCATCTTTGATTACAGAATTATTAATGACAATTAACAAAGATCAAAATGACTTTGGAAATGTAAATCGGATCAGTATTGATAAAGTTATGGCTGTTTAAAGTCTCAGAAGGTAATATTTGGGAACTTGGCAACTATTTCGTCACTATAAATTTTGACAAGTAAACCGAATTACTGAAGTTTTTTAACTTTGATTACAGAATTATTAAGGACAATAAGAAACGATTAAAATGAGTTTGAAAATGTAAATCGGATCAGTTTTGACAAAGTTATGGCTGTTTAAAGTCTCAGAAGGTAATTTTTGGGGATTTGGAAACTTACATGTCAACATGACTTTTGACAAGAAAACCGAATTTCCAAAGTTTTTCATCTTTGATTACAGAATTATTAATGACAATAAACAAAGATCAAAATGACTTTGGAAATGTAAATCGGATCAGTATTGATAAAGTAATGGCTGTTTAAAGTCTCAGAAGGTAATATTTGGGAATTTGGCAACTATTTTGTCATTGTGACTTTTGACAAGTTAACCGAATTACTGAAGTTTTTTAACTTTGATTACAGAATTGTTAAGGACAATAAGCAACGATCAAAATGACTTTGGAAATGTAAATCGGATCAGTTTTGACAAAGTTATGGCTGTTTGAAGTCTCAGAAGCTAATTTTTTGGAATTTGAAAACTGACTTGTAAACATTACTTTTGACAAGTAAACCGAATTTCCAAAGCTTTTCAACTTTGATTACAGAATTATTAAGGACAATAAAAAACGATCAAAATGACTTTGGAAATGTAAATCGGATCAGTTTTGACAAAGTTATGGCTGTTTAAAGTCTCAGAAGGTAATTTTTGGGGATTTTGAAACTTACTTGTCAACAAGAAAACTGAATTTTCGAAGTTTATTACAGAATTATTAAGGACAATAAACAAAGATCAAAATGACTTTGGAAATGTAAATCGGATCAGTTTTGACAAAGTTATGGCTGTTTGAAGTCTCAGAAGGTAATATTTGGGAACTTGGCAACTATTTCGTCATTGTAACTTTTGACAAGTAAACCGAATTACAGAAGTTTTTTAACTTTGATTACAGAATTATTAAGGACAATAAGCAACGATCAAAATGACTTTGAAAATGTAAATCGGATCAGTTTTGACAAAGTTATGGCTGTTTAAAGTCTCATAAGGTAATTTTTGGGGATTTGGAAACTTACTTGTCAACATGAATTTTGAAAAGAAAACTGAATTTCCGAAGTTTTTCAACTTTGATTACAGAATTATTAAGGACAATAAACAAAGATCAAAATGACTTTGGAAATGTAAATCGGATCAGTATTGACAAAGTTATGGCTGTTTAAAGTCTCATAAGGTAATTTTTAGGGATTTGGAAACTTACTTGTCAACATGAATTTTGAAAAGAAAACTGAATTTCCGAAGTTTTTCAACTTTGATTACAGAATTATTAAGGACAATAAACAAAGATCAAAATGACTTTGGAAATGTAAATCGGATCAGTATTGATAAAGTTATGGCTGTTTGAAGTCTCATAAGGTAATTTTTAGGGATTTGGAAACTTACTTGTCAACATGAATTTTGAAAAGAAAACTGAATTTCCGAAGTTTTTCAACTTTGATTACAGAATTATTAAGGACAATAAACAAAGATCAAAATGACTTTGGAAATGTAAATCGGATCAGTATTGATAAAGTTATGGCTGTTTGAAGTCTCAGAAGGTAATATTTGGGAATTTAGCAACTATTTTGTTATTGTGACTTTTGACAAGTTAACCGAATTACTGAAGTTTTTTAACTTTGATTACAGAATTATTAAGGATAATAAGCAACGATCAAAATGACTTTGGAAATGTAAATCGGATCAGTTTTGACAAAGTTATGGCTGTTTGAAGTCTCAGAAGCTAATTTTTTGGAATTTGCAAACTGACTTGTAAACATGACTTTTGACAAGTAAACCGAATTTCCAAAGTTTTTCAACTTTGATTACAGAATTATTAAGGACAATAAAAAACGATCAAAATGACTTTGGAACAGTAAATCGGATCAGTTTTGACAAAGTTATGGCTGGTTGAAGTCTCAGAAGGTAATATTTGGGAATTTGGCAACTATTTTGTCATTGTGACTTTTGACAAGTTAACCGAATTACTGAAGTGCTTTAACTTTGATTACAGAATTATTAAGGACAATAAGCAACGATCAAAATGACTTTGGAAATGTAAATCGGATCAGTTTTGACAAAGTTATGGCTGTTTGAAGTCTCAGAAGGTAATTTTTGGAATTTGGAAACTGACATGTCAACATGAATTTTGACAAGTAAACTCCAATTTCCAAAGTTTTTCAACTTTGATAACAGAATTATTAAGGACAATAAAAAACGATCAAAATGACTTTGGAAATGTAAATCGGATCAGTTTTGACAAAGTTATGGCTGTTTAAAGTCTCAGAAGGTAATTTTTGAGGATTCGGAAACTTACTTGTTAACATAAATTTTGAAAAGAAAACTGAATTTCCGAAGTTTTTCAACTTTGATTACAGAAATATTAAGAATAATAAGCAACGATCAAAATGACTTTGGAAATGTAAATCGGATCAGTTTTGACAAAGTTATGGCTGTTTGAAGTCTCAGAAGCTAATTTTTTGGAATTTGAAAACTGACTTGTAAACATTACTTTTGACAAGTAAACCGAATTTCGAAAGTTTTTCAACTTTGATTACAGAATTATTAAGGACAATAAACAAAGATCAAAATGACTTTGGAAATGTAAATCGGATCAGTATTAATAAAGTTATGGCTGTTTGAAGTCTCAGAAGGTAATATTTGGGAATTTGGAAACTATTTTGTAATTGTGACTTTTGACAAGTTAACCGAATTACTGAAGTTTTTTAACTTTGATTACAGAATTATTAAGGATAATAAGCAACGATAAAAATGACTTTGGAAATGTAAATCGGATCAGTTTTGACAAAGTTATGGCTGTTTGAAGTCTCAGAAGCTAATTTTTTGGAATTTGCAAACTGACTTGTAAACATGACTTTTGACAAGTAAACCGAATTTCCAAAGTTTTTCAACTTTGATTACAGAATTATTAAGGACAATAAAAAACGATCAAAATGACTTTGAAAATGTAAATCGGCTCAGTTTTGACAAAGTTATGGCTGTTTAAAGTCTCATAAGGTAATTTTTGGGGATTTGGAAACTTACTTGTCAACATGAATTTTGAAAAGAAAACTGAATTTCCGAAGTTTTTCATCTTTGATTACAGAATTATTAAGGACAATAAACAGAGATCAAAATGACTTTGGAAATGTAAATCGGATCAGTTTTGACAAAGTTATGGCTGTTTAAAGCCTCAGAAGGTAATTTTTGGAGATTTTGAAACTTACTTGTCAACAAGAAAACTGAATTTTCGAAGTTTTTCAACTTTGATTACAGAATTATTAAGGACAATAAACAAGGATCAAAATGACTTTGGAAATGTAAATCGGATCAGTTTTTGACAAAGTTATGGCTGTTTGAAGTCTCAGAATGTAATTTTTGGGGATTTGGAAACTTACATGTCAACATGACTTTTGACAAGAAAACCGAATTTCCGAAGTTTTTCATCTTTGATTACAGAATTATTAAGGACAATAAACAGAGATCAAAATGACTTTGGAAATGTAAATCGGATCAGTATTGATAAAGTTATGGCTGTTTAAAGTCTCAGAAGGTAATATTTGGGAATTTGGCAACTATTTTGTCATTGTGACTTTTGACAAGTTAACCGAATTACTGAAGTTTTTTAACTTTGATTACAGAATTGTTAAGGACAATAAGCAACGATCAAAATGACTTTGGATATGTAAATCGGATCAGTTTTGACGAAGTTATGGCTGTTTGAAGTCTCAGAAGCTAATTTTTTGGAATTTGAAAACTGACTTGTAAACATTACTTTTGACAAGTAAACCGAATTTCCAAAGTTTTTCAACTTTGATTACAGAATTATTAAGGACAATAAAAAACGATCAAAATGACTTTGAAAATGTAAATCGGCTCAGTTTTGACAAAGTTATGGCTGTTTAAAGTCTCATAAGGTAATTTTTGGGGATTTGGAAACTTACTTGTCAACATGAATTTTGAAAAGAAAACTGAATTTCCGAAGTTTTTCAACTTTGATTACAGAATTATTAAGGACAATAAACAGAGATCAAAATGACTTTGGAAATGTAAATCGGATCAGTTTTGACAAAGTTATGGCTGTTTAAAGTCTCAGAAGGTAATTTTTGGGGATTCGGAAACTTACTTGTTAACATAAATTTTGAAAAGAAAACTGAATTTCCGAAGTTTTTCAACTTTGATTACAGAATTATTAAGAATAATAAGCAACGATCAAAATGACTTTGGAAATGTAAATCGGATCAGTTTTGACAAAGTTATGGCTGTTTGAAGTCTCAGAAGCTAATTTTTTGGAATTTGAAAACTGACTTGTAAACATTACTTTTGACAAGTAAACCGAATTTCGAAAGTTTTTCAACTTTGATTACAGAATTATTAAGGACAATAAAAAACGATCAAAATGACTTTGGAAATGTAAATCGGATCAGTTTTGACAAAGTTATGGCTGTTTAAAGCCTCAGAAGGTAATTTTTGGAGATTTTGAAACTTACTTGTCAACAAGAAAACTGAATTTTCGAAGTTTATAACAGAATTATTAAGGACAATAAACAAAGATCAAAATGACTTTGGAAATGTAAATCGGATCAGTTTTGACAAAGTTATGGCTGTTTGAAGTCTCAGAAGGTAATATTTGGGAACTTGGCAACTTTTTCTTCATTGTAACTTTTGACAAGTAAACCGAATTACTGAAGTTTTTTAACTTTTATTACAGAATTATTAAGGACAATAAGCAACGATCAAAATGACTTTGAAAATGTAAATCGGATCAGTTTTGACAAAGTTATGGCTGTTTAAAGTCTCATAAGTTAATTTTTTGGAATTTGGAAACTGACATGTAAACATGACTTTTGACAAGTAAACCGAATTTCCAAAGTTTTTCAACTTTGATTACAGAATTATTAAGGACAATAAAAAACGATCAAAATGACTTTGGAAATGTAAATCGGATCAGTTTTGACAAAGTTATGGCTGTTTAAAGTCTCATAAGGTAATTTTTGGGGATTTGGAAACTTACTTGTCAACATGAATTTTGAAAAGAAAACTGAATTTCCGAAGTTTTTCAACTTTGATTACAGAATTATTAAGGACAATAAACAAAGATCAAAATGACTTTGGAAATGTAAATCGGATCAGTATTGATAAAGTTATGGCTGTTTGAAGTCTCAGAAGGTAATATTTGGGAATTTAGCAACTATTTTGTAATTGTGACTTTTGACAAGTTAACCGAATAACTGAAGTTTTTTAACTTTGATTACAGAATTATTAAGAATAATAAGCAACGATCAAAATGACTTTGGAAATGTAAATCGGATCAGTTTTGACAAAGTTATGGCTGTTTGAAGTCTCAGAAGCTAATTTTTTGGAATTTGAAAACTGACTTGTAAACATTACTTTTGACAAGTAAACCGAATTTCGAAAGTTTTTCAACTTTGATTACAGAATTATTAAGGACAATAAAAATCGATCAAAATGACTTTGGAAATGTAAATCGGATCAGTTTTGACAAAGTTATGGCTGTTTAAAGCCTCAGAAGGTAATTTTTGGAGATTTTGAAACTTATTTGTCAACAAGAAAACTGAATTTTCGAAGTTTTTTAACTTTGATTACAGAATTATTAAGGACAATAAACAAAGATCAAAATGACTTTGGAAATGTAAATCGGATCAGTTTTGACAAAGTTATGGCTGTTTGAAGTCTCAGAAGGTAATTTTTTGGAATTTGGAAACTGACAGGTCAACATGACTTTTGACAAGAAAACTGAATTTCCGAAGTTTTTCAACTTTGATTACAGAATTATTAAGGACAATAAACAAGGATCAAAATGACTTTGGAAATGTAAATCGGATCAGTTTTTGACAAAGTTATGGCTGTTTGAAGTCTCAGAAGGTAATTTTTGGGGATTTGGAAACTTACATGTCAACATGACTTTTGACAAGAAAACCGAATTTCCGAAGTTTTTCATCTTTGATTACAGAATTATTAAGGACAATTAACAAAGATCAAAATGACTTTGGAAATGTAAATCGGATCAGTATTGATAAAGTTATGGCTGTTTAAAGTCTCAGAAGGTAATATTTGGGAACTTGGCAACTATTTCGTCACTGTAAATTTTGACAAGTAAACCGAATTACTGAAGTTTTTTAACTTTGATTACAGAATTATTAAGGACAATAAGAAACGATTAAAATGAGTTTGAAAATGTAAATCGGATCAGTTTTGACAAAGTTATGGCTGTTTAAAGTCTCAGAAGGTAATTTTTGGGGATTTGGAAACTTACATGTCAACATGACTTTTGACAAGAAAACCGAATTTCCAAAGTTTTTCATCTTTGATTACAGAATTATTAAGGACAATAAACAAAGATCAAAATGACTTTGGAAATGTAAATCGGATCAGTATTGATAAAGTAATGGCTGTTTAAAGTCTCAGAAGGTAATATTTGGGAATTTGGCAACTATTTTGTCATTGTGACTTTTGACAAGTTAACCGAATTACTGAAGTTTTTTAACTTTGATTACAGAATTGTTAAGGACAATAAGCAACGATCAAAATGACTTTGGAAATGTAAATCGGATCAGTTTTGACAAAGTTATGGCTGTTTGAAGTCTCAGAAGCTAATTTTTTGGAATTTGAAAACTGACTTGTAAACATTACTTTTGACAAGTAAACCGAATTTCCAAAGCTTTTCAACTTTGATTACAGAATTATTAAGGACAATAAAAAACGATCAAAATGACTTTGGAAATGTAAATCGGATCAGTTTTGACAAAGTTATGGCTGTTTAAAGTCTCAGAAGGTAATTTTTGGGGATTTTGAAACTTACTTGTCAACAAGAAAACTGAATTTTCGAAGTTTATTACAGAATTATTAAGGACAATAAACAAAGATCAAAATGACTTTGGAAATGTAAATCGGATCAGTTTTGACAAAGTTATGGCTGTTTGAAGTCTCAGAAGGTAATATTTGGGAACTTGGCAACTATTTCGTCATTGTAACTTTTGACAAGTAAACCGAATTACAGAAGTTTTTTAACTTTGATTACAGAATTATTAAGGACAATAAGCAACGATCAAAATGACTTTGAAAATGTAAATCGGATCAGTTTTGACAAAGTTATGGCTGTTTAAAGTCTCATAAGGTAATTTTTGGGGATTTGGAAACTTACTTGTCAACATGAATTTTGAAAAGAAAACTGAATTTCCGAAGTTTTTCAACTTTGATTACAGAATTATTATGGACAATAAACAAAGATCAAAATGACTTTGGAAATGTAAATCGGATCAGTATTGACAAAGTTATGGCTGTTTAAAGTCTCATAAGGTAATTTTTAGGGATTTGGAAACTTACTTGTCAACATGAATTTTGAAAAGAAAACTGAATTTCCGAAGTTTTTCAACTTTGATTACAGAATTATTAAGGACAATAAACAACGATCAAAATGACTTTGGAAATGTAAATCGGATCAGTATTGACAAAGTTATGGCTGTTTGAAGTCTCATAAGGTAATTTTTAGGGATTTGGAAACTTACTTGTCAACATGACTTTTGAAAAGAAAACTGAATTTCCGAAGTTTTTCATCTTTGATTACAGAATTATTAAGGACAATAAACAACGATCAAAATGACTTTGGAAATGTAAATCGGATCAGTATTGACAAAGTTATGGCTGTTTGAAGTCTCAGAAGGTAATTTTTGGGAATTTAGAAACTATTTTGTCATTGTGACTTTTGACAAGTAAACCGAATTTCCGAAGTTTTTTAACTTTGATTACAGAATTATTAAGGACAATAAACAACGATCAAAATGACTTTGGAAATGTAAATCGGATCAGTTTTGACAAAGTTATGGCTGTTTGAAGTCTCAGAAGCTAATTTTTTGGAATTTGAAAACTGACTTGTAAACATTACTTTTGACAAGTAAACCGAATTTCCAAAGTTTTTCAACTTTGATTACAGAATTATTAAGGACAATAAAAAACGATCAAAATGACTTTGGAAAATGTAAATCGGATCAGTTTTGACAAAGTTATGGCTGTTTAAAGTCTCAGAAGGTAATTTTTGGAGATTTTGAAACTTACTTGTCAACAAGAAAACTGAATTTTCGAAGTTTTTTAACTTTGATTACAGAATTATTATAGGACAATAAACAACGATCAAAATGACTTTGAAAATGTAAATCGGATCAGTTTTGACAAAGTTATGGCTGTTTAAAGTCTCATAAGGTAATTTTTGGGGATTTGGAAACTTACTTGTCAACATGAATTTTGAAAAGAAAACTGAATTTCCGAAGTTTTTCAACTTTGATTACAGAATTATTAAGGACAATAAAGCAACGATCAAAATGACTTTGGAAATGTAAATCGGATCAGTTTTGACAAAGTTATGGCTGTTTGAAGTCTCAGAAGGTAATTTTTGGGAATTTGGAAACTAACTTGTCAACATGACTTTTGACAAGTAAACTCGAATTACTAAAGTTTTTCAACTTTGATTACAGAATTATTAAGGACAATAAACAACGATCAAAATGACTTTGGAAATGTAAATCGGATCAGTTTTGACAAAGTTATGGCTGTTTGAAGTCTCAGAAGGTAATTTTTGGGGATTTGGAAACTTACATGTCAACATGACTTTTGACAAGAAAACTGAATTTCCGAAGTTTTTCAACTTTGATTACAGAATTATTAAGGACAATAAACAACGATCAAAATGACTTTGGAAATGTAAATCGGATCAGTTTTGACAAAGTTATGGCTGTTTGAAGTCTCAGAAGGTAATTTTTGGGGATTTGGAAACTTACATGTCAACATGACTTTTGACAAGTAAACCGAATTTCCGAAGTTTTTCAACTTTGATTACAGAATTATTAAGGACAATAAACAACGATCAAAATGACTTTGGAAATGTAAATCGGATCAGTTTTGACAAAGTTATGGCTGTTTAAAGTCTCAGAAGGTAATATTTGGGAATTTGGAAACTATCTTGTCAACGTGACTTTTGACAAGAAAACCGAATTTCTGAAGTTTTTTAACTTTGATTACAGAATTATTAAGGACAATAAACAACGATCAAAATGACTTTGGAAATGTAAATCGGATCAGTTTTGACAAAGTTATGGCTGTTTGAAGTCTCAGAAGGTAATTTTTTGGAATTTGGAAACTGACATGTCAACATGACTTTTGACAAGTAAACCGAATTTCCAAAGTTTTTCAACTTTGATTACAGAATTATTAAGGACAATAAACAACGATCAAAATGACTTTGGAAATGTAAATCGGATCAGTTTTTGACAAAGTTATGGCTGTTTGAAGTCTCAGAAGGTAATTTTTGGGGATTTGGAAACTTACATGTCAACATGACTTTTGACAAGTAAACCGAATTTCCGAAGTTTTTCAACTTTGATTACAGAATTATTAAGGACAATAAACAAAGATCAAAATGACTTTGGAAATGTAAATCGGATCAGTATTGATAAAGTTATGGCTGTTTAAAGTCTCAGAAGCTAATTTTTTGGAATTTGAAAACTGACTTGTAAACATTACTTTTGACAAGTAATCCGAATTTCCAAAGTTTTTCAACTTTGATTACAGAATTATTAAGGACAATAAAAAACGATCAAAATGACTTTGGAAATGTAAATCGGATCAGTTTTGACAAAGTTATGGCTGTTTAAAGCCTCAGAAGGTAATTTTTGGAGATTTTGAAACTTACTTGTCAACAAGAAAACTGAATTTTCGAAGTTTTTTAACTTTGATTACAGAATTATTAAGGACAATAAGCAACGATCAAAATGACTTTGAAAATGTAAATCGGATCAGTTTTTGACAAAGTTATGGCTGTTTAAAGTCTCAGAAGGTAATTTTTGGGGATTTGGAAACTTACTTGTCAACATGAATTTTGACAAGAAAACTGAATTTCCGAAGTTTTTCAACTTTGATTACAGAATTATTAAGGACAATAAACAACGATCAAAATGACTTTGGAAATGTAAATCGGATCAGTTTTGACAAAGTTATGGCTGTTTGAAGTCTCAGAAGGTAATATTTGGGAATTTGGCAACTATTTTGTCATTGTGACTTTTGACAAGTTAACCGAATTACTTAAGTTTTTTAACTTTGATTACAGAATTATTAAGGACAATAAACAACGATCAAAATGACTTTGGAAATGTAAATCGGATCAGTTTTGACAAAGTTATGGCTGTTTGAAGTCTCAGAAGGTAATTTTTTGGAATTTGGAAACTGACATGTCAACATGACTTTTGACAAGATAACTGAATTTCCAAAGTTTTTCAACTTTGATTACAGAATTATTAAGGACAATAAACAAGGATCAAAATGACTTTGGAAATGTAAATCGGATCAGTTTTTGACAAAGTTATGGCTGTTTGAAGTCTCAGAAGGTAATTTTTGGGGATTTGGAAACTTACATGTCAACATGACTTTTGACAAGAAAACCGAATTTCCGAAGATTTTCATCTTTGATTACAGAATTATTAAGGACAATAAACAAAGATCAAAATGACTTTGGAAATGTAAATCGGATCAGTATTGATAAAGTTATGGCTGTTTAAAGTCTCAGAAGGTAATATTTGGGAATTTGGCAACTATTTTGTCATTGTGACTTTTGACAAGTTAACCGAATTACTGAAGTTTTTTAACTTTGATTACAGAATTGTTAAGGACAATAAGCAACGATCTAAATGACTTTGGAAATGTAAATCGGATCAGTTTTGACAAAGTTATGGCTGTTTGAAGTCTCAGAAGCTAATTTTTTGGAATTTGAAAACTGACTTGTAAACATTACTTTTGACAAGTAAACCGAATTTCCAAAGTTTTTCAACTTTGATTACAGAATTATTAAGGACAATAAAAAACGATCAAAATGACTTTGGAAATGTAAATCGGATCAGTTTTGACAAAGTTATGGCTGTTTAAAGTCTCAGAAGGTAATTTTTGGGGATTTTGAAACTTACTTGTCAACAAGAAAACTGAATTTTCGAAGTTTATTACAGAATTATTAAGGACAATAAACAAAGATCAAAATGACTTTGGAAATGTAAATCGGATCAGTATTGATAAAGTTATGGCTGTTTGAAGTCTCAGAAGGTAATATTTGGGAATTTGGCAACTGACATTTAAACATGACTTTTGACAAGTAAACCGAATTTCCAAAGTTTTTCCACTTTGATTACAGAATTATTAAGGACAATAAAAAACGATCAAAATGACTTTGGAAATGTAAATCGGATCAGTTTTTGACAAAGTTATGGCTGTTTGAAGTCTCAGAAGGTAATTTTTTGGAATTTGGAATCTAACATGTCAACATGACTTTTGACAAAAAAAACAAAATTCCGAAGTTTTTCATCTTTGATTACAGAATTATTAAGGACAATAAACAAGGATCAAAATGACTTTGAAAATGTAAATCGGATCAGTTTTGACAAAGTTATGGCTGTTTAAAGTCTCAGAAGGTAATTTTTGGCGATTTTTATACTTACTTGTCAACAAAAAAACTGAATTTTCGAAGTTTTTTAACTTTGATTACAGAATTATTAAGGACAATAAACAAAGATCAAAATGACTTTGGAAATGTAAATCGGATCAGTTTTGACAAAGTTATGGCTGTTTGAAGTCTCAGAAGGTAATTTTTTGGAATTTGGAAACTGACATGTCAACATGACTTTTGACAAGAAAACTGAATTTCCGAAGTTTTTCATCTTTGATTACAGAATTATTAAGGACAATAAACAAGGATCAAAATGACTTTGGAAATGTAAATCGGATCAGTTTTGACAAAGTTATGGCTGTTTAAAGTCTCAGAAGGTAATTTTTGGCGATTTTTAAACTTACTTGTCAACAAGAAAACTGAATTTTCGAAGTTTTTTAACTTTGATTACAGAATTATTAAGGACAATAAACAAAGATCAAAATGACTTTGGAAATGTAAATCGGATCAGTTTTTGACAAAGTTATGGCTGTTTGAAGTCTCAGAAGGTAATTTTTTGGAATTTGGAATCTAACATGTCAACATGACTTTTGACAAAAAAAACAAAATTCCGAAGTTTTTCATCTTTGATTACAGAATTATTAAGGACAATAAACAAGGATCAAAATGACTTTGGAAATGTAAATCGGATCAGTTTTGACAAAGTTATGGCTGTTTGAAGTCTCAGAAGGTAATTTTCTTGGAATTTGGAAAATAGCATGTCAACATGACTTTTGACAAGGAAACTAAATTTCCGAAGTTTTTCAACTTTGATTACAGAATTATTAAGGACAATTAACAACGATCAAAATGACTTTGGAAATGTAAATCGAATCAGTTTTGACAAAGTTATGGCTGTTTAAAGTCTCAGAAGGTAATTTTTTGGAATTTGGAAACTGACATGTCAACATGACTTTTGAAAAGTAAACCGAATTTCCAAAGTTTTTCAACTTTGATTACAGAATTATTAAGGACAATAAACAAAGATCAAAATGACTTTGGAAATGTAAATCGGATCAGTATTGTTAAAGTTATGGCTGTTTGAAGTCTCAGAAGGTAATATTTGGGAATTTAGCAACTATTTTGTAATTGTGACTTTTGACAAGTTAACCGAATTACTGAAGTTTTTTAACTTTGATTACAGAATTATTAAGGATAATAAGCAACGATCAAAATGACTTTGGAAATGTAAATCGGATCAGTTTTGACAAAGTTATGGCTGTTTGAAGTCTCAGAAGCTAATTTTTTGGAATTTGAAAACTGACTTGTAAACATGACTTTTGACAAGAAAACCGAACTTCCAAAGTTTTTCAACTTTGATTACAGAATTATTAAGGACAATAAAAAACGATCAAAATGACTTTGGAAATGTAAAGCGCATCAGTTTTGACAAAGTTATGGCTGTTTAAAGCCTCAGAAGGTAATTTTTGGAGATTTTGAAACTTACTTGTCAACAAGAAAACTGAATTTTTGAAGTTTTTTAACTTTGATTACAGAATTATTAAGGACAATAAACAAAGATCAAAATGACTTTGGAAATGTAAATCGGATCAGTTTTGACAAAGTTATGGCTGTTTGAAGTCTCAGAAGGTAATATTTGGGAACTTGGCAACTATTTCGTCACTGTAAATTTTGACAAGTAAACCGAATTACTGAAGTTTTTTAACTTTGATTACAGAATTATTAAGGACAATAAGCAACGATCAAAATGACTTTGAAAATGTAAATCGGATCAGTTTTGACAAAGTTATGGCTGTTTAAAGTCTCATATGGTAATTTTTGGGGATTTGGAAACTTTCTTGTCAACATGAATTTTGAAAAGAAAACTGAATTTCCGAAGTTTTTCAACTTTGATTACAGAATGATTAAGGACAATAAGCAACGATCAAAATGACTTTGGAAATGTAAATCGGATCAGTTTTGACAAAGTTATGGCTGTTTGGAGTCTCAGAAGGTAATATTTGGGAATTTGGCAACTATTTTGTCATTGTGACTTTTGACAAGTTAACCGAATTACTTAAGTTTTTTAACTTTGATAACAGAATTATTAAGGACAATAAACAACGATCAAAATGACTTTGGAAATGTAAATCGGATCAGTTTTGACAAAGTTATGGCTGTTTGAAGTCTCAGAAGATAATTTTTTGGAATTTGGAAACTGACATGTCAACATGACTTTTGACAAGAAAACTGAATTTCCGAAGTTTTTCAACTTTGATTACAGAATTATTAAGGACAATAAACAAGGATCAAAATGACTTTGGAAATGTAAATCGGATCAGTTTTTGACAAAGTTATGGCTGTTTGAAGTCTCAGAAGGTAATTTTTGGGGATTTGGAAACTTACATGTCAACATGACTTTTGACAAGAAAACCGAATTTCCGAAGTTTTTCATCTTTGATTACAGAATTATTAAGGACAATAAACAGAGATCAAAATGACTTTGGAAATGTAAATCGGATCAGTATTGATAAAGTTATGGCTGTTTAAAGTCTCAGAAGGTAATATTTGGGAATTTGGCAACTATTTTGTCATTGTGACTTTTGACAAGTTAACCGAATTACTGAAGTTTTTTAACTTTGATTACAGAATTGTTAAGGACAATAAGCAACGATCAAAATGACTTTGGATATGTAAATCGGATCAGTTTTGACAAAGTTATGGCTGTTTGAAGTCTCAGAAGCTAATTTTTTGGAATTTGAAAACTGACTTGTAAACATTACTTTTGACAAGTAAACCGAATTTCGAAAGTTTTTCAACTTTGATTACAGAATTATTAAGGACAATAAAAAACGATCAAAATGACTTTGGAAATGTAAATCGGATCAGTTTTTGACAAAGTTATGGCTGTTTAAAGTCTCAGAAGGTAATTTTTGGGGATTTTGAAACTTACTTGTCAACAAGAAAACTGAATTTTCGAAGTTTATTACAGAATTATTAAGGACAATAAACAAAGATCAAAATGACTTTGGAAATGTAAATCAGATCAGTTTTGACAAAGTTGTGGCTGTTTGAAGTCTCAGAAGGTAATATTTGGGAACTTGGCAACTATTTCGTCATTGTAACTTTTGACAAGTAAACCGAATTACTGAAGTTTTTTAACTTTTATTACAGAATTATTAAGGACAATAAAAAACGATCAAAATGACTTTGGATATGTAAATCGGATCAGTTTTGACAAAGTTATGGCTGTTTGAAGTCTCAGAAGCTAATTTTTTGGAATTTGAAAACTGACTTGTAAACATTACTTTTGACAAGTAAACCGAATTTCGAAAGTTTTTCAACTTTGATTACAGAATTATTAAGGACAATAAAAAACGATCAAAATGACTTTGAAAATGTAAATCGGCTCAGTTTTGACAAAGTTATGGCTGTTTAAAGTCTCATAAGGTAATTTTTGGGGATTTGGAAACTTACTTGTCAACATGAATTTTGAAAAGAAAACTGAATTTCCGAAGTTTTTCAACTTTGATTACAGAATTATTAAGGACAATAAACAACGATCAAAATGACTTTGGAACAGTAAATCGGATCAGTTTTGACAAAGTTATGGCTGGTTGAAGTCTCAGAAGGTAATATTTGGGAATTTGGAAACTATTTTGTAATTGTGACTTTTGACAAGTAAACCGAATTTCCAAAGTTTTTCAACTTTGATTACAGAATTATTAAGGACAATAAAAAACGATCAAAATGACTTTGGAAATGTAAATCGGATCAGTTTTGACAAAGTTATGGCTGTTTAAAGTCTCAGAAGGTAATTTTTGGAGATTTTGAAACTGACATGTCAACAAGAATTTTGACAAGTAAACTGAATTTTCGAAGTTTTTTAACTTTGATTACAGAATTATTAAGGACAATAAAAAACGATCAAAATGACTTTGGATATGTAAATCGGATCAGTTTTGACAAAGTTATGGCTGTTTGAAGTCTCAGAAAGTAATTTTTGGGAATTCGGAAACTGACTTGTTAACATAAATTTTGAAAAGTAAACTGAATTTCGAAAGTTTTTCAACTTTGATTACAGAATTATTAAGAATAATAAAAAACGATCAAAATGACTTTGAAAATGTAAATCGGCTCAGTTTTGACAAAGTTATGGCTGTTTAAAGTCTCAGAAGGTAATTTTTGGAGATTTGGAAACTTACTTGTCAACATGAATTTTGAAAAGAAAACTGAATTTTCGAAGTTTTTCAACTTTGATTACAGAATTATTAAGGACAATAAACAAACGATCAAAATGACTTTGGATATGTAAATCGGATCAGTTTTGACAAAGTTATGGCTGTTTGAAGTCTCAGAAGGTAATATTTGGGAATTTGAACAACTGACTTCGTAAACATGTAAATTTTGACAAGTAAACCGAATTTCTGAAAGTTTTTCAACTTTGATTACAGAATTATTAAGGACAATAAACAACGATCAAAATGACTTTGAAAATGTAAATCGGCTCAGTTTTGACAAAGTTATGGCTGTTTAAAGTCTCATAAGGTAATTTTTGGGGATTTGGAAACTTACTTGTCAACATGAATTTTGAAAAGAAAACTGAATTTCCGAAGTTTTTCAACTTTGATTACAGAATTATTAAGGACAATAAACAACGATCAAAATGACTTTGGAACAGTAAATCGGATCAGTTTTGACAAAGTTATGGCTGGTTGAAGTCTCAGAAGGTAATATTTGGGAATTTGGCAACTATTTTGTCATTGTGACTTTTGACAAGTTAACCGAATTACTGAAGTGCTTTAACTTTGATTACAGAATTATTAAGGACAATAAGCAACGATCAAAATGACTTTGGAAATGTAAATCGGATCAGTTTTGACAAAGTTATGGCTGTTTGAAGTCTCAGAAGGTAATATTTGGGAACTTGGCAACTATTTCGTCACTGTAAATTTTGACAAGTAAACCGAATTACTGAAGTTTTTTAACTTTGATTACAGAATTATTAAGGACAATAAGCAACGATCAAAATGACTTTGAAAATGTAAATCGGATCAGTTTTGACAAAGTTATGGCTGTTTGAAGTCTCAGAAGGTAATTTTTTGGAATTTGGAAACTGACATGTCAACATGAATTTTGACAAGTAAACCCAATTTCCAAAGTTTTTCAACTTTGATAACAGAATTATTAAGGACAATAAAAAACGATCAAAATGACTTTGGAAATGTAAATCGGATCAGTTTTGACAAAGTTATGGCTGTTTAAAGTCTCAGAAGGTAATTTTTGGGGATTCGGAAACTTACTTGTTAACATAAATTTTGAAAAGAAAACTGAATTTCCGAAGTTTTTCAACTTTGATTACAGAAATATTAAGAATAATAAGCAACGATCAAAATGACTTTGGAAATGTAAATCGGATCAGTTTTGACAAAGTTATGGCTGTTTGAAGTCTCAGAAGCTAATTTTTTGGAATTTGAAAACTGACTTGTTAACATTACTTTTGACAAGTAAACCGAATTTCGAAAGTTTTTCAACTTTGATTACAGAATTATTAAGGACAATAAAAAACGATCAAAATGACTTTGGAAATGTAAATCGGATCAGTTTTGACAAAGTTATGGCTGTTTAAAGCCTCAGAAGGTAATTTTTGGAGATTTTGAAACTTACTTGTCAACAAGAAAACTGAATTTTCGAAGTTTTTCAACTTTGATTACAGAATTATTAAGGACAATAAACAAGGATCAAAATGACTTTGGAAATGTAAATCGGATCAGTTTTTGACAAAGTTGTGGCTGTTTGAAGTCTCAGAAGGTAATTTTTGGGGATTTGGAAACTTACATGTCAACATGACTTTTGACAAGAAAACCGAATTTCCGAAGTTTTTCATCTTTGATTACAGAATTATTAAGGACAATAAACAGAGATCAAAATGACTTTGGAAATGTAAATCGGATCAGTATTGATAAAGTTATGGCTGTTTAAAGTCTCAGAAGGTAATATTTGGGAATTTGGCAACTATTTTGTCATTGTGACTTTTGACAAGTTAACCGAATTACTGAAGTTTTTTAACTTTGATTACAGAATTGTTAAGGACAATAAGCAACGATCAAAATGACTTTGGATATGTAAATCGGATCAGTTTTGACAAAGTTATGGCTGTTTGAAGTCTCAGAAGCTAATTTTTTGGAATTTGGAAACTGACATGTCAACATGAATTTTGACAAGTAAACCCAATTTCCAAAGTTTTTCAACTTTGATAACAGAATTATTAAGGACAATAAAAAACGATCAAAATGACTTTGGAAATGTAAATCGGATCAGTTTTGACAAAGTTATGGCTGTTTAAAGTCTCAGAAGGTAATTTTTGGGGATTCGGAAACTTACTTGTTAACATAAATTTTGAAAAGAAAACTGAATTTCCGAAGTTTTTCAACTTTGATTACAGAAATATTAAGAATAATAAGCAACGATCAAAATGACTTTGGAAATGTAAATCGGATCAGTTTTGACAAAGTTATGGCTGTTTGAAGTCTCAGAAGCTAATTTTTTGGAATTTGAAAACTGACTTGTAAACATTACTTTTGACAAGTAAACCGAATTTCGAAAGTTTTTCAACTTTGATTACAGAATTATTAAGGACAATAAAAAACGATCAAAATGACTTTGGAAATGTAAATCGGATCAGTTTTGACAAAGTTATGGCTGTTTAAAGCCTCAGAAGGTAATTTTTGGAGATTTTGAAACTTACTTGTCAACAAGAAAACTGAATTTTCGAAGTTTTTCAACTTTGATTACAGAATTATTAAGGACAATAAACAAGGATCAAAATGACTTTGGAAATGTAAATCGGATCAGTTTTTGACAAAGTTATGGCTGTTTGAAGTCTCAGAAGGTAATTTTTGGGGATTTGGAAACTTACATGTCAACATGACTTTTGACAAGAAAACCGAATTTCCGAAGTTTTTCATCTTTGATTACAGAATTATTAAGGACAATAAACAGAGATCAAAATGACTTTGGAAATGTAAATCGGATCAGTATTGATAAAGTTATGGCTGTTTAAAGTCTCAGAAGGTAATATTTGGGAATTTGGCAACTATTTTGTCATTGTGACTTTTGACAAGTTAACCGAATTACTGAAGTTTTTTAACTTTGATTACAGAATTGTTAAGGACAATAAGCAACGATCAAAATGACTTTGGATATGTAAATCGGATCAGTTTTGACAAAGTTATGGCTGTTTGAAGTCTCAGAAGCTAATTTTTTGGAATTTGAAAACTGACTTGTAAACATTACTTTTGACAAGTAAACCGAATTTCCAAAGTTTTTCAACTTTGATTACAGAATTATTAAGGACAATAAAAAACGATCAAAATGACTTTGGAAATGTAAATCGGATCAGTTTTGACAAAGTTATGGCTGTTTAAAGTCTCAGAAGGTAATTTTTGGGGATTTTGAAACTTACTTGTCAACAAGAAAACTGAATTTTCGAAGTTTATTACAGAATTATTAAGGACAATAAACAAAGATCAAAATGACTTTGGAAATGTAAATCAGATCAGTTTTGACAAAGTTATGGCTGTTTGAAGTCTCAGAAGGTAATATTTGGGAACTTGGCAACTATTTCGTCATTGTAACTTTTGACAAGTAAACCGAATTACTGAAGTTTTTTAACTTTTATTACAGAATTATTAAGGACAATAAAAAACGATCAAAATGACTTTGGAAATGTAAATCGGATCAGTTTTGACAAAGTTATGGCTGTTTAAAGTCTCATAAGGTAATTTTTGGGGATTTGGAAACTTACTTGTCAACATGAATTTTGAAAAGAAAACTGAATTTCCGAAATTTTTCAACTTTGATTACAGAATTATTAAGGACAATAAACAAAGATCAAAATGACTTTGGAAATGTAAATCGGATCAGTATTGATAAAGTTATGGCTGTTGGAAGTCTCAGAAGGTAATATTTGGGAATTTAGCAACTATTTTGTAATTGTGACTTTTGACAAGTTAACCGAATAACTGAAGTTTTTTAAATTTGATAACAGAATTATTAAGAATAATAAGCAACGATCAAAATGACTTTGGAAATGTAAATCGGATCAGTTTTGACAAAGTTATGGCTGTTTGAAGTCTCAGAAGCTAATTTTTTGGAATTTGGAAACTGACTTGTAAACATTACTTTTGACAAGTAAACCAAATTTCGAAAGTTTTTCAACTTTGATTACAGAATTATTAAGGACAATAAAAAACGATCAAAATGACTTTGGAAATGTAAATCGGATCAGTTTTGACAAAGTTATGGCTGTTTAAAGCCTCAGAAGGTAATTTTTGGAGATTTTGAAACTTACTTGTCAACAAGAAAACTGAATTTTCGAAGTTTTTTAACTTTGATTACAGAATTATTAAGGACAATAAACAAAGATCAAAATGACTTTGGAAATGTAAATCGGATCAGTTTTGACAAAGTTATGGCTGTTTGAAGTCTCAGAAGGTAATATTTGGGAACTTGGCAACTTTGTCGTCACTGTAAATTTTGACAAGTAAACCGAATTACTGAAGTTTTTTAACTTTGATTACAGAATTATTAAGGACAATAAGCAACGATCAAAATGACTTTGAAAATGTAAATCGGATCAGTTTTGACAAAGTTATGGCTGTTTAAAGTCTCATAAGGTAATTTTTGGGGATTTGGAAACTTACTTGTCAACATGAATTTTGAAAAGAAAACTGAATTTCCGAAGTTTTTCAACTTTGATTACAGAATTATTAAGGACAATAAGCAACGATCAAAATGACTTTGGAAATGTAAATCGGATCAGTTTTGACAAAGTTATGGCTGTTTGAAGTCTCAGAAGGTAATATTTGGGAATTTGGCAACTATTTTGTCATTGTGACTTTTGACAAGTTAACCGAATTACTTTAGTTTTTAAACTTTGATTACAGAATTATTAAGGACAATAAACAACGATCAAAATGACTTTGGAAATGTAAATCGGATCAGTTTTGACAAAGTTATGGCTGTTTGAAGTCTCAGAAGGTAATTTTTTGGAATTTGGAAACTGACATGTCAACATGACTTTTGACAAGAAAGCCGAATTACTGAAGTTTTTTAACTTTGATTTCAGAATTATTAAGAATAATAAGCAACGATCAAAATGACTTTGAAAATGTAAATCGGATCAGTTTTGACAAAGTTATGGCTGTTTGAAGTCTCAGAAGCTAATTTTTTGGAATTTGAAAACTGACTTGTAAACATAAATTTTGACAAGTTAACCGAATTTCTAAAGTTTTTCAACTTTGATTACAGAATTATTAAGGACAATAAAAAACGATCAAAATGACTTTGGAAATGTAAATCGGATCAGTTTTGACAAAGTTATGGCTGTTTAAAGCCTCAGAAGGTAATTTTTGGAGATTTTGAAACTTACTTGTCAACAAGAAAACTGAATTTTTGAAGTTTTTTAACTTTGATTACAGAATTATTAAGGACAATAAACAAAAATCAAAATGACTTTGGAAATGTAAATCGGATCAGTTTTGACAAAGTTATGGCTGTTTGAAGTCTCAGAAGGTAATATTTGGGAACTTGGCAACTATTTCGTCACTGTAAATTTTGACAAGTAAACCGAATTACTGAAGTTTTTTAACTTTGATTACAGAATTATTAAGGACAATAAGCAACGATCAAAATGACTTTGAAAATGTAAATCGGATCAGTTTTGACAAAGTTATGGCTGTTTCAAGTCTCATAAGGTAATATTTGGGAGCTTGGCAACTATTTCGTCATTGTAACTTTTGACAAGTAAACCGAATTACTGAAGTTTTTTAACTTTTATTACAGAATTATTAAGGACAATAAAAAACGATCAAAATGACTTTCGAAATGTAAATCGGATCAGTTTTGACAAAGTTATGGCTGTTTAAAGTCTCATAAGGTAATTTTTGGGGATTTGGAAACTTACATGTAAACATGACTTTAGACAAGAAAACCGAATTTCCGAAGTTTTTCATCTTTGATTACAGAATTATTAAGGACAATAAACAGAGATCAAAATGACTTTGGAAATGTAAATCGGATCAGTATTGATAAAGTTATGGCTGTTTAAAGTCTCAGAAGGTAATATTTGGGAATTTGGCAACTATTTTGTCATTGTGACTTTTGACAAGTTAACCGAATTACTGAAGTTTTTTAACTTTGATTACAGAATTGTTAAGGACTATAAGCAACGATCAAAATGACTTTGGATATGTAAATCGGATCAGTTTTGACAAAGTTATGGCTGTTTAAAGTCTCATAAGGTAATTTTTGGGGATTTGGAAACTTACATGTAAACATGACTTTAGACAAGAAAACCGAATTTCCGAAGTTTTTCATCTTTGATTACAGAATTATTAAGGACAATAAACAGAGATCAAAATGACTTTGGAAATGTAAATCGGATCAGTTTTGACAAAGTTATGGCTGTTTAAAGTCTCAGAAGGTAATTTTTGGGGATTTTGAAACTTACTTGTCAACAAGAAAACTGAATTTTCGAAGTTTATTACAGAATTATTAAGGACAATAAACAAAGATCAAAATGACTTTGGAAATGTAAATCGGATCAGTTTTGACAAAGTTATGGCTGTTTAAAGTCTCAGAAGGTAATTTTTGGGGATTTGGAAACTTACATGTCAACATGACTTTAGACAAGAAAACCGAATTTCCGAAGTTTTTCATCTTTGATTACAGAATTATTAAGGACAATAAACAAGGATCAAAATGACTTTGGAAATGTAAATCGGATCAGTTTTTGGCAAAGTTATGGCTGTTTGAAGTCTCAGAAGGTAATTTTTGGGGATTTGGAAACTTACATGTCAACATGACTTTAGACAAGAAAACCGAATTTCCGAAGTTTTTCATCTTTGATTACAGAATTATTAAGGACAATAAACAGAGATCAAAATGACTTTGGAAATGTAAATCGGATCAGTATTGATAAAGTTATGGCTGTTTAAAGTCTCAGAAGGTAATATTTGGGAATTTGGCAACTATTTTGTCATTGTGACTTTTGACAAGTTAACCGAATTACTGAAGTTTTTTAACTTTGATTACAGAATTGTTAAGGACTATAAGCAACGATCAAAATGACTTTGGATATGTAAATCGGATCAGTTTTGACAAAGTTATGGCTGTTTGAAGTCTCAGAAGCTAATTTTTTGGAATTTGAAAACTGACTTGTAAACATTACTTTTGACAAGTAAACCGAATTTCCAAAGTTTTTCAACTTTGAATACAGAATCATTAAGGACAATAAAAAACGATCAAAATGACTTTGGAAATGTAAATCGGATCAGTTTTGACAAAGTTATGGCTGTTTAAAGTCTCAGAAGGTAATTTTTGGGGATTTTGAAACTTACTTGTCAACAAGAAAACTGAATTTTCGAAGTTTATTACAGAATTATTAAGGACAATAAACAAAGATCAAAATGACTTTGGAAATGTAAATCGGATCAGTTTTGACAAAGTTATGGCTGTTTGAAGTCTCAGAAGGTAATATTTGGGAGCTTGGCAACTATTTCGTCATTGTAACTTTTGACAAGTAAACCGAATTACTGAAGTTTTTTAACTTTTATTACAGAATTATTAAGGACAATAAAAAACGATCAAAATGACTTTCGAAATGTAAATCGGATCAGTTTTGACAAAGTTATGGCTGTTTAAAGTCTCATAAGGTAATTTTTGGGGATTTGGAAACTTACTTGTCAACATGAATTTTGAAAAGAAAACTGAATTTCCGAAATTTTTCAACTTTGATTACAGAATTATTAAGGACAATAAACAAAGATCAAAATGACTTTGGAAATGTAAATCGGATCAGTATTGATAAAGTTATGGCTGTTTGAAGTCTCAGAAGGTAATATTTGGGAATTTAGCAACTATTTTGTAATTGTGACTTTTGACAAGTTAACCGAATAACTGAAGTTTTTTAACTTTGATAACAGAATTATTTGGAATAATAAGCAACGATCAAAATGACTTTGGAAATGTAAATCGGATCAGTTTTTGACAAAGTAATGGCTGTTTGAAGTCTCAGAAGGTAATTTTTGGGGATTTGGAAACTTACTTGTCAACATGAATTTTGAAAAGAAAACTGAATTTCCGAAGTTTTTCAACTTTGATTACAGAATTATTAAGGACAATAAGCAACGATCAAAATGACTTTGGAAATGTAAATCGGATCAGTTTTGACAAAGTTATGGCTGTTTAAAGCCTCAGAAGGTAATTTTTGGAGATTTTGAAACTTACTTGTAAACATTACTTTTGACAAGTAAACCGAATTTCCAAAGTTTTTCAACTTTGATTACAGAATTATTAAGGACAATAAAAAACGATCAAAATGACTTTGGAAATGTAAATCGGATCAGTTTTGACAAAGTTATGGCTGTTTAAAGCCTCAGAAGGTAATTTTTGGAGATTTTGAAACTTACTTGTAAACATTACTTTTGACAAGTAAACCGAATTTCCAAAGTTTTTCAACTTTGATTACAGAATTATTAAGGACAATAAAAAACGATCAAAATGACTTTGGAAATGTAAATCGGATCAGTTTTGACAAAGTTATGGCTGTTTAAAGCCTCAGAAGGTAATTTTTGGAGATTTTGAAACTTACTTGTCAACAAGAAAACTGAATTTTCGAAGTTTTTTAACTTTGATTACAGAATTATTAAGGACAATAAACAAAGATCAAAATGACTTTGGAAATGTAAATCGGATCAGTTTTGACAAAGTTATGGCTGTTTGAAGTCTCAGAAGGTAATATTTGGGAACTTGGCAACTATTTCGTCATTGTAAATTTTGACAAGTAAACCGAATTACTGAAGTTTTTTAACTTTGATTACAGAATTATTAAGGACAATAAGCAACGATCAAAATGACTTTGAAAATGTAAATCGGATCAGTTTTGACAAAGTTATGGCTGTTTAAAGTCTCATAAGGTAATTTTTGGGGATTTGGAAACTTACTTGTCAACATGAATTTTGAAAAGAAAACTGAATTTCCGAAGTTTTTCAACTTTGATTACAGAATTATTAAGGACAATAAGCAACGATCAAAATGACTTTGGAAATGTAAATCGGATCAGTTTTGACAAAGTTATGGCTGTTTAAAGCCTCAGAAGGTAATTTTTGGAGATTTTGAAACTTACTTGTAAACATTACTTTTGACAAGTAAACCGAATTTCCAAAGTTTTTCAACTTTGATTACAGAATTATTAAGGACAATAAAAAACGATCAAAATGACTTTGGAAATGTAAATCGGATCAGTTTTGACAAAGTTATGGCTGTTTGAAGTCTCAGAAGCTAATTTTTTTGGAATTTGAAAACTGACTTGTAAACATTACTTTTGACAAGTAATCCGAATTTCCAAAGTTTTTCAACTTTGATTACAGAATTATTAAGGACAATAAAAAACGATCAAAATGACTTTGGAAATGTAAATCGGATCAGTTTTGACAAAGTTATGGCTGTTTAAAGCCTCAGAAGGTAATTTTTGGAGATTTTGAAACTTACTTGTCAACAAGAAAACTGAATTTTCGAAGTTTTTTAACTTTGATTACAGAATTATTAAGGACAATAAACAAAGATCAAAATGACTTTGGAAATGTAAATCGGATCAGTTTTGACAAAGTTATGGCTGTTTGAAGTCTCAGAAGGTAATATTTGGGAACTTGGCAACTATTTCGTCATTGTAAATTTTGACAAGTAAACCGAATTACTGAAGTTTTTTAACTTTGATTACAGAATTATTAAGGACAATAAGCAACGATCAAAATGACTTTGAAAATGTAAATCGGATCAGTTTTGACAAAGTTATGGCTGTTTAAAGTCTCATAAGGTAATTTTTGGGGATTTGGAAACTTACTTGTCAACATGAATTTTGAAAAGAAAACTGAATTTCCGAAGTTTTTCAACTTTGATTACAGAATTATTAAGGACAATAAGCAACGATCAAAATGACTTTGGAAATGTAAATCGGATCAGTTTTGACAAAGTTATGGCTGTTTAAAGCCTCAGAAGGTAATTTTTGGAGATTTTGAAACTTACTTGTAAACATTACTTTTGACAAGTAAACCGAATTTCCAAAGTTTTTCAACTTTGATTACAGAATTATTAAGGACAATAAAAAACGATCAAAATGACTTTGGAAATGTAAATCGGATCAGTTTTGACAAAGTTATGGCTGTTTGAAGTCTCAGAAGGTAATATTTGGGAACTTGGCAACTATTTCGTCATTGTAAATTTTGACAAGTAAACCGAATTACTGAAGTTTTTTAACTTTGATTACAGAATTATTAAGGACAATAAGCAACGATCAAAATGACTTTGGAAATGTAAATCGGATCAGTTTTGACAAAGTTATGGCTGTTTGAAGTCTCAGAAGCTAATTTTTTGGAATTTGAAAACTGACTTGTAAACATTACTTTTGACAAGTAAACCGAATTTCCAAAGTTTTTCAACTTTGATTACAGAATTATTAAGGACAATAAAAAACGATCAAAATGACTTTGGAAATGTAAATCGGATCAGTTTTGACAAAGTTATGGCTGTTTAAAGCCTCAGAAGGTAATTTTTGGAGATTTTGAAACTTACTTGTCAACAAGAAAACTGAATTTTCGAAGTTTTTTAACTTTGATTACAGAATTATTAAGGACAATAAACAAAGATCAAAATGACTTTGGAAATGTAAATCGGATCAGTTTTGACAAAGTTATGGCTGTTTGAAGTCTCAGAAGGTAATATTTGGGAACTTGGCAACTATTTCGTCATTGTAAATTTTGACAAGTAAACCGAATTACTGAAGTTTTTTAACTTTGATTACAGAATTATTAAGGACAATAAGCAACGATCAAAATGACTTTGAAAATGTAAATCGGATCAGTTTTGACAAAGTTATGGCTGTTTAAAGTCTCATAAGGTAATTTTTGGGGATTTGGAAACTTACTTGTCAACATGAATTTTGAAAAGAAAACTGAATTTCCGAAGTTTTTCAACTTTGATTACAGAATTATTAAGGACAATAAGCAACGATCAAAATGACTTTGGAAATGTAAATCGGATCAGTTTTGACAAAGTTATGGCTGTTTGAAGTCTCAGAAGGTAATATTTGGGAATTTGGCAACTATTTTGTCGCTGTGACTTTTGACAAGTTAACCGAATTACTTAAGTTTTTTAACTTTGATTACAGAATTATTAAGGACAATAAACAACGTTCAAAATGACTTTGGAAATGTAAATCGGATCAGTTTTGACAAAGTTATGGCTGTTTGAAGTCTCAGAAGGTAATTTTTTGGAATTTGGAAACTGACAGGTCAACATGACTTTTGACAAGAAAACTGAATTTCCGAAGTTTTTCAACTTTGATTACAGAATTATTAAGGACAATAAACAAGGATCAAAATGACTTTGGAAATGTAAATCGGATCAGTTTTTGACAAAGTTATGGCTGTTTGAAGTCTCAGAAGGTAATTTTTGGGGATTTGGAAACTTACATGTCAACATGACTTTTGACAAGAAAACCGAATTTCCGAAGTTTTTCATCTTTGATTACAGAATTATTAAGGACAATAAACAAAGATCAAAATGACTTTGGAAATGTAAATCGGATCAGTATTGATAAAGTTATGGCTGTTTAAAGTCTCAGAAGGTAATATTTGGGAACTTGGCAACTATTTCGTCACTGTAAATTTTGACAAGTAAACCGAATTACTGAAGTTTTTTAACTTTGATTACAGAATTATTAAGGACAATAAGCAACGATCAAAATGACTTTGGAAATGTAAATCGGATCAGTTTTGACAAAGTTATGGCTGTTTGAAGTCTCAGAAGCTAATTTTTTGGAATTTGAAAACTGACTTGTAAACATTACTTTTGACAAGTAAACCGAATTTCCAAAGTTTTTCAACTTTGATTACAGAATTATTAAGGACAATAAAAAACGATCAAAATGACTTTGGAAATGTAAATCGGATCAGTTTTGACAAAGTTATGGCTGTTTAAAGCCTCAGAAGGTAATTTTTGGAGATTTTGAAACTTACTTGTCAACAAGAAAACTGAATTTTCGAAGTTTTTTAACTTTGATTACAGAATTATTAAGGACAATAAACAAAGATCAAAATGACTTTGGAAATGTAAATCGGATCAGTTTTGACAAAGTTATGGCTGTTTGAAGTCTCAGAAGGTAATATTTGGGAACTTGGCAACTATTTCGTCACTGTAAATTTTGACAAGTAAACCGAATTACTGAAGTTTTTTAACTTTGATTACAGAATTATTAAGGACAATAAGCAACGATCAAAATGACTTTGAAAATGTAAATCGGATCAGTTTTGACAAAGTTATGGCTGTTTAAAGTCTCATAAGGTAATTTTTGGGGATTTGGAAACTTACTTGTCAACATGAATTTTGAAAAGAAAACTGAATTTCCGAAGTTTTTCAACTTTGATTACAGAATTATTAAGGACAATAAGCAACGATCAAAATGACTTTGGAAATGTAAATCGGATCAGTTTTGACAAAGTTATGGCTGTTTGAAGTCTCAGAAGGTAATATTTGGGAATTTGGCAACTATTTTGTCGCTGTGACTTTTGACAAGTTAACCGAATTACTTAAGTTTTTTAACTTTGATTACAGAATTATTAAGGACAATAAACAACGATCAAAATGACTTTGGAAATGTAAATCGGATCAGTTTTGACAAAGTTATGGCTGTTTGAAGTCTCAGAAGGTAATTTTTTGGAATTTGGAAACTGACAGGTCAACATGACTTTTGACAAGAAAACTGAATTTCCGAAGTTTTTCAACTTTGATTACAGAATTATTAAGGACAATAAACAAGGATCAAAATGACTTTGGAAATGTAAATCGGATCAGTTTTTGACAAAGTTATGGCTGTTTGAAGTCTCAGAAGGTAATTTTTGGGGATTTGGAAACTTACATGTCAACATGACTTTTGACAAGAAAACCGAATTTCCGAAGTTTTTCATCTTTGATTACAGAATTATTAAGGACAATAAACAAAGATCAAAATGACTTTGGAAATGTAAATCGGATCAGTATTGATAAAGTTATGGCTGTTTAAAGTCTCAGAAGGTAATATTTGGGAACTTGGCAACTATTTCGTCACTGTAAATTTTGACAAGTAAACCGAATTACTGAAGTTTTTTAACTTTGATTACAGAATTATTAAGGACAATAAGCAACGATTAAAATGAGTTTGAAAATGTAAATCGGATCAGTTTTGACAAAGTTATGGCTGTTTAAAGTCTCAGAAGGTCATTTTTGGGGATTTGGAAACTTACATGTCAACATGACTTTTGACAAGAAAACCGAATTTCCGAAGTTTTTCATCTTTGATTACAGAATTATTAAGGACAATAAACAAAGATCAAAATGACTTTGGAAATGTAAATCGGATCAGTATTGATAAAGTTATGGCTGTTTAAAGTCTAAGAAGGTAATATTTGGGAATTTGGCAACTATTTTGTCATTGTGACTTTTGACAAGTTAACCGAATTACTGAAGTTTTTTAACTTTGATTACAGAATTGTTAAGGACAATAAGCAACGATCAAAATGACTTTGGAAATGTAAATCGGATCAGTTTTGACAAAGTTATGGCTGTTTGAAGTCTCAGAAGCTAATTTTTTGGAATTTGAAAACTGACTTGTAAACATTACTTTTGACAAGTAAACCGAATTTCCAAAGTTTTTCAACTTTGATTACAGAATTATTAAGGACAATAAAAAACGATCAAAATGACTTTGGAAATGTAAATCGGATCAGTTTTGACAAAGTTATGGCTGTTTAAAGTCTCAGAAGGTAATTTTTGGGGATTTTGAAACTTACTTGTCAACAAGAAAACTGAATTTTCGAAGTTTATTACAGAATTATTAAGGACAATAAACAAAGATCAAAATGACTTTGGAAATGTAAATCGGATCAGTTTTGACAAAGTTATGGCTGTTTGAAGTCTCAGAAGGTAATATTTGGGAACTTGGCAACTATTTCGTCATTGTAACTTTTGACAAGTAAACCGAATTACTGAAGTTTTTTAACTTTTATTACAGAATTATTAAGGACAATAAGCAACGATCAAAATGACTTTGAAAATGTAAATCGGATCAGTTTTGACAAAGTTATGGCTGTTTAAAGTCTCATAAGTTAATTTTTTGGAATTTGGAAACTGACATGTAAACATGACTTTTGACAAGTAAACCGAATTTCCAAAGTTTTTCAACTTTGATTACAGAATTATTAAGGACAATAAAAAACGATCAAAATGACTTTGGAAACGTAAATCGGATCAGTTTTGACAAAGTTATGGCTGTTTAAAGTCTCATAAGGTAATTTTTGGGGATTTGGAAACTTACTTGTCAACATGAATTTTGAAAAGAAAACTGAATTTCCGAAGTTTTTCAACTTTGATTACAGAATTATTAAGGACAATAAACAAAGATCAAAATGACTTTGGAAATGTAAATCGGATCAGTATTGATAAAGTTATGGCTGTTTGAAGTCTCAGAAGGTAATATTTGGGAATTTAGCAACTATTTTGTAATTGTGACTTTTGACAAGTTAACCGAATTACTGAAGTTTTTTAACTTTGATTACAGAATTATTAAGGATAATAAGCAACGATCAAAATGACTTTGGAAATGTAAATCGGATCAGTTTTGACAAAGTTATGGCTGTTTGAAGTCTCAGAAGCTAATTTTTTTGGAATTTGAAAACTGACTTGTAAACATTACTTTTGACAAGTAATCCGAATTTCCAAAGTTTTTCAACTTTGATTACAGAATTATTAAGGACAATAAAAAACGATCAAAATGACTTTGGAAATGTAAATCGGATCAGTTTTGACAAAGTTATGGCTGTTTGAAGTCTCAGAAGGTAATATTTGGGAATATGGCAACTATTTTGTCATTGTGACTTTTGACAAGTTAACCGAATTACTTAAGTTTTTTAACTTTGATTACAGAATTGTTAAGGACAATAAGCAACGATCTAAATGACTTTGGAAATGTAAATCGGATCAGTTTTGACAAAGTTATGGCTGTTTGAAGTCTCAGAAGCTAATTTTTTGGAATTTGAAAACTGACTTGTAAACATTACTTTTGACAAGTAAACCGAATTTCCAAAGTTTTTCAACTTTGATTCCAGAATTATTAAGGACAATAAAAAACGATCAAAATGACTTTGGAAATGTAAATCGGATCAGTTTTTGACAAAGTTATGGCTGTTTAAAGCCTCAGAAGGTAATTTTTGGAGATTTTGAAACTTACTTGTCAACAAGAAAACTGAATTTTCGAAGTTTTTTAACTTTGATTAGAGAATTATTAAGGACAATAAACAAAGATCAAAATGACTTTGGAAATGTAAATCGGATCAGTTTTGACAAAGTTATGGCTGTTTGAAGTCTCAGAAGGTAATATTTGGGAACTTGGCAACTATTTCGTCACTGTAAATTTTGACAAGTAAACCGGATTACAGAAGTTTTTTAACTTTGATTACAGAATTATTAAGGACAATAAGCAACGATCAAAATGACTTTGAAAATATAAATCGGATCAGTTTTGACAAAGTTATGGCTGTTTAAAGTCTCATAAGGTAATTTTTGGGGATTTGGAAACTTACTTGTCAACATGAATTTTGAAAAGAAAACTGAACTTCCGAAGTTTTTCAACTTTGATTACAGAATTATTAAGGACAATAAGCAACGATCAAAATGACTTTGGAAATGTAAATCGGATCAGTTTTGACAAAGTTATGGCTGTTTGAAGTCTCAGAAGGTAATATTTGGGAATATGGCAACTATTTTGTCATTGTGACTTTTGACAAGTTAACCGAATTACTTAAGTTTTTTAACTTTGATTACAGAATTGTTAAGGACAATAAGCAACGATCTAAATGACTTTGGAAATGTAAATCGGATCAGTTTTGACAAAGTTATGGCTGTTTGAAGTCTCAGAAGCTAATTTTTTGGAATTTGAAAACTGACTTGTAAACATTACTTTTGACAAGTAAACCGAATTTCCAAAGTTTTTCAACTTTGATTCCAGAATTATTAAGGACAATAAAAAACGATCAAAATGACTTTGGAAATGTAAATCGGATCAGTTTTTGACAAAGTTATGGCTGTTTGAAGTCTCAAAGTTAATTTTTTGGAATTTAAAAACTAGCATGTCAACATGATTTTTCACAAAAAAACCAAAATCCCGAAGTTTTTCATCTTTGATTACAGAATTATTAAGGACAATTAACAGCGATCAAAATTCCTTTGGAAATGTAAATCGGATCAGTTTTGACAAAGTTATGGCTGTTTAAAGTCTCAGAAGGTAATTTTTGGTGATTTGGAAACTTACTTGTCAACATGAATTTTGACAAGAAAACTGAATTTCCGAAGTTTTTTAACTTCGATTACAGAATTATTAAGGACAATAAACAAGGATTAAAATGACTTTGGAAATGTAAATCGGATCAGTTTTTGACAAAGTTATGGCTGTTTGAAGTCTCAAAGTTAATTTTTTGGAATTTAAAAACTAGCATGTCAACATGAATTTTGAAAAGAAAACTGAAATTCCGAAGTTTTTCAACTTTGATTACAGAATTATTAAGGACAATAAGCAACGATCAAAATGACTTTGGAAATGTAAATCGGATCAGTTTTGACAAAGTTATGGCTGTTTGAAGTCTCAGAAGGTAATTTTTGGGGATTTGGAAACTTACTTGTCAACATGAATTTTGAAAAGAAAACTGAATTTCCGAAGTTTTTCAACTTTGATTACAGAATTATTAAGGACAATAAACAAGGATCAAAATGACTTTGGAAATGTAAATCGGATGAGTTTTGACAAAGTTATGGCTGTTTGAAGTCTCAGAAGGTAATATTTGGGAATTTGGCAACTATTTTATCATTGTGACTTTTGACAAGTTAACCGAATTACTGAAGTTTTTTTACTTTGATTACAGAATTATTAAGGACAATAAACAAGGACCAAAATGACTTTGGAAATGTAAATCGGATCAGTTTTGACAAAGTTATGGCTGTTTGAAGTCTCAGAAGGTAATTTTTTGGAATTTGGAAACTGACATGTCAACATGACTTTTGACAAGAAAACTGAATTTCCGAAGTTTTTCAACTTTGATTACAGAATTATTAAGGACAATAAACAAGGATCAAAATGACTTTGGAAATGTAAATCGGATCAGTTTTTGACAAAGTTATGGCTGTTTGAAGTCTCAGAAGGTAATTTTTGGGGATTTGGAAACTTACATGTCAACATGACTTTTGACAAGAAAACCGAATTTCCGAAGTTATTCATCTTTGATTACAGAATTATTAACGACAATAAACAAAGATCAAAATGACTTTGGAAATGTAAATCGGATCAGTATTGATAAAGTTATGGCTGTTTGAAGTCTCAGAAGGTAATATTTGGGAATTTGGCAACTATTTTGTCATTGTGACTTTTGACAAGTTTACCGAATTACTGAAGTTTTTTAACTTTGATTACAGAATTATTAAGGACAATAAGCAACGATCAAAATGACTTTGGAAATGTAAATCGGATCAGTTTTGACAAAGCTATGGCGGTTAGAAGTCTCAGAAGCTAAATTTTTGGAATTTGAAAACTGACTTGTAAACATTACTTTTGACAAGTAAACCGAATTTCCAAAGTTTTTCAACTTTGATTACAGAATTATTAAGGACAATAAAAAACGATCAAAATGACTTTGGAAATGTAAATCGGATCAGTTTTGACAAAGTTATGGTTGTTTATAAGTCTCAAAAGGTAATTTTTGGGGATTTTGCAACTTACTTGTCAACAAGAAAACTGAATTTTCGAAGTTTTTTAACTTTGATTACAGAATTATTAAGGACAATAAACAAAGATCAAAATGACTTTGGAAATGTAAATCGGATCAGTTTTGACAAAGTTATGGCTGTTTGAAGTCTCATAAGGTAATTTTTTGGAATTTGGAAACTGACATGTAAAAATGACTTTTGACAAGTAAACCGAATTTCCAAAGTTTTTCAACTTTGATTACAGAATTATTAAGGACAATGGACTTTGGACTTTGGAAATGTAAATCGGATCAGTTTTGACAAAGTTATGGCTGTTTAAAGTCTCATAAGGTAATTTTTGGGGATTTGGAAACTTACTTGTCAACATGAATTTTGAAAAGAAAACTGAATTTCCGAAGTTTTTCAACTTTGATTACAGAATTATTAAGGACAATAAGCAACGATCAAAATGACTTTGGAAATGTAAATCGGATCAGTTTTGACAAAGTTATGGCTGTTAAAAGTTTCAGAAGGTAATTTTTTGGAATTTGGAATCTAACATGTCAACATGACTTTTGACAACAAAAAACAAAATTCCGAAGTTTTTCATCTGTGATTACAGAATTATTAAGGACAATAAACAAGGATCAAAATGACTTTGAAAATGTAAATCGGATCAGTTTTGACAAAGTTATGGCTGTTTGAAGTCTCAGAAGGTAATATTTGGGAATTTGGCAATTTTTTTGTCATTGTGACTTTTGACAAGTAAACCGAATTACTGAAGTTTTTTAACTTTGATTACAGAAATATTAAGGACAATAAGCAACGATCAAAATGACTTTGGAAATGTAAATCGGATCAGTTTTGACAAAGTTATGGCTGTTTGAAGTCTCAGAAGGTAATTTTTTGGAATTTGGAATTTGACATGTCAAAATGACTTTTGACAAGTAAACCGAATTTCCAAAGTTTTTCAACTTTGATTACAGAATTATTTAGGACAATAAACAGCGATCAAATTGACTTTAGAAATGTAAATCGGATCAGTTTTTGACAAAGTTATGGCTGTTTGAAGTCTCAGAAGGTCATTTTTTGGAATTTGGAAACTGACATGTCAACATGACTTTTAACAAGAAAACTGAATTTCCGAAGTTTTTCAACTTTGATTACAGAACTATTAAGGACAATAAACAAGGATCAAAATGACTTTGGAAATGTAAATCGGATCAGTTCTTGACAAAGTTATGGCTGTTTGAAGTCTCAGAAGGTAATTTTATGGGGTTTGGAAACTTACTTGTCAACATGAATTTTGAAAAAAAAAATGAATTTCCGAAGTTTTTCAACTTTGATTACAGAATTCTTAAGGACAATAAGCAACGATCAAAATGACTTTGGAAATGTAAATCGGATCAGTTTTGACAAAGTTATGGCTGTTTGAAGTCTCAGAAGGTAATATTTGGGAACTTGGCAACTATTTCGTCATTGTAACTTTTGACAAGTAAACCGAATTACTGAAGTTTTTTAAGTTTGATTACAGAATTATTAAGGACAATAAGCAACGATCAAAATGACTTTGAAAATGTAAATCGGATCAGTTTTGACAAAGTTATGGCTGTTTAAAGTCTCATAAGGTAATTTTTGGGGATTTGGAAACTTACTTGTCAACATGAATTTTGAAAAAAAAAACTGAATTTCCGAAGTTTTTCAACTTTGATTACAGAATTATTCAGGACAATAAGCAACGATCAAAATGACTTTGGAAATGTAAATCGGATCAGTTTTGACAAAGTTATGGCTGTTTGAAGTCTCAGAAGGTAAAATTTGGGAATTTGGCAACTATTTTGTCATTGTGACTTTTGACAAGTTAACCGAATTACTGAAGTTTTTTAGCTTTGATTACAGAATTATACAGGACAATGAACAAGGACCAAAATGACTTTGGAAATGTAAATCGGATCAGTTTTGACAAAGTTATGGCTGTTTGAAGTCTCAGAAGGTAATTTTTTGGAATTTGGAAACTGACATGTCAACATGACTTTTGACAAGAAAACTGAATTTCCGAAGTTTTTCAACTTTGATTACAGAATTATTAAGGACAATAAACAAGGATCAAAATGACTTTGGAAATGTAAATCGGATCAGTTTTTGACAAAGTTATGGCTATTTGAAGTCTCACAAGGTAATTTTATGGGGTTTGGAAACTTACATGTCAACATGACTTTTGACAAGAAAACCGAATTTCCGAAGTTTTTCATCTTTGATTACAGAATTATTAACGACAATAAACAAAGATCAAAATGACTTTGGAAATGTAAATCGGATCAGTTTTGACAAAGTTATGGCTGTTAAAAGTCTCAGAAGGTAATTTTTTGGAATTTGGAATCTAACATGTCCACATGATTTTTGACAAAAAAAACAAAATTCCGAAGTTTTTCATCTTTGATTACAGAATTATTAAGGACAATAAACAAGGATCAAAATGACTTTGAAAATGTAAATCGGATCAGTTTTGACAAAGTTATGGCTGTTTGAAGTGTCAGAAGGTAATATTTGGGAATGTGGCAATTTTTTTGTCATTGTGACTTTTGAAAAGTAAACCGAATTACTGAAGTTTTTTAACTTTGATTACAGAAATATTAAGGACAATAAGCAACGATCAAAATGACTTTGGAAATGTAAATCGGATCAGTTTTGACAAAGTTATGGCTGTTTGAAGTCTCAGAAGGTAATTTTTTGGAATTTGGAATTTGACATGTCAAAATAACTTTTGACAAGTAAACCGAATTTCCAAAGTTTTTCAACTTTGATAACAGAATTATTTAGGACAATAAACAGCGATCAAATTGACTTTAGGAATGTAAATCGGATCAGTTTTTGACAAAGTTATGGCTGTTTGAAGTCTCAAAAATAATTTTTTGGAATTTGGAAACTTACTTGTCAACATGAATTTTGAAAAGAAAACTGAATTTCCGAAGTTTTTCATCTTTGATTACAAAAATTATTAACGACCATAAACAAAGATCAAAATGACTTTGGAAATGTAAATCGGATCAGTATTGATAAAGTTATGGCTGTTTGAAGTCTCAGAAGGTAATATTTGGGAATTTGGCAACTATTTTGTCATTGTGACTTTTGACAAGTAAACCGAATTACTGAAGTTTTTTAACTCTGATTACAGAATTATTAAGGACAATAAGCAACGATCAAAATGACTTTGAAAATGTAAATCGGATCAGTTTTGACAAAGTTATGGCTGTTTAAAGTCTCAGAAGGTAATATTTGGGAACTTGGCAACTATTTCGTCATTGTAACTTTTGACAAGTAAACCGAATTACTGAAGTTTTTTAAGTTTGATTACAGAATTATTAAGGACAATAAGCAACGATCAAAATGACTTTGAAAATGTAAATCGGATCAGTTTTGACAAAGTTATGGCTGTTTAAAGTCTCATAAGGTAATTTTTGGGGATTTGGAAACTTACTTGTCAACATGAATTTTGAAAAAAAAAACTGAATTTCCGAAGTTTTTCAACTTTGATTACAGAATTATTCAGGACAATAAGCAACGATCAAAATGACTTTGGAAATGTAAATCGGATCAGTTTTGACAAAGTTATGGCTGTTTGAAGTCTCAGAAGGTAAAATTTGGGAATTTGGCAACTATTTTGTCATTGTGACTTTTGACAAGTTAACCGAATTACTGAAGTTTTTTAGCTTTGATTACAGAATTATACAGGACAATGAACAAGGACCAAAATGACTTTGGAAATGTAAATCGGATCAGTTTTGACAAAGTTATGGCTGTTTGAAGTCTCAGAAGGTAATTTTTTGGAATTTGGAAACTGACATGTCAACATGACTTTTGACAAGAAAACTGAATTTCCGAAGTTTTTCAACTTTGATTACAGAATTATTAAGGACAATAAACAAGGATCAAAATGACTTTGGAAATGTAAATCGGATCAGTTTTTGACAAAGTTATGGCTATTTGAAGTCTCACAAGGTAATTTTATGGGGTTTGGAAACTTACATGTCAACATGACTTTTGACAAGAAAACCGAATTTCCGAAGTTTTTCATCTTTGATTACAGAATTATTAACGACAATAAACAAAGATCAAAATGACTTTGGAAATGTAAATCGGATCAGTTTTGACAAAGTTATGGCTGTTAAAAGTCTCAGAAGGTAATTTTTGGAATTTGGAATCTAACATGTCCACATGATTTTTGACAAAAAAAACAAAATTCCGAAGTTTTTCATCTTTGATTACAGAATTATTAAGGACAATAAACAAGGATCAAAATGACTTTGAAAATGTAAATCGGATCGGTTTTGACAAAGTTATGGCTGTTTGAAGTGTCAGAAGGTAATATTTGGGAATGTGGCAATTTTTTTGTCATTGTGACTTTTGAAAAGTAAACCGAATTACTGAAGTTTTTTAACTTTGATTACAGAAATATTAAGGACAATAAGCAACGATCAAAATGACTTTGGAAATGTAAATCGGATCAGTTTTGACAAAGTTATGGCTGTTTGAAGTCTCAGAAGGTAATTTTTTGGAATTTGGAATTTGACATGTCAAAATAACTTTTGACAAGTAAACCGAATTTCCAAAGTTTTTCAACTTTGATAACAGAATTATTTAGGACAATAAACAGCGATCAAATTGACTTTAGGAATGTAAATCGGATCAGTTTTTGACAAAGTTATGGCTGTTTGAAGTCTCAAAAATAATTTTTTGGAATTTGGAAACTTACTTGTCAACATGAATTTTGAAAAGAAAACTGAATTTCCGAAGTTTTTCATCTTTGATTACAGAATTATTAACGACCATAAACAAAGATCAAAATGACTTTGGAAATGTAAATCGGATCAGTATTGATAAAGTTATGGCTGTTTGAAGTCTCAGAAGGTAATATTTGGGAATTTGGCAACTATTTTGTCATTGTGACTTTTGACAAGTAAACCGAATTACTGAAGTTTTTTAACTCTGATTACAGAATTATTAAGGACAATAAGCAACGATCAAAATGACTTTGAAAATGTAAATCGGATCAGTTTTGACAAAGTTATGGCTGTTTAAAGTCTCATAAGGTAATTTTTGGGGATTTGGAAACTTACTTGTCAACATGACTTTTGACAAGAAAACTGAATTTCCGAAGTTTTTCAACTTTGATTACAGAATTATTAAGGACAATAAAAAACGATCAAAATGACTTTGGAAATGTAAATCGGATCAGTTTTTGACAAAGTTATGGCTGTTTGAAGTCTCAGAAGGTAATTTTATGGGGTTTGGAAACTTACATGTCAACATGACTTTTGACAAGAAAACCGAATTTCCGAAGTTTTTCATCTTTGATTACAGAATTATTAACGACCATAAACAAAGATCAAAATGACTTTGGAAATGTAAATCGGATCAGTATTGATAAAGTTATGGCTGTTTGAAGTCTCAGAAGGTAATATTTGGGAATTTGGCAACTATTTTGTCATTGTGACTTTTGACAAGTTAACCGAATTACTGAAGTTTTTTAACTTTGATTACAGAATTATTAAGGACAATAAGCAACGATCAAAATGACTTTGAAAATGTAAATCGGATCAGTTTTGACAAAGTTATGGCGGTTTGAAGTCTCAGAAGCTTATTTTTTGGAATTTGAAAACTGACTTGTAAACATTACTTTTGACAAGTAAACCGAATTTCCAAAGTTTTTCAACTTTGATTACAGAATTATTAAGGACAATAAAAAACGATCAAAATGACTTTGGAAATGTAAATCGGATCAGTTTTGACAAAGTTATGGCTGTTTAAAGTCTCATAAGGTAATTTTCGGGGATTTGGAAACTTACTTGTCAACATGAATTTTGAAAAAAAAACTGAATTTCCGAAGTTTTTCAACTTTGATTACAGAATTATTAAGGACAATAAGCAACGATCAAAATGACTTTGGAAATGTAAATCGGATCAGTTTTGACAAAGTTATGGCTGTTTGAAGTCTCAGAAGGTAATATTTGGGAATTTGGCAACTATTTTGTCATTGTGACTTTTGACAAGTTAACCGAATTACTGAAGTTTTTTAACTTTGATTACAGAATGATTAAGGACAATAAACAACGATCAAAATGACTTTGGAAATGTAAATCGGATCAGTTTTGACAAAGTTATGGCTGTTTGAAGTCTCAGAAGGTAATTTTTTGGAATTTGGAAACTGACATGTCAACATGACTTTTGACAAGAAAACTGAATTTCCGAAGTTTTTCAACTTTGATTACAGAATTATTAAGGACAATAAACAAGGATCAAAATGACTTTGGAAATGTAAATCGGATCAGTTTTTGACAAAGTTATGGCTGTTTAAAGTCTCAAAGTTAATTTTTTTGAATATGAAAACTAGCATGTCAACATGATTTTTCACAAAAAAACCAAAATCCCGAAATTTTTCATTTTTGATTACAGAATTATTAAGGACAATTAACAGCGATCAAAATGCCTTTGGAAATGTAAATCGGATCAGTTTTGACAAAGTTATGGCTGTTTAAAGTCTCAGAAGGTAATTTTTGGGGATTTGGAAACTTACTTGTCAACATGAATTTTGACAAGATAACTGAATTTCCGAAGTTTTTCAATTTCGATTACAGAATTATTAAGGACAATAAACAAGGATTAAAATGACTTTGGAAATGTAAATCGGATCAGTTTTTGACAAAGTTATGGCTGTTTGAAGTCTCAGAAGGTAATTTTTTGGAATTTGGAAACTGACATGTCAACATGACTTTTGACAAGAAAACTGAATTTCCAAAGTTTTTTAACTTTGATTACAGAATTATTAAGGACAATAAGCAACGATCAAAATGACTTTGGAAATGTAAATCGGATCAGTTTTGACAAAGTTATGGCGGTTTGAAGTCTCAGAAGCTAATTTTTTGGAATTTGAAAACTGACTTGTAAACATTACTTTTGACAAGTTAACCGAATTTCCAAAGTTTTTCAACTTTGATTACAGAATTATTAACGACCATAAACAAAGATCAAAATGACTTTGGAAATGTAAATCGGATCAGTATTGATAAAGTTATGGCTGTTTGAAGTCTCAGAAGGTAATATTTGGGAATTTGGCAACTATTTTGTCATTGTGACTTTTGACAAGTTAACCGAATTACTGAAGTTTTTTAACTTTGATTACAGAATTATTAAGGACAAAGCAGCGATCAAAATGACTTTGAAAATGTAAATCGGATCAGTTTTGACAAAGTTATGGCGGTTTGAAGTCTCAGAAGCTTATTTTTTGGAATTTGAAAACTGACTTGTAAACATTACTTTTGACAAGTAAACCGAATTTCCAAAGTTTTTCAACTTTGATTACAGAATTATTAAGGACAATAAACAAAGATCAAAATGACTTTGGAAATGTAAATCGGATAAGTTTTGACAAAGTTATGGCTGTTTGAAGTCTCAGAAGGTAATATTTGGGAACTTGGCAACTATTTCGTCATTGTAACTTTTGACAAGTAAACCGAATTACTGAAGTTTTTTAACTTTTATTACAGAATTATTAAGGACAATAAGCAACGATCAAAATGACTTTGGAAATGTAAATCGGATCAGTTTTGACAAAGTTATGGCTGTTTAAAGTCTCAGAAGGTAATTTTTGGGGATTTTGAAACTTACTTGTCAACAAGAAAACTGAATTTTCAAAGTTTTTTAACTTTAATTACAGAATTATTAAGGACAATAAACAAAGATCAAAATGACTTTGGAAATGTAAATCGGATCAGTTTTGACAAAGTTATGGCTGTTTGAAGTCTCAGAAGGTAATATTTGGGAACTTGGCAACATTTCGTCATTGTAACTTTTGACAAGTAAACCGAATTACTGAAGTTTTTTAACTTTTATTACAGAATTATTAAGGACAATAAGCAACGATCAAAATGACTTTGAAAATGTAAATCGGATCAGTTTTGACAAAGTTATGGCTGTTTAAAGTCTCATAAGGTAATTTTTTGGAATTTGGAAACTGACATGTAAACATGACTTTTGACAAGTAAACCGAATTTCCGAAGTTTTTCAACTTTGATTACAGAATTATTAAGGACAAAAAAAAACGATCAAAATGACTTTGGAAATGTAAATCGGATCAGTTTTGACAAAGTTATGGCTGTTTGAAGTCTCAGAAGGTAATATTTGGGAATTTGGCAACTATTTTGTCATTGTGACTTTTGACAAGTTAACCGAATTACTGAAGTTTTTTAACTTTGATTACAGAATTATTAAGGACAATAAACAACGATCAAAATGACTTTGGAAATGTAAATCGGATCAGTTTTGACAAAGTTATGGCTGTTTGAAGTCTCAGAAGGTAATTTTTTGGAATTAGGAAACTGACATGTCAACATGACTTTTGACAAGAAAACTGAATTTCCGAAGTTTTTCAACTTTGATTACAGAATTATTAAGGACAATAAACAAGGATCAACATGACTTTGGAAATGTAAATCGGATCAGTTTTTGACAAAGTTATGGCTGTTTAAAGTCTCAAAGTTAATTTTTTGGAATATGAAAACTAGCATGTCAACATGATTTTTCACAAAAAAACCAAAATCCTGAAATTTTTCATTTTTGATTACAGAATTATTAAGGACAATTAACAGCGATCAAAATGCCTTTGGAAATGTAAATCGGATCAGTTTTGACAAAGTTATGGCTGTTTAAAGTCTCAGAAGGTAATTTTTGGGGATTTGGAAACTTACTTGTCAACATGAATTTTGACAAGATAACTGAATTTCCGAAGTTTTTCAATTTCGATTACAGAATTATTAAGGACAATAAACAAGGATTAAAATGACTTTGGAAATGTAAATCGGATCAGTTTTTGACAAAGTTATGGCTGTTTGAAGTCTCAGAAGGTAATTTTTTGGAATCTGGAATCTAACATGTCAACATGACTTTTGACAAAAAAAAACAAAATTCCAAAGTTTTTTAACTTTGATTACAGAATTATTAAGGACAATAAACAAAGATCAAAATGACTTTGGAAATGTAAATCGGATCAGTTTTGACAAAGTTATGGCTGTTTGAAGTCTCAGAAGGTAATATTTGGGAACTTGGCAACTATTTCGTCATTGTAACTTTTGACAAGTAAACCGAATTACTGAAGTTTTTTAACTTTTATTTCAGAATTATTAAGGACAATAAGCAACGATCAAAATGACTTTGAAAATGTAAATCGGATCAGTTTTGACAAAGTTATGGCTGTTTTAAGTCTCATAAGGTAATTTTTTGGAATTTGGAAACTGACATGTAAACATGACTTTTGACAAGTTAACCGAATTTCCAAAGTTTTTCAACTTTGATTACAGAATTATTAAGGACAATAAAAAACGATCAAAATGACTTTGGAAATGTAAATCAGATCAGTTTTGACAAAGTTATGGCTGTTTAAAGTCTCATAAGGTAATTTTTGGGGATTTGGAAACTTACTTGTCAACATGAATTTTGAAAAGAAAACTGAATTTCCGAAGTTTTTCAATTTCGATTACAGAATTATTAAGGACAATAAACAAGGATTAAAATGACTTTGGAAATGTAAATCGGATCAGTTTTTGACAAAGTTATGGCTGTTTGAAGTCTCAGAAGGTAATTTTTTGGAATTTGGAATCTAACATGTCAACATGACTTTTGACAAAAAAAAACAAAATTCCGAAGTTTTTCAACTTTGATTACAGAATTATTAAGGACAATAAACAAGGATCAAAATGACTTTGGAAATGTAAATCGGATCAGTTTTTGACAAAGTTATGGCTGTTTGAAGTCTCAAAGTTAATTTTTTGGAATTTGAAAACTAGCACGTCAACATGATTTTTCACAAAAAAACCAAAATCCCGAAATTTTTCATTTTTGATTACAGAATTATTAAGGACAATTAACAGCGATCAAAATGCCTTTGGAAATGTAAATCGGATCAGTTTTGACAAAGTTATGGCTGTTTAAAGTCTCAGAAGGTAATTTTTGGGGATTTGGAAACTTACTTGTCAACATGAATTTTGACAAGATAACTGAATTTCCGAAGTTTTTCAATTTCGATTACAGAATTATTAAGGACAATAAACAAGGATTAAAATGACTTTGGAAATGTAAATCGGATCAGTTTTTGACAAAGTTATGGCTGTTTGAAGTCTCAGAAGGTAATTTTTTGGAATTTGGAATCTAACATGTCAACATGACTTTTGACAAAAAAAAACAAAATTCCGAAGTTTTTCATCTTTGATTACAGAATTATTAAGGACAATAAACAAGGATCAAAATGACTTTGAAAATGTTAATCGGATCAGTTTTGACAAAGTTATGGCTGTTTGAAGTCTCAGAAGGTAAAATTTGGGATTTTGGCAATTTTTTTTTCATTGTGACTTTTGACAAGTAAACCGAATTACTGAAGTTTTTTAACTTTGATTACAGAAATATTAAGGACAATAAGCAAAGATCAAAATGACTTTGGAAATGTAAATCGGATCAGTTTTGACAAAGTTATGGCTGTTTGAAGTCTCAGAAGGTTATTTTTGGGAATTTGGCAACTATTTTTTCATTATGACTTTTGACATGTAAACTGAATCTCCGAAGTTTTCCAACTTTGATAACAGAATTATTAAGGACAATAAACAACGATCAAAATGACTTTGGAAATGTAAATCGGATCAGTTTTGACAAAGTTATGGCTGTTTGAAGTCTCAGAAGGTAATTTTTTGGAATTTGGAAACTGACATGTAAACATGACTTTCGACAAGTAAACCGAATTTCCAAAGTTTTTCAACTTTGATTACAGAATTATTAAGGACAATAAAAAACGATCAAAATGACTTTGGAAATGTAAATCAGATCAGTTTTGACAAAGTTATGGCTGTTTAAAGTCTCAGAAGGTAATTTTTGGGGATTTTGAAACTTACTTGTCAACAAGAAAACTGAATTTTCGAAGTTTTTTAACTTTGATTACAGAATTATTAAGGACAATAAACAAAGATCAAAATGACTTTGGAAATGTAAATCGGATCAGTTTTGACAAAGTTATGGCTGTTTGAAGTCTCAGAAGGTAATATTTGGGAACTTGGCAACTATTTCGTCATTGTAACTTTTGACAAGTAAACCGAATTACTGAAGTTTTTTAACTTTTATTTCAGAATTATTAAGGACAATAAGCAACGATCAAAATGACTTTGGAAATGTAAATCGGATCAGTTTTGACAAAGTTATGGCGGTTTGAAGTCTCAGAAGCTAATTTTTTGGAATTTGAAAACTGACTTGTAAACATTACTTTTGACAAGTAAACCGAATTTCCAAAGTTTTTCAACTTTGATTACAGAATTATTAAGGACAATAAAAAACGATCAAAATGACTTTGGAAATGTAAATCGGATCAGTTTTGACAAAGTTATGGCTGTTTAAAGTCTCAGAAGGTAATTTTTGGGGATTTTGAAACTTACTTGTCAACAAGAAAACTGAATTTTCGAAGTTTTTCAATTTCGATTACAGAATTATTAAGGACAATAAACAAGGATTAAAATGACTTTGGAAATGTAAATCGGATCAGTTTTTGACAAAGTTATGGCTGTTTGAAGTCTCAGAAGGTAATTTTTTGGAATTTGGAATCTAACATGTCAACATGACTTTTGACAAAAAAAAACAAAATTCCGAAGTTTTTCATCTTTGATTACAGAATTATTAAGGACAATAAACAAGGATCAAAATGACTTTGAAAATGTTAATCGGATCAGTTTTGACAAAGTTATGGCTGTTTGAAGTCTCAGAAGGTAAAATTTGGGAATTTGGCAATTTTTTTTTCATTGTGACTTTTGACAAGTAAACCGAATTACTGAAGTTTTTTAACTTTGATTACAGAAATATTAAGGACAATAAGCAAAGATCAAAATGACTATGGAAATGTAAATCGGATCAGTTTTGACAAAGTTATGGCTGTTTGAAGTCTCAGAAGGTTATTTTTTGGGAATTTGGCAACTATTTTTTCATTATGACTTTTGACATGTAAACTGAATCTCCGAAGTTTTCCAACTTTGATAACAGAATTATTAAGGACAATAAACAACGATCAAAATGACTTTGGAAATGTAAATCGGATCAGTTTTGACAAAGTTATGGCTGTTTGAAGTCTCAGAAGGTAATTTTTTGGAATTTGGAAACTGACATGTAAACATGACTTTCGACAAGTAAACCGAATTTCCAAAGTTTTTCAACTTTGATTACAGAATTATTAAGGACAATAAAAAACGATCAAAATGACTTTGGAAATGTAAATCAGATCAGTTTTGACAAAGTTATGGCTGTTTAAAGTCTCAGAAGGTAATTTTTGGGGATTTTGAAACTTACTTGTCAACAAGAAAACTGAATTTTCGAAGTTTTTTAACTTTGATTACAGAATTATTAAGGACAATAAACAAAGATCAAAATGACTTTGGAAATGTAAATCGGATCAGTTTTGACAAAGTTATGGCTGTTTGAAGTCTCAGAAGGTAATATTTGGGAACTTGGCAACTATTTCGTCATTGTAACTTTTGACAAGTAAACCGAATTACTGAAGTTTTTTAACTTTTATTTCAGAATTATTAAGGACAATAAGCAACGATCAAAATGACTTTGGAAATGTAAATCGGATCAGTTTTGACAAAGTTATGGCGGTTTGAAGTCTCAGAAGCTAATTTTTTGGAATTTGAAAACTGACTTGTAAACATTACTTTTGACAAGTAAACCGAATTTCCAAAGTTTTTCAACTTTGATTACAGAATTATTAAGGACAATAAAAAACGATCAAAATGACTTTGGAAATGTAAATCGGATCAGTTTTGACAAAGTTATGGCTGTTTAAAGTCTCAGAAGGTAATTTTTGGGGATTTTGAAACTTACTTGTCAACAAGAAAACTGAATTTTCGAAGTTTTTTAACTTTGATTACAGAATTATTAAGGACAATAAACAAAGATCAAAATGACTTTGGAAATGTAAATCGGATCAGTTTTGACAAAGTTATGGCTGTTTGAAGTCTCAGAAGGTAATATTTGGGAACTTGGCAACTATTTCGTCATTGTAACTTTTGACAAGTAAACCGAATTACTGAAGTTTTTTAACTTTTATTTCAGAATTATTAAGGACAATAAGCAACGATCAAAATGACTTTGAAAATGTAAATCGGATCAGTTTTGACAAAGTTATGGCTGTTTTAAGTCTCATAAGGTAATTTTTTGGAATTTGGAAACTGACATGTAAACATGACTTTCCAAAGTTTTTCAACTTTGATTACAGAATTATTAAGGACAATAAAAAACGATCAAAATGACTTTGGAAATGTAAATCGGATCAGTTTTGACAAAGTTATGGCTGTTTAAATCCCATAAGGTAATTTTTGGGGATTTGGAAACTTACTTGTCAACATGAATTTTGACAAAAAAAAAAACAAAATCCCGAAGTTTTTCAACTTTGATTACAGAATTATTAAGGACAATAAACAAGGATCAAAATGACTTTGGAAATGTAAATCGGATCAGCTTTTGACAAAGTTATGGCAGTTTGAAGTCTCAAAGTTAATTTTTTGGAATTCGGAAACTAGCATGTCAACATGACTTTTGACAAAAAAACCAAAATCCCGAAGTTTTTTATCTTTGATTACAGAATTATTAAGGACAATTAACAACGATCAAAATGCCTTTGGAAATGTAAATCGGATCAGTTTTGACAAAGTTATGGCTGTTTAAAGTCTCAGAAGGTAATTTTTTGGAATTTGGAAACTAACATGTCAACATGATTTTTGACAAAAAAAAACAAAATCCCGAAGTTTTTCAACTTTGATTACAGAATTATTAAGGACAATAAACAAGGATCAAAATGACTTTGGAAATGTAAATCGGATCAGTTTTTGACAAAGTTATGGCAGTTTGAAGTCTCAAAGTTAATTTTTTGGAATTCGGAAACTAGCATGTCAACATGACTTTTGACAAAAAAATCAAAATCCCGAAGTTTTTTATCTTTGATTACAGAATTATTAAGGACAATTAACAACGATCAAAGTGCCTTTGGAAATGTAAATCGGATCAGTTTTGACAAAGTTATGGCTGTTTAAAGTCTCAGAAGGTAATTTTTGGGGATTTGGAAACTTACTTGTCAACATGAATTTTACTGAATTTCCGAAGTTTTTCAACTTTGATTACAGAATAATTATGGACAATAAACAAGGATTAAAATGACTTTGGAAATGTAAATCGGATCAGTTTTTGACAAAGTTATGGCTATTTGAAGTCTCAGAAGGTAATTTTTTGGAATTTGGAAACTGACATGTCAACATGATTTTTGACAAAAAAAAAACAAAATCCCGAAGTTTTTCATCTTTGATTACAGAATTATTAAGGACAATAAACAAGGATCAAAATGACTTTGGAAATGTAAATCGGATCAGTTTTGACAAAGTCATGCCTGTTTTAAGTCTCAGAAGGTAATTTTTGGGGATTTGGAAACTTACATGTCAACATGACTTTTGACAAGAAAACTGAATTTCCGAAGTTTTTCAACTTTGATTACAGAATTATTGAGGACAATAAACAACGATCAAAATGACTTTGGAACAGTAAATCGGATCAGTTTTGACAAAGTTATGGCTGGTTGAAGTCTCAGAAGGTAATATTTGGGAATTTGGCAATTTTTTTGTCATTCTGACTTTTGACAAGTCAACCGATTTTCCGCAGTTTTTCATCTTTGATTACAGAATTATTAAGGACAATAAACAACGATCAAAATGACTTTGGAAATGTAAATCGGATCAGTTTTGACAAAGTCATGCCTGTTTAAAGTCTCAGAAGGTAATTTTTGGGGATTTGGAAACTTACTTGTCAACATGAATTTTGACAAAAAAAAAACAAAATCCCGAAGTTTTTCAACTTTGATTACAGAATTATTAAGGACAATAAACAAGGATCAAAATGACTTTGGAAATGTAAATCGGATCAGTTTTTGACAAAGTTATGGCAGTTTGAAGTCTCAAAGTTAATTTTTTGGAATTCGGAAACTAGCATGTCAACATGACTTTTGACAAAAAAACCAAAATCACGAAGTTTTTTATCTTTGATTACAGAATTATTAAGGACAATTAACAACGATCAAAATGCCTTTGGAAATGTAAATCGGATCAGTTTTGACAAAGTTATGGCTGTTTAAAGTCTCAGAAGGTAATTTTTGGGGATTTGGAAACTTACTTGTCAACATGAATTTTGACAAGAAAACTGAATTTCCGAAGTTTTTCAACTTTGATTACAGAATTATTAAGGACAATAAACAAGGATCAAAATGACTTTTGAAATGTAAATCGGATCAGTTTTTGACAAAGTTATGGCAGTTTAAATTCTCAAAGCTAATTTTTTGGAATTCGGAAACTAGCATGTCAACATGACTTTTGATAAGAGAACCAAAATCCCGAAGTTTTTCATCTTTGATTACAGAATTATTAAGGACAATTAACAACGATCAAAATGCCTTTGGAAATGTAAATCGGATCAGTTTTGACAAAGTTATGGCTGTTTAAAGTCTCAGAAGGTAATTTTTGAGGATTTGGAAACTTACTTGTCAACATGAATTTTACTGAATTTCCGAAGTTTTTCAACTTTGATTACAGAATAATTATGGACAATAAACAAGGATTAAAATGACTTTGGAAATGTAAATCGGATCAGTTTTGACAAAGTTATGGCTGTTTAAAGTCTCAGAAGGTAATTTTTGGGGATTTGGAAACTTACTTGTCAACATGAATTTTGACAAGAAAACTGAATTTCCGAAGTTTTTCAACTTTGATTACAGAATTATTAAGGACAATAAACAAGGATCAAAATGACTTTGGAAATGTAAATCGGATCAGTTTTTGACAAAGTTATGGCAGTTTAAATTCTCAAAGCTAATTTTTTGGAATTCGGAAACTAGCATGTCAACATGACTTTTGATAAGAGAACCAAAATCCCGAAGTTTTTCATCTTTGATTACAGAATTATTAAGGACAATTAACAACGATCAAAATGCCTTTGGAAATGTAAATCGGATCAGTTTTGACAAAGTTATGGCTGTTTAAAGTCTCAGAAGGTAATTTTTGGGGATTTGGAAACTTACTTGTCAACATGAATTTTGACAAGAAAACTGAATTTCCGAAGTTTTTCAACTTTGATTACAGAATTATTAAGGACAATAAACAAGGATCAAAATGACTTTGGAAATGTAAATCGGATCAGTTTTTGACAAAGTTATGGCAGTTTGAAGTCTCAAAGTTAATTTTTTGGAATTCGGAAACTAGCATGTCAACATGACTTTTGACAAAAAAAGCAAAATCCCGAAGTTTTTTATCTTTGATTACAGAATTATTAAGGACAATTAACAACGATCAAAGTGCCTTTGGAAATGTAAATCGGATCAGTTTTGACAAAGTTATGGCTGTTTAAAGTCTCAGAATGTAATTTTTGGGGATTTGGAAACTTACTTGTCAACATGAATTTTACTGAATTTCCGAAGTTTTTCAACTTTGATTACAGAATAATTATGGACAATAAACAAGGATTAAAATGACTTTGGAAATGTAAATCGGATCAGTTTTCGACAAAGTTATGGCTATTTGAAGTCTCAGAAGGTAATTTTTTGGAATTTGGAAACTGACATGTCAACATGATTTTTGACAAAAAAAAAACAAAATCCCGAAGTTTTTCATCTTTGATTACAGAATTATTAAGGACAATAAACAAGGATCAAAATGACTTTGGAAATGTAAATCGGATCAGTTTTGACAAAGTCATGCCTGTTTTAAGTCTCAGAAGGTAATTTTTGGGGATTTGGAAACTTACATGTCAACATGACTTTTGACAAGAAAACTGAATTTCCGAAGTTTTTCAACTTTGATTACAGAATTATTGAGGACAATAAACAACGATCAAAATGACTTTGGAACAGTAAATCGGATCAGTTTTGACAAAGTTATGGCTGGTTGAAGTCTCAGAAGGTAATATTTGGGAATTTGGCAATTTTTTTGTCATTCTGACTTTTGACAAGTCAACCGATTTTCCGCAGTTTTTCATCTTTGATTACAGAATTATTAAGGACAATAAACAACGATCAAAATGACTTTGGAAATGTAAATCGGATCAGTTTTGACAAAGTCATGCCTGTTTAAAGTCTCAGAAGGTAATTTTTGGGGGATTTGGAAACTTACTTGTCAACATGAATTTTGACAAGAAAACTGAATTTCCGAAGTTTTTCAACTTTGATTACAGAATTATTAAGGACAATAAACAAGGATCAAAATGACTTTTGAAATGTAAATCGGATCAGTTTTTGACAAAGTTATGGCAGTTTAAATTCTCAAAGCTAATTTTTTGGAATTCGGAAACTAGCATGTCAACATGACTTTTGATAAGAGAACCAAAATCCCGAAGTTTTTCATCTTTGATTACAGAATTATTAAAGACAATTAACAACGATCAAAATGCCTTTGGAAATGTAAATCGGATCAGTTTTGACAAAGTTATGGCTGTTTAAAGTCTCAGAAGGTAATTTTTGAGGATTTGGAAACTTACTTGTCAACATGAATTTTACTGAATTTCCGAAGTTTTTCAACTTTGATTACAGAATAATTATGGACAATAAACAAGGATTAAAATGACTTTGGAAATGTAAATCGGATCAGTTTTTGACAAAGTTATGGCTATTTGAAGTCTCAGAAGGTAATTTTTTGGAATTTGGAAACTGACATGTCAACATGATTTTTGACAAAAAAAAACAAAATCCCGAAGTTTTTCATCTTTGATTACAGAATTATTAAGGACAATAAACAAGGATCAAAATGACTTTGGAAATGTAAATCGGATCAGTTTTGACAAAGTCATGCCTGTTTTAAGTCTCAGAAGGTAATTTTTTGGGATTTGGAAACTTACATGTCAACATGACTTTTGACAAGAAAACTGAATTTCCGAAGTTTTTCAACTTTGATTACAGAATTATTGAGGACAATAAACAACGATCAAAATAACTTTAAAACAGTAAATCGGATCAGTTTTGACAAAGTTATGGCTGGTTGAAGTCTCAGAAGGTAATATTTGGGAATTTGGCAATTTTTTTGTCATTGTGACTTTTGACAAGTCAACCGATTTTCCGCAGTTTTTCATCTTTGATTACAGAATTATTAAGGACAATAAACAACGATCAAAATGACTTTGGAAATGTAAATCGGATCAGTTTTGACAAAGTCATGCCTGTTTAAAGTCTCAGAAGGTAATTTTTGGGGATTTGGAAACTTACTTGTCAACATGAATTTTGACAAGAAAACTGAATTTCCGAAGTTTTTCAACTTTGATTACAGAATAATTGAGGACAATAAACAAGGATTAAAATGACTTTGGAAATGTAAATTGGATTAGTTTTTGACAAAGTTATGGCTATTTGAAGTCTCAGAAGGTAATTTTTTGGAATTTGGATACTAGCATGTCAACATGACTTTTGACAAAAAAACCAAAATCCCGAAGTTTTTTATCTTTGATTACAGAATTATAAAGGACAATTAACAACGATCAAAATGCCTTTGGAAATGTAAATCGGATCAGTTTTGACAAAGTTATGGCTGTTTAAAGTCTCAGAAGGTAATTTTTGGGGATTTGGAAACTTACTTGTCAACATGAATTTTGACAAGAAAACTGAATTTCCGAAGCTTTTCAACTTTGATTACAGAATTATTAAGGACAATAAACAAGGATCAAAATGACTTTTGAAATGTAAATCGGATCAGTTTTTGACAAAGTTATGGCAGTTTAAAGTCTCAAAGCTAATTTTTTGGAATTCGGAAACTAGCATGTCAACATGACTTTTGACAAAAGAACCAAAATCCCGAAGTTTTTCATCTTTGATTACAGAATTATTAAGGACAATTAACAACGATCAAAATGCCTTTGGAAATGTAAATCGGATCAGTTTTGACAAAGTTATGGCTGTTTAAAGTCTCAGAAGGTAATTTTTGGGGATTTGGAAACTTAATTGGCAACATGAATTTTACTGAATTTCCGAAGTTTTTCAACTTTGATTACAGAATAATTATGGACAATAAACAAGGATTAAAATGACTTTGGAAATGTAAATCGGATCAGTTTTTGACAAAGTTATGGCTATTTGAAGTCTCAGAAGGTAATTTTTTGGAATTTGGAAACTGACATTTCAACATGATTTTTGACAAAAAAAAACAAAATCCCGAAGTTTTTCATCTTTGATTACAGAATTATTAAGGACAATAAACAAGGATCAAAATGACTTTGGAAATGTAAATCGGATCAGTTTCGACAAAGTCATGCCTGTTTTAAGTCTCAGAAGGTAATTTTTGGTGATTTGGAAACTTACATGTCAACATGACTTTTGACAAGAAAACTGAATTTCCGAAGTTTTTCAACTTTGATTACAGAATTATTGAGGACAATAAACAACGATCAAAATGACTTTAAAACAGTAAATCGGATCAGTTTTGACAAAGTTATGGCTGGTTGAAGTCTCAGAAGGTAATATTTGGGAATTTGGCAATTTTTTTGTCATTGTGACTTTTGACAAGTCAACCGATTTTCCGCAGTTTTTCATCTTTGATTACAGAATTATTAAGGACAATAAACAACGATCAAAATGACTTTGGAAATGTAAATCGGATCAGTTTTGACAAAGTCATGCCTGTTTAAAGTCTCAGAAGGTAATTTTTGGGGATTTGGAAACTTACTTGTCAACATGAATTTTGACAAGAAAACTGAATTTCCGAAGTTTTTCAACTTTGATTACAGAATAATTGAGGACAATAAACAAGGATTAAAATGACTTTGGAAATGTAAATTGGATTAGTTTTTGACAAAGTTATGGCTATTTGAAGTCTCAGAAGGTAATTTTTTGGAATTTAGAAACTAACATGTCAACATGATTTTTGACAAAAAAAAACAAAATCCCGAAGTTTTTCATCTTTGATTACAGAATTATTAAGGACAATAAACAAGGATCAAAATGACTTTGAAAATGTAAATCGGATCAGTTTTGACAAAGTTATGGCTGTTCGAAGTCTCAGAAGGTAATATTTGGGAATTTGGCAATTTTTTTGTAATTATGACTTTTGACAAGTAAACCGATTTTCCGCAGTTTTTCATCTTTGATTACAGAATTATTAATGACAATAAACAAGGATCAAAATGACTTTGAAAATGTAAATCGGATCAGTTTTGACAAAGTTATGGCTGTTTGAAGTCTCAGAACGTAATTTTTTGGAATTTGGAAACTGACATGTCAACATGACTTTTGACAAGAAAACTGAATTTCCGAAGTTTTTCAACTTTGATTACAGAATTATTAAGGACAATAAACAAGGATCAAAATGACTTTTGAAATGTAAATCGGATCAGTTTTTGACAAAGTTATGGCAGTTTAAAGTCTCAAAGTTAATTTTTGGAATTCGGAAACTAGCATGTCAACATGACTTTTGACAAAAGAACCAAAATCCCGAAGTTTTTCAACTTTGATTACAGAATTATTAAGGACAATAAACAAGGATTAAAATGACTTTGGAAATGTAAATCGGATCAGTTTTTGACAAAGTTATGGCTGTTTGAAGTCTCAGAAGGTAATTTTTTGGAATTTGGAAACTGACATGTCAACATGATTTTTGACAAAAAAAACAAAATCCCGAAGTTTTTCATCTTTGATTACAGAATTATTAAGGACAATAAACAAGGATCAAAATGACTTTGGAAATGTAAATCGGATCAGTTTTGACAAAGTCATGCCTGTTTTAAGTCTCAGAAGGTAATTTTTGGGGATTTGGAAACTTACATGTCAACATGACTTTTGACAAGAAAACTGAATTTCCGAAGTTTTTCAACTTTGATTACAGAATTATTGAGGACAATAAACAACGATCAAAATGACTTTAAAACAGTAAATCGGATCAGTTTTGACAAAGTTATGGCTGGTTGAAGTCTCAGAAGGTAATATTTGGGAATTTGGCAATTTTTTTGTCATTGTGACTTTTGACAAGTCAACCGATTTTCCGCAGTTTTTCATCTTTGATTACAGAATTATTAAGGACAATAAACAACGATCAAAATGTCTTTGGAAATGTAAATCGGATCAGTTTTGACAAAGTCATGCCTGTTTAAAGTCTCAGAAGGTAATTTTTGGGGATTTGGAAACTTACTTGTCAACAAGAAAATTGACAAGATAACTGAATTTCCGAAGTTTTTCAACTTCGATTACCGAATTATTAAGGACAATAAAAAACGATCAAAATGACTTTGGAAATGTAAATCAGATCAGTTTTGACAAAGTTATGGCTGTTTAAAGTCTCAGAAGGTAATTTTTGGGATTTGGAAACTTACTTGTCAACATGAATTTTACTGAATTTCCGAAGTTTTTCAACTTCGATTACCGAATTATTAAGGACAATAAACAAGGATTAAAATGACTTTGGAAATGTAAATCGGATCAGTTTTTGACAAAGTTATGGCTGTTTGAAGTCTCAGAAGGTAATTTTTTGGAATTTAGAATCTAACATGTCAACATGATTTTTGACAAAAAAAAACAAAATCCCGATGTTTTTCAACTTTGATTACAGAATTATTAAGGACAATAAACAACGATCAAAATGACTTTGGAAATGTAAATCGGATCAGTTTTGACAAAGTCATGCCTGTTTAAAGTCTCAGAAGGTAATTTTTGGGGATTTGGAAACTTACTTGTCAACATGAATTTTGACAAGATAACTGAATTTCCGAAGTTTTTCAACTTCGATTACCGAATTATTAAGGACAATAAAAAACGATCAAAGTGACTTTAAAACAGTAAATCGGATCAGTTTTGACAAAGTTATGGCTGGTTGAAGTCTCAGAAGGTAATATTTGGGAATTTGGCAATTTTTTTGTCATTGTGACTTTTGACAAGTCAACCGATTTTCCGCAGTTTTTCATCTTTGATTACAGAATTATTAAGGACAATAAACAACGATCAAAATGTCTTTGGAAATGTAAATCGGATCAGTTTTGACAAAGTCATGCCTGTTTAAAGTCTCAGAAGGTAATTTTTGGGGATTTGGAAACTTACTTGTCAACAAGAAAATTGACAAGATAACTGAATTTCCGAAGTTTTTCAACTTCGATTACCGAATTATTAAGGACAATAAAAAACGATCAAAATGACTTTGGAAATGTAAATCAGATCAGTTTTGACAAAGTTATGGCTGTTTAAAGTCTCAGAAGGTAATTTTTGGGGATTTGGAAACTTACTTGTCAACATGAATTTTACTGAATTTCCGAAGTTTTTCAACTTCGATTACCGAATTATTAAGGACAATAAACAAGGATTAAAATGACTTTGGAAATGTAAATCGGATCAGTTTTTGACAAAGTTATGGCTGTTTGAAGTCTCAGAAGGTAATTTTTTGGAATTTAGAATCTAACATGTCAACATGATTTTTGACAAAAAAAAACAAAATCCCGAAGTTTTTCAACTTTGATTACAGAATTATTAAGGACAATAAACAACGATCAAAATGACTTTGGAAATGTAAATCGGATCAGTTTTGACAAAGTCATGCCTGTTTAAAGTCTCAGAAGGTAATTTTTGGGGATTTGGAAACTTACTTGTCAACATGAATTTTGACAAGATAACTGAATTTCCGAAGTTTTTCAACTTCGATTACCGAATTATTAAGGACAATAAAAAACGATCAAAGTGACTTTGGAAATGTAAATCAGATCAGTTTTGACAAAGTTATGGCTGTTTAAAGTCTCAGAAGGTAATTTTTGGGGATTTGGAAACTTACTTGTCAACATGAATTTTGACAAGATAACTGAATTTCCGAAGTTTTTCAACTTCGATTACCGAATTATTAAGGACAATAAAAAACGATCAAAATGACTTTGGAAATGTAAATCAGATCAGTTTTGACAAAGTTATGGCTGTTTAAAGTCTCAGAAGGTAATTTTTGGGGATTTGGAAACTTACTTGTCAACATGAATTTTGACAAGATAACAGAATTTCCGAAGTTTTTCAACTTCGATTACCGAATTATTAAGGACAATAAAAAACGATCAAAATGACTTTGGAAATGTAAATCAGATCAGTTTTGACAAAGTTATGGCTGTTTAAAGTCTCAGAAGGTAATTTTTGGGGATTTGGAAACTTACTTGTCAACATGAATTTTACTGAATTTCCGAAGTTTTTCAACTTCGATTACCGAATTATTAAGGACAATAAACAAGGATCAAAATGACTTTGGAAATGTAAATCGGATCAGTTTTTGACAAAGTTATGGCTGTTTGAAGTCTCAAAGTTAATTTTTTGGAATTTGAAAACTAGCACGTCAACATGGTTTTTCACAAAAAAACCAAAATCCCGAAATTTTTCATTTTTTATTACAGAATTATTAAGGACAATTAACAGCGATCAAAATGCTTTTGGAAATGTAAATCGGATCAGTTTTGACAAAGTTATGGCTGTTTAAAGTCTCAGAAGGTAATTTTTGGGGATTTGGAAACTTACTTGTCAACATGAATTTTGACAAGATAACTGAATTTCCGAAGTTTTTCAACTTCGATTACCGAATTATTAAGGACAATAAAAAACGATCAAAATGACTTTGGAAATGTAAATCAGATCAGTTTTGACAAAGTTATGGCTGTTTAAAGTCTCAGAAGGTAATTTTTGGGGATTTGATAACTTACTTGTCAACATGAATTTTGACAAGATAATAGAATTTCCGAAGTTTTTCAACTTCGATTACCGAATTATTAAGGACAATAAACAAGGATTAAAATGACGTTGGAAATGTAAATCGGATGAGTTTTTGACAAAGTTATGGCTATTTGAAGTCTCAGAAGGTAATTTTTTGGAATTTAGAATCTAACATGTCAACATGATTTTTGACAAAAAAAAAAACAAAATCCCGAAGTTTTTCAACTTTGATTACAGAATTATTAAGGACAATAAACAAGGATCAAAATGACTTTGGAAATGTAAATCGGATCAGTTTTTGACAAAGTTATGGCAGTTTGAAGTCTCAAAGTTAATTTTTTGGAATTCGGAAACTAGCATGTCAACATGACTTTTGACAAAAAAACCAAAATCCCGAAGTTTTTCATCTTTGATTACAGAATTATTAAGGACAATTAACAACGATCAAAATGCCTTTGGAAATGTAAATCGGATCAGTTTTGACAAAGTTATGGCTGTTTAAAGTCTCAGAAGGAAATTTTTGGGGATTTGGAAACTACTTGTCAACATGAATTTTGACAAGAAAACTGAATTTCCGAAGTTTTTCAACTTTGATTACAGAATAATTCAGGACAATAAACAAGGATTAAAATGACTTTGGAAATGTAAATCGGATCTGTTTTTGACAAAGTTATGGCTATTTGAAGTCTCAGAAGGTAATTTTTTGGAATTTGGAAACTAACATGTCAACATGATTTTTGACAAAAAAAAAAACAAAATCCCGAAGTTTTTCATCTTTGATTACAGAATAATTAAGGACAATAAACAAGGATCAAAATGACTTTGAAAATGTAAATCGGATCAGTTTTGACAAATTTATGGCTGTTTGAAGTCTCAGAAGGTAATATTTGGAAATTTGGCAATTTTTTTGTCATTGTGACTTTTGACAAGTAAACCGATTTTCCTCAGTTTTTCATCTTTGTTTACAGAATTGTTAAGGACAATAAACAAGGATCAAAATGACTTTGAAAATGTAAATCGGATCAGTTTTGACAAAGTTATGGCTGTTTGAAGTCTCAGAACGTAATTTTTTGGAATTTGGAAACTGACATGTCAACATGACTTTTGACAAGAAAACTGAATTTCCGAAGTTTTTCAACTTTGATTACAGAATTATTAAGGACAATAAACAAGGATCAAAATGACTTTGGAAATGTAAATCGGATCAGTTTTTGACGAAGTTATGGCTGTTTGAAGTCTCAAAGTTAATTTTTTGGAATTTGAAAACTAGCACGTCAACATGATTTTTCACAAAAAAACCAAAATCCCGAAATTTTTCATTTTTGATTACAGAATTATTAAGGACAATTAACAGCGATCAAAATGCTTTTGGAAATGTAAATCGGATCAGTTTTGACAAAGTTATGGCTGTTTAAAGTCTCAGAAGGTAATTTTTGGGTTTTTGGAAACTTACTTGTCAACATGAATTTTGACAAGATAACTGAATTTCCGAAGTTTTTCAATTTCGATTACAGAATTATTAAGGACAATAAACAAGGATTAAAATGACTTTGGAAATGTAAATCGGATCAGTTTTTGACAAAGTTATGGCTGTTTGAAGTCTCAGAAGGTAATTTTTTGGAATTTGGAATCTAACATGTCAACATGACTTTTGCAAAAAAAAAACAAAATTCCGAAGTTTTTCATCTTTGATTACAGAATTATTAAGGACAATAAACAAGGATCAAAATGACTTTGAAAATGTTAATCGGATCAGTTTTGACAAAGTTATGGCTGTTTGAAGTCTCAGAAGGTAATTTTTGGGGATTTGGAAACTTACTTGTCAACATGAATTTTACTGAATTTCCGAAGTTTTTCAACTTTGATTACAGAATAATTAAGGACAATTAACAAGGATTAAAATGACTTTGAAAATGTAAATCGGATCAGTTTTTGACAAAGTTATGGCTATTTGAAGTCTCAGAAGGTAATTTTTTGGAATTTGGAAACTGACATGTCACATGATTTTTGACAAAAAAAAACAAAATCCCGAAGTTTTTCATCTTTGATTACAGAATTATTAAGGACAATAAACAACGATCAAAATGACTTTGGAAATGTAAATCGGATCAGTTTTGACAAAGTCATGCCTGTTTTAAGTCTCAGAAGGTAATTTTTGGGGATTTGGAAACTTACATGTCAACATGACTTTTGACAAGAAAACTGAATTTCCGAAGTTTTTCAACTTTGATTACAGAATTATTGAGGACAATAAACAACGATCAAAATGACTTTGGAACAGTAAATTGGATCAGTTTTGACAAAGTTATGGCTGGTTGAAGTCTCAGAAGGTAATATTTGGGAATTTGGCATTTTTTTTGTCATTGTGACTTTTGACAAGTCAACCGATTTTCCGCAGATTTTCATCTTTGATTACAGAATTATTAAGGACAATAAACAACGATCAAAATGACTTTGGAAATGTAAATCGGATCAGTTTTGACAAAGTCATGCCTGTTTAAAGTCTCAGAAGGTAATTTTTGGGGATTTGGAAACTTACTTGTCAACATGAATTTTGACAAGATAACTGAATTTCCGAAGTTTTTCAACTTCGATTACCGAATTATTAAGGACAATAAAAAACGATCAAAATGACTTTGGAAATGTAAATCAGATCAGTTTTGACAAAGTTATGGCTGTTTAAAGTCTCAGAAGGTAATTTTTGGGGATTTGGAAACTTACTTGTCAACATGAATTTTGACAAGATAACTGAATTTCCGAAGTTTTTCAACTTCGATTACCAAATTATTAAGGACAATAAACAAGGATTAAAATGACTTTGGAAATGTAAATCGGATCAGTTTTTGACAAAGTTATGGCTGTTTGAAGTCTCAAAGTTAATTTTTTGGAATTTGAAAACTAGCACGTCAACATGATTTTTCACAAAAAAACCAAAATCCCGAAATTTTTCATTTTTGATTACAGAATTATTAAGGACAATTAACAGCGATCAAAATGCTTTTGGAAATGTAAATCGGATCAGTTTTGACAAAGTTATGGCTGTTTAAAGTCTCAGAAGGTAATTTTTGGGTTTTTGGAAACTTACTTGTCAACATGAATTTTGACAAGATAACTGAATTTCCGAAGTTTTTCAATTTCGATTACAGAATTATTAAGGACAATAAACAAGGATTAAAATGACTTTGGAAATGTAAATCGGATCAGTTTTTGACAAAGTTATGGCTGTTTGAAGTCTCAGAAGGTAATTTTTTGGAATTTGGAATCTAACATGTCAACATGACTTTTGACAAAAAAAAAACAAAATTCCGAAGTTTTTCATCTTTGATTACAGAATTATTAAGGACAATAAACAAGGATCAAAATGACTTTGAAAATGTTAATCGGATCAGTTTTGACAAAGTTATGGCTGTTTGAAGTCTCAGAAGGTAATTTTTGGGGATTTGGAAACTTACTTGTCAACATGAATTTTACTGAATTTCCGAAGTTTTTCAACTTTGATTACAGAATAATTAAGGACAATTAACAAGGATTAAAATGACTTTGAAAATGTAAATCGGATCAGTTTTTGACAAAGTTATGGCTATTTGAAGTCTCAGAAGGTAATTTTTTGGAATTTGGAAACTGACATGTCAACATGATTTTTGACAAAAAAAAACAAAATCCCGAAGTTTTTCATCTTTGATTACAGAATTATTAAGGACAATAAACAACGATCAAAATGACTTTGGAAATGTAAATCGGATCAGTTTTGACAAAGTCATGCCTGTTTTAAGTCTCAGAAGGTAATTTTTGGGGCTTTGGAAACTTACATGTCAACATGACTTTTGACAAGAAAACTGAATTTCCGAAGTTTTTCAACTTTGATTACAGAATTATTGAGGACAATAAACAACGATCAAAATGACTTTGGAACAGTAAATTGGATCAGTTTTGACAAAGTTATGGCTGGTTGAAGTCTCAGAAGGTAATATTTGGGAATTTGGCATTTTTTTTGTCATTGTGACTTTTGACAAGTCAACCGATTTTCCGCAGATTTTCATCTTTGATTACAGAATTATTAAGGACAATAAACAACGATCAAAATGACTTTGGAAATGTAAATCGGATCAGTTTTGACAAAGTCATGCCTGTTTAAAGTCTCAGAAGGTAATTTTTGGGGATTTGGAAACTTACTTGTCAACATGAATTTTGACAAGATAACTGAATTTCCGAAGTTTTTCAACTTCGATTACCGAATTATTAAGGACAATAAAAAACGATCAAAATGACTTTGGAAATGTAAATCAGATCAGTTTTGACAAAGTTATGGCTGTTTAAAGTCTCAGAAGGTAATTTTTGGGGATTTGGAAACTTACTTGTCAACATGAATTTTGACAAGATAACTGAATTTCCGAAGTTTTTCAACTTCGATTACCAAATTATTAAGGACAATAAACAAGGATTAAAATGACTTTGGAAATGTAAATCGGATCAGTTTTTGACAAAGTTATGGCTGTTTGAAGTCTCAAAGTTAATTTTTTGGAATTTAGAATCTAACATGTCAACATGATTTTAAACAAAAAAAAAACAAAATCCCGAAGTTTTTCAACTTTGATTACAGAATTATTAAGGACAATTAACAACGATCAAAATGCCTTTGGAAATGTAAATCGGATCAGTTTTGACAAAGTTATGGCTGTTTAAAGTCTCAGAAGGAAATTTTTGGGGATTTGGAAACTACTTGTCAACATGAATTTTGACAAGAAAACTGAATTTCCGAAGTTTTTCAACTTTGATTACAGAATAATTCAGGACAATAAACAAGGATTAAAATGACTTTGGAAATGTAAATCGGATCTGTTTTTGACAAAGTTATGGCTATTTGAAGTCTCAGAAGGTAATTTTTTGGAATTTGGAAACTAACATGTCAACATGATTTTTGACAAAAAAAAAACAAAATCCCGAAGTTTTTCATCTTTGATTACAGAATAATTAAGGACAATAAACAAGGATCAAAATGACTTTGAAAATGTAAATCGGATCAGTTTTGACAAATTTATGGCTGTTTGAAGTCTCAGAAGGTAATATTTGTAAATTTGGCAATTTTTTTGTCATTGTGACTTTTGACAAGTAAACCGATTTTCCGCAGTTTTTCATCTTTGTTTACAGAATTGTTAAGGACAATAAACAAGGATCAAAATGACTTTGAAAATGTAAATCGGATCAGTTTTGACAAAGTTATGGCTGTTTGAAGTCTCAGAACGTAATTTTTGGAATTTGGAAACTGACATGTCAACATGACTTTTGACAAGAAAACTGAATTTCCGAAGTTTTTCAACTTTGATTACAGAATTATTAAGGACAATAAACAAGGATCAAAATGACTTTGGAAATGTAAATCGGATCAGTTTTTGACAAAGTTATGGCTGTTTGAAGTCTCAAAGTTAATTTTTTGGAATTTGAAAACTAGCACGTCAACATGATTTTTCACAAAAAAACCAAAATCCCGAAATTTTTCATATTTGATTACAGAATTATTAAGGACAATTAACAGCGATCAAAATGCCTTTGGAAATGTAAATCGGATCAGTTTTGACAAAGTTATGGCTGTTTAAAGTCTCAGAAGGTAATTTTTGGGGATTTGGAAACTTACTTGTCAACATGAATTTTACTGAATTTCCGAAGTTTTTCATCTTTGATTACAGAATAATTAAGGACAATAAACAAGGATCAAAATGACTTTGAAAATGTAAATCGGATCAGTTTTGACAAATTTATGGCTGTTTGAAGTCTCAGAAGGTAATATTTGGAAATTTGGCAATTTTTTTGTCATTGTGACTTTTGACAAGTAAACCGATTTTCCGCAGTTTTTCATCTTTGTTTACAGAATTGTTAAGGACAATAAACAAGGATCAAAATGACTTTGAAAATGTAAATCGGATCAGTTTTGACAAAGTTATGGCTGTTTGAAGTCTCAGAACGTAATTTTTTGGAATTTGAAAACTGACATGTCAACATGACTTTTGACAAGAAAACTGAATTTCCGAAGTTTTTCAACTTTGATTACAGAATTATTAAGGACAATAAACAAGGATCAAAATGACTTTGGAAATGTAAATCGGATCAGTTTTTGACAAAGTTATGGCTGTTTGAAGTCTCAAAGTTAATTTTTTGGAATTTGAAAACTAGCACGTCAACATGATTTTTCACAAAAAAACCAAAATCCCGAAATTTTTCATATTTGATTACAGAATTATTAAGGACAATTAACAGCGATCAAAATGCCTTTGGAAATGTAAATCGGATCAGTTTTGACAAAGTTATGGCTGTTTAAAGTCTCAGAAGGTAATTTTTGGGGATTTGGAAACTTACTTGTCAACATGAATTTTGACAAGATAACTGAATTTCCGAAGTTTTTCAATTTCGATTACAGAATTATTAAGGACAATAAACAAGGATTAAAATGACTTTGGAAATGTAAATCGGATTAGTTTTTGACAAAGTTATGGCTGTTTGAAGTCTCAGAAGGTAATTTTTTGGAATTTGGAATCTAACATGTCAACATGACTTTTGACAAAAAAAAAAACAAAATTCCGAAGTTTTTCATCTTTGATTACAGAATTATGAAGGACAATAAACAAGGATCAAAATGACTTTGAAAATGTTAATCGGATCAGTTTTGACAAAGTTATGGCTGTTTGAAGTCTCAGAAGGTAATTTTTGGGGATTTGGAAACTTACTTGTCAACATGAATTTTACTGAATTTCCGAAGTTTTTCAACTTTGATTACAGAATAATTAAGGACAATTAACAAGGATTAAAATGACTTTGAAAATGTAAATCGGATCAGTTTTTGACAAAGTTATGGCTATTTGAAGTCTCAGAAGGTAATTTTTTGGAATTTGGAAACTGACATGTCAACATGATTTTTGACAAAAAAAAACAAAATCCCGAAGTTTTTCATCTTTGATTACAGAATTATTAAGGACAATAAACAAGGATCAAAATGACTTTGGAAATGTAAATCGGATCAGTTTTGACAAAGTCATGCCTGTTTTAAGTCTCAGAAGGTAATTTTTGGGGATTTGGAAACTTACATGTCAACATGACTTTTGACAAGAAAACTGAATTTCCGAAGTTTTTCAACTTTGATTACAGAATTATTGAGGACAATAAACAACGATCAAAATGACTTTGGAACAGTAAATTGGATCAGTTTTGACAAAGTTATGGCTGGTTGAAGTCTCAGAAGGTAATATTTGGGAATTTGGCATTTTTTTTGTCATTGTGACTTTTGACAAGTCAACCGATTTTCCGCAGATTTTCATCTTTGATTACAGAATTATTAAGGACAATAAACAACGATCAAAATGACTTTGGAAATGTAAATCGGATCAGTTTTGACAAAGTCATGCCTGTTTAAAGTCTCAGAAGGTAATTTTTGGGGATTTGGAAACTTACTTGTCAACATGAATTTTGACAAGATAACTGAATTTCCGAAGTTTTTCAACTTCGATTACCGAATTATTAAGGACAATAAAAAACGATCAAAATGACTTTGGAAATGTAAATCAGATCAGTTTTGACAAAGTTATGGCTGTTTAAAGTCTCAGAAGGTAATTTTTGGGGATTTGGAAACTTACTTGTCAACATGAATTTTGACAAGATAACTGAATTTCCGAAGTTTTTCAACTTCGATTACCAAATTATTAAGGACAATAAACAAGGATTAAAATGACTTTGGAAATGTAAATCGGATCAGTTTTTGACAAAGTTATGGCTGTTTGAAGTCTCAAAGTTAATTTTTTGGAATTTAGAATCTAACATGTCAACATGATTTTAAACAAAAAAAAACAAAATCCCAAAGTTTTTCAACTTTGATTACAGAATTATTAAGGACAATAAACAACGATCAAAATGACTTTGGAAATGTAAATCGGATCAGTTTTGACAAAGTCATGCCTGTTTAAAGTCTCAGAAGGTAATTTTTGGGGATTTGGAAACTTACTTGTCAACATGATTTTTGACAAAAAAAAAACAAAATCCCGAAGTTTTTCAACTTTGATTACAGAATTATTAAGGACAATAAACAAGGATCAAAATGACTTTGGAAATGTAAATCGGATCAGTTTTTGACAAAGTTATAAATAAACAAGGATCAAAATGACTTTGGAAATGTAAATCGGATCAGTTTTTGACAAAGTTATGGCAGTTTGAAGTCTCAAAGTTAATTTTTTGGAATTCGGAAACTAGCATGTCAACATGACTTTTGACAAAAAAACCAAAATCCCGAAGTTTTTCATCTTTGATTACAGAATTATTAAGTACAATTAACAACGATCAAAATGCCTTTGGAAATGTAAATCGGATCAGTTTTGACAAAGTTATGGCTGTTTAAAGTCTCAGAAGGTAATTTTTGGGGATTTGGAAACTTACTTGTCAACATGAATTTTGACAAGATAACTGAATTTCCGAAGTTTTTCAATTTCGATTACAGAATTATTAAGGACAATAAACAAGGATTAAAATGACTTTGGAAATGTAAATCGGATCAGTTTTTGACAAAGTTATGGCTGTTTGAAGTCTCAGAAGGTAATTTTTTGGAATTTGGAATCTAACATGTCAACATGACTTTTGACAAAAAAAAAACAAAATCCCGAAGTTTTTCAACTTTGATTACAGAATAATTAAGGACAATAAACAAGGATCAAAATGACTTTGAAAATGTAAATCGGATCAGTTTTGACAAATTTATGGCTGTTTAAAGTCTCAGAAGGTAATTTTTGGGGATTTGGAAACTTACTTGTCAACATGATTTTTGACAAAAAAAAAACAAAATCCCGAAGTTTTTCAACTTTGATTACAGAATAATTAGGGACAATAAACAAGGATCAAAATGACTTTGAAAATGTAAATCGGATCAGTTTTGACAAATTTATGGCTGTTTGAAGTCTCAGAAGGTAATATTTGGAAATTTGGCAATTTTTTTGTCATTGTGACTTTTGACAAGTAAACCGATTTTCCGCAGTTTTTCATCTTTGTTTACAGAATTGTTAAGGACAATAAACAAGGATCAAAATGACTTTGAAAATGTAAATCGGATCAGTTTTGACAAAGTTATGGCTGTTTGAAGTCTCAGAACGTAATTTTTTGGAATTTGAAAACTGACATGTCAACATGACTTTTGACAAGAAAACTGAATTTCCGAAGTTTTTCAACTTTGATTACAGAATTATTAAGGACAATAAACAAGGATCAAAATGACTTTGGAAATGTAAATCGGATCAGTTTTTGACAAAGTTATGGCTGTTTGAAGTCTCAAAGTTAATTTTTTGGAATTTGAAAACTAGCACGTCAACATGATTTTTCACAAAAAAACCAAAATCCCGAAATTTTTCATATTTGATTACAGAATTATTAAGGACAATTAACAGCGATCAAAATGCCTTTGGAAATGTAAATCGGATCAGTTTTGACAAAGTTATGGCTGTTTAAAGTCTCAGAAGGTAATTTTTGGGGATTTGGAAACTTACTTGTCAACATGAATTTTGACAAGATAACTGAATTTCCGAAGTTTTTCAATTTCGATTACAGAATTATTAAGGACAATAAACAAGGATTAAAATGACTTTGGAAATGTAAATCGGATCAGTTTTTGACAAAGTTATGGCTGTTTGAAGTCTCAGAAGGTAATTTTTTGGAATTTGGAATCTAACATGTCAACATGACTTTTGACAAAAAAAAAACAAAATTCCGAAGTTTTTCATCTTTGATTACAGAATTATGAAGGACAATAAACAAGGATCAAAATGACTTTGAAAATGTTAATCGGATCAGTTTTGACAAAGTTATGGCTGTTTGAAGTCTCAGAAGGTAATTTTTGGGGATTTGGAAACTTACTTGTCAACATGAATTTTACTGAATTTCCGAAGTTTTTCAACTTTGATTACAGAATAATTAAGGACAATTAACAAGGATTAAAATCACTTTGAAAATGTAAATCGGATCACTTTTTGACAAAGTTATGGCTATTTGAAGTCTCAGAAGGTAATTTTTTGGAATTTGGAAACTGACATGTCAACATGATTTTTGACAAAAAAAAACAAAATCCCGAAGTTTTTCATCTTTGATTACAGAATTATTAAGGACAATAAACAAGGATCAAAATGACTTTGGAAATGTAAATCGGATCAGTTTTGACAAAGTCATGCCTGTTTTAAGTCTCAGAAGGTAATTTTTGGGGATTTGGAAACTTACATGTCAACATGACTTTTGACAAGAAAACTGAATTTCCGAAGTTTTTCAACTTTGATTACAGAATTATTGAGGACAATAAACAACGATCAAAATGACTTTGGAACAGTAAATTGGATCAGTTTTGACAAAGTTATGGCTGGTTGAAGTCTCAGAAGGTAATATTTGGGAATTTGGCATTTTTTTTGTCATTGTGACTTTTGACAAGTCAACCGATTTTCCGCAGATTTTCATCTTTGATTACAGAATTATTAAGGACAATAAACAACGATCAAAATGACTTTGGAAATGTAAATCGGATCAGTTTTGACAAAGTCATGCCTGTTTAAAGTCTCAGAAGGTAATTTTTGGGGATTTGGAAACTTACTTGTCAACATGAATTTTGACAAGATAACTGAATTTCCGAAGTTTTTCAACTTCGATTACCGAATTATTAAGGACAATAAAAAACGATCAAAATGACTTTGGAAATGTAAATCAGATCAGTTTTGACAAAGTTATGGCTGTTTAAAGTCTCAGAAGGTAATTTTTGGGGATTTGGAAACTTACTTGTCAACATGAATTTTGACAAGATAACTGAATTTCCGAAGTTTTTCAACTTCGATTACCAAATTATTAAGGACAATAAACAAGGATTAAAATGACTTTGGAAATGTAAATCGGATCAGTTTTTGACAAAGTTATGGCTGTTTGAAGTCTCAAAGTTAATTTTTTGGAATTTAGAATCTAACATGTCAACATGATTTTAAACAAAAAAAAAACAAAATCCCAAAGTTTTTCAACTTTGATTACAGAATTATTAAGGACAATAAACAACGATCAAAATGACTTTGGAAATGTAAATCGGATCAGTTTTGACAAAGTCATGCCTGTTTAAAGTCTCAGAAGGTAATTTTTGGGGATTTGGAAACTTACTTGTCAACATGATTTTTGACAAAAAAAAAACAAAATCCCGAAGTTTTTCAACTTTGATTACAGAATTATTAAGGACAATAAACAAGGATCAAAATGACTTTGGAAATGTAAATCGGATCAGTTTTTGACAAAGTTATAAATAAACAAGGATCAAAATGACTTTGGAAATGTAAATCGGATCAGTTTTTGACAAAGTTATGGCAGTTTGAAGTCTCAAAGTTAATTTTTGGAATTCGGAAACTAGCATGTCAACATGACTTTTGACAAAAAAACCAAAATCCCGAAGTTTTTCATCTTTGATTACAGAATTATTAAGTACAATTAACAACGATCAAAATGCCTTTGGAAATGTAAATCGGATCAGTTTTGACAAAGTTATGGCTGTTTAAAGTCTCAGAAGGTAATTTTTGGGGATTTGGAAACTTACTTGTCAACATGAATTTTGACAAGATAACTGAATTTCCGAAGTTTTTCAATTTCGATTACAGAATTATTAAGGACAATAAACAAGGATTAAAATGACTTTGGAAATGTAAATCGGATCAGTTTTTGACAAAGTTATGGCTGTTTGAAGTCTCAGAAGGTAATTTTTTGGAATTTGGAATCTAACATGTCAACATGACTTTTGACAAAAAAAAAACAAAATTCCGAAGTTTTTCATCTTTGATTACAGAATTATGAAGGACAATAAACAAGGATCAAAATGACTTTGAAAATGTTAATCGGATCAGTTTTGACAAAGTTATGGCTGTTTGAAGTCTCAGAAGGTAATTTTTGGGGATTTGGAAACTTACTTGTCAACATGAATTTTACTGAATTTCCGAAGTTTTTCAACTTTGATTACAGAATAATTAAGGACAATTAACAAGGATTAAAATGACTTTGAAAATGTAAATCGGATCAGTTTTTGACAAAGTTATGGCTATTTGAAGTCTCAGAAGGTAATTTTTTGGAATTTGGAAACTGACATGTCAACATGATTTTTGACAAAAAAAAACAAAATCCCGAAGTTTTTCATCTTTGATTACAGAATTATTAAGGACAATAAACAAGGATCAAAATGACTTTGGAAATGTAAATCGGATCAGTTTTGACAAAGTCATGCCTGTTTTAAGTCTCAGAAGGTAATTTTTGGGGATTTGGAAACTTACATGTCAACATGACTTTTGACAAGAAAACTGAATTTCCGAAGTTTTTCAACTTTGATTACAGAATTATTGAGGACAATAAACAACGATCAAAATGACTTTGGAACAGTAAATTGGATCAGTTTTGACAAAGTTATGGCTGGTTGAAGTCTCAGAAGGTAATATTTGGGAATTTGGCATTTTTTTTGTCATTGTGACTTTTGACAAGTCAACCGATTTTCCGCAGATTTTCATCTTTGATTACAGAATTATTAAGGACAATAAACAACGATCAAAATGACTTTGGAAATGTAAATCGGATCAGTTTTGACAAAGTCATGCCTGTTTAAAGTCTCAGAAGGTAATTTTTGGGGATTTGGAAACTTACTTGTCAACATGAATTTTGACAAGATAACTGAATTTCCGAAGTTTTTCAACTTCGATTACCGAATTATTAAGGACAATAAAAAACGATCAAAATGACTTTGGAAATGTAAATCAGATCAGTTTTGACAAAGTTATGGCTGTTTAAAGTCTCAGAAGGTAATTTTTGGGGATTTGGAAACTTACTTGTCAACATGAATTTTGACAAGATAACTGAATTTCCGAAGTTTTTCAACTTCGATTACCAAATTATTAAGGACAATAAACAAGGATTAAAATGACTTTGGAAATGTAAATCGGATCAGTTTTTGACAAAGTTATGGCTGTTTGAAGTCTCAAAGTTAATTTTTGGAATTTAGAATCTAACATGTCAACATGATTTTAAACAAAAAAAAAACAAAATCCCAAAGTTTTTCAACTTTGATTACAGAATTATTAAGGACAATAAACAACGATCAAAATGACTTTGGAAATGTAAATCGGATCAGTTTTGACAAAGTCATGCCTGTTTAAAGTCTCAGAAGGTAATTTTTGGGGATTTGGAAACCTACTTGTCAACATGATTTTTGACAAAAAAAAAACAAAATCCCGAAGTTTTTCAACTTTGATTACAGAATTATTAAGGACAATAAACAAGGATCAAAATGACTTTGGAAATGTAAATCGGATCAGTTTTTGACAAAGTTATAAATAAACAAGGATCAAAATGACTTTGGAAATGTAAATCGGATCAGTTTTTGACAAAGTTATGGCAGTTTGAAGTCTCAAAGCTAATTTTTGGAATTCGGAAACTAGCATGTCAACATGACTTTTGACAAAAAAACCAAAATCCCGAAGTTTTTCATCTTTGATTACAGAATTATTAAGTACAATTAACAACGATCAAAATGCCTTTGGAAATGTAAATCGGATCAGTTTTGACAAAGTTATGGCTGTTTAAAGTCTCAGAAGGTAATATTTGGGAATTTGGCATTTTTTTTGTCATTGTGACTTTTGACAAGTCAACCGATTTTCCGCAGTTTTTCATCTTTGATTACAGAATTATTAAGGACAATAAACAACGATCAAAATGACTTTGGAAATGTAAATCGGATCAGTTTTGACTAAGTCATGCCTGTTTAAAGTCTCAGAAGGTAATTTTTGGGGATTTGGAAACTTACTTGTCAACATGAATTTTGACAAGATAACTGAATTTCCGAAGTTTTTCAACTTCGATTACCGAATTATTAAGGACAATAAAAAACGATCAAAATGACTTTGGAAATGTAAATCAGATCAGTTTTGACAAAGTTATGGCTGTTTAAAGTCTCAGAAGGTAATTTTTGGGGATTTGGAAACTTACTTGTCAACATGAATTTTGACAAGATAACTGAATTTCCGAAGTTTTTCAACTTCGATTACCAAATTATTAAGGACAATAAACAAGGATTAAAATGACTTTGGAAATGTAAATCGGATCAGTTTTTGACAAAGTTATGGCTGTTTGAAGTCTCAGAAGGTAATTTTTTGGAATTTAGAATCTAACATGTCAACATGATTTTTGACAAAAAAAAAACAAAATCCCGAAGTTTTTCAACTTTGATTACAGAATATTTAGGGACAATAAACAACGATCAAAATGACTTTGGAAATGTAAATCGGATCAGTTTTGACAAAGTCATGCCTGTTTAAAGTCTCAGAAGGTAATTTTTGGGGATTTGGAAACTTACTTGTCAACATGAATTTTGACAAGATATCTGAATTTCCGAAGTTTTTCAACTTCGATTACCGAATTATTAAGGACAATAAAAAACGATCAAAATGACTTTGGAAATGTAAATCAGATCAGTTTTGACAAAGTTATGGCTGTTTAAAGTCTCAGAAGGTAATTTTTGGGGATTTGGGAACTTACTTGTCAACATGAATTTTGACAAGATAACTGAATTTCCGAAGTTTTTCAACTTCGATTACCGAATTATTAAGTACAATAAACAAGGATTAAAATGACTTTGGAAATGTAAATCGGATCAGTTTTTGACAAAGTTATGGCTGTTTGAAGTCTCAGAAGGTAATTTTTTGGAATTTAGAATCTAACATGTCAACATGATTTTTGACAAAAAAAAAACAAAATCCCGAAGTTTTTCAACTTTGATTACAGAATTATTAAGGACAATAAACAAGGATCAAAATGACTTTGGAAATGTAAATCGGATCAGTTTTTGACAAAGTTATGGCAGTTTGAAGTCTCAAAGCTAATTTTTTGGAATTCGGAAACTAGCATGTCAACATGACTTTTGACAAAAAAACCAAAATCCCGAAGTTTTTCGTCTTTGATTACAGAATTATTAAGTACAATTAACAACGATCAAAATGCCTTTGGAAATGTAAATCGGATCAGTTTTGACAAAGTTATGGCTGTTTAAAGTCTCAGAAGGAAATTTTTGGGGATTTGGAAACTACTTGTCAACAAGAATTTTGACAATAAAACTGAATTTCCGAAGTTTTTCAACTTTGATTACAGAATAATTAAGGACAAATAATTAAACAAGGATTAAAATGACTTTGGAAATGTAAATCGGATCTGTTTTTGACAAAGTTATGGCTATTTGAAGTCTCAGAAGGTAATTTTTGGAATTTGGAAACTAACATGTCAACATGATTTTTGACAAAAAAAAAAAACAAAATCCCGAAGTTTTTCATCTTTGATTACAGAATAATTAAGGACAATAAACAAGGATCAAAATGACTTTGAAAATGTAAATCGGATCAGTTTTGACAAATTTATGGCTGTTTGAAGTCTCAGAAGGTAATATTTGGAAATTTGGCAATTTTTTTGTCATTGTGCCTTTTGACAAGTAAACCGATTTTCCGCAGTTTTTCATCTTTGTTTACAGAATTGTTAAGGACAATAAACAAGGATCAAAATGACTTTGAAAATGTAAATCGGATCAGTTTTGACAAAGTTATGGCTGTTTGAAGTCTCAAAACGTAATTTTTTGGAATTTGGAAACTGACATGTCAACATGACTTTTGACAAGAAAACTGAATTTCCGCAGTTTTTCAACTTTGATTACAGAATTATTAAGGACAATAAACAAGGATCAAAATGACTTTGGAAATGTAAATCGGATCAGTTTTGACAAAGTTATGGCAGTTTGAAGTCTAAAAGTTAATATTTTGGAATTCGGAAATAAGCATGTCAACATGACTTTTGACAAAAAAACCAAAATCCCGAAGTTTTTCATCTTTGATTACAGAATTATTAAGGACAATTAACAACGATCAAAATGACTTTGGAAATGTAAATCGGATCAGTTTTGACAAAGTTATGGCTGTTTGAAGTCTCAGAAGGTAATTTTTTGGAATTTAGAATCTAACATGTCAACATGATTTTTTACAAAAAAAAAACAAAATCCCGAAGTTTTTCAACTTTGATTACAGAATTATTAAGGACAATAAACAAGGATCAAAATGACTTTGGAAATGTAAATCGGATCAGTTTTTGACAAAGTTATGGCAGTTTGAAGTCTAAAAGTTAATATTTTGGAATTCGGAAATAAGCATGTCAACATGACTTTTGACAAAAAAACCAAAATCCCGAAGTTTTTCATCTTTGATTACAGAATTATTAAGGACAATTAACAACGATCAAAATGACTTTGGAAATGTAAATCGGATCAGTTTTGACAAAGTTATGGCTGTTTGAAGTCTCAGAAGGTAATTTTTGGAATTTAGAATCTAACATGTCAACATGATTTTTTACAAAAAAAAAAACAAAATCCCGAAGTTTTTCAACTTTGATTACAGAATTATTAAGGACAATAAACAAGGATCAAAATGACTTTGGAAATGTAAATCGGATCAGTTTTTGACAAAGTTATGGCTGTTTGAAGTCTCAAAGTTAATTTTTTGGAATTTGAAAACTAGCACGTCAACATGATTTTTCACAAAAAAACCAAAGTCCCGAAATTTTTCATTTTTGATTACAGAATTATTAAGGACAATTAACAGCGATCAAAATGCCTTTGGAAATGTAAATCGGATCAGTTTTGACAAAGTTATGGCTGTTTGAAGTCTCAGAACGTAATTTTTTGGAATTTGGAAACTGACATGTCAACATGACTTTTGACAAGAAAACTGAATTTCCGAAGTTTTTCAACTTTGATTACAGAATTATTAAGGACAATAAACAAGGATCAAAATGACTTTGGAAATGTAAATCGGATCAGTTTTTGACAAAGTTATGGCAGTTTGAAGTCTCAAAGCTAATTTTTTGGAATTCGGAAACTAGCATGTCAACATGACTTTTGACAAAAAAACCAAAATCCCGAAGTTTTTCGTCTTTGATTACAGAATTATTAAGTATAATTAACAACGATCAAAATGCCTTTGGAAATGTAAATCGGATCAGTTTTGACAAAGTTATGGCTGTTTAAAGTCTCAGAAGGAAATTTTTGGGGATTTGGAAACTACTTGTCAACAAGAATTTTGACAATAAAACTGAATTTCCGAAGTTTTTCAACTTTGATTACAGAATAATTAAGGACAAATAATTAAACAAGGATTAAAATGACTTTGGAAATGTAAATCGGATCTGTTTTTGACAAAGTTATGGCTATTTGAAGTCTCAGAAGGTAATTGTTTGGAATTTGGAAACTAACATGTCAACATGATTTTTGACAAAAAAAAAAACAAAATCCCGAAGTTTTTCATCTTTGATTACAGAATAATTAAGGACAATAAACAAGGATCAAAATGACTTTGAAAATGTAAATCGGATCAGTTTTGACAAATTTATGGCTGTTTGAAGTCTCAGAAGGTAATATTTGGAAATTTGGCAATTTTTTTGTCATTGTGACTTTTGACAAGTAAACCGATTTTCCGCAGTTTTTCATCTTTGTTTACAGAATTGTTAAGGACAATAAACAAGGATCAAAATGACTTTGAAAATGTAAATCGGATCAGTTTTGACAAAGTTATGGCTGTTTGAAGTCTCAAAACGTAATTTTTTGGAATTTGGAAACTGACATGTCAACATGACTTTTGACAAGAAAACTGAATTTCCGCAGTTTTTCAACTTTGATTACAGAATTATTAAGGACAATAAACAAGGATCAAAATGACTTTGGAAATGTAAATCGGATCAGTTTTGACAAAGTTATGGCAGTTTGAAGTCTAAAAGTTAATATTTTGGAATTCGGAAATAAGCATGTCAACATGACTTTTGACAAAAAAACCAAAATCCCGAAGTTTTTCATCTTTGATTACAGAATTATTAAGGACAATTAACAACGATCAAAATGACTTTGGAAATGTAAATCGGATCAGTTTTGACAAAGTTATGGCTGTTTGAAGTCTCAGAAGGTAATTTTTTGGAATTTAGAATCTAACATGTCAACATGATTTTTTACAAAAAAAAAACAAAATCCCGAAGTTTTTCAACTTTGATTACAGAATTATTAAGGACAATAAACAAGGATCAAAATGACTTTGGAAATGTAAATCGGATCAGTTTTTGACAAAGTTATGGCTGTTTGAAGTCTCAAAGTTAATTTTTTGGAATTTGAAAACTAGCACGTCAACATGATTTTTCACAAAAAAACCAAAATCCCGAAATTTTTCATTTTTGATTACAGAATTATTAAGGACAATTAACAGCGATCAAAATGCCTTTGGAAATGTAAATCGGATCAGTTTTGACAAAGTTATGGCTGTTTGAAGTCTCAGAACGTAATTTTTTGGAATTTGGAAACTGACATGTCAACATGACTTTTGACAAGAAAACTGAATTTCCGAAGTTTTTCAACTTTGATTACAGAATTATTAAGGACAATAAACAAGGATCAAAATGACTTTGGAAATGTAAATCGGATCAGTTTTGACAAAGTCATGCCTGTTTAAAGTCTCAGAAGGTAATTTTTGCGGATTTGGAAACTTACTTGTCAACATGAATTTTGACAAGATAACTGAATTTCCGAAGTTTTTCAACTTCGATTACCGAATTATTAAGGACAATAAAAAACGATCAAAATGACTTTGGAAATGTAAATCAGATCAGTTTTGACAAAGTTATGGCTGTTTAAAGTCTCAGAAGGTAATTTTTGGGGATTTGGAAACTTACTTGTCAACATGAATTTTGACAAGATAACTGAATTTCCGAAGTTTTTTAACTTCGATTACCGAATTATTAAGGACAATAAACAAGGATTAAAATGACTTTGGAAATGTAAATCGGATCAGTTTTTGACAAAGTTATGGCTGTTTAAAGTCTCAGAAGGTAATTTTTGGGAATTTAGAATCTAACATGTCAACATGATTTTTGACAAAAAAATAACAAAATCCCGAAGTTTTTCAACTTTGATTACAGAATTATTAAGGACAATAAACAAGGATCAAAATGACTTTGGAAATGTAAATCGGATCAGTTTTTGACAAAGTTATGGCAGTTTGAAGTCTCAAAGTTAATTTTTTGGAATTCGGAAACTAGCATGTCAACATGACTTTTGACAAAAAAACCAAAATCCCGAAGTTTTTCATCTTTGATTACAGAATTATTAAGGACAATTAACAACGATCAAAATGCCTTTGGAAATTTAAATCGGATCAGTTTTGACAAAGTTATGGCTGTTTAAAGTCTCAGTAGGAAATTTTTGGGGATTCGGAAACTACTTGTCAACATGAATTTTGACAAGAAAACTGAATTTCCGAAGTTTTTCAACTTTGATTACAGAATAATTAAGGACAATAAACAAGGATTAAAATGACTTTGGAAATGTAAATCGGATCTGTTTTTGACAAAGTTATGGCTATTTGAAGTCTCAGAAGGTAATTTTTTGGAATTTGGAAACTTACATGTCAACATGATTTTTGACAAAAAAAAAAACAAAATCCCGAAGTTTTTCATCTTTGATTACAGAATAATAAGGGACAATAAACAAGGATCAAAATGACTTTGAAAATGTAAATCGGATCAGTTTTGACAAATTTATGGCTGTTTGAAGTCTCAGAAGGTAATATTTGGAAATTTGGCAATTTTTTTGTCATTGTGACTTTTGACAAGTAAACCGATTTTCCGCAGTTTTTCATCTTTGTTTACAGAATTGTTAAGGACAATAAACAAGGATCAAAATGACTTTGAAAATGTAAATCGGATCAGTTTTGACAAAGTTATGGCTGTTTGAAGTCTCAGAACGTAATTTTTTGGAATTTGGAAACTGACATGTCAACATGACTTTTGACAAGAAAACTGAATTTCCGAAGTTTTTCAACTTTGATTACAGAATTATTAAGGACAATAAACAAGGATCAAAATGACTTTGGAAATGTAAATCGGATCAGTTTTTGACAAAGTTATGGCTGTTTGAAGTCTCAAAGTTAATTTTTTGGAATTTGAAAACTAGCACGTCAACATGATTTTTCACAAAAAAACCAAAATCCCGAAATTTTTCATTTTTGATAACAGAATTATTAAGGACAATTAACAGCGATCAAAATGCTTTTGGAAATGTAAATCGGATCAGTTTTGACAAAGTTATGGCTGTTTAAAGTCTCAGAAGGTAATTTTTGGGGATTTGGAAACTTACTTGTCAACATGAATTTTGACAAAATAACTGAATTTCCGAAGTTTTTCAATTTCGATTACAGAATTATTAAGGACAATAAACAAGGATTAAAATGACTTTGGAAATGTAAATCGGATCAGTTTTTGACAAAGTTATGGCTGTTTGAAGTCTCAGAAGGTAATTTTTTGGAATTTGGAATCTAACATGTCAACATGACTTTTGACAAAAAAAAAACAAAATTCCGAAGTTTTTCATCTTTGATTACAGAATTATTAAGGACAATAAACAAGGATCAAAATGACTTTGAAAATGTTAATCGGATCAGTTTTGACAAAGTTATGGCTGTTTGAAGTCTCAGAAGGTAATATTTGGAAATTTGGCAATTTTTTTGTCATTGTGACTTTTGACAAGTAAACCGATTTTCCGCAGTTTTTCATCTTTGTTTACAGAATTGTTAAGGACAATAAACAAGGATCAAAATGACTTTGAAAATGTAAATCGGATCAGTTTTGACAAAGTTATGGCTGTTTGAAGTCTCAGAACGTAATTTTTTGGAATTTGGAAACTGACATGTCAACATGACTTTTGACAAGAAAACTGAATTTCTGAAGTTTTTCAACTTTGATTACAGAATTATTAAGGACAATAAACAAGGATCAAAATGACTTTGGAAATGTAAATCGGATCAGTTTTTGACAAAGTTATGGCTGTTTGAAGTCTCAAAGTTAATTTTTTGGAATTTGAAAACTAGCACGTCAACATGATTTTTCACAAAAAAACCAAAATCCCGAAATTTTTCATTTTTGATAAAAGAATTATTAAGGACAATTAACAGCGATCAAAATGCTTTTGGAAATGTAAATCGGATCAGTTTTGACAAAGTTATGGCTGTTTAAAGTCTCAGAAGGTAATTTTTGGGGATTTGGAAACTTACTTGTCAACATGAATTTTGACAAGATAACTGAATTTCCGAAGTTTTTCAATTTCGATTACAGAATTAATAAGGACAATAAACAAGGATTAAAATGACTTTGGAAATGTAAATCGGATCAGTTTTTGACAAAGTTATGGCTGTTTGAAGTCTCAGAAGGTAATTTTTTGGAATTTGGAATCTTACATGTCAACATGACTTTTGACAAAAAAAAACAAAATTCCGAAGTTTTTCATCTTTGATTACAGAATTATTAAGGACAATAAACAAGGATCAAAATGACTTTGAAAATGTTAATCGGATCAGTTTTGACAAAGTTATGGCTGTTTGAAGTCTCAGAAGGTAATTTTTGGGGATTTGGAAACTTACTTGTCAACATGAATTTTACTGAATTTCCGAAGTTTTTCAACTTTGATTACAGAATAATTAAGGACAATAAACAAGGATTAAAATGACTTTGGAAATGTAAATCGGATCAGTTTTTGACAAAGTTATGGCTATTTGAAGTCTCAGAAGGTAATTTTTTGGAATTTGGAAACTGACATGTCAACATGATTTTTGACAAAAAAAAACAAAATCCCGAAGTTTTTCATCTTTAATTACAGAATTATTAAGGACAATAAACAAGGATCAAAATGACTTTGGAAATGTAAATCGGATCAGTTTTGACAAAGTCATGCCTGTTTTAAGTCTCAGAAGGTAATTTTTGGGGATTTGGAAACTTACATGTCAACATGACTTTTGACAAGAAAACTGAATTTCCGAAGTTTTTCAACTTTGATTACAGAATTATTGAGGACAATAAACAACGATCAAAATGACTTTGGAACAGTAAATCGGATCAGTTTTGACAAAGTTATGGCTGTTTTAAGTCTCAGAACGTAATTTTTGGAAATTTGGCAATTTTTTTGTCATTGTGACTTTTGACAAGTCAACCGATTTTCCGCAGTTTTTCATCTTTGATTACAGAATTATTAAGGACAATAAACAACGATCAAAATGACTTTGGAAATGTAAATCGGATCAGTTTTGACAAAGTCATGCCTGTTTAAAGTCTCAGAAGGTAATTTTTGGGGATTTGGAAACTTACTTGTCAACATGAATTTTGACAAGATAACTGAATTTCCGAAGTTTTTCAACTTCGATTACCGAATTATTAAGGACAATAAAAAACGATCAAAATGACTTTGGAAATGTAAATCAGATCAGTTTTGACAAAGTTATGGCTGTTTAAAGTCTCAGAAGGTAATTTTTGGGGATTTGGAAACTTACTTGTCAACATGAATTTTGACAAGATAACTGAATTTCCGAAGTTTTTCAACTTCGATTACCGAATTATTAAGGACAATAAACAAGGATTAAAATGACTTTGAAAATGTAAATCGGATCAGTTTTTGACAAAGTTATGGCTGTTTGAAGTCTCAGAAGGTAATTTTTTGGAATTTAGAATCTAACATGTCAACATGATTTTTGACAAAAAAAAAACAAAATCCCGAAGTTTTTCAACTTTGATTACAGAATTATTAAGGACAATAAACAACGATCAAAATGACTTTGGAAATGTAAATCGGATCAGTTTTGACAAAGTCATGCCTGTTTAAAGTCTCAGAAGGTAATTTTTGGGGATTTGGAAACTTACTTGTCAACATGAATTTTGACAAGATAACTGAATTTCCGAAGTTTTTCAATTTCGATTACCGAATTATTAAGGACAATAAAAAACGATCAAAATGACCTTAGAAATGTAAATCAGATCAGTTTTGACAAAGTTATGGCTGTTTGAAGTCTCAGAAGGTAATTTTTGGGGATTTGGAAACTTACTTGTCAACATGAATTTTACTGAATTTCCGAAGTTTTTCAACTTTGATTACAGAATAATTTAGAATCTAACATGTCAACATGATTTTTGACAAAAAAAAAACAAAATCCCGAAGTTTTTCAACTTTGATTACAGAATTATTAAGGACAATAAACAACGATCAAAATGACTTTGGAAATGTAAATCGGATCAGTTTTGACAAAGTCATGCCTGTTTAAAGTCTCAGAAGGTTATTTTTGGGGATTTGGAGACTTACTTGTCAACATGAATTTTGACAAGATAACTGAATTTCCGAAGTTTTTCAATTTCGATTACCGAATTATTAAGGACAATAAAAAACGATCAAAATGACTTTGGAAATGTAAATCAGATCAGTTTTGACAAAGTTATGGCTGTTTAAAGTCTCAGAAGGTAATTTTTGGGGATTTGGAAACTTACTTGTCAACATGAATTTTGACAAGATAACTGAATTTCCGAAGTTTTTCAACTTCGATTACCGAATTATTAAGGACAATAAACAAGGATTAAAATGACTTTGGAAATGTAAATCGGATCAGTTTTTGACAAAGTTATGGCTGTTTGAAGTCTCAGAAGGTAATTTTTTGGAATTTAGAATCTAACATGTCAACATGATTTTTGACAAAAAAAAAACAAAATCCCGAAGTTTTTCAACTTTGATTACAGAATTATTAAGGACAATAAACAAGGATCAAAATGACTTTGGAAATGTAAATCGGATCAGTTTTTGACAAAGTTATGGCAGTTTGAAGTCTCAAAGTTAATTTTTTGGAATTCGGAAACTAGCATGTCAACATGATTTTTGACAAAAAAAAAAACAAAATCCCGAAGTTTTTCATCTTTGATTACAGAATAATTAAGGACAATAAACAAGGATCAAAATGACTTTGAAAATGTAAATCGGATCAGTTTTGACAAATTTATGGCTGTTTGAAGTCTCAGAAGGTAATATTTGGAAATTTGACAATTTTTTTGTCATTGTGACTTTTGACAAGTAAACCGATTTTCCGCAGTTTTTCATCTTTGTTTACAGAATTGTTAAGGACAATAAACAAGGATCAAAATGACTTTGAAAATGTAAATCGGATCAGTTTTGACAAAGTTATGGCTGTTTGAAGTCTCAGAACGTAATTTTTTGGAATTTGGAAACTGACATGTCAACATGACTTTTGACAAGAAAACTGAATTTCCGAAGTTTTTCAACGTTGATTACAGAATTATTAAGGACAATAAACAAGGATCAAAATGACTTTGGAAATGTAAATCGGATCAGTTTTTGACAAAGTTATGGCAGTTTGAAGTCTAAAAGTTAATATTTTGGAATTCGGAAATAAGCATGTCAACATGACTTTTGACAAAAAAACCAAAATCCCGAAGTTTTTCATCTTTGATTACAGAATTATTAAGGACAATTAACAACGATCAAAATGACTTTGGAAATGTAAATCGGATCAGTTTTGACAAAGTTATGGCTGTTTAAAGTCTCAGAAGGTAATTTTTGGGGATGTGGAAACTTACTTGTCAACATGAATTTTGACAAGATTACAGAATAATTAAGGACAATAAACAAGGATTAAAATGACTTTGGAAATGTAAATCGGATCAGTTTTTGACAAAGTTATGGCTATTTGAAGTCTCAGAAGGTAATTTTTTGGAATTTGGAAACTGACATGTCAACATGATTTTTGACAAAAAAAAAACAAAATCCCGAAGTTTTTCATCTTTGATTACAGAATTATTAAGGACAATAAACAAGGATCAAAATGACTTTGGAAATGTAAATCGAATCAGTTTTGACAAAGTCATGCCTGTTTAAAGTCTCAGAAGGTAATTTTTGGGGATTTGGAAACTTACATGTCAACATGACTTTTGACAAGAAAACTGAATTTCCGAAGTTTTTCAACTTTGATTACAGAATTATTAAGGACAATAAACAACGATCAAAATGACTTTGGAACAGTAAATCGGATCAGTTTTGATAAAGTTATGGCTGGTTGAAGTCTCAGAAGGTAATATTTGGGAATTTGGCAATTTTTTTGTCATTGTGACTTTTGACAAGTCAACCGATTTTCCGCAGTTTTTCATCTTTGATTACAGAATTATTAAGGACAATAAACAACGATCAAAATGACTTTGGAAATGTAAATCGGATCAGTTTTGACAAAGTTATGGCTGTTTGAAGTCTCAGAAGGTAGTTTTTGGAATTTGGAAACTGACATGTCAACATGACTTTTGACAAGTAAACCAAATTTCCAAAGTTTTTCAACTTTGATTACAGAATTATTAAGGACAATAAACAACGATCGAAATGACTTTGGAAATGTAAATCGGATCAGTTTTGACAAAGTCATGCCTGTTTAAAGTCTCAGAAGGTAATTTTTGGGGATTTTGAAACTTACATGTCAACATGACTTTTGAAAAGAAAACTGAATTTCCGAAGTTTTTCAACTTTGATTACAGAATTATTAAGGACAATAAACAAAGATCAAAATGACTTTGGAACAGTAAATCGGATGAGTTTTGACAAAGTCATGGCTGTTTGAAGTCTCAGAAGGTAATTTTTTGGAATTAAGAAACTGACACGTCAACATGAATTTTGACAAGTAAACCGAATTTCCAAAGTTTTTCAACTTTGATAACAGAATTATTAAGGACAATAAAAAACTATTAAAATGAGTTTGGAAATGTAAATCGGATCAGTTTTGACAAAGTTATGGCTGTTTAAAAACTCAGAAGGTAATTTTGTGGGATTCGGAAACTTACTTGTCAACATGAATTTTGACAAGATAACTGAATTTCCGAAGTTTTTCAACTTCGATTACCGAATTATTAAGGACAATAAACAAGGATTAAAATGACTTTGGAAATGTAAATCGGATCTGTTTTTGACAAAGTTATGGCTGTTTGAAGTCTCAGAAGGTAATTTTTTGGAATTTAGAATCTAACATGTCAACATGATTTTTGACAAAAAAAAAACAAAATCCCGAAGTTTTTCAACTTTGATTACAGAATTATTAAGGACAATAAACAAGGATCAAAATGACTTTGGAAATGTAAATCGGATCAGTTTTTGACAAAGTTATGGCAGTTTGAAGTCTCAAAGTTAATTTTTTGGAATTCGGAAACTAGCATGTCAACATGACTTTTGACAAAAAAACCAAAATCCCGAAGTTTTTCATCTTTGATTACAGAATTATTAAGGACAATTAACAACGATCAAAATGCCTTTGGAAATGTAAATCGGATCAGTTTTGACAAAGTTATGGCTGTTTAAAGTCTCAGAAGGAAATTTTTGGGGATTTGGAAACTACTTGTCAACATGAATTTTGACAAGAAAACTGAATTTCCGAAGTTTTTCAACTTTGATTACAGAATAATTAAGGACAATAAACAAGGATTAAAATGACTTTGGAAATGTAAATCGGATCTGTTTTTGACAAAGTTATGGCTGTTTGAAGTCTCAGAAGGTAATTTTTTGGAATTTGGAAACTAACATGTCAACATGATTTTTGACAAAAAAAAAACAAAATCCCGAAGTTTTTCATCTTTGATTACAGAATAATTAAGGACAATAAACAAGGATCAAAATGACTTTGAAAATGTAAATCGGATCAGTTTTGACAAAGTTATGGCTGTTTGAAGTCTCAGAAGGTAATATTTGGAAATTTGGCAATTTTTTTGTCATTGTGACTTTTGACAAGTAAACCGATTTTTCGCAGTTTTTCATCTTTGTTTACAGAATTATTAAGGACAATAAACAAGGATCAAAATGACTTTGAAAATGTAAATCGGATCAGTTTTGACAAAGTAATGGCTGTTTGAAGTCTCAGAAGGTAATTTTTGGGGATGTGGAAACTTACTTGTCAACATAAATTTGGACAAAAAAACTGAATTTCCGAAGTTTTTCAACTTCGATTACCGAATTATTAAGGACAATAAACAAGGATTAAAATGACTTTGGAAATGTAAATCGGATCTGTTTTTGACAAAGTTATGGCTGTTTGAAGTCTCAGAAGGTAATTTTTTGGAATTTAGAATCTAACATGTCAACATGATTTTTGACAAAAAAAAAACAAAATCCCGAAGTTTTTCAACTTTGATTACAGAATTATTAAGGACAATAAACAAGGATCAAAATGACTTTGGAAATGTAAATCGGATCAGTTTTTGACAAAGTTATGGCAGTTTGAAGTCTAAAAGTTAATATTTTGGAATTCGGAAATAAGCATGTCAACATGACTTTTGACAAAAAAACCAAAATCCCGAAGTTTTTCATCTTTGATTACAGAATTATTAAGGACAATTAACAACGATCAAAATGACTTTGGAAATGTAAATCGGATCAGTTTTGACAAAGTTATGGCTGTTTAAAGTCTCAGAAGGTAATTTTTGGGATTTTGTGGAAACTTACTTGTCAACATAAATTTGGACAAAAAAACTGAATTTCCGAAGTTTTTCAACTTTGATTACAGAATAATTAAGGACAATAAACAAGGATTAAAATGACTTTGGAAATGTAAATCGGATCAGTTTTTGACAAAGTTATGGCTATTTGAAGTCCCAGAAGGTAATTTTTTGGAATTTGGAAACTGACATGTCAACATGATTTTTGACAAAAAAAAACAAAATCCCGAAGTTTTTCATCTTTGATTACAGAATTATTAAGGACAATAAACAAGGATCAAAATGACTTTGGAAATGTAAATCGGATCAGTTTTGACAAAGTCATGCCTGTTTAAAGTCTCAGAAGGTAATTTTTGGGGATTTGGAAACTTACATGTCAACATGACTTTTGACAAGAAAACTGAATTTCCGAAGTTTTTCAACTTTGATTACAGAATTATTAAGGACAATAAACAACGATCAAAATGACTTTGGAACAGTAAATCGGATCAGTTTTGATAAAGTTATGGCTGGTTGAAGTCTCAGAAGGTAATATTTGTGAATTTGGCAATTTTTTTGTCATTGTGACTTTTGACAAGTCAACCGATTTTCCGCAGTTTTTCATCTTTGATTACAGAATTATTAAGGACAATAAACAACGATCAAAATGACTTTGGAAATGTAAATCGGATCAGTTTTGACAAAGTTATGGCTGTTTGAAGTCTCAGAAGGTAGTTTTTGGAATTTGGAAACTGACATGTCAACATGACTTTTGACAAGTAAACCAAATTTCCAAAGTTTTTCAACTTTGATTACAGAATTATTAAGGACAATTAACAACGATCGAAATGACTTTGGAAATGTAAATCGGATCAGTTTTGACAAAGTCATGCCTGTTTAAAGTCTCAGAAGGTAATTTTTGGGGATTTGGAAACTTACATGTCAACATGACTTTTGAAAAGAAAACTGAATTTCCGAAGTTTTTCAACTTTGATTACAGAATTATTAAAGACAATTAACAACGATCAAAATGACTTTGGAACAGTAAATCGGATCAGTTTTGACAAAGTCATGGCTGGTTGAAGTCTCAGAAGGTAATATTTCGGAATTTGGCAACTATTTTGTCATTGTGACTTTTGACAAGTTAACCGAATTACTGAAGTTCTTTAACTTTAATTACAGAATTATTAAGGACAATAAGCAACGATCAAAATGACTTTGGAAATGTAAATCGGATCAGTTTTGACAAAGTTATGGCTGTTTGAAGTCTCAGAAGGTAATTTTTTGGAATTTAGAAACTGACATGTAAACATGAATTTTGACAAGTAAACCGAATTTCCAAAGTTTTTCAACTTTGATAACAGAATTATTAAGGACAATAAAAAACTATCAAAATGAGTTTGGAAATGTAAATCGGATCAGTTTTGACAAAGTTATGGCTGTTTAAAGTCTCAGAAGGTAATTTTGTGGGATTCGGAAACTTACTTGTCAACATAAATTTTGATAAGAAAACTGAATTTTTGAAGTTCTTTAACTTTGATTACAGAATTATTAAGGACAATAAACAAAAATCAAAATGACTTTGGAAATGTAAATCGGATCAGTTTTGACAAAGTTATGGCTCTTTGAAGTCTCAGAAGTTAGTATTTGGGAACTAAGCAACTATTTTGTCATTGTAACTTTTGACAAGTAAACCGAATTTCAGAAGTTTTTTAACTTTGATTACAGAATTATTAAGGACAATAAGCAACGATCAAAATGACTTTGGAAATGTAAATCGGATCAGTTTTGACAAAGTTATGGCTTGTTGAAGTCTCAGAAGGTAATTTTTTGGAATTTGGAAAATGGCATGTCAACATGACTTCTGACAAGTAAACCGAATTTCCAAAGTTTTTCAACTTTGATTACAGAATTTTTAAGGACAATAAACAAAGATCAAAATGACTTTGGAAATGTAAATCGGATCAGTATTGATAAAGTTATGGCTGTTTGAAGTCTCAGAAGGTAATATTTGGGAATTTGGCAACTATTTTGTCATTGTGACTTTTGACAAGTTAACCGAATTACTGAAGTTTTTTAACTTTGATTTCAGAATTATTAAGGACAATAAGCAACGATCAAAATGACTTTGGAAATGTAAATCGGATCAGTTTTGACAAAGTTATGGCTGTTTGAAGTCTCAGAAGCTAATTTTTTGGAATTTGAAAACTGACTTGTAAACATAAATTTTGACAAGTAAACCGAATTTCCAAAGTTTTTCAACTTTGATTACAGAATTATTAAGGACAATAAAAAACGATCAAAATGACTTTGGAAATGTAAATCGGATCAGTTTTGACAAAGTTATGGCTGTTTAAAGTCTCATAAGGTAATTTTTGGGGATTTGGCAATTTTTTTGTCATTGTGACTTTTGACAAGTAAACCGAATAACAGAAGTTTTTTAACTTTGATTACAGAAATATTAGGGACAATAAGCAACGATCAAATTGACTTTGGAAATGTAAATCGGATCAGTTTTGACAAAGTTATGGCTGTTTGAAGTCGCAGAAGGTAATTTTTTGGAATTTGGAAACTAACATGTTATTATAACTTTTGACAAAAAAACCAAAATCCCAAAGATTTTCATCTTTGATTACAGAATTATTAAGGACAATTAACAACGATCAAAATGACTTTGGAAATGTAAATCGAATCAGTTTTGACAAAGTTCTGGCTGTTTGAAGTCTCAGAAGGTAATTTTTTGGAATTTGGAAACTGACATGTCAACTTGACTTTTGACAAGTAAACCGAATTTCCAAAGTTTTTCAACTTTGATTACAGAAATATTAAGGACAATAAACAACGATCAAAATGACTTTGGAAATGTAAATCGGATCAGTTTTGACAAAGTCATGCCTGTTTAAAGTCTCAGAAGGTAATTTTTGGGGATTTGGAAACTTACATGTCAACATGACTTTTGACAAGAAAACCGAATTTCAGAAGTTTTTCATCTTTGATTACAGAATTATCAAGGACAATAAGCCACGATCAAAATGACTTTGGAAATGTTAATCGGATCAGTTTTGACAAAGTTATGGCTGTTTAAAGTCTCAGAAGTTAATTTTTGGGGATTTTGAAACTTACTTGTCAACAAGAAAAATGAATTTTCGAAGTTTTTTAACATTGATTACAGAATTATTAAGGACAATCAACAAAGATCAAAATGACTTTGGAAATGTAAATCGGATCAGTTTTGACAAAGTTATGGCTGTTTGAAGTCTCAGAAGCTAATTTTTGGGGATTTGGCAATTTTTTTGTCATTGTGACTTTTGACAAGTAAACCGAATAACAGAAGTTTTTTAACTTTGATTACAGAAATATTAGGGACAATAAGCAACGATCAAAATGACTTTGGAAATGTAAATCGGATCAGTTTTGACAAAGTTATGGCTGTTTGAAGTCTCAGAAGCTAATTTTTGGGGATTTGGCAATTTTTTTGTCATTGTGACTTTTGACAAGTTAACCGAATTACTGAAGTTTTTTAACTTTGATTACAGAATTATTAAGGACAATAAGCAACGATCAAAATGACTTTGGAAATGTTAATCGGATCAGTTTTGACAAAGTTATGGCTGTTTGAAGTTTGAGAAGCTAATTTTTGGGGATTTGGCAATTTTTTTGTCATTGTGACTTTTGACAAGTAAACCGAATAACAGAAGTTTTTTAACTTTGATTACAGAAATATTAGGGACAATAAGCAACGATCAAAATGACTTTGGAAATGTAAATCGGATCAGTTTTGATTAAGTTATGGCTGTTTGAAGTCTCAGAAGGTAATATTTGGGAATTTGGCAACTATTTTGTCATTGTGACTTTTGACAAGTTAACCGAATTACTGAAGTTTTTTAACTTTGATTACAGAATTATTAAGGACAATAAGCAACGATCAAAATGACTTTGGAAATGTTAATCGGATCAGTTTTGACAAAGTTATGGCTGTTTGAAGTCTCAGAAGCTAATTTTTGGGGATTTGGCAATTTTTTTGTCATTGTGACTTTTGACAAGTTAACCGAATTACTGAAGTTTTTTAACTTTGATTACAGAATTATTAAGGACAATAAGCAACGATCAAAATGACTTTGGAAATGTTAATCGGATCAGTTTTGACAAAGTTATGGCTGTTTGAAGTCTCAGAAGCTAATTTTTGGGGATTTGGCAATTTTTTTGTCATTGTGACTTTTGACAAGTAAACCGAATAACAGAAGTTTTTTAACTTTGATTACAGAAATATTAGGGACAATAAGCAACGATCAAAATGACTTTGAAAATGTAAATCGGATCAGTTTTGACAAAGTTATGGATGTTTGAAGTCTCAGAAGGTAATATTTGGAAATTTGGCAATTTTTTTGTCATTGTGACTTTTGACAAGTAAACCGATTTTTCGAAGTTTTTCATCTTTGCTTACAGAATTATTAAGGACAATAAACAAGGATCAAAATGACTTTGAAAATGTAAATCGGATCAGTTTTGACAAAGTTATGGCTGTTTGAAGTCTCAGAAGGTAATTTTTGGGGATGTGGAAACTTACTTGTCAACATAAATTTGGACAAAAAAACTGAATTTCCGAAGTTTTTCAACTTCGATTACCGAATTATTAAGGACAATAAACAAGGATTAAAATGACTTTGGAAATGTAAATCGGATCTGTTTTTGACAAAGTTATGGCTGTTTGAAGTCTCAGAAGGTAATTTTTTGGAATTTAGAATCTAACATGTCAACATGATTTTTGACAAAAAAAAAACAAAATCCCGAAGTTTTTCAACTTTGATTACAGAATTATTAAGGACAATAAACAAGGATCAAAATGACTTTGGAAATGTAAATCGGATCAGTTTTTGACAAAGTTATGGCAGTTTGAAGTCTAAAAGTTAATATTTTGGAATTCGGAAATAAGCATGTCAACATGACTTTTGACAAAAAAACCAAAATCCCGAAGTTTTTCATCTTTGATTACAGAATTATTAAGGACAATTAACAACGATCAAAATGACTTTGGAAATGTAAATCGGATCAGTTTTGACAAAGTTATGGCTGTTTAAAGTCTCAGAAGGTAATTTTTGGGATTTTGTGGAAACTTACTTGTCAACATAAATTTGGACAAAAAAACTGAATTTCCGAAGTTTTTCAACTTTGATTACAGAATAATTAAGGACAATAAACAAGGATTAAAATGACTTTGGAAATGTAAATCGGATCAGTTTTTGACAAAGTTATGGCTATTTGAAGTCCCAGAAGGTAATTTTTTGGAATTTGGAAACTGACATGTCAACATGATTTTTGACAAAAAAAAACAAAATCCCGAAGTTTTTCATCTTTGATTACAGAATTATTAAGGACAATAAACAAGGATCAAAATGACTTTGGAAATGTAAATCGGATCAGTTTTGACAAAGTCATGCCTGTTTAAAGTCTCAGAAGGTAATTTTTGGGGATTTGGAAACTTACATGTCAACATGACTTTTGACAAGAAAACTGAATTTCCGAAGTTTTTCAACTTTGATTACAGAATTATTAAGGACAATAAACAACGATCAAAATGACTTTGGAACAGTAAATCGGATCAGTTTTGATAAAGTTATGGCTGGTTGAAGTCTCAGAAGGTAATATTTGTGAATTTGGCAATTTTTTTGTCATTGTGACTTTTGACAAGTCAACCGATTTTCCGCAGTTTTTCATCTTTGATTACAGAATTATTAAGGACAATAAACAACGATCAAAATGACTTTGGAAATGTAAATCGGATCAGTTTTGACAAAGTTATGGCTGTTTGAAGTCTCAGAAGGTAGTTTTTGGAATTTGGAAACTGACATGTCAACATGACTTTTGACAAGTAAACCAAATTTCCAAAGTTTTTCAACTTTGATTACAGAATTATTAAGGACAATTAACAACGATCGAAATGACTTTGGAAATGTAAATCGGATCAGTTTTGACAAAGTCATGCCTTTTTAAAGTCTCAGAAGGTAATTTTTGGGGATTTGGAAACTTACATGTCAACATGACTTTTGAAAAGAAAACTGAATTTCCGAAGTTTTTCAACTTTGATTACAGAATTATTAAAGACAATTAACAACGATCAAAATGACTTTGGAACAGTAAATCGGATCAGTTTTGACAAAGTCATGGCTGGTTGAAGTCTCAGAAGGTAATATTTCGGAATTTGGCAACTATTTTGTCATTGTGACTTTTGACAAGTTAACCGAATTACTGAAGTTCTTTAACTTTAATTACAGAATTATTAAGGACAATAAGCAACGATCAAAATGACTTTGGAAATGTAAATCGGATCAGTTTTGACAAAGTTATGGCTGTTTGAAGTCTCAGAAGGTAATTTTTTGGAATTTAGAAACTGACATGTAAACATGAATTTTGACAAGTAAACCGAATTTCCAAAGTTTTTCAACTTTGATAACAGAATTATTAAGGACAATAAAAAACTATCAAAATGAGTTTGGAAATGTAAATCGGATCAGTTTTGACAAAGTTATGGCTGTTTAAAGTCTCAGAAGGTAATTTTGTGGGATTCGGAAACTTACTTGTCAACATAAATTTTGATAAGAAAACTGAATTTTTGAAGTTCTTTAACTTTGATTACAGAATTATTAAGGACAATAAACAAAAATCAAAATGACTTTGGAAATGTAAATCGGATCAGTTTTGACAAAGTTATGGCTCTTTGAAGTCTCAGAAGTTAGTATTTGGGAACTAAGCAACTATTTTGTCATTGTAACTTTTGACAAGTAAACCGAATTTCAGAAGTTTTTAAACTTTGATTACAGAATTATTAAGGACAATAAGCAACGATCAAAATGACTTTGGAAATGTAAATCGGATCAGTTTTGACAAAGTTATGGCTTGTTGAAGTCTCAGAAGGTAATTTTTTGGAATTTGGAAAATGGCATGTCAACATGACTTCTGACAAGTAAACCGAATTTCCAAAGTTTTTCAACTTTGATTACAGAATTTTTAAGGACAATAAACAAAGATCAAAATGACTTTGGAAATGTAAATCGGATCAGTATTGATAAAGTTATGGCTGTTTGAAGTCTCAGAAGGTAATATTTGGGAATTTGGCAACTATTTTGTCATTGTGACTTTTGACAAGTTAACCGAATTACTGAAGTTTTTTAACTTTGATTTCAGAATTATTAAGGACAATAAGCAACGATCAAAATGACTTTGGAAATGTAAATCGGATCAGTTTTGACAAAGTTATGGCTGTTTGAAGTCTCAGAAGCTAATTTTTTGGAATTTGAAAACTGACTTGTAAACATAAATTTTGACAAGTAAACCGAATTTCCAAAGTTTTTCAACTTTGATTACAGAATTATTAAGGACAATAAAAAACGATCAAAATGACTTTGGAAATGTAAATCGGATCAGTTTTGACAAAGTTATGGCTGTTTAAAGTCTCATAAGGTAATTTTTGGGGATTTGGCAATTTTTTTGTCATTGTGACTTTTGACAAGTAAACCGAATAACAGAAGTTTTTTAACTTTGATTACAGAAATATTAGGGACAATAAGCAACGATCAAATTGACTTTGGAAATGTAAATCGGATCAGTTTTGACAAAGTTATGGCTGTTTGAAGTCGCAGAAGGTAATTTTTGGAATTTGGAAACTAACATGTTATTATAACTTTTGACAAAAAAACCAAAATCCCAAAGATTTTCATCTTTGATTACAGAATTATTAAGGACAATTAACAACGATCAAAATGACTTTGGAAATGTAAATCGAATCAGTTTTGACAAAGTTCTGGCTGTTTGAAGTCTCAGAAGGTAATTTTTTGGAATTTGGAAACTGACATGTCAACTTGACTTTTGACAAGTAAACCGAATTTCCAAAGTTTTTCAACTTTGATTACAGAAATATTAAGGACAATAAACAACGATCAAAATGACTTTGGAAATGTAAATCGGATCAGTTTTGACAAAGTCATGCCTGTTTAAAGTCTCAGAAGGTAATTTTTGGGGATTTGGAAACTTACATGTCAACATGACTTTTGACAAGAAAACCGAATTTCAGAAGTTTTTCATCTTTGATTACAGAATTATCAAGGACAATAAGCAACGATCAAAATGACTTTGGAAATGTTAATCGGATCAGTTTTGACAAAGTTATGGCTGTTTAAAGTCTCAGAAGTTAATTTTTGGGGATTTTGAAACTTACTTGTCAACAAGAAAAATGAATTTTCGAAGTTTTTTAACATTGATTACAGAATTATTAAGGACAATCAACAAAGATCAAAATGACTTTGGAAATGTAAATCGGATCAGTTTTGACAAAGTTATGGCTGTTTGAAGTCTCAGAAGCTAATTTTTGGGGATTTGGCAATTTTTTTGTCATTGTGACTTTTGACAAGTAAACCGAATAACAGAAGTTTTTTAACTTTGATTACAGAAATATTAGGGACAATAAGCAACGATCAAAATGACTTTGGAAATGTAAATCGGATCAGTTTTGACAAAGTTATGGCTGTTTGAAGTCTCAGAAGCTAATTTTTGGGGATTTGGCAATTTTTTTGTCATTGTGACTTTTGACAAGTTAACCGAATTACTGAAGTTTTTTAACTTTGATTACAGAATTATTAAGGACAATAAGCAACGATCAAAATGACTTTGGAAATGTTAATCGGATCAGTTTTGACAAAGTTATGGCTGTTTGAAGTCTCAGAAGCTAATTTTTGGGGATTTGGCAATTTTTTTGTCATTGTGACTTTTGACAAGTAAACCGAATAACAGAAGTTTTTTAACTTTGATTACAGAAATATTAGGGACAATAAGCAACGATCAAAATGACTTTGGAAATGTAAATCGGATCAGTTTTGATAAAGTTATGGCTGTTTGAAGTCTCAGAAGGTAATATTTGGGAATTTGGCAACTATTTTGTCATTGTGACTTTTGACAAGTTAACCGAATTACTGAAGTTTTTTAACTTTGATTACAGAATTATTAAGGACAATAAGCAACGATCAAAATGACTTTGGAAATGTTAATCGGATCAGTTTTGACAAAGTTATGGCTGTTTGAAGTCTCAGAAGCTAATTTTTTGGAATTTGAAAACTGACTTGTAAACATTACTTTTGACAAGTAAACCGAATTTCCAAAGTTTTTCAACTTTGATTACAGAATTATTAAGGACAATAAAAAACGATCAAAATGACTTTGGAAATGTAAATCGGATCAGTTTTGACAAAGTTATGGCTGTTTAAAGTCTCAGAAGTTCATTTTTGGGGATTTTGAAACTTACTTGTCAACAAGAAATATGAATTTTCGAAGTTTTTTAACATTGATTACAGAATTATTAAGGACAATAAACAAAGATCAAAATGACTTTGGAAATGTAAATCGGATCAGTTTTGACAAAGTTATGGCTGTTTAAAGTCTCAGAAGGTAATATTTGGGAATTTGGCAACTATTTTGTCATTGTGACTTTTGACAAGTTAACCGAATTACTGAAGTTTTTTAACTTTGATTACAGAATTATTAAGGACAATAAACAACGATCAAAATGACTTTGGAAATGTAAATCGGATCAGTTTTGACAAAGTCATGCCGGTTTAAAGTCTCAGAAGGTAATTTTTGGGGATTTGGAAACTTACATGTCAACATGACTTTTGACAAGAAAACCGAATTTCAGAAGTTTTTCATCTTTGATTACAGAATTATTAAGGACAATAAAAAACGATCAAAATGACTTTGGAAATGTAAATCGGATCAGTTTTGACAAAGTTATGGCTGTTTAAAGTCTCATAAGGTAATTTTTGGGGATTTGGCAATTTTTTTGTCATTGTGACTTTTGACAAGTAAACCAAATAACAGAAGTTTTTTAACTTTGATTACAGAATTATTAAGGACAATAAGCAACGATCAAAATGACTTTGGAAATGTTAATCGGATCAGTTTTGACAAAGTTATGGCTGTTTGAAGTCTCAGAAGCTAATTTTTGGGGATTTGGCAATTTTTTTGTCATTGTGACTTTTGACAAGTAAACCGAATAACAGAAGTTTTTTAACTTTGATTACAGAAATATTAGGGACAATAAGCAACGATCAAAATGACTTTGGAAATGTAAATCGGATCAGTTTTGACAAAGTTATGGCTGTTTGAAGTCTCAGAAGGTAATATTTTGGAATTTGGCAACTATTTTGTCATTGTGACTTTTGACAAGTTAACCGAATTACTGAAGTTTTTTAACTTTGATTACAGAATTATTAAGGACAATAAGCAACGATCAAAATGACTTTGGAAATGTTAATCGGATCAGTTTTGACAAAGTTATGGCTGTTTGAAGTCTCAGAAGCAAATTTTTTGGAATTTGAAAACTGACTTGTAAACATTACTTTTGACAAGTAAACCGAATTTCCAAAGTTTTTCAACTTTGATTACAGAATTATTAAGGACAATAAAAAACGATCAAAATGACTTTGGAAATGTAAATCGGATCAGTTTTGACAAAGTTATGGCTGTTTAAAGTCTCAGAAGTTAATTTTTGGGGATTTTGAAACTTACTTGTCAACAAGAAATATGAATTTTCGAAGTTTTTTAACATTGATTACAGAATTATTAAGGACAATAAACAAAGATCAAAATGACTTTGGAAATGTAAATCGGATCAGTTTTGACAAAGTTATGGCTGTTTAAAGTCTCAGAAGGTAATATTTGGGAATTTGGCAACTATTTTGTCATTGTGACTTTTGACAAGTTAACCGAATTACTGAAGTTTTTTAACTTTGATTACAGAATTATTAAGGACAATAAACAACGATCAAAATGACTTTGGAAATGTAAATCGGATCAGTTTTGACAAAGTCATGCCGGTTTAAAGTCTCAGAAGGTAATTTTTGGGGATTTGGAAACTTACATGTCAACATGACTTTTGACAAGAAAACCGAATTTCAGAAGTTTTTCATCTTTGATTACAGAATTATTAAGGACAATAAACAAAGATCAAAATGACTTTGGAAATGTAAATCGGATCAGTATTGATAAAGTTATGGCTGTTTGAAGTCTCAGAAGGTAATATTTGGGAATTTGGCAACTATTTTGTCATTGTGACTTTTGACAAGTTAACCGAATTACTGAAGTTTTTTAACTTTGATTACAGAATTATTAAGGACAATAAGCAACGATCAAAATGACTTTGGAAATGTAAATCGGATCAGTTTTGACAAAGTTATGGCTGTTTGAAGTCTCAGAAGCTAATTTTTTGGAATTTGAAAACTGACTTGTTAACATAAATTTTGACAAGTAAACCGAATTTCCAAAGTTTTTCAACTTTGATTACAGAATTATTAAGGACAATAAAAAACGATCAAAATGACTTTGGAAATGTAAATCGGATCAGTTTTGACAAAGTTATGGCTGTTTAAAGTCTCATAAGGTAATTTTTGGGGATTTGGCAATTTTTTTGTCATTGTGACTTTTGACAAGTAAACCGAATAACAGAAGTTTTTTAACTTTGATTACAGAAATATTAGGGACAATAAGCAACGATCAAAATGACTTTGGAAATGTAAATCGGATCAGTTTTGACAAAGTTATGGCTGTTTGAAGTCGCAGAAGGTAATTTTTTGGAATTTGGAAACTAACATGTTATTATAACTTTTGACAAAAAAACCAAAATCCCAAAGATTTTCATCTTTGATTACAGAATTATTAAGGACAATTAACAACGATCAAAATGACTTTGGAAATGTAAATCGAATCAGTTTTGACAAAGTTATGGCTGTTTGAAGTCTCAGAAGGTAATTTTTTGGAATTTGGAAACTGACATGTCAACTTGACTTTTGACAAGTTAACCGAATTTCCAAAGTTTTTCAACTTTGATTACAGAATTATTAAGGACAATAAACAACGATCAAAATGACTTTGGAAATGTAAATCGGATCAGTTTTGACAAAGTCATGCCGGTTTAAAGTCTCAGAAGGTAATTTTTGGGGATTTGGAAACTTACATGTCAACATGACTTTTGACAAGAAAACCGAATTTCAGAAGTTTTTCATCTTTGATTACAGAATTATTAAGGACAATAAACAAAGATCAAAATGACTTTGGAAATGTAAATCGGATCAGTATTGATAAAGTTATGGCTGTTTGAAGTCTCAGAAGGTAATTTTTGGGAATTTGGCAACTATTTTGTCATTGTGACTTTTGACAAGTTAACCGAATTACTGAAGTTTTTTAACTTTGATTACAGAATTATTAAGGACAATAAGCAACGATCAAAATGACTTTGGAAATGTAAATCGGATCAGTTTTGACAAAGTTATGGCTGTTTGAAGTCTCAGAAGCTAATTTTTTGGAATTTGAAAACTGACTTGTTAACATAAATTTTGACAAGTAAACCGAATTTCCAAAGTTTTTCAACTTTGATTACAGAATTATTAAGGACAATAAAAAACGATCAAAATGACTTTGGAAATGTAAATCGGATCAGTTTTGACAAAGTTATGGCTGTTCAAAGTCTCATAAGGTAATTTTTGGGGATTTGGCAATTTTTTTGTCATTGTGACTTTTGACAAGTAAACCGAATAACAGAAGTTTTTTAACTTTGATTACAGAAATATTAGGGACAATAAGCAACGATCAAAATGACTTTGGAAATGTAAATCGGATCAGTTTTGACAAAGTTATGGCTGTTTGAAGTCGCAGAAGGTAATTTTTTGGAATTTGGAAACTAACATGTTATTATAACTTTTGACAAAAAAACCAAAATCCCAAAGATTTTCATCTTTGATTACAGAATTATTAAGGACAATTAACAGCGATCAAAATGACTTTGGAAATGTAAATCGAATCAGTTTTGACAAAGTTATGGCTGTTTGAAGTCTCAGAAGGTAATTTTTTGGAATTTGGAAACTGACATGTCAACTTGACTTTTGACAAGTTAACCGAATTTCCAAAGTTTTTCAACTTTGATTACAGAATTATTAAGGACAATAAACAACGATCAAAATGACTTTGGAAATGTAAATCGGATCAGTTTTGACAAAGTCATGCCTGTTTGAAGTCTCAGAAGGTAATATTTGGGAATTTGGCAACTATTTTGTCATTGTGACTTTTGACAAGTTAACCGAATTACTGAAGTTTTTTAACTTTGATTACAGAATTATTAAGGACAATAAGCAACGATCAAAATGACTTTGGAAATGTAAATCGGATCAGTTTTGACAAAGTTATGGCTGTTTGAAGTCTCAAAAGCTAATTTTTTGGAATATGAAAACTGACTTGTAAACATTACTTTTGACAAGTAAACCGAATTTCCAAAGTTTTTCAACTTTGATTACAGAATTATTAAGGACAATAAAAAACGATCAAAATGACTTTGGAAATGTAAATCGGATCAGTTTTGACAAAGTTATGGCTGTTTAAAGTCTCAGAAGTTAATTTTTGGGGATTTTGAAACTTACTTGTCAACAAGAAATATGAATTTTCGAAGTTTTTTAACTTTGATTACAAAATTATTAAGGACAATAAACAAAGATCAAAATGATTTTGGAAATAAAAATCGGATCAGTTTTGACAAAGCTATGGCTGTTTGAAGTCTCAGAAGGCAATTTTTGGGAATTTGGCAACTATTTTGTCATTGTGACTTTAGCCAAGTTAACCGAATTACCGAAGTTTTTTAACTTTGATTACAGAATTATTAAGGACAATAAACAACGATCAAAATGACTTTGGAAATGTAAATCGGATCAGTTTTGACAAAGTCATGCCGGTTTAAAGTCTCAGAAGGTAATTTTTGGGGATTTGGAAACTTACATGTCAACATGACTTTTGACAAGAAAACCGAATTTCAGAAGTTTTTCATCTTTGATTACAGAATTATTAAGGACAATAAACAAAGATCAAAATGACTTTGGAAATGTAAATCGGATCAGTATTGATAAAGTTATGCCTGTTTGAAGTCTCAGAAGGTAATATTTGGGAATTTGGCAACTATTTTGTCATTGTGACTTTTGACAAGTTAACCGAATTACTGAAGTTTTTTAACTTTGATTACAGAAATATTAGGGACAATAAGCAACGATCAAAATGACTTTGGAAATGTAAATCGGATCAGTTTTGACAAAGTTATGGCTGTTTGAAGTCGCAGAAGGTAATTTTTTGGAATTTGGAAACTAACATGTTATTAAAACTTTTGACAAAAAAACCAAAATCCCAAAGATTTTCATCTTTGATTACAGAATTATTAAGGACAATTAACAACGATCAAAATGACTTTGGAAATGTAAATCGAATCAGTTTTGACAAAGTTATGGCTGTTTGAAGTCTCAGAAGGTAATTTTTTGGAATTTGGAAACTGACATGTCAACTTGACTTTTGACAAGTTAACCGAATTTCCAAAGTTTTTCAACTTTGATTACAGAATTATTAAGGACAATAAACAACGATCAAAATGACTTTGGAAATGTAAATCGGATCAGTTTTGACAAAGTCATGCCTGTTTGAAGTCTCAGAAGGTAATATTTGGGAATTTGGCAACTATTTTGTCATTGTGACTTTTGACAAGTTAACCGAATTACTGAAGTTTTTTAACTTTGATTACAGAATTATTAAGGACAATAAGCAACGATCAAAATGACTTTGGAAATGTAAATCGGATCAGTTTTGACAAAGTTATGGCTGTTTGAAGTCTCAAAAGCTAATTTTTTGGAATATGAAAACTGACTTGTAAACATTACTTTTGACAAGTAAACCGAATTTCCAAAGTTTTTCAACTTTGATTACAGAATTATTAAGGACAATAAAAAACGATCAAAATGACTTTGGAAATGTAAATCGGATCAGTTTTGACAAAGTTATGGCTGTTTAAAGTCTCAGAAGTTAATTTTTGGGGATTTTGAAACTTACTTGTCAACAAGAAATATGAATTTTCGAAGTTTTTTAACTTTGATTACAAAATTATTAAGGACAATAAACAAAGATCAAAATGATTTTGGAAATAAAAATCGGATCAGTTTTGACAAAGCTATGGCTGTTTGAAGTCTCAGAAGGCAATTTTTGGGAATTTGGCAACTATTTTGTCATTGTGACTTTAGCCAAGTTAACCGAATTACCGAAGTTTTTTAACTTTGATTACAGAATTATTAAGGACAATAAACAACGATCAAAATGACTTTGGAAATGTAAATCGGATCAGTTTTGACAAAGTCATGCCGGTTTAAAGTCTCAGAAGGTAATTTTTGGGGATTTGGAAACTTACATGTCAACATGACTTTTGACAAGAAAACCGAATTTCAGAAGTTTTTCATCTTTGATTACAGAATTATTAAGGACAATAAACAAAGATCAAAATGACTTTGGAAATGTAAATCGGATCAGTATTGATAAAGTTATGGCTGTTTGAAGTCTCAGAAGGTAATATTTGGGAATTTGGCAACTATTTTGTCATTGTGACTTTTGACAAGTTAACCGAATTACTGAAGTTTTTTAACTTTGATTACAGAATTATTAAGGACAATAAGCAACGATCAAAATGACTTTGGAAATGTAAATCGGATCAGTTTTGACAAAGTTATGGCTGTTTGAAGTCTCAAAAGCTAATTTTTTGGAATTTGGAATCTAACATGTCAACATGACTTTTGACAAAAAAAACATAATTCCGAAGTTTTTCATCTTTGATTACAAAATTATTAAGGACAATAAACAAGGATCAAAATGACTTTGAAAATGTAAATCGGATCAGTTTTGACAAAGTTATGGCTGTTTGAAGTCTCATAAGGTAATTTTTGGGGATTTGGAAACTTACTTGTCACCATGAATTTTGAAAAGAAAACTGAATTTCCGAAGTTTTTCAACTTTGATTACAGAATTATTAAGGACAATAAACAAAGATCAAAATGACTTTGGAAATGTAAATCGGATCAGTTTTGACAAAGTTATATCTGTTTGAAGTCTCAGCAGGTAATTTTTTGGAATTTGGAATCTAACATGTCAACATGACTTTTGACAAAAAAAACAAAATTCCGAAATTTTTCATCTTTGATTACAGAATTATTAAGGACAATAAACAACGATCAAAATGACTTTGGAAATGTAAATCGGAGCAGTTTTGACAAAGTTATGGCTGTTTGAAGTCTCAGAAGGTAATTTTTTGGAATTTGGAATCTAACATGTCAACATGACTTTTGACAAAAAAAACAAAATTCCGAAGTTTTTCATCTTTGATTACAGAATTATTAAGGACAATAAACAAGCATCAAAATGACTTTGAAAATGTAAATCGGATCAGTTTTGACAAAGTTATGGCTGTTTGAAGTCGCAGAAGGTAATTTTTTGGAATTTGGAAACAAACATGTTATTTTAACTTGTGACAAAAAAACCAAAATCCCAAAGATTTTCATCTTTGATTACAGAATTATTAAGGACAATTAACAACGATCAAAATGACTTTGTAAATGTAAATCGGATCAGTTTTGACAAAGTTATGGCTGTTTAAAGTCTCAGAAGGTAATTTTTGGGGATTTGGAAACTTACTTGACAACATGAATTTTGACAAGAAAACTGAATATCCGAAGTTTTTCAACTTTGATTACAGAATTATTAAGGACAATAAACAAGGACCAAAATGACTTTGGAAATGTAAATCGGATCAGTTTATGGCTGTTTGAAGTCTCAGAAGGTAATTCTTTGGAATTTGGAAACTTACATGTCATTATGACTTCTGACAAAAAAAACCAAAATACCAAAGATTTACATCTTTGATTACAGAATTATTAAGGACAATTAACATCGATCAAAATGACTTTGGAAATGTAAATCGGATCAGTTTTGACAAAGTTATGGCTGTTTAAAGTCTCAGAAGGTCATTTTTGGGGATTTGGAAACTTACTTGTCAACATGAATTTTGACAAGAAAACTGAATTTCCGAAGTTTTTCAATTATTAAGGACAATAAGCAACGATCAAAATGACTTTGGAAATGTAAATCGGATCAGTTTTGACAAAGTTATGGCTGTTTGAAGTCTCAAAAGCTAATTTTTTGGAATATGAAAACTGACTTGTAAACATTACTTTTGACAAGTAAACCGAATTTCCAAAGTTTTTCAACTTTGATTACAGAATTATTAAGGACAATAAAAAACGATCAAAATGACTTTGGAAATGTAAATCGGATCAGTTTTGACAAAGTTATGGCTGTTTAAAGTCGCAGAAGTTAATTTTTGGGGATTTTGAAACTTACTTGTCAACAAGAAATATAAATTTTCGAAGTTTTTTAACTTTGATTACAGAATTATTAAGGACAATAAACAAAGATCAAAATGACTTTGGAAATAAAAATCGGATCAGTTTTGACAAAGCTATGGCTGTTTGAAGTCTCAGAAGGCAATTTTTGGGAATTTGGCAACTATTTTGTCATTGTGACTTTAGCCAAGTTAACCGAATTACTGAAGTTTTTTAACTTTGATTACAGAATTATTAAGGACAATAAACAACGATCAAAATGACTTTGGAAATGTAAATCGGATCAGTTTTGACAAAGTCATGCCGGTTTAAAGTCTCAGAAGGTAATTTTTGGGGATTTGGAAACTTACATGTCAACATGACTTTTGACAAGAAAACCGAATTTCAGAAGTTTTTCATCTTTGATTACAGAATTATTAAGGACAATAAACAAAGATCAAAATGACTTTGGAAATTTAAATCTGATCAGTATTGATAAAGTTATGGCTGTTTGAGGACTCAGAAGGTAATATTTGGGAATTTGGCAACTATTTTGTCATTGTGACTTTTGACAATTTAACCGAATTACTGAAGTTTTTTAACTTTGATTACAGAATTATTAAGGACAATAAGCAACGATCAAAATGACTTTGGAAATGTAAATCGGATCAGTTTTGACAAAGTTATGGCTGTTTGAAGTCTCAAAAGCTAATTTTTTGGAATTTGGAATCTAACATGTCAACATGACTTTTGACAAAAAAAACAAAATTCCGGTTTTTATCTTTGATTACAGAATTATTAAGGACAATAAACAACGATCAAAATGACTTTGGATATGTAAATCGGATCAGTTTTGACAAAGTTATGGCTGTTTGAAGTCTCAGAAGGTAATTTTTTGGAATTTGGAATCTAACATGTCAACATGACTTTTGACAAAAAAAACAAAATTCCGAAGTTTTTCATCTTTGATTACAGAATTATTAAGGACAATAAACAAGCATCAAAATGACTTTAAAAATGTAAATCGGATCAGTATTGATAAAGTTATGGCTGTTTGAGGTCTCAGAAGGTAATATTTGGGAATTTGGCAACTATTTTGTCATTGTGACTTTTGACAAGTTAACCGAATTACTGAAGTTTTTCAACTTTGATTACAGAATTATTAAGGACAATAAACAAAGATCAAAATGACTTTGGAAATGTAAATCGGATCAGTTTTGACAAAGTTATATCTGTTTGAAGTCTCAGCAGGTAATTTTTTGGAATTTGGAATCTAACATGTCAACATGACTTTTGACAAAAAAAACAAAATTCCGAAATTTTTCATCTTTGATTACAGAATTATTAAGGACAATAAACAACGATCAAAATGACTTTGGATATGTAAATCGGATCAGTTTTGACAAAGTTATGGCTGTTTGAAGTCTCAGAAGGTAATTTTTTGGAATTTGGAATCTAACATGTCAACATGACTTTTGACAAAAAAAACAAAATTCCGAAGTTTTTCATCTTTGATTACAGAATTATTAAGGACAATAAACAAGCATCAAAATGACTTTAAAAATGTAAATCGGATCAGTTTTGACAAAGTTATGGCTGTTTGAAGTCGCAGAAGGTCATTTTTTGGAATTTGGAAACTAACATGTTATTTTAACTTTTGACAAAAAAACCAAAATCCCAAAGATTTTCATCTTTGATTACAGAATTATTAAGGACAATTAACAACGATCAAAATGACTTTGTAAATGTAAATTGGATCAGTTTTGACAAAGTTATGGCTGTTTAAAGTCTCAGAAGGTAATTTTTGGGGATTTGGAAACTTACTTGACAACATGAATTTTGACAAGAAAACTGAATATCCGAAGTTTTTCAACTTTGATTACAGAATTATTAAGGACAATAAACAAGGACCAAAATGACTTTGGAAATGTAAATCGGATCAGTTTTTGACAAAGTTATGGCTGTTTGAAGTCTCAGAAGGTAATTCTTTGGAATTTGGAAACTAACATGTCATTATGACTTCTGACAAAAAAAACCAAAATACCAAAGATTTACATCTTTGATTACAGAATTATTAAGGACAATTAACATCGATCAAAATGACTTTGGAAATGTAAATCGGATCAGTTTTGACAAAGTTATGGCTGTTTAAAGTCTCAGAAGGTAATTTTTTGGTATTTGGAAACTTACTTGTCAACATGAATTTTGACAAGAAAACTGAATTTCCGAAGTTTTTCAACTTTGAAAACAGAATTATTAAGGACAATAAACAAAGATCAAAATGACTTTGGAAATGTAAATCGGATCAGTTTTTGACAAAGTTATGGCTGTTTGAAGTCTCAGAAGGTAATATTTGGGAACTTGGCAACTATTTTGTCATTGTAACTTTTGACAAGTTAACCGGTTTACTGAAGTTTTTTAACTTTTATTACAGAATTATTAAGGACAATAAGCAACGATCAAAACGACTTTGAAAATTTAAATCGGATCAGTTTTGACAAAGTTATGGCTGTTTGAAGTCTCAAAAGGTAATTTTTTGGAAGTTGGAAACTGACATGTCAACATGACTTTTGACAAGAAAACTGAATTTCCGAAGTTTTTCAACTTTGATTACAGAATTATTAAGGACAATAAACAAAGATCAAAATGACTTTGGAAATGTAAATCGGATCAGTTTTGACAAAGTTATGGCTGTTTGAAGTCTCAGAAGGTAATTTTTTGGAATTTGGAAACTGACATGTAAACATGACTTTTGACAAGTAAACCGAATTTCCGAAGTTTTTCAACTTTGATTACCGAATTATTAAGGACAATAAAAAACGATCAAAATGACTTTGGAAATGTAAATCGGATCAGTTTTGAGAAAGTTATGGCTGTTTAAATCTCATAAGGTAATTTTTGGGGATTTAAAAACTAACTTGTCAACATGAATTTTGAAAAAAAAACTGAATTTCCGATGTTTTTCAACTTTGATTACAGAGTTTTTAAGGACAATAAACAACGATCAAAATGACTTTGGAAATGTAAATCGGATCAGTTTTGACAAAGTGATGGCTGTTTAAAGTCTCAGAAGGTAATATTTGGGAATTCGGCAACTATTTTGTCATTGTGACTTTAGACAAGTTAACCGAATTACTGAAGTTTTTTAACTTTGATTACAGAATTATTAAGGACAATAAACAGCGATCAAAATGACTTTGGACATGTAAATCGAATCAGTTTTGACAAAGAAATGGCTGTTTGAAGTCTCAGAAGGTTTTTTTTGGGAATTTGGCAACTATTTTTTCATTATGACTTTTGACATGTAAACTGAATCTCCGAAGTTTTTCAACTTTGATAACAGAATTATTAAGGACAATAAACAAGGATCAAAATGACTTTGGAAATGTAAATCGGATCAGTTTTTGACAAAGTTATGGCTGTTTGAAGTCTCAGAAGGTAATTCTTTGGAATTTGGAAACTAACATGTCATTATGACTTCTGACAAAAAAAACCAAAATACCAAAGATTTTCATCTTTGATTACAGAATTATTAAGGACAATTAACATCGATCAAAATGACTTTGGAAATGTAAATCGGATCAGTTTTGACAAAGTTATGGCTGTTTAAAGTCTCAGAAGGTCATTTTTGGGGATTTGGAAACTTACTTGTCAACATGAATTTTGACAAGAAAACTGAATTTCCGAAGTTTTTCAACTTTGAAAACAGAATTATTAAGGACAATAAACAAAGATCAAAATGACTTTGGAAATGTAAATCGGATCAGTTTTTGACAAAGTTATGGCTGTTTGAAGTCTCAGAAGGTAATATTTGGGAACTTGGCAACTTTTTTGTCATTGTAACTTTTGACAAGTTAACCGAATTACTGAAAATTTTTAACTTTTATTACAGAATTATTAAGGACAATAAGCAACGATCAAAACGACTTTGAAAATGTAAATCGGATCAGTTTTGACAAAGTTATGGCTGTTTGAAGTCTCAAAAGGTAATTTTTTGGAAGTTGGAAACTGACTTGTCAACATGACTTTTGACAAGAAAACTGAATTTCCGAAGTTTTTCAACTTTGATTACAGAATTATTAAGGACAATAAACAAAGATCAAAATGACTTTGGAAATGTAAATCGGATCAGTTTTGACAAAGTTATGGCTGTTTGAAGTCTCAGAAGGTAATTTTTTGGAATTTGGAAACTGACATGTAAACATGACTTTTGACAAGTAAACCGAATTTCCAAAGTTTTTCAACTTTGATTACCGAATTATTAAGGACAATAAAAAACGATCAAAATGACTTTGGAAATGTAAATCGGATCAGTTTTGAGAAAGTTATGGCTGTTTAAATCTCATAAGGTAATTTTTGGGGATTTAAAAACTAACTTGTCAACATGAATTTTGAAAAAAAAACTGAATTTCCGAAGTTTTTCAACTTTGATTACAGAGTTTTTAAGGACAATAAACAAAGATCAAAATGACTTTGGAAATGTAAATCGGATCAGTTTTGACAAAGTGATGGCTGTTTAAAGTCTCAGAAGGTAATATTTGGGAATTCGGCAACTATTTTGTCATTGTGACTTTAGACAAGTTAACCGAATTACTGAAGTTTTTTAACTTTGATTACAGAATTATTAAGGACAATAAACAGCGATCAAAATGACTTTGGACATGTAAATCGAATCAGTTTTGACAAAGTAATGGCTGTTTGAAGTCTCAGAAGGTTTTTTTTGGGAATTTGGCAACTATTTTTTCATTATGACTTTTGACATGTAAACTGAATCTCCGAAGTTTTTCAACTTTGATAACAGAATTATTAAGGACAATAAACAAGGATCAAAATGACTTTGGAAATGTAAATCGGATCAGTTTTTGACAAAGTTATGGCTGTTTGAAGTCTCATAAGGTAATTTTTGGGGATTTGGAAACTTACTTGTCACCATGAATTTTGAAAAGAAAACTGAATTTCCGAAGTTTTTCAACTTTGATTACAGAGTTTTTAAGGACAATAAACAAAGATCAAAATGACTTTGGAAATGTAAATCGGATCAGTTTTGACAAAGTGATGGCTGTTTAAAGTCTCAGAAGGTAATATTTGGGAATTCGGCAACTATTTTGTCATTGTGACTTTAGACAAGTTAACCGAATTACTGAAGTTTTTTAACTTTGATTACAGAATTATTAAGGACAATAAACAGCTATCAAAATGACTTTGGACATGTAAATCGAATCAGTTTTGACAAAGTAATGGCTGTTTGAAGTCTCAGAAGGTTTTTTTTGGGAATTTGGCAACTATTTTTTCATTATGACTTTTGACATGTAAACTGAATCTCCGAAGTTTTTCAACTTTGATTACAGAATTATTCAGGACAATAAACAAAGATCAAAATGACTTTGGAAATGTAAATCGGATCAGTTTTGACAAAGTTATATCTGTTTGAAGTCTCAGCAGGTAATATTTGGGAATTTGGCAACTATTTTGTCATTGTGACTTTTGACAAGTTAACCGAATTACTGAAGTTTTTTAACTTTGATTACAGAATTATTAAGGACAATAAACAACGATCAAAATGACTTTGGAAATGTAAATCGGATCAGTTTTGACAAAGTTATGGCTGTTTGAAGTCTCAGAAGGTCATTTTTTGGAATTTGGAATCTAACATGTCAACATGACTTTTGACAAAAAAAACAAAATTCCGAAGTTTTTCAACTTTGATTACAGAATTATTAAGGACAATAAACAAAGATCAAAATGACTTTGGAAATGTAAATCGGATCAGTTTTGACAAAGTTATGGCTGTTTGAAGTCTCAGAAGGTAATATTTGGGAACTTGGCAACTATTTTGTCATTGTAACTTTTGACAAGTTAACCGAATTACTGAAGTTTTTTAACTTTGATTACAGAATTATTAAGGACAATAAGCAACGATCAAAACGACTTTGAAAATGTGAATCGGATCAGTTTTGACAAAGTTATGGCTGTTTGAAGTCTCAAAAGGTAATTTTTTGGAAGTTGGAAACTGACATGTCAACATGACTTTTGACAAGAAAACTGAATTTCCGAAGTTTTTCAACTTTGATTACAGAATTATTAAGGACAATAAACAAAGATCAAAATGACTTTGGAAATGTAAATCGGATCAGTTTTGACAAAGTTATGGCTGTTTGAAGTCTCAGAAGGTAATTTTTTGGAATTTGGAAACTGACATGTAAACATGACTTTTGACAAGTAAACCGAATTTCCAAAGTTTTTCAACTTTGATTACCGAATTATTAAGGACAATAAAAAACGATCAAAATGACTTTGGAAATGTAAATCGGATCAGTTTTGAGAAAGTTATGGCTGTTTAAATCTCATAAGGTAATTTTTGGGGATTTAAAAACTAACTTGTCAACATGAATTTTGAAAAAAAAACTGAATTTCCGAAGTTTTTCAACTTTGATTACAGAGTTTTTAAGGACAATAAACAAAGATCAAAATGACTTTGGAAATGTAAATCGGATCAGTTTTGACAAAGTGATGGCTGTTTAAAGTCTCAGAAGGTAATATTTGGGAATTCGGCAACTATTTTGTCATTGTGACTTTAGACAAGTTAACCGAATTACTGAAGTTTTTTAACTTTGATTACAGAATTATTAAGGACAATAAACAGCGATCAAAATGACTTTGGACATGTAAATCGAATCAGTTTTGACAAAGTAATGGCTGTTTGAAGTCTCAGAAGGTTTTTTTTGGGAATTTGGCAACTATTTTTTCATTATGACTTTTGACATGTAAACTGAATCTCCGAAGTTTTTCAACTTTGATAACAGAATTATTAAGGACAATAAACAAGGATCAAAATGACTTTGGAAATGTAAATCGGATCAGTTTTTGACAAAGTTATGGCTGTTTGAAGTCTCAGAAGGTAATTTTTTGGAATTTTGAAACTAACATGTCATTATGATTTTTGACAAAAAAACCAAAATCCCAAAGATTTTCATCTTTGATTACAGAATTATTAAGGACAATTAACAACGATCAAAATGACTTTGTAAATGTAAATCGGATCAGTTTTTGACAAAGTTATGGCTGTTTGAAGTCTCAGAAGGTAATATTTGGGAACTTGGCAACTATTTTGTCATTGTAACTTTTGACAAGTAAACCTAATTACTGAAGTTTTTAAACTTTGATTACAGAATTATTAAGGACAATAAGCAACGATCAAAATGACTTTGAAAATGTAAATCGGATCAGTTTTGACAAAGTTATGGCTGTTTGAAGTCTCAAAAGGTAATTTTTTGGAATTTGGAAACTGACATGTCAACATGACTTTTGACAAGAAAACTGAATTTCCGAAGTTTTTCAACTTTGATTACAGAATTATTAAGGACAATAAACAAAGATCAAAATGACTTTGGAAATGTAAATCGGATCAGTTTTGACAAAGTTATGGCTGTTTGAAGTCTCAGAAGGTAATTTTATTGGAATTTGGAAACTGACATGTCAACATGCCTTTTGACAAGAAAACTGAATTTCCGAACTTTTTCAACTTTGATTACAGAATTATTAAGGACAATAAAAAACGATCAAAATGACTTTGGAAATGTAAATCGGATCAGTTTTGAGAAAGTTATGGCTGTTTAAATCTCATAAGGTAATTTTTGGGGATTTAAAAACTAACTTGTCAACATGAATTTTGAAAAAAAAAACTGAATTTCCGAAGTTTTTCAACTTTGATTACAGAGTTTTTAAGGACAATAAACAAAGATCAAAATGACTTTGGAAATGTAAATCGGATCAGTTTTGACAAAGTGATGGCTGTTTAAAGTCTCAGAAGGTAATATTTGGGAATTCGGCAACTATTTTGTCATTGTGACTTTAGACAAGTTAACCGAATTACTGAAGTTTTTTAACTTTGATTACAGAATTATTAAGGACAATAAACAGCGATCAAAATGACTTTGGACATGTAAATCGAATCAGTTTTGACAAAGTAATGGCTGTTTGAAGTCTCAGAAGTTTTTTTTGGGAATTTGGCAACTATTTTTTCATTATGACTTTTGACATGTAAACTGAATCTCCGAAGTTTTTCAACTTTGATAACAGAATTATTAAGGACAATAAACAAGGATCAAAATGACTTTGGAAATGTAAATCGGATCAGTTTTTGACAAAGTTATGGCTGTTTGAAGTCTCATAAGGTAATTTTTGGGGATTTGGAAACTTACTTGTCACCATGAATTTTGAAAAGAAAACTGAATTTCCGAAGTTTTTCAACTTTGATTACAGAATTATTCAGGACAATAAACAAAGATCAAAATGACTTTGGAAATGTAAATCGGATCAGTTTTGACAAAGTTATATCTGTTTGAAGTCTCAGCAGGTAATATTTGGGAATTTGGCAACTATTTTGTCATTGTGACTTTTGACAAGTTAACCGAATTACTGAAGTTTTTTAACTTTGATTACAGAATTATTAAGGACAATAAACAACGATCAAAATGACTTTGGAAATGTAAATCGGATCAGTTTTGACAAAGTTATGGCTGTTTGAAGTCTCAGAAGGTCATTTTTTGGAATTTGGAATCTAACATGTCAACATGACTTTTGACAAAAAAAACAAAATTCCGAAGTTTTTCAACTTTGATTACAGAATTATTAAGGACAATAAACAAAGATCAAAATGACTTTGGAAATGTAAATCGGATCAGTTTTGACAAAGTTATGGCTGTTTGAAGTCTCAGAAGGTAATATTTGGGAACTTGGCAACTATTTTGTCATTGTAACTTTTGACAAGTTAACCGAATTACTGAAGTTTTTTAACTTTGATTACAGAATTATTAAGGACAATAAGCAACGATCAAAACGACTTTGGAAATGTGAATCGGATCAGTTTTGACAAAGTTATGGCTGTTTGAAGTCTCAAAAGGTAATTTTTTGGAAGTTGGAAACTGACATGTCAACATGACTTTTGACAAGAAAACTGAATTTCCGAAGTTTTTCAACTTTGATTACAGAATTATTAAGGACAATAAACAAAGATCAAAATGACTTTGGAAATGTAAATCGGATCAGTTTTGACAAAGTTATGGCTGTTTGAAGTCTCAGAAGGTAATTTTTTGGAATTTGGAAACTGACATGTAAACATGACTTTTGACAAGTAAACCGAATTTCCAAAGTTTTTCAACTTTGATTACCGAATTATTAAGGACAATAAAAAACGATCAAAATGACTTTGGAAATGTAAATCGGATCAGTTTTGAGAAAGTTATGGCTGTTTAAATCTCATAAGGTAATTTTTGGGGATTTAAAAACTAACTTGTCAACATGAATTTTGAAAAAAAACTGAATTTCCGAAGTTTTTCAACTTTGATTACAGAGTTTTTAAGGACAATAAACAAAGATCAAAATGACTTTGGAAATGTAAATCGGATCAGTTTTGACAAAGTGATGGCTGTTTAAAGTCTCAGAAGGTAATATTTGGGAATTCGGCAACTATTTTGTCATTGTGACTTTAGACAAGTTAACCGAATTACTGAAGTTTTTTAACTTTGATTACAGAATTATTAAGGACAATAAACAGCGATCAAAATGACTTTGGACATGTAAATCGAATCAGTTTTGACAAAGTAATGGCTGTTTGAAGTCTCAGAAGGTTTTTTTTGGGAATTTGGCAACTATTTTTTCATTATGACTTTTGACATGTAAACTGAATCTCCGAAGTTTTTCAACTTTGATAACAGAATTATTAAGGACAATAAACAAGGATCAAAATGACTTTGGAAATGTAAATCGGATCAGTTTTTGACAAAGTTATGGCTGTTTGAAGTCTCAGAAGGTAATTTTTGGAATTTTGAAACTAACATGTCATTATGACTTTTGACAAAAAAACCAAAATCCCAAAGATTTTCATCTTTGATTACAGAATTATTAAGGACAATTAACAACGATCAAAATGACTTTGTAAATGTAAATCGGATCAGTTTTTGACAAAGTTATGGCTGTTTGAAGTCTCAGAAGGTAATATTTGGGAACTTGGCAACTATTTTGTCATTGTAACTTTTGACAAGTAAACCTAATTACTGAAGTTTTTAAACTTTGATTACAGAATTATTAAGGACAATAAGCAACGATCAAAATGACTTTGAAAATGTAAATCGGATCAGTTTTGACAAAGTTATGGCTGTTTGAAGTCTCAAAAGGTAATTTTTTGGAATTTGGAAACTGACATGTCAACATGACTTTTGACAAGAAAACTGAATTTCCGAAGTTTTTCAACTTTCATTACAGAATTATTAAGGACAATAAACAAAGATCAAAATGACTTTGGAAATGTAAATCGGATCAGTTTTGACAAAGTTATGGCTGTTTGAAGTCTCAGAAGGTAATTTTTTGGAATTTGGAAACTGACATGTCAACATGCCTTTTGACAAGAAAACTGAATTTCCGAACTTTTTCAACTTTGATTACAGAATTATTAAGGACAATAAACAAAGATCAAAATGACTTTGGAAATGTAAATCGGATCAGTTTTGACAAAGTTATGGCTGTTTGAAGTCTCAGAAGGTAATTTTTTGGAATTTGGAAACTGACATGTTAACATGACTTTTGACAAGTAAACCGAATTTCCAAAGTTTTTCAACTTTGATTAAAGAATTATTAAGGGCAATAAAAAACGATCAAAATGACTTTGGAAATGTAAATCGGATCAGTTTTGACAAAGTTATGGCTGTTTAAAGTCTCAGAAGGTAATTTTTGGGGATTTTGAAACTTACTTGTCAACAAGAAAACTGAGTTTTCGAAGTTTTTTAACTTTGATTACAGAATTATTAAGGACAATAAACAAAGATCAAAATTACTTTGGAAATGTAAATCGGATCAGTTTTGACAAAGTTATGGCTGTTTGAAGTCTCAGAAGGTAATTTTTGGGGATTTGGAAACTTACTTGACAACATGAATTTTGACAAAAAAACTGAATATCCGAAGTTTTTCAACTTTGATTACAGAATTATTAAGGACAATAAACAAGGACCAAAATGACTTTGGAAATGTAAATCGGATCAGTTTTTGACAAAGTTATGGCTGTTTGAAGTCTCAGAAGGTAATTCTTTGGAATTTGGAAACTAACATGTCATTATGACTTCTGACAAAAAAAACCAAAATACCAAAGATTTTCATCTTTGATTACAGAATTATTAAGGACAATTAACATCGATCAAAATGACTTTGGAAATGTAAATCGGATCAGTTTTGACAAAGTTATGGCTGTTTAAAGTCTCAGAAGGTCATTTTTGGGGATTTGGAAACTTACTTGTCAACATGAATTTTGACAAGAAAACTGAATTTCCGAAGTTTTTCAACTTTGAAAACAGAATAATTAAGGACAGTAAACAAAGATCAAAATGACTTTGGAAATGTAAATCGGATCAGTTTTTGACAAAGTTATGGCTGTTTGAAGTCTCAGAAGGTAATATTTGGGAACTTGGCAACTATTTTGTCATTGTAACTTTTGACAAGTTAACCGAATTACTGAAGTTTTTTAACTTTTTTTACAGAATTATTAAGGACAATAAGCAACGATCTAAACGACTTTGAAAATGTAAATCGGATCAGTTTTGACAAAGTTATGGCTGTTTGAAGTCTCAAAAGGTAATTTTTTGGAAGTTGGAAATTGACATGTCAACATGACTTTTGACAAGAAAACTGAATTTCCGAAGCTTTTCAACTTTGATTACAGAATTATTAAGGACAATAAACAAAGATCAAAATGACTTTGGAAATGTAAATCGGATCAGTTTTGACAAAGTTATGGCTGTTTGAAGTCTCAGAAGGTAATTTTTTGGAATTTGGAAACTGACATGTAAACATGACTTTTGACAAGTAAACCGAATTTCCAAAGTTGTTCAACTTTGATAACCGAATTATTAAGGACAATAAAAAACGATCAAAATGACTTTGGAAATGTAAATCGGATCAGTTTTGAGAAAGTTATGGCTGTTTAAATCTCATAAAGTAATTTTTGGGGATTTAAAAACTAACTTGTCAACATAAATTTTGAAAAAAAAACTGAATTTCCGAAGTTTTTCAACTTTGATTACAGAATTTTTAAGGACAATAAGCAAAGATCAAAATGACTTTGGAAATGTAAATCGGATCAGTTTTGACAAAGTGATGGCTGTTTAAAGTCTCAGAAGGTAATATTTGGGAATTCGGCAACTATTTTGTCATTGTGACTTTAGACAAGTTAACCGAATTACTGAAGTTTTTTAACTTTGATTACAGAATTATTAAGGACAATAAACAGCGATCAAAATGACTTTGGACATGTAAATCGGATCAGTTTTGACAAAGTTATGGCTGTTTGAAGTTTCAGAAGGTAATTTTTGGAATTTGGAATTTGACATGTTAAAATGACTTTTGACAAGTGAACCGAATTCCCAAAGTTTTTCAACTTTGATTACAGAATTATTAAGGACAATAAACAGCGATCAAAATGACTTTAGAAATGTAAATCGGATCATTTTTGACAAAGTAATGGCTGTTTGAAGTTTCAGAAGGTAATTTTTGGAATTTGGAATTTGACATGTTAAAATGACTTTTGACAAGTAAACCGAATTCCCAAAGTTTTTCAACTTTGATTACAGAATTATTAAGGACAATAAACAGCGATCAAAATGACTTTATAAATGTAAATCGGATCAGTTTTGACAAAGTTATGGCTGTTTGAAGTTTCAGAAGGTAATTTTTGGAATTTGGAATTTGACATGTTAAAATGACTTTTGACAAGTAAACCGAATTCCCAAAGTTTTTCAACTTTGATTACAGAATTATTAAGGACAATAAACAGCGATCAAAATGACTTTAGAAATGTAAATCGGATCAGTTTTGACAAAGTAATGGCTGTTTGAAGTCTCAGAAGGTTATTTTTGGGAATTTGGCAACTATTTTTTCATTATGACTTTTGACATGTAAACTGAATCTCCGAAGTTTTTCAACTTTGATAACAGAATTATTAAGGACAATAAACAACGATCAAAATGACTTTGGAAATGTAAATCGGATCAGTTTTGACAAAGTTATGGCTGTTTGAAGTTTCAGAAGGTAATTTTTGGAATTTGGAATTTGACATGTTAAAATGACTTTTGACAAGTAAACCGAATTCCCAAAGTTTTTCAACTTTGATTACAGAATTATTAAGGACAATAAACAAAGATCAAAATGACTTTGGAAATGTAAATCGGATCAGTTTTGACAAAGTTATGGCTGTTTGAAGTCTCGGAAGGTAATTTTTTGGAATTTGGAAACTGACATGTCAACATGACTTTTGACAAGAAAACTGAATTTCCGAACTTTTTCAACTTTGATTACAGAATTATTAAGGACAATAAACAAAGATCAAAATGACTTTGGAAATGTAAATCGGATCAGTTTTGACAAAGTTATGGCTGTTTGAAGTCTCAGAAGGTAATTTTTTGGAATTTGGAAACTGAAATGTAAACATGACTTTTGACAAGTAAACCGAATTTCCAAAGTTTTTCAACTTTTATTACAGAATTATTAAGGGCAATAAAAAACGATCAAAATGACTTTGGAAATGTAAATCGGATCAGTTTTGACAAAGTTATGGCTGTTTGAAGTCTCAGAAGGTAATATTTGGGAATTTGGCAACTATTTTGTCATTGTGACTTTTGACAAGTTAACCGAATTACTGAAGTTTTTTAACTTTGATTACAGAATTATTAAGGACAATAAACAACGATCAAAATGACTTTGGAAATGTAAATCGGATCAGTTTTGACAAAGCTATGGCTGTTTGAAGTCTCAGAAGGTAATTTTTTGGAATTTGGAATCTAACATGTCAACATGACTTTTGACAAAAAAAACAAAATTCCGAAGTTTTTCATCTTTGATTACAGAATTATTAAGGACAATAAACAAGGATCAAAATGACTTTGAAAATGTAAATCGGATCAGTTTTGACAAAGTTATGGCTGTTTGAAGTCTCAGAAGGTAATATTTGGGAATTTGGCAATTTTTTTGTCATTGTGACTTTTGACAAGTAAACCGAATAACAGAAGTTTTTTAACTTTGATTACAGAAATATTAGGGACAATAAGCAACGATCAAAATGACTTTGGAAATGTAAATCGGATCAGTTTTGACAAAGTTATGGCTGTTTGAAGTCGCAGAAGGTAATTTTTTGGAATTTGGAAACTAACATGTTATTATAACTTTTGACAAAAAAACCAAAATCCCAAAGATTTTCATCTTTGATTACAGAATTATTAAAGACAATTAACAACGATCAAAATGACTTTGTAAATGTAAATCGGATCAGTTTTGACAAAGTTATGGCTGTTTAAAGTCTCAGAAGGTAATTTTTGGGGATTTGGAAACTTACTTGACAACATGAATTTTGACAAGAAAACTGAATATCCGAAGTTTTTCAACTTTGATTACAGAATTATTAAGGACAATAAACAAGGACCAAAATGACTTTGGAAATGTAAATCGGATCAGTTTTTGACAAAGTTATGGCTGTTTGAAGTCTCAGAAGGTAATTCTTTGGAATTTGGAAACTAACATGTCATTATGACTTCTGACAAAAAAACCCAAATTACCAAAGATTTTCATCTTTGATTACAGATTTTTTAAGGACAATTAACATCGATCAAAATGACTTTGGAAATGTAAATCGGATCAGTTTTGACAAAGTTATGGCTGTTTAAATCTCATAAGGTAATTTTTGGGGATTTAAAAACTAACTTGTCAACATGAATTTTGAAAAAAAAACTGAATTTCCGAAGTTTTTCAACTTTGATTACAGAATTTTTAAGGACAATAAACAAAGATCAAAATGACTTTGGAAATGTAAATCGGATCAGTTTTGACAAAGTGATGGCTGTTTAAAGTCTCAGAAGGTAATATTTGGGAATTCGGCAACTATTTTGTCATTGTGACTTTAGACAAGTTAACCGAATTACTGAAGTTTTTTAACTTTGATTACAGAATTATTAAGGACAATAAACAGCGATCAAAATGACTTTGGACATGTAAATCGAATCAGTTTTGACAAAGTAATGGCTGTTTGAAGTCTCAGAAGGTTTTTTTTGGGAATTTGGCAACTATTTTTTCATTATGACTTTTGACATGTAAACTGAATCTCCGAAGTTTTTCAACTTTGATAACAGAATTATTAAGGACAATAAACAACGATCAAAATGACTTTGGAAATGTAAATCGGATCAGTTTTGACAAAGTTATGGCTGTTTGAAGTTTCAGAAGGTAATTTTTGGAATTTGGAAACTGACATGTTAAAATGACTTTTGACAAGAAAACTGAAAATCCGAAGTTTTTCAACTTTGATAACAGAATTATTAAGGACAATAAACAAGGATCAAAATGACTTTGGAAATGTAAATCGGATCAGTTTTTGACAAAGTTATGGCTGTTTGAAGTCTCAGAAGGTAATATTTTGGAATTTTGAAACTAACATGTCATTATGACTTTTGACAAAAAAACCAAAATCCCAAAGATTTTCATCTTTGATTACAGAATTATTAAGGACAATTAACAACGATCAAAATGACTTTGTAAATGTAAATCGGATCAGTTTTGACAAAGTTATGGCTGTTTAAAGTCTCAGAAGGTAATTTTTGGGGATATGGAAACTTACTTGTCAACATGAATTTTGACAAGAAAATGAATATCCGAAGTTTTTCAACTTTGATAACAGAATTATTAAGGACAATAAACAAGGACCAAAATGACTTTGGAAATGTAAATCGGATCAGTTTTGACAAAGTTATGGCTGTTTGAAGTCTCAGAAGGTAATATTTGGGAATTTGGCACCTATTTTGTCATTGTGACTTTTGACAAGTTAACCGAATTACTGAAGTTTTTTAACTTTGATTACAGAATTATTAAGGACAATAAACAACGATCAAAATGACTTTGGAAATGTAAATCGGATCAGTTTTGACAAAGTCATGCCGGTTTAAAGTCTCAGAAGGTAATTTTTGGGGATTTGGAAACTTACATGTCAACATGACTTTTGACAAGAAAACCGAACTTCAGAAGTTTTTCATCTTTGATTACAGAATTATTAAGGACAATAAACAAAGATCAAAATGACTTTGGAAATGTAAATCGGATCAGTATTGATAAAGTTATGGCTGTTTGAAGTCTCAGAAGGTAATATTTGGGAATTTGGCAACTATTTTGTCATTGTGACTTTTGACAAGTTAACCGAATTACTGAAGTTTTTTAACTTTGATTACAGAATTATTAAGGACAATAAGCAACGATCAAAATGACTTTGGAAATGTAAATCGGATCAGTTTTGACAAAGTTATGGCTGTTTGAAGTCTCAGAAGCTAATTTTTTGGAATATGAAAACTGACTTGTAAACATAAATTTTGACAAGTAAACCGAATTTCCAAAGTTTTTCAACTTTGATTACAGAATTATTAAGGACAATAAAAAACGATCAAAATGACTTTGGAAATGTAAATCGGATCAGTTTTGACAAAGTTATGGCTGTTTGAAGTCTCAGAAGGTAATTTTTGGGGATTTGGAAACTTACTTGTCAACATGAATTTTGAAAAGAAAACTGAATTTCCGAAGTTTTTCAACTTTGATTACAGAATTATTAAGGACAATAAACAAAGATCAAAATGACTTTGGAAATGTAAATCGGATCAGTATTGATAAAGTTATGGCTGTTTGAAGTCTCAGAAGGTAATATTTGGGGATTTTGAAACTTACTTGTCAACAAGAAAACTGAATTTTCGAAGTTTTTTAACTTTGATTACAGAATTATTAAGGGCAATAAAAAACGATCAAAATGACTTTGGAAATGTAAATCGGATCAGTTTTGACAAAGTTATGGCTGTTTGAAGTCTCAGAAGGTAATATTTGGGAATTTGGCAACTATTTTGTCATTGTGACTTTTGACAAGTTAACCGAATTACTGAAGTTTTTTAACTTTGATTACAGAATTATTAAGGACAATAAACAACGATCAAAATGACTTTGGAAATGTAAATCGGATCAGTTTTGACAAAGTTATGGCTGTTTGAAGTCTCAGAAGGTAATTTTTTGGAATTTGGAATCTAACATGTCAACATGACTTTTGACAAAAAAAACAAAATTCCGAAGTTTTTCATCTTTGATTACAGAATTATTAAGGACAATAAACAACGATCAAAATGACTTTGGAAATGTAAATCGGATCAGTTTTGACAAAGTTATGGCTGCTTAAAGTCTCAGAAGGTAATTTTTGGGGATTTGGAAACTTACTTGACAACATGAATTTTGACAAGAAAACTGAATATCCGAAGTTTTTCAACTTTGATTACAGAATTATTAAGGACAATAAACAAGGACCAAAATGACTTTGGAAATGTAAATCGGATCAGTTTTTGACAAAGTTATGGCTGTTTGAAGTCTCAGAAGGTAATTCTTTGGAATTTGGAAACTAACATGTCATTATAACTTTTGACAAAAAAACCAAAATCCCAAAGATTTTCATCTTTGATTACAGAATTATTAAGGACAATTAACAACGATCAAAATGACTTTGGAAATGTAAATCGGATCAGTTTTGACAAAGTTATGGCTGTTTAAAGTCTCAGAAGGTAATTTTTGGGGATTTGGAAACTTACTTGACAACATGAATTTTGACAAGAAAACTGAATATCCGAAGTTTTTCAACTTTGATTACAGAATTATTAAGGACAATAAACAAGGACCAAAATGACATTGGAAATGTAAATCGGATCAGTTTTTGACAAAGTTATGGCTGTTTGTAGTCTCAGAGGGTAATATTTGGGAACTTGGCAACTATTTTGTCATTGTAACTTTTGACAAGTAAACCGAATTACTGAAGTTTTTTAACTTTGATTACAGAATTATTAAGGACAATAAGCAACGATCAAAATGACTTTGAAAATGTAAATCGGATCAGTTTTGACAAAGTTATGGCTGTTTGAAGTCTCAAAAGGTAATTTTTTGGAATTTGGAAACTGACATGTCAACATGACTTTTGACAAGAAAACTGAATTTCCGAAGTTTTTCAACTTTGATTACAGAATTATTAAGGACAATAAACAAAGATCAAAATGACTTTGGAAATGTAAATCGGATCGGTTTTGACAAAGTTAAGGCAGTTTGAAGTTTCAGAAGGTAAAATTTTGATCTGAATTTGGAAATTGACATGTCAACATGACTTTTGACAAAAAAACCAAAATCCCGAAGTTTTTCATCTTTGATTACAGAATTATTAAGGACAATTAACAACGATCAAAATGACTTTGGAAATGTAAATCGGATCAGTTTTGACAAAGTTATGGCTGATTGAAGTTTCAGAAGGTAATTTTTGGAATTTGAAAACTGACATGTTAAAATGACTTTTGACAAGAAAACTGAATATCCGAAGTTTTTCAACTTTGATAACAGAACTATTAAGGACAATAAACAAGGGTCAAAATGACTTTGGAAATGTAAATCGGATCAGTTTTTGACAAAGTTATGGCTGTTTGAAGTCTCAGAAGGTAATTTTTTGGAATTTGGAAACTAACATGTCATTATGATTTTGACAAAAAAACCAAAATCCCAAAGATTTTCATCTTTGATTACAGAATTATTAAGGACAATTAACAACGATCAAAATGACCTTGTAAATGTAAATCGGATCAGTTTTGACAAAGTTATGGCTGTTTAAAGTCTCAGAAGGTAATTTTTGGGGATTTGGAAACTTACTTGTCAACATGAATTTTGACAAGAAAACTGAATTTCCGAAGTTTTTCAACTTTGAAAACAGAATTATTAAGGACAATTAACAAAGATCAAAATGACTTTGGAAATGTAAATCGGATCAGTTTTGACAAAGTTATGGCTGTTTGAAGTCTCAGAAGGTAATTTTTTGGAATTTGGAAACTGATATGTAAACATGACTTTTGACAAGTAAACCGAATTTCCAAAGTTTTTCAACTTTGATTACAGAATTATTAAGGACAATAAAAAGCGATCAAAATGACTTTAGAAATGTAAATGTAAAGTTATGGCTGTTTAAAGTTTCAGAAGGAAATTTTTGGGAATTTGGAAACTATTTTGTCATTGTGACTTTGACAAGTTAACCGAATTACTGAAGTTTTTTAACTTTGATTACAGAATTATTAAGGACAATAAACAACGATCAAAATGACTTTGGAAATGTAAATCGGATCAGTTTTGACAAAGTTATGGCTGTTTCAAGTCTCAGAAGGTAATTTTTTGGAATTTGGAAACTGACATGTCAACATGACTTTTGACAAGAAAACTGAATTTCCGAAGTTTTTCAACTTCGATTACAGAATTATTAAGGACAATAAACAAGGATTAAAATGACTTTGGAAATGTAAATCGGATCAGTTTTTGACAAAGTTATGGCTGTTTGAAGTCTCAGAAGGTAATTTTTTGGAATTTGGAATCTAACATGTCAACATGACTTTTGACAAAAAAAAACAAAATTCCGAAGTTTTTCATCTTTGATTACAGAATTATTTAGGACAATAAACAAGGACAAAATAACTTTGAAAATGTAAATCGGATCAGTTTTGACAAAGTTATGGCTGTTTGAAGTCTCAGAAGGTAATATTTGGGAATTTGGCAAATTTTTTGTCAACATGACTTTTGACAAGTAAACCGAATAACTGAAGTTTTTTAACTTTGATTACAGAAATATTAGGGACAATAAGCAAAGATCAAAATGACTTTGGAAATGTAAATCGGATCAGTTTTGACAAAGTAATGGCTGTTTGAAGTCGCAGAAGGTAATTTTTTTTGAATTTGGAAACTAACATGTCATTATGACTTTTGACAAAAAAACCAAAATCCCAAAGATTTTCATCTTTGATTACAGAATTATTAAGGACAATTAACGACGATCAAAATGACTTTGTAAAATGACTTTTGACAAGTAAACCGAATTTCCGAAGTTTTTCAACTTCGATTACAGAATTATTAAGGACAATTAACAACGATCAAAATGACTTTGTAAATGTAAATCGGATCAGTTTTGACAAAGTTATGGCTGTTTAAAGTCTCAGAAGGTAATTTTTGGGGATTTGGAAACTTACTTGTCAACATGAATTTTGACAAGAAAACTGAATTTCCGAAGTTTTTCAACTTTCAAAACAGAATTATTAAGGACAATAAACAAAGATCAAAATGACTTTGGAAATGTAAATCGGATCAGTTTTGACAAAGTTATGGATGTTTGAAGTCTCAGAAGGTAATTTTTTGGAATTTGGAAACTGAGATGTAAACATGACTTTTGACAAGTAAACCGAATTTCCAAAGTTTTTCAACTTTGATTACAGAATTATTAAGGACAATAAAAAACGATCAAAATGACTTTGGAAATGTAAATCGGATCAGTTTTGACAAAGTGATGGCTGTTTAAAGTCTCAGAAGGTAATATTTGGGAAGTCGGCAACTATTTTGTCATTGTGACTTTAGACAAGTTAACCGAATTACTGAAGTTTTTTAACTTTTATTACAGAATTATTAAGGACAATAAACAGCGATCAAAATGACTTTGGAAATGTAATTCGAATCAGTTTTGACAAAGTAATGGCTGTTTGAAGTCTCAGAAGGTTATTTTTGGGAATTTGGCAACTATTTTTTCATTATGACTTTTGACATGTAAACTGAATCTCCGAAGTTTTTCAACTTTGATAACAGAATTATTAAGGACAATAAACAACGATCAAAATGACTTTGGAAATGTAAATCGGATCAGTTTTGACAAAGTTATGGCTGTTTGAAGTTTCAGAAGGTAATTTTTGGAATTTGGTATTTGACATGTTAAAATGACTTTTGACAAGTAAACCGAATTCCCAAAGTTTTTCAACTTTGATTACAGAATTATTTAGGACAATAAACAGCGATCAAAATGACTTTAGAAATGTAAATCGGATCAGTTTTGACAAAGTAATGGCTGTTTGAAGTCTCAGAAGGTTATTTTTGGGAATTTGGCAACTATTTTTTCATTATGACTTTTGACATGTAAACTGAATCTCCGAAGTTTTTCAACTTTGATTACAGAATTATTAAGGACAATAAACAAAGATCAAAATGACTTTGGAAATGTAAATCGGATCAGTTTTGACAAAGTTATGGCTGTTTGAAGTTTCAGAAGGTAATTTTTGGAATTTGGAAACTGACATGTTAAAATGACTTTTGACTTTTGAACTTTGATAACAGAATTATAAAGGACAATAAACAAGGATCAAAATGACTTTGGAAATGTAAATCGGATCAGATTTTGACAAAGTTATGGCTGTTTGAAGTCTCAGAAGGTAATTTTTTGGAATTTGGAAACTAACATGTCATTATGACTTTTGACAAAAAAACCAAAATCCCAAAGATTTTCATCTTTGATTACAGAATTATTAAGGACAATTAACAACGATCAAAATGACTTTGTAAATGTAAATCGGATCAGTTTTGACAAAGTTATGGCTGTTTAAAGTCTCAGAAGGTAATTTTTGGGGATTTGGAAACTTACTTGTCAACATGAATTTTGACAAGAAAATGAATATCCGAAGTTTTTCAACTTTGATAACAGATTTATTAAGGACAATAAACAAGGATCAAAATGACTTTGGAAATGTAAATCGGATCAGTTTTTGACAAAGTTATGGCTGTTTGAAGTCTCAGAAGGTAATATTTGGGAACTTGGCAACTATTTTTTCATTAAAACTTTTGACAAGTAAACCGAATTACTGAAGTTTTTTAACTTTGATTACAGAATTATTAAGGACAATAAGCAACGATCAAAATGACTTTGAAAATGTAAATCGGATCAGTTTTGACAAAGTTATGGCTGTTTGAATTCTCAAAAGGTAATTTTTTGGAATTTTGAAACTGACATGTCAACATGACTTTTGACAAGAAAACTGAATTTCCGAAGTTTTTCAACTTTGATTACAGAATTATTAAGGACAATAAACAAAGATCAAAATGACTTTGGAAATGTAAATCGGATCAGTTTTGACAAAGTTATGGCTGTTTAAAGTCTCAGAAGGTAATATTTGGGAATTTGGCAATTTTTTTGTCATTGTGACTTTTGACAAGTAAACCGAATTACTGAAGTTTTTTAACTCTGATTACAGAAATATTAAGGACAATAAGCAACGATCAAAATGACTTTGGAAATGTAAATCGGATAAGTTTTGACAAAGTTATGGCTGTTTGAAGTCTCAGAAGGTAATTTTTTGGAATTTAAAAACTGACATGTCAACATGACTTTTGACAAGTAAACCGAATTTCCAAAGTTTTTCAGCTTTGATTACAGAATTATTTAGGACAATAAAAAGCGATCAAAATGACTTTAGAAATGTAAATATAAAGTTATGGCTGTTTAAAGTTTCAGAAGGAAATTTTTGGGAATTTGGAAACTATTTTGTCATTGTGACTTTTGACAAGTTAACCGAATTACTGAAGTTTTTTAACTTTGATTACAGAATTATTAAGGACAATAAACAACGATCAAAATGACTTTGGAAATGTAAATCGGATCAGTTTTAACAAAGTTATGGCTGTTTCAAGTCTCAGAAGGTAATTTTTTGGAATTTGGAAACTGACATGTCAACATGACTTTTGACAAGAAAACTGAATTTCCGAAGTTTTTCAACATCGATTACAGAATTATTAAGGACAATAAACAAGGATCAAAATGATTTTGAAAATGTAAATCGGATCAGTTTTGACAAAGTTATGGCTGTTTGAAGTCTCAGAAGGTAATTTTTTTGAATTTGGAAACTAACATGTCATTATGACTTTTGACAAAAAAACCAAAATCCCAAAGATTTTCATCTTGGATTACAGAATTATTAAGGACAATTAACGACGATCAAAATGACTGTAAAATGACTTTTGACAAGTAAACCGAATTTCCAAAGTTTTTCAACTTTGATTTGAGAATTATCAAAATGACTTAAGAAATGTAAATGTAAAGTCAAATGACTTTTGACAAGTAAACCGAATTTCCAAAGTTTTTCAACTTTGATAGAGAATTATCAAAATGACTTTAGAAATGTAAATGAAAAGTTATGGCTGTTTAAAGTCTCAGAAGGAAATTTTTGGAATTTCGAAACTAACATGTCAACATGACTTTTGACAAAAAAACCAAAATCCCGAAGTTTTTCATCTTTGATTACAGAATTATTAAGGACAATTAACAACGACCAAAATGCCTTTGGAAATGTAAATCGGATCAGTTTTGACAAAGTTATGGCTGTTTAAAGTCTCAGAAGGTAATTTTTGGGGATTTGGAAACTTACTTGTCAACATGAATTTTAACAAGAAAACTGAATTTCCGAAGTTTTTCAACTTTGATTACAGAATTATTAAGGACAATTAACAAGGATTAAAATGACTTTCTAAATGTAAATCGGATCAGTTTTTGACAAAGTTTGGCTGTTTGAAGTCTCAGAAGTTAATTTTTTGGAATTTGGAAACTAACATGTCAACATGACTTTTGACAAAAAAAAAACAAAATCCCGAAGTTTTTCATCTTTGATTACAGAATTATTAAGGACAATAAACGAGGATCAAAATGACTTTGAAAATGTAAATCGGATCAGTTTTGACAAAATTATGGCTGTTTGAAGTCTCAGAAGGTAATATTTGGGAATTTTGCAATTTTTTTGTCATTGTGACTTTTGACAAGTAAACCGAATTAGTGAAGTTTTTTAACTTTGATATCAGAATTATTAAGGACAATAAACAAGGACTAAAATGACTTTGGAAATGTAAATCGGATCAGTTTTTGACAAAGTTATGGCTGTTTAAAGTCTCAGAAGGTAATTTTTTGGAATTTGGAAACTAAGTTGTCAACATGAATTTTGACAAGAAAACTGAATTTCGAAGTATTTCAACTTTGATTACAGAATTATTAAGGACAATAAACAAGGATCAAAATGACTTTGAAAATGTAAATCGGATCAGTTTTGACAATGTTATGGCTGTGTGAAGTCTCAGAAGGTCATATTTGGGAATTTGGCAATTTTTTTGTCATTGTGTTTTTTAACATTTTAACCGAATTACTGAAGTTTTTTAACTTTGATTACAGAATTATTAAGGACAATAAGCAACGATCAAAATGACTTTGAAAATGTAAATCGGATCAGTTTTGACAAAGTTATGGCTGTGTGAAGTCTCAGAAGGTCATATTTGGGAATTTGGCAATTTTTTTGTCATTGTGTTTTTTTAACATTTTAACCGAATTACTGAAGTTTTTTAACTTTGATTACAGAATTATTAAGGACAATAAGCAACGATCAAAATGACTTTGAAAATGTAAATCGGATCAGTTTTGACAAAGTTATGGCTGTTTAAAGTCTCAGAAGGTAATATTTGGGAATTTGGCAATTTTTTTGTCATTGTGACTTTTGACAAGTAAACCGAATTACTGAAGTTTTTTAACTCTGATTACAGAAATATTAAGGACAATAAGCAACGATCAAAATGACTTTGGAAATGTAAATCGGATAAGTTTTGACAAAGTTATGGCTGTTTGAAGTCTCAGAAGGTAATTTTTTGGAATTTAAAAACTGACATGTCAACATGACTTTTGACAAGTAAACCGAATTTCCAAAGTTTTTCAGCTTTGATTACAGAATTATTTAGGACAATAAAAAGCGATCAAAATGACTTTAGAAATGTAAATGTAAAGTTATGGCTGTTTAAAGTTTCAGAAGGAAATTTTTGGGAATTTGGAAACTATTTTGTCATTGTGACTTTTGACAAGTTAACCGAATTACTGAAGTTTTTTAACTTTGATTACAGAATTATTAAGGACAATAAACAACGATCAAAATGACTTTGGAAATGTAAATCGGATCAGTTTTAACAAAGTTATGGCTGTTTCAAGTCTCAGAAGGTAATTTTTTGGAATTTGGAAACTGACATGTCAACATGACTTTTGACAAGAAAACTGAATTTCCGAAGTTTTTCAACATCGATTACAGAATTATTATGGACAATAAACAAGGATCAAAATGATTTTGAAAATGTAAATCGGATCAGTTTTGACAAAGTTATGGCTGTTTGAAGTCTCAGAAGGTAATTTTTTTTGAATTTGGAAACTAACATGTCATTATGACTTTTGACAAAAAAACCAAAATCCCAAAGATTTTCATCTTTGATTACAGAATTATTAAGGACAATTAACGACGATCAAAATGACTGTAAAATGACTTTTGACAAGTAAACCGAATTTCCAAAGTTTTTCAACTTTGATTTGAGAATTATCAAAATGACTTTAGAAATGTAAATGTAAAGTAAAATGACTTTTGACAAGTAAACCGAATTTCCAAAGTTTTTCAACTTTGATAGAGAATTATCAAAATGACTTTAGAAATATAAATGTAAAGTTATGGCTGTTTAAAGTCTCAGAAGGAAATTTTTGGAATTTCGAAACTAACATGTTAACATGACTTTTGACAAAAAAACCAAAATCCCGAAGTTTTTCATCTTTGATTACAGAATTATTAAGGACAATTAACAACGACCAAAATGCCTTTGGAAATGTAAATCGGATCAGTTTTGACAAAGTTATGGCTGTTTATAGTCTCAGAAGGTAATTTTTGGGGATTTGGAAACTTACTTGTCAACATGAATTTTAACAAGAAAACTGAATTTCCGAAGTTATTCAACTTTGATTACAGAATTATTAAGGACAATTAACAAGGATTAAAATGACTTTCTAAATGTAAATCGGATCAGTTTTTGACAAAGTTTGGCTGTTTGAAGTCTCAGAAGTTAATTTTTTGGAATTTGGAAACTAACATGTCAACATGACTTTTGACAAAAAAAAAAACAAAATCCCGAAGTTTTTCATCTTTGATTACAGAATTATTAAGGACAATAAACGAGGATCAAAATGACTTTGAAAATGTAAATCGGATCAGTTTTGACAAAATTATGGCTGTTTGAAGTCTCAGAAGGTAATATTTGGGAATTTTGCAATTTTTTTGTCATTGTGACTTTTGACAAGTAAACCGAATTAGTGAAGTTTTTTAACTTTGATATCAGAATTATTAAGGACAATAAACAAGGACTAAAATGACTTTGGAAATGTAAATCGGATCAGTTTTTGACAAAGTTATGGCTGTTTAAAGTCTCAGAAGGTAATTTTTTGGAATTTGGAAACTAAGTTGTCAACATGAATTTTGACAAGAAAACTGAATTTCCGAAGTATTTCAACTTTGATTACAGAATTATTAAGGACAATAAACAAGGATCAAAATGACTTTGAAAATGTAAATCGGATCAGTTTTGACAAAGTTATGGCTGTGTGAAGTCTCAGAAGGTCATATTTGGGAATTTGGCAATTTTTTGGCATTGTGTTTTTTTAACATTTTAATCGAATTACTGAAGTTTTTTAACTTTGATTACAGAAATATTAAGGACAATAAGCAACGATCAAAATGACTTTGGAAATGTAAATCGGATCAGTTTTGACAAAGTTATGGCTGTTTGAAGTCTCAGAAGGTAATTTTTTGGAATTTGGAAACTGACATGTTAAAATTACTTTCGACAAGTAAACCGAATTTCCAAAGTTTTTCAACTTTGATTACAGAATTATTTAGGACAATAAACAGCGATCAAAATGACTTTAGAAATGTAAATGTAAAGTTATGGCTGTTTAAAGCCTCAGAAGAAAATTTTTGGAATTTCGAAACTAACATGTTAACATGACTTTTGACAAAAAAAACCAAAATACCGAAGTTTTTCATCTTTGATTACAGAACTATTAAGGACAATTAACAACGACCAAAATGCCGTTGGAAATGTAAATCGGATCAGTTTTGACAAAGTTATGGCTGTTTAAAGTCTCAGAAGGTAATTTTTGGGGATTTGGAAACTTACTTGTCAACATGAATTTTAACAAGAAAACTGAATTTCCGAAGTTTTTCAACTTTGATTACAGAATTATTAAGGACAATTAACAAGGATTAAAATGACTTTCTAAATGTAAATCGAATCAGTTTTTGACAAAGTTTGGCTGTTTGAAGTCTCAGAAGGCAATTTTTTGGAATTTGGAAACTAACATGTCAACATGACTTTTGACAAAAAAAAAAACAAAATCCCGAAGTTTTTCATCTTTGATTACAGAATTATTAAGGACAATAAACGAGGATCAAAATGACTTTGAAAATGTAAATCGGATCAGTTTTGACAAAGTTATGGCTGTTTGAAGTCTCAGAAGGTAATATTTGGGAATTTGGCAATTTTTTTGTCATTGTGCCTTTTGACAAGTAAACCGAATTAGTGAAGTTTTTTAACTTTGATATCAGAACTATTAAGGACAATAAACAAGGACCAAAATGACTTTGGAAATGTAAATCGGATCAGTTTTTGACAAAGTTATGGCTGTTTAAAGTCCCAGAAGGTAATTTTTTGGAATTTGGAAACTAAGTTGTCAACATGAGTTTTGACAAGAAAACTGAATTTCCAAAGTATTTCAACTTTGATTACAGAATTATTAAGGACAATAAACAAGGATCAAAATGACTTTGAAAATGTAAATCGGATCAGTTTTGACAAAGTTATGGCTGTGTGAAGTCTCAGAAGGTAATATTTGGGAATTTGGCAATTTTTTTGTCATTGTGTTTTTTTTGACATTTTAACCGAATTACTGAAGTTTTTTAACTTTGATTACAGAAATATTAAGGACAATAAGCAACGATCAAAATGACTTTGGAAATGTAAATCGGATCAGTTTTGACAAAGTTATGGCTGTTTGAAGTCTCAGAAGGTAATTTTTTGGAACTTGGAAACTGACATGTTAAAATGACTTTTGACAAGTAAACCGAATTTCCAAAGTTTTTCAACTTTGATTACAGAATTATTTAGGAAAATAAACAAGGATCAAAATGACTTTAGAAATGTAAATGAAAAGTTATGGCTGTTTAAAGTCTCAGAAGGAAATTTTTGGAATATCGAAACTAACATGTCAACATGACTTTTGACAAAAAAACCAAAATCCCGAAGTTTTTCATCTTTGATTACAGAATTATTAAGGACAATTAACAACGACCAAAATGCCTTTGGAAATGTAAATCGGATCAGTTTTGACAAAGTTATGGCTGTTTAAAGTCTCAGAAGGTAATTTTTGGGGATTTGGAAACTTACTTGTCAACATGAATTTTAACAAGAAAACTGAATTTCCGAAGTTTTTCAACTTTGATTACAGAATTATTATGGACAATTAACAAGGATTAAAATGACTTTCTAAATGTAAATCGGATCAGTTTTTGACAAAGTTTGGCTGTTTGAAGTCTCAGAAGGTAATTTTTTGGAATTTGGAAACTAACATGTCAACATGACTTTTGACAAAAAAAAAACAAAATCCCGAAGTTTTTCATCTTTGATTACAGAATTATTAAGGACAATAAACGAGGATCAAAATGACTTTGAAAATGTAAATCGGATCAGTTTTGACAAAGTTATGGCTGTGTGAAGTCTCAGAAGGTAATATTTGGGAATTTGGCAATATTTTTGTCATTGTGTTTTTTGACATTTTAACCGAATTACTGAAGTTTTTTAACTTTGATAACAGAAATATTAAGGACAATAAGCAACGATCAAAATGACTTTGGAAATGTAAATCGGATCAGTTTTGACAAAGTTATGGCTGTTTGAAGTCTCAGAAGGTAATTTTTTGGAATTTGGAAACTGACATGTTAAAATGACTTTCGACAAGTAAACCGAATTTTTAAAGTTTTTCAACTTTGATTACAGAATTATTTAGGACAATAAACAGCGATCAAAATGACTTTAGAAATGTAAATGTGAAAAGTAATGGCTGTTTAAAGTCTCAGAAGGCCATTTTTGGGGATTTGGAAACTTACTTGTCAACATGACTTTTCACAAGTAAACCGAATTTGCGAAGTTCTTCAACTTTGATTACAGAATTATTAAGGACAATTAACAACGACCAAAATGCCTTTGGAAATGTAAATCGGATCAGTTTTGACAAAGTTATGGCTGTTTAAAGTCTCAGAAGGTCATTTTTTGGGATTTGGAATCTAGCATGTCAACGTGACTTTTGACAAAAAAACCAAAATCCCGAAGTTTTTCATCTTTGATTACAGAATTATTAAGGACAATTAACAACGACCAAAATGCCTTTGGAAATGTAAATCGGATCAGTTTTGACAAAGTTATGGCTGTTTAAAGTCTCAGAAGGTAATTTTTTGGGATTTGGAAACTTACTTGTCAACATGAATTTTGACAAGAAAACTGAATTTGCGAAGTTCTTCAACTTTGATTACAGAATTATTAAGGACAATAAACAAGGATTAAAATGACTTTGGAAATGTAAATCGGATCAGTTTTTGACAAAGTTATGGCTGTTTGAAGTCTCAGAAGGTAATTTTTTGGAATTTGGAAACTAACATGTCAACATGACTTTTGACAAAAAAACCAAAATCCCGAAGTTTTTCATCTTTGATTACAGAATTATTAAGGACAATAAACAAGGATAAAAATGACTTTGAAAATGTAAATCGGATCAGTTTTGACAAAGTTATGGCTGTTTGAAGTCTCAGAAGGTAATATTTGGGAATTTGGCAACTATTTTGTCATTTTGACTTTTGACAAGTTAACCGAATTACTGAAGTTTTTTAACTTTGATAACAGAATTATTAAGGACAATTAACAACGATCAAAATGCCTTTGGAAATGTAAATCGGATCAGTTTTGACAAAGTTATGGCTGTTTAAAGTCTCAGAAGGTAATTTTTGGGAATTTGGCAATATTTTTGTCATTGTGTTTTTTGACATTTTAACCGAATTACTGAAGTTTTTTAACTTTGATTACAGAAATATTAAGGACAATAAACAAGCATCAAAATGACTTTGAAAATGTAAATCGGATCAGTTTTGACAAAGTTATGGCTGTTTGAAGTCTCAGAAGGTAATATTTGGGATTTTGGCAATTTCTTTGTCATTGTGACTCTTGACATTTTAACCGAATTACTGAAGTTTTTTAAGTTTGATTACAGAAATATTAAGCACAATAAGCAACGATCAAAATGACTTTGGAAATGTAAATCGGATCAGTTTTTACAAAGTTATGGCTGTTTGAAGTCTCAGAAGGTAATATTTTGGAATTTGGAAACTGACATGTTAAAATAACTTTTGACAAGTAAACCGAATTTCCAAAGTTTTTCAACTTTGATTACAGAATTATTTAGGACAATAAACAGTGATCAAAATGACTTTAGAAATGTAAATGTAAAGTTCTGGCTGTTTAAAGTCTCAGAAGGAAATTTTTGGGGATTTGGAAACTTACTTGTCAACATGACTATTGACAAAAAAACCGAATTTCCGAAGTTTTTCAACTTTGATTACAGAATTATTAAGGACAATAAACAAGGATCAAAATGACTTTGGAAATGTAAATCGGATCAGTTTTTGATAAAGTTCTGGCTGTTTAAAGTCTCAGAAGGAAATTTTTGGGGATTTGGAAACTTACTTGTCAACATGACTATTGACAAAAAAACCGAATTTCCGAAGTTTTCATCTTTGATAACAGAATTATTAAGGCCAATAAACAAGCATCAAAATGACTTTGAAAATGTAAATCGGATCAGTTTTGACAAAGTTATGGCTGTTTGAAGTCTCAGAAGGTAATATTTGGGAATTTGGAAACTTACATGTCAACATGACTTTTGACAAAAAAAAACAAAATCCCGAAGTTTTTCATCTTTGATTACAGAATTATTAAGGCCAATAAACAAGGATCAAAATGACTTTGAAAATGTAAATCGGATCAGTTTTGACAAAGTTATGGCTGTTTGAAGTCTCAGAAGGTAATATTTGGGAATTTGGCAATTTTTTTGTCATTGTGACTTTTGACAAGTAAACCGAGTAAGTGAAATTTTTTAATTTTGATAACAGAATTATTAAGGACAATAAACAAGGACCAAAATGACCTTGGAAATGTAAATCGGATCAGTTTTTGACAAAGTTATGGCTGTTTGAAGTCTCAGAAGGTTATTTTTTGGAATTTGGAAACTAGCTTGTCAACATGAATTTTGACAAGAAAACTGAATTTCCGAAGTTTTTCAACTTTGTTTACAGAATTATTAAGGACAATAAACAAGGATCAAAATGACTTTGGAAATGTAAATCGGATCAGTTTTTGACAAAGTTATGGCTGTTTGAAGTCTCAGAAGGTAATTTTTTGGAATTTGGAAACTAGCATGTCAACATGACTTTTGACAAAAAAAACCAAAATATAGAAGTTTTTCATCTTTGATAACAGAATTATTAAGGACAATTAACAACGATCAAAATGCCTTTGGAAATGTAAATCGGATCAGTTTTGACAAAGTTATGGCTGTTTAAAGTCTCAGAAGGTAATTTTTGGGAATTTGGCAATATTTTTGTCATTGTGTTTTTTGACATTTTAACCGAATTACTGAAGTTTTTTAACTTTGATTACAGAAATATTAAGGACAATAAACAAGCATCAAAATGACTTTGAAAATGTAAATCGGATCAGTTTTGACAAAGTTATGGCTGTTTGAAGTCTCAGAAGGTAATATTTGGGATTTTGGCAATTTCTTTGTCATTGTGACTCTTGACATTTTAACCGAATTACTGAAGTTTTTTAAGTTTGATTACAGAAATATTAAGCACAATAAGCAACGATCAAAATGACTTTGGAAATGTAAATCGGATCAGTTTTTACAAAGTTATGGCTGTTTGAAGTCTCAGAAGGTAATATTTTGGAATTTGGAAACTGACATGTTAAAATAACTTTTGACAAGTAAACCGAATTTCCAAAGTTTTTCAACTTTGATTACAGAATTATTTAGGACAATAAACAGTGATCAAAATGACTTTAGAAATGTAAATGTAAAGTTCTGGCTGTTTAAAGTCTCAGAAGGAAATTTTTGGGGATTTGGAAACTTACTTGTCAACATGACTATTGACAAAAAAACCGAATTTCCGAAGTTTTTCAACTTTGTTTACAGAATTATTAAGGACAATAAACAAGGATCAAAATGACTTTGGAAATGTAAATCGGATCAGTTTTTGACAAAGTTATGGCTGTTTGAAGTCTCAGAAGGTAATTTTTTGGAATTTGGAAACTAGCATGTCAACATGACTTTTGACAAAAAAAACCAAAATATAGAAGTTTTTCATCTTTGATAACAGAATTATTAAGGACAATTAACAACGATCAAAATGCCTTTGGAAATGTAAATCGGATCAGTTTTGACAAAGTTATGGCTGTTTAAAGTCTCAGAAGGTAATTTTTGGGAATTTGGCAATATTTTTGTCATTGTGTTTTTTGACATTTTAACCGAATTACTGAAGTTTTTTAACTTTGATTACAGAAATATTAAGGACAATAAACAAGCATCAAAATGACTTTGAAAATGTAAATCGGATCAGTTTTGACAAAGTTATGGCTGTTTGAAGTCTCAGAAGGTAATATTTGGGATTTTGGCAATTTCTTTGTCATTGTGACTCTTGACATTTTAACCGAATTACTGAAGTTTTTTAAGTTTGATTACAGAAATATTAAGCACAATAAGCAACGATCAAAATGACTTTGGAAATGTAAATCGGATCAGTTTTTACAAAGTTATGGCTGTTTGAAGTCTCAGAAGGTAATATTTTGGAATTTGGAAACTGACATGTTAAAATAACTTTTGACAAATAAACCGAATTTCCAAAGTTTTTCAACTTTGATTACAGAATTATTTAGGACAATAAACAGTGATCAAAATGACTTTAGAAATGTAAATGTAAAGTTCTGGCTGTTTAAAGTCTCAGAAGGAAATTTTTGGGGATTTGGAAACTTACTTGTCAACATGACTATTGACAAAAAAACCGAATTTCCGAAGTTTTTCAACTTTGTTTACAGAATTATTAAGGACAATAAACAAGGATCAAAATGACTTTGGAAATGTAAATCGGATCAGTTTTTGACAAAGTTATGGCTGTTTGAAGTCTCAGAAGGTAATTTTTTGGAATTTGGAAACTAGCATGTCAACATGACTTTTGACAAAAAAAACCAAAATATAGAAGTTTTTCATCTTTGATAACAGAATTATTAAGGACAATTAACAACGATCAAAATGCCTTTGGAAATGTAAATCGGATCAGTTTTGACAAAGTTATGGCTGTTTAAAGTCTCAGAAGGTAATTTTTGGGAATTTGGCAATATTTTTGTCATTGTGTTTTTTGACATTTTAACCGAATTACTGAAGTTTTTAACTTTGATTACAGAAATATTAAGGACAATAAACAAGCATCAAAATGACTTTGAAAATGTAAATCGGATCAGTTTTGACAAAGTTATGGCTGTTTGAAGTCTCAGAAGGTAATATTTGGGATTTTGGCAATTTCTTTGTCATTGTGACTCTTGACATTTTAACCGAATTACTGAAGTTTTTTAAGTTTGATTACAGAAATATTAAGCACAATAAGCAACGATCAAAATGACTTTGGAAATGTAAATCGGATCAGTTTTTACAAAGTTATGGCTGTTTGAAGTCTCAGAAGGTAATATTTTGGAATTTGGAAACTGACATGTTAAAATAACTTTTGACAAGTAAACCGAATTTCCAAAGTTTTTCAACTTTGATTACAGAATTATTTAGGACAATAAACAGTGATCAAAATGACTTTAGAAATGTAAATGTAAAGTTCTGGCTGTTTAAAGTCTCAGAAGGAAATTTTTGGGGATTTGGAAACTTACTTGTCAACATGACTATTGACAAAAAAACCGAATTTCCGAAGTTTTTCAACTTTGATTACAGAATTATTAAGGACAATAAACAAGGATCAAAATGACTTTGGAAATGTAAATCGGATCAGTTTTTGATAAAGTTCTGGCTGTTTAAAGTCTCAGAAGGAAATTTTTGGGGATTTGGAAACTTACTTGTCAACATGACTATTGACAAAAAAACCGAATTTCCGAAGTTTTTCATCTTTGATAACAGAATTATTAAGGCCAATAAACAAGCATCAAAATGACTTTGAAAATGTAAATCGGATCAGTTTTGACAAAGTTATGGCTGTTTGAAGTCTCAGAAGGTAATATTTGGGAATTTGGCAATTTTTTTGTCATTGTGACTTTTGACAAGTAAACCGAATTAGTGAAGTTTTTTAACTTTGATAACAGAATTATTAAGGACAATAAACAAGGACCAAAATGACATTGGAAATGTAAATCGAATCAGTTTCTGACAAAGTTATGGCTGTTTGAAGTCTCAGAAGGTAATTTTTTGGAATTTGGAAACTAACTTGTCAACATGAATTTTGACAAGAAAACTGAATTTCCGAAGTATTTCAACTTTGATTACAGAATTATTAAGGACAATAAACAATTATCAAAATGACTTTGAAAATGTAAATCGGATCAGTTTTGACAAAGTTATGGCTGTTTGAAGTCTCAGAAGGTAATATTTGGGATTTTGGCAATTTTTTTGTCATTGTGACTCTTGACATTTTAACCGAATTACTGAAGTTTTTTAAGTTTGATTACAGAAATATTAAGCACAATAAGCAACGATCAAAATGACTTTGGAAATGTAAATCGGATCAGTTTTTACAAAGTTATGGCTGTTTAAAGTCTCAGAAGGTAATATTTTGGAATTTGGAAACTGACATGTTAAAATAACTTTTGACAAGTAAACCGAATTTCCAAAGTTTTTCAACTTTGATTACAGAATTATTTAGGACAATAAACAGTGATCAAAATGACTTTAGAAATGTAAATGTAAAGTTCTGGCTGTTTAAAGTCTCAAAAGGAAATTTTTGGGGATTTGGAAACTTACTTGTCAACATGACTTTTGACAAAAAAACCGAATTTCCGAAGTTTTTCAACTTTGATTACAGAATTATTAAGGACAATAAACAAGGATCAAAATGACTTTGGAAATGTAAATCGGATCAGTTTTTGACAAAGTTATGGCTGTTTGAAGTCTCAGAAGGTAATTTTTTGGAATTTGGAAACTTACATGTCAACATGACTTTTGACAAAAAAAAACAAAATCCCGAAGTTTTTCATCTTTGATTACAGAATTATTAAGGCCAATAAACAAGGATCAAAATGACTTTGAAAATGTAAATCGGATCAGTTTTGACAAAGTTATGGCTGTTTGAAGTCTCAGAAGGTAATATTTGGGAATTTGGCAATTTTTTTGTCATTGTGACTTTTGACAAGTAAACCGAGTAAGTGAAATTTTTTAATTTTGATAACAGAATTATTAAGGACAATAAACAAGGACCAAAATGACCTTGGAAATGTAAATCGGATCAGTTTTTGACAAAGTTATGGCTGTTTGAAGTCTCAGAAGGTTATTTTTTGGAATTTGGAAACTAGCTTGTCAACATGAATTTTGACAAGAAAACTGAATTTCCGAAGTTTTTCAACTTTGTTTACAGAATTATTAAGGACAATAAACAAGGATCAAAATGACTTTGGAAATGTAAATCGGATCAGTTTTTGACAAAGTTATGGCTGTTTGAAGTCTCAGAAGGTAATTTTTTGGAATTTGGAAACTAGCATGTCAACATGACTTTTGACAAAAAAAACCAAAATATAGAAGTTTTTCATCTTTGATAACAGAATTATTAAGGACAATTAACAACGATCAAAATGCCTTTGGAAATGTAAATCGGATCAGTTTTGACAAAGTTATGGCTGTTTAAAGTCTCAGAAGGTAATTTTTGGGAATTTGGCAATATTTTTGTCATTGTGTTTTTTGACATTTTAACCGAATTACTGAAGTTTTTTAACTTTGATTACAGAAATATTAAGGACAATAAACAAGCATCAAAATGACTTTGAAAATGTAAATCGGATCAGTTTTGACAAAGTTATGGCTGTTTGAAGTCTCAGAAGGTAATATTTGGGATTTTGGCAATTTCTTTGTCATTGTGACTCTTGACATTTTAACCGAATTACTGAAGTTTTTTAAGTTTGATTACAGAAATATTAAGCACAATAAGCAACGATCAAAATGACTTTGGAAATGTAAATCGGATCAGTTTTTACAAAGTTATGGCTGTTTGAAGTCTCAGAAGGTAATATTTTGGAATTTGGAAACTGACATGTTAAAATAACTTTTGACAAGTAAACCGAATTTCCAAAGTTTTTCAACTTTGATTACAGAATTATTTAGGACAATAAACAGTGATCAAAATGACTTTAGAAATGTAAATGTAAAGTTCTGGCTGTTTAAAGTCTCAGAAGGAAATTTTTGGGGATTTGGAAACTTACTTGTCAACATGACTATTGACAAAAAAACCGAATTTCCGAAGTTTTTCAACTTTGATTACAGAATTATTAAGGACAATAAACAAGGATCAAAATGACTTTGGAAATGTAAATCGGATCAGTTTTTGATAAAGTTCTGGCTGTTTAAAGTCTCAGAAGGAAATTTTTGGGGATTTGGAAACTTACTTGTCAACATGACTATTGACAAAAAAACCGAATTTCCGAAGTTTTTCATCTTTGATAACAGAATTATTAAGGCCAATAAACAAGCATCAAAATGACTTTGAAAATGTAAATCGGATCAGTTTTGACAAAGTTATGGCTGTTTGAAGTCTCAGAAGGTAATATTTGGGAATTTGGCAATTTTTTTGTCATTGTGACTTTTGACAAGTAAACCGAATTAGTGAAGTTTTTTAACTTTGATAACAGAATTATTAAGGACAATAAACAAGGACCAAAATGACATTGGAAATGTAAATCGAATCAGTTTCTGACAAAGTTATGGCTGTTTGAAGTCTCAGAAGGTAATTTTTTGGAATTTGGAAACTAACTTGTCAACATGAATTTTGACAAGAAAACTGAATTTCCGAAGTATTTCAACTTTGATTACAGAATTATTAAGGACAATAAACAATTATCAAAATGACTTTGAAAATGTAAATCGGATCAGTTTTGACAAAGTTATGGCTGTTTGAAGTCTCAGAAGGTAATATTTGGGATTTTGGCAATTTTTTTGTCATTGTGACTCTTGACATTTTAACCGAATTACTGAAGTTTTTTAAGTTTGATTACAGAAATATTAAGCACAATAAGCAACGATCAAAATGACTTTGGAAATGTAAATCGGATCAGTTTTTACAAAGTTATGGCTGTTTAAAGTCTCAGAAGGTAATATTTTGGAATTTGGAAACTGACATGTTAAAATAACTTTTGACAAGTAAACCGAATTTCCAAAGTTTTTCAACTTTGATTACAGAATTATTTAGGACAATAAACAGTGATCAAAATGACTTTAGAAATGTAAATGTAAAGTTCTGGCTGTTTAAAGTCTCAAAAGGAAATTTTTGGGGATTTGGAAACTTACTTGTCAACATGACTTTTGACAAAAAAACCGAATTTCCGAAGTTTTTCAACTTTGATTACAGAATTATTAAGGACAATAAACAAGGATCAAAATGACTTTGGAAATGTAAATCGGATCAGTTTTTGACAAAGTTATGGCTGTTTGAAGTCTCAGAAGGTAATTTTTTGGAATTTGGAAACTTACATGTCAACATGACTTTTGACAAAAAAAAACAAAATCCCGAAGTTTTTCATCTTTGATTACAGAATTATTAAGGCCAATAAACAAGGATCAAAATGACTTTGAAAATGTAAATCGGATCAGTTTTGACAAAGTTATGGCTGTTTGAAGTCTCAGAAGGTAATATTTGGGAATTTGGCAATTTTTTTGTCATTGTGACTTTTGACAAGTAAACCGAGTAAGTGAAATTTTTTAATTTTGATAACAGAATTATTAAGGACAATAAACAAGGACCAAAATGACCTTGGAAATGTAAATCGGATCAGTTTTTGACAAAGTTATGGCTGTTTGAAGTCTCAGAAGGTTATTTTTTGGAATTTGGAAACTAGCTTGTCAACATGAATTTTGACAAGAAAACTGAATTTCCGAAGTTTTTCAACTTTGTTTACAGAATTATTAAGGACAATAAACAAGGATCAAAATGACTTTGGAAATGTAAATCGGATCAGTTTTTGACAAAGTTATGGCTGTTTGAAGTCTCAGAAGGTAATTTTTTGGAATTTGGAAACTAGCATGTCAACATGACTTTTGACAAAAAAAACCAAAATATAGAAGTTTTTCATCTTTGATAACAGAATTATTAAGGCCAATAAACAAGCATCAAAATGACTTTGAAAATGTAAATCGAATCAGTTTCTGACAAAGTTATGGCTGTTTGAAGTCTCAGAAGGTAATATTTGGGATTTTGGCAATTTCTTTGTCATTGTGACATTTTAACCGAATTACTGAAGTTTTTTAACTTTGATTACAGAAATATTAAGGACAATAAACAAGCATCAAAATGACTTTGGAAATGTAAATCGGATCAGTTTTGACAAAGTTATGGCTGTGTGAAGTCTCAGAAGGTAATATTTGGGAATTTGGCAATATTTTTGTCATTGTGTTTTTTGACATTTTAACCGAATTACTGAAGTTTTTTAACTTTGATTACAGAAATATTAAGGACAATAAACAAGCATCAAAATGACTTTGGAAATGTAAATCGGATCAGTTTTGACAAAGTTATGGCTGTGTGAAGTCTCAGAAGGTAATATTTGGGAATTTGGCAATATTTTTGTCATTGTGTTTTTTGACATTTTAACCGAATTACTGAAGTTTTTTAACTTTGATAACAGAAATATTAAGGACAATAAGCAACGATCAAAATGACTTTGGAAATGTAAATCGGATCAGTTTTGACAAAGTTATGGCTGTTTGAAGTCTCAGAAGGTAATTTTTTGGAATTTGGAAACTGACATGTTAAAATGACTTTCGACAAGTAAACCGAATTTTTAAAGTTTTTCAACTTTGATTACAGAATTATTTAGGACAATAAACAGCGATCAAAATGACTTTAGAAATGTAAATGTAAAGTAATGGCTGTTTAAAGTCTCAGAAGGCCATTTTTGGGGATTTGGAAACTTACTTGTCAACATGACTTTTCACAAGTAAACCGAATTTGCGAAGTTCTTCAACTTTGATTACAGAATTATTAAGGACAATTAACAACGACCAAAATGCCTTTGGAAATGTAAATCGGATCAGTTTTGACAAAGTTATGGCTGTTTAAAGTCTCAGAAGGTCATTTTTTGGGATTTGGAATCTAGCATGTCAACGTGACTTTTGACAAAAAAACCAAAATCCCGAAGTTTTTCATCTTTGATTACAGAATTATTAAGGACAATTAACAACGACCAAAATGCCTTTGGAAATGTAAATCGGATCAGTTTTGACAAAGTTATGGCTGTTTAAAGTCTCAGAAGGTAATTTTTTGGGATTTGGAAACTTACTTGTCAACATGAATTTTGACAAGAAAACTGAATTTGCGAAGTTCTTCAACTTTGATTACAGAATTATTAAGGACAATAAACAAGCATTAAAATGACTTTGGAAATGTAAATCGGATCAGTTTTTGACAAAGTTATGGCTGTTTGAAGTCTCAGAAGGTAATTTTTTGGAATTTGGAAACTAACATGTCAACATGACTTTTGACAAAAAAAACCAAAATCCCGAAGTTTTTCATCTTTGATTACAGAATTATTAAGGACAATAAACAAGGATAAAAATGACTTTGAAAATGTAAATCGGATCAGTTTTGACAAAGTTATGGCTGTTTGAAGTCTCAGAAGGTAATATTTGGGAATTTGGCAACTATTTTGTCATTTTGACTTTTGACAAGTTAACCGAATTACTGAAGTTTTTTAACTTTGATAACAGAATTATTAAGGACAATTAACAACGATCAAAATGCCTTTGGAAATGTAAATCGGATCAGTTTTGACAAAGTTATGGCTGTTTAAAGTCTCAGAAGGTAATTTTTGGGAATTTGGCAATATTTTTGTCATTGTGTTTTTTGACATTTTAACCGAATTACTGAAGTTTTTTAACTTTGATTACAGAAATATTAAGGACAATAAACAAGCATCAAAATGACTTTGAAAATGTAAATCGGATCAGTTTTGACAAAGTTATGGCTGTTTGAAGTCTCAGAAGGTAATATTTGGGATTTTGGCAATTTCTTTGTCATTGTGACTCTTGACATTTTAACCGAATTACTGAAGTTTTTTAAGTTTGATTACAGAAATATTAAGCACAATAAGCAACGATCAAAATGACTTTGGAAATGTAAATCGGATCAGTTTTTACAAAGTTATGGCTGTTTGAAGTCTCAGAAGGTAATATTTTGGAATTTGGAAACTGACATGTTAAAATAACTTTTGACAAGTAAACCGAATTTCCAAAGTTTTTCAACTTTGATTACAGAATTATTTAGGACAATAAACAGTGATCAAAATGACTTTAGAAATGTAAATGTAAAGTTCTGGCTGTTTAAAGTCTCAGAAGGAAATTTTTGGGGATTTGGAAACTTACTTGTCAACATGACTATTGACAAAAAAACCGAATTTCCGAAGTTTTTCAACTTTGATTACAGAATTATTAAGGACAATAAACAAGGATCAAAATGACTTTGGAAATGTAAATCGGATCAGTTTTTGATAAAGTTCTGGCTGTTTAAAGTCTCAGAAGGAAATTTTTGGGGATTTGGAAACTTACTTGTCAACATGACTATTGACAAAAAAACCGAATTTCCGAAGTTTTTCATCTTTGATAACAGAATTATTAAGGCCAATAAACAAGCATCAAAATGACTTTGAAAATGTAAATCGGATCAGTTTTGACAAAGTTATGGCTGTTTGAAGTCTCAGAAGGTAATATTTGGGAATTTGGCAATTTTTTTGTCATTGTGACTTTTGACAAGTAAACCGAATTAGTGAAGTTTTTTAACTTTGATAACAGAATTATTAAGGACAATAAACAAGGACCAAAATGACATTGGAAATGTAAATCGAATCAGTTTCTGACAAAGTTATGGCTGTTTGAAGTCTCAGAAGGTAATTTTTTGGAATTTGGAAACTAACTTGTCAACATGAATTTTGACAAGAAAACTGAATTTCCGAAGTATTTCAACTTTGATTACAGAATTATTAAGGACAATAAACAATTATCAAAATGACTTTGAAAATGTAAATCGGATCAGTTTTGACAAAGTTATGGCTGTTTGAAGTCTCAGAAGGTAATATTTGGGATTTTGGCAATTTTTTTGTCATTGTGACTCTTGACATTTTAACCGAATTACTGAAGTTTTTTAAGTTTGATTACAGAAATATTAAGCACAATAAGCAACGATCAAAATGACTTTGGAAATGTAAATCGGATCAGTTTTTACAAAGTTATGGCTGTTTAAAGTCTCAGAAGGTAATATTTTGGAATTTGGAAACTGACATGTTAAAATAACTTTTGACAAGTAAACCGAATTTCCAAAGTTTTTCAACTTTGATTACAGAATTATTTAGGACAATAAACAGTGATCAAAATGACTTTAGAAATGTAAATGTAAAGTTCTGGCTGTTTAAAGTCTCAAAAGGAAATTTTTGGGGATTTGGAAACTTACTTGTCAACATGACTTTTGACAAAAAAACCGAATTTCCGAAGTTTTTCAACTTTGATTACAGAATTATTAAGGACAATAAACAAGGATCAAAATGACTTTGGAAATGTAAATCGGATCAGTTTTTGACAAAGTTATGGCTGTTTGAAGTCTCAGAAGGTAATTTTTTGGAATTTGGAAACTTACATGTCAACATGACTTTTGACAAAAAAAAACAAAATCCCGAAGTTTTTCATCTTTGATTACAGAATTATTAAGGCCAATAAACAAGGATCAAAATGACTTTGAAAATGTAAATCGGATCAGTTTTGACAAAGTTATGGCTGTTTGAAGTCTCAGAAGGTAATATTTGGGAATTTGGCAATTTTTTTGTCATTGTGACTTTTGACAAGTAAACCGAGTAAGTGAAATTTTTTAATTTTGATAACAGAATTATTAAGGACAATAAACAAGGACCAAAATGACCTTGGAAATGTAAATCGGATCAGTTTTTGACAAAGTTATGGCTGTTTGAAGTCTCAGAAGGTTATTTTTTGGAATTTGGAAACTAGCTTGTCAACATGAATTTTGACAAGAAAACTGAATTTCCGAAGTTTTTCAACTTTGTTTACAGAATTATTAAGGACAATAAACAAGGATCAAAATGACTTTGGAAATGTAAATCGGATCAGTTTTTGACAAAGTTATGGCTGTTTGAAGTCTCAGAAGGTAATTTTTTGGAATTTGGAAACTAGCATGTCAACATGACTTTTGACAAAAAAAACCAAAATATAGAAGTTTTTCATCTTTGATTACAGATTTATTAAGGACAATTAACAACGATCAAAATGCCTTTGGAAATGTAAATCGGATCAGTTTTGACAAAGTTATGGCTGTTTAAAGTCTCAGAAGGTAATTTTTGGGGATTTGGAAACTTACTTGTCAACATGAATTTTGACAAGAAAACTGAATTTCCGAAAATTTTCAACTTTGATTATAGAATTATTAAGGACAATAAACAAGTATTAAAATGACTTTGGAAATGTAAATCGGATCAGTTTTTGACAAAGTTATGGCTGTTTGCAGCCTCAGAAGGTATTTTTTTGGAATTTGGAAACTAACATGTCAACATGACTTTTGACAAAAAAACCAAAATTCCGAAGTTTTTCATCTTTGATTACAGAATTATTAAGGACAATAAACAAGGATCAAAATGACATTAAAAATGTAAATCGGATCAGTTTTGACAAAGTTATGGCTGTTTGAAGTCTCAGAAGGTAATATTTGGGAATTTGGAAACCAGCTTGTCAACATGAATTTTGACAAGAAAACTGAATTTCCGAAGTTTTTCAACTTTGATTACAGAATTATTAAGGACAATAAACAAGGATCAAAATGACTTTGGAAATGTAAATCGGATCAGTTTTTGACAAAGTTATGGCTATTTGAAGTCTGAGAAGGTAATTTTTTGGAATTTGCAAACTAACATGTCAACATGACTTTTGACAAAAAAACCAAAATCCCGAAGTTTTTCATCTTTGATTACAGAATTATTAAGGACAATAAACAAGGATAAAAATGACTTTGAAAATGTAAATCGGATCAGTTTTGACAAAGTTATGGCTGTTTGAAGTCTCAGAAGGTAATATTTGGGAATTTGGCAACTATTTTGTCATTTTGACTTTTGACAAGTTAACCGAATTACTGAAGTTTTTTAACTTTGATAACAGAATTATTAAGGACAATTAACAACGATCAAAATGCCTTTGGAAATGTAAATCGGATCAGTTTTGACAAAGTTATGGCTGTTTAAAGTCTCAGAAGGTAATTTTTGGGGATTTGGAAACTTACTTGTCAACATGAATTTTGACAAGAAAACTCAATTTCCGAATATTTTCAACTTTGATTACAGAATTATTAAGGACAATAAACAAGTATTAAAATGACTTTGGATTACTTTTGACAAGTAAACCGAATTTCCAAAGTTTTTCAACTTTGATTATAGAATTATTTAGGACAATAAACAGTGATCAAAATGACTTTAGAAATGTAAATGTAAAGTTCTGGCTGTTTAAAGTCTCAGAAGGAAATTTTTGGGGATTTGGAAACTTACTTGTCAACATGACTTTTGACAAAAAAACCGAATTTCCGAAGTTTTTCAACTTTGAGAACAGAATTATTAAGGACAATAAACAAGGATCAAAATGACTTTGGAAATGTAAATCGGATCAGTTTTTGACAAAGCTATGGCTGTTTCAAGTCTCAGAGGGTAATATTTGGGAATTTGGCAATTTTTTGTCATTGTGACTTTTGACAAGTAAACCGAATTAGTGAAGTTTTTTAACTTTGATAACAGAATTATTAAGGACAATAAACAAGGACCAAAATGACTTTGGAAATGTAAATCGGATCAGTTTTGACAAAGTTATGGCTGTTTAAAGTCTCAGAAGGTAATTTTTTGGAATTTGGAAACTAACATGTCAACATGACTTGTGACAAAAAAATAAAATCCCGAAGTTTTTCATCTTTGATTACAGAATTATTAAGGACAATAAACAAGGATCAAAATGACTTTGAAAATGTAAATCGGATCAGTTTTGACTAAGTTATGGCTGTTTAAAGTCTCAGAAGGTAATTTTTTGGGATTTGGAAACTTACTTGTCAACATGAATTTTGACAAGAAAACTGAATTTGCGAAGTTCTTCAACTTTGATTACAGAATTATTAAGGACAATTAACAAGGATTAAAATGACTTTCTAAATGTAAATCGGATCAGTTTTGACAAAGTTTGGCTGTTTGAAGTCTCAGAAGGTAATTTTTTGGGATTTGGAAACTAACATGTCAACATGACTTTTCACAAAAAAAAAAACAAAATCCCGAAGTTTTTCATCTTTGATTACAGAATTATTAAGGACAATAAACGAGGATCAAAATGACTTTGAAAATGTAAATCGGATCAGCTTTGACAAAGTTATGGCTGTTTGAAGTCTCAGAAGGTAATATTTGGGAATTTTGCAATTTTTTTGTCATTGTGACTTTTGACTAGTAAACCGAATTAGTGAAGTTTTTTAACTTTGATATCAGAATTATTAAGGACAATAAACAAGGACCAAAATGACTTTGGAAATGTAAATCGAATCAGTTTCTGACAAAGTTATGGCTGTTTGAAGTCTCAGAAGGTAATTTTTTGGAATTTGGAAACTAACTTGTCAACATGAATTTTGACAAAAAAACCGAATTTCCGAAGTTTTTCAACTTTGATATCAGAATTATTTAGGACAATAAACAGTGATCAAAATGACTTTAGAAATGTAAATGTAAAGTTCTGGCTGTTTAAAGTCTCAGAAGGAAATTTTTGGGGATTTGTAAACTTACTTGTCAACATGACTTTTGACAAAAAAACCGAATTTCCGAAGTTTTTCAACTTTGAGAACAGAATTATCAAGGACAATAAACAAGGATCAAAATGACTTTGGAAATGTAAATCGGATCAGTTTTTGACAAAGTTATGGCTGTTTCAAGTCTCAGAAGGTAATATTTGGGAATTTGGCAATTTTTTGTCATTGTGACTTTTGACAAGTAAACCGAATTAGTGAAGTTTTTTAACTTTGATAACAGAATTATTAAGGACAATAAACAAGGACCAAAATGACTTTGGAAATGTAAATCGGATCAGTTTTGACAAAGTTATGGCTGTTTAAAGTCTCAGAAGGTAATTTTTTGGAATTTGGAAACTAACATGTCCACATGACTTTTGACAAAAAAATAAAATCCCGAAGTTTTTCATCTTTGATTACAGAATTATTAAGGACAATAAACAAGGATCAAAATGACTTTGAAAATGTAAATCGGATCAGTTTTGACAAAGTTACGGCTGTTTAAAGTCTCAGAAGGTAATTTTTTGGGATTTGGAAACTTACTTGTCAACATGAATTTTGACAAGAAAACTGAATTTGCGAAGTTCTTCAACTTTGATTACAGAATTATTAAGGACAATTAACAAGGATTAAAATGACTTTCTAAATGTAAATCGGATCAGTTTTTGACAAAGTTTGGCTGTTTGAAGTCTCAGAAGGTAATTTTTTGGGATTTGGAAACTAACATGTTAACATGACTTTTGACAAAAAAAAAAACAAAATCCCGAAGTTTTTCATCTTTGATTACAGAATTATTAAGGACAATAAACGAGGATCAAATTGACTTTGAAAATGTAAATCGGATCAGTTTTGACAAAGTTATGGCTGTTTGAAGTCTCAGAAGGTAATATTTGGGAATTTTGCAATTTTTTTGTCATTGTGACTTTTGACAAGTAAACCGAATTAGTGAAGTTTTTTAACTTTGATATCAGAATTATTAAGGACAATAAACAAGGACCAAAATGACTTTGGAAATGTAAATCGAATCAGTTTCTGACAAAGTTATGGCTGTTTGAAGTCTCAAACGGTAATTTTTTGGAATTTGGAAACTAACTTGTCAACATGAATTTTGACAAAAAAACCGAATTTCCGAAGTTTTTCAACTTTGATATCAGAACTATTAAGGACAATAAACGAAGATCAAAATGACTTTGAAAATGTAAATCGGATCAGTTTTGACAAAGTTATGGCTGTTTGAAGTCTCAGAAGGTAATATTTGGGATTTTGGCAATTTTTTTGTCATTGTGACTCTTGACATTTTAACCGAATTACTGAAGTTTTTTAAGTTTGATTACAGAAATATTAAGCACAATAAGCAACGATCAAAATGACTTTGGAAATGTAAATCGGATCAGTTTTTTACAAAGTTATGGCTGTTTGAAATCTCAGAAGGTAATATTTTGGAATTTGGAAACTGACATGTTAAAATAACTTTTGACAAGTAAACCGAATTTCCAAAGTCTTTCAACTTTGATTACAGAATTATTTAGGACAATAAACAGTGATCAAAATGACTTTAGAAATGTAAATGTAAAGTTCTGGCTGTTTAAAGTCTCAGAAGGAAATTTTTGGTGATTTGGAAACTTACTTGTCAACATGACTATTGACAAAAAAACCGAATTTCCGAAGTTTTTCAACTTTGATTACAGAATTATTAAGGACAATAAACAAGGATCAAAATGACTTTGGAAATGTAAATCGGATCAGTTTTTGACAAAGCTATTGCTGTTTGAAGTCTCAGAAGGTAATTTTTTGGAATTTGGAAACTTACATGTCAACATGACATTTGACAAAAAAAACAAAATCCCGAAGTTTTTCATCTTTGATTACAGAATTATTAAGGCCAATAAACAAGGATCAAAATGACTTTGAAAATGTAAATCGGATCAGTTTTGACAAAGTTATGGCTGTTTGAAGTCTCAGAAGGTAATATTTGGGAATTTGGCAATTTTTTTGTCATTGTGACTTTTGACAAGTAAACCGAGTTAGTGAAATTTTTTAATTTTGATAACAGAATTATTAAGGACAATAAACAAGGACCAAAATGACCTTGGAAATGTAAATCGGATCAGTTTTTGACAAAGTTATGGCTGTTTGAAGTCTCAGAAGGTAATTTTTTGGAATTTGGAAACCAGCTTGTCAACATGAATTTTGACAAGAAAACTGAATTTCCGAAGTTTTTCAACTTTGTTTACAGAATTATTAAGGACAATAAACAAGGATCAAAATGACTTTGGAAATGTAAATCGGATCAGTTTTTGACAAAGTTATGGATATTTGAAGTCTCAGAAGGTAATTTTTTGGAATTTGGAAATTAACATGTCAACATGACTTTTGGCAATAAAACCAAAATCCCGAAGTTTTTCATCTTTGATTACAGAATTATTAAGGACAATAAACAAGGATCAAAATGACTTTGAAAATGTAAATCGGATCAGTTTTGACAAAGTTATGGCTGTTTGAAGTCTCATAAGGTAATATTTGGGAATTTGGCAACTATTTTGTCATTGTGACTTTTGACAAGTTAACCGAATTACTGAAGTTTTTTAACTTTGATAACAGAAATATTAAGGACAATAAGCAACGATCAAAATGACTTTGGAAATGTAAATCGGATCAGTTTTTGACAAAGTTATGGCTGTTTGAAGTCTCAAAGGTACTTTTTTGGAATTTGGAAACTAGCAAGTCAACATGACTCTTGACAAAAAAAAACCAAAATAAAGAAGTTTTTCATCTTTGATTACAGAATTATTAAGGACAATAAACAAGGATCAAAATGACTTTGGAAATGTAAATCGGATCAGTTTTGACAAAGTTATGGCTGTTTAAAGTCTCAGAAGGTAATTTTTGGGGATTTGGAAACTTACATGTCAACATGACTTTTGACAAAAAAATCAAAATCCCGAAGTTTTTCATCTTTGATTACAGAATTATTAAGGACAATAAACAAGGATCAAAATGACTTTGGAAATGTAAATCGGATCAGTTTTTGACAAAGTTATGGATATTTGAAGTCTCAGAAGGTAATTTTTTGGAATTTGGAAATTAACATGTCAACATGACTTTTGACAAAAAAACCAAAATCCCGAAGTTTTTCATCTTTGATTACAGAATTATTAAGGACAATAAACAAGGATCAAAATGACTTTGAAAATGAAAATCGGATCAGTTATGACAAAGTTATGGCTGTTTGAAGTCTCAGAAGGTAATATTTGGGAATTTGGCAACTATTTTGTCATTGTGACTTTTGACAAGTTAACCGAATTACTGAAGTTTTTTAACTTTGATAACAGAAATATTAAGGACAATAAGCAACGATCAAAATGACTTTGGAAATGTAAATCGGATCTGTTTTTGACAAAGTTATGGATATTTGAAGTCTCAGAAGGTAATTTTTTGGAATTTGGAAATTAACATGTCAACATGACTCTTGACAAAAAAAAACCAAAATAAAGAAGTTTTTCATCTTTGATTACAGAATTATTAAGGACAATAAACAAGGATCAAAATGCCTTTGGAAATGTAAATCGGATCAGTTTTGACAAAGTTATGGCTGTTTAAAGTCTCAGAAGGTAATTTTTGGGGATTTGGAAACTTACTTGTCAACATGAATTTGGACAAGAAAACTGAATTTCCGAAAATTTTCAACTTTGATTACAGAATTATTAAGGACAATAAACAAGTATTAAAATGACTTTGGAAATGTAAATCGGATCAGTTTTTGACAAAGTTATGGCTGTTTAAAGTCTCAGAAGGTAATTTTTGGGGATTTGGAAACTTACATGTCAACATGACTTTTGACAAAAAAATCAAAATCCCGAAGTTTTTCATCTTTGATTACAGAATTATTAAGGCCAATAAACAAGGATCAAAATGACTTTGAAAATGTAAATCGGATCAGTTTTGACAAAGTTATGGCTGTTTGAAGTCTCAGAAGGTAATATTTGGGAATTTGGTAATTTTTTTGTCATTGTGACTTTTGACAAGTAAACCGAGTTAGTGAAATTTTTTAATTTTGATAACAGAATTATTAAGGACAATAAACAAGGACCAAAATGACCTTGGAAATGTAAATCGGATCAGTCTTTGACAAAGTTATGGCTGTTTGAAGTCTCAGAATGTAATTTTTTGGAATTTGGAAACCAGCTTGTCAACATGAATTTTGACAAGAAAACTGAATTTCCGAAGTTTTTCAACTTTGTTTACAGAATTATTAAGGACAATAAACAAGGATCAAAATGACTTTGGAAATGTAAATCGGATCAGTTTTGACAAAGTTATGGCTGTTTGAAGTCTCAGAAGGTAATATTTGGGAATTTGGCAACTATTTTGTCATTGTAACTTTTGACAAGTTAACCGAATTACTAAAGTTTTTTAACTTTGATAACAGAAATATTAAGGACAATAAGCAACGATCAAAATGACTTTGGAAATGTAAATCGGATCAGTTTTTGACAAAGTTATGGATATTTGAAGTCTCAGAAGGTAATTTTTTGGAATTTGGAAATTAACATGTCAACATGACTTTTGACAAAAAAACCAAAATCCCGAAGTTTTTCATCTTTGATTACAGAATTATTAAGGACAATAAACAAGGATCAAAATGACTTTGAAAATATAAATCGGATCAGTTATGACAAAGTTATGGCTGTTTGAAGTCTCAGAAGGTAATATTTGGGAATTTGGCAACTATTTTGTCATTGTGACTTTTGACAAGTTAACCGAATTACTGAAGTTTTTTAACTTTGATAACAGAAATATTAAGGACAATAAGCAACGATCAAAATGACTTTGGAAATGTAAATCGGATCAGTTTTTGACAAAGTTATGGCTGTTTGAAGTCTCAAAGGTACTTTTTTGGAATTTGGAAACTAGCATGTCAACATGACTCTTGACAAAAAAAAACCAAAATATAGAAGTTTTTCATCTTTGATAACAGAATTATTAAGGACAATTAACAACGATCAAAATGCCTTTGGAAATGTAAATCGGATCAGTTTTGACAAAGTTATGGCTGTTTAAAGTCTCAGAAGGTAATTTTTGGGGATTTGGAAACTTACTTGTCAACATGAATTTGGACAAGAAAACTGAATTTCCGAAAATTTTCAACTTTGATTACAGAATTATTAAGGACAATAAACAAGTATTAAAATGACTTTGGAAATGTAAATCGGATCAGTTTTTGACAAAGTTATTGCTGTTTGAAGCCTCAGAAGGTATTTTTTTGGAATTTGGAAACTAACATGTCAACATGACTTTTGACAAAAAAACCAAAATTCCGAAGTTTTTCATCTTTGATTACAGAATTATTAAGGACAATAAACAAGGATCAAAATGACATTGAAAATGTAAATCGGATCAGTTTTGACAAAGTTATGGCTGTTTGAAATCTCAGAAGGTAATATTTGGGAATTTGGAAACCAGCTTGTCAACATGAATTTTGACAAGAAAACTGAAATTCCGAAGTTTTTCAACTTTGATTACAGAATTATTAAGGACAATAAACAAGGATCAAAATGACTTTGGAAAAATAAATCGGATCAGTTTTTGACAAAGTTATGGCTGTTTGAAGTCTCAGAAGGTAATTTTTTGGAATTTGGAAACTGACATGTTAAAATGACTTTTGACAAGTAAACCGAATTTCCAAAGTTTTTCAACTTTGATAACAGAATTATTTAGGACAATAAACAGCGATCAAAATGACTTTGGAAATGTAAATCGGATCAGTTTTGACAAAGTTATAGCTGTTTAAAGTCTCAGAAGGTTATTTTTTGGGAATTTGGCAACTATTTTTTCATTATGACTGTTGACATCTAAACTGAATCTCCGAAGTTTTTTATCTTTGATTACAGAATTATTAAGGACAATAAACAACGATCAAAATGACTGGAAATGTAAATCGGATCAGTTTTGACAAAGTTATGGCTGTTTAAAGTCTCAGAAGGTAATATTTGGGAATTTGGCAATTTTTTTGTCATTGTGACTTTTGACAAGTGAACCGAATTACTGAAGTTTTTTAACTTTGATTACAGAAATATTAAGGACAATAAGCAACGATCAATATGACTTTGGAAATGTAAATCGGATCAGTTTTGACAAAGTTATGGCTGTTTGAAGTCTCAGAAGGTAATTTTTTGGAATTTGGAAACTGACATGTTAAAATGACTTTTGACAAGTAAACCGAATTTCCAAAGTTTTTCAACTTTGATAACAGAATTATTTAGGACAATAAACAGCGATCAAAATGACTTTGGAAATGTAAATCGGATCAGTTTTGACAAAGTTATGGCTGTTTAAAGTCTCAGAAGGTTATTTTTTGGGAATTTGGCAATTTTTTTTTCATTATGACTGTTGACATCTAAACTGAATCTCCGAAGTTTTTTATCTTTGATTACAGAATTTTTAAGGACAATAAACAACGATCAAAATGACTGGAAATGTAAATCGGATCAGTTTTGACAAAGTTATGGCTTTTTGAAGTCTCAGAAGGTAATTTTTTGGAATTTGGAAATTGACATGTTAAAATGACTTTTGACAAGAAAACTGAATTTTCGAAGTTTTTCAACTTTGATTACAGACTTATTAGGGACAATAAACAAGGATCAAAATGACTTTGGAAATGTAAATCGGATCAGTTTTTGACAAAGTTATGGCTGTTTAAATTCTCAGAAGGTAATTTTTGGGGATTTGAAAACTTACTTGTCAACATGAATTTTGACAAGAAAACTGAATTTCCGAAGTTTTTCAACTTTGATTACAGAATTATTAAGGACAATAAACAAGGATCAAAATGACTTTGGAAATTTAAATCGGATCAGTTTTTGACAAAGCTATGGCTGTTTAAAGTCTCAGAAGGTTATTTTTGGGGATTTGGAAACTTACTTGTCAACATGAATTTTGACAAGAAAACTGAAATTCCGAAGTTTTTCAACTTTGATTACAGAATTTTTAAGGACAATAAACAAGGATCAAAATGACTTTGGAAATGTAAATCGGATCAGTTTTTGACAAAGTTATGGCTTTTTGAAGTCTCAGAAGGTAATATTTGGGAATTTGGCAACTATTTTGTCATTGTGACTTTTGACAAGTTAACCGAATTACTGAAGTTTTTTAACTTTGATAACAGAATTATTAAGGACAATAAGCAACGATCAAAATGACTTTGGAAATGTAAATCGGATCAGTTTTGACAAAGTTATGGCTGTTTAAAGTCTCAGAAATTATTTTTTGGAATTTGGAAACTGACATGTCAACATGACTTTTGACAAGTAAACCGAATTTCCAAAGTTTTTTAACTTAGATTACAGAATTATTAACGACAATAAAAAACGATCAAAATGACTTTGGAAATGTAAATCGGATCAGTTTTGACAAAGTTATGGCAGTTTAAAGTTTCAAAAGGTTATATTTGGGAATTTGGCAATTTTTTTGTCATTGTGACTTTTGACAAGTAAACCGAATTACTGAAGTTTTTTAACTTTGCTTACAGAAATTTTAAGGACAATAAGCAACGATCAAAATGACTTTGGAAATGTAAATCGGATCAGTTTTGACAAAGTTATGGCTGTTTGAAGTCTCAGAAGGTAATTTTTTGGAATTTGGAAACTGACATGTTAAAATGACTTTTGACAAGTAAACCAAATTTCCAAAGTTTTTCAACTTTGATTTCAGAATTATTTAGGACAATAAACAGCGATCAAAATGACTTTAGAAATGTTAATGTAAAGTAATGGCTAATTAAAGTCACAGAAGGAAATTTTTGGGGATTTGGAAACTTACTTGTCAACATGAATTTTGACAAGAAAACTGAATTTCCGATGTTTTTCAACTTTGAGAACAGAATTATTAAGGACAATAAACAAGGATTAAAATGACTTTGGAAATGTAAATCGGATCAGCTTTTGACAAAGTTATGGCTGTTTGAAGTCTCAGAAGGTAATTTTTTGAAATTTAGAAACTGACATGTTAAAATGACTTTTGACAAGAAAACTGAATATTCGAAGTTTTTCAACTTTGATTACAGAATTATTAAGGACAATAAACAAGGATCAAAATGACTTTGGAAATGTAAATCGGATCAGTTTTTGACAAAGTTATGGCTGTTTGAAGTCTCAGAATGTAATTTTTTGAAATTTAGAAACTGACATGTTAAAATGACTTTTGACAAGAAAACTGAATATTCGAAGTTTTTCAACTTTGATTACAGAATTATTAAGGACAATAAACAAGGATCAAAATGACTTTGGAAATGTAAATCGGATCAGTTTTGACAAAGTTATGGCAGTTTGAAGTCTCAGTAGGTAATTTTTGGGGACTTGAAAACTTACTTGTCAACATGAATTTTGACAAGAAAACTGAATTTCCGAAGTTTTTCAACATTGATTACAGAATTATTAAGGACACTAAACAAGGATCTAAATGACTTTGGAAATGTAAATCGGATCAGTTTTTGACAAAGTTATGGCTTTTTGAAGTCTCAGAAGGTAATATTTGGGAATTTGGCAACTATTTTGTCATTGTGACTTTTTGACAAGTTAACCGAATTACTGAAGTTTTTTAACTTTGATAACAGAATTATTAAGGACAATAAGCAACGATCAAAATGACTTTGGAAATGTAAATCGGATCAGTTTTGACAAAGTTATGGCTGTTTAAAGTCTCAGAAATTATTTTTTTGGAATTTGGAAACTGACATGTCAACATGACTTTTGACAAGTAAACCGAATTTCCAAAGTTTTTTAACTTAGATTACAGAATTATTAACGACAATAAAAAACGATCAAAATGACTTTGGAAATGTAAATCGGATCAGTTTTGACAAAGTTATGGCAGTTTAAAGTTTCAAAAGGTTATATTTGGGAATTTGGCAATTTTTTTGTCATTGTGACTTTTGACAAGTAAACCGAATTACTGAAGTTTTTTAACTTTGCTTACAGAAATTTTAAGGACAATAAGCAACGATCAAAATGACTTTGGAAATGTAAATCGGATCAGTTTTGACAAAGTTATGGCTGTTTGAAGTCTCAGAAGGTAATTTTTTGGAATTTGGAAACTGACATGTTAAAATGACTTTTGACAAGTAAACCAAATTTCCAAAGTTTTTCAACTTTGATTTCAGAATTATTTAGGACAATAAACAGCGATCAAAATGACTTTAGAAATGTTAATGTAAAGTAATGGCTAATTAAAGTCACAGAAGGAAATTTTTGGGGATTTGGAAACTTACTTGTCAACATGAATTTTGACAAGAAAACTGAATTTCCGATGTTTTTCAACTTTGAGAACAGAATTATTAAGGACAATAAACAAGGATTAAAATGACTTTGGAAATGTAAATCGGATCAGCTTTTGACAAAGTTATGGCTGTTTGAAGTCTCAGAAGGTAATTTTTTGAAATTTAGAAACTGACATGTTAAAATGACTTTTGACAAGAAAACTGAATATTCGAAGTTTTTCAACTTTGATTACAGAATTATTAAGGACAATAAACAAGGATCAAAATGACTTTGGAAATGTAAATCGGATCAGTTTTTGACAAAGTTATGGCTGTTTGAAGTCTCAGAATGTAATTTTTTGAAATTTAGAAACTGACATGTTAAAATGACTTTTGACAAGAAAACTGAATATTCGAAGTTTTTCAACTTTGATTACAGAATTATTAAGGACAATAAACAAGGATCAAAATGACTTTGGAAATGTAAATCGGATCAGTTTTGACAAAGTTATGGCAGTTTGAAGTCTCAGTAGGTAATTTTTGGGGACTTGAAAACTTACTTGTCAACATGAATTTTGACAAGAAAACTGAATTTCCGAAGTTTTTCAACATTGATTACAGAATTATTAAGGACAATAAACAAGGATCTAAATGACTTTGGAAATGTAAATCGGATCAGTTTTGACAAAGTTATGGCTGTTTGAAGTCACAGAAGGTTATTTTTTGGGAATTTGGCAACTTTTTTTGTCATTATGACTTTTGACAAGTCAACCGACTTTCCGCAGTTTTTTTAACTTTGATAACAGAATTATTAAGGACAATAAACAACGATCAAAATGACTTTGGAAATGTGAATCGGATCAGTTTTGACAAAAATATGGCTGTTTGAAGTCTCAGAAGGTAATTTTTTGAAATTTAGGAACTGACATGTTAAAATGACTTTTGACAAGAAAACTGAATATTCGAAGTTTTTCAACTTTGATTACAGAATTATTAAGGACAATAAACAAGGATCAAAATGACTTTGGAAATGTAAATCGGATCAGTTTTTGACAAAGTTATGGCTGTTTAAAGTCTCAGAAGGTAATTTTTGGGGACTTGAAAACTTACTTGTCAACATGAGTTTTGACAAAAAAAATGAATTTCCGAAGTTTTTAACTTTGATTACAGAATTATTAAGGACAATAAACAAGGATCAAAATGACTTTGGAAATGTAAATCGGATCAGCTTTGACAAAGTTATGGCTGTTTGAAGTCTCAGAGGTTATTTTTTGGAATTTGGAAACTTACATGTCATTATGACTTTTGACAAAAAAACCAAAATCCAAAAGTTTTTAATCTTTGATAACAGAATTATTAAGGAAAATTATCAACGATCAAAATGACTTTGGAAATGTAAATCGGATCAGTTTTGACAAAGTTATGGCTGTTTGAAGTCTCAGAAGGTAATTTTTTGGAATTTGGAAACTGACATGTCAACATGACTTTTGACAAGTAAACCGAATTTCCAAAGTTTTTCAACTTTGATTACAGAATTACTAAGGACAATAAGCAACGATGAAAATGGCTTTGAAAATGTAAATCGGATCAGTTTTTGACAAAGTTATGGCTGTTTGAAGTCTCAGAAGGTAATTTTTGGGGATTTGAAAACTTAATTGTCAACATGAATTTTGACAAGAAAACTGAATATCCGAAGTTTTTCAACTTTGATAACAGAGTTATTAAGGACAATAAACAACGATCAAAATGACTTTGGAAAAATAAATCGGATCAGTTTTTGACAAAGTTATGGCTGTTTGAAGTCTCAGAAGGTAATTTTTTGGAATTTGGAAACTGACATGTTAAAATGACTTTTGACAAGTAAACCGAATTTCCAAAGTTTTTCAACTTTGATAACAGAATTATTTAGGACAATAAACAGCGATCAAAATGACTTTGGAAATGTAAATCGGATCAGTTTTGACAAAGTTATGGCTGTTTAAAGTCTCAGAAGGTTATTTTTTGGGAATTTGGCAACTATTTTTTCAATATGACTGTTGACATCTAAACTGAATCTCCGAAGTTTTTTATCTTTGATTACAGAATTATTAAGGACAATAAACAACGATCAAAATGACTGGAAATGTAAATCGGATCAGTTTTGACAAAGTTATGGCTGTTTAAAGTCTCAGAAGGTAATATTTGGGAATTTGGCAATTTTTTTGTCATTGTGACTTTTGACAAGTGAACCGAATTACTGAAGTTTTTTAACTTTGATTACAGAAATATTAAGGACAATAAGCAACGATCAAAATGACTTTGGAAATGTAAATCGGATCAGTTTTGACAAAGTTATGGCTGTTTGAAGTCTCAGAAGGTAATTTTTTGGAATTTGGAAACTGACATGTTAAAATGACTTTTGACAAGTAAACCGAATTTCCAAAGTTTTTCAACTTTGATAACAGAATTATTTAGGACAATAAACAGCGATCAAAATGACTTTGGAAATGTAAATCGGATCAGTTTTGACAAAGTTATGGCTGTTTAAAGTCTCAGAAGTTTATTTTTTGGGAATTTGGCAATTTTTTTTTCATTATGACTGTTGACATCTAAACTGAATCTCCGAAGTTTTTTATCTTTGATTACAGAATTATTAAGGACAATAAACAACGATCAAAATGACTGGAAATGTAAATCGGATCAGTTTTGACAAAGTTATGGCTTTTTGAAGTCTCAGAAGGTAATTTTTTGGAATTTGGAAATTGACATGTTAAAATGACTTTTGACAAGAAAACTGAATTTTCGAAGTTTTTCAACTTTGATTACAGAATTATTAGGGACAATAAACAAGGATCAAAATGACTTTGGAAATGTAAATCGGATCAGTTTTTGACAAAGTTATGGCTGTTTGAAGTCTCATAAGGTAATTTTTGGGGATTTGAAAACTTAATTGTCAACATGAATTTTGACAAGAAAACTGAATATCCGAAGTTTTTCAACTTTGATTACAGCATTATTAAGGACAATAAACAAGGATCAAAATGACTTTGGAAATTTAAATCGGATCAGTTTTTGACAAAGTTATGGCTGTTTAAAGTCTCAGAAGGTAATTTTAGGGGATTTGAAAACTTACTCGTCAATAATGAATTTTGACAAGAAAACTGAATTTCTGAAGTTTTTCAACTTTGATTACAGAATTATTAAGGACAATAAACAAGGATCTAAATGACTTTGGAAATGTAAATCGGATCAGTTTTGACAAAGTAATGGCTGTTTGAAGTCTCAGAAGGTTATTTTTTAGGAATTTGGCAACTATTTTGTCATTATAACTTTTGACAAGTCAACCAATTTTCCGCAGTTTTTTTAACTTTGATTACAGAATTATTAAGGACAATAAACAACGATCAAAATGACTTTGGAAATGTAAATCGGATCAGTTTTGACAAAGTAATGGCTGTTTGAAGTCTTAGAAGGTTATTTTTAGGAATTTGGCAACTATTTTTTCATTATGACTGTCGACATGTAAACTTAATCTCCGAAGTTTTTCAACTTTGATTACAGAATTATTAAGGACAATAAACAAGGATCAAAATGACTTTGGAAATGTAAATCGGATCAGTTTTGACAAAGTAATGGCTGTTTGAAGTCCCAGAAGGTTATTTTTAAGAATTTGGCAATTTTTTTGTCATTGTGACTTTTGGCAAGTAAACCGAATTACTGAAGTTTTTCATCTTTGATTACAGAATTATTAAGGAAAATAAACAACGATCAAAATGACTTTGGAAATGTAAATCGGATCAGTTTTGACAAAGTTATGGCTGTTTGAAGTCTCAGAAGGTAATTTTTTGGAATTTGAAAATTGACATGTTAAAATGACTTTTGACAAGAAAACTGAATTTTCGAAGTTTTTCAACTTTGATTACAGAATTATTAGGGACAATAAACAAGGATCAAAATGACTTTGGAAATGTAAATCGGATCAGTTTTTGACAAAGTTATGGCTGTTTAAAGTCTCAGAAGGTAATTTTTGGGGATTTGAAAACTTACTTGTCAACATGAATTTTGACAAGAAAACTGAATTTCCGAAGTTTTTTAACTTTGATAACAGAATTATTAAGGACAATAAGCAACGATCAAAATGACTTTGGAAATGTAAATCGGATCAGTTTTGACAAAGTTATGGCTGTTTAAAATCTCAGAAATTATTTTTTTGGAATTTGGAAACTGACATGTCAACATGACTTTTGACAAGTAAACCGAATTTCCAAAGTTTTTTAACTTAGATTACAGAATTATTAACGACAATAAAAAACGATCAAAATGACTTTGGAAATGTAAATCGGATCAGTTTTGACAAAGTTATGGCAGTTTAAAGTTTCAAAAGGTAAAGATTTGATCTGAATTTGGAAACTGACATGTCAACATGACTTTTGACAAGAAAACTGAATTTACGAAGTTTTTCAACTTTGATTACAGAATTATTAAGGACAATAAACAAGGATCAAAATGACTTTGAAAATGTAAATCGGATCAGTTTTGACAAAGTTATAGCTGTTTGAAGTCTCAAAAGGTTATATTTGGGAATTTGGCAATTTTTTTGTCATTGCGACTTTTGACAAGTAAACCGAATTACCGAAGTTTTTTAACTTTGCTTACAGAAATTTTAAGGACAATAAGCAACGATCAAAATGACTTTGGAAATGTAAATCGGATCAGTTTTGACAAAAATATGGCTGTTTGAAGTCTCAGAAGGTAATTTTTTGAAATTTAGAAACTGACATGTTAAAATGACTTTTGACAAGAAAACTGAATATTCGAAGTTTTTTAACTTTGCTTACAGAAATTTTAAGGACAATAAGCAACGATCAAAATGACTTTGGAAATGTAAATCGGATCAGTTTTGACAAAGTTATGGCTGTTTGAAGTCTCAGATGGTAATTTTTTGGAATTTGGAAACTGACATGTTAAAATGACTTTTGACAAGTAAACCGAATTTCCAAAGTTTTTCAACTTTGATTTCAGAATTATTTAGGACAATAAACAGCGATCAAAATGACTTTAGAAATGTTTATGTAAAGTAATGGCTAATTAAAGTCACAGAAGGAAATTTTTGGGGATTTGGAAACTTACTTGTCAACATGAATTTTGACAAGAAAACTGAATTTCCGATGTTTTTCAACTTTGAGAACAGAATTATTAATGACAATAAACAAGGATTAAAATGACTTTGGAAATGTAAATCGGATCAGCTTTTGACAAAGTTATGGCTGTTTGAAGTCTCAGAAGGTAATTTTTTGGAATTTGGAAACTGACATGTTAAAATGACTTTTGACAAGTAAACCGAATTTCCAAAGTTTTACAACTTTGATAACAGAATTATTTAGGACAATAAACAGCGATCAAAATGACTTTAGAAATAAAAATCGGATCAGTTTTGACAAAGTAATGGCTGTTTGAAGTCTCAGAAGGTTATTTTTTGAGAATTTGGCAACTATTTTGTCATTATGACTTTTGACAAGTCAACCGACTTTCCGCAGTTTTTTTAACTTTGATAACAGAATTATTAAGGACAATAAACAACGATCAAAATGACTTTGGAAATGTAAATCGGATCAGTTTTGACAAAAATATGGCTGTTTGAAGTCTCAGAAGGTAATTTTTTGAAATTTAGAAACTGACATGTTAAAATGACTTTTGACAAGAAAACTGAATATTCGAAGTTTTTCCTCTTTGATTACAGAATTATTAAGGACAATAAACAAGGATCAAAATGACATTGAAAATCTAAATCGGATCAGTTTTGACAAAGTTATGGCTGTTTGAAGTCGCAGAAGGTAATATTTGGGAATTTGGCATTTTTTTTGTCATTGTGACTTTTGACAAGTAAACCGAATTACTGAAGTTTTTTAACTTTGATTACAGAAATATTAAGGACAATTAGCAACGATCAAAATGACTTTGGAAATGTAAATCGGATCAGTTTTGACAAAGTTATGGCTGTTTGAAGTCTCGACGGTTATTTTTTGGAATTTAAAAACTGACATGTCAACATGACTTTTGACAAGTAAACCGAATTTCCAAAGTTTTTCAACTTTGATTACAGAATTATTTAGGACAATAAACAGCGATCAAAATGACTTTAGAAATGTAAATGTAAAGTAATGGCTGTTTAAAGTCTCAGAAGGAAATTTTTGGGGATTTGGAAACTTACTTGTCAACATGAATTTTGACAAGAAAACTGAATTTCCGATGTTTTCAACTTTGAGAACAGAACTATTAAGGACAATAAACAAGGATTAAAATGACTTTGGAAATGTAAATCGGATCAGCTTTTGACAAAGTTATGACTGTTTGAAGTCTCAGAATGTAATTTTTTTGGAATTTGGAAACTAACATGTCAACATGATTTTTGACAAAAAACCAAAATCCCGAAGTTTTTCATCTTTGATTACAGAATTATTAAGGACAATAAACAAGGATCAAAATGACTTTGAAAATGTAAATCGGATCAGTTTTGACAAAGCTATGGCTGTTTGAAGTCTCAGAAGGTAATATTTGGGAATTTGGCAATTTTTTTGTCATTGTGACTTTTGACAAGTGAACCGAATTACTGAAGTTTTTTAACTTTGATTACAGAAATATTAAGGACAATAAGCAACGATCAAAATGACTTTGGAAATGTAAATCGGATCAGTTTTGACAAAGTTATGGCTGTTTGAAGTCTCAGAAGGTACTTTTTTGGAATTTGGAAACTGACATGTTAAAATGACTTTTGACAAGTAAACCGAATTTCCAAAGTTTTTCAACTTTGATAACAAAATTATTTAGGACAATAAACAGCGATCAAAATGACTTTAGAAATGTAAATCGGATCAGTTTTGACAAAGTAATGGCTGTTTAAAGTCTCAAAAGGTTAGTTTTTGGGAATTTGGCAACTATTTTTTCATTATGACTTTTAACATGTTAACTGAATCTCCGAAGTTTTTTATCTTTGATTACAGAATTATTAAGGACAATAAACAACGATCAAAATGACTGGAAATGTAAATCGGATCAGTTTTGACAAAGTTATGGCTGTTTAAAGTCTCAGAAGGTAATATTTGGGAATTTGGCAATTTATTTGTCATTGTGACTTTTGACAAGTGAACCGAATTACTGAAGTTTTTTAACTTTGATTACAGAAATATTAAGGACAATAAACAACGATCAAAATGACTTTGGAAATGTAAATCGGATCAGTTTTGACAAAGTTATGGCTGTTTGAAGTCTCAGAAGGTAATTTTTTGGAATTTGGAAACTGACATGTTAAAATGACTTTTGACAAGTAAACCGAATTTCCAAAGTTTTTCAACTTTGATAACAGAATTATTTAGGACAATAAACAGCGATCAAAATGACTTTGGAAATGTAAATCGGATCAGTTTTGACAAAGTTATGGCTGTTTAAAGTCTCAGAAGGTTATTTTTTGGGAATTTGGCAACTATTTTTTCATTATGACTGTTGACATCTAAACTGAATCTCCGAAGTTTTTTATCGTTGATTACAGAATTATTAAGGACAATAAAAAACGATCAAAATGACTGGAAATGTAAATCGGATCAGTTTTGACAAAGTTATGGCTTTTTGAAGTCTCAGAAGGTAATTTTTTGGAATTTGGAAATTGACATGTTAAAATGACTTTTGACAAGAAAACTGAATTTTCGAAGTTTTTCAACTTTGATTACAGAATTATTAGGGACAATAAACAAGGATCAAAATGACTTTGGAAATGTAAATCGGATCAGTTTTTGACAAAGTTATGGCTGTTTAAATTCTCAGAAGGTAATTTTTGGGGATTTGAAAACTTACTTGTCAACATGAATTTTGACAAGATAACTGAATTTCCGAAGTTTTTCAACTTTGATTACAGAATTATTAAGGAAAATAAACAGGGATCAAAATGACTTTGGAAATTTAAATCGGATCAGTTTTTGACAAAGTTATGGCTGTTTAAAGTCTCAGAAGGTTATTTTTAGGGATTTGGAAACTTACTTGTCAACATGAATTTTGACAAGAAAACTGAAATTACGAAGTTTTTCAACTTTGATTACAGAATTATTAAGGACAATAAACAAGGATCAAAATGACTTTGGAAATGTAAATCGGATCAGTTTTTGACAAAGTTATGGCTTTTTGAAGTCTCAGAAGGTAATATTTGGGAATTTGGCAACTATTTTGTCATTGTGACTTTTGACAAGTTAACCGAATTACTGAAGTTTTTTAACTTTGATAACAGAATTATTAAGGACAATAAGCAACGATCAAAATGACTTTGGAAATGTAAATCGGATCAGTTTTGACAAAGTTATGGCTGTTTAAAGTCTCAGAAATTATTTTTTTCGAATTTTAAAACTGACATGTCAACATGACTTTTGACAAGTAAACCGAATTTCCAAAGTTTTTTAACTTAGATTACAGAATTATTAACGACAATAAAAAACGATCAAAATGACTTTGGAAATGTAAATCGGATCAGTTTTGACAAAGTTATGGCAGTTTAAAGTTTCAAAAGGTAAAATTTTGATCTGAATTTGGAAACTGACATGTCAACATGAATTTTGACAAGAAAACTGAATTTCCGAAGTTTTTCAACTTTGATTACAGAATTATTAAGGACAATAAACAGGGATCAAAATGACTTTGGAAATTTAAATCGGATCAGTTTTTGACAAAGTTATGGCTGTTTAAAGTCTCAGAAGGTTATTTTTAGGGATTTGGAAACTTACTTGTCAACATGAATTTTGACAAGAAAACTGAAATTACGAAGTTTTTCAACTTTGATTACAGAATTATTAAGGACAATAAACAAGGATCAAAATGACTTTGGAAATGTAAATCGGATCAGTTTTGACAAAGTTATAGCTGTTTGAAGTCTCAAAAGGTTATATTTGGGAATTTGGCAATTTTTTTGTCATTGTGACTTTTGACAAGTAAACCGAATTACTGAAGTTTTTTAACTTTGCTTACAGAAATTTTAAGGACAATAAGCAACGATCAAAATGACTTTGGAAATGTAAATCGGATCAGTTTTGACAAAGTTATGGCTGTTTGAAGTCTCAGAAGGTAATTTTTTGGAATTTGGAAACTGACATGTTAAAATGACTTTTGACAAGTAAACCGAATTTCCAAAGTTTTTCAACTTTGATTTCAGAATCATTTAGGACAATAAACAGCGATCAAAATGACTTTAGAAATGTTAATGTAAAGTAATGGCTAAGTAAAGTCACAGAAGGAAATTTTTGGGGATTTGGAAACTTACTTGTCAACATGAATTTTGACAAGAAAACTGAATATTCGAAGTTTTTCAACTTTGATTACAGAATTATTAAGGACAATAAACAAGGATCAAAATGACTTTGGAAATGTAAATCGGATCAGTTTTTGACAAAGTTATGGCTGTTTGAAGTCTCAGAATGTAATTTTTTGAAATTTAGAAACTGACATGTTAAAATGACTTTTGACAAGAAAACTGAATATTCGAAGTTTTTCAACTTTGATTACAGAATTATTAAGGACAATAAACAAGGATCAAAATGACTTTGGAAATGTAAATCGGATCAGTTTTTGACAAAGTTATGGCTGTTTGAAGTCTCAGAATGTAATTTTTTGAAATTTAGAAACTGACATGTTAAAATGACTTTTGACAAGAAAACTGAATATTCGAAGTTTTTCAACTTTGATTACAGAATTATTAAGGACAATAAACAAGGATCAAAATGACTTTGGAAATGTAAATCGGATCAGTTTTTGACAAAGTTATGGCTGTTTGAAGTCTCAGAAGGTAATTTTTGGGGACTTGAAAACTTACTTGTCAACATGAATTTTGACAAGAAAACTGAATTTCCGAAGTTTTTCAACATTGATTACAGAATTATTAAGGACAATAAACAAGGATCTAAATGACTTTGGAAATGTAAATCGGATCAGTTTTGACAAAGTTATGGCTGTTTGAAGTCACAGAAGGTTATTTTTTGGGAATTTGGCACTTTTTTTGTCAATATGACTTTTGACAAGTCAACCGACTTTCCGCAGTTTTTTTAACTTTGATAACAGAATTATTAAGGACAATAAACAACGATCAAAATGACTTTGGAAATGTAAATCGGATCAGTTTTGACAAAAATATGGCTGTTTGAAGTCTCAGAAGGTAATTTTTTGAAATTTAGAAACTGACATGTTAAAATGACTTTTGACAAGAAAACTGAATATTCGAAGTTTTTCAACTTTGATTACAGAATTATTAAGGACAATAAACAAGGATCAAAATGACTTTGGAAATGTAAATCGGATCAGTTTTTGACAAAGTTATGGCTGTTTGAAGTCTCAGAAGGTAATTTTTGGGGACTTGAAAACTTACTTGTCAACATGAATTTTGACAAGAAAACTGAATTTATGAAGTTTTTCAACATTGATTACAGAATTATTAAGGACAATAAACAAGGATCTAAATGACTTTGGAAATGTAAATCGGATCAGTTTTGACAAAGTTATGGCTGTTTGAAGTCACAGAAGGTTATTTTTTGGGAATTTGGCACTTTTTTTGACAATATGACTTTTGACAAGTCAACCGACTTTCCGCAGTTTTTTTAACTTTGATAACAGAATTATTAAGGACAATAAACAACGATCAAAATGACTTTGGAAATGTAAATCGGATCAGTTTTGACAAAAATATGGCTGTTTGAAGTCTCAGAAGGTAATTTTTTGAAATTTAGAAACTGACATGTTAAAATGACTTTTGACAAGAAAACTGAATATTCGAAGTTTTTCAACTTTGATTACAGAATTATTAAGGACAATAAACAAGGATCAAAATGACTTTGGAAATGTAAATCGGATCAGTTTTTGACAAAGTTATGGCTGTTTAAAGTCTCAGAAGGTAATTTTTGGGGATTTGAAAACTTACTTGTCAACATGAATTTTGACAAGAAAACTGAATTTCCGAAGTTTTTCAACATTGATTACAGAATTATTAAGGACAATAAACAAGGATCTAAATGACTTTGGAAATGTAAATCGGATCAGTTTTTGACAAAGTTATGGCTGTTTAAAGTCTCAGAAGGTAATTTTTGGGGATTTGAAAACTTACTTGTCAACATGAATTTTGACAAAAAAACTGAATTTCCGAAGTTTTTAACTTTGATTACAGAATTATTAAGGACAATAAACAAGGATCAAAATGACTTTGGAAATGTAAATCGGATCAGTTTTGACAAAGTTATGGCTGTTTGAAGTCTCAGAGGTTATTTTTTGGAATTTGGAAACTTACATGTCATTATGACTTTTGACAAAAAAACCAAAATCCAAAAGTTTTTTATCTTTGATAACAGAATTATTGAGGAAAATTATCAACGATCAAAATGACTTTGGAAATGTAAATCGGATCAGTTTTGACAGAGTTATGGCTGTTTAAAGTCTCAGAAGGTAATTTTTGGGGATTTGAAAACTTACTTGTCAACATGAATTTTGACAGGAAAACTGAATTTCCGAAGTTTTTCAACTTTGATAACAGAATTATTAAGGACAATAAACAAGGATCAAAATAACTTTGGAAATGTAAATCGGATCAGTTTTTGACAAAGTTATGGCTGTTTAAAGTCTCAGAAGGTAGTTTTTGGGGAATTTGGCAATTTTTTCATTATGACTGTCGACATGTAAACTTAATCTCCGAAGTTTTTCAACTTTGATTACAGAATTATTAAGGACAATAAACAAGGATCAAAATGACTTTGGAAATGTAAATCGGATCAGTTTTTGACAAAGTTATGGCTGTTTGAAGTCTCAGAATGTAATTTTTTGAAATTTAGAAACTGACATGTTAAAATGACTTTTGACAAGAAAACTGAATATTCGAAGTTTTTCAACTTTGATTACAGAATTATTAAGGACAATAAACAAGGATCAAAATGACTTTGGAAATGTAGATCGGATCAGTTTTTGACAAAGTTATGGCTGTTTGAAGTCTCAGAAGGTAATTTTTGGGGACTTGAAAACTTACTTGTCAACATGAATTTTGACAAGAAAACTGAATTTCCGAAGTTTTTCAACATTGATTACAGAATTATTAAGGACAATAAACAAGGATCTAAATGACTTTGGAAATGTAAATCGGATCAGTTTTGACAAAGTTATGGCTGTTTGAAGTCACAGGTTATTTTTTGGGAATTTGGCACTTTTTTTGTCAATATGACTTTTGACAAGTCAACCGACTTTCCGCAGTTTTTTTAACTTTGATAACAGAATTATAAAGGACAATAAACAACGATCAAAATGACTTTGGAAATGTAAATCGGATCAGTTTTGACAAAAATATGGCTGTTTGAAGTCTCAGAAGGTAATTTTTTGAAATTTAGAAACTGACATGTTAAAATGACTTTTGACAAGAAAACTGAATATTCGAAGTTTTTCAACTTTGATTACAGAATTATTAAGGACAATAAACAAGGATCAAAATGACTTTGGAAATGTAAATCGGATCAGTTTTTGACAAAGTTATGGCTGTTTGAAGTCTCAGAATGTAATTTTTTGAAATTTAGAAACTGACATGTTAAAATGACTTTTGACAAGAAAACTGAATATTCGAAGTTTTTCAACTTTGATTACAGAATTATTAAGGACAATAAACAAGGATCAAAATGACTTTGGAAATGTAAATCGGATCAGTTTTTGACAAAGTTATGGCTGTTTGAAGTCTCAGAAGGTAATTTTTGGGGACTTGAAAACTTACTTGTCAACATGAATTTTGACAAGAAAACTGAATTTCCGAAGTTTTTCAACATTGATTACAGAATTATTAAGGACAATAAACAAGGATCTAAATGACTTTGGAAATGTAAATCGGATCAGTTTTGACAAAGTTATGGCTGTTTGAAGTCACAGAAGGTTATTTTTTGGGAATTTGGCACTTTTTTTGTCAATATGACTTTTGACAAGTCAACCGACTTTCCGCAGTTTTTTTAACTTTGATAACAGAATTATTAAGGACAATAAACAACGATCAAAATGACTTTGGAAATGTAAATCGGATCAGTTTTGACAAAAATATGGCTGTTTGAAGTCTCAGAAGGTAATTTTTTGAAATTTAGAAACTGACATGTTAAAATGACTTTTGACAAGAAAACTGAATATTCGAAGTTTTTCAACTTTGATTACAGAATTATTAAGGACAATAAACAAGGATCAAAATGACTTTGGAAATGTAAATCGGATCAGTTTTTGACAAAGTTATGGCTGTTTAAAGTCTCAGAAGGTAATTTTTGGGGATTTGAAAACTTACTTGTCAACATGAATTTTGACAAGAAAACTGAATTTCCGAAGTTTTTCAACATTGATTACAGAATTATTAAGGACAATAAACAAGGATCTAAATGACTTTGGAAATGTAAATCGGATCAGTTTTTGACAAAGTTATGGCTGTTTAAAGTCTCAGAAGGTAATTTTTGGGGATTTGAAAACTTACTTGTCAACATGAATTTTGACAAAAAAACTGAATTTCCGAAGTTTTTAACTTTGATTACAGAATTATTAAGGACAATAAACAAGGATCAAAATGACTTTGGAAATGTAAATCGGATCAGTTTTGACAAAGTTATGGCTGTTTGAAGTCTCAGAGGTTATTTTTTGGAATTTGGAAACTTACATGTCATTATGACTTTTGACAAAAAAACCAAAATCCAAAAGTTTTTTATCTTTGATAACAGAATTATTGAGGAAAATTATCAACGATCAAAATGACTTTGGAAATGTAAATCGGATCAGTTTTGACAGAGTTATGGCTGTTTAAAGTCTCAGAAGGTAATTTTTGGGGATTTGAAAACTTACTTGTCAACATGAATTTTGACAGGAAAACTGAATTTCCGAAGTTTTTCAACTTTGATAACAGAATTATTAAGGACAATAAACAAGGATCAAAATAACTTTGGAAATGTAAATCGGATCAGTTTTTGACAAAGTTATGGCTGTTTAAAGTCTCAGAAGGTAGTTTTTGGGGAATTTGGCAATTTTTTCATTATGACTGTCGACATGTAAACTTAATCTCCGAAGTTTTTCAACTTTGATTACAGAATTATTAAGGACAATAAACAAGGATCAAAATGACTTTGGAAATGTAAATCGGATCAGTTTTGACAAAGTAATGGCTGTTTGAAGTCCCAGAAGGTTATTTTTAAGAATTTGGCAATTTTTTTGTCATTGTGACTTTTGGCAAGTAAACCGAATTACTGAAGTTTTTCATCTTTGATTACAGAGTTATTAAGGAAAATAAACAACGATCAAAATGACTTTGGAAATGTAAATCGGATTAGTTTTGACAAAGTTATGGCTGTTTGAAGTCTCAGAAGGTAATTTTTTGGAATTTGGAAACTGACATGTCAACATGACTTTTGACAAGTAAACCGAATTTCCAAAGTTTTTCAACTTTGATTACAGAATTATTTAGGACAATAAACAGCGATCAAAATGACTTAAGAAATGTAAATCGGATCAGTTTTGACAAAGTTATGGCTGTTTAAAGTCTCAGAAGGTTATTTTTTGGGAATTTGGCAACTATTTTTTCATTATGACTGTTGACATGTAAACTGAATCTCCGAAGTTTTTTATCTTTGATTAAAGAATTATTAAGGACAATAAACAACGATCAAAATGACTGGAAATGTAAATCGGATCAGTTTTGACAAAGTTATGGCTGTTTGAAGTCTCAGAAGGTAATTTTTTGGAATTTGAAAATTGACATGTTAAAATGACTTTTGACAAGAAAACTGAATTTTCGAAGTTTTTCAACTTTGATTACAGAATTATTAGGGACAATAAACAAGGATCAAAATGACTTTGGAAATGTAAATCGGATCAGTTTTTGACAAAGTTATGGCTGTTTAAAGTCTCAGAAGGTAATTTTTGGGGATTTGAAAACTTACTTGTCAACATGAATTTTGACAAGAAAACTGAATTTCCGAAGTTTTTTAACTTTGATAACAGAATTATTAAGGACAATAAGCAACGTCAAAATGACTTTGGAAATGTAAATCGGATCAGTTTTGACAAAGTTATGGCAGTTTAAAGTTTCAAAAGGTAAAATTTTGATCTGAATTTGGAAACTGACATGTCAACATGACTTTTGACAAGAAAACTGAATTTACGAAGTTTTTCAACTTTGATTACAGAATTATTAAGGACAATAAACAAGGATCAAAATGACTTTGAAAATGTAAATCGGATCAGTTTTGACAAAGTTATAGCTGTTTGAAGTCTCAAAAGGTTATATTTGGGAATTTGGCAATTTTTTTGTCATTGTGACTTTTGACAAGTAAACCGAATTACTGAAGTTTTTTAACTTTGCTTACAGAAATTTTAAGGACAATAAGCAACGATCAAAATGGCTTTGGAAATGTAAATCGGATCAGTTTTGACAAAAATATGGCTGTTTGAAGTCTCAGAAGGTAATTTTTTGAAATTTAGAAACTGACATGTTAAAATGACTTTTGACAAGAAAACTGAATATTCGAAGTTTTTTAACATTGCTTACAGAAATTTTAAGGACAATAAGCAACGATCAAAATGACTTTGGAAATGTAAATCGGATCAGTTTTGACAAAGTTATGGCTGTTTGAAGTCTCAGATGGTAATTTTTTGGAATTTGGAAACTGACATGTTAAAATGACTTTTGACAAGTAAACCGAATTTCCAAAGTTTTTCAACTTTGATTTCAGAATTATTTAGGACAATAAACAGCGATCAATATGACTTTAGAAATGTTTATGTAAAGTAATGGCTAATTAAAGTCACAGAAGGAAATTTTTGGGGATTTGGAAACTTACTTGTCAACATGAATTTTGACAAGAAAACTGAATTTCCGATGTTTTTCAACTTTGAGAACAGAATTATTAAGGACAATAAACAAGGATTAAAATGACTTTGGAAATGTAAATCGGATCAGCTTTTGACAAAGTTATGGCTGTTCAAAGTGTCAGAAGGTAATTTTTTGGAATTTGGAAACTGACATGTTAAAATGACTTTTGACAAGTAAACCGAATTTCCAAAGTTTTACAACTTTGATAACAGAATTATTTAGGACAATAAACAGCGATCAAAATGACTTTAGAAATAAAAATCGGATCAGTTTTGACAAAGTAATGGCTGTTTGAAGTCTCAGAAGGTTATTTTTGAGAATTTGGCAACTATTTTGTCATTATGACTTTTGACAAGTCAACCGACTTTCCGCAGTTTTTTTAACTTTGATAACAGAATTATTAAGGACAATAAACAACGATCAAAATGACTTTGGAAATGTAAATCGGATCAGTTTTGACAAAAATATGGCTGTTTGAAGTCTCAGAAGGTAATTTTTTGAAATATAGAAACTGACATGTTAAAATGACTTTTGACAAGAAAACTGAATATTCGAAGTTTTTCAACTCTGATTACAGAATTATTAAGGACAATAAACAAGGATCAAAATGACTTTGGAAATGTAAATCGGATCAGTTTTGACAAAGTTATAGCTGTTTGAAGTCTCAAAAGGTTATATTTGGGAATTTGACAATTTTTTTTGTCATTGTGACTTTTGACAAGTAAACCGAATTACTGAAGTTTTTTAACTTTGCTTACAGAAATTTTAAGGACAATAAGCAACGATCAAAATGACTTTGGAAATGTAAATCGGATCAGTTTTGACAAAGTTATGGCTGTTTGAAGTCTCAGAAGGTAATTTTTTGGAATTTGGAAACTGACATGTTAAAATGACTTTTGACAAGTAAACCGAATTTCCAAAGTTTTTCAACTTTGATTTCAGAATTATTTAGGACAATAAACAGCGATCAAAATGACTTTAGAAATGTTAATGTAAAGTAATGGCTAATTAAAGTCACAGAAGGAAATTTTTGGGGATTTGGAAACTTACTTGTCAACATGAATTTTGACAAGAAAACTGAATTTCCGATGTTTTTCAACTTTGAGAACAGAATTATTAAGGACAATAAACAAGGATTAAAATGACTTTGGAAATGTAAATCGGATGAGCTTTTGACAAAGTTATGGCTCTTTGAAGTCTCAGAAGGTAATTTTTTGGAATTTGGAAACTGACATGTTAAAATGACTTTTGACAAGTTAACCGAATTTCCAAAGTTTTACAACTTTGATAACAGAATTATTTAGGACAATAAACAGCGATCAAAATGACTTTAGAAACAAAAATCGGATCAGTTTTGACAAAGTAATGGCTGTTTGAAGTCTCAGAAGGTTATTTTTTGAGAATTTGGCAACTATTTTGTCATTATGACTTTTGACAAGTCAACCGACTTTCCGCAGTTTTTTTAACTTTGATAACAGAATTATTAAGGACAATAAACAACGATCAAAATGACTTTGGAAATGTAAATCGGATCAGTTTTGACAAAAATATGGCTGTTTGAAGTCTCAGAAGGTAATTTTTTGAAATTTAGAAACTGACATGTTAAAATGACTTTTGACAAGAAAACTGAATATTCGAAGTTTTTCAACTTTGATTACAGAATTATTAAGGACAATAAACAAGGATCAAAATGACTTTGGAAATGTAAATCGGATCAGTTTTTGACAAAGTTATGGCTGTTTAAAGTCTCAGAAGGTAATTTTTGGGGATTTGAAAACTTACTTGTCAACATGAATTTTGACAAAAAAACTGAATTTCCGAAGTTTTTCAACATTGATTACAGAATTATTAAGGACAATAAACAAGGATCTAAATGACTTTGGAAATGTAAATCGGGTCAGTTTTTGACAAAGTTATGGCTGTTTAAGTCTCAGAAGGTAATTTTTGGGGATTTGAAAACTTACTTGTCAACATGAATTTTGACAAAAAAACTGAATTTCTTAAGTTTTTAACTTTGATTACAGAATTATTAAGGACAATAAACAAGGATCAAAATGACTTTGGAAATGTAAATCGGATCAGTTTTGACAAAAATATGGCTGTTTGAAGTCTCAGAAGGTAATTTTTTGAAATTTAGAAACTGACATGTTAAAATGACTTTTGACAAGAAAACTGAATATTCGAAGTTTTTCAACTTTGATTACATAATTATTAAGGACAATAAACAAGGATCAAAATGACTTTGGAAATGTAAATCGGATCAGTTTTTGACAAAGTTATGGCTGTTTAAAGTCTCAGAAGGTAATTTTTGGGGATTTGAAAACTTACTTGTCAACATGAATTTTGACAAGAAAACTGAATTTCCGAAGTTTTTCAACATTGATTACAGAATTATTAAGGACAATAAACAAGGATCTAAATGACTTTGGAAATGTAAATCGGATCAGTTTTGACAAAGTTATGGCTGTTTGAAGTCACAGAAGGTTATTTTTTGGGAATTTGGCAACTATTTTGTCATTATGACTTTTGACAAGTCAACCGACTTTCCGCAGTTTTTTTAACTTTGATAACAGAATTAATAAGGACAATAAACAACGATCAAAATGACTTTGGAAATGTAAATCGGATCAGTTTTGACAAAAATATGGCTGTTTGAAGTCTCAGAAGGTAATTTTTTGAAATTTAGAAACTGACATGTTAAAATGACTTTTGACAAGAAAACTGAATATTCGAAGTTTTTCAACTTTGATTACAGAATTATTAAGGACAATAAACAAGGATCAAAATGACTTTGGAAATGTAAATCGGATCAGTTTTTGACAAAGTTATGGCTGTTTAAAGTCTCAGAAGGTAATTTTTGGGGATTTGAAAACTTACTTGTCAACATGAATTTTGACAAGAAAACAGAATTTCCGAAGTTTTTCAACATTGATTACAGAATTATTAAGGACAATAAACAAGGATCTAAATGACTTTGGAAATGTAAATCGGATCAGTTTTTGACAAAGTTATGGCTGTTTAAAGTCTCAGAAGGTAATTTTTGGGGATTTGAAAACTTACTTGTAAACATGAATTTTGACAAAAAAACTGAATTTCCGAAGTTTTTTAACTTTGATTACAGAATTATTAAGGACAATAAACAAGGATCAAAATGACTTTGGAAATGTAAATCGGATCAGTTTTGACAAAGTTATGGCTGTTTGAAGTCTCAGAGGTTATTTTTTGGAATTTGGAAACTGACATGTTAAAATGACTTTTGACAAGTAAACCGAATTTCCAAAGTTTTACAACTTTGATAACAGAATTATTTAGGACAATAAACAGCGATCAAAATGACTTTAGAAACAAAAATCGGATCAGTTTTGACAAAGTAATGGCTGTTTGAAGTCTCAGAAGGTTATTTTTTGAGAATTTGGCAACTATTTTGTCATTATGACTTTTGACAAGTCAACCGACTTTCCGCAGTTTTTTTAACTTTGATAACAGAATTATTAAGGACAATAAACAACGATCAAAATGACTTTGGAAATGTAAATCGGATCAGTTTTGACAAAAATATGGCTGTTTGAAGTCTCAGAAGGTAATTTTTTGAAATTTAGAAACTGACATGTTAAAATGACTTTTGACAAGAAAACTGAATATTCGAAGTTTTTCAACTCTGATTACAGAATTATTAAGGACAATAAACAAGGATCAAAATGACTTTGGAAATGTAAATCGGATCAGTTTTGACAAAGTTATAGCTGTTTGAAGTCTCAAAAGGTTATATTTGGGAATTTGGCAATTTTTTTGTCATTGTGACTTTTGACAAGTAAACCGAATTACTGAAGTTTTTTAACTTTGCTTACAGAAATTTTAGGACAATAAGCAACGATCAAAATGACTTTGGAAATGTAAATCGGATCAGTTTTGACAAAGTTATGGCTGTTTGAAGTCTCAGAAGGTAATTTTTTGGAATTTGGAAACTGACATGTTAAAATGACTTTTGACAAGTAAACCGAATTTCCAAAGTTTTTCAACTTTGATTTCAGAATTATTTAGGACAATAAACAGCGATCAAAATGACTTTAGAAATGTTAATGTAAAGTAATGGCTAATTAAAGTCACAGAAGGAAATTTTTGGGGATTTGGAAACTTACTTGTCAACATGAATTTTGACGAGAAAACTGAATTTCCGATGTTTTTCAACTTTGAGAACAGAATTATTAAGGACAATAAACAAGGATTAAAATGACTTTGGAAATGTAAATCGGATGAGCTATTGACAAAGTTATGGCTCTTTGAAGTCTCAGAAGGTAATTTTTTGGAATTTGGAAACTGACATGTCAACATGACTTTTGACAAGTAAACCGAATTTCCAAAGTTTTACAACTTTGATAACAGAATTATTTAGGACAATAAACAGCGATCAAAATGACTTTAGAAACAAAAATCGGATCAGTTTTGACAAAGTAATGGCTGTTTGAAGTCTCAGAAGGTTATTTTTTGAGAATTTGGCAACTATTTTGTCATTATGACTTTTGACAAGTCAACCGACTTTCCGCAGTTTTTTTAACTTTGATAACAGAATTATTAAGGACAATAAACAACGATCAAAATGACTTTGGAAATGTAAATCGGATCAGTTTTGACAAAAATATGGCTGTTTGAAGTCCCAGAAGGTAATTTTTTGAAATTTAGAAACTGACATGTTAAAATGACTTTTGACAAGAAAACTGAATATTCGAAGTTTTTCAACTTTGATTACAGAATTATTAAGGACAATAAACAAGGATCAAAATGACTTTGGAAATGTAAATCGGATCAGTTTTTGACAAAGTTATGGCTGTTTAAAGTCTCAGAAGGTAATTTTTGGGGATTTGAAAACTTACTTGTCAACATGAATTTTGACAAAAAAACTGAATTTCCGAAGTTTTTCAACATTGATTACAGAATTATTAAGGACAATAAACAAGGATCTAAATGACTTTGGAAATGTAAATCGGGTCAGTTTTTGACAAAGTTATGGCTGTTTAAGTCTCAGAAGGTAATTTTGGGGATTTGAAAACTTACTTGTCAACATGAATTTTGACAAAAAAACTGAATTTCTTAAGTTTTTTAACTTTGATTACAGAATTATTAAGGACAATAAACAAGGATCAAAATGACTTTGGAAATGTAAATCGGATCAGTTTTGACAAAAATATGGCTGTTTGAAGTCTCAGAAGGTAATTTTTTGAAATTTAGAAACTGACATGTTAAAATGACTTTTGACAAGAAAACTGAATATTCGAAGTTTTTCAACATTGATTACAGAATTATTAGGGACAATAAACAAGGATCAAAATGACTTTGGAAATGTAAATCGGATCAGTTTTTGACAAAGTTATGGCTGTTTAAAGTCTCAGAAGGTAATTATTGGGGATTTGAAAACTTACTTGTCAACATGAATTTTGACAAGAAAACTGAATTTCCGAAGTTTTTCAACATTGATTACAGAATTATTAAGGACAATAAACAAGGATCTAAATGACTTTGGAAATGTAAATCGGATCAGTTTTGACAAAGTTATGGCTGTTTGAAGTCACAGAAGGTTATTTTTTGGGAATTTGGCAACTATTTTGTCATTATGACTTTTGACAAGTCAACCGACTTTCCGCAGTTTTTTTAACTTTGATAACAGAATTAATAAGGACAATAAACAACGATCAAAATGACTTTGGAAATGTAAATCGGATCAGTTTTGACAAAAATATGGCTGTTTGAAGTCTCAGAAGGTAATTTTTTGAAATTTAGAAACTGACATGTTAAAATGACTTTTGACAAGAAAACTGAATATTCGAAGTTTTTCAACTTTGATTACAGAATTATTAAGGACAATAAACAAGGATCAAAATGACTTTGGATCAAAATGACTTTGGAAATGTAAATCGGATCAGTTTTTGACAAAGTTATGGCTGTTTAAAGTCTCAGAAGGTAATTTTTGGGGATTTGAAAACTTACTTGTCAACATGAATTTTGACAAAAAAACTGAATTTCCGAAGTTTTTTAACTTTGATTACAGAATTATTAAGGACAATAAACAAGGATCAAAATGACTTTGGAAATGTAAATCGGATCAGTTTTGACAAAATTATGGCTGTTTGAAGTCTCAGAGGTTATTTTTTGGAATTTGGAAACTTACATGTCATTATGACTTTTGACAAAAAAACCAAAATCCAAAAGTTTTTTATCTTTGATAACAGAATTATTGAGGAAAATTATCAACGATCAAAATGACTTTGGAAATCTAAATCGGATCAGTTTTGACAGAGTTATGGCTGTTTAAAGTAATTTTTGGGGATTTGAAAACTTACTTGTCAACATGAATTTTGACAAGAAAACTGAATTTCCGAAGTTTTTCAACTTTGATTACAGAATTATTAAGGACAATAAACAAGGATCAAAATGACTTGGAAAATGTAAATCGGATCAGTTTTTGACAAAGTTATGGCTGTTTGAAGTCTCAGAAGGTAATTTTTTGAAATTTGGAAACTGACATGTTAAAATGACTTTTGACAAGAAAACTGAATTTTCGAAGTTTTTCAACTTTGATTACAGAATTATTAAGGACAATAAACAAGGATCAAAATGACTTTGGAAATGTAAATCGGATCAGTTTTTGACAAAGTTATGGCTGTTTAAAGTCTCAGAAGGTTATTTTAGGGGATTTGAAAACTAACTTGTCAACATGAATTTTGACAAGAAAACTGAATTTCCGAAGTTTTTCAACTTTGATTACAGAATTATTAAGGACAATAAACAAGGATCTAAATGACTTTGGAAATGTAAATCGGATCAGTTTTGACAAAGTAATAGCTGTTTGAAGTCCCAAAAGGTTATTTTTAAGAATTTGGCAATTTTTTTGTCATTGTGACTTTTGGCAAGTAAACCGAATTACTGAAGTTTTTCATCTTTGATTACAGAATTATTAAGGAAAATAAACAACGATCAAAATGACTTTGGAAATGTAAATCGGATCAGTTTTGACAAAGTTATGGCTGTTTGAAATCTCAGAAGGTATTTTTTTGGAATTTGGAAACTGACATGTCAACATAGACTTTTGACAAGTAAACCGAATTTCCAAAGTTTTTCAACTTTGATTACAGAATTACTAAGGACAATAAGCAACGATGAAAATGGCTTTGGAAATGTAAATCGGATCAGTTTAGACAAAATTATGGCTGTTTAAAGTCTCAGAAGGTAATTTTTGGGGATTTGAAAACTTACTTGTCAACATGAACTTTGACAAAAAAACTGAATTTCCGAAGTTTTTTAACTTTGATAACAGAATTATTAAGGACCATAAACAGGGATCAAAATGACTTTGGAAATGTAAATCGGATCAGTTTTTGACAAAGTTATGGCTGTTTGAAGTCTCAGAAGGTAATTTTTTGGAATTTGGAAACTAACATGTCAACATGACTTTTGACAAAAAAAACAAAATCCCAAAGATTTTCATCTTTGATTACAGAATTATTAAGGACAATAAACAAGGATCAAAATGACTTGGAAAATGTAAATCGGATCAGTTTTGACAAAGTTATGGCTGTTTGAAGTCTCAGAAGGTTATATTTGGGAATTTGGCAATTTTTTTGTCATTATGACTGTTGACATGTAAACTGAATCTCCGAAGTTTTTCAACTTTGATTACAGAATTATTAAGGACAATAAACAAGGATCAAAATGACTTGGAAAATGTAAATCGGATCAGTTTTGACAAAGTTATGGCTGTTTGAAGTCTCAGAAGGTAATATTTGGGAATTTGGCAATTTTTTTGTCATTGTGACTTTTGGCAAGTAAACCGAATTACTGAAGTTTTTTATACTTTGATTACAGAAATATTAAGGACAATAAGCAACGATCAATATGACTTTGGAAATGTAAATCGGATCAGTTTTGACAAAGTAATGGCTGTTTGAAGGCTCAGAAGGTTATTTTTAGGAATTTGGCAACTATTTTTTCATTATGACTGTTGATATGTAAACTGAATCTCCGAAGTTTTTCAACTTTGATAACAGAATTATTAAGGACAATAAACAAGGATCAAAATGACTTGGAAAATGTAAATCGGATCAGTTTTGACAAAGTTATGGCTGTTTGAAGTCTCAGAAGGTAATATTTGGGAATTTGGCAATTTTTTTGTCATTGTGACTTTTGGCAAGTAAACCGAATTACTGAAGTTTTTCATACTTTGATTACAGAATTATTAAGGACAATAAACAACGATCAAAATGACTTTAGAAATGTTAATCGGATCAGTTTTGACAAAGTTATGGAATTCGGAAACTGACATGGCAACATGACTTTTGACAAGTAAACCGAATTTCCAAAGTTTTTCAACTTTGATTACAGAATTACTAAGGACAATAAGCAACGATGAAAATGGCATTGAAAATGTAAATCGGATCAGTTTAGACAAAGTTATGGCTCTTTGAAGTCTCAGAAGGTAATTTTTTGGAATTTGGAAACTAACATGTCAACATGACTTTTGACAAAAAAACCAAAATCCCGAAGTTTTTTATCTTTGATTATAGAATTATTAAGGACAATAAACAAGGATCAAAATGACTTTGAAAATGTAAATCGGATCAGTTTTGACAAAGTTATGGCTGTTTGAAGTCTCAGAAGGTTATTTTTGGAGATTTGGAACTAACTTGACAACATGACTTTTGACAAGAAAACTGAATTTCTGAAGTTTTACAACTTTGATTACAGAATTTTTAAGGACAATAAACTACGATGAAAATGACTTTGGAAATATAAATCGGATCAGTTTTGACAAAGTTATGCCTGTTTAAAGTCTCAGAAAGTAACTTTTAGGGATTTGGAAACTAACATGTCAACATGACTTTTGACAAGTAATTCGAATTTGCGAAGTTTTTCATCATTGATTACAGAATTATTAGGGCAATTAACAACGATAAAAATGACTTTGAAAATGTAAATCGGATCAGTTTTGACAAAGTTATGGCTGTTTAAAGACTCAGAAGGTAATTTTTGGGGATTTGAAAACTTACTTGTCAACATGAACTTTGACAAGAAAACTGAATTTCCGAAGTTTTTCAACTTTGATTACAGAATTATTAAGGACAATAAACAAGGATCAAAATGACTTTGGAAATGTAAATCGGATCAGTTTTTGACAAAGTTATGGCTGTTTGAAGTCTCAGAAGGTAATTTTTTGGAATTTGGAAACTAACATATCAACATGACTTTTGACAAAAAAACCAAAATCCCGAAGTTTTTTATCTTTGATTATAGAATTATTAAGGACAATAAACAAGGATCAAAATGACTTGGAAAATGTAAATCGGATCAGTTTTGACAAAGTTATGGCTGTTTGAAGTCTCAGAAGGTTATTTTTTGGGAATTTGGCAATTTTTTTGTCATTGTGACTTTTGACAATTAAACCGAATTACTGAAATTTTTTAATTTTGATTACAGAATTATTAAGGACAATAAACAAAGATCAAAATGACTTTGGAACAGTAAATCGGATCAGTTTTGACAAAGCTATGGCTGTTTGAAGTCTCAGAAGATAATATTTGGGAATTTGGCAATTTTTTTTCATTGTGACTTTTGACAAGTAAACCGAATTACTGAAGTTTTTTATCTTTGATTACAGAATTATTAAGGACAATAAACAGCGATCAAAATGACTTTGGAAATGTAAATCGGATCAGTTTTGCAAAGCTATGGCTGTTTAAAGTCTCAGAATGTAATTTTTGGGGATTTGGAAACTAATTTGTCAACATAAATTTTGACAAGAAAACTGAATTTTCGCAGTTTTTTAACTTTGATTACAGAATTATTAAGGACAATAAACAAAGATCAAAATGACTTTGGAACAGTAAATCGGATCAGTTTTGACAAAGTTATGGCTGTTTGAAGTCTCAGAAGGTAATATTTGGGAATTTGGCAATTTTTTTGTTATTGTGACTTTTGACAAATAAACCGAATTACTGAAGTTTTTTAATTTTGATAACAGAAATATTAAGGACAATAAGCAACGATCAAAATGACTTTGGAAATGTAAATCGAATCAGTTTTGACAAAGTTATGGCTGTTTGAAGTCTCAGAAGGTAATTTTTTGGAATTTGGAAACTGACATGTTATAATGACTTTTGACAATTAACCGAATTTCCAAAGTTTTTTAACTTTGATAACAGAAATATTAAGAACAATAATCAACGATCAAAATGACTTTGGAAATGTAAATCGGATCAGTTTTGACAAAGTAATGGCTGTTTGAAGTCTCAGAAGGTTATTTTTAGGAATTTGGCAACTATTTTTTCATTATGACTGTTGACATGTAAACTGAATCTCCGAAGTTTTTCAACTTTGATTACAGAATTATTAAGGACAATAAACAAGGATTAAAATGACTTTGGAAATGTAAATCGGATCAGTTTTTGACAAAGTTATGGCTGTTTGAAGTCTCAGAAGGTTATTTTTGGGAATTTGGCAACTATTTTTTCATTATGACTGTTGACATGTAAACTGAATCTCCGAAGTTTTTCAACTTTGATTACAGAATTATTAAGGACAATAAACAAGGATCAAAATGACTTTGGAAATGTAAATCGGATCAGATTTTGACAAAGTAATGGCTGTTTGAAGTCTCAAAGGTAATTTTTGGGAATTTGGAAACTAGCATGTCAACATGACCTTTGACAAAAGACCAAAATCCCGAAGTTTTTCATCTTTGATTACAGAATTATTAAGGACAATTAACAACGATCAAAATGTCTTTGGAAATGTAAATCGGATCAGTTTTGACAAAGTCATGGCTGTTTAAAGTCTCAGAAGGTAATTTTTGGGGATTTGGAAACTTACTTGTCAACATGAGTTTTGACAAGAAAACTGAATTTCCGAAGTTTTTCAACTTTGATTACAGAATTATTAAGGACAATAAACAAGGATTAAAATGACTTTGGAAATGTAAATCGGATCAGATTTTGACAAAGTAATAGCTGTTTGAAGTCTCAAAGGTAATTTTTTGGAATTTGGAAACTAGCATGTCAACATGACCTTTGACAAAAGACCAAAATCCCAAAGTTTTTCATCTTTGATTACAGAATTATTAAGGACAATTAACAACGATCAAAATGACTTTGGAAATGTAAATCGTTTAAAAGTCTCAGAAGGTAATTTTAAGGGATTTGGAAACTAACTTGTCAGCATGAATTTTGACAAGAAAACTGAATTTTCGAAGTTTTTTTTTTGATTACAGAATTATTAAGGACAATAAACACAGATCAAAATGACTTTGGAAATATAAATCGGATCAGTTTTGACAAAGTTATGGCAGTTTGAAGTTTTAGAAGGTAAAATTTTGATCTGAATTTGGAAACTGACATGTCAACATGAATTTTGACAAGAAAACCGAATTTCCGAAGTTTTTCAACTTTGATTACAGAATTATTAAGGACAATAAACAACGATCAAAATGACTTTGGAAATGTAAATCGGATCAGTTTTGACAAAGTTATGGCTGTTTGAAGCCTGAGAAGGTAATTTTTTGGAATTTGGAAACTGACATGTCAACATGAATTTTGACAAGTAAACCGAATTTCCGAAGTTTTTCATCTTTGATTACAGAATTATTAAGGACAATAAACAACGATCAAAATGGCTTTGGAAATGTAAATCGGATCAGTTTTGACAAAGTTATTGCAGTTTGAAGTCTCAAAGGTAATTTTTTGGAATTTGGAAACTAGCATGTCAACATGACCTTTGACAAAAGACCAAAATCCCGAAGTTTTTCATCTTTGATTACAGAATTATTAAGGACAATTAACAACGATCAAAATGTCTTTGGAAATGTAAATCGGATCAGTTTTGACAAAGTCATGGCTGTTTAAAGTCTCAGAAGGTAATTTTTGGGGATTTGGAAACTTACTTGTCAACATGACTTTTGACAAGAAAACTGAATTTCCGAAGTTTTTCAACTTTGATTACAGAATTATTAAGGACAATAAACAAGGATTAAAATGACTTTGGAAATGTAAATCGGATCAGATTTTGACAAAGTAATAGCTGTTTGAAGTCTCAAAGGTAATTTTTTGGAATTAGGAAACTAGCATGTCAACATGACCTTTGACAAAAGACCAAAATCCCGAAGTTTTTCATCTTTGATTACAGAATTATTAAGGACAATTAACAACGATCAAAATGACTTTGGAAATGTAAATCGTTTAAAAGTCTCAGAAGGTAATTTTTGGGGATTTGGAAACTAACTTGTCAGCATAAATTTTGACAAGAAAACTGAATTTTCGAAGTTTTTTTTTTGATTACAGAATTATTAAGGACAATAAACACAGATCAAAATGACTTTGGAAATATAAATCGGATCAGTTTTGACAAAGTTATGGCAGTTTGAAGTTTTAGAAGGTAAAATTTTGATCTGAATTTGGAAACTGACATGTCAACATGACTTTTGACAAGAAAACCGAATTTCCGAAGTTTTTCAACTTTGATTACAGAATTATTAAGGACAATAAACAACGATCAAAATGACTTTGGAAATGTAAATCGGATCAGTTTTGACAAAGTTATGGCTGTTTGAAGCCTGAGAAGGTAATTTTTTGGAATTTGGAAACTGACATGTCAACATGAATTTTGACAAGTAAACCGAATTTCCGAAGTTTTTCATCTTTGATTACAGAATTATTAAGGACAATAAACAACGATCAAAATGGCTTTGGAAATGTAAATCGGATCAGTTTTGACAAAGTTATTGCAGTTTGAAGTTTCAGAAGGTAAAATTTTGATCAGAATTTGGAAACTGACATGTCAACATGACTTTTGACAAGAAAACCGAATTTCCGAAGTTTTTCAACTTTGATTACAGAATTATTAAGGACAATAAACAAGGATCAAAATGACTTTGGATATGTAAATCGGATCAGTTTTTGACAAAATTATGGCTGTTTGAAGTCTCAGAAGGTAATTTTTTGGAATTTGGAAACTAACATGTCAACATGACTTTTCACAAAAAAACCAAAATCCCGAAGATTTTCATCTTTGATTACAGAATTATTAAGGACAATAAACAAGGATCAAAATGACTTGGAAAATGTAAATCGGATCAGTTTTTGACAAAGTTATGGCTGTTTGAAGTCTCAGAAGGTAATATTTGGGAATTTGGCAATTTTTTTGTCATTGTGACTTTTGACAAGTCAACCAATTTTCCGCAGTTTTTTTAACTTTGATTACAGAATTATTAAGGACAATAAACAACGATCAAAATAACTTTGGAAATGTAAATCGGATCAGTTTTGACAAAGTTATGGCTGTTTGAAGTCTCAGAAGGTTATATTTGGGACTTTGGCAATTTTTTTGTCATTGTGACTTTTGCCAAGTAAACCGAATTACTGAAGTTTTTTAACTTTGATTACAGAAATATTAAGAACAATAATCAACGATCAAAATGACTTTGGAAATGTAAATCGGATCAGTTTTGACAAAGTAATGGCTGTTTGAAGTCTCAGAAGGTTATTTTTAGGAATTTGGCAACTATTTTTTCATTATGACTGTTGACATGTAAACTGAATCTCCGAAGTTTTTCAACTTTGATTACAGAATTATTAAGGACAATAAACAAGGATCAAAATGACTTGGAAAATTTAAATCGAATCAGTTTTGACAAAGCTATGGCTGTTTGAAGTCTCAGAAGGTAATATTTGGGAATTTGGCAATTTTTTTGTCATTGTGACTTTTGGCAAGTAAACCGAATTACTGAAGTTTTTCATCTTTGTTTACAGAATTATAAAGGACAATAAACAACGATCAAAATGACTTTGGAAATGTAAATCGGATCAGTTTCGACAAAGTTATGGCTGTTTGAAGTCTCAGAAGGTAATTTTTTGGAATTTGGAAACTGACATGTCAACATGACTTTTGACAAGTAAACCGAATTTCCAAAGTTTTTCAACTTTGATTACAGAATTACTAAGGACAATAAGCAACGATGAAAATGGCTTTGGAAATGTAAATCGGATCAGTTTAGACAAAATTATGGCTGTTTAAAGTCTCAGAAGGTAATTTTTGGGGATTTGAAAACTTACTTGTCAACATGAATTTTGACAAGAAAACTGAATTTCCGAAGTTTTTCAACTTTGATTACAGAATTATTAAGGACAATAAACAAGGATTAAAATGACTTTGGAAATGTAAATCGGATCAGATTTTGACAAAGTAATAGCTGTTTGAAGTCTCAAAGGTAATTTTTTGGAATTTGGAAACTAGCATGTCAACATGACCTTTGACAAAAGACCAAAATCCCGAAGTTTTTCATCTTTGATTACAGAATTATTAAGGACAATTAACAACGATCAAAATGACTTTGGAAATGTAAATCGTTTAAAAGTCTCAGAAGGTAATTTTAAGGGATTTGGAAACTAACTTGTCAGCATGAATTTTGACAAGAAAACTGAATTTTCGAAGTTTTTTTTTTGATTACAGAATTATTAAGGACAATAAACACAGATCAAAATGACTTTGGAAATATAAATCGGATCAGTTTTGACAAAGTTATGGCTGTTTGAAGCCTGAGAAGGTAATTTTTTGGAATTTGGAAACTGACATGTCAACATGAATTTTGACAAGTAAACCGAATTTCCGAAGTTTTTCATCTTTGATTACAGAATTATTAAGGACAATAAACAACGATCAAAATGGCTTTGGAAATGTAAATCGGATCAGTTTTGACAAAGTTATTGCAGTTTGAAGTCTCAAAGGTAATTTTTTGGAATTTGGAAACTAGCATGTCAACATGACCTTTGACAAAAGACCAAAATCCCGAAGTTTTTCATCTTTGATTACAGAATTATTAAGGACAATTAACAACGATCAAAATGTCTTTGGAAATGTAAATCGGATCAGTTTTGACAAAGTCATGGCTGTTTAAAGTCTCAGAAGGTAATTTTTGGGGATTTGGAAACTTACTTGTCAACATGACTTTTGACAAGAAAACTGAATTTCCGAAGTTTTTCAACTTTGATTACAGAATTATTAAGGACAATAAACAAGGATTAAAATGACTTTGGAAATGTAAATCGGATCAGATTTTGACAAAGTAATAGCTGTTTGAAGTCTCAAAGGTAATTTTTTGGAATTAGGAAACTAGCATGTCAACATGACCTTTGACAAAAGACCAAAATCCCGAAGTTTTTCATCTTTGATTACAGAATTATTAAGGACAATTAACAACGATCAAAATGACTTTGGAAATGTAAATCGTTTAAAAGTCTCAGAAGGTAATTTTTGGGGATTTGGAAACTAACTTGTCAGCATAAATTTTGACAAGAAAACTGAATTTTCGAAGTTTTTTTTTTGATTACAGAATTATTAAGGACAATAAACAAAGATCAAAATGACTTTGGAAATATAAATCGGATCAGTTTTGACAAAGTTATGGCAGTTTGAAGTTTTAGAAGGTAAAATTTTGATCTGAATTTGGAAACTGACATGTCAACATGACTTTTGACAAGAAAACCGAATTTCCGAAGTTTTTCAACTTTGATTACAGAATTATTAAGGACAATAAACAACGATCAAAATGACTTTGGAAATGTAAATCGGATCAGTTTTGACAAAGTTATTGCAGTTTGAAGTTTCAGAAGGTAAAATTTTGATCAGAATTTGGAAACTGACATGTCAACATGACTTTTGACAAGAAAACCGAATTTCCGAAGTTTTTCAACTTTGATTACAGAATTATTAAGGACAATAAACAAGGATCAAAATGACTTTGGATATGTAAATCGGATCAGTTTTTGACAAAATTATGGCTGTTTGAAGTCTCAGAAGGTAATTTTTTGGAATTTGGAAACTAACATGTCAACATGACTTTTCACAAAAAAACCAAAATCCCGAAGATTTTCATCTTTGATTACAGAATTATTAAGGACAATAAACAAGGATCAAAATGACTTGGAAAATGTAAATCGGATCAGTTTTTGACAAAGTTATGGCTGTTTGAAGTCTCAGAAGGTAATATTTGGGAATTTGGCAATTTTTTTGTCATTGTGACTTTTGACAAGTAAACCGAATTACTGAAGTTTTTTAACTTTGATAACAGAAATATTAAGGACAATAAGCAACGATCAAAATGACTTTGAAAATGTAAATCGGATCAGTTTTGACAAAGTTATGGCTGTTTGAAGTCTCAGAAGGTTATTTTTTGGGAATTTGGCAACTATTTTGTCATTATGACTTTTGACAAGTCAACCAATTTTCCGCAGTTTTTTTAACTTTGATTACAGAATTATTAAGGACAATAAACAACGATCAAAATAACTTTGGAAATGTAAATCGGATCAGTTTTGACAAAGTTATGGCTGTTTGAAGTCTCAGAAGGTTATATTTGGGACTTTGGCAATTTTTTTGTCATTGTGACTTTTGCCAAGTAAACCGAATTACTGAAGTTTTTTAACTTTGATTACAGAAATATTAAGAACAATAATCAACGATCAAAATGACTTTGGAAATGTAAATCGGATCAGTTTTGACAAAGTAATGGCTGTTTGAAGTCTCAGAAGGTTATTTTTAGGAATTTGGCAACTATTTTTTCATTATGACTGTTGACATGTAAACTGAATCTCCGAAGTTTTTCAACTTTGATTACAGAATTATTAAGGACAATAAACAAGGATCAAAATGACTTGGAAAATTTAAATCGAATCAGTTTTGACAAAGCTATGGCTGTTTGAAGTCTCAGAAGGTAATATTTGGGAATTTGGCAATTTTTTTGTCATTGTGACTTTTGGCAAGTAAACCGAATTACTGAAGTTTTTCATCTTTGTTTACAGAATTATAAAGGACAATAAACAACGATCAAAATGACTTTGGAAATGTAAATCGGATCAGTTTCGACAAAGTTATGGCTGTTTGAAGTCTCAGAAGGTAATTTTTTGGAATTTGGAAACTGACATGTCAACATGACTTTTGACAAGTAAACCGAATTTCCAAAGTTTTTCAACTTTGATTACAGAATTACTAAGGACAATAAGCAACGATGAAAATGGCTTTGGAAATGTAAATCGGATCAGTTTAGACAAAATTATGGCTGTTTAAAGTCTCAGAAGGTAATTTTTGGGGATTTGAAAACTTACTTGTCAACATGAATTTTGACAAGAAAACTGAATTTCCGAAGTTTTTCAACTTTGATAACAGAATTATTAAGGACAATAAACAACGATCAAAATGACTTTGGAAATGTAAATCGGATCAGTTTTTGACAAAGTTATGGCTGTTGGAAGTCTCAGAAGGTAATTTTTTGGAATTTGGAAACTAACTTGTCATTATGACTTTTGACAAAAAAAACAAAATCCCGAAGATTTTAATCTTTGATTACAGAATTATTAAGGACAATAAACAAGGATCAAAATGACTTGGAAAATGTAAATCGGATCAGTTTTGACAAAGTTATGGCTGTTTGAAGTCTCAGAAGGTTATATGTGGGACTTTGGCAATTTTTTTGTCATTGTGACTTTTGACAAGTAAACCGAATTTCTGAAGTTTTTTAACTTTGATAACAGAAATATTAAGGACAATAAGCAACGATCAAAATGACTTTGGAAATGTAAATCGGATCAGTTTTGACAAAGTAATGGCTGTTTGAAGTCTCAGAAGGTTATTTTTAGGAATTTGGCAACTATTTTTTCATTATGACTGTTGACATGTAAACTGAATCTCCGAAGTTTTTCAATTTTGATTACAGAACTATTAAGGACAATAAACAAGGATCAAAATGATTTGGAAAATGTAAATCGAATCAGTTTTGACAAAGCTATGGCTGTTTGAAGTCTCAGAAGGTAATATTTGGGAATTTGGCAATTTTTTTGTCATTGTGACTTTTGGCAAGTAAACCGAATTACTGAAGTTTTTCATCTTTGATTACAGAATTATTAAGGACAATAAACAACGATCAAAATGACTTTAGAAATGTAAATCGGATCAGTTTTGACAAAGTTATGGCAGTTTGAAGTTTTAGAAGGTAAAATTTTGATCTGAATTTGGAAACTGACATGTCAACATGACTTTTGACAAGAAAACCGAATTTCCGAAGTTTTTCAACTTTGATTACAGAATTATTAAGGACAATAAACAACGATCAAAATGACTTTGGAAATGTAAATCGGATCAGTTTTGACAAAGTTATTGCTGTTTGAAGCCTGAGAAGGTAATTTTTTGGAATTTGGAAACTGACATGTCAACATGAATTTTGACAAGTAAACCGAATTTCCGAAGTTTTTCATCTTTGATTACAGAATTATTAAGGACAATAAACAACGATCAAAATGACTTTGGAAATGTAAATCGGATCAGTTTTGACAAAGTTATTGCAGTTTGAAGTTTCAGAAGGTAAAATTTTGATCAGAATTTGGAAACTGGCATGTCAACATGACTTTTGACAAGAAAACCGAATTTCCGAAGTTTTTCAACTTTGATTACAGAATTATTAAGGACAATAAACAAGGATCAAAATGACTTTGGAAAATGTAAATCGGATCAGTTTTTGACAAAGTTATGGCTGTTTGAAGTCTCCGAAGGTAATATTTGGGAATTTGGCAATTTTTTTGTCATTGTGACTTTTGACAAGTAAACCGAATTACTGAAGTTTTTTAACTTTCATAACAGAAATATTAAGGACAATAAGCAACGATCAAAATGACTTTGGAAATGTAAATCGGATCAGTTTTGACAAAGTTATGGCTGTTTGAAGTCTCAGAAGGTAATTTTTTGGAATTTGGAAACTAACATGTCAACATGACTTTTCACAAAAAAACCAAAATCCCGAAGATTTTCATCTTTGATTACAGAATTATTAAGGACAATAAACAAGGATCAAAATGACTTGGAAAATGTAAATCGGATCAGTTTTTGACAAAGTTATGGCTGTTTGAAGTCTCCGAAGGTAATATTTGGGAATTTGGCAATTTTTTTGTCATTGTGACTTTTGACAAGTAAACCGAATTACTGAAGTTTTTTAACTTTCATAACAGAAATATTAAGGACAATAAGCAACGATCAAAATGACTTTGGAAATGTAAATCGGATCAGTTTTGACAAAGTTATGGCTGTTTGAAGTCTCAGAAGGTTATTTTTTGGGAATTTGGCAACTATTTTGTCATTATGACTTTTGACAAGTTAACCAATTTTCCGCAGTTTTTTTAACTTTGATTACAGAATTATTAAGGACAATAAACAACGATCAAAATGACTTTGGAAATGTAAATCGGATCAGTCTTGACAAAGAAATGGTTGTTTGAAGTCTCAGAAGGTTATTTTTAGGAATTTGGCAACTATTTTTTCATTATGACTGTTCACATGTAAACTGAATCTCCGAAGTTTTTCAACTTTGATTACAGAATTATTAAGGACAATAAACAAGGATCAAAATGGCTTTGGAAATGTAAATCGGATCAGTTTTGACAAAGTAATGGCTGTTTGAAGTCTCAAAAGGTTATTTTTAGGAATTTGGCAATTTTTTTGTCATTGTGACTTTTGACAAGTAAACCGAATTACTGAAGTTTTTTAACTTTCATAACAGAAATATTAAGGACAATAAGCAACGATCAAAATGACTTTGGAAATGTAAATCGGATCAGTTTTGACAAAGTTATGGCTGTTTGAAGTCTCAGAAGGTTATTTTTTGGGAATTGGGCAACTATTTTGTCATTATGACTTTTGACAAGTCAACCAATTTTCCGCAGTTTTTTTAACTTTGATAACTGAATTATTAAGGACAATAAACAACGATCAAAATGACTTTGGAAATGTAAATCGGATCAGTCTTGACAAAGTAATGGTTGTTTGAAGTCTCAGAAGGTTATTTTTAGGAATTTGGCAACTATTTTTTTGATTATGACTGTTCACATGTAAACTGAATCTCCGAAGTTTTTCAACTTTGATTACAGAATTATTAAGGACAATAAACAAGGATTAAAATGACTTTGGAAATGTAAATCGGATCAGTTTTTGACAAAGTTATGGCTGTTTGAAGTCTCAGAAGGTAATTTTTTGGAATTTGGAAACTAACTTGTCATTATGACTTTTGACAAAAAAAAACAAAATCCCGAAGATTTTCATCTTTGATTACAGAATTATTAAGGACAATAAACAATGATCAAAATGACTTGGAAAATGTAAATCGGATCAGTTTTGACAAAGTTATGGCGGTTTGAAGTCTCAGAAGGTTATATTTGGGACTTTGGCAATATTTTTGTCATTGTGACTTTTGACAAGTAAACCGAATTACTGAAGTTTTTTAACTTTGATTACAGAAATATTAAGGACAATAAGCAACGATCAAAATGACTTTGGAAATGTAAATCGGATCAGTTTTGACAAAGTAATGGCTGTTTGAAGTCTCAGAAGGTTAGTTTTAGGAATTTGGCAACTATTTTTTCATTATGACTGTTGACATGTAAACTGAATCTCCGAAGTTTTTCAACTTTGATTACAGAATTATTAAGGACAATAAACAAGGATCAAAATGACTTTAGAAAATGTAAATCGGATCAGTTTTTGACAAAGTTATGGCTGTTTGAAGTCTCCGAAGGTAATATTTGGGAATTTGGCAATTTTTTTGTCATTGTGACTTTTGACAAGTAAACCGAATTACTGAAGTTTTTCATCTTTGTTTACAGAATTATTAAGGACAATAAACAACGATCAAAATGACTTTGGAAATGTAAATCGGATCAGTTTTGACAAAGTTATGGCTGTTTGAAGTCTCAGAAGGTAATTTTTTGGAATTTGGAAACTGACATGTCAACATGACTTTTGACAAGTAAACCGAATTTCCAAAGTTTTTCAACTTTGATTACAGAATTACTAAGGACAAAAAACAACGATCAAAATGACTTTGGAAATGTAAATCGGATCAGTTTTTGACAAAGTTATGGCTGTTTGAAGTCTCAGAAGGTAATTTTTTGGAATTTGGAAACTAACTTGTCATTATGACTTTTGACAAAAAAAACAAAATCCCGAAGATTTTCATCTTTGATTACAGAATTATTAAGGACAATAAACAAGGATTAAAATGACTTGGAAAATGTAAATCGGATCAGTTTTGACAAAGCTATGGCTGTTTGAAGTCTCAGAAGGTTATATGTGGGACTTTGGCAATTTTTTTGTCATTGTGACTTTTGACAAGTAAACCGAATTACTGAAGTTTTTTAACTTTGATTACAGAAATATTAAGGACAATAAGCAACGATCAAAATGACTTTGGAAATGTAAATCGGATCAGTTTTGACAAAGTAATGGCTGTTTGAAGTCTCAGAAGGTTATTTTTAGGAATTTGGCAACTATTTTTTCATTATGACTGTTGACATGTAAACTGAATCTCCGAAGTTTTTCAATTTTGATTACAGAATTATTAAGGACAATAAACAAGGATCAAAATGATTTGGAAAATGTAAATCGAATCAGTTTTGACAAAGCTATGGCTGTTTGAAGTCTCAGAAGGTAATATTTGGGAATTTGGCAATTTTTTTGTCATTGTGACTTTTGGCAAGTAAACCGAATTACTGAAGTTTTTCATCTTTGATTACAGAATTATTAAGGACAATAAACAACGATCAAAATGACTTTAGAAATGTAAATCGGATCAGTTTTGACAAAGTTATGGCAGTTTGAAGTTTTAGAAGGTAAAATTTTGATCTGAATTTGGAAACTGACATGTCAACATGACTTTTGACAAGAAAACCGAATTTCCGAAGTTTTTCAACTTTGATTACAGAATTATTAAGGACAATAAACAACGATCAAAATGACTTTGGAAATGTAAATCGGATCAGTTTTGACAAAGTTATGGCTGTTTGAAGCCTGAGAAGGTAATTTTTTGGAATTTGGAAACTGACATGTCAACATGAATTTTGACAAGTAAACCGAATTTCCGAAGTTTTTCATCTTTGATTACAGAATTATTAAGGACAATAAACAACGATCAAAATGACTTTGGAAATGTAAATCGGATCAGTTTTGACAAAGTTATTGCAGTTTGAAGTTTCAGAAGGTAAAATTTTGATCAGAATTTGGAAACTGGCATGTCAACATGACTTTTGACAAGAAAACCGAATTTCCGAAGTTTTTCAACTTTGATTACAGAATTATTAAGGACAATAAACAAGGATCAAAATGACTTTGGAAAATGTAAATCGGATCAGTTTTTGACAAAGTTATGGCTGTTTGAAGTCTCCGAAGGTAATATTTGGGAATTTGGCAATTTTTTTGTCATTGTGACTTTTGACAAGTAAACCGAATTACTGAAGTTTTTTAACTTTCATAACAGAAATATTAAGGACAATAAGCAACGATCAAAATGACTTTGGAAATGTAAATCGGATCAGTTTTGACAAAGTTATGGGTGTTTGAAGTCTCAGAAGGTAATTTTTTGGAATTTGGAAACTAACATGTCAACATGACTTTTCACAAAAAAACCAAAATCCCGAAGATTTTCATCTTTGATTACAGAATTATTAAGGACAATAAGCAACGATCAAAATGACTTTGGAAATGTAAATCGGATCAGTTTTGACAAAGTTATGGCTGTTTGAAGTCTCAGAAGGTTATTTTTTGGGAATTTGGCAACTATTTTGTCATTATGACTTTTGACAAGTTAACCAATTTTCCGCAGTTTTTTTAACTTTGATTACAGAATTATTAAGGACAATAAACAACGATCAAAATGACTTTGGAAATGTAAATCGGATCAGTCTTGACAAAGTAATGGTTGTTTGAAGTCTCAGAAGGTTATTTTTAGGAATTTGGCAACTATTTTTTCATTATGACTGTTCACATGTAAACTGAATCTCCGAAGTTTTTCAACTTTGATTACAGAATTATTAAGGACAATAAACAAGGATCAAAATGGCTTTGGAAATGTAAATCGGATCAGTTTTGACAAAGTAATGGCTGTTTGAAGTCTCAAAAGGTTATTTTTAGGAATTTGGCAATTTTTTTGTCATTGTGACTTTTGACAAGTAAACCGAATTACTGAAGTTTTTTAACTTTCATAACAGAAATATTAAGGACAATAAGCAACGATCAAAATGACTTTGGAAATGTAAATCGGATCAGTTTTGACAAAGTTATGGCTGTTTGAAGTCTCAGAAGGTTATTTTTTGGGAATTGGGCAACTATTTTGTCATTATGACTTTTGACAAGTCAACCAATTTTCCGCAGTTTTTTTAACTTTGATAACTGAATTATTAAGGACAATAAACAACGATCAAAATGACTTTGGAAATGTAAATCGGATCAGTCTTGACAAAGTAATGGTTGTTTGAAGTCTCAGAAGGTTATTTTTAGGAATTTGGCAACTATTTTTTCATTATGACTGTTCACATGTAAACTGAATCTCCGAAGTTTTTCAACTTTGATTACAGAATTATTAAGGACAATAAACAAGGATTAAAATGACTTTGGAAATGTAAATCGGATCAGTTTTTGACAAAGTTATGGCTTGAAGTCTCAGAAGGTAATTTTTTGGAATTTGGAAACTAACTTGTCATTATGACTTTTGACAAAAAAAAAACAAAATCCCGAAGATTTTCATCTTTGATTACAGAATTATTAAGGACAATAAACAATGATCAAAATGACTTGGAAAATGTAAATCGGATCAGTTTTGACAAAGTTATGGCGGTTTGAAGTCTCAGAAGGTTATATTTCGGAATTTGGCAATTTTTTTGTCATTGTGACTTTTGACAAGTAAACCGAATTACTGAAGTTTTTCATCTTTGTTTACAGAATTATTAAGGACAATAAACAACGATCAAAATGACTTTGGAAATGTAAATCGGATCAGTTTTGACAAAGTTATGGCTGTTTGAAGTCTCAGAAGGTAATTTTTTGGAATTTGGAAACTGACATGTCAACATGACTTTTGACAAGTAAACCGAATTTCCAAAGTTTTTCAACTTTGATTACAGAATTACTAAGGACAAAAAACAACGATCAAAATGACTTTGGAAATGTAAATCGGATCAGTTTTTGACAAAGTTATGGCTGTTTGAAGTCTCAGAAGGTAATTTTTTGGAATTTGGAAACTAACTTGTCATTATGACTTTTGACAAAAAAAACAAAATCCCGAAGATTTTCATCTTTGATTACAGAATTATTAAGGACAATAAACAAGGATTAAAATGACTTGGAAAATGTAAATCGGATCAGTTTTGACAAAGCTATGGCTGTTTGAAGTCTCAGAAGGTTATATGTGGGACTTTGGCAATTTTTTTGTCATTGTGACTTTTGACAAGTAAACCGAATTACTGAAGTTTTTTAACTTTGATTACAGAAATATTAAGGACAATAAGCAACGATCAAAATGACTTTGGAAATGTAAATCGGATCAGTTTTGACAAAGTAATGGCTGTTTGAAGTCTCAGAAGGTTATTTTTAGGAATTTGGCAACTATTTTTTCATTATGACTGTTGACATGTAAACTGAATCTCCGAAGTTTTTCAATTTTGATTACAGAATTATTAAGGACAATAAACAAGGATCAAAATGATTTGGAAAATGTAAATCGAATCAGTTTTGACAAAGCTATGGCTGTTTGAAGTCTCAGAAGGTAATATTTGGGAATTTGGCAATTTTTTTGTCATTGTGACTTTTGGCAAGTAAACCGAATTACTGAAGTTTTTCATCTTTGATTACAGAATTATTAAGGACAATAAACAACGATCAAAATGACTTTAGAAATGTAAATCGGATCAGTTTTGACAAAGTTATGGCAGTTTGAAGTTTTAGAAGGTAAAATTTTGATCTGAATTTGGAAACTGACATGTCAACATGACTTTTGACAAGAAAACCGAATTTCCGAAGTTTTTCAACTTTGATTACAGAATTATTAAGGACAATAAACAACGATCAAAATGACTTTGGAAATGTAAATCGGATCAGTTTTGACAAAGTTATGGCTGTTTGAAGCCTGAGAAGGTAATTTTTTGGAATTTGGAAACTGACATGTCAACATGAATTTTGACAAGTAAACCGAATTTCCGAAGTTTTTCATCTTTGATTACAGAATTATTAAGGACAATAAACAACGATCAAAATGACTTTGGAAATGTAAATCGGATCAGTTTTGACAAAGTTATTGCAGTTTGAAGTTTCAGAAGGTAAAATTTTGATCAGAATTTGGAAACTGGCATGTCAACATGACTTTTGACAAGAAAACCGAATTTCCGAAGTTTTTCAACTTTGATTACAGAATTATTAAGGACAATAAACAAGGATCAAAATGACTTTGGAAAATGTAAATCGGATCAGTTTTTGACAAAGTTATGGCTGTTTGAAGTCTCCGAAGGTAATATTTGGGAATTTGGCAATTTTTTTGTCATTGTGACTTTTGACAAGTAAACCGAATTACTGAAGTTTTTTAACTTTCATAACAGAAATATTAAGGACAATAAGCAACGATCAAAATGACTTTGGAAATGTAAATCGGATCAGTTTTGACAAAGTTATGGGTGTTTGAAGTCTCAGAAGGTAATTTTTTGGAATTTGGAAACTAACATGTCAACATGACTTTTCACAAAAAAACCAAAATCCCGAAGATTTTCATCTTTGATTACAGAATTATTAAGGACAATAAGCAACGATCAAAATGACTTTGGAAATGTAAATCGGATCAGTTTTGACAAAGTTATGGCTGTTTGAAGTCTCAGAAGGTTATTTTTTGGGAATTTGGCAACTATTTTGTCATTATGACTTTTGACAAGTTAACCAATTTTCCGCAGTTTTTTTAACTTTGATTACAGAATTATTAAGGACAATAAACAACGATCAAAATGACTTTGGAAATGTAAATCGGATCAGTCTTGACAAAGTAATGGTTGTTTGAAGTCTCAGAAGGTTATTTTTAGGAATTTGGCAACTATTTTTTCATTATGACTGTTCACATGTAAACTGAATCTCCGAAGTTTTTCAACTTTGATTACAGAATTATTAAGGACAATAAACAAGGATCAAAATGGCTTTGGAAATGTAAATCGGATCAGTTTTGACAAAGTAATGGCTGTTTGAAGTCTCAAAAGGTTATTTTTAGGAATTTGGCAATTTTTTTTATCAATTTTATCAATGAACTACATGTACCAGCCCGTAAAAATTTTTTTGAGAGGTAGTTGATAGGCCATAACCTTTTTGATATGGTTTTAGATATAAGCCATTTCCTAAAGCAATGGCTTCCATTTTTTTGTTATGACGTTTATTCTCATCTAGTTGTTTCTTAGCGTTTTTAGCATTATTAATACTCTTAACAATTGCTGCACCACCAGACGCAACACCACCTAATGCCCCAAGTGCTGTTAAAATGGGTACAAGTGGTAAGAACCCTCCTATTTTAGGAACGTTAATCACTCGGGGAATTATTACATCTTTCTTTTTTCGTCCAATTGTCTTGTTTATAGCTTTTCTAGCAATTTTTATCGCAGAATGAATATCATATGGTTTTTCCTTCTTCAATATGCTGCTGGCAGCTCTCACAGCATTCATAAATTTTTTCTTATTCTGACACGGTTTTATTTTCTTTACTTTATGCTTGAGACCCATGCCGAATTTTTTCTTAGCTTTCATTACGTTTGATACGAAATACGCAGCAGACTTTTCTCCAATACTACTGTCGGGGGCTTTTACACGCTCCCACGCCCTTTGAGCTAATATTGAGTCGGCTATATGACGATTTTTCAATTCTTTATGTTTATAATATGCTATATCATGCTCTCTGCAGGCAGCATCTAATGGGTTTATCCCTTTATCACCACGCTCTAACCGCTTTTCAAGTTTTGTTCCTGGCCCACAAAACTGATAGCCTGGTAAATGAAGCTCAAGTGGTAGGGAATTGATTATGTTATCAACAAGACCTCCACCGAGATAGACGTTCGGCGTGTTACTAAACGATTTATAAAAGCGCATAACTATTTTATTTGTTGTTTAATCTTCAAGGACTTGTTAATGAGTGACAAGCTGCTGAAAAAACTTTAAGTAATATGCGATTAATAAAACAAAAAACCCTTATAGAAGTGAGAAATATCGAATGTCAAAATGATGAAAAAAATCAAGTAAGACATAGCAGTTTATTACCCAACTCAATTCGAGCACTACTCGTTGGACCTTCTAATTGTGGTAAAACAAATGTGATGATAAGCTTGATTGAAAGTCCTAACGGCTTAAAGTTTGAAAATATTTATTTGTATTCAAAGTCTTTGAATCAACCGAAATATGAATACTTGAAAGCACTTATCACCCCAATAAAGGGAATGGGGTTTTTCACATTTTCTGAAAATGAGAATGTTATACCGCCAAATAAAGCAAGAAAAAATTCCCTAATGATATTTGATGATGTAGCATGTGAAAAGCAAAACAATATTCGTGCGTACTTCTGTATGGGGCGACATAATAATATCGATGCGTTTTATTTATGTCAAACGTATACACGAATCCCAAAACATCTTGTTCGTGATAATGCTAATATGATTATAATGTTTAAACAAGATGAGTTAAATATGAAACATGTGTATCAAGATCATGTGGGTGTAGACATGAATTTTGAATCGTTCAAGAAAATTTGTCAATTATGCTGGAAGGAAAAGTATGGATTCCTATTAATTAGTAAAGATGATTCAATGGAGAGAGGACGCTATAGACGAGGGTTTTCCGATTTCATTACAATTTAAGATATAATATCAGATACATAATTTATTATTTCACTTCATAATAATCTATCGAAATGGCAACAACGTTAACGTTAACTGGAAGCAGCTCAATTTTGGGAGCGAACTATCATCCGCCCATTGAATTGACCGGGAATTATGAGTGTGCACTCATTGATTTTCATATGTACAATTCGATTCCGAATGTGGATCATGATAATAATTTATTTCATATTGGGGACCATGTTTTTGAGATTCCCGTGGGATCATACGAACTCAATGATATAAGTGATATTATTAATGAGAAAATGAAGGAAAAAGAAGCAAATATATTAAACCATCCGCATATTGAAAGCAATAATAACACGCTTCAAGTAATGATTTCAACAAAGGTACACTCAATATATTTTAATAAGGAACATTCCATTGGACCATTATTCGGGTTTCATAGAAGAGAACTAAAGCCGAATGCTTTACACATCTCGGATCAACCTGTAGATATTTTAAAAGTAAATACAATTCGTTTGGAATGTAATATTGTGAGCGGATCATATGTAAATGGTGAATCTAGTCATGCGTTACATGAGTTTGCTATTAACGTTCCACCGGGCTATAAAATGAGTGAGAAACCCAATAATCTTATTTATTTGCCGGTGACCACGAGAGAGATACAATCATTAATAATACGGATTGTAGATCAGGACGGGAACTTAGTCAATTTACGTAAAGAGAGTGTAACACTTCGTTTGCATATAAGGCGACGAGAATGATTATCTATAATAATAATAATAATAATAAAAAACGGGTGTTATCCCCCATCAGCATCCACTTTAAGTTATAGTGTAGAAGGAAGAAGGTCGATGAGAGCAGCACTTACAATTGAGAACCGATTATTTTTACAATCTTTGGGTATAAAAATTAGAAAATAATGAGCAACCTACTAAATGTTCGAGAGAAAGCTTACTCAGATGAGAGTATAATTAAAAAAGAATATCATAGCTACTCTCCCTATCTCCAATCATTTAAGAGTAATGATGAAGTTCGCATTACAATACAAAATCAGGATTTATATGTATTGCCGAGTGAGAGTTTCCTTAATGTTGAGGGCTCGATTACTTTGGCTAACAGCTCGCCTGCGGAGAATGCTAAGTTGAAAAACAATTGTATGGGGTACCTTTTTGATGAGATTCGCTATGAATTAAACGGAATTGAAATCGACCGAACACGGTTTGTTGGTACAACAACAACCATAAAAAACTACATTTCATTAAACAAGTCTGAAAGTCACATGCTTGGAAATTCTGGCTGGTTCAATGGAGCTGATAGAGAGCTATCAAACGGTGGCTATTTTAATTTCTCTATTCCCCTGAAATACTTGCTTGGATTTGCTGAAGACTATAACAAGGTTTTACTAAATTGTAAACATGAACTTATACTACTCATGACTAAAAATATGGGGGATGTATTTCATGCTAAAATTGGTGTCAATGAGCATAAACTAAATATTTCAAATATAACATGGAAAATACCACATATAACTCTCAGCGATGAAATGAAATTAAAAATGTTTAGTTTAACGAAAAATGGAGGTTCATTGTCATTGGGATTCCGCAGCTGGGATTGTTATCTTAATCCAACACTTGCTGAGGGTACTCATCATGTCTGGAACGTAAAGCTCGCTGCCAATAGAGAACGACCTCGTTTTGCAATAATAGCTTTTGAGCTAAATAATAAATTGATTCAAAATCATTTGAGAAATTTGAAAGTGTACTTGAACTCGGAGACATATCCTTATGATGATATGAACATAAATTTTAACCGTGAACGATTTGCCACTTTGTATGATATGTATGCAAATTTTCAAACGAGTTACTATATGAAAGAATCTCGACCGTTGCTATCACCTGGAGAATTTAAAGAAAAAGCACCGATTATTGTTATTGATCTCTCGCATCAGAATGAAACTGTTAAAACAGGTCCAATTGATGTTAGAGTCTCAATTGAACTTGAAAGTGCAAGTGTTAAGAGTACAAAGGTTTATTGTCTGTTAATGCACGATCGTTTAGTTGATTATTCACCATTGACGGGGCTAGTTCAGCGTATCGTTTAAAAACAACTTATCAAGCTAATGGATAATCAAGTGGTTATTGACATTCAAGGATTCTATGGAATTAATAAACAATTCATATTAAAAGAAATTGCTGGAGTTTTTAAAAATGAACAATTTCAAGATATTCATTACATTGTAGAAGCACCATACGACTTTCTTCGATTATCAAAGGATGTACGAAAAACAAATCTCTGGTTAACCCGAAATCAACACTATCTCTGTTGGAATGATGGGAATGTACACTTTATACAAGTGCGAAATTATATTCGTGATCTTGTTAGAGACATGCATATAATCACGAAAGGAGATGTAAAGAAAAAGTTTCTTGAGAAATTTTTAAGCACATCAGTAACCAATGTTGAAGAGTTTGGATGTCCGCGAATAGATGCATTGAATATAAATTGTTTCTCAGACTGTGGATCCCATATAAATAAAGGTGTATGTGCATTGAGAAATGCCCGAGCTGTATCTGATTTTATAGAAAACTTGAATGTAGAATATATTATACACAACTAATTTAAAATGTGTAATTGAAATAAAGTACAAGTCAAATTTTAAAAATAAAAGTATTTTTTATTTTATATAAATTTTATACAATTTTAATTTCCATTTATTTTATATTTAGAGTTTTCTAGGAATACAAAGAGTTTAAATAAATTATTGAGTGCACAATGACTTGTGGATTTTTTATGTATTCTACAATTAGTAAAATAGTTTGAAAAGTTTGATAAACTTTGATCAAGTTCTAAATCTATTATGTTTGTAGATAAATAATTGGTTAAAAACTGTTTCTTAGCTCTTCCTCGTACAATAACTGTAGTGAAACTATTCAATGGTTTCAATATTTCACCAAGACTTAAATATGATACATCGCCATCAGACCAATCGAGTCCATCGATATACTGTTTGTTTATCTTTAGAGATTTTTTAGTAACTTCATCCACCTCTTTAATATTGTAGGGTGGTTTAAAGTGAAAGAAATTAGGTATGACTGAGCCGCCTTGCATGAATACCAACTCTTTGACAAAAATCTGCCTATCGTTCCCAAATACATATTGAAAGTCAACGAGGACAGATGAGTTTCTATCCACTTTGATCATTTTGCTGGTGATGAATAAATTGTACTAGTTAAAATGCTGAATATTCTACGCCTTAAATACTATTCCCATCCTAATTATCAACTTAGTTTGAATTGACTTTTCAACTAACATGGACACGTTTGAACTTAGAAAAAAAAGAAATTCTAGAAAAACACAAGATCATGAAATAATATTTGGTTTTGAGTATTATGTAAATCTGCAATTAAAATTAAAGTGTGGATTTTCAACTAGTAGAGAATTTACACCAATGATCTGGATGCAACAACATAAGCGCAATTTCATTGGTTTTGAAAAAGAAGAATGGATTCAATTATTAACATTTAAAGAATATATACAACTAAGGCTTGAACAGTTTGAGTTCTTGATGCCTGATTCAATAATTGATCATCCATTAATTGGTACAGTAAAGTGTCATTTTAAGATTAGAAAAACGGATAAACAATGTATATTGAGATTAAATCAGTATGGTAATGTAATTGAGTTTGACAGTGAGTCATGGAGATCATTCATACGATTAGGAATTTTTTATACTTCATTCTTATGCTGGAACACAATTTTACAAAATCAAATTAGAAATGTATACTATAATTATATTATACCAAAATGTTCAAGGATGGGGAAATATAATATACAACTTTCTGATCTAGAAGCATATTATGAAAATGATGTTAAAATTGATTTGACTCGTTTATGCTTTGAAATTTCAAAAAAGATGGGAAGAGAAATAGAAAGAGATGTAGTTAAGTATAGACAAAAAAGAGAACGAACTCAATATAAGAAGGATTTTAGTAAGCAGATTTAATTCAGTAGTAATTCAGCTATTGAGAAGTTCAGAGCAGTATGGGTCTTATTTCAAAATTTGGTTTTAAAACAATTGTTAAGAAAATTGATGATTTCTTGACTGAGTTTGATGGAGTGATTTTCCCTGAGCACGAGAAATTACTTGAGGAATATCGTGAATATTTCTTAAAGTACGAGAACTTTCATCTAAGGACATCAAAATTCGGAGAGCATTTGACAGCGTGCCCCTGGTCTTTGGATGTAACTACAGAAGGGGTTGATACTTGTGCTTGTCACTTTTATATGATACGCAAAGTAAAACTGGATCGTCTTATAGCACAATACACAATGTTAAGAAAACGAATGAATAAATAAAAAATATTATTATTATTTAAGTTATAACTAATAAATATCTATACATGTATTTCATTTAATAATAAATATAAACAATATTATTGAAACAAAAAAAGAAGAAAGCAAAATGTTGTATTTATTTAAAGAATTTACAGTATACGTTTTGACTATTTCCAATTATTTAATTTAATTGTGAAATACCAAATGCATGGCCAAAGCGGTATTTGATAAGAAGGGGGCATGAAGCATGAAACAGCACGTGTGCCGTATTTGTTGTAGGTCAGGGGTTATTTACACTAGAGGACCAAAACCGGTTTTGATTAGGGAGCATCAAGCAGCACGTAGGCCGCATATGTTTCAGGTTAGGGGTGAAAAAAATCAAAACACTCACACACACACACACACCTCTTAAGGTATTTTGAGTATTTTCAATACATGACCAAAACCGGTTTTGATAAGGCAGCATGAAGCAGCAGATGGATTGCATATGTTTCAGATCAGGGGGTGAAAAAATCAAAAACACACGTGCACACACACACACACACACACACACATACACACACACACACACACACACACACATAAAAATTATTTTGATAATTTCCAATGCAGGCTCTAACAGGTTTTGTCTAGGGTCGAGGACGAGCGAGCGAGCGCCTGCAAGTGTGTTTGAGTGTGAAACTCTCAAACAATCCAGTTCCCACACAAAATGTTGTGGTTACTGTGATTATGTGAGCCCAAAACCATAAAGGCCATAAATTAAGAATGGACTCTTCACCGCTCTTGTTTGTATTTGTTTGATCTTTACTTGTCAACAAGCAAAGTCACAAGTACGCACATTCATTCGCCCCTTCCCTAGGGAATCGTCCTTAGGGAAAGACACCTGTGCTCACTTAGAGGTCAATAAAATGTTGACCCTTTTCCCATGAACTTACCTTTCGCTTCGCGATCATACACGAGTCGACCTTTCTCTCACCCTTAAATCTTGATCCCTTTTCCTGTGTCCTTACCCTTCGCTTCGCGATCACACGAAAGCCGACACCTACAATCTTGACCCTTTTCCCTTCCCCCTCGCTAATTGGTCCCTTAACCCATTAAAAAAGCAATAAAAAAATAAAAAGTGACAGGTGAGCCCATTAAAAAAAACCCATAAATTAAGTGGTTTTGAGTCGCCAGTTCTCTACTACTAACAACGATCAAAATGACTTTAGAAATGTAAATCGGATCAGTTTTGACAAAGTTATGGCAGTTTGAAGTTTTAGAAGGTAAAATTTTGATCTGAATTTGGAAACTGACATGTCAACATGACTTTTGACAAGAAAACCGAATTTCCGAAGTTTTTCAACTTTGATTACAGAATTATTAAGGACAATAAACAACGATCAAAATGACTTTGGAAATGTAAATCGGATCAGTTTTGACAAAGTTATGGCTGTTTGAAGCCTGAGAAGGTAATTTTTTGGAATTTGGAAACTGACATGTCAACATGAATTTTGACAAGTAAACCGAATTTCCGAAGTTTTTCATCTTTGATTACAGAATTATTAAGGACAATAAACAACGATCAAAATGACTTTGGAAATGTAAATCGGATCAGTTTTGACAAAGTTATTGCAGTTTGAAGTTTCAGAAGGTAAAATTTTGATCAGAATTTGGAAACTGGCATGTCAACATGACTTTTGACAAGAAAACCGAATTTCCGAAGTTTTTCAACTTTGATTACAGAATTATTAAGGACAATAAACAAGGATCAAAATGACTTTGGAAAATGTAAATCGGATCAGTTTTTGACAAAGTTATGGCTGTTTGAAGTCTCCGAAGGTAATATTTGGGAATTTGGCAATTTTTTTGTCATTGTGACTTTTGACAAGTAAACCGAATTACTGAAGTTTTTTAACTTTCATAACAGAAATATTAAGGACAATAAGCAACGATCAAAATGACTTTGGAAATGTAAATCGGATCAGTTTTGACAAAGTTATGGGTGTTTGAAGTCTCAGAAGGTAATTTTTTGGAATTTGGAAACTAACATGTCAACATGACTTTTCACAAAAAAACCAAAATCCCGAAGATTTTCATCTTTGATTACAGAATTATTAAGGACAATAAGCAACGATCAAAATGACTTTGGAAATGTAAATCGGATCAGTTTTGACAAAGTTATGGCTGTTTGAAGTCTCAGAAGGTTATTTTTTGGGAATTTGGCAACTATTTTGTCATTATGACTTTTGACAAGTTAACCAATTTTCCGCAGTTTTTTTAACTTTGATTACAGAATTATTAAGGACAATAAACAACGATCAAAATGACTTTGGAAATGTAAATCGGATCAGTCTTGACAAAGTAATGGTTGTTTGAAGTCTCAGAAGGTTATTTTTAGGAATTTGGCAACTATTTTTTCATTATGACTGTTCACATGTAAACTGAATCTCCGAAGTTTTTCAACTTTGATTACAGAATTATTAAGGACAATAAACAAGGATCAAAATGGCTTTGGAAATGTAAATCGGATCAGTTTTGACAAAGTAATGGCTGTTTGAAGTCTCAAAAGGTTATTTTTAGGAATTTGGCAATTTTTTTGTCATTGTGACTTTTGACAAGTAAACCGAATTACTGAAGTTTTTTAACTTTCATAACAGAAATATTAAGGACAATAAGCAACGATCAAAATGACTTTGGAAATGTAAATCGGATCAGTTTTGACAAAGTTATGGCTGTTTGAAGTCTCAGAAGGTTATTTTTTGGGAATTGGGCAACTATTTTGTCATTATGACTTTTGACAAGTCAACCAATTTTCCGCAGTTTTTTTAACTTTGATAACTGAATTATTAAGGACAATAAACAAGGATCAAAATGACTTGGAAAATGTAAATCGAATCAGTTTTGACAAAGCTATGGCTGTTTGAAGTCTCAGAAGGTAATATTTGGGAATTTGGCAATTTTTTTGTCATTGTGACTTTTGGCAAGTAAACCGAATTACTGAAGTTTTTCATCTTTGTTTACAGAATTATTAAGGACAATAAACAACGATCAAAATGACTTTGGAAATGTAAATCGGATCAGTTTTGACAAAGTTATGGCTGTTTGAAGTCTCAGAAGGTAATTTTTTGGAATTTGGAAACTGACATGTCAACATGACTTTTGACAAGTAAACCGAATTTCCAAAGTTTTTCAACTTTGATTACAGAATTACTAAGGACAAAAAACAACGATCAAAATGACTTTGGAAATGTAAATCGGATCAGTTTTTGACAAAGTTATGGCTGTTTGAAGTCTCAGAAGGTAATTTTTTGGAATTTGGAAACTAACTTGTCATTATGACTTTTGACAAAAAAAACAAAATCCCGAAGATTTTCATCTTTGATTACAGAATTATTAAGGACAATAAACAAGGATTAAAATGACTTGGAAAATGTAAATCGGATCAGTTTTGACAAAGCTATGGCTGTTTGAAGTCTCAGAAGGTTATATGTGGGACTTTGGCAATTTTTTTGTCATTCTGACTTTTGACAAGTAAACCGAATTACTGAAGTTTTTTAACTTTGATTACAGAAATATTAAGGACAATAAGCAACGATCAAAATGACTTTGGAAATGTAAATCGGATCAGTTTTGACAAAGTAATGGCTGTTTGAAGTCTCAGAAGGTTATTTTTAGGAATTTGGCAACTATTTTTTCATTATGACTGTTGACATGTAAACTGAATCTCCGAAGTTTTTCAATTTTGATTACAGAATTATTAAGGACAATAAACAAGGATCAAAATGATTTGGAAAATGTAAATCGAATCAGTTTTGACAAAGCTATGGCTGTTTGAAGTCTCAGAAGGTAATATTTGGGAATTTGGAAACTAACTTGTCATTATGACTTTTGACAAAAAAAAACAAAATCCCGAAGATTTTCATCTTTGATTACAGAATTATTAAGGACAATAAACAATGATCAAAATGACTTGGAAAATGTAAATCGGATCAGTTTTGACAAAGTTATGGCGGTTTGAAGTCTCAGAAGGTTATATTTGGGACTTTGGAAATTTTTTTGACATTGTGACTTTTGACAAGTAAACCGAATTACTGAAGTTTTTTAACTTTGATTACAGAAATATTAAGGACAATAAGCAACGATCAAAATGACTTTGGAAATGTAAATCGGATCAGTTTTGACAAAGTAATGGCTGTTTGAAGTCTCAGAAGGTTATTTTTAGGAATTTGGCAACTATTTTTTCATTATGACTGTTGACATGTAAACTGATTCTCCGAAGTTTTTCAACTTTGATTACAGAATTATTAAGGACAATAAACAAGGATCAAAATGACTTGGAAAATGTAAATCGAATCAGTTTTGACAAAGCTATGGCTGTTTGAAGTCTCAGAAGGTAATATTTGGGAATTTGGCAATTTTTTTGTCATTGTGACTTTTGGCAAGTAAACCGAATTACTGAAGTTTTTCATCTTTGTTTACAGAATTATTAAGGACAATAAACAACGATCAAAATGACTTTGGAAATGTAAATCGGATCAGTTTTGACAAAGTTATGGCTGTTTGAAGTCTCAGAAGGTAATTTTATGGAATTTGGAAACTGACATGTCAACATGACTTTTGACAAAAAAAACAAAATCCCGAAGATTTTCATCTTTGATTACAGAATTATTAAAGACAATAAACAAGGATTAAAATGACTTGGAAAATGTAAATCGGATCAGTTTTGACAAAGCTATGGCTGTTTGAAGTCTCAGAAGGTTATATGTGGGACTTTGGCAATTTTTTTGTCATTGTGACTTTTGACAAGTAAACCGAATTACTGAAGTTTTTTAACTTTGATTACAGAAATATTAAGGACAATAAGCAACGATCAAAATGACTTTGGAAATGTAAATCGGATCAGTTTTGACAAAGTAATGGCTGTTTGAAGTCTCAGAAGGTTATTTTTAGGAATTTGGCAACTATTTTTTCATTATGACTGTTGACATGTAAACTGAATCTCCGAAGTTTTTCAATTTTGATTACAGAATTATTAAGGACAATAAACAAGGATCAAAATGATTTGGAAAATGTAAATCGAATCAGTTTTGACAAAGCTATGGCTTTTTGAAGTCTCAGAAGGTAATATTTGGGAATTTGGCAATTTTTTTGTCATTGTGACTTTTGGCAAGTAAACCGAATTACTGAAGTTTTTCATCTTTGATTACAGAATTATTAAGGACAATAAACAACGATCAAAATGACTTTAGAAATGTAAATCGGATCAGTTTTGACAAAGTTATGGCTGTTTGAAGTCTCAGAAGGTAATTTTTTGGAATTTGGAAACTGACATGTCAACATGACTTTTGACAAGTAAACCGAATTTCCAAAGTTTTTCAACTTTGATTACAGAATTACTAAGGACAATAAGCAACGATGAAAATGGCTTTGGAAATACAAATCGGATCAGTTTAGACAAAGTTATGGCTGTTTGAAGTCTCAGAAGGTAATTTTTTGGAATTTGGAAACTAACTTGTCATTATGACTTTTGACAAAAAAAAACAAAATCCCGAAGATTTTCATCTTTGATTACAGAATTATTAAGGACAATAAACAATGATCAAAATGACTTGGAAAATGTAAATCGGATCAGTTTTGACAAAGTTATGGCTGTTTGAAGTCTCAGAAGGTTATATTTGGGACTTTGGCAATTTTTTTGTCATTGTGACTTTTGACAAGTAAACCGAATTACTGAAGTTTTTTAACTTTGATTACAGAAATATTAAGGACAATAAACAACGATCAAAATGACTTTGGAAATGTAAATCGGATCAGTTTTGACAAAGTAATGGCTGTTTGAAGTCTCAGAAGGTTATTTTTAGGAATTTGGCAACTATTTTTTCATTATGACTGTTGACATGTAAACTGAATCTCCGAAGTTTTTCAACTTTGATTACAGAATTATTAAGGACAATAAACAAGGATCAAAATGACTTGGAAAATGTAAATCGAATCAGTTTTGACAAAGCTATGGCTGTTTGAAGTCTCAGAAGGTAATATTTGGGAATTTGGCAATTTTTTTGTCATTGTGACTTTTGGCAAGTAAACCGAATTACTGAAGTTTTTCATCTTTGTTTACAGAATTATTAAGGACAATAAACAACGATCAAAATGACTTTGGAAATGTAAATCGGATCAGTTTTGACAAAGTAATGGCTGTTTGAAGTCTCAGAAGGTTATTTTTAGGAATTTGGCAACTATTTTTTCATTATGACTGTTGACATGTAAACCGAATTTCCAAAGTTTTTCAACTTTGATTACAGAATTACTAAGGACAATAAACAACGATCAAAATGACTTGGAAAATGTAAATCGGATCAGTTTTGACAAAGTTATGGCTGTTTGAAGTCTCAGAAGGTTATATGTGGGACTTTGGCAATTTTTTTGTCATTGTGACTTTTGACAAGTAAACCGAATTACTGAAGTTTTTTAACTTTGATTACAGAAATATTAAGGACAATAAGCAACGATCAAAATGACTTTGGAAATGTAAATCGGATCAGTTTTGACAAAGTTATGGCGGTTTGAAGTCTCAGAAGGTTATATTTGGGACTTTGGCAATTTTTTTGTCATTGTGACTTTTGACAAGTAAACCGAATTACTGAAGTTTTTTAACTTTGATTACAGAAATATTAAGGACAATAAGCAACGATCAAAATGACTTGGAAAATGTAAATCGAATCAGTTTTGACAAAGCTATGGCTGTTTGAAGTCTCAGAAGGTAATATTTGGGAATTTGGCAATTTTTTTGTCATTGTGACTTTTGGCAAGTAAACCGAATTACTGAAGTTTTTCATCTTTGTTTACAGAATTATTAAGGACAATAAACAACGATCAAAATGACTTTGGAAATGTAAATCGGATCAGTTTTGACAAAGTTATGGCTGTTTGAAGTCTCAGAAGGTAATTTTTTGGAATTTGGAAACTGACATGTCAACATGACTTTTGACAAGTAAACCGAATTTCCAAAGTTTTTCAACTTTGATTACAGAATTACTAAGGACAATAAACAACGATCAAAATGACTTTGGAAATGTAAATCGGATCAGTTTTTGACAAAGTTATGGCTGTTTGAAGTCTCAGAAGGTAATTTTTTGGAATTTGGAAACTAACTTGTCATTATGACTTTTGACAAAAAAAACAAAATCCCGAAGATTTTCATCTTTGATTACAGAATTATTAAGGACAATAAACAAGGATTAAAATGACTTGGAAAATGTAAATCGGATCAGTTTTGACAAAGCTATGGCTGTTTGAAGTCTCAGAAGGTTATATGTGGGACTTTGGCAATTTTTTTGTTATTGTGACTTTTGACAAGTAAACCGAATTACTGAAGTTTTTTAACTTTGATTACAGAAATATTAAGGACAATAAGCAACGATCAAAATGACTTTGGAAATGTAAATCGGATCAGTTTTGACAAAGTAATGGCTGTTTGAAGTCTCAGAAGGTTATTTTTAGGAATTTGGCCACTATTTTTTCATTATGACTGTTGACATGTAAACTGAATCTCCGAAGTTTTTCAATTTTGATTACAGAATTATTAAGGACAATAAACAAGGATCAAAATGATTTGGAAAATGTAAATCGAATCAGTTTTGACAAAGCTATGGCTGTTTGAAGTCTCAGAAGGTAATATTTGGGAATTTGGCAATTTTTTTGTCATTGTGACTTTTGGCAAGTAAACCGAATTACTGAAGTTTTTCATCTTTGATTACAGAATTATTAAGGACAATAAACAACGATCAAAATGACTTTAGAAATGTAAATCGGATCAGTTTTGACAAAGTTATGGCTGTTTGAAGTCTCAGAAGGTAATTTTTTGGAATTTGGAAACTGACATGTCAACATGACTTTTGACAAGTAAACCGAATTTCCAAAGTTTTTCAACTTTGATTACAGAATTACTAAGGACAATAAGCAACGATGAAAATGGCTTTGGAAATGTAAATCGGATCAGTTTAGACAAAGTTATGGCTGTTTGAAGTCTCAGAAGGTAATTTTTTGGAATTTGGAAACTAACTTGTCATTATGACTTTTGACAAAAAAAACAAAATCCCGAAGATTTTCATCTTTGATTACAGAATTATTAAGGACAATAAACAATGATCAAAATGACTTGGAAAATGTAAATCGGATCAGTTTTGACAAAGTTATGGCTGTTTGAAGTCTCAGAAGGTTATATTTTGGACTTTGGCAATTTTTTTGTCATTGTGACTTTTGACAAGTAAACCGAATTACTGAAGTTTTTTAACTTTGATTACAGAAATATTAAGGACAATAAGCAACGATCAAAATGACTTTGGAAATGTAAATCGGATCAGTTTTGACAAAGTAATGGCTGTTTGAAGTCTCAGAAGGTTATTTTTAGGAATTTGGCAACTATTTTTTCATTATGACTGTTGACATGTAAACTGAATCTCCGAAGTTTTTCAACTTTGATTACAGAATTATTAAGAACAATAAACAAGGATCAAAATGACTTGGAAAATGTAAATCGAATCAGTTTTGACAAAGCTATGGCTGTTTGAAGTCTCAGAAGGTAATATTTGGGAATTTGGCAATTTTTTTGTCATTGTGACTTTTGGCAAGTAAACCGAATTACTGAAGTTTTTCATCTTTGTTTACAGAATTATTAAGGACAATAAACAACGATCAAAATGACTTTGGAAATGTAAATCGGATCAGTTTTGACAAAGTTATGGCTGTTTGAAGTCTCAGAAGGTAATTTTTTGGAATTTGGAAACTGACATGTCAACATGACTTTTGACAAGTAAACCGAATTTCCAAAGTTTTTCAACTTTGATTACAGAATTACTAAGGACAATAAACAACGATCAAAATGACTTTGGAAATGTAAATCGGATCAGTTTTTGACAAAGTTATGGCTGTTTGAAGTCTCAGAAGGTAATTTTTTGGAATTTGGAAACTAACTTGTCATTATGACTTTTGACAAAAAAAACAAAATCCCGAAGATTTTCATCTTTGATTACAGAATTATTAAGGACAATAAACAAGGATTAAAATGACTTGGAAAATGTAAATCGGATCAGTTTTGACAAAGTTATGGCTGTTTGAAGTCTCAGAAGGTTATATGTGGGACTTTGGCAATTTTTTTGTCATTGTGACTTTTGACAAGTAAACCGAATTACTGAAGTTTTTTAACTTTGATTACAGAAATATTAAGGACAATAAGCAACGATCAAAATGACTTTGGAAATGTAAATCGGATCAGTTTTGACAAAGTAATGGCTGTTTGAAGTCTCAGAAGGTTATTTTTAGGAATTTGGCAACTATTTTTTCATTATGACTGTTGACATGTAAACTGAATCTCCGAAGTTTTTCAATTTTGATTACAGAATTATTAAGGACAATAAACAAGGATCAAAATGATTTGGAAAATGTAAATCGAATCAGTTTTGACAAAGCTATGGCTGTTTGAAGTCTCAGAAGGTAATATTTGGGAATTTGGCAATTTTTTTGTCATTTTGACTTTTGGCAAGTAAACCGAATTACTGAAGTTTTTCATCTTTGATTACAGAATTATTAAGGACAATAAACAACGATCAAAATGACTTTAGAAATGTAAATCGGATCAGTTTTGACAAAGTTATGGCTGTTTGAAGTCTCAGAAGGTAATTTTTTGGAATTTGGAAACTGACATGTCAACATGACTTTTGACAAGTAAACCGAATTTCCAAAGTTTTTCAACTTTGATTACAGAATTACTAAGGACAATAAGCAACGATGAAAATGGCTTTGGAAATACAAATCGGATCAGTTTAGACAAAGTTATGGCTGTTTGAAGTCTCAGAAGGTAATTTTTTGGAATTTGGAAACTAACTTGTCATTATGACTTTTGACAAAAAAAACAAAATCCCGAAGATTTTCATCTTTGATTACAGAATTATTAAGGACAATAAACAAGGATCAAAATGACTTGGAAAATGTAAATCGGATCAGTTTTGACAAAGTTATGGCTGTTTGAAGTCTCAGAAGGTTATATGTGGGACTTTGGCAATTTTTTAGTCATTGTGACTTTTGACAAGTAAACCGAATTACTGAAGTTTTTTAACTTTGATTACAGAAATATTAAGGACAATAAGCAACGATCAAAATGACTTTGGAAATGTAAATCGGATCAGTTTTGACAAAGTAATGGCTGTTTGAAGTCTCAGAAGGTTATTTTTAGGAATTTGGCAACTATTTTTTCATTATGACTGTTGACATGTAAACTGAATCTCCGAAGTTTTTCAACTTTGATTACAGAATTATTAAGGACAATAAACAAGGATCAAAATGACTTGGAAAATGTAAATCGAATCAGTTTTGACAAAGCTATGGCTGTTTGAAGTCTCAGAAGGTAATATTTGGGAATTTGGCAATATTTTTGTCATTGTGACTTTTGGCAAGTAAACCGAATTACTGAAGTTTTTTATCTTTGTTTACAGAATTATTAAGGACAATAAACAACGATCAAAATGACTTTGGAAATGTAAATCGGATCAGTTTTGACAAAGTTATGGCTGTTTGAAGTCTCAGAAGGTAATTTTTTGGAATTTGGAAACTGACATGTCAACATGACTTTTGACAAGTAAACCGAATTTCCAAAGTTTTTCAACTTTGATTACAGAATTACTAAGGACAATAAACAACGATCAAAATGACTTTGGAAATGTAAATCGGATCAGTTTTTGACAAAGTTATGGCTGTTTGAAGTCTCAGAAGGTAATTTTTTGGAATTTGGAAACTAACTTGTCATTATGACTTTTGACAAAAAAAACAAAATCCCGAAGATTTTCATCTTTGATTACAGAATTATTAAGGACAATAAACAAGGATCAAAATGACTTGGAAAATGTAAATCGGATCAGTTTTGACAAAGTTATGGCTGTTTGAAGTCTCAGAAGGTAATATTTGGGAATTTGGCAATTTTTTTGTCATTGTGACTTTTGGCAAGTAAACCGAATTACTGAAGTTTTTCATCTTTGATTACAGAATTATTAAGGACAATAAACAACGATCAAAATGACTTTGGAAATGTAAATCGGATCAGTTTTGACAAAGGTATGGCTGTTTAAAGTCTCAGAAGATAATTTTTGGAGATTTGGAAACTAACGTGTCAACAAACATGACTTTTGACAAGTAATTCGAATTTGCGGAGTTTTTCATCATTGATTACGGAGAATTATAAGGGCAATTAACAACGATCAAAATGACTTTGGAAATGTAAATCGGATCAGTTTTGACAAAGTTATGGCTGTTTAAAGTCTCAGAAGGTAATTTTTGGGGATTTGAAAACTTACTTTTCAACATGAATTTTGACAAGAAAACTGAATTTCCGAAGTTTTTCAACTTTGATTACAGAATTATTAAGGACAATAAACAAGGATCAAAATGACTTTGGAAATGTGAATCGGATCAGTTTTTGACAAAGTTATGGCTGTTTGAAGTCTCAGAAGGTAATTTTTTGGAATTTGGAAACTAACATGTCAACATGACTTTTGACAAAAAAACCAAAATCCCGAAGTTTTTTATCTTTGATTATAGAATTATTAAGGACAATAAACAAGGATCAAAATGATTTTGAAAATGTAAATCGGATCAGTTTTGACAAAGTTATGGCTGTTTGAAGTCTCAGAAGGTAATTTTTGGGGATTTGGAAACTTACTTGTCAACATGAGTTTTGACAAGAAAACTGAATTTCCGAAGTTTTTCAACTTTGATTACAGAATTATTAAGGACATAAAACAAGGATTAAAATGACTTTGGAAATGTAAATCGGATCAGTTTTTGACTAAGTTATGGCTGTTTGAAGTCTCAGAAGGTAATTTTTTGGAATTTGGAAACTTACATGTCAACATGACTTTTGACAAAAAAACCAAAATCCCGAAGTTTTTCATCTTTGATTACAGAATTATTAAGGACAATAAACAAAGATCAAAATGAATTTGAAAATGTAAATCGGATCAGTTTTGACAAAGTTATGGCTGTTTGAAGTCTCAGAAAGTAATATTTGGGAATTTGGCAATTTTTTTGTCATTGTGACTTTTGACAAGTAAACCGAATTACTGAAGTTTTTTAACTTTGATTACAGAAATATTAAGGACAATAAAAAGCGATCAAAATGACTTAAGAAATGTAAATGTAAAGTTATGGCTGTTTAAAGTTTCAGAAGGAAATTTTTGGGGATTTGAAAACTTACTTGTCAACATGAATTTTGACAAGAAAACTGAATTTCCGAAGTTTTACAACTTTGATTACAGAAATATTAAGGACAATAAACACAGATCAAAATGACTTTGGAAATGTAAATCGGATCAGCTTTGACAAAGTTATGGCTGTTTGAAGATTGAGAAGGTAATTTTTTGGAATTTGGAAACTGACATGTCAACATGACTTTTGAAAAGTAAACCGAATTTCCGAAGTTTTTCATCTTTGATTACAGAATTATTAAGGACAATAAACAACGATCAAAATGACTTTGGAAATGTAAATCGGATCAGTTTTGACAAAGTTATGGCATTTTGAAGTTTCAGAAGGTAAAATTTTGATCTGAATTTGGAAACTGACATGTCAACATGACTTTTGACAAGAAAACCGAATTTCCGAAGTTTTACAACTTTGATTACAGAATTATTAAGGACAATAAACAAAGATCAAAATGACTTTGGAAATGTAAATCGGATCAGATTTTGACAAAGTTATGGCTGTTTGAAGTCTCAAAGGTAATTTTTTGGAATTTGGAAACTAGCATGTCAACATGACTTTTGTTAAAAAAACCAAAATCCCGAAGTTTTTCATCTTTGATTACAGAATTATTAAGGACAATAAACAAGGATCAAAATGAATTTGAAAATGTAAATCGGATCAGTTTTGACAAAGTTATGGCTGTTTGAAGTCTCAGGAAGTAATATTTGGGAATTTGGCAATTTTTTTGTCATTGTGACTTTTGACAAGTAAACCGAATTACTGAAGTTTTTTAACTTTGATTACAGTAATATTAAGGACAATAAAAAGCGATCAAAATGACTTTAGAAATGTAAATGTAAAGTTATGGCTGTTTAAAGTTTCAGAAGGAAATTTTTGGGGATTTGAAATTTTACTTGTCAACATGAATTTTGACAAGAAAACTGAATTTCCGAAGTTTTACAACTTTGACTTTACAGAATTATTAAGGACAATAAACAAAGATCAAAATGAATTTGAAAATGTAAATCGGATCAGTTTTGACAAAGTTATGGCTGTTTGAAGTCTCAGAAAGTAATATTTGGGAATTTGGCAATTTTTTTGTCATTGTGACTTTTGACAAGTAAACCGAATTACTGAAGTTTTTTAACTTTGATTACAGAAATATTAAGGACAATAAAAAGCGATCAAAATGACTTAAGAAATGTAAATGTAAAGTTATGGCTGTTTAAAGTTTCAGAAGGAAATTTTTGGGGATTTGAAAACTTACTTGTCAACATGAATTTTGACAAGAAAACTGAATTTCCGAAGTTTTACAACTTTGATTACAGAAATATTAAGGACAATAAACACAGATCAAAATGACTTTGGAAATGTAAATCGGATCAGCTTTGACAAAGTTATGGCTGTTTGAAGATTGAGAAGGTAATTTTTTGGAATTTGGAAACTGACATGTCAACATGACTTTTGAAAAGTAAACCGAATTTCCGAAGTTTTTCATCTTTGATTACAGAATTATTAAGGACAATAAACAACGATCAAAATGACTTTGGAAATGTAAATCGGATCAGTTTTGACAAAGTTATGGCATTTTGAAGTTTCAGAAGGTAAAATTTTGATCTGAATTTGGAAACTGACATGTCAACATGACTTTTGACAAGAAAACCGAATTTCCGAAGTTTTACAACTTTGATTACAGAATTATTAAGGACAATAAACAAAGATCAAAATGACTTTGGAAATGTAAATCGGATCAGATTTTGACAAAGTTATGGCTGTTTGAAGTCTCAAAGGTAATTTTTTGGAATTTGGAAACTAGCATGTCAACATGACTTTTGTTAAAAAAACCAAAATCCCGAAGTTTTTCATCTTTGATTACAGAATTATTAAGGACAATAAACAAGGATCAAAATGAATTTGAAAATGTAAATCGGATCAGTTTTGACAAAGTTATGGCTGTTTGAAGTCTCAGGAAGTAATATTTGGGAATTTGGCAATTTTTTTGTCATTGTGACTTTTGACAAGTAAACCGAATTACTGAAGTTTTTTAACTTTGATTACAGTAATATTAAGGACAATAAAAAGCGACCAAAATGACTTTAGAAATGTAAATGTAAAGTTATGGCTGTTTAAAGTTTCAGAAGGAAATTTTTGGGGATTTGAAATTTTACTTGTCAACATGAATTTTGACAAGAAAACTGAATTTCCGAAGTTTTACAACTTTGATTACAGAAATATTAAGGACAATAAACACAGATCAAAATGACTTTGGAGATGTAAATCGGATCAGTTTTTGACAAAGTTATGGCTGTTTGAAGTCTCAGAGTTAATTTTTTGGAATTTGGAAACAAGCATGTCAACATGACTTTTGACAAAAAAGCAAAAATCCAGAAGTTTTTCATCTTTGATTACAGAATTATTCAGGACAATTAACAACGACCAAAATGCCTTTGGAAATGTAAATCGGATCAGTTTTGACAAAGTTATGGCTGTTTAAAGTCTGAGAAGGTAATTTTTGGGGATTTGGAAACTTACTTGTCAACATGAATTTTGACAAAAAAACTGAATTTCCGAAGTTTTTCAACTTTGATTACAGAATTATTAAGGACAATAAACAAGGATTAAAATGACTTTGGAAATGTAAATCGGATCAGTTTTTGACAAAGTTATGGCTGTTTGAAGTCTCAGAAGGTAATTTTTTGGAATTTGGAAACTAACATGTCAACATGACTTTTGACAAAAAAAAATAAAATCCCGAAGTTTTTCATCTTTGATTACAGAATTATTAAGGACAATAAACAAGGATCAAAATGACTTTGAAAATGTAAATCGGATCAATTTTGACAAAGTTATGGCAGTTTGAAGTTTCAGAAGGTAAAATTTTGATCTGAATTTGGAAACTGACATGTCAACATGACTTTGGACAAGAAAACCGAATTTCCGAAGTTTTTCAACTTTGATTACAGAATTATTTAGGACAATAAACAGCGATCAAAATGACTTTAGAAATGTAAAGTTATGGCTGTTTAAAGTCTCAGAAGGAAATTTTTGGGGATTTGGAAACTTACTTGTCAAAATGACTTTTGACAAGAAAACTGAATTTCCGAAGTTTTTCAACTTTGATAACAGAATTATGAAGGACAATAAACAAGGATCAAAATGACTTTGGAGATGTAAATCGGATCAGTTTTTGACAAAGTTATGGCTGTTTGAAGTCTCAGACTTAATTTTTTGGAATTTGGAAACAAGCATGTCAACATGACTTTTGACAAAAAAGCAAAAATCCAGAAGTTTTTCATCTTTGATTACAGAATTATTCAGGACAATTAACAACGACCAAAATGCCTTTGGAAATGTAAATCGGATCAGTTTTGACAAAGTTATGGCTGTTTAAAGTCTGAGAAGGTAATTTTTGGGGATTTGGAAACTTACTTGTCAACATGAATTTTGACAAAAAAACTGAATTTCCGAAGTTTTTCAACTTTGATTACAGAATTATTAAGGACAATAAACAAGGATTAAAATGACTTTGGAAATGTAAATCGGATCAGTTTTTGACAAAGTTATGGCTGTTTGAAGTCTCAGAAGGTAATTTTTTGGAATTTGGAAACTAACATGTCAACATGACTTTTGACAAAAAAAAATAAAATCCCGAAGTTTTTCATCTTTGATTACAGAATTATTAAGGACAATAAACAAGGATCAAAATGACTTTGAAAATGTAAATCGGATCAATTTTGACAAAGTTATGGCTATTTGAAGTCTCAGAAGGTAATATTTGGGAATTTGGCAATTTTTTTGTCATTGTGACTTTTGACAAGTAAACCGAATTAGTGAAGTTTTTTAACTTTGATAACAGAATTATTAAGGACAATAAACAAGTACCAAAATTACTTTGGAAATGTAAATCGGATCAGATTTTGACAAAGTTATGGCTGTTTGAAGTCTCAGAAGGTAATTTTTTGGAATTTGGAAACTAACTTGTCAACATGAATTTTGACAAGAAAACTGAATTTCCGAAGTTGTTCAACTTTGATTACAGAATTATTAAGGACAATAAACAAGGATCTAAATGACTTTGGAGATGTAAATCGGATCAGTTTTTGACAAAGTTATGGCTGTTTGAAGTCTCAGAGTTAATTTTTTGGAATTTGGAAACAAGCATGTCAACATGACTTTTGACAAAAAAACCAAAATCCCAAAGTTTTTCATCTTTGATTACAGAATTATTAAGGACAATTAACAACGGCCAAAATGCCTTTGGAAATCTAAATCGGATCAGTTTTGACAAAGTTATGGCTGTTTAAAGTCTCAGAAGGTAATTTTTGGGGATTTGGAAACTTACTTGTCAACATGAATTTTGACAAGAAAACTGAATTTCCGAAGTTTTTCAAATTTGATTACAGAATTATTCAGGACAATAAACAAGGATCAAAATGACTTTGGAAATGTAAATCGGATCAGTTTTTGACAAAGTTATGGCTGTTTAAAGTCTCAAAATGTAATTTTTTAGAATTTGGAAACTAATGTGTCAACATGACTTTTGACAAAAAAAACAAAATCCCGAAGTTTTTCATCTTTGATTACAGAATTATTAAGGACAATAAACAAGGATCAAAATGAATTTGAAAATGTAAATCGGATCAGTTTTGACAAAGTTATGGCTGTTTGAAGTCTCAGAAGGTAATATTTGGGAATTTGGAAACTAACTTGTCAACATGAATTTTGACAAGAAAACTGCATTTCCGAATTTTTTCAACTTTGATTACAGATTTTGACAAAGTTATGGCTGTTTGAAGTCTCAGAAGGTAATTTTTTGGAATTTGGAAACTAACTTGTCAACATAAATTTTGACAAGAAAACTGAATTTCCGAATTTTTTCAACTTTGATTACAGAATTATTAAAGACAATAAACAACGATCAAAATGACTTTGGAAATGTAAATCGGATCAGTTTTGACAAAGTTATGGCTGTTTGAAGTCTCAGAAGGTTATTTTTGGGGATTTGGAAACTTACTTGTCAACATGAATTTTGACAAGAAAACTGAATTTCCGAAGTTTTTCAAATTTGATTACAGAATTATTCAGGACAATAAACAAGGATCTAAATGACTTTGGAAATGTAAATCGGATCAGTTTTTGACAAAGTTATGGCTGTTTGAAGTCTCAGAATGTAATTTTTTAGAATTTGGAAACTAATGTGTTAACATGACTTTTGACAAAAAAAACAAAATCCCGAAGTTTTTCATCTTTGATTACAGAATTATTAAGGACAATAAACAAGGATCAAAATGACTTTGAAAATGTAAATCGGATCAGTTTTGACAAAGCTATGGCTGTTTAAAGTCTCAGAAGGTAATTTTTGGGGATTTGGAAACTAACTTGTCAACATGAATTTTGACAAGAAAACTGCATTTTCGAAGTTTTTCAATTTTGATTACAGAATTATTAAGGACCATAAACAAGGATCAAAATGTCTTTGGAAATGTAAATCGGATCAGTTTTGACAAAGTTATGGCTGTTTGAAGTCTCAGAAGGTAATTTTTTGGAATTTGGAAACTAACATGTCAACATGACTTTTGACAAAAAAACCAAAATTCCGAAGTTTTTCATCTTTGATTACAGAATTATTAAGGACAATAAACAAGGATCAAAATGACTTTGAAAATGTAAATCGGATCAGTTTTGACAAAGTTATGGCTGTTTGAAGTCTCAGAAGGTAATATTTGGGAATTTGGCAATTTTTTGTCGTTGTGACTTTTGACAAGTAAACCGAATTACTGAAGTTTTTTAACTTTGATTACAGAAATATTAAGGACAATAAGCAACGATCAAAATGACTTTGGAAATGTAAATCGAATCATTTTTGACAAAGTTATGGCTGTTTGAAGTCTTAGAAGGTAATTTTTGGAATTTGGAAACTGCCATGTTATAATGACTTTTGAAAAGTAAACCGAATTTCCAAAGTTTTTCAACTTTGATAACAGAATTATTTAGGACAATAAACAGCGATCAAAATGACTTTGGAAATGTAAATCGGATCAGTTTTGACAAAGTAATGGCTGTTTGAAGTCTCAGAAGGTAATATTTGGGAATTTGGCAATTTTTTTGTCATTGTGACTTTTGACAAGTAAACCGAATTACTGAAGTTTTTTAACTTTGATAACAGAATTATTAAGGACAATAAACAAGGACCAAAATGACTTTGAAAATGTAAATCGGATAAGTTTTTGACAAAGTTATGGCTGTTTGAAGTCTCAGAAGGTAATTTTTGGGGATTTGGAAACTAACTTGTCAACATGAATTTTGACAAGAAAACTGAATTTTCGAAGTTTTTAACTTAGACTACAGAATTATTAAGGACAATAAACAAAGATGAAAATGACTTTGAAAATGTAAATCGGATCAGTTTTGACAAAGCTATGGCTGTTTAAAGTCTCAGAAGGAAATTTTTGGGGATTTGGAAACTAACTTGTCAACATGAATTTTGACAAGAAAACTGAATTTTCGAAGTTCTTTAACTTTGATTACAGAATTATTAAGGACAATGAACACGGATCAAAATGACTTTGAAAACGTAAATCGGATCAGTTTTGACAAAGTTATGGCTGTTTGAAGTCTCAGAAGGTAATATTTTGGAATTTGGCAATTTTTTAGTCATTGTGAGTTTTGACAAGTAAACCGAATTACTGAAGTTTTTAACTTTGATTACAGAAATATTAAGGACAATAAGCAACGATCAAAATGACTTTGGAAATGTAAATCGGATCAATTTTGACAAAGTTATGGCTGTTTGAAGTCTCAGAAGGTAATTTATTGGTATTTGGAAACTGACATGTTAAAATGACTTTTGACAAGTAAACGGAATTTCCAAAGTTTTTCAACTTTGATTACAGAATTATTTAGGACAATAAACAGCGATCAAAATGTCTTTAGAAATGAAAATGTAAAGTAATGGCTGTTTAAAGTCTCAGAAGGAAATTTTTGGGGATTTGGAAACTTACTTTTCAACATGACTTTTGACAAGAAAACTGAATTTCCGAAGTTTTTCAACTTTGATTACAGAATTATTAAGGACAATAAACAAGGATCAAAATGACTTTGGAAATGTAAATCGGATCAGTTTTTGACAAAGTTATGGCTGTTTGAAGTCTCAAAGTTAATTTTTTGGAATTTGGAAACTAGCATGTTAACATGACTTTTGACAAAAAAACCAAAATCCCAAAGTTTTTAATCTTTAATTACAGAATTATTAAGGACAATTAACAACGACCAAAATGCCTTTGGAAATGTAAATCGGATCAGTTTTGACAAAGTTATGGCTGTTTAAAGTCTCAGAAGGTAATTTTTGGGGATTTGGAAACTAACTTGTCAACATGAATTTTGACAAGAAAACTGAATTTCCGAAGCTTTTCAACTTTGATTACAGAATTATTCAGGACAATAAACAACAATCAAAATGACTTTGGAAATGTAAATCGGATCAGTTTTGACAAAGTTATGGCTGTTTGAAGTCTCAGAAGGTAATATTTGGGAATTTGGCAATTTTTTTGTCATTGTGACTTTTGACAAGTAAACCGAATTACTGAAGTTTTTTAACTTTGATAACAGAATTATTAAGGACAATAAACAAGGACCAAAATGACTTTGGAAATGTAAATCGGATAAGTTTTTGACAAAGTTATGGCTGTTTGAAGTCTCAGAAGGTAATTTTTGGGGATTTGGAAACTTACTTGTCAACATGAATTTTGACAAGAAAACTGAATTTTCGAAGTTTTTAACTTAGACTACAGAATTATTAAGGACAATAAACAAAGATGAAAATGACTTTGAAAATGTAAATCGGATCAGTTTTGACAAAGCTATGGCTGTTTAAAGTCTCAGAAGGTAATTTTTGGGGATTTGGAAACTAACTTGTCAATATGAATTTTGACAAGAAAACTGAATTTTCGAAGTTCTTTAACTTTGATTACAGAATTATTAAGGACAATTAACAAGGATCAAAATGACTTTGAAAATGTAAATCGGATCAGTTTTGACCAAGTTATGGCTGTTTGAAGTCTCAGAAGGTAATATTTTGGAATTTGGCAATTTTTTTGTCATTGTGAGTTTTGACAAGTAAACCGAATTACTGAAGTTTTTAACTTTGATTTCAGAAATATTAAGGACAATAAGCAACGATCAAAATGACTTTGAAAATGTAAATCGGATCAGTTTTGACAAAGTTATGGCTGTTTGAAGTCTCAGAAGGTAATTTTTTGGAATTGGGAAACTGACATTTTAAAATGACTTTTGTCAAGTAAACGGAATTTCCAAAGTTTTTCAACTTTGATTACAGAATTATTTAGGACAATAAACAGTGATCAAAATGTCTTTAGAAATGAAAATAGTAAAGTTATGGCTGTTTAAAGTCTCAGAAGGAAATTTTTGGGGATTTGGAAACTTACTTTTCAACATGACTTTTGACAAGAAAACTGAATTTCCGAAGTTTTTCAACTTTGATTACAGAATTATTAAGGACAATAAACAAGGATCAAAATGACTTTGGAAATGTAAATCGGATCAGTTTTTGACAAAGTTATGGCTGTTTGAAGTCTCAAAGTTAATTTTTTGGAATTTGGAAACTAACATGTCAACATGACTTTTGACAAAAAAACCAAAATCCCAAAGTTTTTAATCTTTAATTACAGAATTATTAAGGACAATTAACAACGACCAAAATGACATTGGAAATGTAAATCGGACCAGTTTTGACAAAGTTATGGCTGTTTAAAGTCTCAGAAGGTAATTTTTGGGGATTTGGAAACTAACTTGTCAACATGAATTTTGACAAGAAAACTGAATTTCCGAAGTTTTTCAACTTTGATTACAGATTTATTCAGGACAATAAACAAGGATTAAAATGACTTTGGAAATGTAAATCGGATCAGTTTTTGACAAAGTTATGGCTGTTTGAAGTCTCAGAAGGTAATTTTTTGGAATTTGGAAAATTACTTGTCAACATGATTTTTGACAAGAAAACTGAATTTCCGAAGTTTTTCAACTTTGTTTACAGAATTATTCAGGACAATAAACAAGGATTAAAATGACTTTGGAAATGTAAATCGGATCAGTTTTTGACAAAGTTATGGCTGTCTGAAGTCTGAGAAGGTAATTTTTTGGAATTTGGAAACTAACATGTCAACATGACTTTTGATAAAAAAACCAAAATCCCGAAGTTTTTCATCTTTGATTACAGAATTATTAAGGACAATAAACAAGGATCAAAATGACATTGAAAATGTAAATCGGATCAGTTTTGACAAAATTATGGCTGTTTGAAGTCTCAGAAGGTAATATTTGGGAATTTGGCAATTTTTTGTCATTGTGACTTTTGACAAGTAAACCGAATTACTGAAGTTTTTTAACTTTGATTACAGAAATATTAAGGACAATAAACAAGGATCAAAATGTCTTTGGAAATGTAAATCGGATCAGTTTTGACAAAGTTATGGCTGTTTGAAGTCTCAGAAGGTAATTTTTTGGAATTTGGAAACTGACATGTTATAATGACTTTTGACAATGAAACCGAATTTGTAAAGTTTTTCAACTTTAATTACAGAATTATTTAGGACAATAAACAGCGATCAAAATGACTTTAGAAATGTAAGTCGGATCAGTTTTGACAAAATAATGGCTGTTTGAAGTCTCAGAAGGTTATTTTTGGGAATTTGGCAACTATTTTTTCATTATGACTTTTGACATGTAAACTGAATCTCCGAAGTTTTTCAACTTTGATTACAGAATTATTAAGGACAATAAACAACGATCAAAATGACTTTGGAAATGTAAATCGGATCAGTTTTGACAAAGTTATGGCTGTTTGAAGTCTGAGAAGGTAATTTTTTGGAATTTGGAAACTGACATGTTAACATGACTTTTGACAAGAAAACCGAATTTCCGAAGCTTTTCATCTTCGATTACAGAATTATTAAGGACAATAAACAACGATCAAAATGACTTTGAAAATGTAAATCGGATCAGTTTTGACAAAGCTTAGGCTGTTTAAAGTCTCAGAAGGTAATTTTTGGGGATTTGGAAACTAACTTGTTAACATGAATTTTGACAAGAAAACTGAATTTTCGAAGTTCTTTAACTTTGATTACAGTATCATTAAGGACAATAAACAAAGATCAAAATGACTTTGGAACAGTAAATCGGATCAGTTTTGACAAAGTTATGGCTGTTTGAAGTCTCAGAAGGTAATTTTGGGGAATTTGGCAACTATTTTGTCATTGTGACTTTTGACAAGTTAACCGAATTACTGAAGTTTTTTAACTTTCATAACAGAATTATTAAGGACAATAAGCAACGATCAAAATGACTTTGGAAATGTAAATCGGATCAGTTTTGACAAAGTTATGGCAGTTTGAAGTTTCAAAAGGTAAAATTTTGATCTGAATTTGGAAACTGACATGTCAACATGACTTTTGACAAGAAAACCGAATTTCCGAAGTTTTTCGACTTTGATTACAGAATTATTAAGGACAATAAACAAGGATCAAAATGTCTTTGGAAATGTAAATCGGATCAGTTTTGACAAAGTTATGGCTGTTTAAAGTCTCAGAAGGTAATTTTTTGGAATTTTTCAACTAACTTGTCAACATGAATTTTGACAAGAAAACTGAATTTCCGAAGTTTTTCAACTTTGATTACAGAATTATTAAGGACAAAAAACAAGGATCAAAATGTCTTTGGAAATGTAAATCGGATCAGTTTTGACAAAGTTATGGCTGTTTGAAGTCTCAGAAGGTAATTTTTTGGAATTTAGAAACTAACATGTCAACATGACTTTTGACAAAAAAAAACAAAATACCGAAGTTTTTCATCTTTGATTACAGAATTATTAAGGACAATAAACAAGGATCAAAATGACTTTGCAAATGTAAATCGGATCAGTTTTGACAAAGTTATGCCTGTTTGAAGTCTCAGAAGGTAATATTTGGGAATTTGGCAATTTTTTTGTCATTGTGACTTTTGGCAAGTAAACCGAATTACTGAAGTTTTTCATCTTTGTTTACAGAATTATTAAGGACAATAAACAACGATCAAAATGACTTTGGAAATGTAAATCGGATCAGTTTTGACAAAGTTATGGCTGTTTGAAGTCTCAGAAGGTAATTTTTTGGAATTTGGAAACTGACATGTCAACATGACTTTTGACAAGTAAACCGAATTTCCAAAGTTTTTCAACTTTGATTACAGAATTACTAAGGACAATAAACAACGATCAAAATGACTTTGGAAATGTAAATCGGATCAGTTTTTGACAAAGTTATGGCTGTTTGAAGTCTCAGAAGGTAATTTTTTGGAATTTGGAAACTAACTTGTCATTATGACTTTTGACAAAAAAAACAAAATCCCGAAGATTTTCATCTTTGATTACAGAATTATTAAGGACAATAAACAAGGATCAAAATGACTTGGAAAATGTAAATCGGATCAGTTTTGACAAAGTTATGGCTGTTTGAAGTCTCAGCAGGTAATATTTGGGAATTTGGCAATTTTTTTGTCATTGTGACTTTTGGCAAGTAAACCGAATTACTGAAGTTTTTCATCTTTGATTACAGAATTATTAAGGACAATAAACAACGATCAAAATGACTTTAGAAATGTAAATCGGATCAGTTTTGACAAAGTTATGGCTGTTTGAAGTCTCAGAAGGTAATTTTTTGGAATTTGGAAACTGACATGTCAACATGACTTTTGACAAGTAAACCGAATTTCCAAAGTTTTTCAACTTTGATTACAGAATTACTAAGGACAATAAGCAACGATGAAAATGGCTTTGGAAATGTAAATCGGATCAGTTTAGACAAAGTTATGGCTCTTTGAAGTCTCAGAAGGTAATTTTAAGAAGTTTGGCAACTATTTTATCAATATGACTTTTGACAAGTAAACCGATTTTACGAATTTTTTTTTAACTTTAATTACAGAATTATTAAGGACAATAAACAACGATCAAAATGACTTTGGAAATGTAAATCGGATCAGTTTTGACAAAGGTATGGCTGTTTAAAGTCTCAGAAGATAATTTTTGGAGATTTGGAACTAACTTGACAACATGACTTTTGACAAGAAAACTGAATTTCTAAAGTTTTACAACTTTGATTACAGAATTTTTAAGGACAATAAACAACGATGAAAATGACTTTGGAAATATAAATCGGATCAGTTTTGACAAAGTTATGCCTGTTTAAAGTCTCAGAAAGTAACTTTTGGGGATTTGGAAACTAACGTGTCAACATGACTTTTGACAAGTAATTCGAATTTGTGGAGTTTTTCATCATTGATTACGGAGAATTATAAGGGCAATTAACAACGATCAAAATGACTTTGGAAATGTAAATCGGATCAGTTTTGACAAAGTTATGGCTGTTTAAAGTCTCAGAAGGTAATTTTTGGGGATTTGAAAACTTACTTTTCAACATGAATTTTGACAAGAAAACTGAATTTCCGAAGTTTTTCAACTTTGATTACAGAATTATTAAGGACAATAAACAAGGATCAAAATGACCTTGGAAATGTGAATCGGATCAGTTTTTGACAAAGTTATGGCTGTTTGAAGTCTCAGAAGGTAATTTTTTGGAATTTGGAAACTAACATGTCAACATGACTTTTGACAAAAAAACCAAAATCCCGAAGTTTTTTATCTTTGATTATAGAATTATTAAGGACAATAAACAAGGATCAAAATGATTTTGAAAATGTAAATCGGATCAGTTTTGACAAAGTTATGGCTGTTTGAAGTCTCAGAAGGTAATTTATGGGGATTTGGAAACTTACTTGTCAACATGAGTTTTGACAAGAAAACTGAATTTCCGAAGTTTTTCAACTTTGATTACAGAATTATTAAGGACATAAAACAAGGATTAAAATGACTTTGGAAATGTAAATCGGATCAGTTTTTGACTAAGTTATGGCTGTTTGAAGTCTCAGAAGGTAATTTTTTGGAATTTGGAAACTTACATGTCAACATGACTTTTGACAAAAAACCAAAATCCCGAAGTTTTTCATCTTTGATTACAGAATTATTAAGGACAATAAACAAAGATCAAAATGAATTTGAAAATGTAAATCGGATCAGTTTTGACAAAGTTATGGCTGTTTGAAGTCTCAGAAAGTAATATTTGGGAATTTGGCAATTTTTTTGTCATTGTGACTTTTGACAAGTAAACCGAATTACTGAAGTTTTTTAACTTTGATTACAGAAATATTAAGGACAATAAAAAGCGATCAAAATGACTTAAGAAATGTAAATGTAAAGTTATGGCTGTTTAAAGTTTCAGAAGGAAATTTTTGGGGATTTGAAAACTTACTTGTCAACATGAATTTTGACAAGAAAACTGAATTTCCGAAGTTTTACAACTTTGATTACAGAAATATTAAGGACAATAAACGCAGATCAAAATGACTTTGGAAATGTAAATCGGATCAGTTTTGACAAAGTTATGGCTGTTTGAAGATTGAGAAGGTAATTTTTTGGAATTTGGAAACTGACATGTCAACATGACTTTTGAAAAGTAAACCGAATTTCCGAAGTTTTTCATCTTTGATTACAGAATTATTAAGGACAATAAACAACGATCAAAATGACTTTGGAAATGTAAATCGGATCAGTTTTGACAAAGTTATGGCATTTTGAAGTTTCAGAAGGTAAAATTTTGATCTGAATTTGGAAACTGACATGTCAACATGACTTTTGACAAGAAAACCGAATTTCCGAAGTTTTACAACTTTGATTACAGAAATATTAAGGACAATAAACAAGGATCAAAATGAATTTGAAAATGTAAATCGGATCAGTTTTGACAAAGTTATGGCTGTTTGAAGTCTCAGGAAGTAATATTTGGGAATTTAGCAATTTTTTTGTCATTGTGACTTTTGACAAGTAAACCGAATTACTGAAGTTTTTTAACTTTGATTACAGTAATATTAAGGACAATAAAAAGCGATCAAAATGACTTTAGAAATGTAAATGTAAAGTTATGGCTGTTTAAAGTTTCAGAAGGAAATTTTTGGGGATTTGAAATTTTACTCGTCAACATGAATTTTGACAAGAAAACTGAATTTCCGAAGTTTTACAACTTTGATTACAGAAATATTAAGGACAATAAACACAGATCAAAATGACTTTGGAAATGTAAATCGGATCAGTTTTGACAAAGTTATGGCAGTTTGAAGTTTCAGAAGGTAAAATTTTGATCTGAATTTGGAAACTGACATGTCAACATGACTTTTGACAAGAAAACCGAATTTCCGAAGTTTTTCAACTTTGATTACAGAATTATTAAGGACAATAAACAAGGATCAAAATGACTTTGGAAATGTAAATCGGATCAGTTTTGACAAAGTTATGGCTGTTTGAAGTCTGAGAAGGTAATTTTTTGGAATTTGGAAACTGACATGTCAACATGACTTTTGAAAAGTAAACCGAATTTCCGAAGTTTTTCATCTTTGATTACAGAATTATTAAGGACAATAAACAAGGATTAAAATGACTTTGGGAATGTAAATCGGATCAGTTTTTGACAAAGTAATGGCTGTTTGAAGTCTCAGAAAGTAATATTTGGGAATTTGGCAATTTTTTTGTCATTGTGACTTTTGACAAGTAAACCGAATTACTGAAGTTTTTTAACTTTGATTACAGAAATATTAAGGACAATAAGCAACGATCAAAATGACTTTGGAAATGTAAATCGGATAAGTTTTGACAAAGTTATGGCTGTTTGAAGTCTCAGAAGGTAATTTTTTGGAATTTGGAAACTAACATGTCAACATGACTTTTGACAAAAAAAACAAAATCCCGAAGTTTTTCATCTTTGATTACAGAATTATTAAGGACAATAAACAAGGATCAAAATGACTTTGAAAATGTAAATCGGATCAGTTTTGACAAAGATATGGCTGTTTGAAGTCTCAGAAGGTAATTTTTTGGAATTTGGAAACTAACATGTCAACATGACTTTTGACAAAAAAAACAAAATCCCGAAGTTTTTCATCTTTGATTACAGAATTATTAAGGACAATAAACAAGGATCAAAATGACTTTGAAAATGTAAATCGGATCAGTTTTGACAAAGATATGGCTGTTTGAAGTCTCAGAAGGTAATTTTTTTAGGAATTTGGAAACTGACATGTTAAAATGACTTTTGACAAGTAAACCGAATTTCCAAAGTTTTTCAACTTTGATTACAGAATTATTTAGGACAATAAAAAGCGATCAAAATGACTTTAGAAATGTAAATGTAAAGTAATGGCTGTTTAAAGTTTCAGAAGCAAATTTTTGGGGATTTGGAAATTTACTTGTCAACATGAATTTTGACAAGAAAACTGAATTTCCGAAGTTTTTCAACTTTGATTACAGAAATATTAAGGACAATAAACACAGATCAAAATGACTTTGGAAATGTAAATCGGATCAGTTTTGACAAAGTTATGGCAGTTTGAAGTTTCAGAAGGTAAAATTTTGATCTGAATTTGGAAACTGACATGTCAACATGACTTTTGACAAGAAAACCGAATTTCCGAAGTTTTTCAACTTTGATTACAGAATTATTAAGGACAATAAACAAGGATCAAAATGACTTTGGAAATGTAAATCGGATCAGTTTTGACAAAGTTATGGCTGTTTGAAGTCTGAGAAGGTAATTTTTTGGAATTTGGAAACTGACATGTCAACATGACTTTTGAAAAGTAAACCGAATTTCCGAAGTTTTTCAACTTTGATTACAGAATTATTAAGGACAATAAACAAGGATTAAAATGACTTTGGGAATGTAAATCGGATCAGTTTTTGACAAAGTAATGGCTGTTTGAAGTCTCAGAAGGTAATATTTGGGAATTTGGCAATTTTTTTGTCATTGTGACTTTTGACAAGTAAACCGAATTACTGAAGTTTTTTAACTTTGATTACAGAAATATTAAGGACAATAAGCAACGATCAAAATGACTTTGGAAATGTAAATCGGATAAGTTTTGACAAAGTTATGGCTGTTTGAAGTCTCAGAAGGTAATTTTTTGGAATTTGGAAACTAACATGTCAACATGACTTTTGACAAAAAAAACAAAATCCCGAAGTTTTTCATCTTTGATTACAGAATTATTAAGGACAATAAACAAGGATCAAAATGACTTTGAAAATGTAAATCGGATCAGTTTTGACAAAGATATGGCTGTTTGAAGTCTCAGAAGGTAATTTTTTGGAATTTGGAAACTAACATGTCAACATGACTTTTGACAAAAAAAAACAAAATCCCGAAGTTTTTCATCTTTGATTACAGAATTATTAAGGACAATAAACAAGGATCAAAATGACTTTGAAAATGTAAATCGGATCAGTTTTGACAAAGATATGGCTGTTTGAAGTCTCAGAAGGTAATTTTTTTAGGAATTTGGAAACTGACATGTTAAAATGACTTTTGACAAGTAAACCGAATTTCCAAAGTTTTTCAACTTTGATTACAGAATTATTTAGGACAATAAAAAGCGATCAAAATGACTTTAGAAATGTAAATGTAAAGTAATGGCTGTTTAAAGTTTCAGAAGGAAATTTTTGGGGATTTGAAATTTTACTTGTCAACATGAATTTTGACAAGAAAACTGAATTTCCGAAGTTTTACAACTTTGATTACAGAAATATTAAGGACAATAAACACAGATCAAAATGACTTTGGAAATGTAAATCGGATCAGTTTTGACAAAGTTATGGCAGTTTGAAGTTTCAGAAGGTAAAATTTTGATCTGAATTTGGAAACTGACATGTCAACATGACTTTTGACAAGAAAACCGAATTTCCGAAGTTTTTCAACTTTGATTACAGAATTATTAAGGACAATAAACAAGGATCAAAATGACTTTGGAAATGTAAATCGGATCAGTTTTGACAAAGTTATGGCTGTTTGAAGTCTGAGAAGGTAATTTTTTGGAATTTGGAAACTGACATGTCAACATGACTTTTGAAAAGTAAACCGAATTTCCGAAGTTTTTCATCTTTGATTACAGAATTATTAAGGACAATAAACAAGGATTAAAATGACTTTGGGAATGTAAATCGGATCAGTTTTTGACAAAGTAATGGCTGTTTGAAGTCTCAGAAAGTAATATTTGGGAATTTGGCAATTTTTTTGTCATTGTGACTTTTGACAAGTAAACCGAATTACTGAAGTTTTTTAACTTTGATTACAGAAATATTAAGGACAATAAGCAACGATCAAAATGACTTTGGAAATGTAAATCGGATAAGTTTTGACAAAGTTATGGCTGTTTGAAGTCTCAGAAGGTAATTTTTTGGAATTTGGAAACTAACATGTCAACATGACTTTTGACAAAAAAAACAAAATCCCGAAGTTTTTCATCTTTGATTACAGAATTATTAAGGACAATAAACAAGGATCAAAATGACTTTGAAAATGTAAATCGGATAAGTTTTGACAAAGGTATGGCTGTTTGAAGTCTCAAAGTTAATTTTTTGGAATTTGGAAACTAACATGTCAACATGACTTTTGACAAAAAAAACAAAAATCCCGAAGTTTTTCATCTTTGATTACAGAATTATTAAGGACAATAAACAAGGATCAAAATGACTTTGAAAATGTAAATCGGATCAGTTTTGACAAAGATATGGCTGTTTGAAGTCTCAGAAGGTAATTTTTTTAGGAATTTGGAAACTGACATGTTAAAATGACTTTTGACAAGTAAACCGAATTTCCAAAGTTTTTCAACTTTGATTACAGAATTATTTAGGACAATAAAAAGCGATCAAAATGACTTTAGAAATGTAAATGTAAAGTAATGGCTGTTTAAAGTTTCAGAAGGAAATTTTTTGGGATTTGGAAACTTACTTGTCAACATGAATTTTGACAAGAAAACTGAATTTCCGAAGTTTTTCAACTTTGATTACAGAATTATTAAGGACAATAAACAAGGATTAAAATGACTTTGGAAATGTAAATCGGATCAGCTTTTGACAAAGTTATGGCTGTTTAAAGTCTCAGAAGGTAATTTTTTGGAATTCGGAAACTAACATGTCAACATGAGTTTTGACAAAAAAACCAAAATCCCGAAGTTTTTCATCTTTGAATACAGAATTATTAAGGACAATAAACAAGGATCAAAATGTCTTTGAAAATGTAAATCGGATCAGTTTTGACAAAGTTATGGCTGTTTGAAGTCTCAGAAGGTAATATTTGGGAGTTTTGCAATTTTTTTGTCATTGTGACTTTTGACAAGTAATCCGAATTACTGAAGTTTTTTAACTTTGATTACAGAAATATTAAGGACAATAAGCAACGATCAAAATGACTTTGGAAATGTAAATCGGATCAGTTTTGACAAAGTTATGACTGTTTGAAGTCTCAGAAGGTAATTTTTTGGAATTTGGAAACTGACATGTTAAAATGACTTTTGACAAGTGAACCGAATTTCCAAAGTTTTTCAACTTTGATTACAGAATTATTTAGGACAATAAGCAACGATCAAAATGACTTTGGAAATGTAAATCGGATCAGTTTTTGACAAAGTTATGGCTGTTTGAAGTCTCAGAAGGTAATTTTTTGGAATTTGGAAACTAACATGTCAACATGACTTTTGACAAAAAAAAATAAAATCCCGAAGTTTTTCATCTTTGATTACAGAATTATTAAGGACAATAAGCAACGATCAAAATGACTTTGGAAATGTAAATCGGATCAGTTTTGACAAAGTTATGACTGTTTGAAGTCTCAGAAGGTAATTTTTTGGAATTTGGAAACTGACATGTTAAAATGACTTTTGACAAGTGAACCGAATTTCCAAAGTTTTTCAACTTTGATTACAGAATTATTTAGGACAATAAACAGCGATCAAAATGACTTTAGAAATGTAAATGTAAAGTTATGGCTGTTTAAAGTCTCAGAAGGAAATTTTTGGGGATTTGGAAACTTACTTGTCAAAATGACTTTTGACAAGAAAACTGAATTTCCGAAGTTTTTCAACTTTGATAACAGAATTATGAAGGACAATAAACAAGGATCAAAATGACTTTGGAAATGTAAATCGGATCAGTTTTTGACAAAGTTATGGCTGTTTGAAGTCTCAGAGTTAATTTTTTGGAATTTGGAAACAAGCATGTCAACATGACTTTTGACAAAAAAGCAAAAATCCAGAAGTTTTTCATCTTTGATTACAGAATTATTCAGGACAATTAACAACGACCAAAATGCCTTTGGAAATGTAAATCGGATCAGTTTTGACAAAGTTATGGCTGTTTAAAGTCTGAGAAGGTAATTTTTGGGGATTTGGAAACTTACTTGTCAACATGAATTTTGACAAGAAAACTGAATTTCCGAAGTTTTTCAACTTTGATTACAGAATTATTAAGGACAATAAACAAGGATTAAAATGACTTTGGAAATGTAAATCGGATCAGTTTTTGACAAAGCTATGGCTGTTTGAAGTCTCAGAAGGTAATTTTTTGGAATTTGGAAACTAACATGTCAACATGACTTTTGACAAAAAAAAATAAAATCCCGAAGTTTTTCATCTTTGATTACAGAATTATTAAGGACAATAAACAAGGATCAAAATGACTTTGAAAATGTAAATCGGATCAATTTTGACAAAGTTATGGCTATTTGAAGTCTCAGAAGGTAATATTTGGGAATTTGGCAATTTTTTTGTCATTGTGACTTTTGACAAGTAAACCGAATTACTGAAGTTTTTTAACTTTGATAACAGAATTATTAAGGACAATAAACAAGGACCAAAATGACTTTGGAAATGTAAATCGGATAAGTTTTTGACAAAGTTATGGCTGTTTGAAGTCTCAGAAGGTAATTTTTGGGGATTTGGAAACTTACTTGTCAACATGAATTTTGACAAGAAAACTGAATTTTCGAAGTTTTTAACTTAGACTACAGAATTATTAAGGACAATAAACAAAGATGAAAATGACTTTGAAAATGTAAATCGGATTAGTTTTGACAAAGCTATGGCTGTTTGAAGTCTCAGGAAGTAATATTTGGGAATTTGGCAATTTTTTTGTCATTGTGACTTTTGACAAGTAAACCGAATTACTGAAGTTTTTTAACTTTGATAACAGAATTATTCAGGACAATTAACAACGACCAAAATGCCTTTGGAAATGTAAATCGGATCAGTTTTGACAAAGTTATGGCTGTTTAAAGTCTGAGAAGGTAATTTTTGGGGATTTGGAAACTTACTTGTCAACATGAATTTTGACAAGAAAACTGAATTTCCGAAGTTTTTTAACTTTGATAACAGAATTATTCAGGACAATTAACAACGACCAAAATGCCTTTGGAAATGTAAATCGGATCAGTTTTGACAAAGTTATGGCTATTTGAAGTCTCAGAAGGTAATATTTGGGAATTTGGCAATTTTTTTGTCATTGTGACTTTTGACAAGTAAACCGAATTACTGAAGTTTTTTAACTTTGATAACAGAATTATTAAGGACATTAAACAAGGATTAAAATGACTTTGGAAATGTAAATCGGATCAGTTTTTGACAAAGATATGGCTGTTTGAAGTCTCAGAAGGTAATTTTTTGGAATTTGGAAACTAACATGTCAACATGACTTTTGACAAAAAAAAATAAAATCCCGAAGTTTTTCATCTTTGATTACAGAATTATTAAGGACAATAAACAAGGATCAAAATGACTTTGAAAATGTAAATCGGATCAATTTTGACAAAGTTATGGCTATTTGAAGTCTCAGATCGTAATATTTGGGAATTTGGCAATTTTTTTGTCATTGTGACTTTTGACAAGTAAACCGAATTACTGAAGTTTTTCATCTTTGATTACAGAATTATTCAGGACAATTAACAACGACCAAAATGCCTTTGGAAATGTAAATCGGATCAGTTTTGACAAAGTTATGGCTGTTTAAAGTCTGAGAAGGTAATTTTTGGGGATTTGGAAACTTACTTGTCAACATGAATTTTGACAAGAAAACTGAATTTCCGAAGTTTTTCAACTTTGATTACAGAATTATTAAGGACAATAAACAAGGATTAAAATGACTTTGGAAATGTAAATCGGATCAGTTTTTGACAAAGCTATGGCTGTTTGAAGTCTCAGAAGGTAATTTTTTGGAATTTGGAAACTAACATGTCAACATGACTTTTGACAAAAAAAAATAAAATCCCGAAGTTTTTCATCTTTGATTACAGAATTATTAAGGACAATAAACAAGAATCAAAATGACTTTGAAAATGTAAATCGGATCAATTTTGACAAAGTTATGGCTATTTGAAGTTTCAGAAGGTAATATTTGGGAATTTGGCAATTTTTTTGTCATTGTGACTTTTGACAAGTAAACCGAATTACTGAAGTTTTTCAACTTTGATTACAGAATTATTTAGGACAATAAAAAGCGATCAAAATGACTTTAGAAATGTAAATGTAAAGTTATGGCTGTTTAAAGTTTCAGAAGGAAATTTTTTGGGATTTGGAAACTTACTTGTCATCATGAATTTTGACAAGAAAACTGAATTTCCGAAGTTTTCAACTTTGATTACAGAATTACTAAGGACAATACACAAGGATTAAAATGACTTTGGAAATGTAAATCGGATCAGCTTTTGACAAAGTTATGGCTGTTTGAAGTCTCAGAAGGTAATATTTGGGAATTTGGCAATTTTTTTGTCATTGTAACTTTTGACAAGTAAACCGAATTACTGAAGTTTTTAAACTTTGATTACAGAAATATTAAGGACAATAAGCAACGATCAAAATGACTTTGGAAATGTAAATCGGATAAGTTTTGACAAAGGTATGGCTGTTTGAAGTCTCAAAGTTAATTTTTTGGAATTTGGAAACTAACATGTCAACATGACTTTTGACAAAAAAAACAAAAATCCCGAAGTTTTTCATCTTTGATTACAGAATTATTAAGGACAATAAACAAGGATCAAAATGACTTTGAAAATGTAAATCGGATCAGTTTTGACAAAGATATGGCTGTTTGAAGTCTCAGAAGGTAATTTTTTTAGGAATTTGGAAACTGACATGTTAAAATGACTTTTGACAAGTAAACCGAATTTCCAAAGTTTTTCAACTTTGATTACAGAATTATTTAGGACAATAAGCAACGATCAAAATGACTTTAGAAATGTAAATGTAAAGTAATGGCTGTTTAAAGTTTCAGAAGGAAATTTTTTGGGATTTGGAAACTTACTTGTCAACATGAATTTTGACAAGAAAACTGAATTTCCGAAGTTTTTCAACTTTGATTACAGAATTATTAAGGACAATAAACAAGGATTAAAATGACTTTGGAAATGTAAATCGGATCAGCTTTTGACAAAGTTATGGCTGTTTAAAGTCTCAGAAGGTAATTTTTTGGAATTCGGAAACTAACATGTCAACATGAGTTTTGACAAAAAAACCAAAATCCCGAAGTTTTTCATCTTTGAATACAGAATTATTAAGGACAATAAACAAGGATCAAAATGTCTTTGAAAATGTAAATCGGATCAGTTTTGACAAAGTTATGGCTGTTTGAAGTCTCAGAAGGTAATATTTGGGAATTTTGCAATTTTTTTGTCATTGTGACTCTTGACAAGTAATCCGAATTGCTGAAGTTTTTTAACTTTGATTACAGAAATATTAAGGACAATAAGCAACGATCAAAATGACTTTGGAAATGTAAATCGGATCAGTTTTGACAAAGTTATGACTGCTTGAAGTCTCAGAAGGTAATTTTTTGGAATTTGGAAACTGACATGTCAAAATGACTTTTGACAAGTGAACCGAATTTCCAAAGTTTTTCAACTTTGATTACAGAATTATTTAGGACAATAAGCAACGATCAAAATGACTTTGGAAATGTAAATCGGATCAGTTTTTGACAAAGTTATGGCTGTTTGAAGTCTCAGAAGGTAATTTTTTGGAATTTGGAAACTAACATGTCAACATGACTTTTGACAAAAAAAAATAAAATCCCGAAGTTTTTCATCTTTGATTACAGAATTATTAAGGACAATAAGCAACGATCAAAATGACTTTGGAAATGTAAATCGGATCAGTTTTGACAAAGTTATGACTGTTTGAAGTCTCAGAAGGTAATTTTTTGGAATTTGGAAACTGACATGTTAAAATGACTTTTGACAAGTGAACCGAATTTCCAAAGTTTTTCAACTTTGATTACAGAATTATTTAGGACAATAAACAGCGATCAAAATGACTTTAGAAATGTAAATGTAAAGTTATGGCTGTTTAAAGTCTCAGAAGGAAATTTTTGGGGATTTGGAAACTTACTTGTCAAAATGACTTTTGACAAGAAAACTGAATTTCCGAAGTTTTTCAACTTTGATAACAGAATTATGAAGGACAATAAACAAGGATCAAAATGACTTTGGAAATGTAAATCGGATCAGTTTTTGACAAAGTTATGGCTGTTTGAAGTCTCAGAGTTAATTTTTTGGAATTTGGAAACAAGCATGTCAACATGACTTTTGACAAAAAAGCAAAAATCCAGAAGTTTTTCATCTTTGATTACAGAATTATTCAGGACAATTAACAACGACCAAAATGCCTTTGGAAATGTAAATCGGATCAGTTTTGACAAAGTTATGGCTGTTTAAAGTCTGAGAAGGTAATTTTTGGGGATTTGGAAACTTACTTGTCAACATGAATTTTGACAAGAAAACTGAATTTCCGAAGTTTTTCAACTTTGATTACAGAATTATTAAGGACAATAAACAAGGATTAAAATGACTTTGGAAATGTAAATCGGATCAGTTTTTGACAAAGCTATGGCTGTTTGAAGTCTCAGAAGGTAATTTTTTGGAATTTGGAAACTAACATGTCAACATGACTTTTGACAAAAAAAAATAAAATCCCGAAGTTTTTCATCTTTGATTACAGAATTATTAAGGACAATAAACAAGGATCAAAATGACTTTGAAAATGTAAATCGGATCAATTTTGACAAAGTTATGGCTATTTGAAGTCTCAGAAGGTAATATTTGGGAATTTGGCAATTTTTTTGTCATTGTGACTTTTGACAAGTAAACCGAATTACTGAAGTTTTTTAACTTTGATAACAGAATTATTAAGGACAATAAACAAGGACCATAATGACTTTGGAAATGTAAATCGGATAAGTTTTTGACAAAGTTATGGCTGTTTGAAGTCTCAGAAGGTAATTTTTGGGGATTTGGAAACTAACTTGTCAACATGAATTTTGACAAGAAAACTGAATTTTCGAAGTTTTTAACTTAGACTACAGAATTATTAAGGACAATAAACAAAGATGAAAATGACTTTGAAAATGTAAATCGGATCAGTTTTGACAAAGCTATGGCTGTTTAAAGTCTCAGAAGGTAATTTTTGGGGATTTGGAAACTAACTTGTCAATATGAATTTTGACAAGAAAACTGAATTTTCGAAGTTGTTTAACTTTGATTACAGAATTATTAAGGACAATTAACAAGGATCAAAATGACTTTGAAAATGTAAATCGGATCAGTTTTGACCAAGTTATGGCTGTTTGAAGTCTCAGAAGGTAATATTTTGGAATTTGGCAATTTTTTTGTCATTGTGAGTTTTGACAAGTAAACCGAATTACTGAAGTTTTTAACTTTGATTTCAAAAATATTAAGGACAATAAGCAACGATCAAAATGACTTTGAAAATGTAAATCGGATCAGTTTTGACAAAGTTATGGCTGTTTGAAGTCTCAGAAGGTAATTTTTTGGAATTTGGAAACTGACATTTTAAAATGACTTTTGACAAGTAAACGGAATTTCCAAAGTTTTTCAACTTTGATTACAGAATTATTTAGGACAATAAACAGTGATCAAAATGTCTTTAGAAATGAAAATGTAAAGTTATGGCTGTTTAAAGTCTCAGAAGGAAATTTTTGGGGATTTGGAAACTTACTTTTCAACATGACTTTTGACAAGAAAACTGAATTTCCGAAGTTTTTCAACTTTGATTACAGAATTATTAAGGACAATAAACAAGGATCAAAATGACTTTGGAAATGTAAATCGGATCAGTTTTTGACAAAGTTATGGCTGTTTGAAGTCTCAAAGTTAATTTTTTGGAATTTGGAAACTAACATGTCAACATGACTTTTGACAAAAAAACCAAAATCCCAAAGTTTTTAATCTTTAATTACAGAATTATTAAGGACAATTAACAACGACCAAAATGACATTGGAAATGTAAATCGGACCAGTTTTGACAAAGTTATGGCTGTTTAAAGTCTCAGAAGGTAATTTTTGGGGATTTGGAAACTAACTTGTCAACATGAATTTTGACAAGAAAACTGAATTTCCGAAGTTTTTCAACTTTGATTACAGATTTATTCAGGACAATAAACAAGGATTAAAATGACTTTGGAAATGTAAATCGGATCAGTTTTTGACAAAGTTATGGCTGTTTGAAGTCTCAGAAGGTAATTTTTTGGAATTTGGAAACTTACTTGTCAACATGATTTTTGACAAGAAAACTGAATTTCCGAAGTTTTTCAACTTTGTTTACAGAATTATTCAGGACAATAAACAAGGATTAAAATGACTTTGGAAATGTAAATCGGATCAGTTTTTGACAAAGTTATGGCTGTCTGAAGTCTCAGAAGGTAATTTTTTGGAATTTGGAAACTAACAGTCAACATGACTTTTGATAAAAAAACCAAAATCCCGAAGTTTTTCATCTTTGATTACAGAATTATTAAGGACAATAAACAAGGATCAAAATGACATTGAAAATGTAAATCGGATCAGTTTTGACAAAATTATGGCTGTTTGAAGTCTCAGAAGGTAATATTTGGGAATTTGGCAATTTTTTGTCATTGTGACTTTTGACAAGTAAACCGAATTACTGAAGTTTTTTAACTTTGATTACAGAAATATTAAGGACATTAAACAAGGATCAAAATGTCTTTGGAAATGTTAATCGGATCAGTTTTGACAAAGTTATGGCTGTTTGAAGTCTCAGAAGGTAATTTTTTGGAATTTGGAAACTGACATGTTATAATGACTTTTGACAATGAAACCGAATTTGTAAAGTTTTTCAACTTTAATTACAGAATTATTTAGGACAATAAACAGCGATCAAAATGACTTTAGAAATGTAAGTCGGATCAGTTTTGACAAAATAATGGCTGTTTGAAGTCTCAGAAGGTTATTTTTGGGAATTTGGCAACTATTTTTTCATTATGACTTTTGACATGTAAACTGAATCTCCGAAGTTTTTCAACTTTGATTACAGAATTATTAAGGACAATAAACAAGGATCAAAATGACTTTGGAAATGTAAATCGGATCAGTTTTTGACAAAGTTATGGCTGTTTGAAGTCTCAAAGTTAATTTTTTGGAATTTGGAAACTAACATGTCAACATGACTTTTGACAAAAAAACCAAAATCCCAAAGTTTTTAATCTTTTATTACAGAATTATTAAGGACAATTAACAACGACCAAAATGACATTGGAAATGTAAATCGGACCAGTTTTGACAAAGTTATGGCTGTTTAAAGTCTCAGAAGGTAATTTTTGGGGATTTGGAAACTAACTTGTCAACATGAATTTTGACAAGAAAACTGAATTTCCGAAGTTTTTCAACTTTGATTACAGATTTATTCAGGACAATAAACAAGGATTAAAATGACTTTGGAAATGTAAATCGGATCAGTTTTTGATAAAGTTATGGCTGTTTGAAGTCTCAGAAGGTAATTTTTTGGAATTTGGAAACTTACTTGTCAACATGATTTTTGACAAGAAAACTGAATTTCCGAAGTATTTCAACTTTGTTTACAGAATTATTCAGGACAATAAACAAGGATTAAAATGACTTTGGAAATGTAAATCGGATCAGTTTTTGACAAAGTTATGGCTGTCTGAAGTCTCAGAAGGTAATTTTTTGGAATTTGGAAACTAACATGTCAACATGACTTTTGATAAAAAAACCAAAATCCCGAAGTTTTTCATCTTTGATTACAGAATTATTAAGGACAATAAACAAGGATCAAAATGACATTGAAAATGTAAATCGGATCAGTTTTGACAAAATTATGGCTGTTTGAAGTCTCAGAAGGTAATATTTGGGAATTTGGCAATTTTTTGTCATTGTGACTTTTGACAAGTAAACCGAATTACTGAAGTTTTTTAACTTTGATTACAGAAATATTAAGGACAATAAACAAGGATCAAAATGTCTTTGGAAATGTTAATCGGATCAGTTTTGACAAAGTTATGGCTGTTTGAAGTCTCAGAAGGTAATTTTTTGGAATTTGGAAACTGACATGTTATAATGACTTTTGACAATGAAACCGAATTTGTAAAGTTTTTCAACTTTAATTACAGAATTATTTAGGACAATAAACAGCGATCAAAATGACTTTAGAAATGTAAGTCGGATCAGTTTTGACAAAATAATGGCTGTTTGAAGTCTCAGAAGGTTATTTTTGGGAATTTGGCAACTATTTTTTCATTATGACTTTTGACATGTAAACTGAATCTCCGAAGTTTTTCAACTTTGATTACAGAATTATTAAGGACAATAAACAACGATCAAAATGACTTTGGAAATGTAAATCGGATCAGTTTTGACAAAGTTATGGCTGTTTGAAGTCTGAGAAGGTAATTTTTTGGAATTTGGAAACTGACATGTTAACATGACTTTTGACAAGAAAACCGAATTTCCGAAGCTTTTCATCTTCGATTACAGAATTATTAAGGACAATAAACAACGATCAAAATGACTTTGAAAATGTAAATCGGATCAGTTTTGACAAAGCTTAGGCTGTTTAAAGTCTCAGAAGGTAATTTTTGGGGATTTGGAAACTAACTTGTTAACATGAATTTTGACAAGAAAACTGAATTTTCGAAGTTCTTTAACTTTGATTACAGTATCATTAAGGACAATAAACAAAGATCAAAATGACTTTGGAACAGTAAATCGGATCAGTTTTGACAAAGTTATGGCTGTTTGAAGTCTCAGAAGGTAATTTTGGGGAATTTGGCAACTATTTTGTCATTGTGACTTTTGACAAGTTAACCGAATTACTGAAGTTTTTTAACTTTCATAACAGAATTACTAAGGACAATAAGCAACGATCAAAATGACTTTGGAAATGTAAATCGGATCAGTTTTGACAAAGTTATGGCAGTTTGAAGTTTCAAAAGGTAAAATTTTGATCTGAATTTGGAAACTGACATGTCAACATGACTTTTGACAAGAAAACCGAATTTCCGAAGTTTTTCGACTTTGATTACAGAATTATTAAGGACAATAAACAAGGATCAAAATGTCTTTGGAAATGTAAATCGGATCAGTTTTGACAAAGTTATGGCTGTTTAAAGTCTCAGAAGGTAATTTTTTGGAATTTTTCAACTAACTTGTCAACATGAATTTTGACAAGAAAACTGAATTTCCGAAATTTTTCAACTTTGATTACAGAATTATTAAGGACAAAAAACAAGGATCAAAATGTCTTTGGAAATGTAAATCGGATCAGTTTTGACAAAGTTATGGCTGTTTGAAGTCTCAGAAGGTAATTTTTTGGAATTTAGAAACTAACATGTCAACATGACTTTTGACAAAAAAAAACAAAATACCGAAGTTTTTCATCTTTGATTACAGAATTATTAAGGACAATAAACAAGGATCAAAATGACTTTGCAAATGTAAATCGGATCAGTTTTGACAAAGTTATGCCTGTTTGAAGTCTCAGAAGGTAATATTTGGGAATTTGGCAATTTTTTTGTCATTGTGACTTTTGGCAAGTAAACCGAATTACTGAAGTTTTTCATCTTTGTTTACAGAATTATTAAGGACAATAAACAACGATCAAAATGACTTTGGAAATGTAAATCGGATCAGTTTTGACAAAGTTATGGCTGTTTGAAGTCTCAGAAGGTAATTTTTTGGAATTTGGAAACTGACATGTCAACATGACTTTTGACAAGTAAACCGAATTTCCAAAGTTTTTCAACTTTGATTACAGAATTACTAAGGACAATTAACAACGATCAAAATGACTTTGGAAATGTAAATCGGATCAGTTTTTGACAAAGTTATGGCTGTTTGAAGTCTCAGAAGGTAATTTTTTGGAATTTGGAAACTAACTTGTCATTATGACTTTTGACAAAAAAAACAAAATCCCGAAGATTTTCATCTTTGATTACAGAATTATTAAGGACAATAAACAAGGATCAAAATGACTTGGAAAATGTAAATCGGATCAGTTTTGACAAAGTTATGGCTGTTTGAAGTCTCAGAAGGTAATATTTGGGAATTTGGCAATTTTTTTGTCATTGTGACTTTTGGCAAGTAAACCGAATTACTGAAGTTTTTCATCTTTGATTACAGAATTATTAAGGACAATAAACAACGATCAAAATGACTTTAGAAATGTAAGTCGGATCAGTTTTGACAAAGTTATGGCTGTTTGAAGTCTCAGAAGGTAATTTTTTGGAATTTGGAAACTGACATGTCAACATGACTTTTGACAAGTAAACCGAATTTCCAAAGTTTTTCAACTTTGATTACAGAATTACTAAGGACAATAAGCAACGATGAAAATGGCTTTGGAAATGTAAATCGGATCAGTTTAGACAAAGTTATGGCTCTTTGAAGTCTCACAAGGTAATTTTAAGAAGTTTGGCAACTATTTTATCAATATGACTTTTGACAAGTAAACCGATTTTACGAATTTTTTTTTAACTTTAATTACAGAATTATTAAGGACAATAAACAACGATCAAAATGACTTTGGAAATGTAAATCGGATCAGTTTTGACAAAGGTATGGCTGTTTAAAGTCTCAGAAGATAATTTTTGGAGATTTCGAACTAACTTGACAACATGACTTTTGACAAGAAAACTGAATTTCTAAAGTTTTACAACTTTGATTACAGAATTTTTAAGGACAATAAACAACGATGAAAATGACTTTGGAAATATAAATCGGATCAGTTTTGACAAAGTTATGCCTGTTTAAAGTCTCAGAAAGTAACTTTTGGGGATTTGGAAACTAACGTGTCAACATGACTTTTGACAAGTAATTCGAATTTGTGGAGTTTTTCATCATTGATTACAGAATTACTAAGGACAATTAACAAGGATCAAAATGATTTTGAAAATGTAAATCGGATCAGTTTTGACAAAGTTATGGCTGTTTGAAGTCTCAGAAGGTAATTTATGGGGATTTGGAAACTTACTTGTCAACATGAGTTTTGACAAGAAAACTGAATTTCCGAAGTTTTTCAACTTTGATTACAGAATTATTAAGGACATAAAACAAGGATTAAAATGACTTTGGAAATGTAAATCGGATCAGTTTTTGACTAAGTTATGGCTGTTTGAAGTCTCAGAAGGTAATTTTTTGGAATTTGGAAACTTACATGTCAACATGACTTTTGACAAAAAAACCAAAATCCCGAAGTTTTTCATCTTTGATTACAGAATTATTAAGGACAATAAACAAAGATCAAAATGAATTTGAAAATGTAAATCGGATCAGTTTTGACAAAGTAATGGCTGTTTGAAGTCTCAGAAAGTAATATTTGGGAATTTGGCAATTTTTTTGTCATTGTGACTTTTGACAAGTAAACCGAATTACTGAAGTTTTTTAACTTTGATTACAGAAATATTAAGGACAATAAAAAGCGATCAAAATGACTTAAGAAATGTAAATGTAAAGTTATGGCTGTTTAAAGTTTCAGAAGGAAATTTTTGGGGATTTGAAAACTTACTTGTCAACATGAATTTTGACAAGAAAACTGAATTTCCGAAGTTTTACAACTTTGATTACAGAAATATTAAGGACAATAAACGCAGATCAAAATGACTTTGGAAATGTAAATCGGATCAGTTTTGACAAAGTTATGGCTGTTTGAAGATTGAGAAGGTAATTTTTTGGAATTTGGAAACTGACATGTCAACATGACTTTTGAAAAGTAAACCGAATTTCCGAAGTTTTTCATCTTTGATTACAGAATTATTAAGGACAATAAACAAGGATTAAAATGACTTTGGGAATGTAAATCGGATCAGTTTTTGACAAAGTAATGGCTGTTTGAAGTCTCAGAAAGTAATATTTGGGAATTTGGCAATTTTTTTGTCATTGTGACTTTTGACAAGTAAACCGAATTACTGAAGTTTTTTAACTTTGATTACAGAAATATTAAGGACAATAAGCAACGATCAAAATGACTTTGGAAATGTAAATCGGATAAGTTTTGACAAAGTTATGGCTGTTTGAAGTCTCAGAAGGTAATTTTTTGGAATTTGGAAACTAACATGTCAACATGACTTTTGACAAAAAAAACAAAATCCCGAAGTTTTTCATCTTTGATTACAGAATTATTAAGGACAATAAACAAGGATCAAAATGACTTTGAAAATGTAAATCGGATCAGTTTTGACAAAGATATGGCTGTTTGAAGTCTCAGAAGGTAATTTTTTGGAATTTGGAAACTAACATGTCAACATGACTTTTGACAAAAAAAACAAAATCCCGAAGTTTTTCATCTTTGATTACAGAATTATTAAGGACAATAAACAAGGATCAAAATGACTTTGAAAATGTAAATCGGATCAGTTTTGACAAAGATATGGCTGTTTGAAGTCTCAGAAGGTAATTTTTTTAGGAATTTGGAAACTGACATGTTAAAATGACTTTCGACAAGTAAACCGAATTTCCAAAGTTTTTCAACTTTGATTACAGAATTATTTAGGACAATAAAAAGCGATCAAAATGACTTTAGAAATGTAAATGTAAAGTAATGGCTGTTTAAAGTTTCAGAAGCAAATTTTTGGGGATTTGGAAACTTACTTGTCAACATGAATTTTGACAAGAAAACTGAATTTCCGAAGTTTTTCAACTTTGATTACAGAATTATTAAGGACAATAAACAAGGATTAAAATGACTTTGGAAATGTAAATCGGATCAGCTTTTGACAAAGTTATGGCTGTTTAAAGTCTCAGAAGGTAATTTTTTGGAATTCGGAAACTAACATGTCAACATGAGTTTTGACAAAAAAACCAAAATCCCGAAGTTTTTCATCTTTGATTACAGAATTATTAAGGACAATAAACAAGGATCAAAATGTCTTTGAAAATGTAAATCGGATCAGTTTTGACAAAGTTATGGCTGTTTGAAGTCTCAGAAGGTAATATTTGGGAATTTGGCAATTTTTTTGTCATTGTGACTTTTGACAAGTAATCCGAATTACTGAAGTTTTTTAACTTTGATTACAGAAATATTAAGGACAATAAGCAACGATCAAAATGACTTTGGAAATGTAAATCGGATAAGTTTTGACAAAGTTATGGCTGTTTGAAGTCTCAGAAGGTAATTTTTTGGAATTTGGAAACTGACATGTTAACATGAATTTTGACAAGTAAACCGAATTTCCAAAGTTTTTCAACTTTGATTACAGAATTATTTAGGACAATAAAAAGCGATCAAAATGACTTTAGAAATGTAAATGTAAAGTTATGGCTGTTTAAAGTTTCAGAAGGAAATTTTTTGGGATTTGGAAACTTACTTGTCATCATGAATTTTGACAAGAAAACTGAATTTCCGAAGTTTTTCAACTTTGATTACAGAATTACTAAGGACAATACACAAGGATTAAAATGCCTTTGGAAATGTAAATCGGATCAGCTTTTGACAAAGTTATGGCTGTTTGAAGTCTCAGTAGGTAATATTTGGGAATTTGGCAATTTTTTTGTCATTGTAACTTTTGACAAGTAAACCGAATTACTGAAGTTTTTTAACTTTGATTACAGAAATATTAAGGACAATAAGCAACGATCAAAATGACTTTGGAAATGTAAATCGGATAAGTTTTGACAAAGGTATGGCTGTTTGAAGTCTCAAAGTTAATTTTTTGGAATTTGGAAACTAACATGTCAACATGACTTTTGACAAAAAAAAACAAAAATCCCGAAGTTTTTCATCTTTGATTACAGAATTATTAAGGACAATAAACAAGGATCAAAATGACTTTGAAAATGTAAATCGGATCAGTTTTGACAAAGATATGGCTGTTTGAAGTCTCAGAAGGTAATTTTTTTAGGAATTTGGAAACTGACATGTTAAAATGACTTTTGACAAGTAAACCGAATTTCCAAAGTTTTTCAACTTTGATTACAGAATTATTTAGGACAATAAAAAGCGATCAAAATGACTTTAGAAATGTAAATGTAAAGTAATGGCTGTTTAAAGTTTCAGAAGGAAATTTTTTGGGATTTGGAAACTTACTTGTCAACATGAATTTTGACAAGAAAACTGAATTTCCGAAGTTTTTCAACTTTGATTACAGAATTATTAAGGACAATAAACAAGGATTAAAATGACTTTGGAAATGTAAATCGGATCAGCTTTTGACAAAGTTATGGCTGTTTAAAGTCTCAGAAGGTAATTTTTTGGAATTCGGAAACTAACATGTCAACATGAGTTTTGACAAAAAAAACAAAATCCCGAAGTTTTTCATCTTTGAATACAGAATTATTAAGGACAATAAACAAGGATCAAAATGTCTTTGAAAATGTAAATCGGATCAGTTTTGACAAAGTTATGGCTGTTTGAAGTCTCAGAAGGTAATATTTGGGAATTTTGCAATTTTTTTGTCATTGTGACTTTTGACAAGTAATCCGAATTACTGAAGTTTTTTAACTTTGATTACAGAAATATTAAGGACAATAAGCAACGATCAAAATGACTTTGGAAATGTAAATCGGATCAGTTTTGACAAAGTTATGACTGTTTGAAGTCTCAGAAGGTAATTTTTTGGAATTTGGAAACTGACATGTTAAAATGACTTTTGACAAGTGAACCGAATTTCCAAAGTTTTTCAACTTTGATTACAGAATTATTTAGGACAATAAACAGCGATCAAAATGACTTTAGAAATGTAAATGTAAAGTTATGGCTGTTTAAAGTCTCAGAAGGAAATTTTTGGGGATTTGGAAACTTACTTGTCAAAATGACTTTTGACAAGAAAACTGAATTTCCGAAGTTTTTCAACTTTGATAACAGAATTATGAAGGACAATAAACAAGGATCAAAATGACTTTGGAAATGTAAATCGGATCAGTTTTTGACAAAGTTATGGCTGTTTGAAGTCTCAGAGTTAATTTTTTGGAATTTGGAAACAAGCATGTCAACATGACTTTTGACAAAAAAGCAAAAATGCAGAAGTTTTTCATCTTTGATTACAGAATTATTCAGGACAATTAACAACGACCAAAATGCCTTTGGAAATGTAAATCGGATCAGTTTTGACAAAGTTATGGCTGTTTAAAGTCTGAGAAGGTAATTTTTGGGGATTTGGAAACTTACTTGTCAACATGAATTTTGACAAGAAAACTGAATTTCCGAAGTTTTTCAACTTTGATTACAGAATTATTAAGGACAATAAACAAGGATTAAAATGACTTTGGAAATGTAAATCGGATCAGTTTTTGACAAAGTTATGGCTGTTTGAAGTCTCAGAAGGTAATTTTTTGGAATTTGGAAACTAACATGTCAACATGACTTTTGACAAAAAAAAATAAAATCCCGAAGTTTTTCATCTTTGATTACAGAATTATTAAGGACAATAAACAAGGATCAAAATGACTTTGAAAATGTAAATCGGATCAATTTTGACAAAGTTATGGCTATTTGAAGTCTCAGAAGGTAATATTTGGGAATTTGGCAATTTTTTTGTCATTGTGTTTTTTGACAAGTAAACCGAATTAGTGAAGTTTTTTAACTTTGATAACAGAATTATTAAGGACAATAAACAAGTACCAAAATTACTTTGGAAATGTAAATCGGATCAGATTTTGACAAAGTTATGGCTGTTTGAAGTCTCAGAAGGTAATTTTTTGGAATTTGGAAACTAACTTGTCAACATGAATTTTGACAAGAAAACTGAATTTCCGAAGTTTTTCAAATTTGATTACAGAATTATTCAGGACAATAAACAAGGATCAAAATGACTTTGGAAATGTAAATCGGATCAGTTTTTGACAAAGTTATGGCTGTTTAAAGTCTCAAAATGTAATTTTTTAGAATTTGGAAACTAATGTGTCAACATGACTTTTGACAAAAAAAACAAAATCCCGAAGTTTTTCATCTTTGATTACAGAATTATTAAGGACAATAAACAAGGATCAAAATGAATTTGAAAATGTAAATCGGATCAGTTTTGACAAAGTTATGGCTGTTTGAAGTCTCAGAAGGTAATATTTGGGAATTTGGAAACTAACTTGTCAACATGAATTTTGACAAGAAAACTGAATTTCCGAATTTTTTCAACTTTGATTACAGATTTTGACAAAGTTATGGCTGTTTGAAGTCTCAGAAGGTAATTTTTTGGAATTTGGAAACTAACTTGTCAACATAAATTTTGACAAGAAAACTGAATTTCCGAATTTTTTCAACTTTGATTACAGAATTATTAAAGACAATAAACAACGATCAAAAAGACTTTGGAAATGTAAATCGGATCAGTTTTGACAAAGTTATGGCTGTTTGAAGTCTCAGAAGGTAATTTTTTGGAATTTGGAAACTAACATGTCAACATGACTTTTGACAAAAAAACCAAAATTCCGAAGTTTTTCATCTTTGATTACAGAATTACTAAGGACAATAAACAAGGATCAAAATGACTTTGAAAATGTAAATCGGATCAGTTTTGACAAAGTTATGGCTGTTTGAAGTCTCAGAAGGTAATATTTGGGAATTTGGCAATTTTTTGTCGTTGTGACTTTTCACAAGTAAACCGAATTACTGAAGTTTTTTAACTTTGATTACAGAAATATTAAGGACAATAAGCAACGATCAAAATGACTTTGGAAATGTAAATCGAATCATTTTTGACAAAGTTATGGCTGTTTGAAGTCTTAGAAGGTAATTTTTTGGAATTTGGAAACTGCCATGTTATAATGACTTTTGAAAAGTAAACCGAATTTCCAAAGTTTTTCAACTTTGATAACAGAATTATTTAGGACAATAAACAGCGATCAAAATGACTTTGGAAATGTAAATCGGATCAGTTTTGACAAAGTAATGTCTGTTTGAAGTCTCAGAAGGTAATATTTGGGAATTTGGCAATTTTTTTGTCATTGTGACTTTTGACAAGTAAACCGAATTACTGAAGTTTTTTAACTTTGATAACAGAATTATTAAGGACAATAAACAAGGACCAAAATGACTTTGAAAATGTAAATCGGATATGTTTTTGACAAAGTTATGGCTGTTTGAAGTCTCAGAAGGTAATTTTTGGGGATTTGGAAACTAACTTGTCAACATGAATTTTGACAAGAAAACTGAATTTTCGAAGTTTTTAACTTAGACTACAGAATTATTAAGGACAATAAACAAAGATGAAAATGACTTTGAAAATGTAAATCGGATCAGTTTTGACAAAGCTATGGCTGTTTAAAGTCTCAGAAGGAAATTTTTGGGGATTTGGAAACTAACTTGTCAACATGAATTTTGACAAGAAAACTGAATTTTCGAAGTTCTTTAACTTTGATTACAGAATTATTAAGGACAATTAACACGGATCAAAATGACTTTGAAAACGTAAATCGGATCAGTTTTGACAAAGTTATGGCTGTTTGAAGTCTCAGAAGGTAATATTTTGGAATTTGGCAATTTTTTTGTCATTGTGAGTTTTGACAAGTAAACCGAATTACTGAAGTTTTTAACTTTGATTACAGAAATATTAAGGACAATAAGCAACGATCAAAATGACTTTGGAAATGTAAATCGGATCAATTTTGACAAAGTTATGGCTGTTTGAAGTCTCAGAAGGTAATTTATTGGTATTTGGAAACTGACATGTTAAAATGACTTTTGACAAGTAAACGGAATTTCCAAAGTTTTTCAACTTTGATTACAGAATTATTTAGGACAATAAACAGTGATCAAAATGTCTTTAGAAATGAAAATGTAAAGTTATGGCTGTTTAAAGTCTCAGAAGGAAATTTTTGGGGATTTGGAAACTTACTTGTCAACATGAATTTTGACAAGAAAACTGAATTTCCGAAGTTTTTCAACTTTGATTACAGAATTATTCAGGACAATAAACAAGGATTAAAATGACTTTGGAAATGTAAATCGGATCAGTTTTTGACAAAGTTATGGCTGTCTGAAATCTCAGAAGGTAATTTTTTGGAATTTGGAAACTAACATGTCAACATGACTTTTGATAAAAAAACCAAAATCCCGAAGTTTTTCATCTTTGATTACAGAATTATTAAGGACAATAAACAAGGATCAAAATGACATTGAAAATGTAAATCGGATCAGTTTTGACAAAATTATGGCTGTTTGAAGTCTCAGAAGGTAGTATTTGGGAATTTGGCAATTTTTTGTCATTGTGACTTTTGACAAGAAAACCGAATTACTGAAGTTTTTTAACTTTGATTACAGAAATATTAAGGACAATAAACAAGGATCAAAATGTCTTTGGAAATGTAAATCGGATCAGTTTTGACAAAATTATGGCTGTTTGAAGTCTCAGAAGGTAATTTTTTGGAATTTGGAAACTGACATGTTATAATGACTTTTGACAATGAAACCGAATTTGTAAAGTTTTTCAACTTTAATTACAGAATTATTTAGGACAATAAACAGCGATCAAAATGACTTTAGAAATGTAAGTCGGATCAGTTTTGACAAAATAATGGCTGTTTGAAGTCTCAGAAGGTTATTTTGGGAATTTGGCAACTATTTTTTCATTATGACTTTTGACATGTAAACTGAATCTCCGAAGTTTTTCAACTTTGATTACAGAATTATTAAGGACAATAAACAACGATCAAAATGACTTTGGAAATATAAATCGGATCAGTTTTGACAAAGTTTGGTTGTTTGAAGTCTGAGAAGGTAATTTTTGGAATTTGGAAACTGACATGTCAACATGACTTTTGACAAGAAAACCGAATTTCCGAAGCTTTTCATCTTCGATTACAGAATTATAAAGGACAATAAACAACGATCAAAATGACTTTGAAAATGTAAATCGGATCAGTTTTGACAAAGCTTAGGCTGTTTAAAGTCTCAGAAGGTAATTTTTGGGGATTTGGAAACTAACTTGTTAACATGAATTTTGACAAGAAAACTGAATTTTCGAAGTTCTTTAACTTTGATTACAGTATCATTAAGGACAATAAACAAAGATCAAAATGACTTTGGAACAGTAAATCGGATCAGTTTTGACAAAGTTATGGCTGTTTGAAGTCTCAGAAGGTAATTTTGGGGAATTTGGCAACTATTTTGTCATTGTGACTTTTGACAAGTTAACCGAATTACTGAAGTTTTTTAACTTTGATAACATAATTACTAAGGACAATAAGCAACGATCAAAATGACTTTGGAAATGTAAATCGGATCAGTTTTGACAAAGTTATGGCAGTTTGAAGTTTCAAAAGGTAAAATTTTGATCTGAATTTGGAAACTGACATGTCAACATGACTTTTGACAAGAAAACCGAATTTCCGAAGTTTTTCGACTTTGATTACAGAATTATTAAGGACAATAAACAAGGATCAAAATGTCTTTGGAAATGTAAATCGGATCAGTTTTGACAAAGTTATGGCTGTTTAAAGTCTCAGAAGGTAATTTTTTGGAATTTTTCAACTAACTTGTCAACATGAATTTTGACAAGAAAACTGAATTTCCGAAGTTTTTCAACTTTGATTACAGAATTATTAAGGACAAAAAACAAGGATCAAAATGTCTTTGGAAATGTAAATCGGATCAGTTTTGACAAAGTTATGGCTGTTTGAAGTCTCAGAAGGTAATTTTTTGGAATTTAGAAACTAACATGTCAACATGACTTTTGAAAAAAAAAAACAAAATACCGAAGTTTTTCATCTTTGATTACAGAATTATTAAGGACAATAAACAAGGGTCAAAATGACTTTGCAAATGTAAATCGGATCAGTTTTGACAAAGTTATGCCTGTTTGAAGTCTCAGAAGGTCATATTTAGAAATTTGGCAATTTTTTGTCATTGTGACTTTTGACAAGTAAACCGAATTACTGAAGTTTTTTAACTTTGATTACAGAAATATTAAGCACAATAAGCAACGATCAAAATGTCTTTGGACTACAGAATTATTAAGGACAATAAACAAAGATGAAAATGACTTTGAAAATGTAAATCGGATCAGTTTTGACAAAGCTATGGCTGTTTAAAGTCTCAGAAGGAAATTTTTGGGGATTTGGAAACTAACTTGTCAACATGAATTTTGACAAGAAAACTGAATTTTCGAAGTTCTTTAACTTTGATTACAGAATTATTAAGGACAATTAACACGGATCAAAATGACTTTGAAAACGTAAATCGGATCAGTTTTGACAAAGTTATGGCTGTTTGAAGTCTCAGAAGGTAATATTTTGGAATTTGGCAATTTTTTTGTCATTGTGAGTTTTGACAAGTAAACCGAATTACTGAAGTTTTTAACTTTGATTACAGAAATATTAAGGACAATAAGCAACGATCAAAATGACTTTGGAAATGTAAATCGGATCAATTTTGACAAAGTTATGGCTGTTTGAAGTCTCAGAAGGTAATTTATTGGTATTTGGAAACTGACATGTTAAAATGACTTTTGACAAGTAAACGGAATTTCCAAAGTTTTTCAACTTTGATTACAGAATTATTTAGGACAATAAACAGTGATCAAAATGTCTTTAGAAATGAAAATGTAAAGTTATGGCTGTTTAAAGTCTCAGAAGGAAATTTTTGGGGATTTGGAAACTTACTTGTCAACATGAATTTTGACAAGAAAACTGAATTTCCGAAGTTTTTCAACTTTGATTACAGAATTATTCAGGACAATAAACAAGGATTAAAATGACTTTGGAAATGTAAATCGGATCAGTTTTTGACAAAGTTATGGCTGTCTGAAATCTCAGAAGGTAATTTTTTGGAATTTGGAAACTAACATGTCAACATGACTTTTGATAAAAAAACCAAAATCCCGAAGTTTTTCATCTTTGATTACAGAATTATTAAGGACAATAAACAAGGATCAAAATGACATTGAAAATGTAAATCGGATCAGTTTTGACAAAATTATGGCTGTTTGAAGTCTCAGAAGGTAGTATTTGGGAATTTGGCAATTTTTTGTCATTGTGACTTTTGACAAGAAAACCGAATTACTGAAGTTTTTTAACTTTGATTACAGAAATATTAAGGACAATAAACAAGGATCAAAATGTCTTTGGAAATGTAAATCGGATCAGTTTTGACAAAATTATGGCTGTTTGAAGTCTCAGAAGGTAATTTTTTGGAATTTGGAAACTGACATGTTATAATGACTTTTGACAATGAAACCGAATTTGTAAAGTTTTTCAACTTTAATTACAGAATTATTTAGGACAATAAACAGCGATCAAAATGACTTTAGAAATGTAAGTCGGATCAGTTTTGACAAAATAATGGCTGTTTGAAGTCTCAGAAGGTTATTTTTGGGAATTTGGCAACTATTTTTTCATTATGACTTTTGACATGTAAACTGAATCTCCGAAGTTTTTCAACTTTGATTACAGAATTATTAAGGACAATAAACAACGATCAAAATGACTTTGGAAATATAAATCGGATCAGTTTTGACAAAGTTATGGCTGTTTGAAGTCTGAGAAGGTAATTTTTTGGAATTTGGAAACTGACATGTCAACATGACTTTTGACAAGAAAACCGAATTTCCGAAGCTTTTCATCTTCGATTACAGAATTATAAAGGACAATAAACAACGATCAAAATGACTTTGAAAATGTAAATCGGATCAGTTTTGACAAAGCTTAGGCTGTTTAAAGTCTCAGAAGGTAATTTTTGGGGATTTGGAAACTAACTTGTTAACATGAATTTTGACAAGAAAACTGAATTTTCGAAGTTCTTTAACTTTGATTACAGTATCATTAAGGACAATAAACAAAGATCAAAATGACTTTGGAACAGTAAATCGGATCAGTTTTGACAAAGTTATGGCTGTTTGAAGTCTCAGAAGGTAATTTTGGGGAATTTGGCAACTATTTTGTCATTGTGACTTTTGACAAGTTAACCGAATTACTGAAGTTTTTTAACTTTGATAACAGAATTACTAAGGACAATAAGCAACGATCAAAATGACTTTGGAAATGTAAATCGGATCAGTTTTGACAAAGTTATGGCAGTTTGAAGTTTCAAAAGGTAAAATTTTGATCTGAATTTGGAAACTGACATGTCAACATGACTTTTGACAAGAAAACCGAATTTCCGAAGTTTTTCGACTTTGATTACAGAATTATTAAGGACAATAAACAAGGATCAAAATGTCTTTGGAAATGTAAATCGGATCAGTTTTGACAAAGTTATGGCTGTTTAAAGTCTCAGAAGGTAATTTTTTGGAATTTTTCAACTAACTTGTCAACATGAATTTTGACAAGAAAACTGAATTTCCGAAGTTTTTCAACTTTGATTACAGAATTATTAAGGACAAAAAACAAGGATCAAAATGTCTTTGGAAATGTAAATCGGATCAGTTTTGACAAAGTTATGGCTGTTTGAAGTCTCAGAAGGTAATTTTTTGGAATTTAGAAACTAACATGTCAACATGACTTTTGAAAAAAAAAAAACAAAATACCGAAGTTTTTCATCTTTGATTACAGAATTATTAAGGACAATAAACAAGGGTCAAAATGACTTTGCAAATGTAAATCGGATCAGTTTTGACAAAGTTATGCCTGTTTGAAGTCTCAGAAGGTCATATTTAGAAATTTGGCAATTTTTTGTCATTGTGACTTTTGACAAGTAAACCGAATTACTGAAGTTTTTTAACTTTGATTACAGAAATATTAAGCACAATAAGCAACGATCAAAATGTCTTTGGAAATGTAAATCGGATCAGTTTTGACAAAGTTATGGCTGTTTGAAGTCTCAGAAGGTAATTTTTTGGAATTTGGAAACTAACATGTCAACATGACTTTTGACAAAAAAAAACAAAATACCGAAGTTTTTCATCTGTGATTACAGAATTATTAAGGACAATAAACAAAGATAAAAATGACTTTGGAAATGTAAATCGGATAAGTTTTTGACAAAGTTATGGTTGTTTGAAGTCTCAGAAGGTAATTTTTTGGAATTTGGCAACTAACTTGTCAACATGAATTTTGACAAAAAATCTGAATTTCCGAAGTTTTTCAACTTTGATTACAGAATTATTAAGGACAATAAACAAGGATCAAAATGAATTTGAAAATGTAAATCGGATCAGTTTTGACAAAGTTATGGCTGTTTGAAGTCTCAGAAGGTAATATTTGGGAATTTGGCAATTTTTTGTCATTGTGACTTTTGACAAGTAAACCGAATTACTGAAGTTTTTTAACTTTGATTACAGAAATATTAAGGACAATAAGCAACGATCAAAATGACTTTAGAAATGTAAATCGGATCAGTTTTGACAAAGTAATGGCTGTTTGAAGTCTCAGAAGGTAATTTTTGGAATTTGGAAACTGACATGTTATGACTTTTGACAAGTAAACCGAATTTCCAAAGTTTTTCAACTTTGATTACAGAATTATTTAGGACAATAAACAGCGATCAAAATGACTTTGGAAATGTAAATCGGATCAGTTTTGACAAAGTAATGGCTGTTTGAAGTCTCAGAAGGTTATTTTTGGGAATTTGGCAACTATTTTTTCATTATGACTTTTGACATGTAAACTGAATCTCCGAAGTTTTTCAACTTTGATTACAGAATTATTAAGGACAATAAACAAGGATCAAAATGACTTTGGAAATGTAAATCGGATCAGTTTTGACAAAGTTATGGCTGTTTGAAGTCTCAGAAGGTAATTTTTTGGAATTTGGAAACTAACATGTCAACATGACTTTTGACAAAAAAAAAACACAATACCGAAATTTTTCATCTTTGATTACAGAATTGTTAAGGACAATAAACAAGGATCAAAATGACTTTGGAAATGTAAATCGGATAAGTTTTTGACAAAGTTATGGCTGTTTGAAGTCTCAGAAGGTAATTTTTTGGAATTTGGCAACTAACTTGTCAACATGAATTTTGACAAAAAAACTGAATTTCCGAAGTTTTTCAACTTTGATTACAGAATTATTTAGGACAATAAACAGCGATCAAATTGACTTTAGAAATGTAAATCGGATCAGTTTTGACAAAGTTATGCCTGTTTGAAGTCTCAGAAGGTCATATTTAGAAATTTGGCAATTTTTTGTCATTGTGACTTTTGACAAGTAAACCGAATTACTGAAGTTTTTTAACTTTGATTACAGAAATATTAAGGACAATAAGCAACGATCAAAATGTCTTTGGAAATGTAAATCGGTTAAGTTTTTGACAAAGTTATGGCTGTTTGAAGTCTCAGAAGGTAATTTTTTGGAATTTGGCAACTAACTTGTCAACATGAATTTTGACAAAAAAACTGAATTTCCGAAGTTTTTCAACTTTGGATACAGAATTATTAAGGACAATAAACAAGGATCAAAATGTCTTTGGAAATGTAAATAGGATCAGTTTTGACAAAGTCATGGCTGTTTGAAGTCTCAGAATGTAATTTTTTGGAATTTGGAAACTAACATGTCAACATGACTTTTGACAAAAAAACCAAAATCCCGAAGTTTTTCATCTTTAATTACAGAATTATTAAGGACAATAAACAAGGATCAAAATGAATTTGAAAATGTAAATCGGATCAGTTTTTGACAAAGTTATGGCTGTTTGAAGTCTCAGAAGGTAATTTTTGGAATTTGGAAACTGACATGTTATGACTTTTGACAAGTAAACCGAATTTCCAAAGTTTTTCAACTTTGATTACAGAATTATTTAGGACAATAAACAGCGATCAAAATGACTTTGGAAATGTAAATCGGATCAGTTTTGACAAAGTAATGGCTGTTTGAAGTCTCAGAAGGTTATTTTTGGGAATTTGGCAACTATTTTTTCATTATGACTTTTGACATGTAAACTGAATCTCCGAAGTTTTTCAACTTTGATTACAGAATTATTAAGGACAATAAACAAGGATCAAAATGACTTTGGAAATGTAAATCGGATCAGTTTTGACAAAGTTATGGCTGTTTGAAGTCTCAGAAGGTAATTTTTTGGAATTTGGAAACTAACATGTCAACATGACTTTTGACAAAAAAAAACAAAATACCGAAGTTTTTCATCTTTGATTACAGAATTATTAAGGACAATAAACAAGGATCAAAATGACTTTGGAAATGTAAATCGGTTAAGTTTTTGACAAAGTTATGGCTGTTTGAAGTCTCAGAAGGTAATTTTTTGGAATTTGGCAACTAACTTGTCAACATGAATTTTGACAAAAAAACCAAAATCCCGAAGTTTTTCATCTTTAATTACAGAATTATTAAGGACAATAAACAAGGATCAAAATGAATTTGAAAATGTAAATCGGATCAGTTTTTGACAAAGTTATGGCTGTTTGAAGTCTCAGAAGGTAATATTTGGGAATTTGGCAATTTTTTGTCATTGTGACTTTTGACAAGTAAACCGAATTACTGAAGTTTTTAATCTTTGATTACAGAAATATTAAGGACAATAAGCAACGATCAAAATGACTTTGGAAATGTAAATCGAATCAGTTTTGACAAAATTATGGCTGTTTGAAGTCTCAGAAGGTAATTTTTGGAATTTGGAAACTGACATGTTATAATGACTTTTGACAAGTAAACCGAATTTCCAAAGTTTTTCAACTTTGATTACAGAATTATTTAGGACAATAAACAGCGATCAAAATGACTTTAGAAATGTAAATCGGATCAGTTTTGACAAAGTAATGGCTGTTTAAAGTTTCAAAAGGTAAAATTTTTATCTGAATTTGGAAACTGACATGTCAACATGACTTTTGACAAGAAAACTGAATTTCCGAAGTTTTTCAACTTTGATTACAGAATTATTAAGGACAATAAACAAGGATCAAAATGTCTTTGGAAATGTAAATCGGATCAGTTTTGACAAAGTTATGGCTGTTTGAAGTCTCAGAAGGTAATTTTTTGGAATTTGGAAACTAACTTGTCAACATGACTTTTGACAAATAAAACAAAATCCCGAAGTTTTTCATCTTTGATTACAGAATTATTAAGGACAATAAACAAGGATCAAAATGACTTTGCAAATGTAAATCGGATCAGTTTTGACAAAGTTATGCCTGTTTGAAGTCTCAGAAGGTCATATTTAGAAATTTGGCAATTTTTTGTCATTGTGACTTTTGACAAGTAAACCGAAATACTGAAGTTTTTTAACTTTGATAACAGAATTATTAAGGACAATAAACAAGGACCAAAATGACTTTGGAAATGTAAATCGGATAAGTTTTTGACAAAGTTATGGCTGTTTGAAGTCTCAAAAGGTAATTTTTTGGAATTTGGCAACTAACTTGTCAACATGAATTTTGACAAAAAAACAAAATCCCGAAGTTTTTCATCTTTGATTACAGAATTATTAAGGACAATAAACAAGGATCAAAATGACTTTGAAAATGTAAATCGGATCAGTTTTGACAAAGCTATGGCTGTTTAAAGTCTCAGAAGGTAATTTTTTGGAATTTGGAAACTAACATGTCAACATGACTTTTGACAAAAAAACCAAAATCCCGAAGTTTTTCATCTTTGATTACAGAATTATTAAGGACAATAAACAAGGATCAAAATGACTTTGAAAATGTAAATCGGATCAGTTTTGACAAAGTTATGGCTGTTTGAAGTCTCAGAAGGTAATATTTGGGAATTTGGCAATTTTTTGTCATTGTGACTTTTGACAAGTAAACCGAATTACTGAAGTTTTTTAACTTTGATTACAGAAATATTAAGGACAATAAGCAACGATCAAAATGACTTTGGAAATGTAAATCGAATCAGTTTTGACAAAATTATGGCTGTTTGAAGTCTCAGAAGGTTATTTTTGGGAATTTGGCAACTATTTTTTCATTATGACTTTTGACATGTAAACTGAATCTCCGAAGTTTTTCAACTTTGATTACAGAATTATTAAGGACAATAAACAACGATCAAAATGACTTTGGAAATGTAAATCGGATCAGTTTTGACAAAGTTATGGCTGTTTAAAGTCTGAGAAGGTAATTTTTGGGGATTTGGAAACTTACTTGTCAACATGAATTTTGACAAGAAAACTGAATTTTCGAAGTTCTTTAACTTTGATTACAGAATTATTAAGGACAATAAACAAGGATCAAAATGACTTTGGAAATGTAAATCGGATCAGTTTTTGACAAAGTTATGGCTGTTTGAAGTCTCAGAAGGTAATTTTTTGGAATTTGGAAACTAACATGTCAACATGGCTTTTGACAAGTAAACCGAATTTCCAAAGTTTTTAAACTTTGATTACAGAATTATTAAGGAAAATAAACAAAGATCAAAATGACTTTGGAACAGTAAATCGGATCAGTTTTGAAAATGTAATGGCTGTTTGAAGTCTCAGAAGGTAATATTTGGGAATTTGGCATTTATTTTGTCATTTTGACCGTTGACAAGTTAACCGAATTACTGAAGTTTTTAAACTTTGATAACAGAATTATTAAGGACAATAAGCAACGATCAAAATGACTTTGGAAATGTAAATCGGATTAGTTTTGACAAAGTTATGGCTGTTTAAAGACTCAGAAATTTTTTTTTTGGAATTTGGAAACTGACATGTCAACATGACTTTTGACAAGTAAACCGAATTTCCAAAGTTTTTAAACTTAGATTACAGAATTATTAAGGACAATAAACAACGATGAAAATGACTTTGGAAATGTAAATCGGATCAGTTTTGACAAAGTTATGGCTGTTTGAAGTCTCAGAAGGTAGTTTTTTGGAATTTGGAAACTAACATGTCATCATGAATTTTGACAAAAAAACAAAATCCCGAAGTTTTTCATCTTTGATTACAGAATTATTAAGGACAATAAACAAGGATCAAAATGACTTTGAAAATGTAAATCGGATCAGTTTTGACAAAGTTATGGCTGTTTGAAGTCTCAGAAGGTAATATTTGGGAATTTGGCAATTTTTTGTCATTGTGACTTTTAACAAGTAAACCGAATTTTCGAAGTTTTTCATCTTCGATTACAGAATTATTAAGGACAATAAGCAACGATCAAAATGACTTTGGAAATGTAAATCGGATCAGTTTTGACAAAGTTATGGCTGTTTAAAGACTCAGAAATTTTTTTTTTGGAATTTGGAAACTGACATGTCAACATGACTTTTGACAAGTAAACCGAGTTTCCAAAGTTTTTAAACTTAGATTACAGAATTATTAAGGACAATAAACAACGATGAAAATGACTTTGGAAATGTAAATCGGATCAGTTTTGACAAAATTATGGCTGTTTGAAGTCTCAGAAGGTTATTTTTGGGAATTTGGCAACTATTTTTTCATTATGACTTTTGACATGTAAACTGAATCTCCGAAGTTTTTCAACTTTGATTACAGAAATATTAAGGACAATAAGCAACGATCAAAATGACTTTGGAAATGTAAATCGAATCAGTTTTGACAAAGTTATGGCTGTTTGAAGTCTCAGAAGGTAATTTTTGGAATTTGGAAACTGACATGTTATAATGACTTTTGACAAGTAAACCGAATTTCCAAAGTTTTTCAACTTTGATTACAGAATTATTTAGGACAATAAACAGCGATCAAAATGACTTTAGAAATGTAAATCGGATCAGTTTTGACAAAGTAATGGCTGTTTGAAGTCTCAGAAGGTTATTTTTGGGAATTTGGCAACTATTTTTTCATTATGACTTTTGACATGTAAACTGAATCTCCGAAGTTTTTCAACTTTGATTACAGAATTATTAAGGACAATAAACAACGATCAAAATGACTTTGGAAATGTAAATCGGATCAGTTTTGACAAAGTTATGGCTGTTTGAAGTCTAAGAAGGTAATTTTTTGGAATTTGGAAACTGACATGTCAACATGACTTTTGACAAGAAAACCGAATTTCCGAAGTTTTTCATCTTCGATTACAGAATTATTAAGGACAATAAACAACGATCAAAATGACTTTGGAAATGTAAATCGGATCAGTTTTGACAAAGCTTAGTCTGTTTAAAGTCTCAGAAGGTAATTTTTGGGGATTTGGAAACTAACTTGTCAACATGAATTTTGACAAGAAAACTGAATTTTCGAAGTTCTTTAACTTTGATTACAGAATTATTAAGGAAAATAAACAGAGATCAAAATGACTTTGGAACAGTAAATCGGATCAGTTTTGAAAAAGTTATGGCTGTTTGAAGTCTCAGAAGGTAATATTTGGGAATTTGGCAACTATTTTGTCATTGTGACCTTTGACAAGTTAACCGAATTACTGAAGTTTTTTAACTTTGATAACAGAATTATTAAGGACAATAAGCAACGATCAAAATGACTTTGGAAATGTAAATCGGATCAGTTTTGACAAAGTTATGGCTGTTTAAAGTCTCAGAAATTATTTTTTTGGAATTTGGAAACTGACATGTCATCATGACTTTTGACAAGTAAACCGAATTTCCAAAGTTCTTTAACTTAGATTACAGAATTATTAAGGACTATAAAAAACGATCAAAATGACTTTGGAAATGTAAATCGGATCAGTTTTGACAAATTTATGGCAGTTTGAAGTTTCAAAAGGTAAAATTTTGATCTGAATTTGGAAACTGACATGTCAACATGACTTTTGACAAGAAAACTGAATTTCCGAAGTTTTTCAACTTTGATTACAGAATTATTAAGGACAATAAACAAGGATCAAACTGACTTTGGAAATGTAAATCGGATCAGTTTTTGACAAAGTTATGGCTGCTTGAAGTCTCAGAATGTAATTTTTTGGAATTTGGAAACTAACATGTCAACATGACTTTTGACAAAAAAAAACAAAATCCCGAAGTTTTTCATCTTTGATTACAGAATTATTAAGGACAATAAACAAGGATCAAAATGACTTTGCAAATGTAAATCGGATCAGTTTTGACAAAGATATGCCTGTTTGAAGTCTCAGAAGGTAATATTTGGAAATTTGGCAATTTTGTGTCATTGTGACTTTTGACAAGTAAACCGAACTACTGAAGTTTTTTAACTTTGATAACAGAATTATTAAGGACAATAAACATGGACCAAAATGACTTTGGAAATGTAAATCGGATAAGTTTTTGACAAAGTTATGGCTGTTTGAAGTCTCAGAAGGTAATTTTTTGGAATTTGGCAACTAACTTGTCAACATGAATTTTGACAAGAAAACTGAATTTCCGAAGTTTTTCAACTTTGATTACAGAATTATTAAGGACAATAAACAAGGATCAAAATGACTTTGGAAATGTAAATCGGATCAGTTTTTGACAAAGTTATGGCTGCTTGAAGTCTCAGAATGTAATTTTTTGGAATTTGGAAACTAACATGTCAACATGACTTTTGACAAAAAAAACAAAATCCCGAAGTTTTTCATCTTTGATTACAGAATTATTAAGGACAATAAACAAGGATCAAAATGACTTTGCAAATGTAAATCGGATCAGTTTTGACAAAGTTATGGCTGTTTGAAGTCTCAGAAGGTAATATTTGGGAATTTGGCAATTTTTTGTCATTGTGACTTTTAACAAGTAAACCGAATTTTCGAAGTTTTTCATCTTCGATTACAGAATTATTAAGGACAATAAACAACGATCAAAATGACTTTGGAAATGTAAATCGAATCAGTTTTGACAAAGTTATGGCTGTTTGAAGTCTCAGAAGGTAATTTTTGGAAATTGGAAACTGACATGTTACAATGACTTTTCACAAGTAAACCGAATTTCCAAAGTTTTTCAACTTTGAATTATTTAGGACAATAAACAGCAATCAAAATGACTTTAGAAATGTAAATCGGATCAGTTTTGACAAAGTAATGGCTGTTTGAAGTCTCAGAAGGTTATTTTTGGGAATTTGGCAACTATTTTTTCATTATGACTTTTGACATGTAAACTGAATCTCCGAAGTTTTTCAACTTTGATTACAGAATTATTAAGGACAATAAACAAGGATCAAAATGACTTTGGAAATGTAAATCGGATCACTTTTGACAAAGTTATGGCTGTTTAAAGTCTGAGAAGGTAATTTTTTGGAATTTGGAAACTGACATGTCAACATGACTTTTGACAAGAAAACCGAATTTCCGAAGCTTTTCATCTTCGATTACAGAATTATTAAGGACAATAAACAACGATCAAAATGACTTTGAAAATGTAAATCGGATCAGTTTTGACAAAGCTTAGGCTGTTTAAAGTCTCAGAATGTAATTTTTGGGGATTTGGAAACTAACTTGTCAACATGAATTTTGACAAGTAAACCGAATTACTGAAGTTTTTTAACTTTGATAACAGAATTATTAAGGACAATAAACAAGGACCAAAATGACTTTGGAAATGTAAATCGGATAAGTTTTTGACAAAGTTATGGCTGTTTGAAGTCTCAGAAGGTAATTTTTTGGAATTTGGCAACTAACTTGTCAACATGAATTTTGACAAGAAAACTGAATTTCCGAAGTTTTTCAACTTTGATTACAGAATTATTAAGGACAATAAACAAGGATCAAAATGACTTTGGAAATGTAAATCGGATCAGTTTTTGACAAAGTTATGGCTGTTTGAAGTCTCAGAAGGTAATATTTTGGAATTTGGAAACTAACATGTCAACATGGCTTTTGACAAAAAAACCAAAATCCCGAAGTTTTTCATTTTTGATTACAGAATTATTAAGGACAATAAACAAGGATCAAAATGACTTTGAAAATGTAAATCGGATCAGTTTTGACAAAGTTATGGCTGTTTGAAGTCTCAGAGGTAATATTTGGGAATTTGGCAATTTTTTGTCATTGTGACTTTTGACAAGTAAACCGAATTACTGAAGTTTTTTAACTTTGATTACAGACATATTAAGGACAATAAGCAACGATCAAAATGACTTTGGAAATGTAAATCGAATCAGTTTTGACAAAGTTATGGCTGTTTGAAGTCTCAGAAGGTAATTTTTGGAATTTGAAAACTGACATGTTATAATGACTTTTGACAAGTAAACCGAATTTCCAAAGTTTTTCAACTTTGATTACAGAATTATTTAGGACAATAAACAGCAATCAAAATGACTTTAGAAATGTAAATCGGATCAGTTTTGACAAAGTAATGGCTGTTTGAAGTCTCAGAAGGTTATTTTTGTGAATTTGGCAACTATTTTTTCATTATGACTTTTGACATGTAAACTGAATCTCCGAAGTTTTTCAACTTTGATTACAGAATTATTAAGGACAATAAACAAGGATCAAAATGACTTTGGAAATGTTAATCGGATCAGTTTTTGACAAAGTTATGGCTGCTTGAAGTCTCAGAAGGTAATTTTTTGGAATTTGGAAACTAACATGTCAACATGACTTTTGACAAGTAAACCGAATTTCCAAAGTTCTTTAACTTAGATAACAGAATTATTAAGGACTATAAAAAACGATCAAAATGACTTTGCAAATGTAAATCGGATCAGTTTTGACAAAGTTATGGCTGTTTAAAGTCTGAGAAGGTAATTTTTTGGAATTTGGAAACTGACATGTCAACATGACTTTTGACAAGAAAACCGAATTTCCGAAGCTTTTCATCTTCGATTACAGAATTATTAAGGACAATAAACAACGATCAAAATGACTTTGAAAATGTAAATCGGAACAGTTTTGACAAAGCTTAGGCTGTTTAAAGTCTCAGAATGTAATTTTTGGGGATTTGGAAACTAACTTGTCAACATGAATTTTGACAAGAAAACTGAATTTTCGAAGTTCTTTAACTATGATTACAGAATTATTAAGGACAATAAACAAAGATCAAAATGACTTTGGAACAGTAAATCGGATCAGTTTTGACAAAATTATGGCTGTTTGAAGTCTCAGAAGGTAATATTTGGGAATTTGGCAACTATTTTGTCATTGTGACCTTTGACAGGTTAACCGAATAACTGAAGTTTTTTAACTTTGATAACAGAATTATTAAGGACAATAAGCAACGATCAAAATGACTTTGGAAATGTAAATCGGATTAGTTTTGACAAAGTTATGGCTGTTTAAAGTCTCAGAAATTATTTTTTTGGAATTTGGAAACTGACATGTCAACATGACTTTTGACAAGTAAACCGAATTTCCAAAGTTTTTTAACTTAGATAACAGAATTATTAAGGACAATAAGCAACGATCAAAATGACTTTGGAAATGTAAATCGGATCAGTTTTGACAAAGTTATGGCAGTTTGAAGTTTCAAAAGGTAAAATTTTGATCTGAATTTGGAAACTGACATGTCAACATGACTTTTGACAAGAAAACTGAATTTCCGAAGATTTTCAACTTTGATAACAACTATTTTGTCATTGTGACCTTTGACAAGTTAACCAGATTACTGAAATTTTTTAACTTTGATAACAGAATTATTAAGGACAATAAACAAGGATCAAAATGACTTTGGAAATGTTAATCGGATCAGTTTTTGACAAAGTTATGGCTGCTTGAAGTCTCAGAAAATAATTTTTTGGAATTTGGAAACTAACATATCATCATGACTTTTGACAAAAAAACCAAAATTCCGAAGTTTTTCATTTTTGATTACAGAATTTTTTAAGGACAATAAACAAGGATCAAAATGACTTTGAAAATGCAAATCGGATCAGTTTTGACAAAGTTATGGCTGTTTGAAGTCTCAGAAGGTAATATTTGGGAATTTGGCAATTTTTTGTCATTGTGACTTTTGACAAGTAAACCGAATAACTGAAGTTTTTTAACTTTGATAACAGAATTATTAAGGACAATAAGCAACGATCAAAATGACTTTGGAAATGTAAATCGGATTAGTTTTGACAAAGTTATGGCTGTTTAAAGTCTCAGAAATTATTTTTTTGGAATTTGGAAACTGACATGTCAACATGACTTTTGACAAGTAAACCGAATTTCCAAAGTTCTTTAACTTAGATAACAGAATTATTAAGGACTATAAAAAACGATCAAAATGACTTTGCAAATGTAAATCGGATCAGTTTTGACAAAGTTATGGCTGTTTAAAGTCTGAGAAGGTAATTTTTTGGAATTTGGAAATTGACATGTCAACATGACTTTTGACAAGAAAACCGAATTTCCGAAGCTTTTCATCTTCGATTACAGAATTATTAAGGACAATAAACAACGATCAAAATGACTTTGAAAATGTAAATCGGAACAGTTTTGACAAAGCTTAGGCTGTTTAAAGTCTCAGAATGTAATTTTTGGGGATTTGGAAACTAACTTGTCAACATGAATTTTGACAAGAAAACTGAATTTTCGAAGTTCTTTAACTATGATTACAGAATTATTAAGGACAATAAACAAAGATCAAAATGACTTTGGAACAGTAAATCGGATCAGTTTTGACAAAATTATGGCTGTTTGAAGTCTCAGAAGGTAATATTTGGGAATTTGGCAACTATTTTGTCATTGTGACCTTTGACAGGTTAACCGAATAACTGAAGTTTTTAACTTTGATAACAGAATTATTAAGGACAATAAGCAACGATCAAAATGACTTTGGAAATGTAAATCGGATTAGTTTTGACAAAGTTATGGCTGTTTAAAGTCTCAGAAATTATTTTTTTGGAATTTGGAAACTGACATGTCAACATGACTTTTGACAAGTAAACCGAATTTCCAAAGTTTTTTAACTTAGATAACAGAATTATTAAGGACAATAAGCAACGATCAAAATGACTTTGGAAATGTAAATCGGATCAGTTTTGACAAAGTTATGGCAGTTTGAAGTTTCAAAAGGTAAAATTTTGATCTGAATTTGGAAACTGACATGTCAACATGACTTTTGACAAGAAAACTGAATTTCCGAAGATTTTCAACTTTGATAACAACTATTTTGTCATTGTGACCTTTGACAAGTTAACCAGATTACTGAAATTTTTTAACTTTGATAACAGAATTATTAAGGACAATAAACAAGGATCAAAATGACTTTGGAAATGTTAATCGGATCAGTTTTTGACAAAGTTATGGCTGCTTGAAGTCTCAGAAAATAATTTTTTGGAATTTGGAAACTAACATATCATCATGACTTTTGACAAAAAAACCAAAATTCCGAAGTTTTTCATTTTTGATTACAGAATTTTTAAGGACAATAAACAAGGATCAAAATGACTTTGAAAATGCAAATCGGATCAGTTTTGACAAAGTTATGGCTGTTTGAAGTCTCAGAAGGTAATATTTGGGAATTTGGCAATTTTTTGTCATTGTGACTTTTGACAAGTAAACCGAATTACTGAAGTTTTTTAACTTTGATAACAGAAATATTAAGGACAATAAGCAACGATCAAAATGACTTTGGAAATGTAAATCGAATCAGTTTTGACAAAGTTATGGCTGTTTGAAGTCTCAGAAGGTAATTTTTAGAATTTGAAAACTGACATGTTATAATGACTTTTATCAAGTAAACCGAATTTCCAAAGTTTTTCAACTTTGATTACAGAATTATTTAGGACAATAAACAGCGATCAAAATGACTTTAGAAATGTAAATCGGATCAGTTTTGACAAAGTAATGGCTGTTTGAAGTCTCAGAAGGTTATTTTTGGGAATTTGGCAACTAGTTTTTCATTGTGACTTTTGACAAGTTAACCGAATAACTGAAGTTTTTTAACTTTGATAACAGAATTATTAAAGACAATAAACAACGATCAAAATGACTTTGGAAATGTAAATCGGATCAGTTTTGACAAAGTTATGGCTGTTTGAAGTCTGAGAAGGTAATTTTTTGGAATTCGGAAACTGACATGTCACATGACTTTTGACAAGGAAACCGAATTTCCGAAGCTTTTCATCTTCGATTACAGAATTATTAAGGACAATCAACAAGGATCAAAATGACTTTGGAAATGTAAATCGGATCAGTTTTTGACAAAGTTATGGCTGTTTGAAGTCTCAAAGGTACTTTTTTGGAATTTGGAAACTAGCATGTCAACATGACTTTTGACAAAAAAAACCAAAACCCCGAAGTTTTTCATCTTTGATAACAGAATTATTAAGGACAATTAACAACGATCAAAATTGCATTGGAAATGTAAATCGGAACAGTTTTGACAAAGTTATGGCAAGAAAACTGAATTTCCGAAGTTTTTCAACTTTGATTACATAATTATTAAGGACAATAAACAAGGATCAAAATGACTTTGGAAATGTAAATCGGATCAGTTTTTGACAAAGTTATGGCTGTTTGAAGTCTCAGAAGGTAATTTTTTGGAACTTGGAAACTAACATGTCAACATGACTTTTGACAAAAAAACCAAAATCCCGAAGTTTTTCATCTTTGATTACAGAATTATTAAGGACAATAAACAAAGATCAAAATGACTTTGGAACAGTAAATCGGATCAGTTTTGACAAAATTATGGCTGTTTGAAGTCTCAGAAGGTAATATTTGGGAATTTGGCAACTATTTTGTCATTGTGACCTTTGACAAGTTAACCGAATAACTGAAGTTTTTTAACTTTGATAACAGAATTATTAAGGACAATAAGCAACGATCAAAATGACTTTGGAAATGTAAATCGGATTAGTTTTGACAAAGTTATGGCTGTTTAAAGTCTCAGAAATTATTTTTTTGGAATTTGGAAACTGACATGTCAACATGACTTTTGACAAGTTAACCGAATTTCCAAAGTTTTTTAACTTAGATAACAGAATTATTAAGGACAATAAGCAACGATCAAAATGACTTTGGAAATGTAAATCGGATCAGTTTTGACAAAGTTATGGCAGTTTGAAGTTTCAAAAGGTAAAATTTTGATCTGAATTTGGAAACTGACATGTCAACATGACTTTTGACAAGAAAACTGAATTTCCGAAGATTTTCAACTTTGATAACAACTATTTTGTCATTGTGACCTTTGACAAGTTAACCAGATTACTGAAATTTTTTAACTTTGATAACAGAATTATTAAGGACAATAAACAAGGATCAAAATGACTTTGGAAATGTTAATCGGATCAGTTTTTGACAAAGTTATGGCTGCTTGAAGGCTCAGAAAATAATTTTTTGGAATTTGGAAACTAACATATCATCATGACTTTTGACAAAAAAACCAAAATTCCGAAGTTTTTCATTTTTGATTACAGAATTTTTAAGGACAATAAACAAGGATCAAAATGACTTTGAAAATGCAAATCGGATCAGTTTTGACAAAGTTATGGCTGTTTGAAGTCTCAGAAGGTAATATTTGGGAATTTGGCAATTTTTTGTCATTGTGACTTTTGACAAGTAAACCGAATTACTGAAGTTTTTTAACTTTGATAACAGAAAAATTAAGGACAATAAGCAACGATCAAAATGACTTTGGAAATGTAAATCGAATCAGTTTTGACAAAGTTATGGCTGTTTGAAGTCTTAGAAGGTAATTTTTAGAATTTGAAAACTGACATGTTATAATGACTTTTATCAAGTAAACCGAATTTCCAAAGTTTTTCAACTTTGATTACAGAATTATTTAGGACAATAAACAGCGATCAAAATGACTTTAGAAATGTAAATCGGATCAGTTTTGACAAAGTAATGGCTGTTTGAAGTCTCAGAAGGTTATTTTTGGGAATTTGGCAACTAGTTTTTCATTGTGACTTTTGACAAGTTAACCGAATAACTGAAGTTTTTTAACTTTGATAACAGAATTATTAAAGACAATAAACAACGATCAAAATGACTTTGGAAATGTAAATCGGATCAGTTTTGACAAAGTTATGGCTGTTTGAAGTCTGAGAAGGTAATTTTTTGGAATTCGGAAACTGACATGTCACATGACTTTTGACAAGGAAACCGAATTTCCGAAGCTTTTCATCTTCGATTACAGAATTATTAAGGACAATCAACAAGGATCAAAATGACTTTGGAAATGTAAATCGGATCAGTTTTTGACAAAGTTATGGCTGTTTGAAGTCTCAAAGGTACTTTTTTGGAATTTGGAAACTAGCATGTTAACATGACTTTTGACAAAAAAACCAAAACCCCGAAGTTTTTCATCTTTGATAACAGAATTATTAAGGACAATTAACAACGATCAAAATTGCTTTGGAAATGTAAATCGGATCAGTTTTGACAAAGTTATGGCAAGAAAACTGAATTTCCGAAGTTTTTCAACTTTGATTACATAATTATTAAGGACAATAAACAAGGATCAAAATGACTTTGGAAATGTAAATCGGATCAGTTTTTGACAAAGTTATGGCTGTTTGAAGTCTCAGAAGGTAATTTTTTGGAACTTGGAAACTAACATGTCAACATGACTTTTGACAAAAAAACCAAAATCCCGAAGTTTTTCATCTTTGATTACAGAATTATTAAGGACAATAAACAACGATCAAAATGACTTTGGAAATGTAAATTGGATCAGTTTTGACAAAGTTATGGCTGTTTGAAGTCTCAGAAGATAATTTTTTGGAATTTGTAAACTGCCATGTCAACATGACTTTTGACAAGTAAACCGAATTTCCAAAGTTTTTCATCTTTGATTACAGAATTATTAAGGACAATTAACAACGATCAAAATTTCTTTAGAAATGTAAATCTGATCAGTTTTGACAAAGTTATGGCTGTTTGAAGTCTCAGAAGGTTATTTTTGGGAATTTGGCAACTATTTTTTCATTATGACTGTTGACATGTAAACTGAATCTCCCAAGTTTTTTAACTTTAATTACAGAATTATTAAGGACAATAAACAACGATTAAAATGACTGTGGAAATGTAAATCGGATCAGTTTTGACAAAGGTATGATTGTTTAAAGTCTCAATAGGTAATTTTTGAGGATTTGGAACTTACTTGTCAACATGACTTTTGACAAGAAAACTGAATTTCTGAAGTTTTACAACTTTGATAACAATTATAAAGGACAATAAACAGCTATCAAAATGACTTTGGAACTGTAAATCGGATCAGTTTTGACAAAGCTTTGGCTGTTTGAAGTCTCAGAAGGTAATTTTAGAGAATTTGGCAACTATTTTGTCATTATGACTTTTGACAAGTAAACTGAATTTCCGAAGTTTTTCAACTTTGATAACAATTATAAAGGACAATAAACAGCTATCAAAATGACTTTGGAACTGTAAATCGGATCAGTTTTGACAAAGCTATGGCAGTTTGAAGTCTAAGAAGGTAAAATTTTTGAATTTTAAAGCTAAAATCTAAAGTTGATTTTTGACAAGAAACCCGAATTTCCGAAGTTTTTCAACTTTGATAACAATTATAAAGGACAATAAACAGCTATCAAAATGACTTTGGAACTGTAAATCGGATCAGTTTTGACAAAGCTTTGGCTGTTTGAAGTCTCAGAAGGTAATTTTAGAGAATTTGGCAACTATTTTGTCATTATGACTTTTGACAAGTAAACTGAATTTCTGAAGTTTTTTATCTTTGATTACAGAATTATTAATGAACATAAACAACGACCAAAATAACTTTGGAAATGTAAATCGGATCAGTTTTGACAAAGTTTTGGCTGTTTGAAGTCTCAGCAGGTAATTTTTGGGAATTTGGCAACTTTTTTGTCATTATGAGTTTTGACAAGTTAACCGATTTTCCGAAGTTTTTTAACTTTGATTACAGAATTAATAAGGACAATAAACAACGATCAAAATGACTTTGGAAATGTAAATCGGATCAGTTTTGACAAAGTTATGGCTGTTTAAAGTCTCACTATGTAATTTTTGGGGATTTGGAAACTTACTTGTCATCATGACTTTTGACAAGAAAACTGAACTTCTGAAGTTTTACAACTTTGATTACAGAATTATTTAGGACAATAAACAACGATAAAAATGACTTTAGAAATGTTAATCGGATCAGTTTTGACAAAGTTATGGCTGTTTGAAGTCTCAGAAGGTAATTTTTGGGAGTTTGGCAACTATTTTGTCAATATGACTTTTGACAAGTAAACCGATTTTCGGAAGTTTTTTAACTTTGATTACAGAATTAATAAGGACAATAAACAACGATAAAAATGACTTTGGAAATGTAAATCTGATCAGTTTTGACAAAGTTATGGCTGTTTAAAGTCTCACTATTTAATTTTTTGGGATTTGGAAACTTACTTGTCATCATGACTTTTGACAAGAAAACTGAATTTCTGAAGTTTTACAACTTTGACTAAAGAAATTTTAAGGACAATAAACAAGGATCAGTATGACTTTGGAAATGTAAATCGGATCAGTTTTGACAAAGTAATGGCTGTTTGAAGTCTCAGAAGGTTATTTTTGGGAATAAGGCAACTATTTTTTCATTATGACTTTTGACATGTAAACGAATCTCCGAAGTTTTTTATCTTTGATTACAGAATTATTAAGGAACATAAACAACGACCAAAATGACTTTGGAAATGTATATCGGATCAGTTTTGACAAAGTTTTGGCTGTTTGAAGTCTCAGCAGGTAATTTTTGGGAATTTGGCAACTTTTTTGTCATTATGAGTTTTGACAAGTTAACCGATTTTCCGAAGTTTTTTAACTTTGATTACAGAATTAATAAGGACAATAAACAACGATCAAAATGACTTTGGAAATGTAAATCGGATCAGTTTTGACAAAGTTATGGCTGTTTAAAGTCTCACTATGTAATTTTTGGGGATTTGGAAACTTACTTGTCATCATGACTTTTGACAAGAAAACTGAACTTCTGAAGTTTTACAACTTTGATTACAGAATTATTTAGGACAATAAACAACGATAAAAATGACTTTAGAAATGTTAATCGGATCAGTTTTGACAAAGTTATGGCTGTTTGAAGTCTCAGAAGGTAATTTTTGGGAGTTTGGCAACTATTTTGTCAATATGACTTTTGACAAGTAAACCGATTTTCGGAAGTTTTTTAACTTTGTGTGCAGAATTATTAAGGTCAATAAACAACGATCAAAATGACTTTGGAAATGTAAATCGGATCAGTTTTGACAAAGTTATGGCGGTTTAAAGTCTCAGTAGGTAATTTTTGGGGATTTGGAAACTAACTTGTCATCATGACTTTTGACAAGAAAACTGAATTTCTGAAGTTTTTACAACTTTGACTAAAGAAATTTTAAGGACAATAAACAAGGATGAATATGACTTTGGAAATGTAAATCGGATCAGTTTTGACAAAGTTATGGCTGTTTGAAGTCTCAGAAGGTAATTTTTGGGAATTTGGCAACTATTTTGTTATTATGACTTTTGACAAGTAAACCGATTTTTCGCAGTTTTTTAACTTTGATTACAGAATTATTAAGGACAATAAACAACGATGAAAATTACTTTGGAAATGTTAATCGGATCAGTTTGGACAAAGCTATGGCAGTTTGAAGTCTAAGAAGGTAAAATTTTGGAATTTTAAAGCTAACATGTCAACATGAATTTTGACAAGAAAACCGAATTTCCGAAGTTTTTCAACTTTGATTACAGAATTATTAAGGACAATAAACAACGATCAAAATGACTTTGGAAATGTAAATCGGATCAGTTTTGACAAAGTTATGGCTGTTTAAAGTCTCAGAAGGTAATTTTTGGGGATTTGGAAACAAACATGTCAACATGACTTTTGACAAGAAAACTGAATTCCCGAAGTTTTTTAACTTTGATTACACAATTATCAAAATTACTTTGGAAATGTAAATCGAATCAGTTTTGACAAAGTTATGGCAGTTTGAAGTCTCAGAAGGTAAAATTTTGGAATTTTAAAGCTAACATCTCAACATGATTTTTGACAAGAAACCCGAATTTCCGAAGTTTTTCAACTTTAATAACAATTATAAAGGACAATAAACAGCGATCAAAATGACTTTGGAACTGTAAATCGGATCAGTTTTGACAAAGCTTTGGCTGTTTGAAGTCTCAGAAGGTAATTTTAGAGAATTTGGCAACTATTTTGTCAATATGACTTTTGACAAGTAAACCAAATTTCTGAAGTTTTTTAACTTTGATTACAGAATTACTAAGGACAATAAGCAACGATCAAAATGACTTTGGAAATGTAAATCGGATCAGTTTTGACAAAGCTTTGGCTGTTTGGAGTCTAAAAAGGTAATATTTTGGAATTTGGAAACTTACATGTTAACAAGACTTTTGACAAGAAAACTGAATTTCTGAAGTTTTACAACTTTGATTACAGAATTATTAAGAACAATAAACAACGATCAAAATGACTTTGGAAATGTAAATCGGATCAGTTTTGACAAAGTTATGGCTGTTTAAAGTCTCAGAAGGTAATTTTTGGGGATTTGGAAACAAACATGTCAACATGACTTTTGACAAGAAAACTGAATTTCCGAAGTTTTTTAACTTTGATTACAGAATTATTAAGAACAATAAACAACGATCAAAATGACTTTGGAAATTTAAATCGGATCAGTTTTGACAAAGTTATGGCTGTTTAAAGTCTCAGAAGGTAATTTTTGGGGATTTGGAAACAAACATGTCAACATGACTTTTGACAAGAAAACTGAATTTCCGAAGTTTTTTAACTTTGATTACACAATTATCAAAATTACTTTGGAAATGTAAATCGAATCAGTTTTGACAAAGTTATGGCAGTTTGAAGTCTCAGAAGGTAAAATTTTGGAATTTTAAAGCTAAAATCTCAAGTTTATTTTTGACAAGAAACCCGAATTTCCGAAGTTTTTCAACTTTGATAACAATTATAAAGGACAATAAACAGCGATCAAAATGACTTTGGAACTGTAAATCGGATCAGTTTTGACAAAGCTTTGGCTGTTTGAAGTCTCAGAAGGTAATTTTAGAGAATTTGGCAACTATTTTGTCATTATGACTTTTGACAAGTAAACTGAATTTCTGAAGTTTTTTATCTTTGATTACAGAATTATTAAGGAACATAAACAACGACCAAAATGACTTTGGAAATGTAAATCGGATCAGTTTTGACAAAGTTATGGCTGTTTAAAGTCTCACTATGTAATTTTTTGGGATTTGGAAACTGACATGTTAAAATGACTTTTGACAAGAAAACTGAACTTCTGAAGTTTTACAACTTTGATTACAGAATTATTTAGGACGATAAACAACGATGAAAATGACTTTGGAAATGTAAATCGGATCAGTTTTGACAAAGTACTGGCTGTTTGAAGTCTCAGAAGGTTATTTTTGGGAATTAGGCAACTATTTTTTCATTATGACTTTTGACATGTAAACGAATCTCCGAAGTTTTTTATCTTTGATTACAGAATTATTAAGGAACATAAACAACGACCAAAATGACTTTGGAAATGTATATCGGATCAGTTTTGACAAAGTTTGGCTGTTTGAAGTCTCAGCAGGTAATTTTTGGGAATTTGGCAACTTTTTTGTCATTATGAGTTTTGACAAGTTAACCGATTTTCCGAAGTTTTTTAACTTTGATTACAGAATTAATAACAACGATCAAAATGACTTTGGAAATGTAAATCGGATCAGTTTTGACAAAGTTATGGCTGTTTAAAGTCTCACTATGTAATTTTTGGGGATTTGGAAACTTACTTGTCATCATGACTTTTGACAAGAAAACTGAACTTCTGAAGTTTTACAACTTTGATTACAGAATTATTTAGGACAATAAACAACGATAAAAATGACTTTAGAAATGTTAATCGGATCAGTTTTGACAAAGTTATGGCTGTTTGAAGTCTCAGAAGGTAATTTTTGGGAGTTTGGCAACTATTTTGTCAATATGACTTTTGACAAGTAAACCGATTTTCGGAAGTTTTTTAACTTTGTTTGCAGAATTATTAAGGTCAATAAACAACGATCAAAATGACTTTGGAAATGTAAATCGGATCAGTTTTGACAAAGTTATGGCGGTTTAAAGTCTCAGTAGGTAATTTTTGGGGATTTGGAAACTAACTTGTCATCATGACTTTTGACAAGAAAACTGAATTTCTGAAGTTTTACAACTTTGACTAAAGAAATTTTAAGGACAATAAACAAGGATCAATATGACTTTGGAAATGTAAATCGGATCAGTTTTGACAAAGTAATGGCTGTTTGAAGTCTCAGTAGGTTATTTTTGGGAATAAGGCAACTATTTTTTCATTATGACTTTTGACATGTAAACGAATCTCCGAAGTTTTTTATCTTTGATTACAGAATTATTAAGGAACATACACAACGACCAAAATGACTTTGGAAATGTATATCGGATCAGTTTTGACAAAGTTTTGGCTGTTTGAAGTCTCAGCAGGTAATTTTTGGGAATTTGGCAACTTTTTTGTCATTATGAGTTTTGACAAGTTAACCGATTTTCCGAAGTTTTTTAACTTTGATTACAGAATTATTAAGGACAATAAACAACGATCAAAATGACTTTGGAAATGTAAATCGGATCAGTTTTGACAAAGTTATGGCTGTTTAAAGTCTCACTATGTAATTTTTGGGGATTTGGAAACTTACTTGTCATCATGACTTTTGACAAGAAAACTGAACTTCTGAAGTTTTACAACTTTGATTACAGAATTATTTAGGACAATAAACAACGATAAAAATGACTTTGGAAATGTTAATCGGATCAGTTTTGACAAAGTTATGGCTGTTTGAAGTCTCAGAAGGTAATTTTAGGGAATTTGGCAACTATTTTGTCATTATGACTTTTGACAAAAAAACCGAATTTCTGAAGTTTTTTAACTTTGATTACAGAATTATCAAAATTACTTTGGAAATGTAAATCGAATCAGTTTTGACAAAGTTATGGCAGTTTGAAGTCTCAGAAGGTAAAATTAAGGAATTTTAAAGCTAACATGTCAACATGACTTTTGACAAGAAAACCAAATTTCCGAAGTTTTTTATCTTTGATTATAAAATTATTAAGGACAATAAACAACGATCAAAATGACTTTGGAAATGTAAATCGGATCAGTTTTGACAAAGTTATGGCTGTTTAAAGTCTCACTATGTAATTTTTGGGGATTTGGAAACTTACTTGTCATCATGACTTTTGACAAGAAAACTGAACTTCTGAAGTTTTTCAACTTTGATTACAGAATTATTTAGGTCAATAAACAGCGATCAAAATGACTTTGGAAATGTAAATCGGATCAGTTTTGACAAAGTTATGGAGGTTTAAAGTCTCAGAAGGTAATTTTTGGGGATGTGGAAACAAACATGTCAACATGACTTTTGACAAAAAACTGAATTTCCGAAGTTTTTTAACTTTAATTACAGAATTATCAAAATTACTTTGGAAATGTAAATCGAATCAGTTTTGACAAAGTTATGGCAGTTTGAAGTCTCAGAAGGTAAAATTAAGGAATTTTAAAGCTAACATGTCAACATGACTTTTGACAAGAAAACCAGATTTCCGAAGTTTTTTATCTTTGATTATAAAATTATTAAGGACAATTAACAACGATCAAAATGACTTTGGAAATGTAAATCGGATCAGTTTTGACAAAGCTTTGGCTGTTTGGAGTCTCAGAAGGTAATATTTTGGAATTTGGAAACTTACATGTTAACATGACTTTTGACAAGAAAACCAAATTTCCGAAGTTTTTTATCTTTGATTATAAAATTATTAAGGACAATTAACAACGATCAAAATGACTTTGGAAATGTAATTCGGATCAGTTTTGACCAAGTTATGGCTGTTTGAAGTCTCAGAAGGTAATTTTTGGGGATTTGGAAACTAACTTGTCAACATGACTTTTGACAAGAAAACCGCATTTCTGAAGTTTTACAACTTTGATTAAAGAATTTTTAAGGACAATAAACACGGATCAATATGACTTTGGAAATGTAAATCGGATCAGTTTTGACAAAGTTGTGGCTGTTTGAAGTCACAGAAGGTAATTTTTGAGGATTTGGAAACAAACATGTCAACATGACTTTTGACAAAAAACTGAATTTCCGAATTTTTTTCAACTTTGATAACAATTATAAAGGACAATAAACGGATCAATATGACTTTGGAAATGTAAATCGGATCAGTTTTGACAAAGCTTTGGCTGTTTGGAGTCTCAGAAGGTAATATTTTGGAATTTGGAAACTTACATGTTAACATGACTTTTGACAAGAAAACCAAATTCCCGAAGTTTTTTATCTTTGATTACAGAATTATTAAGGACAATTAACAACGATCAAAATGACTTTGCAAATGTATATCGGATCAGTTTTGACAAAGTTATGGCTGTTTGAAGTCTCAGAAGGTAATATTTGGGAATTTGGCAATTTTTTGTCATTATGACTTTTGACAAGTAAACCGAATTACTGAAGTTTTTTAACTTTGATTACAGAAATATTAAGGACAATAAGCAACTATCAAAATGACTTTGGAAATGTAAATCGAATCAGTTTTGACAAAGTTATGGCTGTTTGAAGTCTCAGAAGGTAATTTTTGGAATTTGGAAACTGACATGTCAACATCACTTTTGACAAGAAAACCGAATTTCCGAAGTTTTTCATCTTCGATTACAGAATTATTAAGGACAATAAACAACGATCAAAATGACTTTGAAAATGTAAATCGGATCAGTTTTGACAAAGCTTAGGCTGTTTAAAGTCTCAGAAAGTAAATTTTTGGGATTTGGAAACTAACTTTTCAACATGAATTTTGACAAGAAAACTGAATTTTGGAAGTTCTTTAACTTTGATTACAGAATTATTAAGGACAATAAACAAATATCAAAATGACTTTGGAACAGTAAATCGGATCAGTTTTGACAAAGTTATGGCTGTTTGAAGCCTCAGAAGGTAATATTTGGGAATTTGGCAATTTTTTTGTCATTGTGACCTTTGACAAGTTAACCGAATTACTGAAGTTTTTTTAATTTTGATAACAGAATTATTAAGGACAATAAGCAACGATCAAAATGACTTTGGAAATGTAAATCGGATCAGTTTTGACAAAGTTATGGCTGTTTAAAGTCTCAGACATTATTTTTTTGGAATTTGGAAACTGACATGTCAACATGACTTTTGACAAGTAAACCGAATTTCCGAAGTTTTTCAACTTTGATTACATAATTATTAAGGACAATAAACAACGATCAAAATGACTTTGGAAATGTAAATCGGATCAGTTTTTGACAAAGTTATGGCTGTTGAAAGTCTCAGAAGGTAATTTTTTGGAACTTGGAAACTAACATGTCAACATGACTTTTGACAAAAAAACCAAAATCCCGAAGTTTTTCATCTTTGATTACAGAATTATTAAGGACAATAAACAACGATCAAAATGACTTTGGAAATGTAAATTGGATCAGTTTTGACAAAGTTATGGCTGTTTGAAGTCTCAGAAGATAATTTTTTGGAATTTGTAAACTGCCATGTCAACATGACTTCTGACAAAAAAACCAAAATCCCGAAGTTATTTATCTTTGATTACAGAATTATTAAAAACAATAAACAAGGATCAAAATGACTTTAAAATGTAAATCGTATCAGTTTTGACAAAGTTATGGCTGTTTGAAGTCTCAGAAGGTAATATTTGGGAATTTGGCAATTTTTTTGTCACTGTGACTTTTGACAAGTTAACCGAATTACTGAAGTTTTTTAACTTTGATTACAGAATTATTAAGGACAATAAACAACGATCAAAATGACTTTGGAAATGTAAATCGGATCAGTTTTGACAAAGTTATGGCTGTTTGAAGTCTCAGAAGGTTATTTTTTGGGAATTTGGCAACCATTTTGTCATTATGACTTTTGACAAGTAAACCGATTTTTCGCAGTTTTTTAACTTTGATAACAATTATAAAGGACAATAAACAACGATCAAAATGACTTTGGAAATGTAAATCGGATCAGTTTTGACAAAGTAATGGCTGTTTGAAGTCTCAGAAGGTTATTTTTGGGAATTCGGCAACTATTTTTTCATTATGACTTTTGACATGTAAACTGAATCTCCGAAGTTTTTCAACTTTGATTACAGAATTATTAAGGACAATAAACAACGATCAAAATGACTTTGGAAATGTAAATCGGATCAGTTTTGACAAAGTTATGGCTGTTTGAAGTCTGAGAAGGTAATTTTTTGGAATTTGGAAACTGACATGTCAACATTACTTTTGACAAGAAAACCGAATTTCCGAAGTTTTTCATCTTCGATTACAGAATTATTAAGGACAATAAACAACGATCAAAATGAATTTGAAAATGTAAATCGGATCAGTTTTGACAAAGCTTAGGCTGTTTAAAGTCTCAGAAGGTAATTTTTGGGGATTTGGAAACTAACTAGTCAACATGAATTTTGACAAGAAAACTGAATTTTGGAACATCTTTAACTTTGATTACAGAATTATAAGGACAATAAACAACGATCAAAATGACTTTGGAACAGTAAATCGGATCAGTTTTGACAAAGTTATGGCTGTTTGAAGTCTCAGAAGGTAATATTTGGGAATTTGGCAACTATTTTGTCATTGTGACCTTTGACAAGTTAACCGAATTACTGAAGTTTTTTTAATTTTGATAACAGAATTATTAAGGACAATAAACAACGATAAAAATGACTTTGGAAATGTAAATCGGATCAGTTTTGACAAAGTTATGGCTGTTTAAAGTCTCAGACATTATTTTTTTGGAATTTGGAAACTGACATGTCAACATGACTTTTGAAAAGTAAACCGAATTTCCGAAGTTTTTCAACTTTGATTACATAATTATTAAGGACAATAAACAACGATCAAAATGACTTTGAAAATGTAAATCGGATCAGTTTTGACAAAGTTATGGCTGCTGAAAGTCTCAGAAGGTAATTTTTTGGAACTTGGAAACTAACATGTCAACATGACTTTTGACAAAAAAACCAAAATCCCGAAGTTTTTCATCTTTGATTACAGAATTATTAAGGACAATAAACAACGATCAAAATGACTTTGGAAATGTAAATTGGATCAGTTTTGACAAAGTTATGGCTGTTTGAAGTCTCAGAAGATAATTTTTTGGAATTTTTAAACTGCCATGTCAACATGACTTTTGACAAGTAATTCGAATTAGCGAAGTTTTTAATCATTGATTACAGAATTATTAGGGCAATTAACAACGATCAAAATGACTTTGGAAATGTAAATCGGATCAGTTTTGACAAAATTATGGCTGTTTAAAGTCTCAGAAGGTAATTTTTGGAGATTTGAAAACTTACTTGTCAACATGAATTTTGACAAGAAAACTGAATTTCCGAAGTTTTTGAACTTTGATTACAGAATTATTAAGGAAAATAAACAAGGATCAAAATGATTTTGAAAATGTAAATCGGATCAGTTTTGACAAAGCTTAGGCTGTTTAAAGTCTCCGAAGGTAATTTTTTGGAACTTGGAAACTAACATGTCAACATGACTTTTGACAAAAAAACCAAAATCCCGAAGTTTTTCATCTTTCATTACAGAATTATTAAGGACAATAAACAACGATCAACATGACTTTGGAAATGTAAATTGGATCAGTTTTGACAAAGTTATGGCTGTTTGAAGTCTCAGAAGATAATTTTTTGGAATTTGTAAACTGCCATTTCAACATGACTTTTGACAAGTAATTCGAATTTGCGAAGTTTTTGATCATTGATTACAGAATTATTAGGGCAATTAACAACGATCAAAATGACTTTGGAAATGTAAATCGGATCAGTTTTGACAAAGTTATGGCTGTTTAAAGTCTCAGAAGGTAATTTTTGGGGATTTGAAAACTTACTTGTCAACATGAATTTTGACAAGAAAATTGAATTTTCGAAGTTTTTGAACTTTGATTACAGAATTATTAAGGACAATAAACAAGGAACAAAATGACTTTGAAAATGTAAATCGGATCAGTTTTGACAAAGTTATGGCTGTTTGAAGTCTCAGAAGGTAGTTTTTTGGTATTTGGAAACTGACATGTCAACATGATTTATGACAAGTAAGCCGAATTTCCAAAGATTTTCAACTTTGATTACAGAATTATTAAGGACAATAAACAACGATCAAAATGACTTTAGAAATGTAAATCGGATCAGTTTTGACAAAGTAATGGCTGTTTGAAGTCTCAGAAGGTTATTTTTGGGAATTATTCAACTATTTTGTCATTATGACTTTTGACAAGTAAACTGATTTTTCGCAGTTTTTTAACTTTGATAACAATTATAAAGGACAATAAACAACGATCAAAATGACTTTGGAAATGTAAATCGGATCAGTTTTGACAAAGTTATGGCTGTTTGAAGTCTCAGAAGGTAATTTTTGGGAATTTGACAACTATTTTGTCATTATGACTTTTGACAAGTAAACCGATTTTTCGCAGTTTTTTAACTTTGATAACAATTATAAAGGACAATAAACAGCGATCAAAATGACTTTGAAAATGTAAATCGGATCAGTTTTGACAAAGCTATGGCTGTTTGGAGTCTCAGAAGGTAATTTTTTGGAATTTGGAAACTTACATATTAACATGACTTTTGACAAGAAAACCAAATTTCCGAAGTTTTTCATCTTTGATTACAGAATTATTAAGGACAATAAACAACGATCAAAATGAATTTGAAAATGTAAATCGGATCAGTTTTGACAAAGTAATGGCTGTTTGAAGTCTCAGAAGGTTATTTTTGGGAATTCGGCAGTTATTTTTACATTATGACTTTTGACATGTAAACTGAATCTCCGAAGTTTTTCAACTTTGATTACAGAATTATTAAGGACAATAAACAACGATCAAAATGACTTTGGAAATGTAAATCGGATCAGTTTTGACAAAGTTATGGCTGTTTGAAGTCTGAGAAGGTAATTTTTTGGAATTTGGAAACTGACATGTCAACATCACTTTTGACAAGAAAACCGAATTTCCGAAGTTTTTCATCTTCGATTACAGAATTATTAAGGACAATAAACAACGATCAAAATGAATTTGAAAATGTAAATCGGATCAGTTTTGACAAAGCTTAGGCTGTTTAAAGTCTCAGAAGGTAGTTTTTGGGGATTTGGAAACTAACTAGTCAACATGAATTTTGACAAGAAAACTGAATTTTGGAACATCTTTAACTTTGATTACAGAATTATAAGGACAATAAACAACGATCAAAATGACTTTGGAACAGTAAATCGGATCAGTTTTGACAAAGTTATGGCTGTTTGAAGTCTCAGAAGGTAATATTTGGGAATTTGGCAACTATTTTGTCATTGTGACCTTTGACAAGTTAACCGAATTACTGAAGTTTTTTTTAATTTTGATAACAGAACTATTAAGGACAATAAGCAACGATCAAAATGACTTTGGAAATGTAAATCGGATCAGTTTTGACAAAGTTATGGCTGTTTAAAGTCTCAGACATTATTTTTTTGGAATTTGGAAACTGACATGTCAACATGACTTTTGAAAAGTAAACCGAATTTCCGAAGTTTTTCAACTTTGATTACATAATTATTAAGGACAATAAACAACGATCAAAATGACTTTGGAAATGTAAATCGGATCAGTTTTGACAAAGTTATGGCTGTTGAAAGTCTCAGAAGGTAATTTTTTGGAACTTGGAAACTAACATGTCAACATGACTTTTGACAAAAAAACCAAAATCCCGAAGTTTTTCATCTTTGATTACAGAATTATTAAGGACAATAAACAACGATCAAAATGACTTTGGAAATGTAAATTGGATCAGTTTTGACAAAGTTATGGCTGTTTGAAGTCTCAGAAGATAATTTTTTGGAATTTGTAAACTGCCATGTCAACATGACTTTTGACAAGTAATTCGAATTTGCGAAGTTTTTAATCATTGATTACAGAATTATTAGGGCAATTAACAACGATCAAAATGACTTTGGAAATGTAAATCGGATCAGTTTTGACAAAATTATGGCTGTTTAAAGTCTCAGAAGGTAATTTTTGGAGATTTGAAAACTTACTTGTCAACATGAATTTTGACAAGAAAACTGAATTTTGGAACATCTTTAACTTTGATTACAGAATTATAAGGACAATAAACAAATATCAAAATGACTTTGGAACAGTAAATCGGATCAGTTTTGACAAAGTTATGGCTGTTTGAAGTCTGAGAAGGTAATTTTTTGGAATTTGGAAACTGACATTTCAACATCACTTTTGACAAGAAAACCGAATTTCCGAAGTTTTTCATCTTCGATTACAGAATTATTAAGGACAATAAACAACGATCAAAATGAATTTGAAAATGTAAATCGGATCAGTTTTGACAAAGCTTAGGCTGTTTAAAGTCTCAGAAGGTAATTTTTGGGGATTTGGAAACTAACTAGTCAACATGAATTTTGACAAGAAAACTGAATTTTGGAACATCTTTAACTTTGATTACAGAATTATAAGGACAATAAACAACGATCAAAATGACTTTGGAACAGTAAATCGGATCAGTTTTGACAAAGTTATGGCTGTTTGAAGTCTCAGAAGGTAATATTTGGGAATTTGGCAACTATTTTGTCATTGTGACCTTTGACAAGTTAACCGAATTACTGAAGTTTTTTTAATTTTGATAACAGAATTATTAAGGACAATAAGCAACGATCAAAATGACTTTGGAAATGTAAATCGGATCAGTTTTGACAAAGTTATGGCTGTTTGAAGTCTCAGAAGGTAATTTTTGGGAATTTGACAACTATTTTGTCATTATGACTTTTGACAAGTAAACCGATTTTTCGCAGTTTTTTAACTTTGATAACAATTATAAAGGACAATAAACAACGATCAAAATGACTTTGGAAATGTAAATCGGATCAGTTTTGACAAAGTAATGGCTGTTTGAAGTCTCAGAAGGTTATTTTTGGGAATTCGGCAACTATTTTTTCATTATGACTTTTGACATGTAAACTGAATCTCCGAAGTTTTTCAACTTTGATTACAGAATTATTAAGGACAATAAACAACGATCAAAATGACTTTGGAAATGTAAATCGGATCAGTTTTGACAAAGTTATGGCTGTTTGAAGTCTCAGAAGGTAATTTTTTGGAATTTGGAAACTGACATGTCAACATCACTTTTGACAAGAAAACCGAATTTCCGAAGTTTTTCATCTTCGATTACAGAATTATTAAGGACAATAAACAACGATCAAAATGAATTTGAAAATGTAAATCGGATCAGTTTTGACAAAGCTTAGGCTGTTTAAAGTCTCAGAAGGTAATTTTTGGGGATTTGGAAACTAACTAGTCAACATGAATTTTGACAAGAGAACTGAATTTTGGAACATCTTTTACTTTGATTACAGAATTATAAGGACAATAAACAAATATCAAAATGACTTTGGAAATGTAAATCGGATCAGTTTTGACAAAGTTATGGCTGTTTAAAGTCTCAGACATTATTTTTTTGGAATTTGGAAACTGACATGTCAACATGACTTTTGAAAAGTAAACCGAATTTCCGAAGTTTTTCAACTTTGATTACCTAATTATTAAGGACAATAAACAACGATCAAAATGACTTTGGAAATGTAAATCGGATCAGTTTTGACAAAGTTATGGCTGTTGAAAGTCTCAGAAGGTAATTTTTTGGAACTTGGAAACTAACATGTCAACATGACTTTTGACAAAAAAACCAAAATCCCGAAGTTTTTCATCTTTGATTACAGAATTATTAAGGACAATAAACAACGATCAAAATGACTTTGGAAATGTAAATTGGATCAGTTTTGACAAAGTTATGGCTGTTTGAAGTCTCAGAAGATAATTTTTTGGAATTTGTAAACTGCCATGTCAACATGACTTTTGACAAGTAATTCGAATTTGCGAAGTTTTTAATCATTGATTACAGAATTATTTGGGCAATTAACAACGATCAAAATGACTTTGGAAATGTAAATCGGATCAGTTTTGACAAAATTATGGCTGTTTAAAGTCTCAGAAGGTAATTTTTGGAGATTTGAAAACTTACTTGTCAACATGAATTTTGACAAGAAAACTGAATTTCCGAAGTTTTTGAACTTTGATTACAGAATTATTAAGGACAATAAACAAGGATCAAAATGATTTTGAAAATGTAAATCGGATCAGTTTTGACAAAGCTTAGGCTGTTTAAAGTCTCAGAAGGTAATTTTTGGGGATTTGGAAACTAACTTGTCAACATGAATTTTGACAAGAAAACTGAATTTTGGAAGTTCTTTAACTTTGATTACAGAATTATTAAGGACAATAAACAAAGATCAAAATGACTTTGGAACAGTAAATCGGATCAGTTTTGACAAAGTTATGGCTGTTTGAAGTCTCAGAAGGTAATATTTGGGAATTTGGCAACTATTTTGTCATTGTGACCTTTGACAAGTTAACCGAATTACTGAAGTTTTTTTAATTTTGATAACAGAATTATTAAGGACAATAAGCAACGATCAAAATGACTTTGGAAATGTAAATCGGATCAGTTTTGACAAAGTTATGGCTGTTTAAAGTCTCAGAAATTATTTTTTTGGAATTTGGAAACTGACATGTCAACATGACTTTTGACAAGTAAACCGAATTTCTGAAGTTTTTCAACTTTGATTACATAATTATTAAGGACAATAAACAAGGATCAAAATGACTTTGGAAATGTAAATCGGATCAGTTTTTGACAAAGTTATGGCTGTTCGAAGTCTCAGAAGGTAATTTTTTGGAACTTGGAAACTAACATGTCAACATGACTTTTGACAAAAAAACCAAAATCCCGAAGTTTTTCATCTTTCATTACAGAATTATTAAGGACAATAAACAACGATCAACATGACTTTGGAAATGTAAATTGGATCAGTTTTGACAAAGTTATGGCTGTTTGAAGTCTCAGAAGATAATTTTTTGGAATTTGTAAACTGCCATTTCAACATGACTTTTGACAAGTAATTCGAATTTGCGAAGTTTTTGATCATTGATTACAGAATTATAAGGGCAATTAACAACGATCAAAATGACTTTGGAAATGTAAATCGGATCAGTTTTGACAAAGTTATGGCTGTTTAAAGTCTCAGAAGGTAATTTTTGGGGATTTGAAAACTTACTTGTCAACATGAATTTTGACAAGAAAACTGAATTTTCGAAGTTTTTGAACTTTGATTACAGAATTATTAAGGACAATAAACAAGGAACAAAATGACTTTGAATATGTAAATCGGATCAGTTTTTGACAAAGTTATGGCTGTTTGAAGTCTCAGAAGGTAATTTTTTGGAATTTGGAAACTAACATGTCAACATGACTTCTGACAAAAAAACCAAAATCACGAAGTTATTTATCTTTGATTACAGAATTATTAAGAACAATAAACAAGGATCAAAATGACTTTAAAATGTAAATCGTATCAGTTTTGACAAAGTTATGGCTGTTTGAAGTCTCAGAAGGTAATATTTGGGAATTTGGCAATTTTTTTGTCACTGTGACTTTTGACAAGTAAACCGAATTACTGAAGTTTTTTAACTTTGATTACAGAAATATTAAGGACAATAAGCCACGATCAAAATGACTTTGGAAATGTAAATCGGATCAGTTTTGACAAAGTTATGGCTGTTTGAAGTCTCAGAAGGTTATTTTTTGAGAGTTTGGCAACTATTTTGTCATTATGACTTTTGACAAGTAAACCGATTTTTCGCAGTTTTTTAACTTTGATAACAATTATAAAGGACAATAAACAACGATCAAAATGACTTTGGAAATGTAAATCGGATCAGTTTTGACAAAGTTATGGCTGTTTGAAGTCTCAGAAGGTAGTTTTTTGGTATTTGGAAACTGACATGTCAACATGATTTATGACAAGTAAGCCGAATTTCCAAAGATTTTCAACTTTGATTACAGAATTATTAAGGACAATAAACAACGATCAAAATGACTTTAGAAATGTAAATCGGAACAGTTTTGACAAAGTAATGGCTGTTTGAAGTCTCAGAAGGTTATTTTTGGGAATTAGGCAACTATTTTGTCATTATGACTTTTGACAAGTAAACTGATTTTTCGCAGTTTTTTAACTTTGATAACAATTATAAAGGACAATAAACAACGATCAAAATGACTTTGGAAATGTAAATCGGATCAGTTTTGACAAAGTTATGGCTGTTTGAAGTCTCAGAAGGTAATTTTTGGGAGTTTGACAACTATTTTGTCATTATGACTTTTGACAAGTAAACCGATTTTTCGCAGTTTTTTAACTTTGATAACAATTATAAAGGACAATAAACAGCGATCAAAATGACTTTGAAAATGTAAATCGGATCAGTTTTGACAAAGCTATGGCTGTTTGGAGTCTCAGAAGGTAATTTTTTGGAATTTGGAAACTTACATGTTAACATGACTTTTGACAAGAAAACCAAATTTCCGAAGTTTTTCATCTTTGATTACAGAATTATTAAGGACAATAAACAACGATCAAAATGACTTTGGAAATGTAAATCGGATCAGTTTTGACAAAGTTTTGGCTATTTGAAGTCTCAGAAGGTAATTTTTGGGAGTTTGGCAACTATTTTGTCAATATAACTTTTGACAAGTAAACCGATTTTCCGAAGTTTTTTTACTTTAATTACAGAATTATTAAGGACAATAAACAACAATTAAAATGACTTTGGAAATGTAAATCGGATGAGTTTTGACAAAGGTATGGCTGTTTAAAGTCTCAGTAGGTAATTTTTGGGGATTTGGAACTAACTTGTCAACATGACTTTTTACAAGAAAACTGAATTTCTGAAGTTTTACAACTTTGATTAAAGAATTTTTAAGGACAATAAACAACGATGAAAATGACTTTGGAAATGTAAATCGGATCAGTTTGGACAAAGTTATGGCAGTTTGAAGTCTAAGAAGGTAATATTTTGGAATTTGGAAACTTACATGTTAACATGACTTTTGACAAGAAAACCAAATTTCCGAAGTTTTTTATCTTTGATTACAGAATTATTAAGGACAATTAACAACGATCAAAATGACTTTGGAAATGTAAATCGGATCAGTTTTGACAAAGTTATGGCTGTTTGAAGTCTCAGAAGGTAATTTTTGGGAGTTTGGCAACTATTTTGTCAATATGACTTTTGACAAGTAAATCGATTTTCCGAAGTTTTTTAACTTTAATTACAGAATTATTAAGGACAATAAACAACGATCAAAATGACTTTGGAAATGTAAATCGGATCAGTTTTGACAAAGTTATGGCTGTTTAAAGTCTCAGAAGGTAATTTTAGGGAATTTGGCAACTATTTTGTTATTATGACTTTTGACAAGTAAACCGATTTTAAGAAGTTTTTTAACTTTTATTACAGAATTATTAAGGACAATAAACAACGATGAAAATGACTTTGGAAATGTAAATCGAATCAGTTTTGACAAAGTTATGGCAGGTAGAAGTCTCAGAAGGTTAAATTTTGGAATTTTAAAGCTAACATGTCAACATGATTTTTGAAAAGAAACCCGAATTTCCGAAGTTTTTTATCTTTGATTACAGAATTATTAAGGAGAATTAACAACGATCCAAATGACTTTGGAAATGTAAATCGGATCAGTTTTGAAAAAGTTTTGGCTGTTTGAAGTCTCAGAAGGTAATTTTTGGGAGTTTGGCAACTATTTTGTCAATATAACTTTTGACAAGTAAACCGATTTTCCGAAGTTTATAAACTTTAATAACAGAATTAATAACTACAATAAACAACGATGAAAATGACTTTGGAAATGTAAATCGGATCAGTTTGGACAAAGTCATGGCAGTTTGAAGTCTAAGAAGCTAAAATTTTGGAATTTTAAAGCTAACATGTCAACAAGACTTTTCACAAGAAAACCGAATTTCCGAAGTTTTTCAACTTTGATTACAGAATTATTAAGGACAATAAACAACGATCAAAATGACTTTGGAAATGTAAATCAGATCAGTTTTGACAAAGTTATGGCTGTTTGAAGTCTCAGAATGTAATTTTTGGGGATTTGGAAACAAACATGTCAACATGTTTTTTGACAAGAAAACTGAATTTCCGAAGTTTTTTAACTTTGATTACACAATTATCAAAATTACTTTGGAAATGTAAATCGAATCAGTTTTGACAAAGTTATGGCAGTTTGAAGTCTCAGAAGGTTAAATTTTGGAATTTTAAAGCTAACATGTCAACATGATTTTTGAAAAGAAACCCGAATTTCCGAAGTTTTTTATCTTTGATTACAGAATTATTAAGGAGAATTAACAACGATCCAAATGACTTTGGAAATGTAAATCGGATGAGTTTTGAAAAAGTTTTGGCTGTTTGAAGTCTCAGAAGGTAATTTTTGGGAGTTTGGCAACTATTTTGTCAATATAACTTTTGACAAGTAAACCGATTTTCCGAAGTTTTTTAACTTTAATAACAGAATTATTAACTACAATAAACAACGATGAAAATGACTTTGGAAATGTAAATCGGATCAGTTTGGACAAAGTCATGGCAGTTTGAAGTCTAAGAAGCTAAAATTTTGGAATTTTAAAGCTAACATGTCAACAAGACTTTTGACAAGAAAACCGAATTTCCGAAGTTTTTCAACTTTGATTACAGAATTATTAAGGACAATAAACAACGATCAAAATGACTTTGGAAATGTAAATCGGATCAGTTTTGACAAAGTTATGGCTGTTTGAAGTCTCAGAATGTAATTTTTGGGGATTTGGAAACAAACATGTCAACATGTTTTTTGACAAGAAAACTGAATTTCCGAAGTTTTTTAACTTTGATTACACAATTATCAAAATTACTTTGGAAATGTAAATCGGATCAGTTTTGACAAAGTTATGGCTGTTTGAAGTCTCAGAAGGTAAAATTTTGGAATTCGGAAACTGACATGTCAACATGACTTTTGACAAGTAAACCGAATTTCCAAAGTTTTTCATCTTTGATAATATAATTATTAAGGACAATAAACAACGATCAAAATGACTTGGGAAATGTAAATCGGATCAGTTTTGAAAAAGTTATAACTGTTTATAGTCTCAGAAGGTAATTTTTGGGGATTTGAAAACTTACATGTTAACACGGAAACTTACAAATATATGCCTGTTTAAAGTCTCAGAAAGTAACTTTTGGGGATTTGGAAACTAACATGTCGACATGACTTTTGACAAGTAAGTCGATATTGTAAATCGGATCAGTTTTGACAAAGTTATGGATGTTTAAAGTCTTAGAAGGTAATTTTTAGGGATTTGGAAACAAACATGTCAACATGACTTTTGACAATAAAACTAAATTTCCGAAGTTTTTTAAATTTGATTACAGAATTATCAAAATTACTTTGGAAATGTAAATCGGATCAGTTTTGACAAAGTTATGGCTGTTTGAAGTCTCAGAAGGTAATTTTTGGGAGTTTGGCAACTTTTTTGTCAGTATGACTTTTGACAAGTGAACCGATTTTTCGAAGTTTTTGATCTTTGATTACAGAATTATTAAGGACAATAAACAACGATCAAAATGACTTTGAAAATGTAAATCGGATCAGTTTTGACAAGTAATGGCTGTTTGAAGTCTCAGAAAGTAATTTTATGGAATTTGGAAACTGACATGTCAACATGACTTTTGACAAGTAAACCGAATTTCCAAAGTTTTTCAACTTTGATTACAGAATTATTAAGGACAATAAACAACGATGAAAATGACTTTGGAAATGTAAATCGGATCAGTTTTGATAAAGTTATGGCTGTTTGAAGTCTCAGAAGGTAATTTTTGGGAGTTTGGCAACTATTTTGTCAATATAACTTTTGACAAGTAAACCGATTTTCCGAAGTTTTTTAACTTTAATAACAGAATTATTAACTACAATAAACAACGATGAAAATGACTTTGGAAATGTAAATCTGATCAGTTTGGACAAAGTCATGGCAGTTTGAAGTCTAAGAAGCTAAAATTTTGGAATTTTAAAGCTAACATGTCAACAAGACTTTTGACAAGAAAACCGAATTTCCGAAGTTTTTCAACTTTGATTACAGAATTATTAAGGACAATAAACAACGATCAAAATGACTTTGGAACTGTAAATCGGATCAGTTTTGACAAAGTTATGGCTGTTTGAAGTCTCAGAATGTAATTTTTGGGGATTAAGAAACAAACATGTCAACATGTTTTTTGACAAGAAAACTGAATTTCCGAAGTTTTTTAACTTTGATTACACAATTATCAAAATTACTTTGGAAATGTAAATTGAATCAGTTTTGACAAAGTTAAGGCAGTTTGAAGTCTCAGAAGGTAAAATTTTGGAAATTTAAAGCTAACATGTCAACATGATTTTTGACAAGAAACCCGAATTTCCGAAGTTTTTCATCTTTGATTACAGAATTATTAAGGACAATAAACAACGATCAAAATGACTTTGGAAATGTAAATCGGATCAGTTTTGACAAAGTTATGGCTGTTTAAAGTCTCAGAAGGTAATTTTTGGGGATTTGAAAACAAACATGTCAACATGACTTTTGACAAGAAAACTGAATTTCCGAAGTTTTTTAACTTTGCTAACAATTATAAAGGACAATAAACAGCGATCAAAATGACTTTGAAAATGTAAATCGGATCAGTTTTGACAAATCTATGGCTGTTTGAAATCTCAGAAGGTAATTTTAGGGAATATGGCAACTATTTTGTCATTATGATTTTTGACAAGTTAACCGAATTTCTGAAGTTTTTTAACTTTGATTACACAATTATTAAGGACAATAAGCAACGATCAAAATGACTTTGGAAATGTAAATCGGATCAGTTTTGACAAAGTTATGGCTGTTTGAAGTCTCAGAAGGTAGTTTTTTGGAATTTGTAAACTGACATGTCAACATGGCTTTTGACAAGAAAACTAAACTTCTGAAGTTTTACAACTTTGATTACAGAATTATTTAGGACAATAAACAACGATGAAAATGGCTTTGGAAATGTAAATCGGATCAGTTTTGACAAAGTAATGGCTGTTTGAAGTCTCAGAAGGTTATTTTTGGGAATTAGGCAACTTTTATGTCACTATGACTTTTGACAAGTAAACCGATTTTCGGAAGTTTTTTAACTTTGATTGCAGAATTATAAAGGTCAATAAACAACGATCAAAATGACTTTGGAAATGTAAATCGGATCAGTTTTGACAAAGTTATGGCGGTTTAAAGTCTCAGTAGGTAATTTTTAGGGATTTGGAAACTAACTTGTCAACATGACTTTTCACACGAAAACTGAGTTTCTGAAGTTTTACAACTTTGATTAAAGAATTTTTAAGGACAATAAACAACGATGAAAAAGACTTTGGAAATGTAAATCGGATCAGTTTTGACAAAGTTTTGCCTGTTTAAAGTCTCAGAAAGTAACTTTTAAGGATTTCGAAACTTACATACCAACATGACTTTTGACAAATAAACCGAATTTCTGAAGTTTTTCAACTTTGATTACAGAATCATTAAGGACAATAAACAACGATCAAAATGACTTTGGAAATGTAAATCGGATCAGTTTTGACAAAGTTATGGCTGTTTGAAGTCTCAGAAGGTAATTTTTGAAATTCGGAAACTGACATGTCAACATGACTTTTGACAAGTAAACCGAATTTCCAAAGTTTTTCATCTTTGATAATATAATTATTAAGGACAATAAACAACGATCAAAATGACTTGGGAAATGTAAATCGGATCAGTTTTGAAAAAGTTATAACTGTTTATAGTCTCAGAAGGTAATTTTTGGGGATTTGAAAACTTACATGTTAACACGGAAACTTACAAATATATGCCTGTTTAAAGTCTCAGAAAGTAACTTTTGGGGATTTGGAAACTAACATGTCGACATGACTTTTGACAAGTAAGTCGATATTGTAAATCGGATCAGTTTTGACAAAGTTATGGATGTTTAAAGTCTTAGAAGGTAATTTTTAGGGATTTGGAAACAAACATGTCAACATGACTTTTGACAATAAAACTAAATTTCCGAAGTTTTTAAATTTGATTACAGAATTATCAAAATTACTTTGGAAATGTAAATCGGATCAGTTTTGACAAAGTTATGGCTGTTTGAAGTCTCAGAAGGTAATTTTTGGGAGTTTGGCAACTTTTTTGTCAGTATGACTTTTGACAAGTGAACCGATTTTTCGAAGTTTTTGATCTTTGATTACAGAATTATTAAGGACAATAAACAACGATCAAAATGACTTTGGAAATGTAAATCGGATCAGTTTTGACAAGTAATGGCTGTTTGAAGTCTCAGAAAGTAATTTTATGGAATTTGGAAACTGACATGTCAACATGACTTTTGACAAGTAAACCGAATTTCCAAAGTTTTTCAACTTTGATTACAGAATTATTAAGGACAATAAACAACGATGAAAATGACTTTGGAAATGTAAATCGGATCAGTTTTGACAAAGTTATGGCTGTTTAAAGTCTCAGTAGGTAATTTTTGGGTATTTGGAAACTAACTTGTCATCATGACTTATGACAAGAAAACTGAATTTCTGAAGTTTAACAACTTTGATTACAGAATTATTAAGAACAATAAACAACGATCAAAATGACTTTGGAAATGTAAATCGGATCAGTTTTGACAAAGTTATGGCTGTTTGAAGTCTCAGAAGGTAATTTTTTGGAATTCGGAAACTGACATGTCAACATGACTTTTGACAAGTAAACCGAATTTCCAAAGTTTTTCATCTTTGATAATATAATTATTAAGGACAATAAACAACGATCAAAATGACTTGGGAAATGTAAATCGGATCAGTTTTGACAAAGTTGTGGCTGTTTAAAGTCTCAGTAGGTAATTTTTTGGAATTCGGAAACTGACATGTCATCATGACTTTTGACAAGAAAACTGAATTTCTGAAGTTTTACAACTTTGATTACAGAATTATTAAGGACAATAAACAACGATGAAAATGACTTTGGAAATGTAAATCGGATCAGTTTTGATAAAGTTATGGCTGTTTGAAGTCTCAGAAGGTAATTTTGGGAGTTTGGCAACTATTTTGTCAATATGACTTTTGACAAGTTAACCGATTTTCCAAAGTTTTTCAACTTTGATTACAGAATTATTAAGGACAATAAACAACGATCAAAATGACTTTGGAAATGTAAATCGGATCAGTTTTGACAAAGTAATGGCTGTTTGAGGTCTCAGAAGGTTATTTTTAGGAATTTGGCAACTATTTTGTCAATATGACTTTTGACAAGTAAACCGATTTTCCGAAGTTTTTCAACTTTGATTACAGAATTATTATGGACAATAAACAACGATCAAAATGACTTTGGAAATGTAAATCGGATCAGTTTTGACAAAGTTATGGCTGTTTGAAGTCTCAGAAGGTAATTTTTTGGAATTCAGAAACTGACATGTCAACATGACTTTTGACAAGTAAACCGAATTTCCAAAGTTTTTCATCTTTGATAATAAAATTATTAAGGACAATAAACAACGATCAAAATGACTTGGGAAATGTAAATCGGATCAGTTTTGACAAAGTTATGGCTGTTTAAAGTCTCAGAAGGTAATTTTTGGGGATTTGGAAACTGACATGTCAACATGACTTTTGACAAGTAAACCGAATTTCCAAAGTTTTTCATCTTTGATAATATAATTATTAAGGACAATAAACAACGATCAAAATGACTTGGGAAATGTAAATCGGATCAGTTTTGACAAAGTTATGGCTGTTTAAAGTCTCAGAAGGTAATTTTTGGGGATTTGGAAACTTACATGTTAACACGGAAACTGGCAAAAATATGCCTGTTTAAAGTCTCAGAAAGTAACTTTTGGGGATTTGGAAACTAACATGTCGACATGACTTTTGACAAGTAATTCGAATTTGCTAAGTTTTTCATCTTTGATCACAGAATTATTAAGGACAATAAACAACGATCAAAATTTCTTTGGAAATGTTAATCGGATCAGTTTTGACAAAGTTTTGGCTGTTTGAAGTTTGAGAAGGTAATTTTTGGGAGTTTGGCAACTATTTTGTCAATATGACTTTTGACAAGTAAACCAATTTTCCAAAGTTTTTTATCTTTGATTACAGAATTATTAAGGACAATAAACAACGATCAAAATGACTTTGGAAATGTAAATCGGATCAGTTTTGACAAGTAATGGCTGTTTGAAGTTTTAGAAAGTAATTTTTTGGAATTTGGAAACTGACATGTCAACATGACTTTTGACAAGTAAACCGAATTTCCAAAGTTTTTCAACTTTGATTACAGAATTATTAAGGACAATAAACAACGATCAAAATGACTTTGGAAATGTAAATCGGATCAGTTTTGACAAAGTTATGGCTGTTTGAAGTCTCAGAAGGTAATTTTTGGGAGTTTGGCAACTATTTTGTCAATATGACTTTTGACAAGTAAACCGATTTACCGAAGTTTTTTATCTTTGATTACAGAATTATTAAGGACAATAAACAACGATCAAAATGACTTTGGAAATGTAAATCGGATCAGTTTTGACAAAGTTATGGCTGTTTAAAGTCTCAGAAGGTAATTTTTGGGGATTTGGAAACTTACATGTTAACACGGAAACTGGCAAAAATATGCCTGTTTAAAGTCTCAGAAAGTAACTTTTGGGGATTTGGAAACTAACATGTCGATATGACTTTTGACAAGTAATTCGAATTTGCTAAGTTTTTCATCTTTGATCACAGAATTATTAAGGACAATAAACAACGATCAAAATTTCTTTGGAAATGTAAATCGGATCAGTTTTGACAAAGTTTTGGCTGTTTGAAGTTTGAGAAGGTAATTTTTGGGAGTTTGGCAACTATTTTGTCAATATGACTTTTGACAAGTAAACCAATTTTCCAAAGTTTTTTATCTTTGATTACAGAATTATTAAGGACAATAAACAACGATCAAAATGACTTTGGAAATGTAAATCGGATCAGTTTTGACAAGTAATGGCTGTTTGAAGTTTTAGAAAGTAATTTTTTGGAATTTGGAAACTGACATGTCAACATGACTTTTGACAAGTAAACCGAATTTCCAAAGTTTTTCATCTTTGATAATATAATTATTAAGGACAATAAACAACGATCAAAATGACTTGGGAAATGTAAATCGGATCAGTTTTGACAAAGTTATGGCTGTTTAAAGTCTCAGAAGGTAATTTTTGGGGATTTGGAAACTTACATGTTAACACGGAAACTGGCAAAAATATGCCTGTTTAAAGTCTCAGAAAGTAACTTTTGGGGATTTGGAAACTAACATGTCGACATGACTTTTGACAAGTAATTCGAATTTGCTAAGTTTTTCATCTTTGATCACAGAATTATTAAGGACAATAAACAACGATCAAAATTTCTTTGGAAATGTAAATCGGATCAGTTTTGACAAAGTTTTGGCTGTTTGAAGTTTGAGAAGGTAATTTTTGGGAGTTTGGCAACTATTTTGTCAATATGACTTTTGACAAGTAAACCAATTTTCCAAAGTTTTTTATCTTTGATTACAGAATTATTAAGGACAATAAACAACGATCAAAATGACTTTGGAAATGTAAATCGGATCAGTTTTGACCAAGTTATGGCTGTTTGAAGTCTCAGAAGGTAATTTTTTGGAATTCGGAAACTGACATGTCATCATGACTTTTGACAAAAAAACTGAATTTCTGAAGTTTTACAGCTTTGATTACAGAATCATTAAGGACAATAAACAACGATGAAAATGACTTTGGAAATGTAAATCGGATCAGTTTTGACAAAGTTATGGCTGCTTGAAGTCTCAGAAGGTAATTTTTGGGAGTTTGGCAACTATTTTGTCAATATGACCTTTGACAAGTTAACCGATTTTCCGAAGTTTTTCAACTTTGATTACAGAATTATTAAGGACAATAAAAAACGATCAAAATGACTTTGGAAATGTAAATCGGATCAGTTTTGACAAAATTATGGCTGTTTGAAGTCTCAGAAGGTAATTTTTTGGAATTTAGAAACTGACATGTCAACATGACTTTTGACAAGTAAACCGAATTTCCAAAGATTTTCATCTTTGATAATATAATTATTAAGGACAATAAACAACGATCAAAATGACTTGGGAAATGTAAATCGGATCAGTTTTGACAAAGTTATGGCTGTTTAAAGTCTCAAAAGGTAATTTTTGGGGATTTGGAAACTTACATGTTAACACGGAAACTGGCAAAAATATGCCTGTTTAAAGTCTCAGAAAGTAACTTTTGGGGATTTGGAAACTAACATGTCGACATGACTTTTGACAAGTAATTCGAATTTGCTAAGTTTTTCATCTTTGATCACAGAATTATTAAGGACAATTAACAACGATCAAAATGACTTTGGAAATGTAATTCAGATCAGTTTTGACAAAGTTATGGCTGTTTGAAGTTTTAGAAAGTAATTTTTTGGAATTTGGAAACTGACATGTCAACATGACTTTTGACAAGTAAACCGAATTTCCAAAGTTTTTCAACTTTGATTACAGAATTATTAAGGACAATAAAAAACGATCAAAATGACTTTGGAAATGTAAATCGGATCAGTTTTGACAAAGTCATGCCTGTTTAAAGTCTCAGAAGGTAATTTTTGGGGATTTGGAAACTAGCTTGTCATCATGACTTTTGACAAGAAAACTGAATTTCTGAAGTTTTACAACTTTGATTACAGAATTATTAAGGACAATAAACAACGATCAAAATGACTTGGGAAATGTAAATCGGATCAGTTTTGACAAAGTTATGGCTGTTTAAAGTCTCAGAAGGTAATTTTTGGGGATTTGGAAACTTACATGTTAACACGGAAACTGGCAAAAATATGCCTGTTTAAAGTCTCAGAAAGTAACTTTTGGGGATTTGGAAACTAACTTGTCGACCTGACTTTTGACAAGTAATTCGAATTTGCTAAGTTTTTCATCTTTGATCACAGAATTATTAAGGACAATAAACAACGATCACAATTTCTTTGGAAATGTTAATCGGATCAGTTTTGACAAAGTTTTGGCTGTTTGAAGTTTGAGAAGGTAATTTTTGGGAGTTTGGCAACTATTTTGTCAATATGACTTTTGACAAGTAAACCGATTTTCCGAAGTTTTTTATCTTTGATTACAGAAATATTAAGGACAATAAACAACGATCAAAATGACTTTGGAAATGTAAATCGGATCAGTTTTGACAAAGTAATGGCTGTTTGAAGTTTTAGAAAGTAATTTTTTGGAATTTGGAAACTGACATGTCAACATGACTTTTGACAAGTAAACCGAATTTCCAAAGTTTTTCAACTTTGATTACAGAATTATTAAGGACAATAAACAACGATCAAAATGACTTTGGAAATGTAAATCGGATCAGTTTTGACAAAGTTATGGCTGTTTGAAGTCTCAGAAGGTAATTTTTGGGAGTTTGGCAACTATTTTGTCAATATGACTTTTGACAAGTAAACCGATTTACCGAAGTTTTTTATCTTTGATTACAGAATTATTAAGGACAATAAACAACGATCAAAATGACTTTGGAAATGTAAATCGGATCAGTTTTGACAAGTAATGGCTGTTTGAAGTTTTAGAAAGTAATTTTTTGGAATTCAGAAACTGACATGTCAACATGACTTTTGACAGGTAAACCGAATTTCCAAAGTTTTTCATCTTTGATAATATAATTATTAAGGACAATAAACAACGATCAAAATGACTTGGGAAATGTAAATCGGATCAGTTTTGACAAAGTTATGCCTGTTTAAAGTCTCAGAAGGTAATTTTTGGGGATTTGGAAACTTACATGTTAACACGGAAACTGGCAAAAATATGCCTGTTTAAAGTCTCAGAAAGTAACTTTTGGGGATTTGGAAACTAACATGTCGACATGACTTTTGACAAGTAATTCGAATTTGCTTAGTTTTTCATCTTTGATCACAGAATTATTAAGGACAATTAACAACGATCAAAATGACTTTGGAAATGTAATTCAGATCAGTTTTGACAAAGTTTTGGCTGTTTGAAGTTTGAGAAGGTAATTTTTGGGGATTTGGAAACTGACATGTCAACATGACTTTTGACAAGTAAACCGAATTTCCAAAGTTTTTCATCTTTGATAATATAATTATTAAGGACAATCAACAACGATCAAAATGACTTGGGAAATGTAAATCGGATCAGTTTTGACAAAGTTATGGCTGTTTAAAGTCTCAAAAGGTAATTTTTGGGGATTTGGAAACTTACATGTTAACACGGAAACTGGCAAAAATATGCCTGTTTAAAGTCTCAGAAAGTAACTTTTGGGGATTTGGAAACTAACTTGTCGACCTGACTTTTGACAAGTAATTCGAATTTGCTAAGTTTTTCATCTTTGATCACAGAATTATTAAGGACAATAAACAACGATCACAATTTCTTTGGAAATGTTAATCGGATCAGTTTTGACAAAGTTTTGGCTGTTTGAAGTTTGAGAAGGTAATTTTTGGGAGTTTGGCAACTATTTTGTCAATATGACTTTTGACAAGTAAACCGATTTTCCGAAGTTTTTTATCTTTGATTACAGAAATATTAAGGACAATAAACAACGATCAAAATGACTTTGGAAATGTAAATCGGATCAGTTTTGACAAGTAATGGCTGTTTGAAGTTTTAGAAAGTAATTTTTTGGAATTTGGAAACTGACATGTCAACATGACTTTTGACAAGTAAACCGAATTTCCAAAGTTTTTCATCTTTGATAATATAATTATTAAGGACAATAAACAACGATCAAAATGACTTGGGAAATGTAAATCGGATCAGTTTTGACAAAGTTATGGCTGTTTAAAGTCTCAGAAGGTAATTTTTGGGGATTTGGAAACTTACATGTTAACACGGAAACTGGCAAAAATATGCCTGTTTAAAGTCTCAGAAAGTAACTTTTGGGGATTTGGAAACTAACATGTCGACATGACTTTTGACAAGTAATTCGAATTTGCTTAGTTTTTCATCTTTGATCACAGAATTATTAAGGACAATTAACAACGATCAAAATGACTTTGGAAATGTAATTCAGATCAGTTTTGACAAAGTTATGGCTGTTTGAAGTTTTAGAAAGTAATTTTTTGGAATTTGGAAACTGACATGTCAACATGACTTTTGACAAGTAAACCGAATTTCCAAAGTTTTTCAACTTTGATTACAGAATTATTAAGGACAATAAACAACGATCAAAATGACTTTGGAAATGTAAATCGGATCAGTTTTGACAAAGTTATGCCTGTTTAAAGTCTCAGAAGGTAATTTTTGGGGATTTGGAAACTTACATGTTAACACGGAAACTGGCAAAAATATGCCTGTTTAAAGTCTCAGAAAGTAACTTTTGGGGATTTGGAAACTAACATGTCGACATGACTTTTGACAAGTAATTCGAATTTCCTAAGTTTTTCATCTTTGATCACAGAATTATTAAGGACAATTAACAACGATCAAAATGACTTTGGAAATGTAATTCAGATCAGTTTTGACAAAGTTATGGCTGTTTGAAGTTTTAGAAAGTAATTTTTTGGAATTTGGAAACTGACATGTCAACATGACTTTTGACAAGTAAACCGAATTTCCAAAGTTTTTCAACTTTGATTACAGAATTATTAAGGACAATAAACAACGATCAAAATGACTTTGGAAATGTAAATCGGATCAGTTTTGACAAAGTCATGCCTGTTTAAAGTCTCAGAAGGTAATTTTTGGGGATTTGGAAACTAGCTTGTCATCATGACTTTTGACAAGAAAACTGAATTTCTGAAGTTTTACAACTTTGATTACAGAATTATTAAGGACAATAAACAACGATCAAAATGACTTGGGAAATGTAAATCGGATCAGTTTTGACAAAGTTATGGCTGTTTAAAGTCTCAGAAGGTAATTTTTGGGGATTTGGAAACTTACATGTTAACACGGAAACTGGCAAAAATATGCCTGTTTAAAGTCTCAGAAAGTAACTTTTGGGGATTTGGAAACTAACTTGTCGACCTGACTTTTGACAAGTAATTCGAATTTGCTAAGTTTTTCATCTTTGATCACAGAATTATTAAGGACAATAAACAACGATCACAATTTCTTTGGAAATGTTAATCGGATCAGTTTTGACAAAGTTTTGGCTGTTTGAAGTTTGAGAAGGTAATTTTTGGGAGTTTGGCAACTATTTTGTCAATATGACTTTTGACAAGTATACCGATTTTCCGAAGTTTTTTATCTTTGATTACAGAAATATTAAGGACAATAAACAACGATCAAAATGACTTTGGAAATGTAAATCGGATCAGTTTTGACAAGTAATGGCTGTTTGAAGTTTTAGAAAGTAATTTTTTGGAATTTGGAAACTGACATGTCAACATGACTTTTGACAAGTAAACCGAATTTCCAAAGTTTTTCAACTTTGATTACAGAATTATTAAGGACAATAAACAACGATCAAAATGACTTTGGAAATGTAAATCGGATCAGTTTTGACAAAGTTATGGCTGTTTGAAGTCTCAGAAGGTAATTTTTGGGAGTTTGGCAACTATTTTGTCAATATGACTTTTGACAAGTAAACCGATTTACCGAAGTTTTTTATCTTTGATTACAGAATTATTAAGGACAATAAACAACGATCAAAATGACTTTGGAAATGTAAATCGGATCAGTTTTGACAAGTAATGGCTGTTTGAAGTTTTAGAAAGTAATTTTTTGGAATTCAGAAACTGACATGTCAACATGACTTTTGACAGGTAAACCGAATTTCCAAAGTTTTTCATCTTTGATAATATAATTATTAAGGACAATAAACAACGATCAAAATGACTTGGGAAATGTAAATCGGATCAGTTTTGACAAAGTTATGGCTGTTTAAAGTCTCAGAAGGTAATTTTTGGGGATTTGGAAACTTACATGTTAACACGGAAACTGGCAAAAATATGCCTGTTTAAAGTCTCAGAAAGTAACTTTTGGGGATTTGGAAACTAACATGTCGACATGACTTTTGACAAGTAATTCGAATTTGCTTAGTTTTTCATCTTTGATCACAGAATTATTAAGGACAATTAACAACGATCAAAATGACTTTGGAAATGTAATTCAGATCAGTTTTGACAAAGTTATGGCTGTTTGAAGTTTTAGAAAGTAATTTTTTGGAATTTGGAAACTGACATGTCAACATGACTTTTGACAAGTAAACCGAATTTCCAAAGTTTTTCAACTTTGATTACAGAATTATTAAGGACAATAAACAACGATCAAAATGACTTTGGAAATGTAAATCGGATCAGTTTTGACAAAGTTATGCCTGTTTAAAGTCTCAGAAGGTAATTTTTGGGGATTTGGAAACTAGCTTGTCATCATGACTTTTGACAAGAAAACTGAATTTCTGAAGTTTTACAACTTTGATTACAGAATTATTAAGGACAATAAACAACGATGAAAATTACTTTGGAAATGTAAATCGGATCAGTTTTGATAAAGTTATGGCTGTTTGAAGTCTCAGAAGGTAATTTTGGGAGTTTGGCAACTATTTTGTCAATATGACTTTTGACAAGTAAACCGATTTTCCGAAGTTTTTTATCTTTGATTACAGAATTATTAAGGACAATAAACAACGATCAAAATGACTTTGGAAATGTAAACCGGATCAGTTTTGACAAAGTTGTGGCTGTTTAAAGTCTCAGTAGGTAATTTTTAGGTATTTGGAAACTAACGTGTCATCATGACTTTTGACAAGAAAACTGAATTTCTGAAGTTTTACAACTTTGTTTACAGAATTATTTAGGACGATAAACAACGATGAAAATGACTTTGGAAATGTAAATCGGGTCAGTTTTGACACAATTATGGCTGTTTAAAGTCTCAGAAGGTAATTATTTGGAATTTGGAAACTGACATGTCAACATGACTTTTGACAAGTAAACCGCATTTCCGAAGTTTTTTATCTTTGATTACAGAATTATTAAGGACAATAAACAACGATCAAAATGACTTTGGAAATGTAAATCGGATCAGTTTTGACAAAGTTATGGCTGTTTAAAGTCTCAGAAGGTAATTTTTGGGGATTTGGAAACTGACATGTCAACATGACTTTTGACAAGTAAACCGAATTTCCAAAGTTTTTCATCTTTGATTACAGAATTATTAAGGACAATAAACAACGATCAAAATGACTTTGGAAATGTAAATCGGATCAGTTTTGACAAAGTAATGGCTGTTTGAGGTCTCAGAAGGTTATTTTTAGGAATTTGGCAACTATTTTGTCAATATGACTTTTGACAAGTAAACCGATTTTCCGAAGTTTTTCAACTTTGATTACAGAATTATTATGGACAATAAACAACGATCAAAATGACTTGGGAAATGTTAATCGGATCAGTTTTGACAAAGTTATGGCTGTTTAAAGTCTCAGAAGGTAATTTTTTGGAATTCGGAAACTGACATGTCAACATGACTTTTGACAAGTAAACCGCATTTCCAAAGTTTTTCATCTTTGATAACATAATTATTAAGGACAATTAACAACGATCAAAATGACTTTGGAAATGTAATTCGGATCAGTTTTGACAAAGTTATGGCTGTTTGAAGTTTTAGAAAGTAATTTTTTGGAATTTGGAAACTGACATGTCAACATGACTTTTGACAAGTAAACCGATTTTCCGAAGTTTTTTAACTTTTATTACAGAATTATTAAGGACAATTAACAACGATGAAAATGACTATGGAAATGTAAATCGAATCAGTTTTGACAAAGTTATGGCAGTTTGAAGTCTCAGAAGGTAAAATTTTGGAATTTGAAAGCTAACATGTCAACATGATTTTTGAAAAGAAACCCGAATTTCCGAAGTTTTTTATCTTTGATTACAGAATTATTAAGGACAATAAACAACGATCAAAATGACTTTGGAAATGTAAATCGGATCAGTTTTGACAAAGTAATGGCTGTTTGAGGTCTCAGAAGGTTATTTTTAGGAATTTGGCAACTATTTTGTCAATATGACTTTTGACAAGTAAACCGATTTTCCGAAGTTTTTCAACTTTGATTACAGAATTATTATGGACAATAAACAACGATCAAAATGACTTGGGAAATGTTAATCGGATCAGTTTTGACAAAGTTATGGCTGTTTAAAGTCTCAGAAGGTAATTTTTTGGAATTCGGAAACTGACATGTCAACATGACTTTTGACAAGTAAACCGCATTTCCAAAGTTTTTCATCTTTGATAACATAATTATTAAGGACAATAAACAACGATCAAAATGACTTGGGAAATGTTAATCGGATCAGTTTTGACAAAGTTATGGCTGTTTAAAGTCTCAGAAGGTAATTTTTGGGGATTTGTAAACTGACATGTCAACATGACTTTTGACAAGTAAACCGAATTTCCAAAGTTTTTCATCTTTGATAATATAATTATTAAGGACAATAAACAACGATCAAAATGACTTGGGAAATGTAAATCGGATCAGTTTTGACAAAGTTATGGCTGTTTAAAGTCTCAGTAGGTAATTTTTGGGTATTTGGAAACTAACTTGTCATCATGACTTTTGACAAGAAAACTGATTTTCCGAAGTTTTTCAACTTTGATTACAGAATTATTAAGGACAATAAACAACGATCAAAATGACTTTGGAAATGTAAATCGGATCAGTTTTGACAAAGTTATGGCTGTTTAAAGTCTCAGAAGGTAATTTTTGGGGATTTGGAAACTAGCTTGTCATCATGACTTTTGACAAAAAAACTGAATTTCTGAAGTTTTACAGCTTTGATTACAGAATCATTAAGGACAATAAACAACGATGAAAATGACTTTGGAAATGTAAATCGGATCAGTTTTGACAAAGTTATGGCTGCTTGAAGTCTCAGAAGGTAATTTTTGGGAGTTTGGCAACTATTTTGTCAATATGACCTTTGACAAGTAATACGATTTTCAGAAGTTTTTCAACTTTGATTACAGAATTATTAAGGACAATAAAAAACGATCAAAATGACTTTGGAAATGTAAATCGGATCAGTTTTGACAAAATTATGGCTGTTTGAAGTCTCAGAAGGTAATTTTTTGGAATTCAGAAACTGACATGTCAACATGACTTTTGACAAGTAAACCGAATTTCCAAAGTTTTTCATCTTTGATAATATAATTATTAAGGACAATAAACAACGATCAAAATGACTTGGGAAATGTAAATCGGATCAGTTTTGACAAAGTTATGGCTGTTTAAAGTCTCAGAAGGTAATTTTTGGGGATTTGGAAACTTACATGTTAACACGGAAACTGGCAAAATATGCCTGTTTAAAGTCTCAGAAAGTAACTTTTGGGGATTTGGAAACTAACATGTCGACATGACTTTTGACAAGTAATTCGAATTTGCTAAGTTTTTCATCTTTGATCACAGAATTATTAAGGACAATTAACAACGATCAAAATGACTTTGGAAATGTAATTCAGATCAGTTTTGACAAAGTTATGGCTGTTTGAAGTTTTAGAAAGTAATTTTTTGGAATTTGGAAACTGACATGTCAACATGACTTTTGACAAGTAAACCGAATTTCCAAAGTTTTTCAACTTTGATTACAGAATTATTAAGGACAATAAACAACGATCAAAATGACTTTGGAAATGTAAATCGGATCAGTTTTGACAAAGTCATGCCTGTTTAAAGTCTCAGTAGGTAATTTTTAGGTATTTGGAAACTAACTTGTCATCATGACTTTTGACAAGTAAACCGAATTTCCAAAGTTTTACATCTTTGATAATATAATTATTAAGGACAATAAACAACGATCAAAATGACTTGGGAAATGTAAATCGGATCAGTTTTGACAAAGTTATGGCTGTTTAAAGTCTCAGAAGGTAATTTTTGGGGATTTGGAAACTTACATGTTAACACGGAAACTGGCAAAAATATGCCTGTTTAAAGTCTCAGAAAAAAACTTTTGGGGATTTGGAAACTAACTTGTCGACCTGACTTTTGACAAGTAATTCGAATTTGCTAAGTTTTTCATCTTTGATCACAGAATTATTAAGGACAATAAACAACGATCACAATTTCTTTACAAATGTTAATCGGATCAGTTTTGACAAAGTTTTGGCTGTTTGAAGTTTGAGAAGGTAATTTTTGGGAGTTTGGCAACTATTTTGTCAATCATGACTTTTGACAAGTAAACCGATTTTCCGAAGTTTTTTATCTTTGATTACAGAAATATTAAGGACAATAAACAACGATCAAAATGACTTTGGAAATGTAAATCGGATCAGTTTTGACAAAGTAATGGCTGTTTGAAGTTTTAGAAAGTAATTTTTGGAATTTGGAAACTGACATTGTCAACATGACTTTTGACAAGTAAACCGAATTTCCAAAGTTTTTCAACTTTGATTACAGAATTATTAAGGACAATAAACAACGATCAAAATGACTTTGGAAATGTAAATCGGATCAGTTTTGACAAAGTTATGGCTGTTTGAAGTTCTCAGAAGGTAATTTTTTGGAATTTGGAAACTAACATGTCAACATGACTTTTGACAAGTAAACCGAATTTCCAAAGTTTTTCAACTTTGATTACAGAATTATTAAGGACAATAAACAACGATCAAAATGACTTTGGAAATGTAAATCGGATCAGTTTTGACAAAGTTATGGCTGTTTGAAGTCTCAGAAGGTAATTTTAAGGGAATTTGGCAAATATTTTGTCATTATGACTTTTGACAAGTAAACCGAATTTCCGAAGTTTTTCATCTTTGATTACAGAATTATTAAGGACAATTAACAACGATCAAAATGACTTTGGAAATGTAAATCGGATCAGTTTTGACAAAGTTATGGCAGTTTGAAGTCTCAGAAGGTAAAATTTTGGAATTTGAAAACTAACATGTCAACATGACTTTTGACAAGTAAACCGAATTTCCGAAGTTTTTCATCTTTGATTACAGAATTATTAAGGACAATTAACAACGATCAAAATGACTTTGGAAATGTAAATCGGATCAGTTTTGACAAAGTTATCGGCTGTTTGAAGTCTCAGAAGTTAATTTTTGGGAGTTTGGCAACTATTTTGTCAACATAACTTTTGACAAGTAAACCGATTTTCCGAAGTTTTTCAACTTTGATAACAGAATTATTAAGGACAATAAACAACGATGAAAATGACTTTGGAAATGTAAATCGGATCAGTTTGGACAAAGTTATGGCAGTTTGAAGTCTCAGAAGGTAAAATTTTGGAATTTGAAAGCTAACATGTCAACAAGACTTTTGACAAGAAAACCGAATTTCCGAAGTTTTTCAACTTTGATTACAGAATTATTAAGGACAATAAACAACGATCAAAATGACTTTGAAAATGTAAATCGGATCAGTTTTGACAAAGTTATGGCTGTTAAAAGTCTCAGAAGGTAATTTTTGGGGATTTGGAAACAAACATGTCCGAAGTTTTTTAACTTTGATTACACAATTATACAAAATTACTTTGAAAATGTATATCAAATCAGTTTTGACAAAGTTATGGCAGTTTGAAGTCTCAGGAGGTAAAATTTTGGAAATTTAAAGCTAACATGTCAACATGATTTTTGACAAGAAACCCGAATTTCCGAAGTTTTTTATCTTTGATTACAGAATTATTAAGGACAATAAACAACGATCAAAATGACTTTGGAAATGTAAATCGGATCAGTTTTGACAAAGTTATGGCTGTTTGAAGTCTCAGAAGGTAATTTTTGGGAGTTTGGCAACTATTTTGTCAATATGACTTTTAACAAGTAAATCGATTTTCCGAAGTTTTTCAACTTTAATAACAGAATTATTAAGGACAATAAACAACGATCAAAATGACTTTGAAAATGTAAATCGGATCAGTTTTGACAAAGTTATGGCTGTTAAAAGTCTCAGAAGGTAATTTTTTGGGGATTTGGAAACTGACATGTCAACATGACTTTTGACAAGTAAACCCGCATTTCCGAAGTTTTTCATCTTTGATAACAGAATTATTAAGGACAATAAAAAACGATCAAAATGACTTTGGAAATGTAAATCGGATCAGTTTTGACAAAGTTATGGCTGTTTGAAGTCTCAGAAGGTAATTTTTGGGAGTTTGGAAACTGACTTTGTCAATATGACTTTTGACAAGTAATACGATTTTCAGAAGTTTTTCATCTTTGATTACAGAATTATTAAGGACAATAAACAACGATCAAAATGACTTTGGAAATGTAAATCGGATCAGTTTTGACAAAATTATGGCTGTTTGAAGTCTCAGAAGGTAATTTTTTGGAATTCAGAAACTGACATGTCAACATGACTTTTGACAAGAAAACCGAATTTCCAAAGTTTTTCAACTTTGATTATATAATTATTAAGGACAATAAACAACGATCAAAATGACTTTGAAAATGTAAATCGGATCAGTTTTGACAAAGTTATGGCTGTTTAAAGTCTCAGAAGGTAATTTTTGGGGATTTGGAAACTAGCTTGTCATCATGACTTTTGACAAAAAAACTGAAGTTCTGAAGTTTTACAACTTTGATTACACAATTATCAACAATAAACAACGATGACTTTGAAAATGTATATCAAATCAGTTTTGACAAAGTTATGGCTGCTTGAAGTCTCAGAAGGTAATTTTTGGGAGTTTGGCAACTATTTTGTCAATATGACCTTTGACAAGTAATACGATTTTCAGAAGTTTTTCAACTTTGATTACAGAATTATTAAGGACAATAAAAAACGATCAAAATGACTTTGGAAATGTAAATCGGATCAGTTTTGACAAAATTATGGCTGTTTGAAGTCTCAGAAGGTAATTTTTTGGAATTCAGAAACTGACATGTCAACATGACTTTTGACAAGTAAACCGAATTTCCAAAGTTTTTCATCTTTGATAATATAATTATTAAGGACAATAAACAACGATCAAAATGACTTGGGAAATGTAAATCGGATCAGTTTTGACAAAGTTATGGCTGTTTAAAGTCTCAGAAGGTAATTTTTGGGGATTTGGAAACTTACATGTTAACACGGAAACTGGCAAAATATGCCTGTTTAAAGTCTCAGAAAGTAACTTTTGGGGATTTGGAAACTAACATGTCGACATGACTTTTGACAAGTAATTCGAATTTGCTAAGTTTTTCATCTTTGATCACAGAATTATTAAGGACAATTAACAACGATCAAAATGACTTTGGAAATGTAATTCAGATCAGTTTTGACAAAGTTATGGCTGTTTGAAGTTTTAGAAAGTAATTTTTTGGAATTTGGAAACTGACATGTCAACATGACTTTTGACAAGTAAACCGAATTTCCAAAGTTTTTCAACTTTGATTACAGAATTATTAAGGACAATAAACAACGATCAAAATGACTTTGGAAATGTAAATCGGATCAGTTTTGACAAAGTCATGCCTGTTTAAAGTCTCAGTAGGTAATTTTTAGGTATTTGGAAACTAACTTGTCATCATGACTTTTGACAAGTAAACCGAATTTCCAAAGTTTTACATCTTTGATAATATAATTATTAAGGACAATAAACAACGATCAAAATGACTTGGGAAATGTAAATCGGATCAGTTTTGACAAAGTTATGGCTGTTTAAAGTCTCAGAAGGTAATTTTTGGGGATTTGGAAACTTACATGTTAACACGGAAACTGGCAAAAATATGCCTGTTTAAAGTCTCAGAAAAAAACTTTTGGGGATTTGGAAACTAACATGTCGACATGACTTTTGACAAGTAATTCGAATTTGCTTAGTTTTTCATCTTTGATCACAGAATTATTAAGGACAATTAACAACGATCAAAATGACTTTGGAAATGTAATTCAGATCAGTTTTGACAAAGTTATGCCTGTTTCAAGTCTCAGAAGGTAATTTTTGGGGATTTGGAAACTAGCTTGTCATCATGACTTTTGACAAGAAAACTGAATTTCTGAAGTTTTACAACTTTGATTACAGAATTATTAAGGACAATAAACAACGATCAAAATGACTTTGGAAATGTAAATCGGATCAGTTTTGATAAAGTTATGGCTGTTTGAAGTCTCAGAAGGTAATTTTGGGAGTTTGGCAACTATTTTGTCAATATGACTTTTGACAAGTAAACCGATTTTCTGAAGTTTTTCAACTTTGATTACAGAATTATTAAGGACAATAAACAACGATCAAAATGACTTTGGAAATGTAAACCGGATCAGTTTTGACAAAGTTATGGCTGTTTAAATTCTCAGTAGGTAATTTTAAGGTATTTGGAAATTAACTTGTCAACATGACTTTTGACAAGTAAACCGAATTTCCAAAGTTTTTCAACTTTGATTACAGAACTATTAAGGACAATAAAAAACGATCAAAATGACTTTGGAAATGTAAATCGGATCAGTTTTGACAAAATTATGGCTGTTTGAAGTCTCAGAAGGTAATTTTAAGGGAATTTGGCAAATATTTTGTCATTATGACTTTTGACAAGTAAACCGATTTTCCGAAGTTTTTTAACTTTTATTATAGAATTATTAAGGACAATTAACAACGATGAAAATGACTATGGAAATGTAAATCGAATCAGTTTTGACAAAGTTATGGCAGTTTGAAGTCTCAGAAGGTAAAATTTTGGAATTTGAAAGCTAACATGTCAACATGATTTTTGAAAAGAAACCCGAATTTCCGAAGTTTTTTATCTTTGATTACAGAATTATTAAGGACAATTAACAACGATCCAAATGACTTTGGAAATGTAAATCGGATCAGTTTTGACAAAGTTTCGGCTGTTTGAAGTCTCAGAAGTTAATTTTTGGGAGTTTGGCAACTATTTTGTCAATATGACTTTTGACAAGTAAACCGATTTTCCGAAGTTTTTTAACTTTAATAACAGAATTATTAAGGACAATAAACAACGATGAAAGAGACTTTGGAAATGTAAATCGGATCAGTTTGGACAAAGTCATGGCAGTTTGAAGTCTAAGAAGCTAAAATTTTGGAATTTTAAAGCTAACATGTCAACAAGACTTTTGACAAGAAAACCGAATTTCCGAAGTTTTTCAACTTTGATTACAGAATTATTAAGGACAATAAACAACGATCAAAATGACTTTGAAAATGTAAATCGGATCAGTTTTGACAAAGTTATGGCTGTTAAAAGTCTCAGAAGGTAATTTTTGGGGATTTGGAAACAAACATGTCCGAAGTTTTTTTAACTTTGATTACACAATTATCAAAATTACTTTGAAAATGTATATCAAATCAGTTTTGACAAAGTTATGGCAGTTTGAAGTCTCAGGAGGTAAAATTTTGGAAATTTAAAGCTAACATGTCAACATGATTTTTGACAAGAAAACCCGAATTTCCGAAGTTTTTTATCTTTGATTACAGAATTATTAAGAACAATTAACAACGATCAAAATGACTTTGGAAATGTAAATCGGATCAGTTTTGACAAAGTTATGGCTGTTTGAAGTCTCAGAAGGTAATTTTTGGGAGTTTGGCAACTATTTTGTCAATATGACTTTTAACAAGTAAATCGATTTTCCGAAGTTTTTTAACTTTAATAACAGAATTATTAAGGACAATAAACAACGATCAAAATGACTTTGAAAATGTAAATCGGATCAGTTTTGACAAAGTTATGGCTGTTAAAAGTCTCAGAAGGTAATTTTTTGGGGATTTGGAAACAAACATGTCAACATGACTTTTGACAAGAAACCCGAATTTCCGAAGTTTTTCAACTTTGATTACAGAATTATTACGGACAATAAGCATTGATCAAAATGACTTTGGAAATGTAAATCGGATCAGTTTTGACAAAGTTATGGCTGTTTGAAGTCTCAGAAGGTAATTTTAGGGAATTTGGCAACTTTTTTGTCATTATGACTTTTGACAAGTAAACCGATTTTCCGAAGTTTTTTAACTTTAATTACAGAATTATTAAGGACAATAAACAACGATCAAAATGACTTTGGATATGTAAATCGAATCAGTTTTGACAAAGTTATGGCAGTTTGAAGTCTCAGAAGGTAAAATTTTGGAATTTTAAAGCTAACATGTCAACATGATTTTTGACAAGAAACCCGAATTTCCGAAGTTTTTTATCTTTTATTACAGAATTATTAAGGACAATAAACAACGATCAAAATGACTTTGGAAATGTAAATCGGATCAGTTTTGACAAAGTTATGGCTGTTTGAAGTCTCAGAAGGTAATTTTAGGGAATTTGGCAACTTATTTGTCATTATGACTTTTGACAAGTAAACCGATTTTCCGAAGTTTTTTAACTTTAATAACAGAATTATTAAGGACAATAAACAACGATCAAAATGACTTTGAAAATGTAAATCGGATCAGTTTTGACAAAGTTATGGCTGTTTGAAGTCTCAGAAGGTAATTTTTTGGAATTCGGAAACTGACATGTCAACATGACTTTTGACAAGTAAACCGAATTTCCAAAGTTTTTCATCTTTGATAATATAATTATTAAGGACAATAAACAACGATCAAAATGACTTGGGAAATGTAAATCGGATCAGTTTTGACAAAGTTATGGCTGTTTAAAGTCTCAGAAGGTAATTTTTGGGGATTAGGAAACTGACATGTCAACATGACTTTTGACAAGTAAACCGAATTTCCAAAGTTTTTCATCTTTGATAATATAATTATTAAGGACAATAAACAACGATCAAAATGACTTGGGAAATGTAAATCGGATCAGTTTTGACAAAGTTATGGCTGTTTAAAGTCTCAGAAGGTAATTTTTGGGGATTTGGAAACTTACATGTTAACACGGAAACTGGCAAAAATATGCCTGTTTAAAGTCTCAGAAAGTAACTTTTGGGGATTTGGAAACTAACATGTCGACATGACTTTTGACAAGTAATTCGAATTTGCTAAGTTTTTCATCTTTGATCACAGAATTATTAAGGACAATAAACAACGATCAAAATTTCTTTGGAAATGTAAATCGGATCAGTTTTGACAAAGTTTTGGCTGTTTGAAGTTTGAGAAGGTAATTTTTGGGAGTTTGGCAACTATTTTGTCAATATGACTTTTGACAAGTAAACCGATTTTCCGAAGTTTTTTATCTTTGATTACAGAATTATTAAGGACAATAAACAACGATCAAAATGACTTTGGAAATGTAAATCGGATCAGTTTTGACAAGTAATGGCTGTTTAAAGTTTTAGAAAGTAATTTTTTGGAATTTGGAAACTGACATGTCAACATGACTTTTGACAAGTAAACCGAATTTCCAAAGTTTTTCAACTTTGATTACAGAATTATTAAGGACAATAAACAACGATCAAAATGACTTTGGAAATGTAAATCGGATCAGTTTTGACAAAGTTATGGCTGTTTGAAGTCTCAGAAGGTAATTTTTGGGAGTTTGGCAACTATTTTGTCAATATGACTTTTGACAAGTAAACCGATTTACCGAAGTTTTTTATCTTTGATTACAGAATTATTAAGGACAATAAACAACGATCAAAATGACTTTGGAAATGTAAATCGGATCAGTTTTGACAAGTAATGGCTGTTTGAAGTTTTAGAAAGTAATTTTTTGGAATTTGGAAACTGACATGTCAACATGACTTTTGACAAGTAAACCGAATTTCCGAAGTTTTTCAACTTTGATTACAGAATTATTAAGGACAATAAACAACGATCAAAATGACTTTGGAAATGTAAATCGGATCAGTTTTGACAAAATTATGGCTGTTTGAAGTCTCAGAAGGTAATTTTTTGGAATTCGGAAACTGACATGTCAACATGATTTTTGACAAGTAAACCGAATTTGCGAAGTTTTTCATCTTTGATAATATAATTATTTAGGACAATAAACAACGATCAAAATGACTTGGGAAGTTATGGCTGTTTAAAGTCTCAGAAAGTAACTTTTGGGGATTTGGAAACTAACATGTCGACATGACTTTTGACAAGTAATTCGAATTTGCTAAGTGTTTCATCTTTGATCACAGAATTATTAGGGACAATTAACAACGATCAAAATGACTTTGGAAATGTAATTCGGATCAGTTTTGACAAAGTTATGGCAGTTTGAAGTCTCAGAAGGTAAAATTTTGGAAATCGAAAGCTAACATGTCAACATGATTTTTGAAAAGAAACCCGAATTTCCGAAGTTTTTTATCTTTGATTACAGAATTATTAAGGACAATTAACAACGATCAAAATGACTTTGGAAATGTAAATCGGATCAGTTTTGACAAAGTTTCGGCTGTTTGAAGTCTCAGAAGGTAATTTTTGGGAGTTTGGCAACTATTTTGTCAATATGACTTTTGACAAGTAAACCGATTTTCCGAAGTTTTTTAACTTTAATAACAGAATTATTAAGGACAATAAACAACGATGAAAATGACTTTGGAAATGTAAATCGGATCAGTTTGGACAAAGTCATGGCAGTTTGAAGTCTAAGAAGGTAAAATTTTGGAATTTTAAAGCTAACATGTCAACAAGACTTTTGACAAGAAAACCGAATTTCCGAAGTTTTTCAACTTTGATTACAGAATTATTAAGGACAATAAACAACGATCAAAATGACTTTGAAAATGTAAATCGGATCAGTTTTGACACAATTATGGCTGTTAAAAGTCTCAGAAGGTAATTTTTTGTGATTTGGAAACAAACATGTCAACATGACTTTTGACAAGAAAACTGAATTTCCGAAGTTTTTTAACTTTGATTACACAATTATCAAAATTACTTTGGAAATGTAAATCGAATCAGTTTTGACAAAGTTATGGCACTTTGAAGTCTCAGAAGGTAAAATTTTGGAAATTTAAAGCTAACATGTCAACATGATTTTTGACAAGAAACCCGAATTTCCGAAGTTTTTTATCTTTGGTTACAGAATTATTAAGGACAATTAACAACGATCCAAATGACTTTGGAAATGTAAATCGGATCAGTTTTGACAAAGTTTCGGCTGTTTGAAGTCTCAGAAGGTAATTTTTGGGAGTTTGGCAACTATTTTGTCAATATAACTTTTGGCAAGTAAACCGATTTTCCGAAGTTTTTTAACTTTAATAACAGAATTATTAAGGACAATAAACAACGATGAAAATGACTTTGGAAATGTAAATCGGATCAGTTTGGACAAAGTCATGGCAGTTTGAAGTCTAAGAAGGTAAAATTTTGGAATTTTAAAGCTAACATGTCAACAAGACTTTTGACAAGAAAACCGAATTTCCGAAGTTTTTCAACTTTGATTACAGAATTATTAAGGACAATAAACAACGATCAAAATGACTTTGAAAATGTAAATCGGATCAGTTTTGACACAATTATGGCTGTTAAAAGTCTCAGAAGGTAATTTTTTGTGATTTGGAAACAAACATGTCAACATGACTTTTGACAAGAAAACTGAATTTCCGAAGTTTTTTAACTTTGATTACACAATTATCAAAATTACTTTGAAAATGTAAATCGGATCAGTTTTGACACAATTATGGCTGTTAAAAGTCTCAGAAGGTAATTTTTTGTGATTTGGAAACAAACATGTCAACATGACTTTTGACAAGAAAACTGAATTTCCGAAGTTTTTTAACTTTGATTACACAATTATCAAAATGACTTTGGAAATGTAAATCGGATCAGTTTTGATAAAGTTATGGCTGTTTGAAGTCTCAGAAGGTAATTTTGGGAGTTTGGCAACTATTTTGTCAATATGACTTTTGACAAGTAAACCGATTTTCTGAAGTTTTTCAACTTTGATTACAGAATTATTAAGGACAATAAACAACGATCAAAATGACTTTGGAAATGTAAACCGGATCAGTTTTGACAAAGTTATGGCTGTTTAAATTCTCAGTAGGTAATTTTAAGGTATTTGGAAATTAACTTGTCAACATGACTTTTGACAAGTAAACCGAATTTCCAAAGTTTTTCAACTTTGATTACAGAACTATTAAGGACAATAAAAAACGATCAAAATGACTTTGGAAATGTAAATCGGATCAGTTTTGACAAAATTATGGCTGTTTGAAGTCTCAGAAGGTAATTTTAGGGAATTTGGCAAATATTTTGTCATTATGACTTTTGACAAGTAAACCGATTTTCCGAAGTTTTTTAACTTTTATTATAGAATTATTAAGGACAATTACAACGATGAAAATGACTATGGAAATGTAAATCGAATCAGTTTTGACAAAGTTATGGCAGTTTGAAGTCTCAGAAGGTAAAATTTTGGAATTTGAAAGCTAACATGTCAACATGATTTTTGAAAAGAAACCCGAATTTCCGAAGTTTTTTATCTTTGATTACAGAATTATTAAGGACAATTAACAACGATCCAAATGACTTTGGAAATGTAAATCGGATCAGTTTTGACAAAGTTTCGGCTGTTTGAAGTCTCAGAAGTTAATTTTTGGGAGTTTGGCAACTATTTTGTCAATATAACTTTTGACAAGTAAACCGATTTTCCGAAGTTTTTTAACTTTAATAACAGAATTATTAAGGACAATAAACAACGATGAAAGAGACTTTGGAAATGTAAATCGGATCAGTTTGGACAAAGTCATGGCAGTTTGAAGTCTAAGAAGCTAAAATTTTGGAATTTTAAAGCTAACATGTCAACAAGACTTTTGACAAGAAAACCGAATTTCCGAAGTTTTTCAACTTTGATTACAGAATTATTAAGGACAATAAACAACGATCAAAATGACTTTGAAAATGTAAATCGGATCAGTTTTGACAAAGTTATGGCTGTTAAAAGTCTCAGAAGGTAATTTTTGGGGATTTGGAAACAAACATGTCCGAAGTTTTTTAACTTTGATTACACAATTATCAAAATTACTTTGAAAATGTATATCAAATCAGTTTTGACAAAGTTATGGCAGTTTGAAGTCTCAGGAGGTAAAATTTTGGAAATTTAAAGCTAACATGTCAACATGATTTTTGACAAGAAACCCGAATTTCCGAAGTTTTTTATCTTTGATTACAGAATTATTAAGAACAATTAACAACGATCAAAATGACTTTGGAAATGTAAATCGGATCAGTTTTGACAAAGTTATGGCTGTTTGAAGTCTCAGAAGGTAATTTTTGGGAGTTTGGCAACTATTTTGTCAATATGACTTTTAACAAGTAAATCGATTTTCCGAAGTTTTTTAACTTTAATAACAGAATTATTAAGGACAATAAACAACGATCAAAATGACTTTGAAAATGTAAATCGGATCAGTTTTGACAAAGTTATGGCTGTTAAAAGTCTCAGAAGGTAATTTTTTGGGGATTTGGAAACAAACATGTCAACATGATTTTGACAAGAAACCCGAATTTCCGAAGTTTTCATCTTTGATTACAGAATTATTAAGGACAAAAAGCAACGATCAAAATGACTTTGGAAATGTAAATCGGATCAGTTTTGACAAAGTTATGGCTGTTTGAAGTCTCAGAAGGTAATTTTAGGGAATTTGGCAACTTTTTTGTCATTATGACTTTTGACAAGTAAACCGATTTTCCGAAGTTTTTTAACTTTAATTACAGAATTATTAAGGACAATAAACAACGATGAAAATGACTTTGGATATGTAAATCGAATCAGTTTTGACAAAGTTATGGCAGTTTGAAGTCTCAGAAGGTAAAATTTTGAAATTTTAAAGCTAACATGTCAACATGATTTTTGACAAGAAACCCGAATTTCCGAAGTTTTTTATCTTTTATTACAGAATTATTAAGGACAATAAGCAACGATCAAAATGACTTTGGAAATGTAAATCGGATCAGTTTTGACAAAGTTATGGCTGTTTGAAGTCTCAGAAGGTAATTTTAGGGAATTTGGCAACTTATTTGTCATTATGACTTTTGACAAGTAAACCGATTTTTTTAACTTTAATAACAGAATTATTAAGGACAATAAACAACGATCAAAATGACTTTGAAAATGTAAATCGGATCAGTTTTGACAAAGTTATGGCTGTTTGAAGTCTCAGAAGGTAATTTTTTGGAATTCGGAAACTGACATGTCAACATGACTTTTGACAAGTAAACCGAATTTCCAAAGTTTTTCATCTTTGATAATATAATTATTAAGGACAATAAACAACGATCAAAATGACTTGGGAAATGTAAATCGGATCAGTTTTGACAAAGTTATGGCTGTTTAAAGTCTCAGAAGGTAATTTTTGGGGATTAGGAAACTGACATGTCAACATGACTTTTGACAAGTAAACCGAATTTCCAAAGTTTTTCATCTTTGATAATATAATTATTAAGGACAATAAACAACGATCAAAATGACTTGGGAAATGTAAATCGGATCAGTTTTGACAAAGTTATGGCTGTTTAAAGTCTCAGAAGGTAATTTTTGGGGATTTGGAAACTTACATGTTAACACGGAAACTGGCAAAAATATGCCTGTTTAAAGTCTCAGAAAGTAATTTTTGGGGATTTGGAAACTAACATGTCGACATGACTTTTGACAAGTAATTCGAATTTGCTAAGTTTTTCATCTTTGATCACAGAATTATTAAGGACAATAAACAACGATCAAAATTTCTTTGGAAATGTAAATCGGATCAGTTTTGACAAAGTTTTGGCTGTTTGAAGTTTGAGAAGGTAATTTTTGGGAGTTTGGCAACTATTTTGTCAATATGACTTTTGACAAGTAAACCGATTTTCCGAAGTTTTTTATCTTTGATTACAGAATTATTAAGGACAATAAACAACGATCAAAATGACTTTGGAAATGTAAATCGGATCAGTTTTGACAAGTAATGGCTGTTTAAAGTTTTAGAAAGTAATTTTTTGGAATTTGGAAACTGACATGTCAACATGACTTTTGACAAGTAAACCGAATTTCCAAAGTTTTTCAACTTTGATTACAGAATTATTAAGGACAATAAACAACGATCAAAATGACTTTGGAAATGTAAATCGGATCAGTTTTGACAAAGTTATGGCTGTTTGAAGTCTCAGAAGATAATTTTTGGGAGTTTGGCAACTATTTTGTCAATATGACTTTTGACAAGTAAACCGATTTACCGAAGTTTTTTATCTTTGATTACAGAATTATTAAGGACAATAAACAACGATCAAAATGACTTTGGAAATGTAAATCGGATCAGTTTTGACAAGTAATGGCTGTTTGAAGTTTTAGAAAGTAATTTTTTGGAATTTGGAAACTGACATGTCAACATGACTTTTGACAAGTAAACCGAATTTCCGAAGTTTTTCAACTTTGATTACAGAATTATTAAGGACAATAAACAACGATCAAAATGACTTTGGAAATGTAAATCGGATCAGTTTTGACAAATTATGGCTGTTTGAAGTCTCAGAAGGTAATTTTTTGGAATTCGGAAACTGACATGTCAACATGATTTTTGACAAGTAAACCGAATTTGCGAAGTTTTTCATCTTTGATAATATAATTATTTAGGACAATAAACAACGATCAAAATGACTTGGGAAGTTATGGCTGTTTAAAGTCTCAGAAAGTAACTTTTGGGGATTTGGAAACTAACATGTCGACATGACTTTTGACAAGTAATTCGAATTTGCTAAGTGTTTCATCTTTGATCACAGAATTATTAGGGACAATTAACAACGATCAAAATGACTTTGGAAATGTAATTCGGATCAGTTTTGACAAAGTTATGGCAGTTTGAAGTCTCAGAAGGTAAAATTTTGGAATTCGAAAGCTAACATGTCAACATGATTTTTGAAAAGAAACCCGAATTTCCGAAGTTTTTTATCTTTGATTACAGAATTATTAAGGACAATTAACAACGATCCAAATGACTTTGGAAATGTAAATCGGATCAGTTTTGACAAAGTTTCGGCTGTTTGAAGTCTCAGAAGGTAATTTTTGGGAGTTTGGCAACTATTTTGTCAATATAACTTTTGACAAGTAATCCGATTTTCCGAAGTTTTTTAACTTTAATAACAGAATTATTAAGGACAATAAACAACGATGAAAATGACTTTGGAAATGTAAATCGGATCAGTTTGGACAAAGTCATGGCAGTTTGAAGTCTAAGAAGCTAAAATTTTGGAATTTTAAAGCTAACATGTCAACAAGACTTTTGACAAGAAAACCGAATTTCCGAAGTTTTTCAACTTTGATTACAGAATTATTAAGGACAATAAACAACGATCAAAATGACTTTGAAAATGTAAATCGGATCAGTTTTGACACAATTATGGCTGTTAAAAGTCTCAGAAGGTAATTTTTTGTGATTTGGAAACAAACATGTCAACATGACTTTTGACAAGAAAACTGAATTTCCGAAGTTTTTTAACTTTGATTACACAATTATCAAAATTACTTTGGAAATGTAAATCGAATCAGTTTTGACAAAGTTATGGCACTTTGAAGTCTCAGAAGGTAAAATTTTGGAAATTTAAAGCTAACATGTCAACATGATTTTTGACAAGAAACCCGAATTTCCGAAGTTTTTTATCTTTGGTTACAGAATTATTAAGGACAATTAACAACGATCAAAATGACTTTGGAAATGTAAATCGGATCAGTTTTGACAAAGTTATGGCTGTTTGAATTCTCAGAAGGTAATTTTTGAGAGTTTGGCAACTATTTTGTCAATATGACTTTTAACAAGTAAATCGATTTTCCGAAGTTTTTTAACTTTAATAACAGAATTATTAAGGACAATAAACAACGATCAAAATGACTTTGAAAATGTAAATCGGATCAGTTTTGACAAAGTTATGGCTGTTAAAAGTCTCAGAAGGTAATTTTTTGGGGATTTGGAAACAAACATGTCAACATGATTTTTGACAAGAAACCCGAATTTCCGAAGTTTTCATCTTTGATTACAGAATTATTAAGGACAAAAAGCAACGATCAAAATGACTTTGGAAATGTAAATCGGATCAGTTTTGACAAAGTTATGGCTGTTTGAAGTCTCAGAAGGTAATTTTAGGGAATTTGGCAACTTATTTGTCATTATGACTTTTGACAATTAAAACGATTTTCCGAAGTTTTTTAACTTTAATTACAGAATTATTAAGGACAATAAACAACGATGAAAATGACTTTGGATATGTAAATCGAATCAGTTTTGACAAAATTATGGCTGTTTGAAGTCTCAGAAGGTAATTTTTTGGAATTCGGAAACTGACATGTCAACATGATTTTTGACAAGTAAACCGAATTTGCGAAGTTTTTCATCTTTGATAATATAATTATTTAGGACAATAAACAACGATCAAAATGACTTGGGAAGTTATGGCTGTTTAAAGTCTCAGAAGGTAATTTTTGGGGATTTGGAAACTTACATGTTAACACGGAAACTGGCAAAAATATGCCTGTTTAAAGTCTCAGAAAGTAACTTTTGGGGATTTGAAAACTAACATGTCGACATGACTTTTGACAAGTAATTCGAATTTGCTAAGTGTTTCATCTTTGATCACAGAATTATTAGGGACAATTAACAACGATCAAAATGACTTTGGAAATGTAATTCGGATCAGTTTTGACAAAGTTATGGCAGTTTGAAGTCTCAGAAGGTAAAATTTTGGAATTCGAAAGCTAACATGTCAACATGATTTTTGAAAAGAAACCCGAATTTCCGAAGTTTTTTATCTTTGATTACAGAATTATTAAGGGCAATTAACAACGATCCAAATGACTTTGGAAATGTAAATCGGATCAGTTTTGACAAAGTTTCGGCTGTTTGAAGTCTCAGAAGGTAATTTTTGGGAGTTTGGCAACTATTTTGTCAATATAACTTTTGACAAGTAAACCGATTTTCCGAAGTTTTTTAACTTTAATAACAGAATTATTAAGGACAATAAACAACGATGAAAATGACTTTGGAAATGTAAATCGGATCAGTTTGGACAAAGTCATGGCAGTTTGAAGTCTAAGAAGCTAAAATTTTGGAATTTTAAAGCTAACATGTCAACAAGACTTTTGACAAGAAAACCGAATTTCCGAAGTTTTTCAACTTTGATTACAGAATTATTAAGGACAATAAACAACGATCAAAATGACTTTGAAAATGTAAATCGGATCAGTTTTGACACAATTATGGCTGTTAAAAGTCTCAGAAGGTAATTTTTTGTGATTTGGAAACAAACATGTCAACATGACTTTTGACAAGAAAACTGAATTTCCGAAGTTTTTTAACTTTGATTACACAATTATCAAAATTACTTTGGAAATGTAAATCGAATCTGTTTTGACAAAGTTATGGCACTTTGAAGTCTCAGAAGGTAAAATTTTGGAAATTTAAAGCTAACATGTCAACATGATTTTTGACAAGAAACCCGAATTTCCGAAGTTTTTTATCTTTGGTTACAGAATTATTAAGGACAATTAACAACGATCAAAATGACTTTGGAAATGTAAATCGGATCAGTTTTGACAAGTAATGGCTGTTTAAAGTTTTAGAAAGTAATTTTTTGGAATTTGGAAAGCTAACATGTCAACATGATTTTTGAAAAGAAACCCGAATTTCCGAAGTTTTTCATCTTTGATCACAGAATTATTAAGGACATTAAACAACGATCAAAATTTCTTTGGAAATGTAAATCGGATCAGTTTTGACAAAGTTTTGGCTGTTTGAAGTTTGAGAAGGTAATTTTTGGGAGTTTGGCAACTATTTTGTCAATATGACTTTTGACAAGTAAACCGATTTTCCGAAGTTTTTTATCTTTGATTACAGAATTATTAAGGACAATAAACAACGATCAAAATGACTTTGGAAATGTAAATCGGATCAGTTTTGACAAGTAATGGCTGTTTAAAGTTTTAGAAAGTAATTTTTTGGAATTTGGAAACTGACATGTCAACATGACTTTTGACAAGTAAACCGAATTTCCAAAGTTTTTCAACTTTGATTACAGAATTATTAAGGACAATAAACAACGATCAAAATGACTTTGGAAATGTAAATCGGATCAGTTTTGACAAAGTTATGGCTGTTTGAAGTCTCAGAAGGTAATTTTTGGGAGTTTGGCAACTATTTTGTCAATATGACTTTTGACAAGTAAACCGATTTACCGAAGTTTTTTATCTTTGATTACAGAATTATTAAGGACAATAAACAACGATCAAAATGACTTTGGAAATGTAAATCGGATCAGTTTTGACAAGTAATGGCTGTTTGAAGTTTTAGAAAGTAATTTTTTGGAATTTGGAAACTGACATGTCAACATGACTTTTGACAAGTAAACCGAATTTCCGAAGTTTTTCAACTTTGATTACAGAATTATTAAGGACAATAAACAACGATCAAAATGACTTTGGAAATGTAAATCGGATCAGTTTTGACAAAATTATGGCTGTTTGAAGTCTCAGAAGGTAATTTTTTGGAATTCGGAAACTGACATGTCAACATGATTTTTGACAAGTAAACCGAATTTGCGAAGTTTTTCATCTTTGATAATATAATTATTTAGGACAATAAACAACGATCAAAATGACTTGGGAAGTTATGGCTGTTTAAAGTCTCAGAAGGTAATTTTTGGGGATTTGGAAACTTACATGTTAACACGGAAACTGGCAAAAATATGCCTGTTTAAAGTCTCAGAAAGTAACTTTTGGGGATTTGGAAACTAACATGTCGACATGACTTTTGACAAGTAATTCGAATTTGCTAAGTGTTTCATCTTTGATCACAGAATTATTAGGGACAATTAACAACGATCAAAATGACTTTGGAAATGTAATTCGGATCAGTTTTGACAAAGTTATGGCAGTTTGAAGTCTCAGAAGGTAAAATTTTGGAATTCGAAAGCTAACATGTCAACATGATTTTTGAAAAGAAACCCGAATTTCCGAAGTTTTTTATCTTTGATTACAGAATTATTAAGGACAATTAACAACGATCCAAATGACTTTGGAAATGTAAATCGGATCAGTTTTGACAAAGTTTCGGCTGTTTGAAGTCTCAGAAGGTAATTTTTGGGAGTTTGGCAACTATTTTGTCAATATAACTTTTGACAAGTAAACCGATTTTCCGAAGTTTTTTAACTTTAATAACAGAATTATTAAGGACAATAAACAACGATGAAAATGACTTTGGAAATGTAAATCGGATCAGTTTGGACAAAGTCATGGCAGTTTGAAGTCTAAGAAGCTAAAATTTTGGAATTTTAAAGCTAACATGTCAACAAGACTTTTGACAAGAAAACCGAATTTCCGAAGTTTTTCAACTTTGATTACAGAATTATTAAGGACAATAAACAACGATCAAAATGACTTTGAAAATGTAAATCGGATCAGTTTTGACACAATTATGGCTGTTAAAAGTCTCAGAAGGTAATTTTTTGTGATTTGGAAACAAACATGTCAACATGACTTTTGACAAGAAAACTGAATTTCCGAAGTTTTTTAACTTTGATTACACAATTATCAAAATTACTTTGGAAATGTAAATCGAATCAGTTTTGACAAAGTTATGGCACTTTGAAGTCTCAGAAGGTAAAATTTTGGAAATTTAAAGCTAACATGTCAACATGATTTTTGACAAGAAACCCGAATTTCCGAAGTTTTTTATCTTTGGTTACAGAATTATTAAGGACAATTAACAACGATCAAAATGACTTTGGAAATGTAAATCGGATCAGTTTTGACAAAGTTATGGCTGTTTGAAGTCTCAGAAGGTAATTTTTGGGAGTTTGGCAACTATTTTGTCAATATGACTTTTAACAAGTAAATCGATTTTCCGAAGTTTTTTAACTTTAATAACAGAATTATTAAGGACAATAAACAACGATCAAAATGACTTTGAAAATGTAAATCGGATCAGTTTTGACAAAGTTATGGCTGTTAAAAGTCTCAGAAGGTAATTTTTTGGGGATTTGGAAACAAACATGTCAACATGATTTTTGACAAGAAACCCGAATTTCCGAAGTTTTCATCTTTGATCACAGAATTATTAAGGACAAAAAGAAACGATCAAAATGACTTTGGAAATGTAAATCGGATCAGTTTTGACAAAGTTATGGCTGTTTGAAGTCTCAGAAGGTTATTTTAGGGAATTTGGCAACTTATTTGTCATTATGACTTTTGACAAGTAAACCGATTTTCCGAAGTTTTTTAACTTTAATTACAGAATTATTAAGGACAATAAACAACGATGAAAATGACTTTGGATATGTTAATCGAATCAGTTTTGACAAAGTTATGGCAGTTTGAAGTCTCAGAAGGTAAAATTTTGGAATTTTAAAGCTAACATGTCAACGTGTTTTTTGACAAGAAACCCGAATTTCCGAAGTTTTTTATCTTTTATTACAGAATTATTAAGGACAATAAACAACGATCAAAATGACTTTGGAAATGTAAATCGGATCAGTTTTGACAAAGTTATGGCTGTTTGAAGTCTCAGAAGGTAATTTTAGGGAATTTGGCAACTTATTTGTCATTATGACTTTTGACAAGTAAACCGATTTTCCGAAGTTTTTTAACTTTAATAACAGAATTATTAAGGACAATAAACAACGATCAAAATGACTTTGAAAATGTAAATCGGATCAGTTTTGACAAAGTTATGGCTGTTTGAAGTCTCAGAAGGTAATTTTTTGGAATTCGGAAACTGACATGTCAACATGACTTTTGACAAGTAAACCGAATTTCCAAAGTTTTTCATCTTTGATAATATAATTATTAAGGACAATAAACAACGATCAAAATGACTTGGGAAATGTAAATCGGATCAGTTTTGACAAAGTTATTTATGGCTGTTTAAAGTCCCAGAAGGTAATTTTTGGGGATTTGGAAACTGACATGTCAACATGACTTTTGACAAGTAAACCGAATTTCCAAAGTTTTTCATCTTTGATAATATAATTATTAAGGACAATAAACAACGATCAAAATGACTTGGGAAATGTAAATCGGATCAGTTTTGACAAAGTTATGGCTGTTTAAAGTCTCAGAAGGTAATTTTTGAGGATTTGGAAACTTACATGTTAACACGGAAACTGGCAAAAATATGCCTGTTTAAAGTCTCAGAAAGTAACTTTTGGGGATTTGGAAACTAACATGTCGACATGACTTTTGACAAGTAATTCGAATTTGCTAAGTTTTTCATCTTTGATCACAGAATTATTAAGGACAATAAACAACGATCAAATTTCTTTGGAAATGTAAATCGGATCAGTTTTGACAAAGTTTTGGCTGTTTGAAGTTTAAGAAGGTAATTTTTGGGAGTTTGGCAACTATTTTGTCAATATGACTTTTGACAAGTAAACCGATTTTCCGAAGTTTTTTATCTTTGATTACAGAATTATTAAGGACAATAAACAACGATCAAAATGACTTTGGAAATGTAAATCGGATCAGTTTTGACAAGTAATGGCTGTTTGAAGTTTTAGAAAGTAATTTTTTGGAATTTGGAAACTGACATGTCAACATGACTTTTGACAAGTAAACCGAATTTCCAAAGTTTTTCAACTTTGATTACAGAATTATTAAGGACAATAAACAACGATCAAAATGACTTTGGAAATTTAAATCGGATCAGTTTTGACAAAGTTTTGGCTGTTTGAAGTCTCAGAAGGTAATTTTTGGGAGTTTGGCAACTATTTTGTCAATATGACATTTGACAAGTAAACCGATTTTCCGAAGTTTTTTAACTTTTATTACAGAATTATTAAGGACAATTAACAACGATGAAAATGACTATGGAAATGTAAATCGAATCAGTTTTGACAAAGTTATGGCAGTTTGAAGTCTCAGAAGGTAAAATTTTGGAATTCGAAAGCTAACATGTCAACATGATTTTTGAAAAGAAACCCGAATTTCCGAAGTTTTTTATCTTTGATTACAGAATTATTCAGGACAATTAACAACGATCCAAATGACTTTGGAAATGTAAATCGGATCAGTTTTGACAAAGTTTCGGCTGTTTGAAGTCTCAGAAGGTAATTTTTGGGAGTTTGGCAACTATTTTGTCAATATAACTTTTGACAAGTAAACCGATTTTCCGAAGTTTTTCAACTTTGATTACAGAATTATTAAGGACAATAAACAACGATCAAAATGACTTTGAAAATGTAAATCGGATCAGTTTTGACACAATTATGGCTGTTAAAAGTCTCAGAAGGTAATTTTTGGGGATTTGGAAACAAACATGTCAACATGACTTTTGACAAGAAAACTGAATTTCCGAAGTTTTTTAACTTTGATTACACAATTATCAAAATTACTTTGGAAATGTAAATCGGATCAGTTTTGACAAAGTTATGGCACTTTGAAGTCTCAGAAGGTAAAATTTTGGAAATTTAAAGCTAACATGTCAACATGATTTTTGACAAGAAACCCGAATTTCCGAAGTTTTTTATCTTTGGTTACAGAATTATTAAGGACAATTAACAACGATCAAAATGACTTTGGAAATGTAAATCGGATCAGTTTTGACAAAGTTATGGCTGTTTGAAGTCTCAGAAGGTAATTTTTGGGAATTTGGCAACTTATTTGTCATTATGACTTTTGACAAGTAAACCGATTTTCCGAAGTTTTTTAACTTTAATTACAGAATTATTAAGGACAATAAACAACGATGAAAATGACTTTGGATATGTAAATCGAATCAGTTTTGACAAAGTTATGGCAGTTTGAAGTCTCAGAAGGTAAAATTTTGGAATTTTAAAGCTAACATGTCAACGTGATTTTTGACAAGAAACCCGAGTTTCCGAAGTTTTTTATCTTTTATTACAGAATTATTAAGGACAATAAACAACGATCAAAATGACTTTGGAAATGTAAATCGGATCAGTTTTGACAAAGTTATGGCTGTTTGAAGTCTCAGAAGGTAATTTTAGGGAATTTGGCAACTTATTTGTCATTATGACTTTTGACAAGTAAACCGATTTTCCGAAGTTTTTTAACTTTAATAACAGAATTATTAAGGACAATAAACAACGATCAAAATGACTTTGGAAATGTAAATCGGATCAGTTTTGACAAAGTTATGGCTGTTGGAAGTCTCAGAAGGTAATTTTTTGGAATTCGGAAACTGACATGTCAACATGACTTTTGACAAGTAAACCGAATTTCCAAAGTTTTTCATCTTTGATAATATAATTATTAAGGACAATAAACAACGATCAAAATGACTTGGGAAATGTAAATCGGATCAGTTTTGACTAAGTTATTTATGGCTGTTTAAAGTCCCAGAAGGTAATTTTTGGGGATTTGGAAACTGACATGTCAACATGACTTTTGACAAGTAAACCGAATTTCCAAAGTTTTTTATCTTTGATTACAGAATTATTAAGGACAATAAACAACGATCAAAATGACTTTGGAAATGTAAATCGGATCAGTTTTGACAAGTAATGGCTGTTTGAAGTTTTAGAAAGTAATTTTTTGGAATTTGGAAACTGACATGTCAACATGACTTTTGACAAGTAAACCGAATTTCCAAAGTTTTTCAACTTTGATTACAGAATTATTAAGGACAATAAACAACGATCAAAATGACTTTGGAAATTTAAATCGGATCAGTTTTGACAAAGTTTTGGCTGTTTGAAGTCTCAGAAGGTAATTTTTGGGAGTTTGGCAACTATTTTGTCAATATGACATTTGACAAGTAAACCGATTTTCCGAAGTTTTTTAACTTTTATTACAGAATTATTAAGGACAATTAACAACGATGAAAATGACTATGGAAATGTAAATCGAATCAGTTTTGACAAAGTTATGGCAGTTTGAAGTCTCAGAAGGTAAAATTTTGGAATTCGAAAGCTAACATGTCAACATGATTTTTGAAAAGAAACCCGAATTTCCGAAGTTTTTTATCTTTGATTACAGAATTATTCAGGACAATTAACAACGATCCAAATGACTTTGGAAATGTAAATCGGATCAGTTTTGACAAAGTTTCGGCTGTTTGAAGTCTCAGAAGGTAATTTTTGGGAGTTTGGCAACTATTTTGTCAATATAACTTTTGACAAGTAAACCGATTTTCCGAAGTTTTTCAACTTTGATTACAGAATTATTAAGGACAATAAACAACGATCAAAATGACTTTGAAAATGTAAATCGGATCAGTTTTGACACAATTATGGCTGTTAAAAGTCTCAGAAGGTAATTTTTGGGGATTTGGAAACAAACATGTCAACATGACTTTTGACAAGAAAACTGAATTTCCGAAGTTTTTTAACTTTGATTACACAATTATCAAAATTACTTTGGAAATGTAAATCGGATCAGTTTTGACAAAGTTATGGCACTTTGAAGTCTCAGAAGGTAAAATTTTGGAAATTTAAAGCTAACATGTCAACATGATTTTTGACAAGAAACCCGAATTTCCGAAGTTTTTTATCTTTGGTTACAGAATTATTAAGGACAATTAACAACGATCAAAATGACTTTGGAAATGTAAATCGGATCAGTTTTGACAAAGTTATGGCTGTTTGAAGTCTCAGAAGGTAATTTTTGGGAATTTGGCAACTTATTTGTCATTATGACTTTTGACAAGTAAACCGATTTTCCGAAGTTTTTTAACTTTAATTACAGAATTATTAAGGACAATAAACAACGATGAAAATGACTTTGGATATGTAAATCGAATCAGTTTTGACAAAGTTATGGCAGTTTGAAGTCTCAGAAGGTAAAATTTTGGAATTTTAAAGCTAACATGTCAACGTGATTTTTGACAAGAAACCCGAGTTTCCGAAGTTTTTTATCTTTTATTACAGAATTATTAAGGACAATAAACAACGATCAAAATGACTTTGGAAATGTAAATCGGATCAGTTTTGACAAAGTTATGGCTGTTTGAAGTCTCAGAAGGTAATTTTAGGGAATTTGGCAACTTATTTGTCATTATGACTTTTGACAAGTAAACCGATTTTCCGAAGTTTTTTAACTTTAATAACAGAATTATTAAGGACAATAAACAACGATCAAAATGACTTTGGAAATGTAAATCGGATCAGTTTTGACAAAGTTATGGCTGTTGGAAGTCTCAGAAGGTAATTTTTTGGAATTCGGAAACTGACATGTCAACATGACTTTTGACAAGTAAACCGAATTTCCAAAGTTTTTCATCTTTGATAATATAATTATTAAGGACAATAAACAACGATCAAAATGACTTGGGAAATGTAAATCGGATCAGTTTTGACTAAGTTATTTATGGCTGTTTAAAGTCCCAGAAGGTAATTTTTGGGGATTTGGAAACTGACATGTCAACATGACTTTTGACAAGTAAACCGAATTTCCAAAGTTTTTCATCTTTGATAATATAATTATTAAGGACAATAAACAACGATCAAAATGTTTTGGGAAATGTAAATCGGATCAGTTTTGACAAAGTTATGGCTGTTTAAAGTCTCAGAAGGTAATTTTTGGGGATTTGGAAACTTACATGTTAACACGGAAACTGGCAAAAATATGCCTGTTTAAAGTCTCAGAAAGTAACTTTTGGGGATTTGGAAACTAACATGTCGACATGACTTTTGACAAGTAATTCGAATTTGCTAAGTTTTTCATCTTTGATTACAGAATTATTAAGGACAATAAACAACGATCAAATTTCTTTGGAAATGTAAATCGGATCAGTTTTGACAAAGTTTTGGCTGTTTGAAGTTTGAGAAGGTAATTTTTGGGAGTTTGGCAACTATTTTGTCAATATGACTTTTGACAAGTAAACCGATTTTCCGAAGTTTTTTATCTTTGATTACAGAATTATTAAGGACAATAAACAACGATCAAAATGACTTTGGAAATGTAAATCGGATCAGTTTTGACAAGTAATGGCTGTTTGAAGTTTTAGAAAGTAATTTTTTGGAATTTGGAAACTGACATGTCAACATGACTTTTGACAAGTAAACCGAATTTCCAAAGTTTTTCAACTTTGATTACAGAATTATTAAGGACAATAAACAACGATCAAAATGACTTTGGAAATGTAAATCGGATCAGTTTTGACAAAGTTATGGCTGTTTGAAGTCTCAGAAGGTAATTTTTGGGAGTTTGGCAACTATTTTGTCAATATGACTTTTGACAAGTAAACCGATTTACCGAAGTTTTTTATCTTTGATTACAGAATTATTAAGGACAATAAACAACGATCAAAATGACTTTGGAAATGTAAATCGGATCAGTTTTGACAAGTAATGGCTGTTTGAAGTTTTAGAAAGTAATTTTTTGGGATTTGGAAACTGACATGTCAACATGACTTTTGACAAGTAAACCGAATTTCCGAAGTTTTTCAACTTTGATTACAGAAATATTAAGGACAATAAACAACGATCAAAATGACTTTGGAAATGTAAATCGGATCAGTTTTGACCAAGTTATGGCTGTTTGAAGTCTCAGAAGGTAATATTTTGGAATTCGGAAACTGACATGTCAACATGACTTTTGACAAGTAAACCGAATTTCCAAAGTTTTTCATCTTTGATAATATAATTATTAAGGACAATAAACAACGATCAAAATGACTTGGGAAATGTTAATCGGATCAGTTTTGACAAAGTTATGGCTGTTTAAAGTCTCAGAAGGTAATTTTTGGGGATTTGGAAACTGACATGTCAACATGACTTTTGACAAGTAAACCGAATTTCCAAAGTTTTTCATCTTTGATAATATAATTATTAAGGACAATAAACAACGATCAAAATGACTTGGGAAGTTATGGCTGTTTAAAGTCTCAGAAGGTAATTTTTGGGGATTTGGAAACTTACATGTTAACACGGAAACTGGCAAAAATATGCCTGTTTAAAGTCTCAGAAAGTAACTTTTGGGGATTTGGAAACTAACATGTCGACATGACTTTTGACAAGTAATTCGAATTTGCTAAGTTTTTCAACTTTGATTACAGAATTATTAAGGACAATAAACAACGATCAAAATGACTTTGGAAATGTAAATCGGATCAGTTTTGACAAGTAATGGCTGTTTGAAGTTTTAGAAAGTAATTTTTTGGGATTTGGAAACTGACATGTCAACATGACTTTTGACAAGTAAACCGAATTTCCGAAGTTTTTCATCTTTGATTACAGAATTATTAAGGACAATAAACAACGATCAAATTTCTTTGGAAATGTAAATCGGATCAGTTTTGACAAAGTTTTGGCTGTTTGAAGTTTGAGAAGGTAATTTTTGGGAGTTTGGCAACTATTTTGTCAATATGACTTTTGACAAGTAAACCGATTTTCCGAAGTTTTTTATCTTTGATTACAGAATTATTAAGGACAATAAACAACGATCAAAATGACTTTGGAAATGTAAATCGGATCAGTTTTGACAAGTAATGGCTGTTTGAAGTTTTAGAAAGTAATTTTTGGAATTTGGAAACTGACATGTCAACATGACTTTTGACAAGTAAACCGAATTTCCAAAGTTTTTCAACTTTGATTACAGAATTATTAAGGACAATAAACAACGATCAAAATGACTTTGGAAATGTAAATCGGATCAGTTTTGACAAAGTTATGGCTGTTTGAAGTCTCAGAAGGTAATTTTTGGGAGTTTGGCAACTATTTTGTCAATATGACTTTTGACAAGTAAGCCGATTTACCGAAGTTTTTTATCTTTGATTACAGAATTATTAAGGACAATAAACAACGATCAAAATGACTTTGGAAATGTAAATCGGATCAGTTTTGACAAGTAATGGCTGTTTGAAGTTTTAGAAAGTAATTTTTTGGGATTTGGAAACTGACATGTCAACATGACTTTTGACAAGTAAACCGAATTTCCGAAGTTTTTCAACTTTGATTACAGAAATATTAAGGACAATAAACAACGATCAAAATGACTTTGGAAATGTAAATCGGATCAGTTTTGACCAAGTTATGGCTGTTTGAAGTCTCAGAAGGTAATTTTTTGGAATTCGGAAACTGACATGTCAACATGACTTTTGACAAGTAAACCGAATTTCCAAAGTTTTTCATCTTTGATAATATAAATATTAAGGACAATAAACAACGATCAAAATGACTTGGGAAATGTTAATCGGATCAGTTTTGACAAAGTTATGGCTGTTTAAAGTCTCAGAAGGTAATTTTTGGGGATTTGGAAACTGACATGTCAACATGACTTTTGACAAGTAAACCGAATTTCCAAAGTTTTTCATCTTTGATAATATAATTATTAAGGACAATAAACAACGATCAAAATGACTTGGGAAGTTATGGCTGTTTAAAGTCTCAGAAGGTAATTTTTGGGGATTTGGAAACTTACATGTTAACACGGAAACTGGCAAAAATATGCCTGTTTAAAGTCTCAGAAAGTAACTTTTGGGGATTTGGAAACTAACATGTCGACATGACTTTTGACAAGTAATTCGAATTTGCTAAGTTTTTCAACTTTGATTACAGAATTATTAAGGACAATAAACAACGATCAAAATGACTTTGGAAATGTAAATCGGATCAGTTTTGACAAAATTATGGCTGTTTGAAGTCTCAGAAGGTAATTTTTTGGAATTCGGAAACTGACATGTCAACATGATTTTTGACCAGTAAACCGAATTTGCGAAGTTTTTCATCTTTGATAATATAATTATTTAGGACAATAAACAACGATCAAAATGACTTGGGAAGTTATGGCTGTTTAAAGTCTCAGAAGGTAATTTTTGGGGATTTGGAAACTTACATGTTAACACGGAAACTGGCAAAAATATGCCTGTTTAAAGTCTCAGAAAGTAACTTTTGGGGATTTGGAAACTAACATGTCGACATGACTTTTGACAAGTAATTCGAATTTGCTAAGTGTTTCATCTTTGATCACAGAATTATTAAGGACAATTAACAACGATCAAAATGACTTTGGAAATGTAATTCGGATCAGTTTTGACAAAGTTATGGCTGTTTGAAGTTTTAGAAAGTAATTTTTTGGAATTTGGAAACTGACATGTCAACATGACTTTTGACAAGTAAACCGAATTTCCAAAGTTTTTCAACTTTGATTACAGAATTATTAAGGACAATAAACAACGATCAAAATGACTTTGGAAATGTAAATCGGATCAGTTTTGACAAAGTTATGGCTGTTTGAAGTCTCAGAAGGAAATTTTAGGGAATTTGGCAAATATTTTGTCATTATGACATTTGACAAGTAAACCGATTTTCCGAAGTTTTTTAACTTTTATTACAGAATTATTAAGGACAATTAACAACGATGAAAATGACTATGGAAATGTAAATCGAATCAGTTTTGACAAAGTTATGGCAGTTTGAAGTCTCAGAAGGTAAAATTTTGGAATTCGAAAGCTAACATGTCAACATGATTTTTGAAAAGAAACCCGAATTTCCGAAGTTTTTTATCTTTGATTACAGAATTATTCAGGACAATTAACAACGATCCAAATGACTTTGGAAATGTAAATCGGATCAGTTTTGACAAAGTTTCGGCTGTTTGAAGTCTCAGAAGGTAATTTTTGGGAGTTTGGCAACTATTTTGTCAATATAACTTTTGACAAGTAAACCGATTTTCCGAAGTTTTTCAACTTTGATTACAGAATTATTAAGGACAATAAACAACGATCAAAATGACTTTGAAAATGTAAATCGGATCAGTTTTGACACAATTATGGCTGTTAAAAGTCTCAGAAGGTAATTTTTGGGGATTTGGAAACAAACATGTCAACATGACTTTTGACAAGAAAACTGAATTTCCGAAGTTTTTTAACTTTGATTACACAATTATCAAAATTACTTTGGAAATGTAAATCGAATCAGTTTTGACAAAGTTATGGCACTTTGAAGTCTCAGAAGGTAAAATTTTGGAAATTTAAAGCTAACATGTCAACATGATTTTTGACAAGAAACCCGAATTTCCGAAGTTTTTCAACTTTGATTACAGAAATATTAAGGACAATAAACAACGATCAAAATGACTTTGGAAATGTAAATCGGATCAGTTTTGACCAAGTTATGGCTGTTTGAAGTCTCAGAAGGTAATTTTTTGGAATTCGGAAACTGACATGTCAACATGACTTTTGACAAGTAAACCGAATTTCCAAAGTTTTTCATCTTTGATAATATAATTATTAAGGACAATAAACAACGATCAAAATGACTTGGGAAATGTTAATCGGATCAGTTTTGACAAAGTTATGGCTGTTTAAAGTCTCAGAAGGTAATTTTTGGGGATTTGGAAACTGACATGTCAACATGACTTTTGACAAGTAAACCGAATTTCCAAAGTTTTTCATCTTTGATAATATAATTATTAAGGACAATAAACAACGATCAAAATGACTTGGGAAGTTATGGCTGTTTAAAGTCTCAGAAGGTAATTTTTGGGGATTTGGAAACTTACATGTTAACACGGAAACTGGCAAAAATATGCCTGTTTAAAGTCTCAGAAAGTAACTTTTGGGGATTTGGAAACTAACATGTCGACATGACTTTTGACAAGTAATTCGAATTTGCTAAGTTTTTCAACTTTGATTACAGAATTATTAAGGACAATAAACAACGATCAAAATGACTTTGGAAATGTAAATCGGATCAGTTTTGACAAAATTATGGCTGTTTGAAGTCTCAGAAGGTAATTTTTTGGAATTCGGAAACTGACATGTCAACATGATTTTTGACAAGTAAACCGAATTTGCGAAGTTTTTCATCTTTGATAATATAATTATTTAGGACAATAAACAACGATCAAAATGACTTGGGAAGTTATGGCTGTTTAAAGTCTCAGAAGGTAATTTTTGGGGATTTGGAAACTTACATGTTAACACGGAAACTGGCAAAATATGCCTGTTTAAAGTCTCAGAAAGTAACTTTTGGGGATTTGGAAACTAACATGTCGACATGACTTTTGACAAGTAATTCGAATTTGCTAAGTGTTTCATCTTTGATCACAGAATTATTAAGGACAATTAACAACGATCAAAATGACTTTGGAAATGTAATTCGGATCAGTTTTGACAAAGTTATGGCTGTTTGAAGTTTTAGAAAGTAATTTTTTGGAATTTGGAAACTGACATGTCAACATGACTTTTGACAAGTAAACCGAATTTCCAAAGTTTTTCAACTTTGATTACAGAATTATTAAGGACAATAAACAACGATCAAAATGACTTTGGAAATGTAAATCGGATCAGTTTTGACAAAGTTATGGCTGTTTGAAGTCTCAGAAGGTAATTTTAGGGAATTTGGCAAATATTTTGTCATTATGACATTTGACAAGTAAACCGATTTTCCGAAGTTTTTTAACTTTTATTACAGAATTATTAAGGACAATTAACAACGATGAAAATGACTATGGAAATGTAAATCGAATCAGTTTTGACAAAGTTATGGCAGTTTGAAGTCTCAGAAGGTAAAATTTTGGAATTCGAAAGCTAACATGTCAACATGATTTTTGAAAAGAAACCCGAATTTCCGAAGTTTTTTATCTTTGTTTACAGAATTATTAAGGACAATAAACAACGATCAAAATGACTTTGAAAATGTAAATCGGATCAGTTTTGACACAATTATGGCTGTTAAAAGTCTCAGAAGGTAATTTTTGGGGATTTGGAAACAAACATGTCAACATGACTTTTGACAAGAAAACTGAATTTCCGAAGTTTTTTAACTTTGATTACACAATTATCAAAATTACTTTGGAAATGTAAATCGAATCAGTTTTGACAAAGTTATGGCACTTTGAAGTCTCAGAAGGTAAAATTTTGGAAATTTAAAGCTAACATGTCAACATGATTTTTGACAAGAAACCCGAATTTCCGAAGTTTTTTATCTTTGGTTACAGAATTATTAAGGACAATTAACAACGATCAAAATGACTTTGGAAATGTAAATCGGATCAGTTTTGACAAAGTTATGGCTGTTTGAAGTCTCAGAAGGTAATTTTTGGGAGTTTGGCAATTATTTTGTCAATATGACTTTTAACAAGTAAATCGATTTTCCGAAGTTTTTTAACTTTAATAACAGAATTATTAAGGACAATAAACAACGATCAAAATGACTTTGAAAATGTAAATCGGATCAGTTTTGACAAAGTTATGGCTGTTAAAAGTCTCAGAAGGTAATTTTTTGGGGATTTGGAAACAAACATGTCAACATGATTTTTGACAAGAAACCCGAATTTCCGAAGTTTTCATCTTTGATTACAGAATTATTAAGGACAAAAAGCAACGATCAAAATGACTTTGGAAATGTAAATCGGATCAGTTTTGACAAAGTTATGGCTGTTTGAAGTCTCAGAAGGTAATTTTAGGGAATTTGGCAACTTATTTGTCATTATGACTTTTGACAAGTAAACCGATTTTCCGAAGTTTTTTAACTTTAATTACAGAATTATTAAGGACAATAAACAACGATGAAAATGACTTTGGATATGTAAATCGAATCAGTTTTGACAAAGTTATGGCAGTTTGAAGTCTCAGAAGGTAAAATTTTGGAATTTTAAAGCTAACATGTCAACGTGATTTTTGACAAGAAACCCGAATTTCCGAAGTTTTTTATCTTTTATTACAGAATTATTAAGGACAATAAACAACGATCAAAATGACTTTGGAAATGTAAATCGGATCAGTTTTGACAAAGTTATGGCTGTTTGAAGTCTCAGAAGGTAATTTTAGAGAATTTGGCAACTTATTTGTCATTATGACTTTTGACAAGTAAACCGATTTTCCGAAGTTTTTTAACTTTAATAACAGAATTATTAAGGACAATAAACAACGATCAAAATGACTTTGGAAATGTAAATCGGATCAGTTTTGACAAAGTTATGGCTGTTGGAAGTCTCAGAAGGTAATTTTTTGGAATTCGGAAACTGACATGTCAACATGACTTTTGACAAGTAAACCGAATTTCCAAAGTTTTTCATCTTTGATAATATAATTATTAAGGACAATAAACAACGATCAAAATGACTTGGGAAATGTAAATCGGATCAGTTTTGACTAAGTTATTTATGGCTGTTTAAAGTCCCAGAAGGTAATTTTTGGGGATTTGGAAACTGACATGTCAACATGACTTTTGACAAGTAAACCGAATTTCCAAAGTTTTTCATCTTTGATAATATAATTATTAAGGACAATAAACAACGATCAAAATGTTTTGGGAAATGTAAATCGGATCAGTTTTGACAAAGTTATGGCTGTTTAAAGTCTCAGAAGGTAATTTTTGGGGATTTGGAAACTTACATGTTAACACGGAAACTGGCAAAAATATGCCTGTTTAAAGTCTCAGAAAGTAACTTTTGGGGATTTGGAAACTAACATGTCGACATGACTTTTGACAAGTAATTCGAATTTGCTAAGTTTTTCATCTTTGATTACAGAATTATTAAGGACAATAAACAACGATCAAATTTCTTTGGAAATGTAAATCGGATCAGTTTTGACAAAGTTTTGGCTCTTTGAAGTTTGAGAAGGTAATTTTTGGGAGTTTGGCAACTATTTTGTCAATATGACTTTTGACAAGTAAACCGATTTTCCGAAGTTTTTTATCTTTGATTACAGAATTATTAAGGACAATAAACAACGATCAAAATGACTTTGGAAATGTAAATCGGATCAGTTTTGACAAGTAATGGCTGTTTGAAGTTTTAGAAAGTAATTTTTTGGAATTTGGAAACTGACATGTCAACATGACTTTTGACAAGTAAACCGAATTTCCAAAGTTTTTCAACTTTGATTACAGAATTATTAAGGACAATAAACAACGATCAAAATGACTTTGGAAATGTAAATCGGATCAGTTTTGACAAAGTTATGGCTGTTTGAAGTCTCAGAAGGTAATTTTTGGGAGTTTGGCAACTATTTTGTCAATATGACTTTTGACAAGTAAACCGATTTACCGAAGTTTTTTATCTTTGATTACAGAATTATTAAGGACAATAAACAACGATCAAAATGACTTTGGAAATGTAAATCGGATCAGTTTTGACAAGTAATGACTGTTTGAAGTTTTAGAAAGTAATTTTTTGGGATTTGGAAACTGACATGTCAACATGACTTTTGACAAGTAAACCGAATTTCCGAAGTTTTTCAACTTTGATTACAGAATTATTAAGGACAATAAACAACGATCAAAATGACTTTGGAAATGTAAATCGGATCAGTTTTGACCAAGTTATGGCTGTTTGAAGTCTCAGAAGGTAATTTTTTGGAATTCGGAAACTGACATGTCAACATGACTTTTGACAAGTAAACCGAATTTCCAAAGTTTTTCATCTTTGATAATATAATTATTAAGGACAATAAACAACGATCAAAATGACTTGGGAAATGTAAATCGGATCAGTTTTGACAAAGTTATGGCTGTTTAAAGTCTCAGAAGGTAATTTTTGGGGATTTGGAAACTGACATGTCAACATGACTTTTGACAAGTAAACCGAATTTCCAAAGTTTTTCATCTTTGATAATATAATTATTAAGGACAATAAACAACGATCAAAATGACTTGGGAAATGTAAATCGGATCAGTTTTGACAAAGTTATGGCTGTTTAAAGTCTCAGTAGGTAATTTTTGGGTATTTGGAAACTTACTTGTCATCATGACTTTTGACAAGAAAACTGAATTTCTGAGGTTTGACAACTTTGATTACAGAATTATTAAGGACAATAAACAACGATGAAAATTACTTGGGAAATGTAAATCGGATCAGTTTTGATAAAGTTATGGCTGTTTGAAGTCTCAGAAGGTAATTTTGGGAGTTTGGCAACTATTTTGTCAATATGACTTTTGACAAGTAAACCGATTTTCCGAAGTTTTTCAACTTTGATTACAGAATTATTAACGACAATAAACAAAGATCAAAATGGCTTTGGAAATGTAAATCGGATCAGTTTTGACAAAGTTATGGCTGTTTAAAGTCTCAGAAGGTAATTTTTGGGGATTTGGAAACTAGCTTGTCATCATGACTTTTGACAAAAAAACTGAATTTCTGAAGTTTTACAACTTTGATTACAGAATCATTAAGGACAATAAACAACGATGAAAATGACTTTGGAAATGTAAATCGGATCAGTTTTGACAAAGTTATGGCTGCTTGAAGTCCCAGAAGGTAATTCTTGGGAGTTTGGCAACTATTTTGTCAATATGACCTTTGACAAGTTAACCGATTTTCCGAAGTTTTTCAACTTTGATTACAGAATTATTACGGACAATAAAAAACGATCAAAATGACTTTGGAAATGTAAATCGGATCAGTTTTGACAAAATTATGGCTGTTTGAAGTCTCAGAAGGTAAATTTTTGGAATTCAGAAACTGACATGTCAACATGACTTTTGACAAGTAAACCGAATTTCCAAAGTTTTTCATCTTTGATAATATAATTATTAAGGACAATAAACAACGATAAAAATGACTTGGGAAATGTAAATCGGATCAGTTTTGACAAAGTTATGGCTGTTTAAAGTCTCAGAAGGTAATTTTTGGGGATTTGGAAACTTACATGTTAACACGGAAACTGGCAAAAATATGCCTGTTTAAAGTCTCAGAAAGTAACTTTTGGGGATTTGGAAACTAACATGTCGACATGACTTTTGACAAGTAATTCGAATTTGCTAAGTTTTTCATCTTTGATCACAGAATTATTAAGGACAATAAACAACGATCAAATTTCTTTGGAAATGTAAATCGGATCAGTTTTGACAAAGTTTTGGCTGTTTGAAGTTTGAGAAGGTAATTTTTGGGAGTTTGGCAACTATTTTGTCAATATGACTTTTGACAAGTTAACCGATTTTCCGAAGTTTTTTATCTTTGATTACAGAATTATTAAGGACAATAAACAACGATCAAAATGACTTTGGAAATTTAAATCAGATCAGTTTTGACAAGTAATGGCTGTTTGAAGTTTTAGAAAGTAATTTTTTGGAATTTGGAAACTGACATGTCAACATGACTTTTGACAAGTAAACCGAATTTCCAAAGTTTTTCAACTTTGATTACAGAATTATTAAGGACAATAAACAACGATCAAAATGACTTTGGAAATGTAAATCGGATCAGTTTTGACAAAGTTATGGCTGTTTGAAGTCTCAGAAGGTAATTTTTGGGAGTTTGGCAACTATTTTGTCAATATGACTTTTGACAAGTAAACCGATTTACCGAAGTTTTTTATCTTTGATTACAGAATTATTAAGGACAATAAACAACGATCAAAATGACTTTGGAAATGTAAATCGGATCAGTTTTGACAAAGTTATGGCTGTTTAAAGTCTCAGAAGGTAATTTTTGTGGATTTGGAAACTAGCTTGTCATCATGACTTTTGACAAAAAAACTGAATTTCTGAAGTTTTACAGCTTTGATTACAGAATCATTAAGGACAATTAACAACGATGAAAATGACTTTGGAAATGTAAATCGGATCAGTTTTGACAAAGTTATGTTTGCTTGAAGTCTCAGAAGGTAATTTTTGGGAGTTTGGCAACTATTTTGTCAATATGACCTTTGACAAGTAAACCGATTTTCCGAAGTTTTTCAACTTTGATTACAGAATTATTAAGGACAATAAAAAACGATCAAAATGACTTTGGAAATGTAAATCGGATCAGTTTTGACAAAATTATGGCTGTTTGAAGTCTCAGAAGGTAATTTTTTGGAATTCAGAAACTGACATGTCAACATGACTTTTGACAAGTAAACCGATTTTCCGAAGTTTTTCAACTTTGATTACAGAATTATTAAGGACAATAAACAACGATAAAAATGACTTGGGAAATGTAAATCGGATCAGTTTTGACAAAGTTATGGCTGATTGAAGTCTCAGAAGGTAATTTTAGGGAATTTGGCAACTTATTTGTCATTATGAATTTTGACAAGTAAACCGATTTTCCGAAGTTTTTTAACTTTAATTACAGAATTATTAAGGACAATAAACAACGATGAAAATGACTTTGGATATGTAAATCGAATCAGTTTTGACAAAGTTATGGCAGTTTGAAGTCACAGAAGGTAAAATTTTGGAATTTTAAAGCTTACATGTCAACATGATTTTTGACAAGAAACCCGAATTTCCGAAGTTTTTTATCTTTTATTACAGATTTATTAAGGACAATAAGCAACGATCAAAATGACTTTGGAAATGTAAATCGGATCAGTTTTGACAAAGTTATGGCTGTTTGAAGTCTCAGAAGGTAATTTTAGGGAATTTGGCAACTTATTTGTCATTATGACTTTTGACAAGTAAACCGAATTTCTGAAGTTTTTCATCTTTGATTACAGAATTATTAAGGACAATAAGCAACGATCAAAATGACTTTGGAAATGTAAATCGGATTAGTTTTGACAAAGCTATGACTGTTTGAAGTCTCAGAAGGTAATTTTTTGGAATTTGGAAACTTACATGTTAACATGACTTTTGACAAGAAAACCAAATTTCCGAAGTTTTTCATCTTTGATTTCGGATTATTAAGGACAATTAACAACGATCAAAATGACTTTGGAAATGTAAATCGGATCAGTTTTGACAAAGTTATGGCTGTTTGAAGTCTCAGAATGTAATTTTTGGGAGTTTGGCAACTATTTTGTCAATATAACTTTTGACAAGTAAACCGATTTTCCAAAGTTTTTTAACTTTAATAACAGAATTATTAAGGACAATAAACAACGATGAAAATGACTTTGGAAATGTGAATGTGATCAGTTTGGACAAAGTCATGGCAGTTTGAAGTCTAAGAAGCTAAAATTTTGGAATTTTAAAGCTTACATGTCAACAAGACTTTTGACAAGAAAACCGAATTTCCGAAGTTTTTCAACTTTGATTACAGAATTATTAAGGACAATAAACAACGATCAAAATGACTTTGAAAATGTAAATCGGATCAGTTTTGACAAAGTTATGGCTGTTAAAAGTCTCAGAAGGTAATTTTTGGGGATTTGGAAACAAACATGTCAACATGACTTTTGACAAGAAAACTGAATTTCCGAAGTTTTTTAAATTTGATTACACAATTATCAAAATTACTTTGGAAATGTAAATCGAATCAGTTTTGACAAAGTTATGGCAGTTTGAAGTCTCAGAAGGTAAAATTTTGGAAATATAAAGCTAACATGTCAACATGATTTTTGACAAGAAACCCGAATTTCCGAAGTTTTTTATCTTTGATTACAGAATTATTAAGGACAATAAACAACGATCAAAATGACTTTGTAAATGTAAATCGGATCAGTTTTGACAAAGTTATGGCTGTTTAAAGTCTCAGAAGGTTATTTTTGGGAATTAGGCAACTATTTTTATACCCTGATCCCATTAAAAATGGGAAAAAGGGGTATAATGGTTATGTGCAAAAGTATGGAACAGGCATAACGAAGCATCTCCGACCCCATAAAGTATATATATTCTTGATCAGTATCAATAGCCGAGTCGATATAGCCATGTCCGTCCGTCCGTCTGTCCGTCTGACCGTCTGTCCGTCTGTATGAACGCGTGTTTCTCATAGACTACAAAAGCTGGAGACTTCATATTTAAAATATAAGTTTTCGTAGCGGCGGGACGATACAAATTTATCATTTTTTTTCGATATCTCGTCCCGTTCAAAAGTTATCGATAAATTTCGATTCCAGTCAAGTGTTTTTCGAGCATAACTTGAAAGTCATAAAAGCTAGCAACTTTATATTTATGTTTAAGTTACTGTACTGCTGGTTCGACACAAACTCGTCATTTTTTTTTCGATATCTCAATACTTTCAAAAGTTATCGATAAATTAAGTTTCCAAAACAGTGATTTTAAAGTATAGCTTAAAAGTTATATGACGTAGAGTCACCAAATTTGGTACATGTATTCTCCAATAGCATACAAAAGTAAAATACATTTCACTTTTTGGATACCCCTCCACGATCTCCAAGAAATCAAAAAATACGTATTTTTAAAGGTATGACCTTCGGATTTTACATAGTCTCACATTTGTATGCCATCTTTGTGTCCTACAAATTTCATTACGATCGGACAATAAACAAAGAAGTTATTAACGATTCAATGTAACATAGTTTGGGGCCAAAGGAAGAAGAAGAATCAAATCAAATGTATGACGCGCGTAACCAGCAGCTTTTGTTTGTATATGTGTGTGTGTTTCTATGTATGAATGCAGATAAATAACTTCAATGAATGTAAGACCTTGGATCAGGGTATATCCTAGTCGGGCACTCTCGACTAAAGCACTCTTACTTGTTTCATTATGACTTTTGGCATGTAAACGAATCTCCGAAGTTTTTTATCTTTGATTACAGAATTATTAAGGAACATAAACAACGACCAAAATGACTTTGGAAATGTATATCGGATCAGTTTTGACAAAGTTTTGGCGGTTTGAAGTCTCAGAAGGTAATTTTTGGGAATTTGGCAACTATTTTGTCAATATGACTTTTCACAAGTAAACCGATTTTCGGAAATTTTTTAACTTTGATTGTAGAATTATTAAGGTCAATAAACAACGATCAAAATGACTTTGGAAATGTAAATCGGATCAGTTTTGACAAAGTTATGGCTGTTTAAAGTCTCACTATATAATTTTTGGGGATTTGGAAACTTACTTGTCATCATGACTTTTGACAAGAAAACTGAACTTCTGAAGTTTTACAACTTTGATTACAGAATTATTTAGGACAATAAACAACGATGAAAATGACTTTGGAAATGTAAATCGGATCAGTTTTGACAAAGTTATGGCTGTTTGAAGTCTCAGAAGGTAATTTTTGGGAGTTTAGCAACTATTTTGTCAATATGACTTTTGAAAAGTAAACCGATTTTCGGAAGTTTTTTAACTTTGATTGTAGAATTATTAAGGTCAATAAACAACGATCAAAATGACTTTGGAAATGTAAATCGGATCAGTTTTGACAAAGTTATGGCGGTTAAAAGTCTCAGTAGGTAATTTTTGGGGATTTGGAAACTAACTTGTCAACATGACTCTTCACACGAAAACTGAGTTTCTGAAGTTTTACAACTTTGATTAAAGAATTTTTAAGGACAATAAACAACGATGAAAATGACTTTGGAAATGTAAATCGGATCAGTTTTGACAAAGTTTTGCCTGTTTAAAGTCTCAGAAAGTAACTTTTAAGGATTTGGAAACTTACATGTCAACATGACTTTTGACAAGTAAACCGAATTTCTGAAGTTTTACAACTTTGATTACAGAATCATTTAGGACAATAAACAACGATCAAAATGACTTTGGAAATGTAAATCGGATCAGTTTTGACAAAGTAATGGCTGTTTGAGGTCTCAGAAGGTTATTTTTAGGAATTTGGCAACTATTTTGTCAATATGACTTTTGACAAGTAAACCGATTTTCCGAAGTTTTTCAACTTTGATTACAGAATTATTATGGACAATAAACAACGATCAAAATGACTTTGGAAATGTAAATCGGATCAGTTTTGACAAAGTTATGGCTGTTTGAAGTCTCAGAAGGTAATTTTTTGGAATTCGGAAATTGACATGTCAACATGACTTTTGACAAGTAAACCGAATTTCCAAAGTTTTTCATCTTTGATAATATAATTATTAAGGACAATAAACAACGATCAAAATGACTTGGGAAATGTAAATCGGATCAGTTTTGACAAAGTTATAACTGTTTATAGTCTCAGAAGGTAATTTTTGGGGATTTAGAAACTTACATGTTAACACGGAAACTGACAAAAATATGCCTGTTTAAAGTCTCAGAAAGTAACTTTTGGGGATTTGGAAACTAACATTTCGACATGACTTTTGACAAGTAAGTCGATATTGCGAAGTTTTTCATCTTTGATCACAAAATTATTAAGGACAATTAACAACGATCAAAATGACTTTGGAAATGTAAATCGGATCAGTTTTGACAAAGTTATGGCTGTTTAAAGTCTTAGAAGGTAATTTTTATGGATTTGGAAACAAACATGTCAACATGACTTTTGACAAGAAAACTGAATTTCCGAAGTTTTTTAAATTTGATTACAGAATTATCAAAATTACTTTGGAAATGTAAATCGGATCAGTTTTGACAAAGTTATGGCTGTTTGAAGTCTCAGAAGGTAATTTTTGGGAGTTTGGCAACTTTTTTGTCAATATGACTTTTGACAAGTGAACCGATTTTCCGAAGTTTTTTATCTTTGATTACAGAATTATTAAGGATAATAAACAACGATCAAAATGACTTTGGAAATGTAAATCGGATCAATTTTGACAAGTTATGGGTGTTTGAAGTCTCAGAAAGTAATTTTTTGGAATTTGGAAACTGACATGTCAACATGACTTTTGACAAGTAAACCGAATTTCCAAAGTTTTTCAACTTTGATTACAGAATTATTAAGGACAATAAACAACGATCAAAATGACTTTGGAAATGTAAATCGGATCAGTTTTGACAAAGTCATGCCTGTTTAAAGTCTCAGAAGGTAATTTTTGGGGATTTGGAAACTAGCTTGTCATCATGAATTTTGACAAGAAAACTGAATTTCTGAAGTTTTACAATTTTGATTACAGAATTATTAAGGACAATAAACAACGATGAAAATGACTTTGGAAATGTAAATCGGATCAGTTTTGATAAAGTTATGGCTGTTTGAAGTCTCAGAAGGTAATTTTTGGGAGTTTGGCAACTATTTTGTCAATATGACCTTTGACAAGTAAACCGATTTTCCAAAGTTTTTCAACTTTGATTACAGAATTATTAAGGACAATAAACAACGATCAAAATGACTTTGGAAATGTAAATCGGATCAGTTTTGACAAAGTCATGCCTGTTTAAAGTCTCAGAAGGAAATTTTTGGGGATTTGGAAACTAGCTTGTCATCATGAATTTTGACAAGAAAACTGAGTTTCTGAAGTTTTACAACTTTGATTACAGAATTATTAAGGACAATAAACAACGATGAAAATGACTTTGGAAATGTAAATCGGATCAGTTTTGATAAAGTTATGGCTGTTTGAAGTCTCAGAAGGTAATTTTTGGGAGTTTGGCAACTATTTTGTCAATATGACCTTTGACAAGTAAACCGATTTTCCAAAGTTTTTCAACTTTGATTACAGAATTATTAAGCACAATACACAACGATCAAAATGACTTTGGAAATGTAAATCGGATCAGTTTTGACAAAGTTATGGCTGTTTAAAGTCTCAGTAGGTAATTTTTTGGAATTCAGAAACTGACATGTCAACATGACTTTTGACAAGAAAACCGAATTTCCAAAGTTTTTCATCTTTGATAATATAATTATTAAGGACAATAAACAACGATCAAAATGACTTGGGAAATGTAAATCGGATCAGTTTTGACAAAGTTATAACTGTTTATAGTCTCAGAAGGTAATTTTTGGGGATTTGGAAACTTACATGTTAACACGGAAACTGACAAAAATATGCCTGTTTAAAGTCTCAGAAAGTAACTTTTTGGGGATTTGGAAACTAACATTTCGACATGACTTTTGACAAGTATGTCGATATTGCGAAGTTTTTCATCTTTGATCACAAAATTATTAAGGACAATTAACAACGATCAAAATGACTTGGGAAATGTAAATCGGATCAGTTTTGACAAAGTTATGGCTGTTTGAAGTCTCAGAAGGTAATTTTTGGGAGTTTAGCAACTATTTTGTCAATATGACTTTTGAAGAGTAAACCGATTTTCGGAAGTTTTTTAACTTTGATTGTAGAATTATTAAGGTCAATAAACAACGATCAAAATGACTTTGGAAATGTAAATCGGATCAGTTTTGACAAAGTTATGGCGGTTTAAAGTCTCAGTAGGTAATTTTTGGGGATTTGGAAACTGACATGTCAACATGACTTTTGACAAGTAAACCGAATTTCCAAAGTTTTTCATCTTTGATAATATAATTATTAAGGACAATAAACAACGATCAAAATGACTTGGGAAATGTAAATCGGATCAGTTTTGACAAAGTTATAACTGTTTATAGTCTCAGAAGGTAATTTTTGGGGATTTGGAAACTTACATGTTAACACGGAAACTGACAAAAATATGCCTGTTTAAAGTCTCAGAAAGTAACTTTTGGGGATTTGGAAACTAACATTTCGACATGACTTTTGACAAGTAAGTCGATATTGCGAAGTTTTTCATCTTTGATCACAAAATTATTAAGGACAATTAACAACGATCAAAATGACTTGGGAAATGTAAATCGGATCAGTTTTGACAAAGTTGTGGCTGTTTGAAGTCTCAGAAGGTAATTTTTGGGAGTTTAGCAACTATTTTGTCAATATGACTTTTGAGAAGTAAACCGATTTTCGGAAGTTTTTTAACTTTGATTGTAGAATTATTAAGGTCAATAAACAACGATCAAAATGACTTTGGAAATGTAAATCGGATCAGTTTTGACAAAGTTATGGCGGTTTAAAGTCTCAGTAGGTAATTTTTGGGGATTTGGAAACTAACTTGTCAACATGACTCTTCACACGAAAACTGAGTTTCTGAAGTTTTACAACTTTGATTAAAGAATTTTTAAGGACAATAAACAACGATGAAAATGACTTTGGAAATGTAAATCGGATCAGTTTTGACAAAGTTTTGCCTGTTTAAAGTCTCAGAAAGTAACTTTTAAGGATTTGGAAACTTACATGTCAACATGACTTTTGACAAGTAAACCGAATTTCTGAAGTTTTACAACTTTGATTACAGAATCATTTAGGACAATAAACAACGATCAAAATGACTTTGGAAATGTAAATCGGATCAGTTTTGACAAAGTAATGGCTGTTTGAGGTCTCAGAAGGTTATTTTTAGGAATTTGGCAACTATTTTGTCAATATGACTTTTGACAAGTAAACCGATTTTCCGAAGTTTTTCAACTTTGATTACAGAATTATTATGGACAATAAACAACGATCAAAATGACTTTGGAAATGTAAATCGGATCAGTTTTGACAAAGTTATGGCTGTTTGAAGTCTCAGAAGGTAATTTTTTGGAATTCGGAAACTGACATGTCAACATGACTTTTGACAAGTAAACCGAATTTCCAAAGTTTTTCATCTTTGATAATATAATTATTAAGGACAATAAACAACGATCAAAATGACTTGGGAAATGTAAATCGGATCAGTTTTGACAAAGTTATAACTGTTTATAGTCTCAGAAGGTAATTTTTGGGGATTTGGAAACTTACATGTTAACACGGAAACTGACAAAAATATGCCTGTTTAAAGTCTCAGAAAGTAACTTTTGGGGATTTGGAAACTAACATGTCGACATGACTTTTGACAAGTAATTCGAATTTGCTTAGTTTTTCATCTTTGATCACAGAATTATTAAGGACAATTAACAACGATCAAAATGACTTTGGAAATGTAATTCGGATCAGTTTTGACAAAGTTATGGCGGTTTAAAGTCTCAGAAGGTAATTTTTAGGGATTTGGAAACAAACATGTCAACATGACTTTTGACAAGAAAACTGAATTTCCGAAGTTTTTTAAATTTGATTACAGAATTATCAAAATTACTTTGGAAATGTAAATCGCATCAGTTTTTACAAAGTTTTGGCCGCTTAAAGTCTCAGAAGGTAATTTTTGGGAGTTTGGCAATTTTTTTGTCAATATGACTTTTGACAAGTAAACCGATTTTCCGAAGTTTTTTATCTTTGATTACAGAATTATTAAGGACAATAAACAACGATCAAAATGACTTTGGAAATGTAAATCGGATCAGTTTCGACAAGTAATGGCTCTTTGAAGTTTTAGAAAGTAATTTTTTGGAATTTGGAAACTACCTTGTCATCATGACTTTTGACAAGAAAACTGAATTTCTGAAGTTTTACAACTTTGATTACAGAATTATTAAGGACAATAAACAACGATCAAAATGACTTTGGAAATGTAAATCGGATCAGTTTTGATAAAGTTATGGCTGTTTGAAGTCTCAGAAGGTAATTTTGGGAGTTTGGCAACTATTTTGTCAATATGACTTTTGACAAGTAAACCGATTTTCCGAAGTTTTTCAACTTTGATTACAGAATTATTAAGGACAATAAACAACGATCAAAATGACTTTGGAAATGTAAATCGGATCAGTTTTGACAAAGTTATGGCTGTTTAAAGTCTCAGAAGGTAATTTTTGGGGATTTGGAAACTAGCTTGTCATCATTACTTTTGACAAGAAAACTGAATTTCTGAAGTTTTACAACTTTGATTACAGAATCATTAAGGACAATAAACAACGATGAAAATGACTTTGGAAATGTAAATCGGATCAGTTTTGACAAAGTTATGGCTGTTTAAAGTCTCAGAAGGTAATTTTTAGGGATTTCTAAACAAACATGTCAACATGACTTTTGACAAGAAAACTGAATTTCCAAAGTTTTTTAAATTTGATGACAGAATTATCAAAATTACTTTGGAAATGTAAATCGGATCAGTTTTGACAAAGTAATGGCTGTTTGAAGTCTCAGAAGGTTATTTTTAGGAATTTGGCAACTATTTTTTCATTATGACTTTTGACATGTTAACTTAATCTCCGAAGTTTTTTATCTTTGGTTACAGAATTATTAAGGACAATAAACAACGATCAAAATGACTTTGGAAATGTAAATCGGATCAGTTTTGACAAAGTTTTGGCGGTTGGAAGTCTCAGAAGGTAATTTTTGGGAATTTGGCAATTTTTTTGTCATTATGACTTTTGACAAGTAAACCGATTTTCCGAAGTTTTTTAACTTTGATTACAGAATTATTAAGGACAATAAACAACGATCAAAATGACTTCGGAAATGTAAATCGGATCAGTTTTGACAAAGTCATGCCTGTTTTAAGTTTCAGAAGGTAATTTTTGGGGATTTGGAAACTTACATGTCAACATGACTTTTGACAAGTAAACCGAATTTCCAAAGTTTTTCATCTTTGATTACATAATTATTAAGGACAATAAACAACGATCAAAATGACTTTAGAAATGTAAATCGGATCAGTTTTGACAAGTTATGGCTGCTTGAAGTCTCAGAAGGTAATTTTTTGGAATTTGGAAACTGACATGTCAACATGACTTTTGACAAGTAAACCGAATTTCCAAAGTTTTTCAACTTTGATTACAGAATTATTAAGGACAATAAACAACGATCAAAATGACTTTGGAAATGTAAATCGGATCAGTTTTGACAAAGTCATGCCCGTTTAAAGTCTCAGAAGGTAATTTTTGGGGATTTGGAAACTAGCTTGTCATCATGACTTTTGACAAGAAAACTGAATTTCTGAAGCTTTACAACTTTGATTACAGAATCATTAAGGACAATAAACAACGATGAAAATGACTTTGGGAATATAAATCGTATCAGTTTTGACAAAGTTATGGCTGTTTGAAGTCTCAGAAGGTAATTTTTTGGAATTTGGAATCTTATATGTCATACATGACTTTGGACAAGTAAACCGAATTTCCAAAGTTTTTCATCTTTGATAATATAATTATTAAGGACAATTAACAACGATCAAAATGACTTTGGAAATGTAAATCGGATCAGTTTTGACAAAGTTATGCCTGTTTTAAGTCTCAGAAGGTAATTTTTGGGGATTTGGAAACTCACACGTCAACATGACTTTTGACAAGTAAACCGAATTTCCAAAGTTTTTTAAATTTGATTACAGAATTATCAAAATTACTTTGGAAATGTAAATTGGATCAGTTTTGACAAAGTTATGGCTGTTTGAAGTCTCAGAAGGTAATTTTTAGGAGTTTGGCAACTATTTTGTCAATATGACTTTAGACAAGTAAACCGATTTTCCGAAGTTTTTTAACTTTGATTACAGAATTATTAAGGACAATAAACAACGATCAAAATGCCTTTGGAAATGTAAATCGGATCAGTTTTGACAAAGTCATGCCTGTTTAAAGTCTCAGAAGGTAAATTTTGGGGATTTGGAAACTAGCTTGTCATCATTACTTTTGACAAGAAAACTGAATTTCTGAAGTTGTACAATTTTGATTACAGAATTATTAAGGACAATAAACAACGATCAAATTGACTTTGGAGATGTAAATCGGATAAGTTTTGACAAAGTCATGCCTGTTTAAAGTCTCAGAAGGTAATTTTTGGGGATTTGGAAACTGACATGTCAACATGACTTTTGACAAGTAAACCGAATTTCCAAAGTTTTTCAACTTTGATTACAGAATTATTAAGGACAATAAACAACGATCAAAATGACTTTGGAAATGTAAATCGAATCAGTTTTGACAATGTCATGCCTGTTTAAAGTCTCAGAAGGTAAATTTTGGGGATTTGGAAACTCACATGTCAACATGACTTTTGACAAGTAAACCGAATTTCCAAAGTTTTTCAACTTTGATAACAGAATTATTAAGGACAATTAACAACGATCAAAATGACTTTGGAAATGTAAATCGGATCAGTTTTGACAAAGTCATGACTGTTTAAAGTCTCAGAAGGTAATTTTTGGGGATTTGGAAACTCACATGTCAACATGACTTTTGACAAGTAAACTGAATTTCCGAAGATTTTTAAATTTGATTACAGAATTATCAAAATTACTTTGGAAATGTAAATCGGATCAGTTTTGACAAAGTAATGGCTGTTTGAAGTCTCAGAAGGTAATTTTTGGGGATTCGGAAACTAACTTGTCAACATGAATTTTGACAAGAAAACTGAATTTTCGAAGTTTTTTAACTTTGATTACAGAATTATCAAAATTACTTTGGAAATTTTAATCGGATCAGTTTTGACCAAGCTATGGCTGTTGAATGTTTAAGAATGTAATTTTTGGGGATTTGGAAACTTACATGTCAACATGATATTTGACAAGAAAACCGAATTTCCGAAGTTTTTTATCTTTGATTGAAGAATTATTAGGGACAATAAACAGCGATCAAAATTACTTTGGAAATGTAAATCGGATCAGTTTTGACAAAGTTTTGGCGGTTTGAAGTCTCAGAAGGTAATTTTTGGGAATTTGGCAACTATTTTGCCATTATGGCTTTTGACAAGTAAACCGATTTTCCGAAGTTTTTCAACTTTGATTACAGAATTATGAAGGACAATAAACAACGATCAAAATGACTTTGGAAATGTAAATCGGGTCAGTTTTGACAAAGTCATGCCTGTTTAAAGTCTCAGAAGGTAATTTTTGGGGATTTGGAAACTCACATGTCAACATGACTTTTGACAAGTAAACTGAATTTCTGAAGTTTTACAACTTTGATGACAGAATTATTAAGGACAATTAACAACGATCAAAATGACATTGGAAATGTAAATCGGATCAGTTTTGACAAAGTTATGGCTGTTTAAAGTCTCAGAAGGTAATTTTTGGGGATTTGGAAACTCACATGTCAACATGACTTTTGACAAGTAAACCGAATTTCCAAAGTTTTTTAAATTTGATTACAGAATTATCAAAATTACTTTGGAAATGTAAATCGGATCAGTTTTGACAAAGTTATGGCTGTTTGAAGTCTCAGAAGGTAATTTTTGGGAGTTTGGCAACTATTTTGTCAATATGACTTTAGACAAGTAAACCGATTTTCCGAAGTTTTTTAACTTTGATTACAGAATTATTAAGGACAATAAACAACGATCAAAATGACTTTGGAAATGTAAATCGGATCAGTTTTGACAAAGTTATGGCTGTTTAAAGTCTCAGAAGGTAATTTTTGGGGATTTGGAAACTAGCTTGTCATCATGACTTTTGAGAAGAAAACTGAATTTCTGAAGTTTTACAACTTTGATTACAGAATCATTAAGGACAATAAACAACGATGAAAATGACTTTGGAAATGTAAATCGGATCAGTTTTGACAAAGTTATGGCTGCTTGAAGTCTCAGAAGGTAATTTTTGGGAGTTTGGCAACTATTTTGTCAATATGACTTTTGACAAGTAAACCGATTTTCCGAAGTTTTTCAACTTAGATTACAGAATTATTAAGGACAATAAACAACGATCAAAATGACTTTGGAAATGTAAATCGGATCAGTTTTGACAAAGTTATGGCTGTTTGAAGTCTCAGAAGGTAATTTTTTGGAATTCGGAAACTGACATGTCAACATGACTTTTGACAAGTAAACCGAATTTCCAAAGTTTTTCATCTTTGATAATATAATTATTAAGGACAATTAACAACGATCAAAATGACTTGGGAAATGTAAATCGGATCAGTTTTGACAAAGTTATGGCTGTTTAAAGTCTCAGAAGGTAATTTTTAGGGATTTGGAAACAAACATGTCAACATGACTTTTGACAAGAAAACTGAATTTCCGAAGTTTTTTAAATTTGATTACAGAATTATCAAAATAACTTTGGAAATGTAAATCGGATGAGTTTTGACAAAGTTATGGCTGTTTGAAGTCTCAGAAGGTAATTTTTGGGAGTTTGGCAACTATTTTGTCAATATGACATTTGACAAGTAAACCGATTTTCCGAAGTTTTTTAACTTTGATTACAGAATTATTTAGGACAATTAACAACGATCAAAATGACTTTGGAAATGTAAATCGGATCAGTTTTGACAAGTTATGGCTGTTTGAAGTCTCAGAAGGTAATTTTTTGGAATTTGGAAACTGACATGTCAACATGACTTTTGACAAGTAAACCGAATTTCCAAAGTTTTTCAACTTTGACTACAGAATTATTAAGGACAATAAACAACGATCAAAATGACTTTGGAAATGTAAATCGGATCAGTTTTGACAAAGTCATGCCTGTTTAAAGTCTCAGAATGTAATTTTTGGGGATTTGGAAACTAGCTTGTCATCATGACTTTTGACAAGAAAACTGAATTTCAGAAGTTTTACAACTTTGATAACAGAATCATTAAGGACAATAAACAACGATGAAAATGACTTTGGAAATGTAAATCGGATCAGTTTTGACAAAGTTATGGCTGTTTAAAGTCTCAGAAGGTATTTTTTTTGGAATTTCGAAACTTATATGTCATACATGACTTTTGACAAGTAAACCGAATTTCCAAAGTTTTTCATCTTTCATAATATAATTATTAAGGACAATAAACAACGATCAAAATGACTTGGGAAATGTAATTCGGATCAGTTTTGACAAAGTTATAACTGTTTAAAGTCTCAGAAGGTAATTTTTGGGGATTTGGAAACTAACATGTTAACACGGAAACTGACAAAATTATGCCTGTTTAAAGTCTCAGAAAGTAACTTTTGGGGATTTGGAAACTAACATGTCGACATGACTTTTGACAAGTAATTCGAATTTGCGAAGTTTTTCATCTTTGATCGCAGAATTATTAAGGACAATTAACAACGATCAAAATGACTTTGGAAATGTAAATCGGATCAGTTTTGACAAAGTTATGGCTGTTTAAAGTCTCAGAAGGTAATTTTTAGGGATTTCTAAACAAACATGTCAACATGACTTTTGACAAGAAAACTGAATTTCCGAAGTTTTTTAAATTTGATTACAGAATTATCAAAATTACTTTGGAAATGTAAATCGGATCAGTTTTGACAAAGGTTTGGCTGTTTGAAGTCTCAGAAGGTAATTTTTGGGAGTTTGGCAACTATTTTGTCAATATGACTTTAGACAAGTAAACCGATTTTCCAAAGTTTTTTAACTTTGATTACAGAATTATTAAGGACAATAAACAACGATCAAAATGACTTTGGAAATGTAAATCGGATCAGTTTTGACAAAGTCATGCCTGTTTAAATTCTCAGAAGGTAATTTTTGGGGATTTTGAAACTAGCTTGTCATCATGACTTTTGACAAGAAAACTGAATTTCTAGGTTTTACAACTTTGATTACAGAATTATTAAGGACAATAAACAACGATGAAAATGACTTTGGAAATGTAAATCGGATCAGTTTTGACAAAGTCATGCCTGTTTAAAGTCTCAGAATGTAATTTTTGGGGATTTGGAAACTAGCTTGTCATCATGACTTTTGACAAGAAAACTGAATTTCAGAAGTTTTACAACTTTGATAACAGAATCATTAAGGACAATAAACAACGATGAAAATGACTTTGGAAATGTAAATCGGATCAGTTTTGACAAAGTTATGGCTGTTTAAAGTCTCAGAAGGTATTTTTTTTGGAATTTCGAAACTTATATGTCATACATGACTTTTGACAAGTAAACCGAATTTCCAAAGTTTTTCATCTTTCATAATATAATTATTAAGGACAATAAACAACGATCAAAATGACTTGGGAAATGTAATTCGGATCAGTTTTGACAAAGTTATAACTGTTTAAAGTCTCAGAAGGTAATTTTTGGGGATTTGGAAACTAACATGTTAACACGGAAACTGACAAAATTATGCCTGTTTAAAGTCTCAGAAAGTAACTTTTGGGGATTTGGAAACTAACATGTCGACATGACTTTTGACAAGTAATTCGAATTTGCGAAGTTTTTCATCTTTGATCGCAGAATTATTAAGGACAATTAACAACGATCAAAATGACTTTGGAAATGTAAATCGGATCAGTTTTGACAAAGTTATGGCTGTTTAAAGTCTCAGAAGGTAATTTTTAGGGATTTCTAAACAAACATGTCAACATGACTTTTGACAAGAAAACTGAATTTCCGAAGTTTTTTAAATTTGATTACAGAATTATCAAAATTACTTTGGAAATGTAAATCGGATCAGTTTTGACAAAGGTTTGGCTGTTTGAAGTCTCAGAAGGTAATTTTTGGGAGTTTGGCAACTATTTTGTCAATATGACTTTAGACAAGTAAACCGATTTTCCAAAGTTTTTTAACTTTGATTACAGAATTATTAAGGACAATAAACAACGATCAAAATGACTTTGGAAATGTAAATCGGATCAGTTTTGACAAAGTTATGGCTATTTGAAGTCTCAGAAGGTAATTTTTTGGAATTCGGAAACTGACATGTCAACATGACTTTTGACAAGTAAACCGAATTTCCAAAGTTTTTCATCTTTGATAATATAATTATTAAGGACAATTAACAACGATCAAAATGACTTGGGAAATGTAAATCGGATCAGTTTTGACAAAGTTATGGCTGTTTAAAGTCTCAGAAGGTAATTTTTAGGGATTTGGAAACAAACATGTCAACATGACTTTTGACAAGAAAACTGAATTTCCGAAGTTTTTTAAATTTGATTACAGAATTATCAAAATAACTTTGGAAATGTAAATCGGATCAGTTTTGACAAAGTTATGGCTGTTTGAAGTCTCAGAAGGTAATTTTTGGGAGTTTGGCAACTATTTTGTCAATATGACATTTGACAAGTAAACCGATTTTCCGAAGTTTTTTAACTTTGATTACAGAATTATTTAGGACAATTAACAACGATCAAAATGACTTTGGAAATGTAAATCGGATCAGTTTTGACAAGTTATGGCTGTTTGAAGTCTCAGAAGGTAATTTTTTGGAATTTGGAAACTGACATGTCAACATGACTTTTGACAAGTAAACCGAATTTCCAAAGTTTTTCAACTTTGACTACAGAATTATTAAGGACAATAAACAACGATCAAAATGACTTTGGAAATGTAAATCGGATCAGTTTTGACAAAGTCATGCCTGTTTAAAGTCTCAGAATGTAATTTTTGGGGATTTGGAAACTAGCTTGTCATCATGACTTTTGACAAGAAAACTGAATTTCAGAAGTTTTACAACTTTGATAACAGAATCATTAAGGACAATAAACAACGATGAAAATGACTTTGGAAATGTAAATCGGATCAGTTTTGACAAAGTTATGGCTGTTTAAAGTCTCAGAAGGTATTTTTTTTGGAATTTCGAAACTTATATGTCATACATGACTTTTGACAAGTAAACCGAATTTCCAAAGTTTTTCATCTTTCATAATATAATTATTAAGGACAATAAACAACGATCAAAATGACTTGGGAAATGTAATTCGGATCAGTTTTGACAAAGTTATAACTGTTTAAAGTCTCAGAAGGTAATTTTTGGGGATTTGGAAACTAACATGTTAACACGGAAACTGACAAAATTATGCCTGTTTAAAGTCTCAGAAAGTAACTTTTGGGGATTTGGAAACTAACATGTCGACATGACTTTTGACAAGTAATTCGAATTTGCGAAGTTTTTCATCTTTGATCGCAGAATTATTAAGGACAATTAACAACGATCAAAATGACTTTGGAAATGTAAATCGGATCAGTTTTGACAAAGTTATGGCTGTTTAAAGTCTCAGAAGGTAATTTTTAGGGATTTCTAAACAAACATGTCAACATGACTTTTGACAAGAAAACTGAATTTCCGAAGTTTTTTAAATTTGATTACAGAATTATCAAAATTACTTTGGAAATGTAAATCGGATCAGTTTTGACAAAGGTTTGGCTGTTTGAAGTCTCAGAAGGTAATTTTTGGGAGTTTGGCAACTATTTTGTCAATATGACTTTAGACAAGTAAACCGATTTTCCAAAGTTTTTTAACTTTGATTACAGAATTATTAAGGACAATAAACAACGATCAAAATGACTTTGGAAATGTAAATCGGATCAGTTTTGACAAAGTCATGCCTGTTTAAATTCTCAGAAGGTAATTTTTGGGGATTTTGAAACTAGCTTGTCATCATGACTTTTGACAAGAAAACTGAATTTCTAGGTTTTACAACTTTGATTACAGAATTATTAAGGACAATAAACAACGATGAAAATGACTTTGGAAATGTAAATCGGATCAGTTTTGACAAAGTCATGCCTGTTTAAAGTCTCAGAATGTAATTTTTGGGGATTTGGAAACTAGCTTGTCATCATGACTTTTGACAAGAAAACTGAATTTCAGAAGTTTTACAACTTTGATAACAGAATCATTAAGGACAATAAACAACGATGAAAATGACTTTGGAAATGTAAATCGGATCAGTTTTGACAAAGTTATGGCTGTTTAAAGTCTCAGAAGGTATTTTTTTTGGAATTTCGAAACTTATATGTCATACATGACTTTTGACAAGTAAACCGAATTTCCAAAGTTTTTCATCTTTCATAATATAATTATTAAGGACAATAAACAACGATCAAAATGACTTGGGAAATGTAATTCGGATCAGTTTTGACAAAGTTATAACTGTTTAAAGTCTCAGAAGGTAATTTTTGGGGATTTGGAAACTAACATGTTAACACGGAAACTGACAAAATTATGCCTGTTTAAAGTCTCAGAAAGTAACTTTTGGGGATTTGGAAACTAACATGTCGACATGACTTTTGACAAGTAATTCGAATTTGCGAAGTTTTTCATCTTTGATCGCAGAATTATTAAGGACAATTAACAACGATCAAAATGACTTTGGAAATGTAAATCGGATCAGTTTTGACAAAGTTATGGCTGTTTAAAGTCTCAGAAGGTAATTTTTAGGGATTTCTAAACAAACATGTCAACATGACTTTTGACAAGAAAACTGAATTTCCGAAGTTTTTTAAATTTGATTACAGAATTATCAAAATTACTTTGGAAATGTAAATCGGATCAGTTTTGACAAAGGTTTGGCTGTTTGAAGTCTCAGAAGGTAATTTTTGGGAGTTTGGCAACTATTTTGTCAATATGACTTTAGACAAGTAAACCGATTTTCCAAAGTTTTTTAACTTTGATTACAGAATTATTAAGGACAATAAACAACGATCAAAATGACTTTGGAAATGTAAATCGGATCAGTTTTGACAAAGTTATGGCTGTTTGAAGTCTCAGAAGGTAATTTTTTGGAATTCGGAAACTGACATGTCAACATGACTTTTGACAAGTAAACCGAATTTCCAAAGTTTTTCATCTTTGATAATATAATTATTAAGGACAATTAACAACGATCAAAATGACTTGGGAAATGTAAATCGGATCAGTTTTGACAAAGTTATGGCTGTTTAAAGTCTCAGAAGGTAATTTTTAGGGATTTGGAAACAAACATGTCAACATGACTTTTGACAAGAAAACTGAATTTCCGAAGTTTTTTAAATTTGATTACAGAATTATCAAAATAACTTTGGAAATGTAAATCGGATCAGTTTTGACAAAGTTATGGCTGTTTGAAGTCTCAGAAGGTAATTTTTGGGAGTTTGGCAACTATTTTGTCAATATGACATTTGACAAGTAAACCGATTTTCCGAAGTTTTTTAACTTTGATTACAGAATTATTTAGGACAATTAACAACGATCAAAATGACTTTGGAAATGTAAATCGGATCAGTTTTGACAAGTTATGGCTGTTTGAAGTCTCAGAAGGTAATTTTTTGGAATTTGGAAACTGACATGTCAACATGACTTTTGACAAGTAAACCGAATTTCCAAAGTTTTTCAACTTTGACTACAGAATTATTAAGGACAATAAACAACGATCAAAATGACTTTGGAAATGTAAATCGGATCAGTTTTGACAAAGTCATGCCTGTTTAAAGTCTCAGAATGTAATTTTTGGGGATTTGGAAACTAGCTTGTCATCATGACTTTTGACAAGAAAACTGAATTTCAGAAGTTTTACAACTTTGATAACAGAATCATTAAGGACAATAAACAACGATGAAAATGACTTTGGAAATGTAAATCGGATCAGTTTTGACAAAGTTATGGCTGTTTAAAGTCTCAGAAGGTATTTTGTTTGGAATTTCGAAACTTATATGTCATACATGACTTTTGACAAGTAAACCGAATTTCCAAAGTTTTTCATCTTTCATAATATAATTATTAAGGACAATAAACAACGATCAAAATGACTTTGGAAATGTAAATCGGATCAGTTTTGACAAAGTCATGCCTGTTTAAAGTCTCAGAGGTAATTTTTGGGGATTTGGAAACTTACATGTCAACATGACTTTTGACAAGTAAACTGAATTTCTGAAGTTTTACAACTTTGATAACAGAATTATTAAGGACAATTAACAACGATTAAAATGACTTTGGAAATGTAAATCGGATCAGTTTTGACAAAGTTATGGCTGTTTAAAGTCTCAGAAGGTAATTTTTGGGGATTTGGAAACTTACATGTCAACATGACTTTTGACAAGTAAACTGAATTTCTGAAGTTTTACAACTTTGATAACAGAATTATTAAGGACAATTAACAACGATTAAAATGACTTTGGAAATGTAAATCGGATCAGTTTTGACAAAGGTTTGGCTGTTTGAAGTCTCAGAAGGTAATTTTTGGGAGTTTGGCAACTATTTTTTCATTATGACTTTTGACATGCAAACTTAATCTCCGAAGTTTTTTATCTTTGGTTACAGAATTATTAAGGACAATAAACAACGATCAAAATGACTTTGGAAATGTAAATCGGATCAGTTTTGACAAAGTTTTGGCGGTTTGAAGTCTCAGAAGGTAATTTTTGGGAATTTGGCAATTTTTTTGTCATTATGACTTTTGACAAGTAAACCGATTTTCCGAAGTTTTTTAACTTTGATTACAGAATTATTAAGGACAATAAACAACGATCAAAATGACTTTGGAAATGTAAATCGGATCAGTTTTGACAAAGTCATGCCTGTTTAAAGTTTCAGAAGGTAATTTTTGGGGATTTGGAAACTTACTTGTCAACATGACTTTTGACAAGTAAACCGAATTTCCAAAGTTTTTCATCTTTGATTACATAATTATTAAGGACAATAAACAACGATCAAAATGACTTTGGAAATGTAAATCGGATCAGTTTTGACAAGTTATGGCTGCTTGAAGTCTCAGAAGGTAATTTTTTGGAATTTGGAAACTGACATGTCAACATGACTTTTGACAAGTAAACCGAATTTCCAAAGTTTTTCAACTTTGATTACAGAATTATTAAGGACAATAAACAACGATCAAAATGATTTTGGAAATGTAAATCGGATCAGTTTTGACAAAGTCATGCCCGTTTAAAGTCTCAGAAGGTAATTTTTGGGGATTTGGAAACTAGCTTGTCATCATGACTTTTGACAAGAAAACTGAATTTCTGAAGCTTTACAACTTTGATTACAGAATCATTAAGGACAATAAACAACGATGAAAATGACTTTGGAAATGTAAATCGGATCAGTTTTGACAAAGTTATGGCTGTTTGAAGTCTCAGAAGGTAATTTTTTGGAATTTGGAATCTTATATGTCATACATGACTTTTGACAAGTAAACCGAATTTCCAAAGTTTTTCATCTTTGATAATATAATTATTAAGGACAATTAACAACGATCAAAATGACTTTGGAAATGTAAATCGGATCAGTTTTGACAAAGTTATGGCTGTTTAAAGTCTCAGAAGGTAATTTTTGGGGATTTGGAAACTCACATGTCAACATGACTTTTGACAAGTAAACCGAATTTCCAAAGTTTTTTAAATTTGATTACAGAATTATCAAAATTACTTTGGAAATGTAAATCGGATCAGTTTTGACAAAGTTATGGCTGTTTGAAGTCTCAGAAGGTAATTTTTAGGAGTTTGGCAACTATTTTGTCAATATGACTTTAGACAAGTAAACCGATTTTCCGAAGTTATTTAACTTTGATTACAGAATTATTAAGGACAATAAACAACGATCAAAATGACTTTGGAAATGTAAATCGGATCAGTTTTGACAAAGTCATGCCTGTTTAAAGTCTCAGAAGGTAAATTTTGGGGATTTGGAAACTAGCTTGTCATCATGACTTTTGACAAGAAAACTGAATTTCTGAAGTTTTACAATTTTGATTACAGAATTATTAAGGACAATAAACAACGATCAAAATGACTTTGGAGATGTAAATCGGATCAGTTTTGACAAAGTCATGCCTGTTTAAAGTCTCAGAAGGTAATTTTCGGGGATTTGGAAACTGACATGTCAACATGACTTTTGACAAGTAAACCGAATTTCCAAAGTTTTTCAACTTTGATTACAGAATTATTAAGGACAATAAACAGCGATCAAAATGACTTTGGAAATGTAAATCGAATCAGTTTTGACAAAGTCATGCCTGTTTAAAGTCTCAGAAGGTAATTTTTGGGGATTTGGAAACTCACATGTCAACATGACTTTTGACAAGTAAACCGAATTTCCAAAGTTTTTCAACTTTGATAACAGAATTATTAAGGACAATAAACAACGATCAAAATGACTTTGGAAATGTAAATCGGATCAGTTTTGACAAAGTCATGCCTGTTTAAAGTCTCAGAAGGTAATTTTTGGGGATTTGGAAACTCACATGTCAACATGACTTTTGACAAGTAAACTGAATTTCTGAAGTTTTACAACTTTGATAACAGAATTATTAAGGACAATTAACAACGATCAAAATGACTTTGGAAATGTAAATCGGATCAGTTTTGACAAAGTTATGGCTGTTTAAAGTCTCAGAAGGTAATTTTTAGGGATTTGGAAACAAACATGTCAACATGATTTTTGACAAGAAAACTTAATTTCCGAAGATTTTAAAATTTGATTACAGAATTATCAAAATTACTTTGTAAATGTAAATCGGATCAGTTTTGACAAAGTAATGGCTGTTTGAAGTCTCAGAAGGTAATTTTTGGGGATTCGGAAACTAACTTGTCAACATGAATTTTGACAAGAAAACTGAACTTTCGAAGTTTTTTAACTTTGATTACAGAATTATCAAAATTACTTTGGAAATTTTAATCGGATCAGTTTTGACCAAGCTATGGCTGTTGAATGTTTAAGAATGTAATTTTTGGGGATTTGGAAACTTACATGTCAACATGATATTTGACAAGAAAACCGAATTTCCGAAGTTTTTTATCTTTGATTGAAGAATTATTAGGGATAATAAACAGCGATCAAAATAGTTTTGGAAATGTAAATCGGATCAGTTTTGACAAAGTTTTGGCGGTTTGAAGTCTCAGAAGGTAATTTTTGGGAATTTGGCAACTATTTTGCCATTATGACTTTTGACAAGTAAACCGATTTTCCGAAGTTTTTCAACTTTGATTACAGAATTATTAAGGACAATAAACAACGATCAAAATGACTTTGGAAATGTAAATCGGGTCAGTTTTGACAAAGTCATGCCTGTTTAAAGTCTCAGAAGGTAATTTTTGGGGATTTGGAAACTCACATGTCAACATGACTTTTGACAAGTAAACTGAATTTCTGAAGTTTTACAACTTTGATGACACAATTATTAAGGACAATTAACAACGATCAAAATGACATTGGAAATGTAAATCGGATCAGTTTTGACAAAGTTATGGCTGTTTAAAGTCTCAGAAGGTAATTTTTGGGGATTTGGAAACTCACATGTCAACATGACTTTTGACAAGTAAACCGAATTTCCAAAGTTTTTTAAATTTGATTACAGAATTATCAAAATTACTTTGGAAATGTAAATCGGATCAGTTTTGACAAAGTTATGGCTGTTTAAAGTCTCAGAAGGTAATTTTTGGGGATTTGGAAACTCACATGTCAACATGACTTTTGACAAGTAAACCGAATTTCCCAAGTTTTTTAAATTTGATTACAGAATTATCAAAATTACTTTGGAAATGTAAATCGGATCAGTTTTGACAAAGTAATGGCTGTTTGAAGTCTCAGAAGGTAATTTTTGGGGATTTGGAAACTAGCTTGTCATCATGACTTTTGACAAGTTAACTGAATTTCTGAAGTTTTACAACTTTGATAACAGAATTATTAAGGACAATTAACAACGATCAAAATGACTTTGGAAATGTAAATCGGATCAGTTTTGACAAAGTTATGGCTGTTTAAAGTCTCAGAAGGTAATTTTTGGGGATTTGGAAACTCACATGTCAACATGACTTTTGACAAGTAAACCGAATTTCCAAAGTTTTTTAAATTTGATTACAGAATTATCAAAATTACTTTGGAAATGTCAATCGCATCAGTTTTGACAAAGTTATGGCTGTTTGAAGTCTCAGAAGGTAATTTTTGGGAATTTGGCAACTATTTTGTCATTATGACTTTTGACAAGTAAACCGATTTTCCGAAGTTTTTTAACTTTGATTACAGAATTTTAAGGACAATAAACAACGATCAAAATGACTTTGGAAATGTAAATCGGATCAGTTTTGACAAAGTCATGCCTGTTTAAAGTTTCAGAAGGTAATTTTTGGGGATTTGGAAACTTACATGTCAACATGACTTTTGACAAGTAAACCCAATTTCCAAAGTTTTTCATCTTTGATTACATAATTATTAAGGACAATAAACAACGATCAAAATGACTTTGGAAATGTAAATCGGATCAGTTTTGACAAGTTATGGCTGCTTGAAGTCTCAGAAGGTAATTTTTTGGAATTTGGAAACTGACATGTCAACATGACTTTTGACAAGTAAACCGAATTTCCAAAGTTTTTCAACTTTGATTACAGAATTATTAATTACAATAAACAACGATCAAAATGACTTTGGAAATGTAAATCGGATCAGTTTTGACAAAGTCATGCCCGTTTAAAGTCTCAGAAGGTAATTTTTGGGGATTTGGAAATTAGCTTGTCATCATGACTTTTGACAAGAAAACTGAATTTCTGAAGCTTTACAACTTTGATTACAGAATCATTAAGGACAATAAACAACGATGAAAATGACTTTGGAAATGTAAATCGGATCAGTTTTGACAAAGTTATGGCTGTTTGAAGTCTCAGAAGGTAATTTTTTGGAATTTGGAATCTGATATGTCATACATGACTTTTGACAAGTAAACCGAATTTCCAAAGTTTTTCATCTTTGATAATATATTTATTAAGGACAATAAACAACGATCAAAATGACTTGGCAAATGTAATTCGGATCAGTTTTGACAAAGTTATAACTGTTTAAAGTCTCAGAAGGTAATTTTTGGGGATTTGGAAACTTACATGTTAACAACGAAACTGGCAAAAATATGCCTGTTTAAAGTCTCAGAAAGTAACTTTTGGGGATTTGGAAACTAACATGTCGACATGACTTTTGACAAGTAATTCGAATTTGCGAAGTTTTTCATCTTTGATCGCAGAATTATTAAGGACAATTAACAACGATCAAAATGACTTTGGAAATGTAAATCGGATCAGTTTTGACAAAGTTATGGCTGTTTAAAGTCTCAGAAGGTAATTTTTGGGGATTTGGAAACTGACATGTCAACATGACTTTTGACAAGTAAACCGAATTTCCAAAGTTTTTTAAATTTGATTACAGAATTATCAAAATTACTTTGGAAATGTAAATCGGATCAGTTTTGACAAAGTTATGGCTGTGTGAAGTCTCAGAAGGTAATTTTTGGGAGTTTGGCAACTATTTTGTCAATATGACTTTAGACAAGTAAACCGATTTTCCGAAGTTTTTTAACTTTGATTACAGAATTATTAAGGACAATAAACAACGATCAAAATGACTTTGGAAATGTAAATCGGATCAGTTTTGACAAAGTCATGCCTGTTTAAAGTCTCAGAAGGTAAATTTTGGGGATTTGGAAACTAGCTTGTCATCATGACTTTTGACAAGAAAACTGAATTTCTGAAGTTTTACAACTTTGATTACAGAATTATTAAGGACAATAAACAACGATCAACATGACTTTGGAAATGTAAATCGGATCAGTTTTGACAAAGTTATGGCTGTTTGAAGTCTCAGAAGGTAATTTTTGGGGATTTGGAAACTCACATGTCAACATGACTTTTGACAAGTAAACTGAATTTCTGAAGTTTTACAACTTTGATAACAGAATTATTAAGGACAATTAACAACGATCAAAATGACATTGGAAATGTAAATCGGATCAGTTTTGACAAAGTTATGGCTGTTTAATGTCTCAGAAGGTAATTTTTGGGGATTTGGAAACTCACATGCCAACATGACTTTTGACAAGTAAACCGAATTTCCAAAGTTTTTTAAATTTGATTACAGAATTATCAAAATTACTTTGGAAATGTAAATCGGATCAGTTTTGACAAAGTTATGGCTGTTTAATGTCTCAGAAGGTAATTTTTGGGGATTTGGAAACTCACATGCCAACATGACTTTTGACAAGTAAACCGAATTTCCAAAGTTTTTTAAATTTGATTACAGAATTATCAAAATTACTTTGGAAATGTAAATCGGATCAGTTTTGACAAAGTTATGGCTGTTTGAAGTTTTAGAAGGTAATTTTTGGGAGTTTGGCAACTATTTTGTCAATATGACTTTAGACAAGTAAGCCGATTTTCCGAAGTTTTTTAACTTTGATTACAGAATTATTAAGGACAATAAACAACGATCAAAATGACTTTGGAAATGTAAATCGGATCAGTTTTGACAAAGTCATGCCTGTTTAAAGTCTCAGAAGGTAAATTTTGGGGATTTGGAAACTAGCTTGTCATCATGACTTTTGACAAGAAAACTGAATTTCTGAAGTTTTACAACTTTGATTACAGAATTATTAAGGATAATAAACAACGATCAAAATGACTTTGGAGATGGAAATCGGATCAGTTTTGACAAAGTCATGTCTGTTTAAAGTCTCAGAAGGTAATTTTTGGGGATTTGGAAACTAGCTTGTCATCATGACTTTTGACAAGAAAACTGAATTTCTGAAGTTTTACAACTTTGATTACAGAATTATTAAGGACAATAAACAACGATCAAAATGAATTTGGAGATGTAAATCGGATCAGTTTTGACAAAGTCATGCCTGTTTAAAGTCTCAGAAGGTAATTTTTGGGGATTTGGAAACTGACATGTCGACATGACTTTTGACAAGTAAACCGAATTTCCAAAAATTTTCAACTTTGATTACAGAATTATTAAGGACAATAAACAACGATCAAAATGACTTTGGAAATGTAAATCGGATCAGTTTTGACAAAGTTTTGGCGGTTTGAAGTCTTAGAAGGTAATTTTTGGGAATTTGGCAACTATTTTGTCATTATGACTTTTGACAAGTAACCCGATTTTCCGAAGTTTTTTAACTTTGATTACAGAATTATTAAGGACAATAAACAACGATCAAAATGACTTTGGAAATGTAAATCGGATCAGATTTGACAAAGTCATGCCTGTTTAAAGTTTCAGAAGGTAATTTTTGGGGATTTGGAAACTTACATGTCAACATGACTTTTGACAAGTAAACCGAATTTCCAAAGTTTTTCATCTTTGATTACATAATTATTAAGGACAATAAGCAACGATCAAAATGACTTTGGAAATGTAAATCGGATTAGTTTCGACAAGTTATGGCTGCTTGAAGTCTCAGAAGGTAATTTTTTGGAATTTGGAAACTGACATGTCAACATGACTTTTGACAAGTAAACCGAATTTCCGAAGTTTTTCAACTTTGATTACAGAATTATTAAGGACAATAAACAACGATCAAAATGACTTTGGAAATGTAAATCGGATCAGTTTTGACAAAGTCATGCCGGTTTAAAGTCTCAGAAGGTAATTTTTGGGGATTTGGAAACTAGCTTGTCATCATGACTTTTGACAAGAAAACTGAATTTCTGAAGCTTTACAACTTTGATTACAGAATCATTAAGGACAATAAACAACGATGAAAATGACTTTGGAAATGTAAATCGGATCAGTTTTGACAAAGTTATGGCTGTTTGAAGTCTCAGAAGGTAATTTTTTGGAATTTGGAATCTGATATGTCATACATGACTTTTGACAAGTAAACCGAATTTCCAAAGTTTTTCATCTTTGATAATATAATTATTAAGGACAATAAACAACGATCAAAATGACTTGGGAAATGTAATTCGGATCAGTTTTGACAAAGTTATAACTGTTTAAGGTCTCAGAAGGTAATTTTTGGGGATTTGGAAACTTACATGTTAACAACGAAACTGGCAAAAATATGCCTGTTTAAAGTCTCAGAAAGTAACTTTTGGGGATTTGGAAACTAACATGTCGACATGACTTTTGACAAGTAATTCGAATTTGCGAAGTTTTTCATCTTTGATCGCAGAATTATTAAGGACAATAAACAACGATCAAAATGACTTTGGAAATGTAAATCGGATCAGTTTTGACAAAGTCATGCCTGTTTAAAGTCTCAGAAGGTAAATTTTGGGGATTTGGAAACTTGTCATCATGACTTTTGACAAGAAAACTGAATTTCTGAAGTTTTACAACTTTGATTACAGAATTATTAAGGACAATAAACAACGATCAACATGACTTTGGAAATGTAAATCGGATCAGTTTTGACAAAGTTATGGCTGTTTAAAGTCTCAGAAGGTAATTTTTGGGGATTTGGAAACTCACATGTCAACATGACTTTTGACAAGTAAACCGAATTTCCAAAGTTTTTTAAATTTGATTACAGAATTATCAAAATTACTTTGGAAATGTAAATCGGATCAGTTTTGACAAAGTTCTGGCTGTTTGAAGTCTCAGAAGGTAATTTTTGGGAGTTTGGCAACTATTTTGTCAATATGACTTTAGACAAGTAAACCGATTTTCCGAAGTTTTTTAACTTTGATTACAGAATTATTAAGGACAATAAACAACGATCAAAATGACTTTGGAAATGTAAACCGGATCAGTTTTGACAAAGTTATGGCTGTTTGAAGTCTCAGAAGGTAATTTTTGGGAGTTTGGCAACTATTTTGTCAATATGACTTTAGACAAGTAAGCCGATTTTCCGAAGTTTTTTAACTTTGATTACAGAATTATTAAGGACAATAAACAACGATCAAAATGACTTTGGAAATGTAAATCGGATCAGTTTTGACAAAGTTATGGCTGTTTAAAGTCTCGGAAGGTAATTTTTGGGGATTTGGAAACTCACATGTCAACATGACTTTTGACAAGTAAACCGAATTTCCAAAGTTTTTTAAACTTGATTACAGAATTATCAAAATTACTTTGGAAATGTTAATCGGATCAGTTTTGACAAAGTTATGGCTTTTTAAAGTCTCAGAAGGTAATTTTTTGGAATTTGGAATCTGATATGTCATACATGACTTTTGACAAGTAATTCGAATTTGCGAAGTTTTTCATCTTTGATCGCAGAATTATTAAGGACAATTAACAACGATCAAAATGACTTTGGAAATGTAAATCGGATTAGTTTTGACAAAGTTATGGCTGTTTAAAGTCTCAGAAGGTAATTTTTGGGGATTTGGAAACTCACATGTCAACATGACTTTTGACAAGTAAACCGAATTTCCAAAGTTTTTTAAATTTGATTACAGAACTATCAAAATTACTTTGGAAATGTAAATCGGATCAGTTTTGACAAAGTTATGGCTGTTTGAAGTCTCAGAAGGTAATTTTTGGGGATTTGGAAACTCACATGTCAACATGACTTTTGACAAGTAAACCGAATTTCCAAAGTTTTTTAAATTTGATTACAGAATTATCAAAATTACTTTGGAAATGTAAATCGGATCAGTTTTGACAAAGTTATGGCTGTTTGAAGTCTCAGAAGGTAATTTTTGGGAGTTTGGCAACTATTTTCTCAATATGACTTTAGACAAGTAAACCGATTTCCCGAAGTTTTTTAACTTTGATTACAGAATTATTAAGGACAATAAACAACGATCAAAATGACTTTGGAAATGTAAATCGGATCAGTTTTGACAAAGTTATGGCTGTTTGAAGTCTCAGAAGGTTATTTTTGGGAATTTTGCATTTATTTTGTCATAATGACTTTTAACAAGTAAACCGAATTTCCGAAGTTTTTCATCTTGGGTTACAGAATTATTAAGGTGAATAAACATCGATCAAAAAGACTTTGGAAATGTAAATCGGATCAGTTTTGACAAAGTTTTGGCTGTTTGAAGTATTAGAAGGTAATTTTTTCAATTTGGAACCTAACACGTCTACATGACTTTTCACAAGAAAACCAAATTTCCGATGTTGTTCATCTTTGATTACAGAATTACTTAGGACAATAAACAACGATCAAAATGACTTTGGAAATGTAAATCGGATCAGTTTTTGACAAAGTTTAAAGTCTCAGAAGGTAACTTTTTGGAATTTGGAAACTAACACGTCAACATGACTTTTGACAAGAAAACCGAATTTCCGAAGTTTTTTATCTTTGATTAAAGAATTATTAAGGACAATAAACAACGATCAAAATGACTTTGGAAATGTTAATCGGATCAGTTTTGACAAAGTTATGGCTGTTTGAAGTATTCGAAGGTAATTTTTTGAATTTGGAAAATAACATGTTAACATGACTTTTGACAAGAAAACCAAATTTCCGATGTTGTTCATATTTGATTACAGAATTACTTAGGACAATAAACAACGATCAACATGACTTTGGAAATGTAAATCGGATCAGTTTTGACAAAGTTATGGCTGTTTGAAGTATTAGAAGGTAATTTTTTGAATTTGGAAAACAACATGTTAACTTGACTTTTGACAAGAAACCCAATTTTTTGAAGTTTTTTATCTTTGATTACAGAATTGTTAAGGACAATAAACAACGATCAAATTGACTTTGGAAATGTAAATAGGATTAGTTTTGACAAAGTTTAGCTGTTGAATGTCTAAGAAGGTAATTTTTGGGGATTTTGAAACTTACATGTCGACATGATTTTTGACAAGAAACCCGAATTTCAAAAGTTTTCCATCTTTGATGACAGAATTATTGAGGACAATAAACAATGATCAAAATGACTTTGGAAATGTTTACCGGATCAGTTTTGACAAAGTTATGGCTGTTTGAAGTATTCGAAGGTAATTTTTTGAATTTGGAAAATAGCATGTTAACATGAATTTTGACAAGAAAACCAAATTTCCGATGTTGTTCATCTTTGATTACAGAATTACTTAGGACAATAAACAACGATCAAAATGACTTTGGAAATGTAAATCGGATCAGTTTTGACAAAGCTATGGCTGTTTGTAGTCTCAGAAGGTAATTTTAGCGAATTTAGAAACTTCCATGTCAACATGATTTTTGACTAGAAACCGGAATTTTCGAAGTTTTTCAAATTTGATTACAGAATTATTAAGGACATTAAACAACGATCAAAATGACTTTGGAAATGTTAATCGGATCAGTTTTGACAAAGCTTAAAGTCTCAGAAGATAACTTTTTGGAATTAGGAAACTAACACGTCAACATGACTTTTGACAAGAAAACCGAATTTCCGAAGTTTTTTATTTTTAATTAAAGAATTATTAAGGACAATTAACTACGATCAAAATGACTTTGGAAATGTAAATCGGATCAGTTTTGACAAAGTTATAGCAGTTTGAAGTCTCAGAAGGTAATATTTTTGGAATTTGGAAACTTACATGTCAACATGACTTTTGACAAGAAATCCGAATTTCCGAGGTTTTTTATCTTTGATTAAAGAATTACTAAGGACAATAAACAACGATCAGAATGACTTTGGAAATGTAAATCGGATCAGTTTTGACAAAGTTATGGCTGTTTGAACTCTCAGAAGGTAATATTTTTGGAATTTGGAAACTTACATGTCAACATGACTTTTGACAAGAAAACCAAATGGCCGAAGTTTTTCTTCTTTGATAACAGAATTACTAAGGACAATAAACAACGATCAAAATGACTTTGGGAATGTAAATCGGATCAGTTTTGACAAAGTTATGGCTGTTTGAAGTCTCAGAAGGTAATTTTTTGGAATTTGGAAAATAACATGTCAACATGACGGATATTAATTTTTTTTTTCTATCTATTAATACGTTCAATAAAATATTTGTGGCTTGTGAATTACATCGGTTGTGTAAAATTTAAAATTTTAACATACCAAAAAATTAAAAATACCAAAAATACTAGAAATACTTAAAAATACCAAAACTACTAAAAATACTAAAACATACGGAAAACACTAAGAAACTGAAAAATACTAAATATGCTGAAAATAATAAAACCAAAACCATATTCATTGAAGTATTTCTTTAAGGTAGATTTAATTTCAGAAATATAATTTTCACTAATAGCAGTTAAGCTTCTTACGTGTACAAATAAATCATTGTAACCACTGTGCATACTATAAATAGATTGGGGAAAAGTACGTGAACCCTTATTTATATCAGTTGGCCCAAATTGTGCATTGTGTTCCAGCAACACAAGTAAGCGTGGAAAGAGCGTTTTCCGCGCTAAAACTTATACTGACGGATTGGAGGTGCAATTTGTCTGCAGACAGTGTGCAAAAAATTATATTTCTGAAATTAAATCTTCCTTAAAGAAGTACTTCAATCAGAGTTTTTACTTTAACTTTTAATAAACCAATTAGGTTTTTAAAATTTTAGCTCGCTGTGCTTCTCTTCGAAATGAAGCCTATTACGGCATAATCAATATGTTTGCATCACTAACTAGCAATTAACATTAAAAATCGAAATAGTCATAATTAAAATATATATTGTTTTTATACATTTTATGTTATGAAATAACTATCCCAATTAACAAACATATCATTCCGTATAAAGTAATAATTTTATTTATTTATTTAATTTTTTGCTCTGCGAGCACATAATTAGCACTTAATCCTGAGCTATGTTTTAAATTTGTAACATTTTTCTAAGTCGTTTTTCTGAAATGCGGGGTGGGAGATGAGCGTCACGGTACACCACGCACTTTAATGTTTTAAAAAAAAACAGGATTTTCGTGGGGAGCACGAAATTTTTTAAAGTTGGCCATAATTAGCACGTAATTTGGACACAAACATTTTTAAGATCGGTTGAGTGCGGGGTGTACCGTTACTCACCTCTCTAATTGCATATTTGGACCTTTAATAACGGAAAGCTCGCTACTAAGTGATCTTAAGGCCATTAAGCCAGTATTCTTACCAGGACCTGATGGAGTACCAGGCTGCGTGCTTAGGTACTGTGCTGAAGGTCTTTTGAGGCCATTATATAAGCTATTTAATCTGTCCGTGGAGTTGTGCTGTTTTCCCGTCATGTGGAAAGAATCATTTATTATTCCTCTCCATATAAAAGGAAACAAGTCTAACGTTCACAACTATACTATATATATTTCTAAGTTGTCTGCTATTCCTAAGATTTTTGAGAAATTAATAACTTCTCAACTACAACATCTTTGTAGATCTATAATTCCACCCTGCCAGCACGGGTTTGTGAAAAATAGATCTAATACCACTAACTTACTTGAATTCACTTATTTTGTTATGAAGATGTTTCAAAACAAAATGCAAACTGATGTTACTTACACCGATTTCAGTAAGGCTTTTGATTTTGGTAATCATTCTCTTTTACTTCATTAACTTCATCTTCTTGGATTTCCAAAAAACTTAATTCTTTGGATCTCCAATTATCTAAGTTTAAGATCCCAAAAAGTCTTTTTTAAAGGACTTGTCTCTAAGTCTGTTCAGGTCACGTCCGGAGTACCACAAGATAGTCACCTTGGTTCCTTGTTATTTACATTGTTCATTAATGACCTTCCTTCGGTGATAACACACTCTCTGGTGCTGATGTATGCCGATGATGTAACTTTGTTTTTCGTCTACTGACTTTATATCTGGTAAAAGGTTGCAAACTGATCTAGACAGCTTTCAAACCTGGTGTCGGGTAAATTTATTAAATTTAAATTGTGGTAAATGCAACGTAATGTCTTTTAATAGGCGAATGCCCTTTTTAAATAATTATGCTCTTAATGGAAAGCCACTTGGACGAATTGAGTCGGTTAATGATTTGGGTATCCTTTTGGATCTCAAGCTAAAGTTTGACAAGCATATTTCTTCTGCTGCTAATCGAGCCTTTGGTGTCTTGGGTTTCATAAAGCGTTGGTCGAAAGAATTTGACGATCCCTACGTTGCTAAGACTCTTTATACTTCACTTGTTCGCCCCATTCTTGAGTATGGATTCTTGTATATGGTGTCCACAATACAAGGTTCATCAGGATAGAATAGAATCTGTGCAAAAAAAATGTCTACCCTTTGCGGTGTCTTCACTGGAATCCTAATACTCGCTTGCCTCCTTACCGTAGTAGACTTTTACTAATAAATCTTCCCTCTCTTTCTGATCGTAGAACCATGTTTGGTGTAATCTTCTTACACAAACTAATTAACGGTGAAATTGATTCATCCGAATTAATTAGCCAAATTAGTTTTGCTGTTCCGATCAGAAGTACTAGGAACTTTTTCCCGATTTCTCTGCAAGCCTGTAATACTAACTATGCAGTTCATAACTCTTTTCGGATCGTATGTTCTAGTTATAATAACATTTACGAGATAATAAGTAATGCTACTTCTGTCCCTACTCTCAGAACTGTTATATTCTTATGTCGCGATCTTCGCTGCACGTTATGCAGCGCGCTTCTCGGTCGGTTGGGCGGGAGGTGGGTTGCATGTTGCCTGGGTCGACGCGTTAACAAGCCCTGGCTTGGTATCGTTGGGCCACTTGAATGTACTGTTCGTTAGTACATCAACGTCCATAGATTAAGCGAGTTTCATTTCAATATATCTGTCTGGATTTGTATCTGAAAAACTCCAAAAAAATGTTAAGTTCAAATTTTAATGTAGAATTAATATATAGATCGAGCCGAGTCCAGAATGGCCTCTTGACTCAAAATCTGACTCGTTTTGGCAAATTTATGGCAGCTTGAAGTCAAGGATGTAAATTTTTACGGATTCAGGACGTTTAATTTTAACATATCTGTCTGGGTTTGCGCATTAAAATTTTTAACAGTTTTGAAATTCAAATTTTACGGATTCAGGACGTTTAATTTCAACATAATTGTCTGAATTTGCAACCAAAAATTTTGAATTTCAAATTTAATTGTACTTGTTTTCGCAAAGTTATGGCAGCTTGAAGTCATGGATGTAAATTTGTACGGATTTAGGACGTTTCATTTTAACATATATGTCTAGATTTGCAACTGAAAAACTCAAAAAAATTTTAAGTTTAAATTTTAATTTAGAATTAATATATAGATCGTGCCAAGTCAGGAATGTCCTCTTCACTCAAAATCTGACTGGATTTGGCAAATTTATGGCAGTTCGAAGTCATGGATGTCAATTTTTACGGATTTAGGGCGTTTCATTTCAGCATATCAATGCGACAGAAAAAGTATTGAAAATGCATCTGGCAGCACTGCTCTCTCCCATCGTCAGTGCCTATCGATATCATCCGATAGTATTAGTTCAGCTGTAGCCGCCAAGAAGAGAGGCAGGCTTTACCATATATGTACTATATATGCACATAGCTTTTCACAAACAAACACTTAATAAAATACCACAGGTTATGGGCCCAGCACGCTTCCACTGCGCAAGTAAATAACTTAATAATTGTGACAATCAGAAAACAGTGCAAAAGTGTTTCAATATACAGTGTACGAATAATGTCTTCGTACAGCAGCCTTGTTCAACTTTGGCAACAAAAAAAAGAAACATGCACCGTGTTAGCAGACAAAATTTAAGCGCAAATATGTTTGTCTATAATTTATCTTTAATTTAAATCAAAAAAATTTTCAATAAAATTTGCTTAAACTTATTTTATAACTAAAAAAGTAAGAAAAGTCCACTTTTTGGCTCCAATTAAGTATACGTACACCTTACTATCCTAGAAGTTAACTGCAAAGCAAATGAGAAAAATGTAACGGGATTTTACAAATATTTGCTGAGAATTGGTGACTTGTGCATTCATAGCAGCTTCGAGGAAATTTAGTATGAACTTGACTTTGGCCCCAAACTATGTTACATTGAATCGTTAATAACTTCTTTGTTTATTGTCGAATAATGAAAATTGTAGGACACAAAGATGGCAATCAAATGTGAGACTATGTAAAATCCGAAGGTCATACCTTTTAAAATACGTATTTTTTGATTTCTTGGAGATCGGGGAGGGGTATCCAAAAAGTGAAATGCATTTAACCTTTGTATGCTATTGGAGAGTATATGTACCAAATTTGGTGACTCTACGTCTTATAACTTTTAAGCTATACCTTAAAAACACTGTTCTGGAATCTTAATTTATCGATAACTTTTGAAAGGATTGAGATATCGAACAAAAAATGATAAGTTTGTGTCGAACCAGCAGTACAGTAACTTAAACATAAATATAAAGTTGCTAGCTTTTATGACTTTCAAGTTATGCCCGAAAAACACTTGACTGGAATCGAAATTTATCGATAACTTTTGAACGGGATGAGATATTGAAAAAAAAAGTAAAAACTTGTATCGTCCCGCCGCTACGAGAACTTATATGTCAAATATGAAGTCTCCAGCTTTTGTAGTCTCTGAGAAACACGCGTTCATACAGACGGACAGACGGTCCGACGGACAGACGGACATGGCTATATCGACTCGGCATTGATACTGATCAAGAATATATATACTTTATGGGGTCGGAGATGCTTCCTTGTGCCTGTTACAAACTTTTGCACAAAACCATAATACCCCTTTTTCCCATTTTTAATGGGATCAGGGTATAAAAAGTCATACAAAAGGGTAGAATTCAAGGAGTACATGCTAATACAAACGAACATCTACCAATTTGTGAAGTATGCATCAAGGGGAAGCAATCCCAGAAGCCGTTCCAATCATCCAATTCAAGATCAAAAGAAGTACTGGAGTTGGTGCACAGCGACGTTTTTTATTTATTTTTTTTATTTTTTTTTATTTTTTTTTTTATTTAATGTCGACTAGAAACAGTCAGACACAGAAAATTTAAATTTACAAGACATTTAAATGATTTGGTTTAAAATAAAAAAAAAATTTTAATTTAAAATTATATAATAAAAGTTAAAAGAGAATTGACAATTAAAAATATAAAATGTAAAAATATAAAATCTGGGGGTGTTTAAAAAGCAAAATTGGTCCAACATTTGTTGCAAGGATTGGGGAAAACCCAGAAAAACCCAATCAGACCAAAAATAAGTTAGTGTTAGGTATTAATTAGTGTTAGGTATTAGTAGCGGGGAAAGGTGTTTTCATCTATGCACGGTCAGAGATCCCGCGGAGATAGATGAGAACAGATGATTTAACTACAGGGAGAGAGAGTTCTGCCGAGAATACGTGGAATAATGAATTATACGATTTACAAAGGACACGAATTGGATTGTGCAAAGCATAATCAGTCGTGCATGATGATAATGCGAAAGGGACAAAGTTTCTAGTAGGTCTACTAGGAACAGAAAAGTTAAGGCGACCTAAAAGAGAAGGGGAGTCAATATCGCCGTTAATTAACTTATGCAGGAAGACAACACCAAGGGCTGTTCTACGGTTAATTAGCGACGGAAGATTGATGAGTAAAAGGCGACTGGAGTACGATGGCAAACGGAGATTGGGATCCCAGTTTAGTCCACGTAAGGCGAAGAGAAGAAATTGCTTCTGAACAGACTCAATACGATCTTGAGAGTTTTGATACTGGGGGCCCCAAATGCATGAGCAGTATTCAAGGATAGGACGGACCAAGGAAACGTAGAGAAGTTTGGTGGTGAAAGGATCGTTAAATTCTTTCGACCAGCGTTTAATGAAGCCCAGTACACCTCTGGCTGCATTAACGATAGAAGAAATATGGAGATTAAAGCTCAACTTTTTGTCAAAAATAACTCCAAGATCTTTAACTGTAAAAATACGTTGCAATGAAATATTGTCAATCGTATAAGTGGCTAAATGGGGTCTAGAACGACTGAAAGTCATAAACATACATTTTGAACAATTAAGATGCAGTTGGTTTGCCGAACACCAAAGCTGCATAGCGTTCAAATCATCTTGTAGATGAGTATAACACAGGGGATCGGTATACGACAAAATAAGTTTGACATCATCTGCGTACATAAGAAAGCGAGAACGTGACAAAATAGCGGGCAGGTCATTAATAAAAAGAGTAAAGATTAAAGGTCCAAGATGACTTCCCTAAAGTACCCCAGAAGATGACCTAAGCAATACACGTTGAGTCCGACATCAGTTTGCATTTTCATAAGAAATGCATCATTTACAAGGGAGGTAAATTCAAGCAAATTGGTCGTAGTGGACCGACTCTTAGCAAAACCATGTTGGGCAGGGGAGAAAATCGACTTACAGAGATGTTGCAAAGACGAAGTTAGAAGTTTTTCAAATAATTTGGGGATGGCTGATAGCTTTGCAATGCCTCTGTAATTAGAAATATCAGACTTCCCACCTTTTTTGTGGAGAGAATGATGAACGATTCCTTCCAAATAGATGGAAAGACTGCAGAGTCAAGGGATAGGTTAAAAAGTTTTAGCAATGGTTGAAGTAGGGAATTACAGCACTCCTTGAGCACACAACTAGGTATGTTGTCTGGCCCAGGAGAGAAAGATGGTTTTAGTGAATTAGATGCAGAAAGAAGTGAGGCATCTGTGATACCAGGATTAAATAATAAGTTCGAAGGTGAAATGTTATACGGATAAGTGTTAGTGTGGGGGACAGAGGAATATGTTGATTGGAAAAAGTTGGCAAATAGATCAGAAGCAGTAGAGTCGTTGCTAGCTTTTTCTATCCCAAGAAAAAAGGAAGAAGGCAAATTTGAAGATTTGCGCTTTGAATTAACAAAGTTGTAAAATTGCTTAGGATCTTGAGTAAACTGTCGTTTGCAACGAGAAAGGTAGTTCTCTTAGCATTGGGAGTTTAAAAGGACAAAGTTGGACTTGGCTACAGAATATTTGGACAAGTCAACACTAGAACCAGACTTCTTAAACTTTTTAAAAAACTTAGATTTAATGTTTTTTAAGTAAGAAAGACGTGGTGTAAACCATGGTGGTTTGCTCGAGGCACATGAAGGGATATATTTTGGAATGCAGATATCAAACAATGCATAAAGGGTTTCATAGAATATGTTAGCAGCAACATCTATGTCAACCGAATTGTTTAAAAAAGACCAATCTGTTGCATAAATATGCTGGTTCAGAAGACTATAATTCCCTTTACGGAAGCAATATCGTTTTTTAGTAGGGGATGCTGAAGGCAAAGAACATGTTCTAAAAAATGAAAGTGAAATTTCGATAGTGGGATGGTACGAATCTTCCGGCATTGTTAAAGGCGCTGATCTAGATATAGCAGCTGTAGAGCTATCGTTGATAAAAACCAGATCAAGCATTCTATTCAAATGATTTAGAATTGAATTGATTTGAAACAACGAAAGATCGAACATGCAATCGAAAAAATCATGTTGAGCTGAGGGTATAAGGTGGTTTGTACTATTGAAAAGTGACCATGTAATGCTTGGCAGATTGAAATCACCTAACACTACAAATAAGTCATTATCACGCACATGGGTTGAAATTTCCCTTATATAAGATATATGTTGCATATAGACTTGAATATCGGAAGAAGGGGGAATATAGGAGCATGAAATATATAAGGCCCTTGATGGGAAAACAACCTTAACAGCAACAATTTCAACACTAGCTGGCGCAGAGAAATTAAAAATATTCGACTGGAGTGTGGTTTTGATGGCAATTAGTACGCCACCACCTCGAGTCGGCCGATCGCGTCTATAAATAATAAAGTTATTGGCCAAAATTTCGCAGTCAGACACTGGAGTTTAACCAAGTTTCTGAGAAAGCGATAATGTCACAATCAAAAGAAATACTGTTCATGAATAAATTTTTAAGTTTAGACATAAGGCCTCTAACATTCTGGTATTGAATGGTAGTTAAATGGGGATCTAGTTTTTTGAAACATTGCTAGATGAAGATGAAGAGCTGCCTGCTGGAAGTGATACAGGCAAAGGATTGTTTCGAATTTTAGGTTTAAATTCATGAACAATCATTTGGGGTGGCCAAAATTTTGGATCACAAATGATCGGGAACACGTCATGAGGGACACTTACTTTGAAGGAAGCTATCTCCCGAGGAGTAGAAAATTTAAATTTTGTTATGGAAACACTAGCTGAAGATTTACTGGAAATATAAGCCGCTAAGGACTCGCATGTAGTGTCAGCTGAAAGCCTGGAAACAAACACTTGCTTTCTGGGGGCAACTACATTAAGGATTGGCTGAGGTGGAGCTGAAATTGCAATGTGATTAGTTCCCTCATTAGAAACAGGGCTTTGAGAAGTTCTGCGCTTGCGACGTGAAACCACTCGTGACGCAGTGGTTGTCATCGGAGCGGGCTCGATAGTTGGGGGTATGATCGCATCCCCTGGAGAAGGCAAGGAAGTAAATTGTAGAGACGGCGACGGTGACAGAGACAGAATGGTCGAAACGTCCAGATTTTGTGGAGTTGCCAGAAGTGTTGGAGATGTCTGAACGATAGAAGGGGGCACAGGTGAAGGCACACTTAAAAAAAGAGATTCTAACTGGCGTGTAGGTGGGGTCTCAAATTTGTATTGGCTCAGCAATTCCTCGCCTGAGGCAAAATCACTAGCGAGAAGCTTTGCCATCTTTTGCAATTTTAAAAATTGACTTTTAACGGAATTATACATTTGCGAAAAGTCTATTTGCATGTCGATGCAAACTGGGCACGACCATTTCAAGCCGCCGTTGCCTTTTTTAGCAATAGCGGTGACCTTATCACATTCGCGACCAGTAAGCCCTGCACATTTGGCATGCATAATGTTCTCGCACAACCAACAATAAATAAATTGCGTTATCAATTTAGCATAGAAATTGAATTATTTAAGATGTTTAAACAGCTTTGATATTAAGAAACAAAATAAAAAATGCGGAGCACAAAAAACACGTGAATCACACTCAAACTGAGAACTCTCTCTCGTGTGCACAGTCATGGAGGCAGCAAGTACTTCGAGACGTTCATTGACGACTATTCGAAATGGTGTAAGCTGTACACTATTAAAAGCAAATCTGAAGTTTTTCAAAAGTTCCAAAACTTTGTTGAACGTAGAGCTGAAAAACAGTTAAAAGCATTTTGGTCAGATAACAATTACTGCACACACTGCCGAACGTAAAAACCGCACCCTCCTTGGAATGGCCCGCTGCATGATGCTTTAAGCAGCACTACCACCGAGCTACTGGGATGAAGCAGTTAACACTGCAAACTACACACGAAATAGATGTCCATCTAAAAGCCTGTGTCGAAACACGTTTCAAGCTATGGAATAATCGAATTCCAATTGTTAAACACTTGCGTACATTCGGCCTAATTGTGGATTCCCTGGACAAGCGATCAAAAAGTAAATTTAGCTCGAAATCCAAATGACGCATATTTATAGGTCACTGCAGCGATGCCATAGCCCACATACTTTATGATCCTTAAGTCCGAACTGTACTAAAGAGTCGTGACGTCGTGTTTACACATCTTTTTGGAAATGAGTACAAATTTTAAGAGTTTACCGAGCTGCAGAATGGAATTGATGCAGAGTATTTACCTGTAGATCAAGAAGAAGAATATCATCAAGAAGAAGACGACGAAATCTCAACCGAAGAAACTCACCCGCAAAAAATCATGACGCGTGGACCAGGAAGACGAAGAAACCTGGCCGACCTAAAATAATTTACAATCAAATAATTGCAGTACCAACCGAACCACACAATCAAAATGAATCTGAGTCTTAGGATACATTTTTTGATACCACGTCTCTAATCAGCATCAGCAATGAAATGACTGCGAAGGCAGCTCTAAAGGGGCAAAATGCTTCGGAATGGAAAAACGCGATGATAAAGGCATTACAGAAAAACAAAACTTGGGAAACTGTAATGCGTCACAAAAATCAGAAGGTCATCGAAACCAAATGGGTTCTCCGAACGAAGTACAATCCCAATAGCGCAGTCGATTGCCACAAAGCGCGACAGTTGCAAAAGGTTTTACACAACGAGAGGCTATTGATTACAACGAAACGTTTTCCCCAGTAGCTGGGATCGGATTAATACGAACCTTAATTGCACTTGCCGTCGAAATTGGACTGGACGTACACATATCAATTCGACTTCAAAAGCGCGTATCTGAACGGAGACATCGATGAAGAACTCTACATAAGCGTACCTCCAGAATTCCATTGCCAGGCAAAGAAAAATAAAAGTATTGTCAGCATAAAGTCTGCAAATTAAAGAAGGATCTGTATGGCTTAAAGCAGAGTGGTAGTCAGAGGTACAAGAAACTTGACAGCAAACTTAAGGATATGAATCTCAAACCGCTTTCATCTGATCCGTGCGTGTATTTGAAAAAGGAAGGAAACGGGATCATTATCGTATCGCTGTATGTGGATGACTTCAAAGTCGCAGCCAATGATGAGCAAATGCTACAGCAACTAAAATCTGAGCTGTCTCGTGATTTTGAGATGAATTATTTATGTAGATTGTCGTACTGTTTGGGGATTGAATTTAAACAAAACATCGAAAATTGCTCAATGTGTCAGCCGAAGTACATCAAAGACGTTTTAAAACAGTTCAACATGGAGGATTGCAAGCCAGCAAACACACCAATTAACACAAATGAGAAGCTATCAGTCGACATGTGCCCGAAAGTCGAAGTGGAAAAGGAAGAAGTCCAAAGATTCCGTATCAAAGCTTAATTGGTGCTTTGATGTGCCTAGCAGTATTAACACGTCCTGATATTGCGCATGCAGTTGTGTCCTGAGCCAATACAACGCAAACTATGGTAAACAACACTGGATTGCTGCTAAACAGGTACTACGTTATATACGTCAAAATTATGGTTTGGTATACAGCCGAAGTGGAAAAATTTGGTTGGCTACGCTGATGCCGACTGGGCATTATGGCAGCTTGAATTCGTGAATGTGCTTTTTTAAGGACTCAGTTTATTCCATGCAAACGTAATTTTCAAGTTCAAATTTAAATGAAGAATTAATGTATAGATCAAGGCGACGACAGAATTATCTCTTGACTCAAAGTCTGACTTGTTTTGGCAAAGTTATGGCAGCTTGGAGTCATGGATGTGCATTTCTAGGGACTCAGTTTATTCCATGCAAATATATTTGTCTAAATTTGCAACAGAAACATTTTAACAATTTCGATTTGTCGATTTTGCCCTGTCCGCGCTTCTCAGAGACTACAAAAGCTAGAGACTTCATATTTAAAATATGAGTTTTCGTAGTGCCGGCTTAAGACCAGTTTATCATTTTTTTCGATATCTCGTTCCGTTCAAAAGTAATCGATACATTTAGATTTCAGACCAGTGTTTTTCGGGCATAACTTAAAAGTCATATAAGCTAGAGACTTCATACCTAAATTTAAGTTCTCGTATTGCCGGCTCAATACAAACTTTTAATTTTTTTCGAGATCTCTACCTGTTTAAAAGTAATCGATAAATTTCGATTCCACCCCAATGATTTTCAGGCCTAACTTGAAAGTAATAAAAGCTAGAGACTTCATATTTTAATCTAAGTTCTCTACTGCCGGCTCAATACAAACATCATTTTAGTTTGTTGATATCTTTACCTGTTTAAAAGTAAACGATAAATTAAGATTACAGAACAGTGTTTTTAAGGTAAACCTAAAAGTTATACGAGGTAGAAGCACCAAATTTAGTGTGTTTATTCTCCTAGGTATCCAAAAAGTGAAATGTATTTAACATCTATATGCTATAGGAGAATATATGTACCAATTTTGGTGACTCTACCTCTTATACCTTTTAAGCTATACCTTAAAAACACTGTTCTGGAATCTTAATTTGTCGATTACTTTTGAAAGGATTGAGATATCGAAAAAAAAAAAGAGTCTGTATCGAGCCGGCAGTACAAACCGGCAGTAAACCTAAATATAAAGCTTCTAACTTTTATGACTTTCAAGATATGCCCGAAAAACACTTGTCTTTATGGGGTCAGAGATGCTTCCTTATGCCTGTTACATACTTTCGCACAAAACCATTATACCCTTTTTCCCCATTTTTAATGGGATCAGGGTATAAAAACGATGTAATGCAACATAGTTTGGGGCCAAAGGAAGAAGAAGCAATTGAATGACGCGAAATAACTAATTTTATAATTAGTGCTACCTTAGACAATACGAATAAGGACTCAAGATTGGCCAAACTTACAAACAAAAGTTAATTAGTTGTATACATTTAGAATCAAGTGCACGCATTTATATTTTAAGTTTTTGTCAATAAACCTTGTCGTTTATCTTAAAATTATAACTATCAAAATTTTCCAATTTTAATTTGAATGACACAGACATTGTTAATTAACACAACTGTTACGAGTATTTTATCCTTTAATGTATATTATATGTTATGTTTATTTTCGTTTAAGCGCGTCACATTTTGCAGATTAGAAAGTAAAATCTTATCTCATTGGCTTATATTAGTTGTATGTATTTTAGTATAACTACTCTGGAGGACAAAAAACTTGTACAATATTAATACGATAGTAAAATTGATGATTGGATCAATAGATAATTTATAAGATAAATAGTTTAACAAAGGCTAAAGCCAATAAAGCATAAATTTATATTAAATATTGAGATTTAAGTTTCTAGTTTCTTAACAAATTTTAAACAGTGGACAAGTGTCATTTGGCTTTTAATCCTGTTATGTATATAAATACAATGTGTATGCACATATATAATAAGTGAATTGAAACCAATGCAACGTGCACTAAAATTAAAATTAAAAAATTTAAATAATAATAATTGTCGTTAGCTGCATGGGCTTAAATTGCTTTTGCTGTATCTGCGCTTTCATTGCCACACAATTTTAGTTTAATCTAACTGTGGCACATAAAAGAAAAAAAACAATGAATATACATGAGAACACATACATAAATAGGTATAACGTTGTGTTATATTTCGTTAGATGTGTTTTATAATCAAAAATAGCGCAACTGTATTGGCTTTATATATGTTTATAACCCGGCTCTTACAGCTTACTTAAAGTCATATTCGCGTATTTATGTTAAAAAAAAAGGGTAACAAGACACATTCATTGAATAATCGCGCCAAAAATGATTTGAGTATAGTACATATGTATATATAATATAATGCCAAATATTGTATTTTATGTATCCAATATACTACATATTGTAAATTGAATAAGAACATTTTGAAGAGAACAATTTTTACACATATTTATGCTTAGTAGACATAGAAACATGTATCGGTAATTATGACATTAATAGTTGGAATCATTCAATGTTCATTTTAAAATGCTATTTTGTGCTTTGTTTTCTTTTTCAATTTTAAGAACTGTTTTAAATTGGGACTGTATTGTTAATATAAAATTTCTTACTGCTATCAAAGAGAAATATTTCTAAAAAGTTAACCAGTGTCAGAAACGTTGGCTTTGTGACTTGTAAGCATTTTGTTTTTTTTTTTATTTCAGCGTCAAGTGACGTCTTTCAATTGTATTAATGATTCTGTTAATAAATGTTTGTATCGACATGTTTTCTGTTTTTTGTGTTTCTTGTTAAAGTGTTAAAAGTTATATAATTAAAGGTATAGGTTTAACTTTGAGACTTTGCACAGCGTTTAATTCATTAACATTTATATATACTTCTAAATTATTTTTCAATATTTAATCTTATAAAATTGAGTAAAAACTTTTCGTAATAATATAATTTGAATATTGTTACCCATTCAAATTGTTGAGAAATATAACATGCGGAGCCTTTTTTCAAAACTCCTAATATTAGGAACAAATAAAAAGCAAACATTTAAACTTTCATTTCGAGAATTTCATGGTTTTATGTTTTTTTGAAAGTGTAGTTATTGGGGTGCTTCATTTGTTGTCTGCCTTTTGCTAGTACAGTAGAGCGTATAATGAATCAGTCTTTGCGTGTCACAAATATTAATAAAGTATACGATACGTTATTACAATATAGTTATGTGTAAATATAAACCACATGAAAAATCATACACTGAATTAAAATTGAAGTTTAAATTGTCGTTTTCCATGGCATACAAAGAGTACAAAAACTAGCTAAGATGCATTTTATCGCAGTTAAAATGAAATGTGAATTATTTCTTGTACAAGTTGAATAAAACAAGTTAACAATCATAAATTTAGTCAGTAATTAGTAATTAGATTTATGTTTGATTCGTGTTTTTCTTTAAGCTATGCCGAATTGAATTAGAGAATTACAAAGCGTAAGATGGAAATAGTAATTTGTATATATGTATATGGTTTAATTCGAATATATGATATAAAATGTATGTTTAAGGTTATATTATAATCGTAATTGGTGCGTTGTATGTTATTTCATTTATTTTTGTTTTTTTTTTTGGTAGAAAGTCACATTGTTCTTGAATAAATGTAACGAATAAAAATCTCAGCTTTTTGGTTACAATTAAATGTTTATAATTATATTTTAATTTGTGTAGAGTCGAATTTGAATACATATGATGTTTAAGGAGCCGTTTGATACACAGTATTTTAATTATAGATTTTGCTCTTGTTTAATATTAACCTGAATACAAAAATACATTATATATATGTATTGTATATGTATATAAGTTTATATAATATGTATGCAATTTTTAATTAAATGTCTAGCAATTTAATGCACATCATTTGTTTCGACCTAAACACAAAAGTATGTAATTTATATTAACGTCATTTATCATAATATTTGCTGATATCAGTATATATATATATTTATGTGGTTAATGACCATCTACTTGTGTTGTGCTACCACATTAGGCAACTTGTAAAAGTTTTGCACAAACTCGGAGAGGCTGTAGACGGCGCCTGGTCCCTTACCAGCGCTCATGCAAATAAAATCACCCAAACAGTGCGTGTTTGCTGCAAGAAGACAAACAGTTAGCTGAAATTTACAGTTGGTATGTGACAGTTGTGGGAAAGTTACAGTTGGATAGAATTGGTGGATATGAAGGTGGTGGCTTAATCCAGCTGCCATCTGGTCGTCGCATATGTCGGCGATCCGATGAGAACTCAATTAGATATGTATCTGCGGGTATAACTCTGAAGAATCTGAAAAGAGGGAACTTTAGTCAAATGGTAAGCAAGACTTGTATGCTCACCTATGATGCTCCGGCCGTAGTGCCAGATCGGATCTAAAAGTTTCTGTAACGTATTTATGAAAATATGTGGGAAACGGTAATGTTGTATCCAAATCGAATACTAAACAGCGGTTCGGTAAAGGATTGTGCATGAAGAATACATGATAGTCCTGGCAATAGTAAATAATAAGCTTTCAGAATTTCAATCGCATCTGTATTTTTTCGTAACTTACCCATATCACAACTTGATCATCGCCGCGTCCGGCTTTTTGGCGCCAGAGCGGTACAGTTCGTCCCTCATTTGATACAAATACCGCATGGCATTTGTCTAACTCCTCGGGGCGCGTGCGTTTGACCTGTTCACATAACTTCCAAACGTTCTCTTCGCTGAAAACAATAAATTGAAGATATAAACAAGAATTGTTTTTTTTTACATTTTGACGAGTAATAAACCTATGTAAATAACAAGACTGTAACATTAAGCTAAATTTTGTATGCGATTGCTATGGACGTTTTGTGATTTATTCAGAGAAGTAATATATGTATATTCCCGAGTCAATATTAAGTATTTATTACCGAAAACTTTAAACTTTCAGCACCAAAATGGAATATAAGCTTGCCATATTAAGAGTTACTAGTGATGCGTGGAGGAATATGTTTTGAATTGCGAATATTATAGTTAGTAATTAAAGTTAGTTTAAAATAAAGATTAGATCCCTTAATAGTGAATGTATGAAGAAAACAAAAGAAATCAAGCGCGCGCAAATCCACGCTAGAAGATATTATATATCAATGAGTATGTTATGTACATATGTAAATACAAGCCTATATGTGTTTTATAATATGTATTTCGAGGGCAATTGCAATGAAGCACGCAGCTACCAGCGTGTGTTTGTATGTGTGTGTGGATTTCTGTGTATTAATGCAGATAAATAAATATGAATGAATGAAGACCCGGGTTCAGGGTATCTCCTCTCGACTAGAAGACTCCTACGTATTTTTAAAGGTATGACCTTTGGATTTTACATAGTCTCACATATATATGCCATCTTTATGTCCTACAAATTTTATTACGATCGGACAATAAACAAAGAATTTGTTTACGATTAAATGTAACATAGTTTGGGGCCAATGGAAGAAGAAGCGAATCAATTGCATGACGCGCGCAGCTATCAGCTTGTGTTTGTATGTGTGTGTGTGTGTATTTCTATGTATGAATGCAGATAAAGAATTATGTATGTAAGAACTGGGTTCAGGGTATCTCCTAGTCGGGCACTCTCGACTACTCTCGAGCACTCTTACTTGTTGCATTTGTTGTTGTTGTATTTGGTTGTTTGCTTTATTTTTAAAACGCGCCTTATGCACGCGTTAATAAAACCGAAACAAATGATATCCACCATTCGGCCAGGCCAATCTTTCTACCCGCGCAACTCATATAACCTCGCACTTTTCTTGTTAGCAGACATGACCGTTTGACCCAATTTTAGAGCTGCGTGTCGTCGTCTCAACAGAAGAACCCCTAAGTCGTTGGGGAGTATAAAAGAGGTCACAGCCGAGGAATGAATGAATTAAAATGCTAGGCTAGTAATATCAACGAGCATGAAACACGATATGAGCACATAATAAATGAAAAACAGTCATACAACAGGAGGATGGTTAGAAATGCGGCAAATGTTTCTACCAAAAGCGACACAAACACTAAAAAATACCAATTTGTATCGCCGTGTCGGGCAAGCAAAGTGCAAATTGTAAACTAAGTTAGTTAAAATTAACTAAATCGAAGAACACACTAAAATGACAAATGTTTTCGTTAAGGAGGACAACTTACCAGTAACAGGACACATAGGAGCAGTCCGCTATTTTAGGAAATAAAAAATCGGTGGTCATTGCGATGCGTTGCTAGTTTGTGAGTGTAGTTCGTATTGTTGTTTCCAGTTGTTGTTCCTGAAATTGTGTTGGTGTAGAAGGGCGGTTGCACTCTCAACTGAATTGTCAATAGCAGTTTGCACTGCTTTCGTTATTTCGTTTTAGGCTAGAGTGACACAAACGACCACACATAACAACTACAAGGAGCCAATCTCTGCATAATGCTGTTTGTTGATGGCTGTTTATATGGGCGGGCATGGGCTACATACATATATATTTTGGGTTTGTGTTTGACGGATGCCCGAGATAGAGCCTGGCATTTAACGCCCCTTAAGCCTTTAATATAATTGCTGCTATTTTTGTTGTTGGTCGCCTCAGTCGAACCCGTGACGGCATTCCATTTTGATGATGAAATTGTTATTTCTGGAATCGCCGCGAATGCTGATTTCCTGTCGTATTTGATTATGACTACTATTTCATGGCATTAACGAGCTTGTACGCAGGATGCTGACTGGGACTGACAAAAACAGATAGTAGTAATGGGACACACAAACGCAGCATGTACACAGCAGCGCACGCTCACGAGGCAACGAGCCGAATTATTGAAGCGTAGTAAGTAAAGGCAAATTTACTTTAAAGCAACACAGCACATTAACAAATTATTTTCTTCCCACAGGAATCGGGGACAACTTGACGATTAATGTTGTTTTGTCTTTTAGTATTAAATAAACAATCTGGCCATCACGGCAGCGTTTCTCTCTCTCGCTTTTTCTTTCTCTCGCTGTTTCTCTTGGTACGGTACGCGTCTCTGTTGTTTTGATGTTTACTTTTACAGACGACAATTGTCTGCGATTGACATGGTTTCCATGTGCGTGTCTGGTTGGAGCTTGGGTGTGGGGGTTAACGTGTTCTCCACATTTATGTTGTGCTTGCGTTCCCGGTTCTCCACACACTTTAGAGGAAAACAATTCTATTGCCTCCGAAAGAAAATTTGCAATCAATTTTTTTCATTGGCACCAGTGTTGTTAAATGATAATAATATCGTTTGCGACGTTGCTGGAAAAGTATTGCTGACAACGGTCACTGACTCTTGCTCTCTGCTATGACACGCGGCTAACGTCTTTTTCAATCAGTCTAATAATGAGTAACAGTTTATTTAATCACTGTTATCTAATCTTTCTTTTAACAATGGCTAATTGACAGGGTCTCATCTTGCTGGCTCTGTAGTAACTATTAGTTTATCTGTATACGTTCAGGTAAATGTACAATCGCTTTAATTTTATTTGTGAAGATAAAAGATATATACGGCTTGGTTTAGCCTGCCAGTTTGAGTATCATATACAATGTGATTGCAGATAAACGTCAGAATAAAAATGATCTTGAAGTCACTTCAAATATATAACGAAAGTTGCTGTAGTATAACAACACATAGTAAGCTCTTCTGAGTGTATATATTTCATATTTATTATTATATATACGCTATTATTTAAGATAAATTGCCTGGAGGGTCACGCGTTTTACTCACTTGATAAGCTGCCTCTAGAAACTAATTATATGAATAGACATATCCATGCATGATTTTATAAATGAGTTGTCAGCTGTGTGCCGCAGATTAGCATTCAGTTTTGATGCGTATTGAACTTTTTGTTTTCATAAAGATGTCTTTTCGACGATTAGAACGATCATGACATATAAAACCGGTAAGAGTGCTCTAGTCGAGAGTTCCCGACTAGTAGATACCCTGTATAATTCATAGTTAATTATATATGTATATATTTATATACTGAAACACATGTACACACAAGCGATTCCATCATTGATCTAAACAATTTCTTTACTTCTCTTACAACATAAATAACTATGTTTGTTGTCAAATGTTAGTGTATACAAAGCATACATTTAAACTTTTTTAATAGTCGTTGAATAGTTCTCAAAAACTGCGTATTCGATTGGCGGACAGCCAGATGGACAGCTAGATGTTTACGCTGATCACGAATATATACACGTAATGGGGTCGGTTGCCTGTTACATACATTTTCAAAACTTCTTGCTACAGCTTTACACATTTGTAATGGGTACAGGGTATTTAAATCTATTAGCTGCTTTATCGCCTGCCGCCAAAGTAGAGAGAGAGAGAGAGTTATATGTATGTATGTACATAAAGAATGATTGAAGGAAAAGAGAACCATACACTCTCATCGAGACTATACCCTGTACATTAAATTGGTGCGCATGTAATGTTTCTGTAAAATTGTGTACATCTGTGAGAAGGAGAAATACTTGTCTTCCGTAATTATATATGCATGTATGTATGTATGTCAACGATATGTATACACATATGTATATACTTACGTTTTTAAGGATTTAAATAATAAAGATCGTAGTAATTTGCATGTTTTGAGGATCAGCAAGGGACCGTAAGGAAAAATTATTGGAAACAGATAAGGAATAGATTGACGATTATGTAGATCTTTTATAATGGGTATCTTATAGCCATAAACTATAAATTAAAAATGTTTTTCTTGCTGCAGTCTGCGAGGCGTTTAACGTGGCAAGCGATTTCGATTTTTAGTTGATTGAAGCGTCTCGTTGTTGTCGGATTGCCAAGTTAAAACTCCGTATTAGCCAATATTTTACGACAGAGTCTGCGCCTGCGCCAGTGAACAAATTAGAAAAAATCAGGTAAGCATGTTTGAAAGCGTATTAGGGTTTTTTTTGAGTGAAATTAGCTGTGGTCCGTGAAAACGTGACGTAGTTTTATTTTAGCCGGTTCCTCTTAATCTTATTTTAATTAGGTAAAACCAGTTTTTAAAGGTTTTCGACCGTTTGTGATGCATTTGGCCAAGTGGTTTCCATTTGAATTGACGCATTTTCACCTGCAAAAGAATACATTAATTCAATCTGATAATTGTTTATTCAATACTTTTTTTTTAATGTATATAATTCTGTTAATCAACAAAAAAATATATTATTCAAATTTTTTAAAAATCTAGGTCTTTGAAATACATTTACAATTAGAAAATAAGTTAGCTTCAGGAGCGCCAAGTAATCCTATCTGCAGTAAAAATACTGATTTTAAAAGCGGCGAACTAATATTTGTAAATTTATTATCATTAGGCTCTTAATCAGCACTCCAACCTTGAACGATTTGCGCGCGATAACGACAAAAGCAACACGAACTAGGAATAAACAAGTAAGAGTGCGATAGTCGAGAGTGCCCGACTAAGAGATACCCTGAACCCAGTTCTTACATTCATAATTCTTTATCTGCATTCATACATAGAAACACACACAAATAGAAACACCAGCTACTGGCTGCGCGCGTCATGCAATTGCTTTGTTTTTCCTTCTTCCATTGGCCCCAAACTAAGTTATATTGAATCGTGGGCAACTTCTTTGTTTATTGTCCGATCGTGATGAAATTTGTAGAACATTAAGATGCAATTGTGCATTGTAAAATCCGAAGGTCTTACCTCTAAAACTACCTATTTTTATGTGAGATCGGGGGGAGGTATCCAAAAAGTTAAATGTAATTAGCCTATGTATGCTATAGGAGAATATACGTACCAAATTTGGTGCCTCTACCTCTTACAACTTTTAAGCTATGCCTTAAAAACACTGTTCTGGAATCTTAGTTTATCGATAACTTTTAAAAAAGTTGAGAAAAAAAAATAAAAAATATAATAAGTTCAAATATGAAGTCTCAAGCTTTTGTAGTCTCTGAGAAACGCGCGTTCATACAGACGCACAGACGGTCAGTCGGACAGACGGACATGTCTATATCGACTCGACTATTGATAGTGATCAAGAATGTATATACTTTATGGGGTCGAAGATGCTTCCTTATGCCTGTTACATACTTTTGCACAAAACCATTATACCCTTTTTCCCATTTTTAATGGGATCAGGGTATAACAAGTGCTCTAGTCGAGATTGCCCGCCTAGGAGATACTCTGAACCGAGCCATTACATTCATCTATAATTATTTATCTGCATTCATACATGAAACACACACACAGACACATACAAGCACACGTTGCAAACTGTGCGCTTGATGCAAATGCTTTCCTTTTTCTTCCATCGGCATCATACCATGTTACATTTAAACTTAAATAACTTCTTGGTTTATTGTCCGATTGTAATGCAATTTTTAGGACATAAAGATAGCATGTAAATGTGCATTGGGAAGAGCTATCTAAAAAGACAATATTTTTTACTTTATGATATACGAGAACTTACATATCAACATTTCAAGCTATTCCCACAAATTCTGCTCTAGAATCGAAACTGTATCTATAACTTTAAAACGGGACTAGAATTGGATAAAATAAAACAAACTTATATTGACGCGGCAATACGAGAACATGTATTCCAAACATGAAGTCTCTAGCTTTTATAGTCTCTGAGAATCACGCGTACATTAAGATGGCCGGACAGCCAGGCACACATGGCTAGATCGACTCGACTATTGATAGTGATCAAGAATGTAAATAAAATAAGTATATTAATAATATGATTGAGAGCAATCATTAATACCACATTAATACATTTTTTTTGTATTTACCTCAAGTATATACAAAGTCAGTCGGTTCAAAAATTAAGAACAAAATGTTCTCGAACAAAGAACAAATAAAGACCTGAACGTTCTTAATAACAGAACAGCGGTCGTAATAAATCCTTTCGTGAAACATGACCAACATTCTTGGTATCAAGAAAAAGAGTACATAACGCACTATTTTCAACGAATGGTCATGATTTCGATACTTTAAGAACCATTTTATCTGACTGTTTAAAGGTCTAAATTGGTTTAGCACATGTTCATACACTCAAAAAGAGTATGTATCCGATTGAGGAAAATTTACATCAGATTCCGCATTTCCGGTACATAAATCCATACATACTAGTAAACATTCTAAAACCGGATATGCATGTTTAAATATGTGGCCTATATATTTTTTAATCTCGGCCGATTAAACTTGAATTTTATCGCATTATTAATACGTATATTAGATTCAGTTGCTTAAATATCCACTTTAATTGGTATAATTATCCAAAGGTTATGAAATTTTTAAAAATTTGTCAAAATGGCTTAAAAGGATATATGAAGTGGGCAAAAGTATGTAACAGACATAAGTAAGCATCTCCGACCCCATTAAGTATATATATTCTTGATAACTATCAACAGCCGAGTCGATCTAGCCATCTCTGTCCGTCCGTCTGTATGGACGCGCGGATCTCAGAGACTATTAGAGCTAGAGACTTCAAATTTGGAATTTTGCGTGTTGCCGGGTGCCAGTTCAAGTTTACTTTGCTTGATCAATGGCTCTTCCCGTTCAAATGGGTAAACTTAGATTCCAGACCAGTGCTTTTAAGCATAGCTTGAAAGCTTTAAGAGCTAGGTGCAGCAAAAAAGCAAAAACACATAATTTTGAAGCTATGATCTTCCGATTCGCTATATAAAATGCTATCTTTGTTTCCAACAAATTTCTAAAAAACACAAAAGTTATTTAAGATTAAATTTATCATAGTGTGGGGTTCATGTAAGAAGAACAATCATAACAATTGCCCAAAGTGAGCAATTTGCAGCGTGTGTTTTTGTGTGTGTGCATATGTGTTTCTGTGTACGAATATAGATAATTAACTAGGAACGAATTTCCAAAATTACTATCTTAGTATTCACTTATAATCTCTTTTATATATGTCTATAGATATTGATGATATATTGATGATAACTAACATTGGATAACTTATTGAATTTATTATACCTATCATTGGATTATGTGTACCATACACGAATAATAAGTCAATCATTAAGTTGTATTTAAGACACTGATTCCTTGTTAAGATAGTTCATGTGCTGTATGTATGTTTATTTGCTAGAGTAATGAACTTTCCGATTCTGCAGGTATCCGGAGTTTCATATTTTCTTTTATAATTCCAATTTTACTAATGATTTAGTAATGGATCGACCACTGAAAACAATACCGCTGGGTGAGCAATCACTTGCAGTGCGTCGCCAGGCGTTGATGGTTATATTGGCCAATATGGGCGTATTATCAACTGGGTTGTGCCTGGCTCTACCCACAGTTGCAATGAGCCAACTGAAAAACAAATCGGAGCCGGTACATTTGAATGACGCACAGGCAACTTGGTTTGCTGCTATTAACACTTTGTCTTGTCCGTTGGGAGGACTATTGTCGGGACTGCTACTAGATAAAATTGGACGCAAACGTACGCTCTATGTGCTAAATTTTCTGGGTATCGCCGCCTGGACACTTCTTGCCACAGCGAGTACGACGAGCACCGAATCTTTTTACGGCCAATTGCTTGTGTCACGTTTTGCAATGGGTAAGTACTCACATTCTTGCAATGGTATTGTTCGGAGGTGCAGTGTTAAATTTGTAAAAAAATTTTGCAACTCCACTTTTATTCATTAACAACTGATAATTATTATTATATTATTTATATTATAAACTATTATATTGTTTTGCAGGCATTGCTATGGGGTTAGCTAGTGCACCTTCGGGTGTCTACGCGGCGGAAATTAGTGTGCCCAGGACACGTGGCAGCCTAATACTAGGCACCTCTATATCAGTCGCTATAGGAATTACAGTTCTCTATAGCATTGGTTACTTCATACGGGATGATTTTCGTTTGATTGCGCTTATTTGCTGTGGCTACCAGATATTTGCTTTGCTTTGTGTGCTTCCCCTGGTAGAATCGCATAGCTGGTTGCTATCCAAGAAGCGTGTGGAGGAGGCGAAAAAGTCACTAAATTTCTTCCGTGGGCTCGAAAAGTCACGTAAGTACAGTTATTCAATTGGCCAATATCATTTCCATACGCTCCTCCCAAAATATAGCACACATCACACATCCCGAGGTATTGGAGGAGTTCAATATTCAGCAAAAGTCGCTGCAATTTCGAGATGGTGAGAGGATGCCATCTTTCTTGAGCTGCCTAAAATTGCCTGAGGTCTACAAGCCGCTGCTTATACTGATGGGTCTGTTTGCGTTTCAACAGCTTTCGGGAATTTTCGTGGTCATTGTGTATGCCGTGCAAATCTCCATCGAAGCAGGCATCTCCATTGATCCTTTCATGTGCGCCGTGCTTATTGGAACGGCAAGAGTTGTGACAACCTGTCCCATGGGCTATGTGCTAGAAAAGTGGGGCCGCCGACGTGCAGGAATCATCTCAACTTTGGGCATGACCGTTTCCATGCTGCTACTCGCTTGCTATGGTTGGTTTGATGTTTTCAAACCTGCCCAATACCTACCAGTCGTTGCTATTGTAAGCTTCATTGTACTTAGCACGCTGGGATTGTACACGCTACCTTTCTTCATGATCTCAGAGCTGTTCCCTCAGAAAGTTCGCGGTCCGGCTTCAGGACTAACTGTGGCTGTGGGCATGTTTTTTGCCTTTCTGTGCATAAAAATATATCCCGATATGTATGCAAGCATTGGCATGAGCAACACCTTTCTGTTCTTTGCCTTTATGTCGTTTTTGGCTATGTTATTCATTTACTGGACGCTGCCGGAAACACGAAGACGCACACTTCTTGAAATCGAGGAACAATTCCGCAGTGGTGGACGCCACAAGAGAGCCAGCGAAGTCGAAATGAAAGAAGTTTTTGTACGTTAAAGATAAATACTATTTTAAACATTAGTGCTGTGATACAATTTAATACATACAAATATTCATTAGATAAATCAAACTAAAATTATTTACTTGCCGTAAGTCACTTAAGTTGCATGAGCAATGAATGTCCCAGCTCAAGCTGCAATTTGACTTTTTATAAAACATTACATACATATGTATTTGATTACATTTGTATACACTTTTTAGAATAAGGCCTGATACACGACACGTCTTGTTGCATTATTGTTCATACAACTGCGTACCAGCAATCAACTATCAAGAACATTTTGTGTAATGGTAATTTTGCAGCTAATGTTGATGACGATGACGGTAATATGCGGCTGGTGCAGCTTGTACGGACCTCTATGCAAGTCTCTTATTATGACCAGATTGCGCCATGGGCAGTATTCAGTCTCGCTGGCTGTTTGGCGGGCTGTGGACTGCTTAAAAATGTTCTGCTAAATTTTGCTCTGGTCATTAAATGTAACGAGCATGGTACAAAAACCACAATGCATGCAGCGTGTGCCCTGAAAATCGGCTGGTATTCTGGGATCGTATACAAAACGCGCTTTGGGCGTTGAGGCCAACGTTTATGTAATTATATTAAGTTTTCAATTTTATGGCTTAATAATGAGGTGGTCAGCGGGTTCAGAAACAGCAGAAGCTTCACAATGTTTGGGCGACAAACGTTTAAGCTGTGGAGCTTCGGCCAAAACAAATTGATCGCGATTAAGTCAACAACACGGCGTAAACATGGCCCAAACAACATCAAGTTGAATGAACTTGATATACTGACAGGATAAATGAAAATTGATGAGCCGCAAATGTGTGAACATTACAGTTTCCGCTGCAGCTTCTGGCAGCCTGCCACTGGCTCTTCTACTGCTGATTCTGTATTGATCATATTCTGTCAGTTTGGCGCAGCAAACACCTGTCGCAAAATTGTTCCCATTGGCACATCAATTACACCAGATTATTAAAATGTCAACGCTTGTGTCAACAATAGGATTCGATTTAATGAGACGTGACTTTGCAAACAATAACAACTGAATCAGAATCCACAACCGCACACATTTGGGGATGTCAGGGCAGCATATGCGCATTCTAATAATGCCAATCTGTGCCTATCCTGGCACCTTCAGAGTTAAGTGATGCGTAAACCGCATATCGAGTGTGGAACAACAAATGGAAAGTGTTTTTAGGGTGGCACATCCTGATCGACTGCGGTCCGGGCGATCTTTTGTTTTCCTGCCATTCTGGTGTCATCATCATCGTAGCATGTCGCGTGTGTGTTTCAACTTTTGTTTTGATGCGATTTTGATTATGTTTGTTAAGCAATAAATTTAAAAATGTTCAAATGTTGTTTATTCTTTTGTGTGTTGACAATAAGCTGTGAGTCGTTATGCCGGGTTGTATATTGTATGTGGTTGTGATTTGGCCAGGAGAAAATATAAGTACATTGTTCGGGGTTCGGTACGTACATTCACAAATGCCCTCCTTAAAGCTCCTCAAGTGTAGCGCTGCTTTTAAATTATTAAGTTCACTTACTATGACTATGTATTCAGTATTGAATACTTTATATAACTTAAACCTAACCCTTAAGGCTCACGATCCCGAAAAAAAATGCACAACATTTTACAGATCACCCGGCATGATGGGCACTGTTGTCTGATCAACATCAGTCCTGGGCCCAACCAGGCCTTCTGACCCAAAGGACTTAGTGCAAATTCAGGGGTATAAGGGGCTGTCCAACTGCAAATTACGAGTGCGAGGCAGCTGCTCACGACGAACGCGTGGTCAAGATTGTATACAAGTGATCCATCGATCCACTTATCCACTGATCTCAACAAAAACCAGAAGTGATTTTCAGTAGCAACGAAATACACTTCGTTGCCTGCGAACTTCTGTTTAGTTTGATGCGATTATTTATGATTCTCGAAAAATTTTTTGTACATTTTTTTATTGGCTTTCTTAACGTGTCTGCAAAGGTGTGCAGACTGCCACATTAGGTCAATGCACAACAGTGCAAATGGAAGTAATGAAACAGTAGGTCGATAGCGTTGAGTGACGCCTTCCTTACTTGCACATTTACATGCTCAAGTAAGATTGTATTAAAGTTTCGAGTTTTCATTACTCCTCGAAATTGGTTAATTCATTCAGAAATTACCGTAGAGTCCGAAAACTAAATAAGTTGTTCTTCCCAACTTTAAACTTAAGACTAAATCTCAGTACATGGATTAATCGCTCGCTACATGGAAATGTAGGCATTTATATATACATTCGTCTTCGGATGGTCGAACACGAGGCTGGCAAGTTTTTGCCGCAAGCTTTAAAACAGGAACAGAATGAGTACCGCAGTCTAAGTCATCGTTCAACTTTAATTTTTCAATTAGTCGAGCTACTGTATTTGACTCTGTTTCTTTCTGCCGCCAAAGAGGCTAACGAACTGATGCCACAGCAATGTGAGATTGGTTCATTGAGTTTCGCATTTTAAAGAGGCGCGGCCGCGTCTCGTAAAAATATTGCATTTAGCCAAAGATACGGAAAGCCAACGCTTTTTACATTTTACGATCCTGTCCAGAAAGGGCAACGTTTTACGACTATTTTAACACTTTTGGGAATCTACAACTGCAACTGCACCATTGTGGCATCGAGTTTTCTGACTGCCAGGTCATAGACAAGCGTAAAATTGAATTCGTTTCTATGACGTACTGAACGATTCAAAGAGGCGTTCGCGCCTTTAAAATGCAATTACGGTCAGCGGAAGTTGGAAAATCCACAGTAATAGCTGATATTGGCAGGAAGCAGTCGCATTTGGTAGCTGCACGAAGCAACCTATAAGTGCTGGAGCTGTGATCTATTTGTATATTATTATTATTATTAATTTTCCAGATTGAATACCAACAACAATTAATACGGAAAATTTAAGCTTTTTATCCTGTCTTTTACTATTATTAAGCTCTCTGTTATATTTTTTGCTATTGTGTACATCATTTTTGATTAAATAGTTTTGATTATTCTCAGAAACCATAAAAAATAGGAAAAAAGGGTATTAAGAAGTTGTGCAAAAGTATGTAACAGGGATGAGGAAGCATCTCCGACCACATAAAGTATATATATTCTTTATCGCTATCAACAGCCGAGTCGGTCTAGCCATGTCAGTCTGTCAGTCTGTCCGTCTGACTGTCTGTCCGTCTGTTAGTCTGTAAAAGCGCGCAGATCTAAAAGACTATAACTTATTTTAGGCATAACTTGAAAGTTATAATAGCTAGAGGCATGGCATTGGTATGTACATATATACTCGCACATTTTTTTATATTACAGGCGCGCAGCTTTCAGCATGTGTTTGCATGTGTGTGTTTTTGTGTGTGTTTCTATGTTTGAATGCAAATAAATAATTATGAATGAATGCAAGGCTGGATTCAGGGTATCCCTAGTCGGGCACTCTCGATTAGAGTACTCTAACATGTTTTTATTTAGTTTTCTTAAATAATTTTTTTTTTTTGAGCATGTTTCTCTTGACTACTTTTCAATTAAGACATAATTATGTCAGAATTTAATTTATCGCGACAGCCCGCTAACTCACGCAAAGTTTTCTAACCAAGCAGTTACTCACCCTTGGCTATGGCGGCCATTTTGTGTGTTTATTGGAGCGTTCTGTTTCGTCCTTTAATGTGAGAAAATGTACCAACTTTGCCGGCGTGCTGACGTAGTCCTTTGTAATTGTTCATTTTCTTATCTAGATTTGCTGATCCATCCGTCCCCGTCGAGCAGGTGTCGCCTGCAAAACTCTGTGGATATTACGTTTTTATTAATTGGCCATTTGGAGGTGATCGAAATAGAGACAGTGCGACAGACATAGACATCGCATCGTTGACTACTTTTATACCATGTACTCATTAAACATGATAAAAGGGTATCCCAAGTTTTGCAAATGTATGTAGAAGGCATAAGAAAGCATCTCCGACCCCATAAAGTAAAACTATTCGATTGAGTCATGTCCGTCTGTATGAACACTCCGATCTTAAAGAGAGAAGTTGGTGACAGCTTATTAAGAATAGAAGCTCTCGTAAATAAAGTATATTATATTTTATAGATAGCTCGCGCGTCTTGCAATGTGTGTTTATTTATGTGTTTCTGTGTATCTAATACTAAGAGCTGGGTGCAGGGTATCACCTAGTTGGGCACTTCAGGCTAAAGCATTCTTGCTAGTTTTTATGACAGTTGAAAATCGCGTGTAGGCGGAAAACAACATTAAAATCCTAAACTATAAGGTTATAGTTCCTGCAACTGTATCTTATCGTTTGTCGGCAACTGCATTCAGGATTGCCTAATTGTAGCAGGTATTGTCTGGCTCTGCTGCCGACCTGGTGCCTTGTCTGCTAAGGTGTTGCTGTTGGTTTGGACGCGTGTCTTAGTCCCTTAGTCCCTTGCGCAAGGTGCAGATGAGAGCCTGCTGCAACTTGTTTGCCAGTCTGAGTTGCATCCATCAAAAACGTCGCGTGGAAACAACAACTACAAACGAGAGGCAACCTGATGTGCATGATTTCAGGCACATGCGTAACCTGCGCCAATTTTGCCCGCTCAGAAAACATCGTCTTTGGCTGTGTTTCCACAAAAATGCTGTGTGTTGCATCTGCTGATTGCAACGTCTAACAAAGAGCGCAAACTCGAAACCGAACCCTCAATTAGACCGCCCCTACAATTAGAAAATATTTATTGTCTGACTTCTCTTATACATATTTGATAGCCGCAAAAAATGCCGGACTACCTAGCCAACTAATTTTACTGACCGCTCAAAGCACCCACGCAATGAATTTAAACTTTTTGCGCATCACATAGCGGGCAATTTGCAAATTCTCGGACAATAGGTGTACCTTGTAGACAGAAGCGACAACAGCAGACACAGTTTCTTATTAATGACCATGAAATTTGCCTTGCAGTCATTTTGGTAGACTTCCAGTCCTCAGGCACGAGCTCTCCTAATTTAAAATAATAATATATGTACATATATGAGTGGAGTCTGGAAGGTTGCGTTACTGATCATATCTTATATGATTAGAGTTTTGCGTCAGTTAAATAAATGTTTGTAATCTATTACGGTATATAAAATATAAATGTTGTTATATTATGGACACGCAAAAAATATATAAACATTTCCATGTTATACTGTCAAGTTCATACATATGACTATTATGGGTCTGTTAAAAAAAACGTAAGGCTTCATAATAAACATTGCATATCCTGTCAGAGCTTCCTTGGCTAAAATATATCATTTTATATACAAATATGTAAGGTATTTAACTTTCGGTGTGCAGTAAATTGCTTTAATTTCACGTTTTTGCTTATGACTTTTAATGGGCTGCATGCACGCAGTCAGGATACGAGTGTAGTTTATCCGATTTTAAAATATTCCTTAAAACAAGTAAAAGTGGTAGGTCGAGAATACTCGGCTAGATGATACCTTGCATCCAAGACTAACTACATACAACACATCTATATAAAAAACCACACAACAATTTTGCACTCAGACGTAACCGACATCTCTAATACTGTAGAAGACATTGATTTTGAAAGGGGTTGTAGTGGGTGGGGCCGGATAATTTTGCACAGATTTCTGAAGTTTTTTTTTGGCGTGGGGCTTTGGGGAGTGGGCGTGGGCGTGTTAATGAAACCTATGATCCGATCTTTGGGGGTGGCTATGTGGAAATACATATGTACATAAATACACACTGGTCGTGGTCTTCGGTACCAGAGTACCAAAGAATAAAATTAAAATTACATTATTTGAAGATTCGACCCATATGTGGGGGAAATAGAGGTTAAAGTTTGTATAAAAATCACTCAACCACTATACTGACAAATGTTTAGTTTGGCATGGTGGCCCAAGCAACATTAGCTGTTAAAGCGTCAAAGCATCGGAAGTACGTGGTCCTCAGGTATTAAAAATACATTGTAGATTATATCATTTATAAAAAAAAACAAAACAACTGGTCCCAATCAGAACGAGAAACAACCAACGCTGTAACCAGAAACAAATTGTTTCAAAATTGCGTGCACATATTTATAAAATCTGTTAATTAAATAAAATAATTTAGAAATGAGGGATTTGCTGTAACGCACAACTATACACATTACCTGCCATATACTTATTTGCTTAAGCTAATTCTGGTAAACTTTTATAAGTAGTAGTTTTTAAAAGAAAATAATAAAGTTACCTAGCTTAGCACGTAGAGCTCGACAAGAGACTAGTTTAAATATTTTACTTTAGTTTAAGTGGGATGCTACCGTGGAGGTGGCAACAAAAGATATTTTTTTTCTGACGTGTAATAAGTTTTAAATTAGTACACCTGGGTTCAGGATGTTAAAATGGGTAATATATGCAACGGGCATAATGGAGCATATCCGACCCTATAATGTATAACTTCTTTATGCCCTACAAATTTCATTACGATCGGACAGTAAACAAATAAGTTATTTAAGATTCAATTTAACGTAGTATAGGCCAATGGAAGAAGAAGAAAAACAGCAATTTCGTAAAGCACGCAGCTTGAAGCGTATGCTTGCGTTTGTGTTTTTATATGAATGAATGCAGAAAACTGATTATGAATGACAAGAGCACTATTGCTTGATTTATCATATATATTATTATCTGCCATGGAAACATTTTGTTATTTACATAGATATTCGTCGAAGTAAGTAGTATAATAGAATCTGCGTTTCCAGTTTTTAAAATTTAACGCTGCCTTGATGTTGATTAAGAATATATTCAAGTCTTTGGGTCTTATTCAGGCTTTTACAAATGTATGTGTGTACAATGTTATTTAAAAACTCCATCAATGTTACGAATGCGGAATCTTTTTAGCAAAATATTGTGCTTACCAGTGGCTTTAATTTCAATTACAAAATAAGCGAATGTAATGTCGGAGATAGACATCGCGACAAGCAATGCGTTCAAAATGCCAGTCAACTGGAAGAAGTTAAGCCGATTTGACGCCCTCTTATTGCAGTGAGTCCTGCGCTCAACTGACATCCACTTCCGGAGGCTCATTTTTGTGCATTGAATGGATTATAAATTGAACTTCCCACACAGATTTGTGTGTCGACCTTAATTGGGGCGTGTTTTGGGCTGGGCTTTGGTAATTGTAGCCACTTGAAAAGCTTATGGTCGCATAATAGCGTTGTCTGCCTGCCGAGCAGACATCAGAACAAACACAGTGGGTGCTGGGTGGCTGTGTTAACTACGGACTACGGGTGTTGGGCGTCGCTTCCATACGCATGGCTGGGCTCGCTTGATCTTATTACTCCGCGCTTGGTTGAATGAGAAAAGACAAGGCAGCTGCTGGTTGGTAGTGCTTGGAATAAGGATGAGTAGCCAGTGCCAAAGGTTATTGTGTGAGCCACTTGACTAGGGCCTTGTGCTCTTTTGACAGTTTTATCTCTGCTTTGCAGAAGTTTCGGTAACGCATTTTTCTGTCAGAGTAGTCCTCCTCCATGAATTTAAGGTTCAGCATTTCACCTATGCTAGTATAAATAAAGGGTTTTCTCGCACCGGTAGATTTACATATGCCACGCATCTAAGGGCTACCTGAGTTAAGGAAAAGATAACAGTTTTTGATACAGCGCTTTTTGGGTCATCGATTTTAGATGCATGCCCTAAAAACCCACCGATCAATTATATTTACCACGTCTAATGGTAGTTTTTCATTAGTAAACAGCCGTCATTTTTTTTAACCAAAATGACAGTTTTATCTTTTCCTTGCAGCCTTTGCCCATTAACAATTCATTTTCAATTGAAATGCCAGACGACAATTGTCATATTCAATTAACACTTGCACCACCATAGCGTTTCTTAATGCCGCCACCCAAAAACGCAATTTACCCACTCCAAAAGCTCCTGGAAAGCGGCATCCCGACGTAGCAAGGACCGGCGCACGCCCGTAGCCGTTGTTGTTTCGTTCAGGCTACGCCAGGCACAAACACAACCACTTCCACATATACACATTATCGGAAGGGCTATGGTACATTGTGGTGGGCAAGGAGAGGAGTTCGCGTGCTGCGTTGGCGCTGCCGATTGGCCGGAACGCGACTGCAACGGCAACGGCTACGGATACGGCTACCGCAACGCTTCCACATCAGGGTACGATGGTAAAAGAACGTATTTTAAACATTAAAAACTTAGCTTTTAGGTTTGTTTCCGTTTTTCGGGAGTAATAAAACTCAATATGCCTGTTTTTTCCCCCGTGAATTTGTGTATTTACAGATTTAATAATTGGTTAATGCATTTATCTTGGGTATACGCTCTTAAGCTCAATAGACATTAAATTTTTCTTTGTTTTTAAGATGTATGTGACATTCAGTTATATATTTAAGAAATTTGTAGTGCAGGATGTGTTCGATTCCACAGTGCGGATATGTGAGGCCTTTAAGGGCATCGATGTGACGCGGCCACAGCTTTGACCAATCAGAGGCGAGCTGATGCCAGCGCAACACATGCGCATTAGCAAGTGACTTGTGATTGGCTCATGGCCTATGCGAGCGGGGCTGTCGCTGCTGCTGTTGTTGTTGTTGGTTGATGTTGCCGTGAAACCGGTTACACCAGAAAAACGTTTCGTCCGCCTTGTGGCCGTTGAGAGGCCGTGAACATTTGTCAGTGTGTGTATCTTTTTCGGGTTGCGGCAGTAGCCCAGAGTTGACTGGATGGAACACGGCAGGGCACCGGACACGGGAAGAGCAGAGCAGATCATTGATGCTTTGTGCGTTGCCAGCGCGAATCGCATGCATTAGTTGAAATTTTGACGGTGGAGTGACAAGGTGCGCGGTGTCGCGATCGGCAAACTAAAACCGTCGTGAGTTATCGAATTTTATGGAAAACTAATTCCCTACGAAGGATTTTACCGGAATTAAGAGTTGTGGGTCGTACTAATAGTTGAAAGTTAGTGCAAGTGAATACTAAAATTTATGAATTGATGAACCAAAGAGAAGAAGTGTTGCCAAGGTGAGAGGTGACAACAAGTGCACAATGGATAATTATTCTATTTATAATTACAATATAAAGTTTTAGTAGGCTAGGACTGGCTAACCACATACTTTTAGTCTATTAGAGTGCTTAGAGTGTTTAAAATTCCAGTACTTTCGACAAACGTCATGGGCGACATAAAAATCAATTTGTTCGCCTTACTAGAAGCAAGCCGGTAATTGCAATTAATGACCGACCCTTATATTCTTATTACTATGTTAAACTTAATCTTAAATAACTATTTTGTGCAGTATATTTTTAAGATATGTACAAAAAACTCTGGTATGGATTCGAAATGGAAAACTTTAAAACGGGACCAGCCATCAATAAAATGAAATAAACTTGATTTGACCAGGCAATATGAGAACTTATATTCGAAATTTAAAGTCTCTATCTCTTATAGACTCTGAGATTTGCATACAGACGGACGGACAAATGGACATAGCTAAGTCGACTCGAGTGTCGATAGTGATCAAGAATATATATACTTTAAGGGGTCAAAGATGCGTTCTTATGCCTGTAACATTCGCACAACTTCATCATACCCTTTTAACCCATTTTTGATGGGTTCGCGGTATACAAATTAAATCGTTCACTTGACTTTTTGATCTAAATGCGGCTTTATCTTGCTTAACAAACGAATCAATAGTAGCCCAACGACTAATTTTCTTAATGAACGGCAATGTAACGGCACTCAATAAAATTTATTCAAAGGTTTTATCTTCATTAAAAATAAATGAATGAATACACAACGGATATAGCTTTAATTTCATGAGCTGAACAAATTTGCATTGCAAAACTTGCGAAAAGTAGCATAGAAATTGAGTTTCCGCCGGCCTCTGATAACTCATAAATGAGTCTACTTCTTTTTCCCACGAAACAAACACCAAAACTCAAAAATCGTATGCTAATTAATTCTTTATCATGCCGACTGCCATTATAGTCAATTGATTTTTAAAGCTTTCTACCAAACAAGCCTCTCAACAACTTATTTAACTCATTTAAGCATAACCAGCGGACCCATACGATATTGATCGTTATATTGTTTTTGACTGTGTTTGCTTTCTAAGTAGCAATATAGCAGAGAGCATTATAATGTTGTATGTTATCAATCTGTAATTTGCTGCACAAAAGAGCATAAGCCTATAATTATATTCAAAAGCAGAAACGTACGATTTAATATAATTATATGCTTGCAGAGGGTATGACAGTTCTGTGAGGAAATGTGTAACTCATCTCCGTCTTACAAAATATATATGGTAATCAAGGCGACAAGCTAAGTGGATCAGACGATAAAGCCGTCTGTTCTTTGCCAAACTAACCTTTCAGTTAAAACACGAGTTTTTTTTATAAACCACTTGTTTTCCAAGATATCTAAGCCAAGCCCACCAGTTACAAGTTATTTCGCTCTTGGATTCCAAGTCTGTAAGGGTATGTAATCTTCGGCGATAGGCTCAATACTCACCGAGGCTGGTTTTCTTTACTGAAACAGAAGCTCGTCGAACCTGTCGGTTCCACTTTCGGCAACTGAGCGCGTTTAAATTATAGTATGTTTAGCTAATTTCTATTAATTTTTATGTGTGTTACGGCAAGTCCATATATGCTTATGAATACTGCATTGACTAAGCTTAAGCGTTGGATACCTGTACATGGGTATCTGTGCTGTAATCAACTAAAAGTAATGTGCAGAGTTTCTTTAGTTATTTTAAAAATCAATTGGTTCTTATTGTACCCTGAACCCATTAAAAATGGATAAAAAATTGATTATGAAGTTTTATATATGTATGTACCAGGTACATATAAGGTATATATATTCTTGATCACTGACAACATACGAATCGATCTAGATATGCCCGTCTGTCTTTCCATCTGCCTGTCTGTCTGTATGTCCGTCTGTCAGTATGAACGCGCAGATCTCAGAGACTATAGCTAGACTTCATACTTGAAATATAAGTTCTCGTATTGCCAGGTCAAATCTAAGTTATTTCAACTTATCGATAGCTTGTTCCTTTTAAAAGATATCGATATATTTCGGATCCAGACCATCGTTTTTTGGGCTAACTTGAAAGTTATAAGAGCTAAAGACACACAATTTAGTACGTATATTCTCGTACAGCATAAAGAAAAAATTATTTCCTATATTTGATACCTTCTTCCGTTTCCTCAAAAAAAGAAAAAGAAATTATTTAAATGGAGGGTTGGCTTTCGATATTGTATATGCGCAAGTTTAAATGCCATCTGTATGCCTAACAATTTTCATTACTATTAGCCAATTAACAATAAAGATACTCTAAATTCAATTAACCATAGTATGGGGCTCATGGAACAAGCATAAGCACAGCAATTGCGTATAATGCATAGCTTGCAGCGTGTGTTTTTGTGAGTGTATGTGTGTTTTTCTATGTATGAATACAGATAAATAATTATAAATGAAAGTAAGGGATGGGTTCAGGGTATATCGTAGTCGGGCACTCTCGTCTTTTAGCACTCTTACCTGCTTTAATTAGTTGTTTCGTACTTGTTTCGCTCAAATTTGTATCATCATTTTGTGCTTACGCATATTGGGGAGTGTTATCGATCAAAAAATAAGTACGAAATTCATCAACAAGCGATTGTCTTTCTTGTAAGCCACTTACAGTTGATTCGGTATACGACATACGCTAGTATGAAAGTAGCCCTTTCTTTAATAAAAAAAAAGAGTTTAGCTTGCAAATAAATGCTTATCGCTGCTTAATGTGGGCATCAGTCAGTGGTAACGACTTTAACGGCTGCCACGGGTTGTTCCAAAACTAAACCAAAACAAAATAAAATACATCTTAATTGTGTGCCTTTAAAGAGCAGCGCTGCTGTCCACACGCTCATTTGGGATTTTACGAGCACAAAGGTAACCGAAATGTCAAATCCTAAGGACTTTGGGCAATTAAATCTAATGTGAATTCCATAATAACATGGCCATGACAAAGTGCAGAGACTATGGAGCTAAGGGGTAGTTACACTTTTTGATTTATACGGTTCTTCGGCGCGCGTTTTCATGCCTCTGACAGGCTGGCGACAGGTTAACCAGGGAGTACCCTGTTAAACTGGCGGCCCATTCATTCTAATGACAGGAAGCGGAAACCGCTGGGGGGGCGACCTGCTGTCGTCGAGCTTCACATTTGCATATTTTGGGTATGTTTTTAACCAAATGAGCAATTGGCCAAAATTTATTTTAATTGTTGCCCAGTCCAAGCATTTGCATATTTCCAACATCTAACTTAGTTGGCTGAACATGCAATGTGGATTAGGTAGGCCAGTTCACGCTGTGCCAAGAATGTGCTTGATAAGCAGCTAATTTGAGATATAACAAAAATACAAGTATTTGGGCACAGCACATAAACCAAGGCACATTAAAACCCCAGAACGCTGAATATCTTGAAACTAGTACTAAGGCCATATACGTATTGTCTTTTGTGGCTGCCTTGCTAGTTTTATGAAATAATTAAGTTTTATGTATTTTCCTTACTAGTTTTTCACCGATCTGATTCCCGGCTGAAGAGCGTGCGCAGAGATTTCGTGGAAGCCGTAAAAAAACCATCTCCTCAGCTACCAACTCTGCCGGGAGAACGTCTGCACCAACATCCCAAGAGCAACATCCATCAACTGCAGCAGCAGCCACGGCAGCAGACGACCACGTCTCGTCGCGTGGTTTTATGAGGTTCTTGCTTAAAATTTGATTAGAATTCGACGATTAAGCAAAACTTTAAGCCAAACCCATTAACGTAACGCAGAGGACGCTACTCACTTTAAATAGTTGTCAAAAATTAGAGTTGTATTTGGATTTCAACCATGCCACATACAGGTGAGTTTTAAACCTCTTTGGTTACCTAATGAGCTAAAGCTGCTGTAATGAAAGCGTTCGATGCAATCGAAAACAAAAATAGAACGAAAAGAAAACTTGAAATTCTTATTTTGCTCGAGATAATCCCGACACCTTAAAAGTATTCGTAGCCCTTCGAAGCAACTCTTTTGCGCTCGATAAAAGAGACTGCAAACATAAAATTCGCACTTCATTAAATTTGAAAGTACCGCCCGGAGGAGTTGCCAGAAAGTAAATTGTGAACGAGATAAAGCAGAAAGTGCGCATTGGACGGTAGTTACGAATACACATACATAAGTGTATGAGTACATATCGATAGGGCAGCATCATTTTGTTTCTAAGCGGTTGACGTGGTATATACCATTGTAAAACAAGTTGATTTTATATGAGGGTGTGAACTACTTAAGTCTAACTCAGCAAATATTATTATATATATCAAAGGGCGTGGCTACAAACTATTATTGGAAAAAACACTGTCTACTTAGGCATTCGATTAAGACATTGACAACATCCTGGGACTTGAGCCTGGATCATCGGTGAATATTTACACGAACTGATATGCTTTATTCAATATGCTTTATAAATGGTCTCATCTTTTGTAAGCTAGGAAAGTGAAGTATTTAAATGTATATATTACAAAAGAGAACAAACAGTTTTGTGGAACTTACAAAATGAATTAGAAGACAATAAAGTTTTTGAGATTTTTTATAATGTTCTTTAAAAATAAGCTTCAACACGATCGGATGAAAAACAAAAAAGTTTCTAACAATACTTGTCCATCATAATCCGAACTTGGGTACCGAATTTTCCAAAATCCCGTGTTAGTAGTTTCAGTTTTTTAGTTGTTATGGTTTGGGCCTAGCGCTGATCACCATTGCCATCGCCAATCATTACGAACTCTTTTAAAAATATGGATAGATGTATTCACTTCATATAATATAATAATTTAAATAAAAATATACTCAATTTATTTGGTTTTTATTTTTATTTGCAGGTCAGGCGGGTGTTAACCAGTTGGGCGGGGTATTTGTTAATGGACGTCCATTGCCGGACTGTGTGCGTCGACGCATCGTCGATTTGGCGCTATGCGGTGTTAGGCCGTGTGACATTTCGAGGCAACTCCTGGTATCCCATGGTGAGTGTGGCAGCCACGCAGAGCACTTTCGACTAAATATACTCAAAAGCTTTTCTGCTTTGTTCTACTTGCCAGGCTGCGTTTCCAAAATTTTGACGCGTTTTTATGAAACAGGATCCATACGGCCGGGATCTATTGGTGGTAGCAAAACAAAGGTAAGTAGGTGTGTGATTGGGATTGAACTTCGTGGGATATGGACATGTGTGTGCGCCGTGAAATCAACAAACGATTATATGTATAAAAAATCAAACGCACAGCAGTAAATCCATAATGTATCGCAGATAATACAGCTAGTTTACATGTTTTTGGGATGGCAACTTTTATGGACTATTTGAGGTGACTCTGGCAGCGTGGGCAGAGCGCAACAAATCAATCTCATTTGCTGCCATTGATAAGGTGATAGCACGCTTTTGTCACTACAGGGACTGCAGTCTCTGCGTTTACTCAGCTGCTCAATTTCTCACGAACAATCAGCTACCTGCAGCTACCGTGCAACTTCCACAGTCGTGGGCTTGACGTGCCTAAGGCAGTGAAAAATGTGATAATAATTGTTGAGCGAATCACGGAGCGCAGAGTCCATATCCAGGTCACACAAATGTTCAGGTGGGTAGTACTGTTTGCCGACAGCTTTAGCTCCAAACATAATTTGTAATTAACGTCAGCCAAGAGGACCTCAAGGTAATGTCTACTCTTCACCCTGCCACCGCCCCTGTACCGGCGCTGTATATGGTGATTCAATGTCTGCTTACACTTGCTCAAACAAAACGTGCATTTAACACCTACACCAGGTCAATAAAGAAGTGTCACCCTCGGGATGTAATGGGGGCGTAGTCGTGGGCAGAGGGAGTAAAGGTAACAGCAGACAAAGCAGGGGTTAGTTGTACGGTCATACAAAGCGCATTCGTGTATATGATTCGATAAGATCTGTGATGTAAATGTGGGACCCCTTAGGGGCTACTATGAAATATACAAGTATTTATGAATTTTTAATGAATTGCCGCGTCACACGTGAACTTTAAGCAGGTCGAGAACGGCGGGGGCAGCTCTTAAAACTGCTATACAAATTAACATATTACAAAAAGAAAAAAACGAGTTGATATAAATCTATTTAAATAGCAGCGAATGGTGTAAGGGTGTAATGCCTCCCTTAGGCCTTAAAACACACATACGTGTCCCTGAGACATGAAACTATTTTTTGCACATGAAAACAATTGAATTTCACGGCATTTAATGCTGACGGCATGTTACATTTAAGTTGTTTAAATGCGGTTGAAGGAAAATGTTCATCTAAAAACAAATTTTTGTTCAACAATCGGATAATGTCACAGGATGTTAAGTTCTAACAAAGCCCCAGTCTGCAAGACATTAATTCTCTGATTTCTATTTCTTCAACAGCAAGTGGCCACGCCCACGGTGGTGAAGAAGATCATACGCCTAAAGGAAGAGAACAGCGGAATGTTTGCATGGGAAATACGCGAACAGTTACAGCAGCAACGCGTCTGTGATCCTAGCTCAGTACCGTCGATTAGCTCTATTAATCGTATATTGCGTAATAGCGGTCTCTGGACAGATGAGATGACATCGAGTCAACAAAATGCGGCGGCTGCAGCAGCCGCAGTAGCAGCTGCTCATCAAATTACTGAGAGTGGTGCTTCTAGTGCTTATGCCGCGACTTCCGTAATGTACGCAAGCGCCGGCAATGCGGCAGGCGTTGCTACCCGAGTTACGCCCGCCGCTGGCACACCTCCCACTTCAACAGTATCAAGCACGGCCTCACGCTATACCAAGCTGTCACCATCGCAGTCGCTGTCGCCGCTGCCGTCGCCGTCAATGCTGGGCGATGGGATACCCCACAAGCCCGCGCCCAAGCTGCCACCCAGTCACGGAAACAGCCACAGTCACAGTCACACTCATGGGCTGGCAAGTGCCGTTTCCAGCCAGTTGGGCGGCTTGGATCTCAGCTACTCTGCACTGCACAAGCACTGGTTGTGGAATCCCTCGTTTCTCTATTACACCCAGGCACACATGCAGGCAGCCCAGGTTGCAGCAACGGGCTCTCAGATTTTACCTTATGGTGGCGCCTATATTCCACACAGTACGACTAGAATGGCGGCTGTTGCCGCTGCTACGGCAGGCAGTTGCGCAGCTCAAGGTGGTTTCACAAAATCAGAAAGCTCAATTGATCTAACCAAACACTGCGCCATGGGCGATCCGCTGAGTGACTGCGATTCAGGGAAGTCCTCGCCTGTGGCGTTACCGTTGAGTTCGGCTAGTGCCAGTGCGACAGAAACGTTGAGCAACAGCAACAACAGTCTAAAGCGTAATCCGTACTCTATTGAGGAGCTGTTAAAAAAACCGGAGAAGCGTTTGCGACTCAGCACCGAATCACAGGCGAGCTTAGAGGGATATGCGGCTAACCGCGATAATCTGGATTGCATAAGTTCCAGCTCTAGTTCCTGTGAGAGCAGCAGCAGTCATTCCGGCTCTGAGGATACGACCACTCTGACTAGGTCACGGCTGGAATCAGCTGATATCGATGAAGATTGCAGCGTTGAGGTAGTCAACTAAGACAAGTTTATGGCATTCACTTTAGTTGAGTAAGAGTCCCAGTTTTAAACAAATAATGTGCTTAATCCCTAACGTGATAACTAATTAATCGAAATAAAATATAAGCAAACTATGTGCATGTAATTATTCCAAAAAATTCGTTTTAAACTTATTCGCGCTTTTCCGGGCGAGACAATTAATGTTTACGAGCGAGCTACCCATAGCTTGTATACCTAAATGTACTATTGTCATATATATATGTACGTGTGAAAATCAAATATTTGATTTTAATAAGTTGTGTGTCATGAAAAATATGTACTTCAATATATAATCTAACTATTTGGAAGAAACAAGTTTCCATACATAACAATTACAAAAATAAAAAGTCCCTTTTTTGATAGGCATTAAAATCTAGATAAGCTTCGAGTAGAAGTGTTTTCAACAATAAATTGATACACCTGTAAATATATTCATGAGTAATAATGCGTTTTAATTAAGCTTGAAAAACTACGCCCATTAGTAAATGATAAGGGGGGGCTTAAGATAGTTGCGCAGTTTGAGGATGTGACCAGTTGTATACACTCTTGATCAGTTGTCTTTATGAACAGTTTTAGTAGTAATATGCATGTCATATGTGTGCTTATGTACATAATCATATAACAATATATGTATGATACGGCTCATTGGATATGTATTGCCTAGTCGAGAATTCTTAGCTAAGTGGATCAATTTAACTTGCTTAAATTAATATTTGTAGAATTTAAAAATATGGTGTATATGAATATTTATGCTGGCTTTGAATGGGCTACCTGGTGGTCTCGGACTGCCCGTTGACAGTGTCAGCCAGTCGATCTTTAATTAACTTGCGTGCCAATGAAGTGTCAACAAGCTGCCAACAGCAACTACAACAATTCATTGCAAGGTACAAAATTACAAGATGTCTGACACGACCATAACTATCGATCGCCCGCGGTGGCAGCTGTGCGCTCCTTCGTACGTCTCCAACCCAGCGTCAACTGGATATGTTACACCACACTGTGGTCCGCAGCCCATTCTTTTGACCAATATAATTTTCAACTACTTGTATTAAATATAACTTTAAAAAATAACACAAAAAATAATAATAATTAAGTGCCATATCTAATATGTGAAATATTGATAATCTTTTTCAGAGGGGAATAATTTGCTCAATCTGTTAAACAAATTAGGTAACTGTGCTTAATATAATATTTTCGAAAAAAATAGCTTTATCCATTTATCATTGGCTTTATTCGTAGTTATATATTTGAAAATCAATATATTGAGAACAATGGATAGAATTTAAATTAAAATTTTTTGAGTGGGAGAAACCTCATTTTTGTTAATGGAAAACTATACTGATCCACTGTACGAAGCTGAATAGCTTGGTGAGGCGACAATGACATTAAAATTGTCACGACTTAGTGTGGTGGTGTGCTGTGGCTGCATTGTGAGTAGAATTCATAAGCAGAGAGAACCGATCACGGACCGACGCTGAGGACCCAGGACTACCCAAGCCGAAGGTGTGAAGTACTTTCATTATTTGAAACAAGAACAGGTGGAATCGTCAGTAAACTTTCTCAGGCTTTAATTCCAAAAGCGATATCAAAACTTTTTATTCCGTTAACGATATATTCAAAGCTATAATCTACACATTTAATACACAACCTGGAAATAGCTTACACTTTTGTAATCAATAAACCTTTTTGTGGGTAAACTTTTATTTGTTTCAAAGTCCTTATAAATACATACTTTTAAGTTTTTTTAAAATGGCTATATACATATAAGTAAGACCAGAAATCCCTTACTTATGAAGATCAAGGGAAGGACGAAACTGTAAAATGCCTCTATATGCCAACTTGATGATAAAACATTAGGCCTTTAGGAAAAGTACAAACCTACTAAAATTGCGTTAAATATGCGAGAAACGTATGTTTCGCAGCAAGAATCTGGAAAAAAGAGAGACATTTACTGGCAAAGCTGAAAATTAGTAAAAAAGCTGCCATAATTGTATCACGTGCAGAGCTTGAAGCAGGAGGGGCATTGCACTTCATAAACAATGCTAAAAGGCGTTGAGGATGCACACAAGAAAACTGGTGGTCAGGAATGCAGCACAGTGTGAAGGCCTCTCTAAGCAACCAGCACCCCAGCCAGCAGACGAAGGCGCAGCAGGAGCAAGCTTCTGCTCCGAGCCTGATCGTCCAACGTTGGAATGATCAGGCATGACTATGACTGACAGGTTGGATGCTTGGCCTTACAAAAAGTTTCTTCTTTACACGAGCACAGCGTTCGACTGTCTACGTTGAACGCACATATCGATCTTTGGTCGGTGATTGCCTCGATCATAAGCTGGGGGCGACACTTTTGGGCCAGGCCACATCGGGGCAACAGAATATTTTTATACGGTCGCGTTTGAAATATAAATGAGGTAGGCAGGCATCAGCAGCAGGAATATCAGGACCGTACCGATCTTCAGTTCAATCTCTCGATTTCCGATCCGATGCTTTTTTTGCAACGCCTCCCCGAGCTCAACGCGACAAAAACCGCGCGCCGTTCACTTTGTTGAGCATTTGGATTTCGCGCTCGTTTTGTTTTTTTGTACCGCTCAGCTGCAAAAACATATACACATGTATGTGCAAAAGCTGCTCGGAGCTGTGTTAGCTAAAAGAACTGAATCTGCTCAAGGAGCTCACCTTAGTATATACTGGCCTATAGCAACGTTCCGTCGCGCTGTTAGCGTTTGATTTGTATTTTGGTTTTTGCGGCTACTACAAGTTTTCGGCATAAATCAAAATCTTGTCGGAGTATCGGACAAGATGAGCAGGAGCCGTCGACATATCTTGCAGTGGATGAAAAACAATCGATGCGACAGATATGTATTTTATTGCGGTAATGGTGTTATGTTTTACGCGATTAGCAGATCCAAATGCTTGACAATCCTTTGAAATGTTTGATTTTAAAGCAAAGAATTGGGCTACTCACGTATGTATTTACACTTATAAATGATATTTAATTAAAAGTAAATGGTGCATTTGATAGACATTTTTATACCCTGAACCCATTAAAAATGGATAAAAAGGGTATCATGCATCTCCGACCCCATAAATTATAGGTATTCTTGGTCATTATCATGCCAGGTCGATCTAGCAATGTCCGTCTGTCTGTCAGTCCGTCTGTCCATTTGTCCGTTTGTATGAAACCCAAAGCACTCTTACTTTTTTTTGACTATAGCACTCGTAGTTGTTTTCTATTGATTTGTAGAACTAATATGATTACAGCCGCAGCTGTAGAATAATTTCAACAGTCAATTTGTAATGTAAAAAGTGTTTTTTTAAAGTTATCTTATCTAGATGGAACAACCATCTGCCAACTAGCAACAAAAATCGCTAAAAACAATAATATATATTTTTATATAAGATCACAAAAATTAAAAATATGTGAAAATGGGAAAAAGGGTATCACGAAGATGACCCCAGAAAGTTTATTCATTCTATCACTTTTTTTGAGCATAACTTAAAAATTATAAAAGCTAGATGCACCAATTTTGGAGAGCTATTTTAAGATGTAAGACCTTCCGATTAAGCATACTCAAACATTTAAATGCTATCTTTATACCTTAAAAATTTTCTCGGACAATAAACCAAGAAGTTCTTAAAGATTCAATGTTACATGGTATGGGCCAATGTTAGAAGTATTGCATCAAGCGTGTGTGTGTGTGTGTGTGTGTTTTTCTTTTTGTTTATATTTATTCATGGAAGCGCTGGGTTCAGGGTATCTCCTAGTCGGGCAATCTCGGGCACTCTTACCTGTTTAGTAATATATCCTCAAAATTGTTTGACTGAAGCTTTTAAAATGTGGAAAATATGTAAGCATATCGTATTGAGCTTCGAGGTATAGCGAGGTTTTTATCGATTTCGTCATGGCAAATATGTCGTTTCCTTTGTCTGAAGTAGACAACTACGAGTATATATAAAAGTTGCAAGGCTTTAGCTTCAATAGCATCGATATTTGTGGCTTTCATACGAACAGGCGAACAGGCGAGCGGACAGCATGACCGACATTATACAAATCAAATATATTATTGTACGTTCGTTATCTAAGTATACAAATTAATGATACAATGTACAAAAGATAACATTTTTAAACAAAAATTATAATATTTTTATATAATTATGTCAAGTTGGCTTCCGCTTTCTAAACTCTAGCCCAAAGAAACATTTACTGACTTGACATTTTTAGATTTCCAACCTTTAACATTTTGGTCCTCTCGCTCTAACTCTCTCTCTCGCTCAGTGTGGTTGTTTGTATGCATTTGTCTGCTTGGGAATTTAAGTCGACGCTGCCCCTGTTAAATAAAGCAATTTTTTATGGGTAATTTCCTAAAGGTTTACTGAAATGCACCCGACCGAACCTGAACTCGAGATCTTGAAACCTTTGCAATGAGCCTGACTTGTCAACACATTTCGAGATTGATTTCTCTGTTTCTTGTGGCTAACTCCAACCGCTGTGCGCGCAATTAAACCGTAAAAAGCGGCAAACACAACAAGAACCACAATGGGAAAGGGTTAATTGGCAGCCACCGGCAACAGAAGCAGTTATGTTCTCATTTAAAACGCTCGACAACAGGTTAAAATCAAATGTCAGGCAATAAAAATTAAAATGTTTTCCTGCTTTCCTCATTCCTCTGCTCCGCTTGGCATCATCATTAAAATTGTCAATGTGCGGATCGATGATTGAAGGAAACAGTAGCGCTCCCAAAATATCGCCCGAATGTGTCCAAAAACTGTGATATTTACATAATTAGCTTTTATTGTTATCTGATGGCTCCCATAAGGGCAAGCCAAGACCTACGAAAACTTTATAAACAGAAATAAAGTCACCTCTAGTGTGTGAACTCTGAATTTGCCAGCAAAAATCGGCAATGAATTAACTTAAAATTGATGGTGCATTTGACTCCAATTAAATGACCTAGCCAGACCCTTGCTTTAAATTCGGGATATCTACCTCTCTGTGGCATAACCAAAAGCAGTAGGCGACTGTGTGGTAATAAAAATAGAATTAACAACTTTACGGCGACCAACGCCACACGGCACAGATTACTGCGTTTTACCTCGGACATGGACATTAATATCTCTGACTAAAATAAGTCACCCGTTGAGTCGACGAGTCACCGAATACCAATGGCATTCTTATGAGCATGATGAATGTACTTGTGCCTATGCAAGACACAACAGACGTATTCGGAATTTGGGGTATATATTATAAAATCAATCTCCTGGCAAAAAGTGAGTCTATGTAAAGAAAAAAAAGAACCGAGCACATAGGACAACAACTAAAGGTATAATTTGTTTGGGGGCTACCCAAATTGATTGATTTTAGTATGATTGCAGCTGCAGTGCGTCGTTCTAATTGGCACATGGGGCACGATACAAAGAGAGAGAGAGAGAGAGTGAGAGAAAGACAGAGAGAAAGAGAGAGATAGGAAAAGAACAAAACGAAAAATTGGACGGATATAAAAACACTGTAACTAAGTTAGAGACAGCGGAGCACTTGTGAACGACTCGTCAAATCAAACGAATAATGCATAGTTCCGCATCCAAGCGAGGGCAACTGATTCACCTGCTCCTTGACGCGCGCACATTAGCAGCGCATCGAAACTGCAGCCCGCATTATCCTTGGCTCTCGGCAAGTGCCCAAGTGGCCATCATTAGCTTGTTCGCCTTTTCAGCAATTACGCCACTTCAATTGCCTTTGACATGACTACACAGGATCTGCAACGTCGCCTGCTGCACCTTTTAAATCGCACTCTGTTAATTTTCTTTTCCTTTTTTACGAGTCCTGCGCCAATACTGGTGTACACTCGTGCCTCCTTCGCCTGGCAATGGTAATGGAATTATAATTATAGACTCTGCTCCATCTTTCCCTGTTCTGTGCTGGCTAATGTTGTCAGCGAGTCTCGTGGCCAGTTTGCGGTTGCAGGTTGTGATGTTGCCACATTAAATTGTCAAATGGTCTGCGCCTTTCTTATCATGATGTTTGGCGAAGGGAAGCACGTGCTCATCATTTTTTCAATACCCTGTTCCCTGAATACTACAAAAAGTGTATTATAATAAATGTGTGCAAGTGTATATAATAACAAGCAGAAGGGCGCTATATGAGACGCTATATATTCACACAATATTTTATATGACGACTTTATTTGCGTATGCATGCGTATAGATTTATATGTGTATGTTACAACAGCAAGATATGTGTGCAGGGTATGTCCCAGTCGGTCACTACTAAATGGAGCATTCTTACTAGCCTGCAGTTTAATTACCAATCAAATGAGTCTTTAAGGCAATGTCGCGATGACAAGAGCTTTAAATAAGGGTATTTTAAGCCAACTCTGTCGCCGTATATATGTACATATAGACATATATAAATATATTTAAGAATGAGAATGCATGTAAATATTTTCAGTTGACATATTAATGTAGATACATACATATGTACTTATATTGACATTTGAAAGGAAAACGGTACATATGTCATCATATCTTTATAGAGTGTACGCTTATCTAAAAACCCATGTATGTACCTAAAGGAAATGCTCACTATTAAAATCCGACTTATGAAAATTAATATAACAGATAGAACACATAAGAGTGCTCTTGTCGAGAGTGCCCGTCTAAGAGATGCCCTGAACCCAGGCCTTATATGCATTCATTAATATTTATCTGCATTCATACATTCAAGAACACGCTGCAAACTGCGCGCTTGACTCAATTGCTGTGCTTCCTCTTTTCCATTTGCCCCATACCACGTTACTTTGAATCTTAAATAATTTCTTTGCTTATTGTCCGCTTGTAATTAAATTTGTAAAACATATTGATTTATAGCATTTAAAGCTATGATCCGGACTAGATATAGATAAAATGAAATAAAACTGTACTGACCCGGCAGTACGAGAACCGCTATTCCAGACGGTCAGACGGCCGCACAGACGAACATGGCTAGATGGACTCGCATGTTGATAGAGATCAAGAATATATGGAGATGCTTTCTCATGCCTGTTACATACTTTTGCACATATTCATAACACCCACTCATCCTCGAGATTCAAAAGTGCAAAGATATTCATTCTTGGTTGCTAATAACAAACGAGTTAATCAATACATACATCATTGGCTTCCATAAATTTTGCCGTGAGATGGCGCTTTGCAGCGTGCGACCACTAAGCAGATAAAACTTAAATGTCTCTCACCACTGAAAAAGTGGCTGAAACGCTCTCATTTTACTGTACCTTGTCAGCACACGCTAAGCGCTGAAAGCAGAGCAGCGCCAATTTTTTGTATGCTTAGTGGTGACACACTGTCGCAGCCAGTGCAATTACTATTCGGAATATAGCTGTTAGCTCAGAATGTCAGCAGAAGCTGACTGATGTAAAATTACTTAGTCAATGCAATGACCATAAGACTGTGTATTTGCGCCACAGTGTTGCTTAAAATGTAATATTAATTAAGAAGATTTAGCTTGGGCATCGACCACGTGTTTGATGAATTTTGTTTTTTTACCATGTCGATAGTTTTGGACCCAGTATCGATAAGAATGTTAACCATTTTGGTGTTACATTTGTATTTTATATTATTTATTTAGCCTATTCAACAACCATTTTATTGAATTTCTTTACAGCCGTTGCGTCGCGTGAGGTTCATATACTAGTAACTTGCAAAAACTTGCGGGACAATTAACTGTAAGGATTTGAGACGATCATTTATAGATGATTCCAATAAAATCCAATTCGGCTCTTTATAATTTTTTTTGTTGTCAAGTCAATAAATAATATTTAAGCTGGCTTATATAAACGTTTCAAAAGTGAAACGTGTAGATGGTAAAATGAATTTATACAGTCCAGAAAATAATGTTTATTTACTAAAATATTAATATTAAATTTAAATAAATTATCTTTTTCAGATTAGGTTTTGTTTCACGCCTTTGCTGGCAAAACCATAAAATATCAATTGACCTTGAAATGACCAATTCGCAAAATTACACATTTGAATGCCATAGTTATGATCAATAAGCAAATAAGTTAATTAAGACTCATTTAAACATACTAGGGCGGTAATGGCGGTTTGTTTAGGATATCTAATCGGTCGGTCACTCTCGACTATACCACTCTTAATTGCCATTATTAATGCTTTCAGTCATAAAAATACTCAAATTAGCATTCATAATTTTAAATGTTGTACGCGACCACGTTATTTATATTTTCTATGACACCTAAAAAAAACAGCTCACAAAAACAAACTGCACTGTACTACGAATTTTCGATATCATAATAATCGGAAAACGTACGTACAATAATTTAACTCAAACTTGGTTCAGAATCAATGATAATTGAACCTATATATGTATTTAAAATTAAGCAATTAGGAAGTGAATTTCGAAGCGACTTGATATACAGGCAGAAAATCCAAGGATGTCAAGCTGTACAGAAAAGTTCGCCTGCACCTAGATATGTGTGAATGATCCTGGCAGAGTATTTGTCCCGCAGAATCTATTAAACATTCAAAATAATTTTCAATTCAGCTAAAACTCCGGACAGCTTAAAAAATAGCATATTTTCCCATTGCATATATATCCTTTCTAAAGTTGTGAAGTTGTTTTCATCAAATATCCAAATGCGCTTAGCAAATTGTTTTTTTCACTGAGAACAAATTTGGTTTTTAAAAGGGGTTTTCAACAGTCGATTGATTTTTTGTTTTGCCTTCAACCGCTACAGCTTATTAAAAAAAACAACAATTTAGAGTGTTCTAGTCGAGAGTGGGCTCCTCGGACAATTCACCGACTGGAAAGTATTGATATTTGATAAGATCTTTGCCATGTGCCGAAATTGTATCTACCGTGGGAGTAAGTTTTTTCACTGGATATCTATGGACCAAAAGGTTTGCAGTTATTGACGCACACTCGACGAAATTGGGACCACTAATGTTTTCCTTGCAGTTTATAATATTGATAACTGACTCCAATATTTTGATAACTGACTCCAGTGATTCGAGCTGCTGACTCATGATTCTCAAAGAAGAAAGATTCAGAATCCATCCTCTAAAATATTCTTTCTGAATAATATTATAATATAGCTGAGCACTCGTCGAATCCTTTTATAGGTAGAAGACACGGCATTTTTGGCATCAAGCAGCAGTGCAACGACCGCCTCCTCCGCATGGATTGAACATCACACTCAATGTCGAGAATACTCAACACGCCACGTTCGCGCTGCGGCCTTGTTTCTCCCGCCGGCTGCATATTGAGGGCAAGAGGATCAGGCACACCCACAATGTCACATACTTTGGAGTGACCCTAGACAGACGGCTCACCAATTACCATCGGCAACCAGTAAGAACTCTTTTATATTTATAGAAGATGTACAATGATTGTGCAAAGCACATGCATTAATATATCTATTAAATTTAGGCAAATGCGAGCGACTTGGAGGTATCTCAATAAGAACGAAAAATGCCAATATTTGTAAGTGTAAAATTGTCAAAAGTCTATTTATGCATCGATTGGGATTCCTGAATTTAGCTGAAAATGAGATTTTTGAAAAAGTTTGCAAGCATTGATAAAAACAAACTTGTGACAAAATATGAGTAAACTGAGGTTTTGTGTACTGTTGGCTGTCGCTGTAATTTATGTCAAACAAACTGTGAACAACTATGAAACTTTTCTGCAAAAACAAAGAGCAGCTCTTCAGACACATATAGCGAGAAAAAGATGCGGCCATGCGGAATGTTTATTTGCTGTGAAATTTGAAGCATGCAACGTCCATGAAGCATTTTTCGTCGGCATTGAAATTCATTTTTACAGTGGCTTCAACTTATTGTTATGTCCCGTAATAACTCTATTTGATAGCCAGGGGGAAAACATTTTATAAATATAAATGTAAATCGCTTTAAAAGTGAAACATGAGCAGGAAACATCAAAGAAAAAGTTGCTATTAATTATTAACCAGTTCTTTAAAATAAAACAGAAAATATTTTGTAGGCTGTCATGGCTGAAGATGTAGAAAATTGGAGAACATGAAGACGATCCTAAGCGAGCCATTGCTGCCAATTACATTGACAATTATTAAAGAAATAATGCAATTAAGCAACGCAACCAGAAAGTTGAGTAAAACTGAAATGGCGTTCACTGGCGCGGATGAATTGGCACTTGATTGATGAAACCAGGCAGCAATGAAGAGCCACTCAAAGAGGCGCAGCTGTAGTAGCTTTATAAAGGTTGTGGCTTTTTTGTTAATGAATAATATCCGAATGGGCGATGGGCCACATGTCTTTGTGTCTCAGTTCACCCTTTCAACCCCCATTAATGGTTAAAAGTCAAATTGTGTCGTTAATTAGTTAAATTGTCTTTCCTTTGGCCCTTGAGACTCGAGCGTCTTAAATTGTTGACAACTCCAGAGTAGATTTAAAAACCTTTTTGCGTTTTGTCGACACTCATTGAACATTGAATTTCGTACAAATACAATCGATTCAACTGATATAAAGAAAAAAGCATTGAATATTACGCATTTCTTACATATAGAATGATTCATGTCATTTATAAATTGTTCAGTAATTCAATTAAGAGCTAATGCGTCATCTTCCCTTAATTATAAAGAGGCCTAGCGATAAAAACAAATTTTCAAAATATGTGGCTTACATATGAATATGGCTGCTCTGCTGGCTGATGGGCAATATATATATATATATATATATATATTGAAAGAGATATATGCAAAATTTTAATAATATTATACAAAAATACAATATTAAAAATTTTCTAATAGCAAATATTCCAGATTATTCTAAATATGTCTGTCTGTCGTTTGTGTGTCCCTATGAAAGTGTTGATCTCAGAGGTTATGCAAGGCTATAGTATAACTAAATCAATCAACCTTTTACAATTTTGACTTTGAAAGGTGCTCAGACATCAGATGTTCAATTCGTTCGCATATTAATCTTTTGAGTTATGCTACTTCAATTTGCGCAACTTTACTGAAGGCCTTGATTTATTGTATGCGGGCAACAATTATACTTAGTTCTAGGGCAGTTTGTTCCCCATATATATACATATGCAATTGACGTCATGAAGGTCATCACACAAACATGTTTATATAGAGAGAGACACACACCCATTTGAACAATCGACTGGTCAATTGAAGAGGTTAAGTTTGTGTGTTTTGCCTGGGCTTAGTCATGTCTCGGGGTGTTAATGTTAATGCTCCAAATGCCACAGGCGGCAAATATCGACTCAATTGTGTGAGTATGAGTTGTATGAGGTTTTACTAGATATGGCTTTGACAATTATAATTTCAACAAATTAAAAGTTAATGAGTGCTGGTCATACGGTCATCAAAGCATAATTGCAATTGCTGACTTATAGGGGACGTCTACTACCATAGCGACCGGGCATCACTGCCTATATCAATTTAATTAACATCACAGCGTGCGAGTGTGTAGTGGCTGACATTATGCGGGCAGCTCCTTGCTGTTTTTCGGTAAATGTCTTAACACATTAAAAAAATTTAATAACAAATTAAAGGGTAATGAGGTTGATCCCTTATTAGAACAACAACAATATTTAATAAATTTAATTTAATTTAATTTGGCCAGAAGTTTGCAACGCATAGAAGGAAACATTTCCGACCATATAAAGTATATATATTCTTGATCAGGACGACAAAACGAGTCGATATACCATTGTCCGTCTGTCCTTCTGTTTCTACGCAAACTAGTCTCTCAATTTTGAAGCTATCTTGATTAATCTTGATACAGATGCTTAATTCTGCTGCAAGCAGATAATATTTATTTACTTATTTAATGTCGACTAGAAACAGTCAGACACAGAAAATTTAAATTTAAAATTACATGATATTTAAGTTTAATGGTTTAATATAAAAAAATGTTAACTTAAAATTATATAATAAAAATTAAAAGTAAATTGACAATTAAAAAGATAAAATCTGTGGGTATTTAAAAAGCAAATTGGTCCAACATTTATTGCAAGGATTGGGGAAAACCCAGAAAAACCCAATGAGACCAAAAATTAGTTAGTGTTAGGTATTAATTAGTGTTAGGTATTAATAGCGGGGAAAGGTGTTTTCATCTATGCTCGGTCAGAGATCCCGCGGAGATAGATGAGAACAGATGATTTAACTACAGGGAGAGAGAGTTCCGCCGAGAATACGTGGAATAATAAATTATACGATTTGCAAAGGACACGAATTGGATTGTGCAAAGCATAATCAGTCGTGCATGATGATAATACGAAAGGGACAAAGTTTCTAGTTGGTCTAATAGGAACAGAACAGTTAAGGCGACCTAAAAGAGAAGAGGAGTCAATATCGCCGTTAATTAACCTATGCAGGAAGACAACACCTAGGGCTGTTCTACGGTTAATTAGCGACGGAAGGCGACTTGAGTACGATGGCAAACGGAGATTGGGATCCCAGTTTAGTCCACGTAAGGCGAAGAGAAGAAATTGCTTCTGAACAGACTCAATACGATCTGGAGAGTTTTGATACTGGGGGCACCAAATGCATGAGCAGTATTCAAGGATAGGACGGACCAAGGAAACGTAGAGAAGTTTGGTGGTGAAAGGATCGTTAAATTCTTTCGACCAGCGTTTAATGAAGCCCAGTACACCTCTGGCTGCTTTAACGATAGAAGAAATATGGAGATTAAAGCTCAATTTTTTGTCAAAAATAACTCCAAGATCTTTAACTGTAAAAATACGTTGCAATGAAATATTGTCAATCGTATAAGTGGCTAAATGGGGTCTAGAACGACTGAAAGTCATAAACATACATTTTGAACAATTATTATGCAGTTGGTTGGCCGAACACCAAAGCTGCATAGCGTTCAAATCATCTCGTAGATGAGTATGACACAGGGGATCGGTATACGACAAAATAAGTTTCACATCATCTGCGTACATAAGAATGCGAGAACGTGACAAAATAGAGGGCAGGTCATTAATAAAAAGAGTAAAGAGTAAAGGTCCAAGATGACTTCCCTGAGATACCCCAGAAGTTGACCTAAGCAATACTCGTTGAGTCCGACCATTTAAATAGGAGGAAGTCCAAACCAGAAAAGATGGAGTGAATCCTAAGCAATCAAGCTTATACAGCAGCAGTTCGTGGTTGACAGAGTCAAATGCTTTACTGAAATCGGTGTAAATGACATCAGTTTGCATTTTCATAAGAAATGCATCATTTACAAGGGAGGTAAATTCAAGCAAATTGGTCGTAGTGGACCGACTCTTAACAAAACCATGTTGGGCAGGGGAGAAAATCGACTTACGGAGATGTTGCAAAGACGAAGTTAGAAGTTTTAGTTAGAAGTTAGGGATGGCTGATAGCTTTGCAATGCCTCTGTAACTAGAAATATCAGACTTCCCACCTTTTTTTGTGGAGAGGAATGATGAACGATTCCTTCCAAATAGATGGAAAGACTGCAGAGTCAAGGGATAGGTTAAAAAGTTTTAGCAATGGTTGATGTAGGGAATTACAGCACTCCTTGAGCACACAACTAGGTATGTTGTCTGGCCCAGGAGAGAAAGACGGTTTTAGTGAATTAGATGCAGAAAAAAGTGAGGCATCTGTTATAGCAGAATATGTTGATTGGAAAAAGTTGGCAAATAGATCAGAAGCAGTAGAGTCGTTGCTAGCTTTTTCTATCCCAAGAAAAAAGGAAGAAGGCAAATTTGAAGATTTGCACTTTGAATTAACAAAGTTGTAAAATTGCTTAATATCTTGAGTAAATTGTCGTAGGTAGTAAGGTAGTTCTCGTAGCACTGGGAGTTTAAAAGGACAAAGTTGGACTTGGCTACAGAATATTTGGACAAGTCAACACTAGAACCAGACTTCTTGAACTTTTTAAAACACTTAGATTTAATGTTTTTTAAGTAAGAGAGTCGTGGTGTAAACCATGGTGGTTTGCTTGAGGCACATGAAGGGATATATTTCGGAATGCAGATATCAAACTATGCATAAAGGGTTTCATAGAATATGTTAGCAGCAACATCTATGTCAACCGAATTGTTTAAAAAAGAGCAATCTGTTGCATAAATATGCTGGTTCAGAAGACTATATATAATTCCCTTTACGGAAACAATATTGTTTTTTAGTAGGGGATGCTGAAGGCAAAGAACATGTTCTAAAAAATGAAAGTGAAATTTCGATAGTGGGATGGTACGAATCTTCCGGCATTGTTAAAGGCGCTGATCTAGATATAGCAGCTGTAGAGCTATCGTTGATAAAAACCAGATCAAGCATTCTATTCAAGTGATTTAGAATTGAATTTATTTGAAACAACGAAGGATCGAACATGCAATCGAAAAAATCATGTTGAGCTGAGGGTATAAGGTGGTTTGTACTATTGAAAAGTGAACATGTAATGCTTGGCAGATTGAAAGCACCTAACACTACAAATAAGTAATTATCACGCACATGGGTTGAAATTTCCCTAATATAAGATATATGTTGCATATAGACTTAAATATCGGAAGAAGGGGGAATATAGGAGCATGAAATATATAAATCCCTTGATGGGAAAATAACCTTAACAGCAACAATTTCAACACTAACTGGCGCAGAGAAATTAAAAATATCCGACTGGAGTGTGGTTTTGATGGCGATTAGTACGCTACCACCTCGAGTCGGCCGATCGCGTTATAAATAATAAAGTTATTGGCCAAAATTTCGCAGTCAGACACTGTGGAGTTTAACCAAGTTTCTGAGACAGCGATAATGTCAGAATCAAAAGAAATACTGTTCATGAATAAATTTTTAAGTTTAGATATAAGGGCTCTAACATTCTGGTATTGAATGGTAGTTAAATGTGGATCTTGTTTTTTGAAACATTGCTGGATGAAGAGCTGCCAGCTGGAAGTGAAGCAGGCAAAGGATTGTTTCGAATTTTAGGTTTAAATTCATGAACAATCATTTGAGGTGGCCAAAATTTTGGATCACAAATTATCGGGAACACGTCATGAGAGACACTTACTTTGAAGGAAGCTATTTCCCGAGGAGTAACAAATTTAAATTTAATGATGGAAACACGAGCTGAAGATTTACTAGAAATAGAAGCCGCTAAGGACTCGCATGACACTAGCTGAAAGCCTGGAAACAAACACTTGCTCTCTGGGGACAACTACATTAAGGATTGGCTGAGTTGGACCTGAAATTGCAATATGATTAGTTCCCTCATTAGAAACAGGGCTTTGAGAAGTTCTGCGCTTGCGACGTGAAACCACTCGTGACGCAGTGGTTGTCATCGGAGCGGGCTCGATAGTTGGGGGTATGATCGCATCCCCTGGAGAAGGCAAGGAAGTAAATTGTAGAGACGGCGACGGTGACAGAGACAGAATGGTCGAAACGTCCAGATTTTGTGGAGTTGCCAGAAGTGTTGGAGATGTCTGAACGATAGAAGGGGGCACAGGTGAAGGCACACTTAAAAAAAGAGATTCTAACTGGCGTGTAGGTGGGGTCTCAAATTTGTATTGGCTCAGCAATTCCTCGCCTGAGGCAAAATCACTAGCGAGAAGCTTTGCCATCTTTTTCAATTTTAAAAATTTACTTCTAACGGAATTATACATTCGCGAAAAGTCTATTTTTGCATGTCGATGCAAACTGGGCACGACCATTTCAAGCCGCCGTTGCCTTTTTTAGCAATAGCGGTGATTTTATCACATTTGCGACCAGTAAGCCCTGCACATTTGGCATGCATAATGTTCTCGCACAACCAACAATAAATAAATTGCGGCTGAACAGAATCATCAGCCTGCTTAAAAGTGCAATTATTCTTGCAGCACGACATATTGACTACGGGGTCAAACAAATAGCACAAATTTAGAAAAAGAGAAAAAGTTACAAGAGCGGACAGCGGTGAAAAAAAAGGGCACGAAAATGTAACTAACGAAAAACACTCAAGTTTCACTCAAAAGCTAGAGTAATGCACAAACTGTGTTAGGACCGAAGAACAACAACAATAAGTTTAGTGAGAGCGATGCACAAAGAGATAATGCACAGCGAACACACGCACAAACTATTTTATGCAGACGGAAGCTTGGGAGCAAGGAGAGTAAAGTTAATAACACAAACAACAAAACGCAGCTTTGATGCCGTGTTATTAAATTGAATAATTGCTATTATTCGATGCACAGCTAATATACTTTGCACAGAAAACAAAGCGTTATCAATTTAGCGTAGAAATTGAATTATAAAGCTTTGATATTAAGAAACAAAATAAACAAGTAAGAGTCAGTCTCTGACTAACTGTCGAAGTGATAAGACACACATTTCTGATCAACGCATCACTCTTCTGAAATAAAATCACTACATTCTTCCTACTCTTATCTGCGTGCTATACAAAGGTTAAAACAAAATAGAGGAAAGCAAGCTAAAAACAAACTTGGCAACTAAGACCTTCCAATCCCCTACAATGGGGCAACCACCTGACCCCCCGGACCGATATAAAATGTATACCAACAAACACATCCACATCCCAGGACCCAAATATCTCATTGTGCAACGTACCAACAACGATGAAACCTTGGCTAATGTTTCACCTTTTCTAATAAAAAAAGTGATTGACCACTGGCAATGGCGCATTGCTGATAAAAACGAAAGACCAGAAGCAAGCAGAAGCAAGCTCCGAAACAATAGCGGTAAAAATCACCGAGCACAACTCACTCAACCAATGTAAGGGCATCATCTTCTCTAACGAACTCAGGAATATACCTGAAGAGGAAATACTCAAAGAACTGGAAGCACAAGGAGTATGCGAAATACGTAAAATACTTAAAAAAAGGGAAGATAATCTTATTGAAACAGGCCTGATAATCGTCACTTTTGCGACTCATACACTAGCCGAACACATTTACATCGGGTATGAACGAACAAAGATAAGACCTTACATACCTTTGCCTATGCGCTGCAACAATTGCCTTAAATACGGTCATACACAAAAGGTTTGCAACGGTAAAAAAACCTGCATAGTTTGTGGGCAAGATCAACACACTGAACCCAACGAGATGAAATCTTGTGTAAATGAAGTTGCTTGCGTTAACTGCACAGCAAAAAAATATATCGATATCAAACACTCCTCAATTGACAAAAAATGTCCAGTTTTTATCGAAAAACAAGAAATATTAGCCATACAAATCACACAAAAAACTGACCTCAAAACTGCATACTCAATATACAACAAAACACATAAGGATGGACCCAATACCTATGCATCAATTTCTGCACAACAACCAACTTTAAGCAAAGTTGCCCCAACAACACCTATCGATAGCTTTAAGCACGCTATACAACCAAACATACCAACAGGTACCAACAACAAAGAACTAACAACAAACAACAAAAGGGACCAGGTTTCCTACTCTGACCTCAACGAAATTGTCAACATCAATCAAGCAACTATCATAGATAATAAGCACAATTCTAAATTAGTTAATAACAGCATTTCTATACTACCCAAAAATATTTCAAAACGCAAATTAAACGAACTAAAAACAAACGCCAAGACTAAAACCTTAAAAAAAAGACTCAAACTCAAAACGCAAAACTCAAGCAAAAAGCTCAGAGTCTGACTTAGATCAGATAATGAGTGATAGTCAATAATAACAAAATCAATCGAGCTTTTGGTCTCGGCTTGGCTGACGGTGAGTGAGAAGCCTTCGGGCTCTTTTTGCCCGAAACCTCCTCTCTCCCTCTCCGTCAGTCGAGCCGAGACCATAGCCTAAACACAAACAAAGGTTCACTGTGAAAAATCTTACTTGCGTCTAACGCAATTTATATAAAAAAAAATAATAATATTTTCCCCCCATTTATCCAAAATGTCTCTATCAATCCTTCAATGGAATATAAAAGGATACTTGAACAATTACAGTGAACTTTTGATATTAATAAAGGAACATTCACCTAAAATTATAGCATTACAAGAAACCCACATAGCCTCCTATACGAAAATACCCAAACCTACAAATTATAATGTTATTATCAATACAGCATCAAATAGATTTGGTGGAGTTGCATTGCTAATGCATAAATCTATTCAATATACAGAAATAAACTTAAATAATGATTTTGAAGCATTGGCAATAGAAATTGAATCAAAGAAGAAGATAAAAATAATTTCTACATATATCTCACCCTCTAACCAATTCTCCTACAAAAACTTATTTAATACATTAAAATATCCAAAAACCTTACATAATTGTAACTGGAGATTTCAATAGTTGGCACCCGAAATGGGGTTCAACATCATGCAACAAAAGAGGGAAAATAATTGCTAAATTCTTAGACGATAGCAACTTTACAATAATAAATGATAGCTCCCCAACACATTTCAGTACACACAAGACATTTACTAACATAGACCTATCATTTTGCACATCCGAACTTGTACCAGAGACTAAATGGAAAACACTGAACGACCTGAGTGGCAGCGACCACTTTCCTATTTTGCTCACTATATTCCCTCAAAAAGGTATCCAAAATATTAGTAGACCACATTTTAAAATTAAACAAGCCAATTGGCCACATTTGGAAAAACTTACGGTAGAAATTAGCAACACTACTCCAACCACTAACAATATCAACAAGGAAAATGCTAATATCTGTAAAATCATTTTGCAAAGTGCTCACTACAATATCCCACAAACTTCCACAAAAACATTTAAACATAAAGTTCCCTGGTGGACCAAAACCCTTACCTCGCTTAGAAATAATAAAACAAACGCCTGGAGATCCCTGCAAAAAAACATCACACAAGAAAACATTATAAAATTCAAAAAAGCCAACGCCCAATTTAGAAGAGAGCTGAAACAAACTAAAAAGCAATCTACAATAGATTTTACAACTGAAATCCAACCCTCCACTCCTACTGCTAAAATATGGTCAAACATAAGAAGATTTTGTGGATTGTACCCATCAAAGACAATCCATTGCATCAACTTTCCCACAAACAATGCAAACACATTATGTAAGAAAACCATAGCAAATACTTTCGCAAAATACTGGTCAGAAACTTCACAACACGACAACTTTGCACCAGCCTTTGTAGCACATAAATATATGGAAAACCAACCTTCAACCCCACCCTGTTCAACTGCCCTACTGATAGAAAATAAAATAGCTTTTACAGAACTATTCTCTGCTCTACAATCACTCAAGGGTTCCACACCCGGACTGAACAGGATACCTTATCCTATGACAGAATACTAAAATTATACAATAACATTTTTGACACAACCATTCCACAATCGTACAAAACCAACCTAACTATCCCAATCCTTAAACCAAACACAAACAAACTGCAGGTTGCATCTTACCGCCCTATTGCACTTAAATGTTGCCTTTCCAAGGTGTTAGATAAAATTATTGCTAAGCGCCTTTGGTGGCTAGTTACACAACTTAACCTCTTAAATGAAAACCAAATAGGCTTTAAAAAAGGCAAATCTGTTACAGATGCTCTGATTTATGCAGACCATCTAGTAACAAAAGCAATAACACACAAAAGCCATCTTACTATCTTATCCCTCGATTTTTCGAAGGCTTTTGACAAAATAGGCATCCATACCATTATTGACCAACTTCATGAATGGGGCTTAGGCCCAAAAATTATAAATTACATCCGCAACTTTATGACCAATCGGAAAATATTAGTACGTGTTGGATCATACAGATCCGAAATATATCCATTAGCTAACGGTATTCCACAAGGTTCACCTCTTTTAGTGATACTTTTTCTTATCGCGTACAATAAATTGGCAAACATAATCTCCTTAAAAAAACACATTCACTTCTGCCCATATGCCGACGACTTCCAATTATTTATAAATTTCAAAAATACCAAAAGCACACAACTCTTAATTTAGACACACTATTTTCAAACATCAAAAGCTGGTGTTCATACTCAGGTGCAACACTATCACTACAAAAATGTAAGCAAATTCACATCTGTAAAAAACATGATTGCAAATGCACAACAACATGCAACGGGACCCAAGTCCCAGTTGTAAATTCTTTAAAAATACTCATTATTAACAACAAATACAATTGGTACACTCACATACACAACCTTAAGCAATCACTTTCAAAAAGACTCGACATTATTAAATGCCTAGCAAGTGCAAAACTAAACTGCAACACCCACACACTCTTGTCAGTAACAAAATCTATGTTTATATCTAAAATAGACTATGCCCTATTCATTTATGCTACGCACACAAAACAACTCTTAACATACTAAAATCTCAGCTCAATGCAGCAATCCGTATCTCTCTTGGAGCTTTTCGTACAACACCAATCAAAAACATGCTATGTGAAGCTAACATACCCGAAATAGAATTTAAAAGAGACTACCTCACATCCATGCTCTACAAAAATTTGATAAAATCACACAATACTCCGATTTCCAAAATCATTAAAAACACCAAACTCTTCAAAAATAAACATATCCACTCCACCATAGGGAAAACAATAACATTCTGTACCAATCACAAAATACCTTACACCCCTACCAAAACGTACAATATAAAACCAGTTTGGTCTTTTCCAAATAATATCGTCTTGACTGACCTCAGACACTACCGCAAACAAAACACAAACCCACTTATATATAAACAATGCTTTGCAAACATAAAAGCACAACACCAAAGCTCAATATTCTTATTTACTGACGGTTCCCAAATAAATAATATAACCAGTTATGCAATAGCTACCGAAAATTACATCCTAAAATATGGACTCCTCCCCTTCTTCTCTACAGTTATGTCAGCAGAAATAATTGCTATACTTAAAGCAATAGAACTTGTTAAAAACAAAAAAAAACAAAATATGTTATTTGCTCTGACTCACTATCGTCTTTAGACGCAATTACAAACCTAAATAATAACAATATATACCCTTCCATCATAAGATCTCTACGAACGCATCAATTCCCTAGAATAAAACTCCTATGGGTACCTGGCCATTCCCTCATCAAGGGTAATGAGGTTGCAGACCAAGCAGCAAAAGCTGCCACACACATGCCTCTTATTTTCACTCAAAACTTAAACGTTAAAGACATCAATAGATTTTTAAAAAAATATTTGTTATCCAAACAAAACCAAGCACTGCAATCTTGTACTCCCTGGTATAAAAAAATTAACACACAAAATACACACATTGCCGACTACCCCATCCCATACTTCTCAAAATATCATAACTAGATTAGACCAGATTAAAATAATTAGACTTCGTTTAGGACACACTAAAATAACACATCAGCATTACATTAATAACAAGTAAGAGTGCTCTAGTCGAGAGTGCCCGACTAGGATATACCCTGATCCAAGGTCTTACATTCATTGAAGTTATTTATCTGCATTCACACACATATACAAACAAAAGCTGCTGGCTACGCGCGTCATACATTTGCTTTGCTTCTTCTTCTTCCTTTGGCCCCAAGCTATGTTACATTGAATTGTTAATTACTTCTTTGTTTATTGTCCGATCGTAATGAAATTTGTAGGACACAAAGACGGCATGTAAATGTGAGACTATGTAAAATCCGAAGGTCATACCTCTTAAAATACGTATTTTTCGATTTCTTGGAGATCGGGGAGGGGTATCCAAAAAGTGAAATGCATTTAACCTCTGTATGCTATTGGAGAGTATATGTACCAAATTTGGTGACTCTACGTCTTATAACTTTTAAGCTATACCTTAAAAAGACTGTTTTGGAAACTTAATTTATCGATAACTTTTGAAAGGATAGAGATATTGAAAAAAAAATGATGAGTTTGTTTAGGACCGGCAGTACAGTAACTTAAACTTGAATATAAATTTTCTAGCTTTTATGACTTTCAAGTTATGCCCGAAAAACACTTGTCTGAAATCGATATTTATCGATAACTGAACGGGATGAGATATCGAAAAAAAATGATAAACTTGTATCGTCCCGCCACTACGAGAACTTATATTTTAAATATGAAGTCTCTAGCTTTTGTAGTCTCTGAGAAGCACGCGTTCATACAGACGGACAGACGGACATGGCTATATCCACTCGGCTATTGATACTGATCAAGAATATATATACTTTATGGGGTCGGAGATGCTTCCTTATGTCTGTTACATACTTTTGCACAAAACCATTATACCCTTTTTCCAATTTTTAATGGGTTCAGGGTATAAAAATGCGGAGCACAAAAAACACGTGAATCACACTCAAACTGAGAACTCTCTTTGATGTCTAATATATCGGAATCAGGATATAGCTTCCATAACAATCTGTTAAAAAATGTATAAATAACATTTTTCATTCTCAAGCTATCTTAACGAAACTCAGAAGTTGCAAGTTTTATTATACTTTATATATTTTGATTAAATCTTTCGTTTTCGTTTGAGCATAACTTGAAAGTTATATGAGCTAGACGCGTTAAATTTGGTATGTATGTTCTCGAGCAGCGTATCAATTCATAAAACTACAAAATTAAACGTATTTTTACACGTATGACTGATTTGGCATACTTACACATTTGCATGCCATCTTTATATCCTAAAAATTGCATTGAGCAAGTAACTTGCAGTGTGTGTTTGTATGTGTCTGTGTGCTTTTACGTATGAACGCAAATAAATAATTATAAATAAATGCAGGACCTGGGCACTCTTACTTGTTTTATGTGGAGCTTTTAAAATATATTTGAAGATAATCGGACGAAAATATAATTTTCGTCCATACAACCTTTAAATAATCATTTTTGGAGCTTTTGTTTCCTAAGAGGAAACTACTGTGAAAATTTCAGCTATCTAGCTCTTATGGCTAGGGTCCTGCTTTGATCATCAATCAAGAAAATAAAGATGTAATCGGTTAATTTATTAAATCCTGGCCCTTATCAAATCACTCTGATTGGCGAGTTTTGATCAACTCGTGAAAAGATGTTGAATGATTCTATACCCAAGCTCAGAAATAAAATTTTAAGAAGTAAACAGCCGTTGTATAAATATTCTATGTTATTTATCGGATCAGCTTTAAACTTATTTTTAGAGCTCTACAAAAAAAGACAAGTAAGAGTGCTCTAGTCGAGAGTGCCCGACTAGGATATACCCTGATCCAAGGTCTGACATTCATTCAAGTTATTTGTCTGTTTTCATACATGGAAACACACACACACATACAAACACAAGCTGCTGGCAATTGATTTGCTTCTTCTTCCATTGGCCTTAAACTATGTTACATTGAATCGTTAATTACTTCTTTGTTTATTGTCTAAGGTCATACTTCTCAAAATACGTATTTTTCGATTTCTGAGAGATCAGGAGGAGGTATCAAAAAATTTACCTTTGGATACAATAGGAAAATAAACATACTAAATTTAGTGCGTCTACCTCTTATAACCTTTAAGCTATACCTTAAAAACACTTGTCTGAAATCGAAATTTATCGATAATTTTTGAACAGGAGAAGATATCGAAAGTTGAACTTGAACCCGGCACTAGGAGAACCTATATTCCAAATATGAAGTCTCTAGCTTTTATAGTCTCTGAGAAACGCGCGTTCATACAGACGGACATCCAGACGGACATGGCTAGATCGACTCGACTATTGATGGTGATCAAAAATATATATACTTTATGGGGTCGGAGATGCTTCCATATGCCTGTTACATACTTTTGCACAAAACCATTATACCCTTTTTCCCATTTTTAATGGGTTCAGGGTATACAAATTAGTTAGCAATGTGATTTTTAAATTTTTGAAAATCCAAAATTTTTTAGTAAATTGTTGCAAACAAATTTTTATTTTTCCTTTTGATCGGTTTTCATGATATTCTTTTCTTTGTGAAAATCGGGGTGGTCAATTTTCAATAATTGCCCGATTCGCAGCTAACTCATTATCAAAGCTACCCATACAAAAGAATAGAATACATGGCATTCAAATTTTAAAAAATATACTCAAACTGTGTGTACCTTACTATTCAAGCAAATTTAAATTAAAAAATTTGAAAAATACTTCGTAAATTTGTGTACATATACTTGATTTCTTATCCTTTTGGTCTGTTCCTATTGCGTTTTCGCGTGTTTGTGTGCGCTTCCAGCCTCGGCCCTGCCGTTGGCTGGCCAGTTATTCTTCGATTTTTGACAATATTAATACAAAATGGTGTTTACTAGCTTTTAGAAGCTAAAACAATTCGTCAGGTTCCCAATAATGTCATTGATGAAGATGCGGCTGCTGATCACGTTTCTGCACCAGTGCTGCAGTCAACCAATTTTGATAAGCAACGACTAGAAGCCGGCGAGGCAGAGTATTAAGTCGTTGTGCGTAAGCGCAAGCTGATGACCACCTTGCCACCCAGTCATTCTAAAAACAGAAAGCAAGATGAATTGCCGCAAAAGGACTGCCTTGAGAAGAACCAATTTTTCGAGCTGCGAGAAGCTGGCAATATGGAGATGAACCTGGACGTGGACGAGTCCAGCTTAGATAACAGTGGTTCTCGGGGTGCTATCCCTGTACCTATAAGATATTCTGCTGCTGCAGGTTCTACTGCTTCCCCAGTGGCAAAAAAAGCTGCGAAGCCACCACCGTTCGTGGTAAGTCATGTGACCAATCTGAGTCCAATGACTGATACTCTCAGTAAAGTGATCGACGAAGAATCGTTTGAAATGAAGGAAACGTGGTACGAGTATATGTCCGTGATGCTGCCGCATACAGGGCAATTCAAGAAAAACTGGACCGGCAGAATACCGAGTACTACAGCTATCAACTAAAGGAAGATAAGCCTTATAAAGTGGTTATAAAAAATTTTCATCACTCGACTCTTACTCCGGCCATAGTGTCTGAGATGGAAAAATTTGGACACAAAGTGCTCAATGTGCACAATCCAAAAAACAAGGCCACCGGAGAAAAGATAAGAAAGTGCACGAGATTAAGAAGCTATGTAGGATGCGAATAACAGTGGAGCCTACTCGTTAGACCAGAAAATTAGTGCAGTGCCATCGCTGCCAGAACTATGGGCACACTAGAACATACTGTCACAAGGCACATATATGCGTCCGTTGTGGTGACTACCACAAGTCTGCTGAATGCACTCGTGCGTTTTTAGTTCCAGCAACTTGTGCGCTATGTGGTTATGAGCATCCGGTTAACTATAAAGGGTGCTCAGTTTACCAAAAGCTGACTAAAACGGATAAGGTTAGCAAGCATAATACCTCTACTAATGAACAACATACGCGGTCAACTCCGCAAGCTCGCTCATCTCAGCAACCACATCCTACTCAGTGGGACTTTGGTACATGTCAAAATTCTTTACGGCGCAAAGTTGGCGTTTCCTATGCTGAAGTGGCCGGTGGTCAACGTCAACATCAGCCATCGCAGAACCGTCTGCGTCAACAACAATATCAGCAGCACCAAGCGGAACAGCAGGCGCAACAGCAGCTACAACAGATTCCGCAACAACAATCCTCTCAGTTAACTGATATTTGCGCATAAATTTACTCTTGCAGATGCAGCAGCCGGTTCTTCTCTCTATCAACGCGGCTCTATCAAAATGAATGCCCTAAAAATTTTGATATGGAATGCCAATGGCATTGCGAATAAGAGGAACGAGCTCGAGCTTTTTGTTTCTCATAACGAAATTGATGTTGTTCTTCTGAACTAGATGAAGATGGACCGAGGAGTAGCCCCCAGGATGTACGGGTTTAGCTCATATGACCAGACCAGACCAGACCCAAACCAGAGGTCGCAAGGGAGGAGTCGCTGTATTGGTCAGGACACATCTCACGCATTTCCCACAAGGCGAACTTGCCACCCCACAGCATCAACTCTCTGTGGTAAGAGTATGCACTGCCCTGGGGGACATAGACTTTGGGCTGACTACATGGCGAACCGTAGGGGATTAGAGCTGGCCAATTATATCTCCTCAGCCAACACTGAGATTTTGGCCACTGGCTCTGCAGTCGTCACCCGATCAGAATGGGCGGCAGAGCGTCGTGCTTAGACTTCGCGCAGTATGGTGGTATTCCCGACCATTTGCTGAGCATTCGCGAATCATGGGACTTACATTCGGACCATCTTTCACTAATAGTGGAAATTAATACAGCACCTACTCAGCTGCTAAGAGAGTGTAAGCTCGTATCGAGACACACGGGCATCGACACGTTCCAGCACAGCCTTGAGAACGAGTTTCACCTCAACATGGAGCTGACATCTGAGACTGATATCGACGACGCTGTAGATATTTTTACTCGCAAGGTTCACAATGCAGCAGCAGTAGCCCATTCTGCTGAGCCCACTCATTTTCTTCATCGCAGCCCACTGATCATGGATCAGGCCACCAGCGAGTTGCTTCGGACTAAGCGTCGCACAGTGGCGCCCGTAGAACAAGTGAGGTTGCAAAAATCAAAAGTTTCATGTGCCCCTTAAAAAATTTAAAATTGTGTTGCATGCATTTCTGATCAATTTATGACATATAACCGTGAAAACCCATTCTTATTGTAATTGTTTCGTTCGTTATTGTTAAGATACATGATTTTTGGTAAAATCTGATGTTTCCTTACACTGAAAAAATCAACGACCGTCATCCGTACATTATTGCCGACCAATAATGTTTCAGTTTGCAAGGGAATCGCCAGAACTCATAAGGAACACTGTAAAGGACATTGAAGAACAAATAAACAATATTAAGCCATCGAAGCTGGAAATCAGAGAAGGAAAATACATTGACTGTAGTAACGAGTTCCACCTGACCATGGTTGACGGAAAAGTCGTTAACGAACTGACAAGCACAACGTCAACTTTGTCATGCCCAATTTGCAAAAAGACGCAAAAGAACTTCGACAATTTAAACGATTCTACAACTGAAGAGAATTATGAATTTGGGATCTCACCATTGCACGCAAGAATAAGAAGTATGGAGTTCTTGTTAAAATTAGCGTATACGCTTCCACAAGAGGAGGAACACTTTGATGAAAACATATCAAACAAAGATAAGGAAAAGATCAGAAAGAAGCGAATACAAGATGCGTTTTTCAAACAAGTTGGACTTAAAGTAGACTGCCCCAAGTACGGATACGGAAACTCAAACGATGAAATCACTTCAAGGAGATTTTTTGAAAATGATGAGGCTCTACCTCAAATCACTGGGATAAACAATCAAATTGTTAAGAGATTGAGAACGATTTTAAATGTTTTAAACTGCAAGGAAAAAGTTAAAATATGGAGAATATTTATATGAATATATAAAAACTGCATCACTTTTAGCAGAATTATATCCAAAGAAAAAGTTGACCCCGACAGTCCATAAAATATTGGCGCATGGCAGAGATATAATTAAATATCAGACTTTGCTAATTGGAGAGCTTTCTGAAGAAGAAGTTCCTAAATAAATTTTATAAAAAATACAGATTGCTAAACACTTTCAAAGCAACAAGGGTGAGCCAGAATGAGGACCTTTTCAACATCTAAGCAGCATCTTCCGATCCACTTATTTCATCACTGCGGCATGTAAAGTCACGAAAAGAGTTAGAAAATATTTATAGTTCAGAAATGATTAATCTCTTAGATGTACCTTCTGTAATAGATTGCGAGCAATATTTTACAAAAAATTAAAGTTAACATTTAAAATTTTTTTTTTGTTGTTAATATTGGAATATTAGTTGTAAATCATAAAAACAAAACATAATAAATCAATAAATTAAAAAAAATATATTTTTTACTTCCCATAAAATTGATTTTTCCACAAATTTCAACCTTGCTTACCTATAAATAGGAACCTAAACGCTCATTTTTTAGGTTGATCAATTTTCAATTATATGCTTTTTAAATTATCTCATTTGGTTCAAAAGTTTGCAACGAAAAAACTCAAATGGCGCCACTGTGCGTCGTGTCTCTGCCAAGGGTAATGACTAATTGTAGTCGGGCGAAAAGAAGAAAAACAGCTTATGCCAAAGGATTCATGGCCTGTTTTAATTTGAATTCCCGCGGTAGACGGGCAATCGCGGGATATAATTCTAAAATTAAGTCTTTATCAGGATTAAATGACAATGACTCAGCATAAAAAAACAAAATAAGCCGAACATACTTGATTTAAGTACGGAATTCTTATAACAATCCCGTCTAAAAATATAATAGCTAAGAGAGAAATGAAATTGGCTCTCTTTTGTCCGCGCTCTCTCAATTTGTTTCGCATTCTTTTGCTGTATAGGACATTTGTTTTGGTGTAGCTCAGTGGGTAAGGTGTGTGCCTTGCGAACGAGAGTTGTGCGGGCTCAACTCCTGGTCAAGACTTAAGTTATTTTAAGTTTTATTTATTATACCCTGATCCCATTAAAAATGGGAAAAAGGGGTATTATGGTTTTGTGCAAAAGTATGTAACAGGCATAAGGAAACATCTCCGACCCCATAAAGTATATATATTCTTGATCACTATCAATAGCCGAGTCGATTTAGCCCTGTCCGTCTGTCCGTCCGTCTGTCCGTCTGTCCGTCTGTATGAACGCACGTTTCTCAGAGACTACAAAAGCTAGAGACTTCATATTTGAAATATAAGTTCTCGTGGTGCCGGGACAAGACCAGTTTATCATTTTTTTTCGATATCTCATCCCGTTCAAAAGTTATCGATAAATATCGATTTCAGACAAGTGTTTTTCGGGCATAACTTGAAAGTTATAAGTGCTAGAAACTTTATATTCAGGTTTAAGTTACTGTACTGCCGGCTCTAAACAAACTTATCATTTTTTTTTCAATATCTCAATCCTTTCAAAAGTTATCGATAAATTAAGTTTCCAAAACAGTGTTTTTAAGGTATAGCTTAAAAGTTATAAGACGTAGAGTCACCAAATTTGGTACATATACTCTCTAATAGCACACAGAGGTTAAATGCATTTCACTTTTTGGATACCCCTCCCCGATCTCCAAGAAATCGAAAAATACGTATTTTAAGAGGTATGACCTTCGGATTTTACATAGTCTCACATTTATGAGCCATCTTTGTGTCCTACAAATTTCATTACGATCGGACAATAAACTCAGAAGTTATTAACGATTCAATGTAACATAGTTTGGTGCCAAAGGAAGAAGAAGCAAAGCAATTGATGACGCGCGTAGCAAGCAGCTTGTGTTTGTATATGTGTGTGTGTTTCTATGTATGAATGCAGATAAATAACTTCAATGAATGTAAGACCTTGGATCAGGGTATATCCTAGTCGGGCACTCTCGACTAGAGCACTCTTACTTGTTTTTTTTATATATTTGCAAAATTAAATTTAGTATATAATACTGAAATTATTACAATATTTTGAGTACTAGCACTTGGTCTGCTACGCAATTAAATTAAATTATACTGTCGGCTTATGTTAAGAGTTTAGCTGTTTAGTATCAAATAGGTTGGATAGCTCAGTGCGAAAACACAAGTCTTGCAAACAGAGGAGGATCTTTCGGTAAGATTTATAAAATGATGCAAATTGTGATATGAGTTAGATAAGTTATCTAAATATAAGTGATATTGTAAGATTACTGGGCTTTAACAGCAAAAACTATATCACTACAAATAAGAAAACAATTGTAAATATGCTTGGATTTTATTTCAAATAAAACGGCTCCGCCCGAGAACAACTTAAAAATCATGAAATACTTTTTTTTTATTTACCACCCGTTATCAATTTAATTCAAGCCCGATATGCATAAGCTCAGGCTAAAACAATTAAGAGTGCTCTAGTGCCCGACTAGGAGATACCCTGAACCCAGTTCTTACATTCATAATTCTTTATCTGCATTCATACATAGAAACACACACACACATAAACAAACACAAGCTGCTGGATTGAGGATTGAGATATCGAAAAAAAGTGATGAGTTTGTATCGAGCCGGCAGTACAGTAACTTAAACTCAAATATAAATTTTCTAGCTTCTATGACTTTCAAGTTATGTCCGAAAAACACTTGCTTGAAATCTAAATTTATCGATAACTTTTGAACAGGACAATATATCGAGAAAAAAATGATAAACTTATATTGACCCGGCACTACGAGAACTTATATTTCAAATATGAAGTCTCTAGCTTTTGTAGTCTCTGAGAAACACGCGTTCATACAGACGGACGGACAGACGGACAGACAGACGGACATGGCTATATCGACTCGGCTATTGATACTGATCAAGAATTTATATTCTTTATGGGGTCGGAGATGCTTTCTTATGCCTGTTACATACTTTTTCACATTTCTAATGGGATCAGGGTATAAAAAAACAGGTTTAATTAAAGAATTCCGGGATTGAAAAAAACTTACTTGAATCAAGTATTTCGTACTTGGTTTAAGAATATCTGAGATCACCATACTTCTGAATCCGGAATCCCGGATTTTTTTTCTGTGTACTAATTCAGAGTCGACATTGCTATCCAGTGGTGTCAAGCTCGGCTTTGCTTCGACTGAGCGTTCATCACCGCTGACAGCAGAGCAGATGGCGACGCTGAAAGGCGGCGATTTTGGAGGCCACCCGGACGTACAGTCACCAGTCTTAAAACCCCAGTTCGAGGGCTGTGTGTCGAAAACTGAGTGGATGATGATCGTCTGTGCTGACAACGGCTCGGCCGAGTGGGTTAGGAGCAATTTTAGTCACATCACGGCTAAAAGTGCTCTTGACGTGGATCTGTTGGAGGAGAGCAACTTCCCCCGGGCGCAGCTCATTAGAGGTTACTTCGCCAACAGCTTGGAACTGTCTTTCGCGACCGTTCTAGAGTATATTGATACTCAGAACGAGGTGAGCACTGGACAGTGGAGGGTCGTGCAGCGGGCTACAAGTGGTGCCAAGCTGCTTCTCGCTTTCATGGTGGATGAAGCATCCGTGCTGGCCAAGTATGGCGGCAAAATCTGGTACTGCTTTGGCAGGACCAGACTTATCCTCAAGAACTAAGCCTCTAAGGATAAGGATTGCGTGGATGGACCCTCCCGGGCAGCGGCAACAACATCAGCCAAAAAGATTACAACACAGGCTCCACCACAGGCGGAACTGGTCGTTGGCCCCTCGACAAGCGCAGCCGTTGGGCTCGCGACGTGTCGGCATTCAACCAGGGTTCCAGCTCGAGCAAGAGTGCAGTGACGCCTGCCAATGGTGTACCCACACTGGAGTCACCAAGAAGCAGGTGTCCCAGCAGTAACCAACTGCCATCGTGGAAGCAGCTAATCCGAGTACAATGCGGTACAAGGCGTCGAAATGTGTTCGAGGCGAGGCAGTACTCGACGAATGAGCCAACATGAGCACCATAAGAGTGCTTCATGCGAACCTGCACCACGCTAGATGAGCGTCGGCGACCCTGTGCATGTCCTTCGCCGAGAACGGGATCAACCTGGCCCTTATCCGCGAGCCATGATTGGTCGGTGGCCAAGTTCGCGGATTAAGTTGCGGTTCAAGTAAGTTGCTATATGACCGAAAGGGTGGAGAGCCTCGTGCTGCTATCCTCTTGGATTATTTGGAAAACTTTTAACTTCGTCTTTGCAACATCTCTGTAAGTCGATTTTCACCCCTGCCCAACATGGTTTTGTTAAGAGTCGGTCCACTACGACCAATTTCAGTAAAGCATTTGACTCTGTCAACCACAAACTCCTGCTGTATAAGCTTGATTGCTTAGGATTCACTCCATCTTTTCTGGTTTGGACTACAACACAATTTGCATATATGCAAGCGTTTCGGAGCGTCGAAATAGATGTTGCGGCAGCGAAGCCAGAGCAAGCAATGAGTTCGGCGCTGTGCGCCGCTGATCGCCAGAAGAATATTCTCTGCCTGAATGCTACGCTTCGTGTCGCAGTCGCAGCACACGAAGCTGCTTGGGATCGTCCAGTGCAAGAATTTTATGCAACCACTTTTTAGTCGATTTGACGCTTCTATGTGTTGTATGATTAGTGGTCATACTCATCTACAAGATGATTTGAACGCTATGCAGCTTTGGTGTTCGGCCAACCAACTGCATATATTGCAACGTATTTTTACAGTTAAAGATCTTGGAGTTATTTTTGACAAAAAGTTGAGCTTTAATCTCCATATATCTTCTATGGTTAATGCAGCCAAAGGTGTACTGGGCTTCATTAAACGCTGGTCGAAAGAATTTAACGATCCTTTCACCACCAAACTTCTCTACGTTTCCTTGGTCCGTCCTATCCTTGAATACTGCTCAAGCATTTGGTGCCCCTTTCAACAAATGTTGGACCAATTTGCTTTTTAAAAACCCCCAGATTTTATCTTTTTAATTTTCAATTTACTTTTAATTTTTATTATATAATTTTGTATTACAATTTTTTTATATTAAACCATTAAATTTAAATATCATGTAATTTTAAATTTAAATTTTCTGTCTTCGACGTCGACGATTTTCCTTCGACGCAGGTTCAGCAGCTCGTCGACTTCAAACGAACAAACAGTGGAATTGTCGGCAGTGACGCCAACGCCCATCACACTATCTGAGGCAGAAGTGATGTAAATAAAAGGGGTGAGTGCCTTTTGTCATTTAGATATAGCTAATAAGGGGTGCATCCTTTATTTATGATATCAGGGAAGAGGTACCAGAGCCTAGCCTGGTTAGTGAATCCTTGTCCGATTATATTAGTAGTTGGCGAGTTTCCGATGAGGCCACGCTTTCAGACCATCAGCACATCGGGTTTGATATACCAGGCCAAGAGAAACTTCAAACAATATAGCCTATAGCCCTAGTAAAACAAATTGCAATATGTTCGAAGCCTTAGTGGCCTCGAAAACTGACCAGCAACTTTACATCTGTTAGAGTTGGCTGCAAATCAGCTACAAGATGTGTTTGTCTCATCCTACCATAACAGTTCCGTCCTCAAATCACATTGGGGTTCCTTGGTAGAGCAAGGGCCTTGCTGATCAGCGGCGGGAGGCAACGGGTACAAAAGCCTTGTGGGCCTGTCGTAGATTATTTGGAAAAAAGCGTTTCGACTCTAAAACCATCAGATGGCTATACTCTATGATGGTCAAACCTGTTGTAACCTATGATGCAGTTGTTTGGTGGCCTAAGTTACAGCAGAAAGCTGTTATCAACTCACTGGTGGGTTACTAGCAACAGATGTAAATCATGCTTGTCTAATAAAACGCGTTCCTGTTCCGTTTATAAATCTGCGATACGACAGATCTAAAGACCATGGAACTTTGCTTCGGGCGAAATTTATAACTCTAATCCCAGACCGAAGGGAATAGGAAAATGCCATTTTAGTGGTTCCGTGAGCCTGGAGTGGTTCACAGATGGATCCAATACAGTCTTAGGGGTTGGTGCGGGTACACAGGACCCAACACCAGAATCTAGATTGCAATGGGCTCCTGGCCCAGTGTTTTTCAATCTGAGATTCACGCTATCGAGTTCTGCTCTAAGCTCATTATCTCAAAGGGAATTAGAAGAGCCGACATTTATATCTTTTCAGATAGCCAAGCAGCCATCACGAAACAGGATAATGCTATGCAGGGGTACTCCTTTGCAGATTAGACAGACTTATACAAGAGACCTGCTCGCCTAGGAGAGTACCGATGCCTAAGAAAACTTTCAAATTCAAATTTTTTAAATAAATAAATACTTAATTCACCAACTTTGTGTCAACCGAATAATGGTGGTCCTATAAACATACGGAACATAACAAACAGTTGTCATACTAAGTTTAACATAATTAAAATCGAATTTTGCTTGCTGATTTGCAGCAAAAACATACAAAAACAAGTAAGAGTGCTCTAGTCGAGAGTGCCCGACTAGGATATACCCTGATCCCAGGTCTACATTCATTGAAGTTATTAATCTGCATTCATAAATAGAAACACACATATACAAACAAAAGCTGTTTGCTACGCGCGTCATACATTTGCTTTGATTCTTCTTCTTCCTTTGGCTTTAAAGTATGGTACATTGAATCGTTAATAACTTCTTTGTTTATTGTCTGATCAAAATGAAATTTGAAGGACACAAAGATGGCATATAAATGTGCAACTATGTAAAATCCGAAGGTCATACCTTTAAAATTACGTATTTTTCAATTTCTGTGAGATTGGAGAGGGGTATCCAAAAAGTGAAATGTATTTTACCTTTGTATGCTATAGGAGAATATATGTACCAATTTTGGAGACTCTACACTTTATCACTTTTAAGCTATACCTTAAAAGCACTGTTCTGGAATCTTAATTTATCGATTACTTTTGAAAGGATTGAGATATCGGAAAAAAAATGATAAGTTTGTATCGAGCCGGCAGTCCAGAAACTTAAACTTAAATATAAAGTCGCTAGCTTTTATAACTTTCAAGTTATACCCGAAAAACCCTTGGCTGGAATCGAAATTTATCGATAACTTTTGAACGGGACGAGATATCGAAAAAAAAATGATAAACTGGTCTTGTCCCGGCACTACGAGAACTTATATTTCAAATATGAAGTCTCTAGCTTTTGTAGTCTCTGAGAAACGTGCGTTCATACAGACGGACAGACGGACGGACAGACGGAAAGACGGACAGGGCTAAATCGACTCGGCTATTGATAGTGATAAAGAATATATATACTTTATGGGGTCGGAGATGCTTCCTTATGCCTGTTACATACTTTTGCACAAAACCATAATACCCCTTTTTCCCATTTTTAATGGGATCAGGTTATAACAAGTAAGAGTGCTCTAGTCGAGAGTGCCCGACTAGGATATACCCTGATCCAAGTTCTGACATTCATTCAAGTTATTTATCTGCATTCATACATAGAAACACACACACACATATACAAACACAAGCTGCTTGCTACGCGCGTCATCAATTGCTTTGCTTCTTCTTCCTTTGGCCACAAACTATGGTACATTGAATCGTTAATAACTTCTTTGTTTTTTGTCTGATCGTAATAAAATTTGTAGGACACAAATATGGGATATAAATGTGCAACTATGTAAAATCCGAAGGTCATACCTCCTTAAATACGTATTTTTCGATATCTGGGAGATCGGAGAGGGGTATCCAAAAAGTGAAATGCATTTAACCTCTGTATGCTATTGGAGAGTATATGTACCAAATTTGGTGACTCTACGTCTTATAACTTTTAAGCTATACCTTAAAAACACTGTTTTGGAAACTTAATTTATCGATAACTTTTGAAGCGATTGAGATATTGGAAAAAAAATGATGAGTTTGTTTAGAGCCGGCAGTACAGTAACTTAAACCTGAATATAAAGTTTCTAGCATTTATGACTTTCAAGTTATGCCCGAAAAACACTTGTCTGAAATCGATATTTATCGATAACTTTTGAACGGGATGAGATATCGAAAAAAAATGATAAACTTGTATTGACCCGGCACTACGAGAACTTATATTTCAAATATGAAGTCTCTAGCTTTTGTAGTCTCTGAGAAACAGGCGTTCATACAGACGGACGGACAGACGGACATGGCTATATCGACTCGGCTATTGATACTGATCAAGAATATATATACTATATGGGGTCGGAGATGCTTTCTTATGCCTGTTACATACTTTTGCACAAAACCATAATACCCCTTTTTCCCATTTTTAATGGGATCAGGGTATAATAATAGGTCTAATCCAGCTCCTATGGTCTCTGATAGCACAAAAAACTAAAATCCTCCCTCTCACTGGGCTATCAGAATGTAAGAGGTATTTGTAGTAAACTTACTAATCTCTACCTAAATAGCATGTCCTTTACTTTTGATGCCCGACATCCTAAATTCTGAAATTCTTTTGAACAAATTTTCCATTTATAGAAAGATCGCACTCCTCGTCGTAGTGGGGATGTACTTATTGCAGTTGATGCCGATGTATCTTCAGAAATAGTAATAGTAGATAGTTCTGTAGATATTGAATCTGTTGCTGTCAAATTGAGCCTTCGTGGTGTTAGCCTTTTTATACCCTGATCCCATTAAAAATGGGAAAAAGGGGTATAATGGTTTTGTGCAAAAGTATGTAACAGGCATAAGGAAGCATCTCCGACCCCATAATGTATATATATTCTTGATCAGTATTAATAGCCGAGTCGATATAGCCATGTCCGTCTGTCGATTTCAGACAAGTGTTTTTCGGGCATAACTTGAAAGTCATAAAAGCTATAAACTTTATATTTGAGTTTAAGGTACTGTACTGGCGGCTCTAAACAAACTCATACATTTGTACAATACAATTACAATATCTCAATTCTTTCAAAAGTTATCGATAAATTAAGTTTCCAAAACAGTGTTTTTAGGGTATAGCTTAAAAGTTATAAGACGTAGAGTCACCAAATTTGTTACATATACTCTCCATTAGCATACAGAGGTTAAATGCATTTCACTTTTTGGATACCCCTCTCCGATCTCCCAGATATCGAAAAATACGTATTTTAAGAGGTATGACCTTTGGATTTTACATAGTCTCACATTTATATGCCATCTTTGTGTCCTACAAATTTCATTACGATCGGACAATAAACAAAGAAGTTATTAACGATTCAATGTAACATAGTTTGGGGCCAAAGGAAGAAGCAGCAAAGCAAATGTATGACGCGCGTAGCCAGCAGCTTTTGTTTGTATATGTGTGTGTGTTTCTATGTATGAAAGCAGATAAATAACTTCAATGAATGTAAGACCTTGGATCTGGGTATATCCTAGTCGGGCACTCTCGACTAGAGCACTCTTACTTGTTATTACTTGTTCTTATATTCCCCCTTCTGCAGACAGTTCTGTATATTCTTCGCAGTTTTCTGCAATACACTCCATATCATCTATGCTTTCTGATCGTGATTTTCTTGTTGTTCTTGGTGATTTCAATATTGCTGGGACTGTTTGGATTTGTAATGTATACTCCAGTGTATTGACTCCCACGACCCAACATGATTTGCTTGATAATTTATTTGGGATGTCATTGTGTCAAATCAATGCTGTCCCAAATTCTCAGAATAAGATCTTATTTTCGTTTTGGATCCCTCCCTCGTATCTGTCTCCCGTATTGAACCTATATCCTTTCCTGAAGATCATTATCACCCAACTTTGGAAGTGTTGATAGATTTACCTATCCGGGGGATGTGCCCACGTACTCTACCTCCAGAGCGAGTTCGTCAATTTCGTAACACCGATTTTATTAAACTAACTCAGCTCTTATCCCAAACTGACTGGTTCCAACTTTACAGGTGTAGCGACTTGGACAGTGCAATCACGATTTTTTACTCAACCTTAAATTCATTATTTGATTTATGTGTCCCGGTTCGTAATTCACGTAGTTCTAACAAACCAATTTGGTTTACACGGGAATTAACTAGCATGAGAAATAGAAAGTCAAAATTGTACAAGAAGTTCAAGGAAACTGGCTCTTTCTTGGATTACTGTAACTACTCGATTGCTCCATCCAATTTCTCTATCCTGAATAGCCAATGCTACCAGGATTACCTTAGAAGTTGAAGGTTACAGTTTCAACGGGATCCTAAACAGTTTTATAACTTCGTTAATGCGAAGCGTAAATCATCAATACTTCCATTAACCGTATTTTTTGAAAAAACGACAGCTTACTCATATCAGGCCATCGCCGATTTAGTTGCTGAATTTTTTCAAACAACTTATAGTTCATGAAATGTTCAATTGGTTTCGCCATATCCTTATAATGTAAATATCTCTAATTGCATATTTGGACCTTTGATAACGGAAAGCTCGCTATTAAATGATCTTAAGGCTATTAAGCCAGTATTCTCACCGGGACCTGATGGAGTACCAGGCTGCGTGCTTAGGTACTGTGCTGAAGGTCTTTTGAGGCCATTATATAAGCTTTTTAATCTGTCCATCGAGCTGTGCTCTTTTCCCGTTATGTGGAAAGAATCATTTATTATTCCTCTCCATAAAAAAGGAAACAAGTCAAACGTTCAAAACTATAGAGGTATTTCTAAATTGTCTGCTATTCCTAAGATTTTTGAGAAATTAATAACTTCTCAACTACAACATCTTTGTAGATCTATAATTTCACCCTGCCAGCACGGGTTTGTGAAAAATAGATCTACTATCACTAACTTACTTGAATTCACTTCTTTTGTTATGAAGGGGTTTCAAAACAAAATGCAAACAGATGTTATTTACACCAATTTCAGTAAGGCTTTTGATTCCGTTAATCATTCTCTTTTACTTCATAAACTTCATCTTCTGGGATTTCCAAAAAACTTAATTCTTTGGATCTCCAATTATCTAAGTTTAAGATCCCAAAAGTCTTTTTTAAAGGACTAGTCTCTAAGTCTGTTCAGGTCACGTCCGGAGTACCACAAGGTAGTCACCTTGGTCCCTTGTTATTTACATTGTTCATTAATGACCTTCCTTCCGTGATAGCACACTCTCTGGTGCTGATGTATGCCGATGATGTTAAACTTTGTTTTTCGTCTACAGACTTTCTATCTGGTAAAAGGTTGCAAACTGATTTAGAGAGCTTTCAAACCTGGTGTCGGGTAAATTTATTAAATTTAAATTGTGGTAAATGCAACGTTATGTCTTTTTATAGGCGAATGCCCTTTTTAAATAATTATGCTCTTAATGGAAAGCCACTTGGACGAATTGAGTCGGTTAATGATTTGGGTATCCTTTTGAATCCGAAGCTTAAGTTTGACAAGCATATTTATTCTGCTGCTAATCGAGCCTTTGGTGTATTGGGTTTCATTAAGCGTTGGTCGAAAGAATTTGACGATCCTTACGTTACTAAGACTCTTTATACTTCACTTGTTCGCCCCATTCTTGAGTATGGGTCTTGTATATGGTGTCCACAATACAAGTTTCATCAGGTATTCTATCCTGAATCTATCCTGAATCTGTGCAAAAACAATTTCTACTCTTTGCCCTCCGGTGTCTTCACTGGAATCCTAATACTCGCTTGCCTCCTTACCGTAGTAGACTTTTACTTATAAATCTTCCCTCTCTTTCTGATCGTAGAACCATGCTTGGTGTTATCTTCTTATACAAACTAATTAACGTTGAAATTGATTCATCCGAATTAATTAGCCAAATTAGATTTGATGTTCCGATCAGAAGTACTTGGAACTTTTTCCCGATTTCTCTGCAAGCCTTTAATACTAACTAGGCAGTTCATAACCTTTTTCGGATCTTAAGCTCTAGTTATAATAACCTTTATGCTACTTCTGTCCTTACTCTCAGAACTGTACTATAACAACATCTGTTCTATTCTTATTTCGCGATCTTCGTAGCCGCACGTTATGCGGCGCTCCCCTCGGTCGGTTAGGCGGGAGGTGGGTTGCATGTTGCCTGGGTCCGCGCGTTAACAAGCCCTGGCTTGGTATCGTTGGGCCACATGAATGTACTGTTCGTTAGAACATCAACGTCCATAGATATATATAAAAAAAAAAAAAAAAACAATAGCCAAAGAAAACAAAACCACTCAATCCTTCACCACTCAAACTGCACATAACCAAAGCCTAACACACGTAAATAACAAGTAAGAGTCGAGAGTGCACTGAACTCAGTTCTTACATTCATAATTCTTCGTTCTTCATTGGCCCCAAACTATGTTACATTGAATCGTAAACAACTTCTTAGGACATTCAAGGTGGCATATAAATGTGAGACTATGTAAAACCCGAAGGTCATACTTTTAAAAATACCTCCCTTTCTGGAAGATTGGAGCGAGGTATCTAAAAAATGTTAACCTTTGAAAGCTATAGGAGAATAAACATACCAAATTTGGTGCCTCTACCTCTTATAGCTTTTAAGCTATACCTAAAAAACACTGTTCTTGAATATTAATTTATCGATAACTTTTGAAAGGATTAAGATATCGAAAAAAAATGATAAGTTTGTATTAAGCCGGCAGTACAGTAACTTAAACTTAAATATAAAGTTTCTAACTTTTATGACTTTCAAGTTATGCCCGAAAAACACTTGTCTGAAATCAAAATTTATTGGTAACTTTTGAACAGGAGAAGATATCGAAAAAAAATGATAAACTTGTATTGACCCGGCACACCGACAACTTATATTTCAAATATGAAGTCTCTAGCTTTTGTAGTCTCTGAGAAACAGGCGTTCGTACAGACGGACGGACAGACAGACGGACATGCCTATATCGACTCGGCTATTGATACTGATCAAGAATATATGTACTTTATGGGGTCGGAGGTGCTTCCTTATGCCTGTTACATACTTTTGCACAAAACCATAATACCCCTTTTTCCCATTTTTAATGGGATCAGGGTATAAAAAGCGTTATTTCTGACAAATCAAATATATATGCTAGCCATATATTAATTTTTTTTTTGGACATCAAAATTAAATATTTTACTTTTGCTCAATTGTGTTACTTAAGTAACTGACTATATATCTTGCTTTTCATTTTTGAAAGGCATCGGTAAGCAATTACTAATGACTGTTAACGTTGGAAGTTAAATAATTGAAACTTGTAAGAAAGCAGCACAAATGATTACACAGAATTGTAAAAATGCGTCCCAGAATGAAGTGAACACTACAATCACTTTTTGATTGACGCTGATATGGCTGCTTTGACATTCGAAAACAAACAGGTCAGACAGAGGAGTGTGTAAATTGAAGTGAAACACTCAAATTCAACCCCATCTAAGCAACTGATACTAGGAGGCTATCAATGCACACTGATCTATATGCCAAGATAGTTCAGTGGCTATAGATGAGAATTGTTGCCCATATGCTGATGTTGACTACTGTAAACAAAAGGCTGTTGATTTTAAGGCAATCAGGACACAGACGCACAGTGCCCCCAACATCTAAGTCTAAAATGTCTGCATAATCTTGCGGTTCCTTTAGGCCAGTTGCTGTTGACAGCTCGTTGGGCGAGGTGTGAGCTTCCAAGCGGTTGAGCGGATCAGGTGTGAGCTTGTGTGTACATGCGTTTGTGTATGTATGTATGTGTGTGGTTAAGCACAAGTGACAGATTTTGACAATGTGCCCTGTTGTTGTAGTCTGGCTTTGCATTTGATGGCTGCAAACCGCAGCACGAGGCGAGAGTTGTCCGTTAGTTGGTCAAACAGCTAACATGAGATGTAAAAAGAGCGTTAACCACACATGTCCTCACTAGTCTAAACAGAGGTGGGCCTGGCATGTCATTGCTCCTTATGCAGCAGTCAATCATTTGATTTTATGACCAATTTTGTACATTTTTACTAGGTGGACAATATTAAATATTGATATATTTATGAGAATCTATGTTGTAACTATAAAATATCTAATCCTTACAAATTTTCCAAAGTATTAGTTGTTAAAAAACAATTTAAAACAAGTAAGAGTGCTCTAGTCGAGAGTGCCCGACTAGGAGATACCCTGAACCCAGTTCATTCATTCAGTATTCATTATCTGCATTCATACATATAAACATATACACACACACACATACAAACACACGCTGCTACTGCGAACGTCATGCAATTGCTTTGCTTCTTCTTTTTCCATTGGCCCAAAACTATGTTACATTTAATCGTAAATTACTTCTTTGTTTATTGTCCGATCGTTATGAAATTTTGTAGGACATAAAGGTGGCATACAAATATGTGAGTATGCTGAATCCGAAGGTCATACATAAAAAAATACGTATTTTTCGATTTATGAAGGATTGGAGAAAGTTATCAAAAAAAAAAAACATTTTGTACTTTTGTATGCTATACGAGAATATATATTGTGAATATAGTGCCTCTAGCTCTTATAGCTTTCAAGTTATACCCAAAAAACAGTGGTCTGGAATCGAAATTTATCGATAACTTTTAAACGGGTTGAGATATCGAAAAAAAAGTTGAACTTGTATTGACCCGACACCAGGAGAACCTATATTCTAAATATGAAGTCTCTAGCTTTTGTAGTCTCCGAGAACAGCGCGTTCATACAGACGGACATACGGACAGCCAGACGGACATGGCTAGATCGACTCGACTATTGATAGCGATCAATAATATATATACTTTATGGGGTCGGAGATGCGGAGATCATACATATATACATACATAGACACATACAGAAAGACACACACAAGCAAGCCCACGCTCAAAGCTCCGAGCTTTAAGCTTTATCTCTTTGGTTTTTGGCCAAACGTTATGAAATTTGTAGGGCATAAAGATGACATTAAAATATGTGAATATACCAAATTCTTATTATTGGGGGATTGGGGTATCCAAAAACTATATTATTCATAATCTCTGCGTGTTATACAAGAACATACCTCTACCTAAAGTTATACCCAAAAAGCACTTGTCGGACAAGCTATCGATAAAACGAAATCTGCGTATGGTATACGATGACTTATATTACAAATATTAAGCTTCTAGCTAGTGTTTTCACTAAATTTTGCGTGCTCATACAGACAGCCGGATCTGCGTATAGCATACGAAAACGTACATACATATACTTCAAATTTGTTTTCACGATTCGAACCTTGATTTTCTGATTGCAATTTGTAGCACACAGTAACGTTCTTAGCTAACAACAAGCACGGTGTTGCCATGCAACAAGTATTGAATTGCCGTGAAAATTCAGTTGTAAAAAACCTGCAAAATATATAAAGAAAGGGCCTGCAACAAGGTAAACGTGTTGCTTTCTGAGCTTAGATGAGGTTCATGGAATACTGGCATGGAATACAAACACTTAAAGTCGTGTCACCTGATGCCCTCAGCTGGAGGCAGGTGTAACGCGAGGATACCAGTGACATTTGCTGAAGGAGAGGAACTTGAAGAGTACTTGAGTCTAAATTTAAAAACCTTCCATGACAAAAGCGAAACCCCAGCACAGCCGGATAAATGGCAGTTGTTTATGGGTTGTCGAGATATGTCAGAACCAGATAAGAAAAATGAGCAACTTATACGTTCACACATGTATGTAACAGGTTGAGTTGGGAGCTATAGAAATTACATCTATGTCAACGGCAAAAGAAGATGAACAGGCTACCTGACTGCCTGGCTGGTCGGCTGAAGTTGTCCTCCATCCTTGTTGAGGTACCCCATTCTATTATTTCAGACAGTTGTAGGTAACGTTGGTGACACTTGAAAATAACTGAGCCTGGGTTTGTATGCTACTTACGATAGCTGATTATGCACATAGGTAAGATACCAGAGCGTATATAAAAACACACAAAAGAGGCGCTCACCAACCAGCTGTAGTAAAATCGATAATGCGTTCGAAGACGTTTGTGCTGCGATGAAAGTGTCAAGACTTAACCACAAAAAAACATTGTTTTAAAAATTCAAAAAAAAATTTAAAAAAAATATTGTTATTTTATTATCTGAATTGTATCAAGGTATCGATTGTTAAAATCTATGGGTAAAAAGACAAGTTTTACAAATCTATAGCTAACATACTTTCAATCGAATTTACAGTTTACAATTTATATTTTTTTAACTTTTCTTTAAATTTTAATATTAATATTGTAGAACAAAATTTGCATATACATCATATTTATTGTTATTTAAGTTAAAGCAACTCTCAAACTTTAAACTCAATATAAAAAAGTTGATCATATTATTGGCCTTTGTATTGGCTTTGCTTTGCCATTTTATTTTTCAAAAATCGTTAATAAACACGCAGATAATGGCCAAATATATAAATTAACCCAAAACAAATCCCCTGATCTCATGTATATTGGACTTTATTCAATGTAACATAGTATGGGGCCAATGGAAAAAGAAGAAGCACAGCAATTGCATTAAGCGCCTAGATCTTTAGATCTCATAAAGATCTTTAAAAATATTTGTTAATACAATAAAATGGAATGAAAAAAAAAAGTTTTTTGTAAAACTTTCTGGATTTTTTTAAATTTGCAAACCATTTTCTAAGTATTGTGTAGAGCTTTTAAAATAAGTTTGAAGCTGATCGGATGAAAATAATAAATAAGTTTTATCCACATTTTTACGTTGTACTCTATGGTCCTTGCTTCGTTTGGCGAGAGTGGAGCTGGCTACCATGGCTGTGAGGTCAGCGAGAATTTTGGAATTCATAAGCTATGTGCGTTACGAAGCCGCCAGCGTTGAAGACTTGTGCAAAAAGCATTTTTGCTGCGGCAAAGGCAATCCCGAATCCTCCGACTATCTTGCTCGCTGTACTGGCGTACATGCCATTAACCCACTCGCAAAAAGTGCAAAATCGCTTAAATTATTGTTAGAAGGCTAATCCCAACCACAGCAGCAACCACCACTGAGCAACTGGCAAATTACAACAACAATGTCCACCCGTTTAAGCTTTGCTACACTTTCCTTTGAGTACTGGTTAGCATAGCTCCAACAGCCGCAAGCCAAAATTTCAGCGAGCTGCTCTCTGTAACATACTGTGTATGTATAAATATGTATGTATGCATATGTGAGCATTTGTGCGTCTAGTATGAGTTGGAAACATTGTGCAATATTTACAGCTCTCCTGTGGTATGACTCTTTATGCATGCAACAAGGAATGAAAAGTGTCCTTGCCCGATTTGGCTGCATGTTTCTGTTGCGTCAACCAAGTAATATAATTATCATTATTAACTATTTTGAAGCATGTTTTTAATTGTTTCCTACATTTTGGTGCGGTATTAAGTGTCTTTAAATGAGATGGAAATTGGGATCAAAACGCAATTGATCATATAAGTAACTAGGCTCATTTGTGTGTACTGCTCTATGCAACCGATTTGAAGTTAATGCTTGCCTCCCGAAGGTAAAAAGCGCGTAGGGCTGAGTATCAGCGATATGAACGACCAATTCAATAGACATCCCTGATATTGTGGTGGCATGTCGTGCCCAAATAGGAGATACCCTGAACCCAGCCCTTACATTCATTCATACATTAAAACACAAGCTGAAAGCTCCGCGCGTCTTCTTCTTCGATTGGCTCCATACCATGTTAAATTGAATCTAAATGAACTTCTGTGTCTGATTGCAATGTAGGCCCATACAGCCTTGTCTATACCAGGGGGTATTTTGAAAAACAATTGAAAATAATTTGGTACCGATCAGGTGATAAACCAAAAAGTTTCATTCAACAGTTTTTCAGCCATTTTCCGACATTGGGGGTAGATAATACATAATTTTTAAATAACGTTGTGAATATTTTGTTAAGTTGAGCTTTGAAATGAATTTGAAGTTAATCGGATGAAAAACAAAAAATGATATGCAACAGCTTTATGGCCATTTTCCGAACTTGCAAATGAATTTACCAAATTTAAAAATCACATTGCTAGTGTTTTTGTAAATTAGCTTGAACTTTAACATTCTGTTAGATTAAGTTTTTTAATATGTTGGATATTTTCGTGTAGTCCTACGCACAATGAAACTTAACATTTGTATTTCTCGCTACATGACTGTTTAAATATTTATGTATAACACTTGGACGCACAGCTTCAGTGCAGTTGATCAGTATCGACTTCGTTTTTATAGGATTTAAGACTCAAAAAAGTATGTATCAGATTGTAAAAAACTCATAGAAAATAATGGTTGAATTTGGTCTCTAGCTTTCACAGCTTCGGAAAATGAGGCGCTCATTCGGACAAAGAGAGCGATGGGCGGACAGCATTACGCATTGCAAAAATCAATATATCAGAGTACAACATAAGCTTTATTTTTTCTCAATACATGGATTAAAATTTTATATCTGACAAATTGATAACATGGTCATGTATGCTTATTGTAGATTCAACTTATTATGCGCCTACGCTTAGAAATTCTTTTACAGTTCAAGGTTTCATGTTTAAATCTCATTTTGCATTGTTTTATTTTTGTTGAACAATTTTGTGCTTATCAAATTGACAAAGAAAAACTTTTTCATTATTACATTGCGCTGTCATTTGGGCGAAGAAAATAGCTCTGGAAAGTTCTGCTTTATTTCTGGGTGCTATGTGTAACTCGAGTGCTGCGCGTAAATGAGCTACGCTTTCTGTCCCAACTCTCATCAGATAGATTTTCAAGCCTGCCCAGTGCGTAGTTGACGTAATTTTCTCGGATGTCTTTCTGCCACTGGAGTCGCATCCTTGCACATTAATCCATTTCGTTTTGCTTCATCCTGCCAGTTTTGCTGTGTCGCCTGCTGGCTGCACGCAAATGAGGGTACGGTCAAATCACTCACTGTCACCCAGTGTCCCAAAGAAAAAGAGTCAGAGCATGTTCTTTAATTTTTTTTCCATTTTGTACCCGCAGCAATTTCTATAGCATGACGTTTGCCGTCCTGTGTCCTTTGTCGGTTGTCCAGCCTCGGCCCCAGCTTTAGTCGCATCTTAAACTTGTACTTCTCTGTGTATTTCCTTGCCTTGGCAGCAGCCTGTCATCGCGACTTAAGATAAGCGCTAAAAACTTTCCACCGAAAAAGGGTTGTTCTGACGTTTAGCTTTCGCATATTTGCACATCCCAGCTAGTGTGGGGTATCTCACTCCCATAAAATATTTTATAGGCTTTGACGCTGTAAGGCGAAGACATGACAATTTTGAAAATAGAAATTCTTCAACCAGATTATTGTCTAAGAACTTATGTTCATGTTGGTTTGGCTTTGTGCTTCAAATATAAAGAATTCAAATTAAATGCGATTTCGAAGTTTCATTCATTCATTTCATTCCTGTCAATTACTGTCAATAAGTTTTTGCGTGAAATCCTCAGTTCCTTCCACAAATATTTGTACCTCTCTAAAATATAATAGACATTTCAATATACACATATATTGAGAACCATCGCAGCCTCACAAAATTTTAATATTTGTGCACAAAGTAATTTGGAAAAATCAAACGCATCTAAACAAAACAAGTAAGATTGCTCTAGTCGAGAGTGCCCGACTAGGAGATACCCTGATCTATCTATCTATCTATCTGCATTCATACATAGAAACGCACACACATACAAACACAAGCTGCTGGCTGCGCGCGACGTGCAATTGCTTTGTTTCTTCTTCTTCCATTGGCCCCAAATTATGTTACATTGAATCGTAAACACCTTCTTTGTTTATTGTCCGATCGTAATGAAATTTGTAGGACATAAAGATGGCATACAAATGTGAGTCTATGTAAGGTCGAAGGTCATACCTCTAAAAATAAACTTTTAAGTTATACATAAAAAACACTGTTCTGTAATCATAATTTATCGATAATTTTTGAAAAAAATTATGAGTTTATTTTGAGCCGGCAGTACGAAAACTTAAATTTAAATACGAAGTCTCTAGCTTTTATGACTTTTAAGTTATGCCCGAAAAGCACTGGTCTGGAATCGATATTTATCGATAACTTTTGAACTGGACAAGATATGATAAAAATGATAAACTGGTCTTGCCTCTAGCTTTTGTAGTCTCTGAGAAACTGTTACATATTTTTGCACAAAACCATTATATCCGTCTTCCCATTTAAATGGGATCAGGGTATACAAATTTGTAATTGAGTATGTATCTCGTATTTTTTCTGAGAATATAATTATTAGTTATCTAATAATTAGATCGCTTTTATTAAGTGTACCTGTGAATTGCTACTTGGCCATTCTTTATGATCGGAAGCAATTTGACCGAATTTTCGAGGAACATTTCTGGAGTCTCCGCTGATCTTTTTGATATATTATTAGCCAGAATACACTAAATGAAAAGACTGCAAAGGGCTTGAATTGGTACAATTTTCATTCATTAAGCGCCAAATTTTACTCACACAAACTCGTTATTGTTTTATTCACATTATTCACTCACCCATTCATATATTTTATGTTTTGTTTACACGGCCGGTGTGTGTTTTCAGAACCAGGCTGGTGACGTCATTCATACTCACTGTGTGTACCATACAAATTTGCAAACATTTAAGAGAGTTAGAGAGAGATAGAGACAGATAGGAACCCAGAGAAATAGCGATAACACAAAGAGAGAGAGAGAGAGAGAGAGAGAGTGAGAGAGAGAAAGAGCATAAGAAAGGACGTTAACTGTTATACGGGATGCTTTTAAAGAGCACTTGAAACATAACAGGTCCTGGCTCGAAACATACACAAGAGACGCGTGCGAGAAAGCTGCTGGCAGTTTGCAATTAAGGAAGGAACTCGTAATTTGGCTGCTCATTTCGAACATTTTGCGGTGAGTTAAGTTTCCGCAAAATGTGCGAGCGAAAGAGAGTGACTGCGAATGTGCAACACGAACTACAATACTAACGAGTCGCTGGTAACGTCAACGGCAATGGTAAGCATCTGTAAAGACGTTCGTCGATTACCTCGTCTCGTTTTTCTGTCGTCATTAGGTATCGACCAAAGTATGCACTCAACAGAAATCAGTCAACGTTTGAATACATCGGGTCGGGTCATTGCGCTGTGTTTTGCACTTAGTCTGCCAATAAACATGCAAACAAACACACAGCGAGTGAGTGACGTGTGAGCCTAGTATTGCATACCAACAGGCGCCGCAATCAAACAAAGCGAACGTGTGTATGTGTAGTGGTGCCTGTGCGTTGCCGCAGAGCCGGCGTTTTTAATACATATAAGAACACATACATACACATATACGTTTGTTTTTCAAACGACAAACGATATTATAAATTAGGCAACGATTTTTTTCCTTGTAAGTACAATGTGCAACTTTCGGTGAGCTGATTTAATTTTTAAAGCATTGCGAATTATGTTTTGTGTATTTCCATTCTCACTATTTTCGCCGGTTTAAGTGCGCGCTCTCCTCTGCGATTCTCTCTTTGCCGTACTTCGCCTGCGCCGTACAACAAAATTGTATTAAAAGAGAGCAAAAAAAAAGTTCAAGTGCCGGTTGTACTACGCAGGGGGTCATATTACATGCTTAGTAAAATCCTTATAGCTAGCAAGCTGTATTCTTCTACTACTTTTATATTAGTAGAATGACATTTGCCGATTTGCTCTCTAGCTAAGCATTGTGACATGTACATATCTATTATTCTTATTTTATTTCTCTAATTCTTATACAAATTTTTTTTTACGGGTTGTCGTTTTAGTTTTCATATTTTGAATAACAAAGGTAAAAAATAATGGTTCCTTGCCTGTTAAGTGGGTAAAATGCTACCAGGGCTACTATGGCTGCCAAAAAGATACGCCAGCGTCAGCTGCTGGCAACTGCATCAGCTTTTGTGTCTGTAAAGCTCATAATAATAATAGCAATCTCGATTTGCCTGTATTCGCGGCGTTACACAATCTTTGGTTTCCGGCTTTATTTTACACAAACTGCAGCTGCTCCTTTAGGAATTACATTTAATAGTAAACAAATGAAATCATACATTTAAAAGCTTATGAATATTTTCCAACAAATATTATTATTATTTAGAGGGGAGTCTTACAAGAAGAGAAAGGGTAGACACCGCGACGTGGTCTTTTGTGCCGTAAAGCTCCCAATGGGTACAAGAACTAATCTACCTCCCTTTTGAAGGCGAGCAGGTCTCTTGTAGAAGTCTGTCGAATCTGCGCAGGATTTGTGTACTCGCTACGCAGATGGCATCTGCTAATCCATATAATAGCTGGACGAATGTCCAAAGAATGTGCTTTGTGGCTCGTCATCCTCTGTATTCTGCATCAGGGGAGAGATGTATTTTTTTATTCGGTGTGCTGACTTGTGAGGTAGGCCACCAATTCCACCTTAGAAAGATTAGATGTCTTTCTGGGTATGAGGTGGACTAACTCTTTAGCTTGTCGTAGCCCCGATCTGGTATGCGAGATAATCTCCCTCTCTTTTTTCGAGCACTACTACGTAAACAGTTTAGTCAAGGCCCAACTGAGCCCGTAGAAGGGTTCAGGGCCGGCTTTGGCCAGCACGTCTGCAATTTCATTGCCGGAAATGCCGTCATGTTCAGCGACTGAGCAAAGCTGTACCCTGTTTCGTGATGAGAGTTTTTGAAGACAGTTCCAAAAATCTGCTTTCAATTTAGAGTTTATCCGCCACGATGAAATATCTCTAACGGCTGCTTGGCTATCTGAAAAGATATTTATGTCGGCACCTCTTATCCCCTTTGGAGCACAACTCGATAGCATAAACCTCATATTGAAAGACACTGGGTCAGAAGCCCATTGCAATCAAGATTCTGGTGATGGGTCCTGTGATCCCTGCACCGACCCCTTGATCTGTCTTGGAGAGCTCCACGGTGGTCCCATCGATGTATAATTGACCTACATCGATGCTATGCCGTTTTGTGAAGGGGACAATAATCGCCGTCTGTGATTCTAGAACTACATCTTAGCACCATTAGAGAATCGTCGATGCCCTGATCATAAAATTTTTCAAGTAGTTCATCTATGACTAGGGACCAGAGACATGCGGACAGCCTTTTACCGCTCGTATCCGGGCATTAGTGGTGTCCAGTGTAAATGCAATTTCTCTGTATACAAGCATTGCCTTGATCCATATTGTAGAGCTCTCAATATCCTTGTCGGCCAGAGCGCCGGATGTCTCCGGTAGCCAGTGTTGTCAAAAGCACCCTCGACGTTGAGCAAAGAGCACAATGCACCTTTCTTTCGCATCAAATGCTTTTTCCAACTTTCTAACTAGGTGCTGGAGAGCGACCTCTATCGATCTGCCTTTAATGTATGCAAATTGAGTGTGATGTACCGTCGGTCCTGTGTATAAGAACCATCTGTTATTCTAAGAAGCCTCACTCTCTATTGGCCTTGGCCCTATTAAATCATCTTACATCCCTCTGTTGATTAGCAAGGTTCTCTCTGTACTGATTGTACTCTACAGGTAGTATAAGATAAGCTCATCTTCTAGCTAGTTTGCAGCCAACTCTATTCCAACATATAAAATGTTAATTTTTTGCAATATTTTTTGTTAACTGATCAACTTTAGCATAACCTCTTAAAAGATTACAGTTTGTAAACAGGAAGAGTAGTGCTACAGGAGATCTTGCGGGAAGAAAAATAATGAGGGAGACATAGAGAGATAGAAAGGGAAAGAAAGAGAGAGAGAGACAGAGAGAGAGAGAGAGATAGAGCGATGATGGGATAGCCAGGAGTGAATTAGAAAACTAGGCTAAGAGCCATGAGAAATATTGATGCTGACTAATACAAAATATATTATGTTTATTTTTTAATTATTGAGTACAAATTTTTTTTACATTTAATTTAAATCAACATATATTATACATATGGCCTTCGGCTTAGAGGTTTACAACATCCATAGGCTGCGACTAGAACCCGAATCCTCGATGTTCAGTTGCCCGAACGACTGGGTCACTTAGAAATCTCATCTACCGATGACTGCAATTGTTGTATTGTAAGGTAATATTTTGTATAGACAGCCAGTACATATGTATGCATGTATGTATATATGTGTGTTTACTATTTAATTCTTTCTTTCCCGCCCACTTTTTGAGCTTATAGAGATAATGATTAGTGTGTTGTGCATAATAATTAGGCTCGTTCCATATTCCACGATTAGCTTCCAATTCATATGCGTCTCGTATATTTTCTGTCTTCTTTTTTCTTCTTTTCTCTGTTGCTTTTTCACTTTTCCACCATTCACCATTCCCTTTTGGCTTTCGCTTTGTTTTTCGATCCAAAATTATTGCCACGTAAATTATTAATAAATTGAATGGTAATGCCGTAACGCTCCGTAACGCTCTCAGTCCCCCGCTGAAACCCTAGTTTTGCGAAGAATCTTTGGCAGCACAAATTTCCGCCGAGTTGACTTTTACTTAACATGCATAGATTGTTTTCATGAATGTAATCGCTTTGCACATATAACATCACATATAAATAAAAAACGGATAATGAGATACTCAGTAAACATTTGCCTAATTATTGGCGAAGGGTCTTATCAAATGTTTTATGTAAATACAATTTATTTTAAAATATGCTTATGGAATATTGACTAAAAACAAACCAGTAAAAGGTGTAATGTTTATTTCGCAGAGTGTTGCTTGCAAGATTGAAAACCCCTTCAACTCCAAACGTACAGGCATTTTGTATTAATCTTTTTATACTCTGATACCGCAGGTAGAATAGTGTATATTGGTTCGCTATTGAAGCTGGACTATTATCGAAGTTATTACTATTACTACTATTACAAACTTTATATATCCAACACATGTTCAATCTTAACCCAACTAAGTAAGTACTAAAAGCGATTATGTTTTTCATCCGATCTGGTTCAAACTTATTTTCAATGATCATTAAAAATATTCATAAAGAACTTGGTAATTATGTGGAAAATTCACCCCCTTGGAGGAAAATGGATGAAAATTAAATTTTCGTCCGATTATTTCAAATAGATTTTTCAAAGCTCTTTATAATAATATATATAAAAAACATTGCGTTAAAATTTTGGTAAATCCTCCCCAAAAGTTGAATAATGGCGGGAAAACTATTGCATGCAACGTCTTGGTTTTTTATCCAATCGGGTTAGAACTTATTTTAGAAGATCATTATAAAAATTAATTGAGAACTGTATACCAATTTTTAAAAAAATTCACCTCCATGGTGATGAAGATAATATGAATGAAAAATTTTAGTCAGATTACCTTCAAAAGGATTTTCAAAGCTCTACATAACAAAAAACTAACACCTTTACTTTAAAATTTTGTTAAATTCAAACAATATTGTTGGAAAATGGCGGGCAAAATGTTGAATGCAACTTTTTGGATTTTTAATTTCATCATCTGCAAAATTATTTTCAACATGAGCGAGACGTAAGGAAAATGAAAAGCTAGACAACAAAGCGCAACAGAGAAAACTGTAGTAGCAACGCACGCCGGCAAATGCTAGTAATGTACATATAATAATAATAATCATATGCATACATAAATATAAGCAAGGGAAAGAACAAATATCTTAGATGTTACAATACTCATATTAAATATTTGTTTGGTTTTTGACTGCACGACACCGATAATAGACAATTCAATACGCATATATTTTTTCCCTACATGGCTCTTGGGCATGTCATAATTTGTGCCATTTACGGTGGGCTTTCAGTGACTTCCGCCGTGGCGGCTTATTGTTGTGTACGAGGAGTGCACAACAGAAAGATGTCAATTTGTCAACGCACCTTAATTTGCCTTAATCCCTATACATGAGTCGACGTTGTTGTTATTTTATTTGCAATTAAATCAACTGCAAGTTGCCTCTACATTATGTTTATCATCATTTTCGAAAGGGGTGGGATATGGCAGACAGTACGTGGCTCGCATGGGCGAACTAAACATATTAGACATTCTCAAAGTAAACAAATAAATAAGAAAACCTTAATATTACAATTTCTTGGTTTGTTGCTTTCAGTTAGTTGGTGGTTGCCTTTGGCGAGATAATAACAACTTTAAGTTTTCATTTAATTTGCACACATTTGAAGTAATTAAGCCAAAATGTGTGAATATGCCTAATCCAAAGGACATACCTCCAAACATACTTATATTTCGATTTCTGAGGAAAATATACATATCAAGTTTGGTGGCTCTAGCTCTTAAGACTTTTAAGTTATGCCCAAACCAGGCTGGTATAAAATCGAAACTTATTGATAACTTCTGAACTGAACTTGTATTCAGCCGGCAACAAGAAAACTTATATTCCAAATATGAAGTCTCTGAGAAACGCGAGATTGATTAAGTTCACATATTCATTTAAATGTATATATGTATACATATGTACATACATATGTATGTACATGTTTGTATGCATACATTAGCAAAATTGTAGTATACCAACCCATAAAGCAATTATATACATACATATGTATGTATATACCAGACAATGTTAATAAATATTAACTGGCTGTTATCATTTTCACCTCTTCGCATTTATACTTTTGTTTTTTATTTCTGACATACGCGTTTGCCATTGAATTCGCTGCAGTGGTGAGTTCGTGTGCCGCTAAATACGCCGCATGTGGTGAATTTTGACTTCATTGAATTCACCTTCACGCCGCAGTAAAGAGAGAGAGAGAGAAGAATTTTACTCTCTGAGCGCAAAATAAGCACTGTTAACTTACAGTTTGGCTCTCTGATTTCAAATGGGACTGTTACAAGTCGCTTAACTGGCACTTGTGCCTCTCAGAGAATAAGAGCAGCAACAGTCTTGTTTTTACCGGTTACGCTAGTGGTTCAACGTACGTCGGACTCGCGGTCGCAGTCGCCGTCGCAGTTATTAGAAGCAACAGCAGCAGCATCAATCGCAACATTACCACCAGCGTGTTTTTTCCTCCTCTAGCAGCAACATCACACAAATCATAATGAATTTGTGCCGTTGCAAGTTTTAACTAGAAGTGTGGAAATTTTCTACTTGCATACATACACATACATATAATACATATGTACATATGTATAGTGATACTTCATAAGCTGCTCTGCTTGTGTAAACAAAGTGTTGATAACAAAACAGTGGACGACAACATGTTTTGATAAAAATATACAACAGCAACAACAGCAGCCATAATTTAAACAGCTTTGAGGATATACGGCAAAAAGTGCAACTACAATAAGTTGAAGCAAAAAAAGGTGAAAATTAAAAAAATTGCATACATAATTATTGCAAAGTTATTGCAAACAAAATTCTTATCGGCTTTTGCTCCTTGACCAAAGTCTGGAAACGCTTTGCTTCGTTTGCTGTTGTTTGTCGGCGGCATTCGCTGTGTCAAGTCTTTCTGTTCTTCATGTGTGTGTGTGCCTCAGTGTGTTTGTGTGCAAACAAGTTTTGCGCTAAAGTGCGTCAAAGTAACAAGTGTTGCAGCAACAGCAGCAGCAGCAGCAGCAGCGACAGCAACAACAAATTCAAGAGGTACGCGAAAGAAGAGCTTTAGCTTCTCTATCAGTGTTCACAGCTCCGACCCCCACCCCTACCCCTACTGCCACCTCATCAATAAGTGAGTCACTCAGCGCATATACCGCAAAAGGCACGTTAAATTAAATTAAATGACGAATAACAGACCCCAAGTGTTAAATCATCTGGCACACAACCATAACTAAATAATTTCTCAAGCTTTTATAATTGTTATTTTATTATTTTTTGCAAAAAACCTTTGTAATTTGCATGAACTCTGAGTTTGTTCTCTAATACTTATTAAATCACGTAGCAAACGCAGAATGTATCTATGTATACAAATATTTGTATATACAAATATATATATTTGTATATATACATACATACATGCATACATACACACACACATACATATATAAAATGCGGTTGATTCATGCATCCAGCAGTTTTTCAATTTTTTGTGCGGTTGTCGAAGCGAAATAAAATAATGTGTGCATATACATATGTAATATATATGTATATGTATATGTATGTTTGTGCAATAGTTATGTACATACATATCTGGCAAAACAAGTGCCACACTTTGTTATGATTAAATCGAACGATACTTGTGTTGGGCTTAACTTGCAGGCGGTTTTTTTTTACATTCAATCAAAAGTAAATACAAGAAAATCACTGGTTCCTGGTACTAAAAGTAATACAATTCATACGGTATAATGACACCAATATGACTCCACCAGTATTTTGCACTTGCTTGTACAATTGTACAGTTGATTTAGTCAGTTTTCAGTTTGTCAAGAAGCAATTTCGCAGTTAAGGCATTATTAATGGCTTCGAAAACTATCTTTAAAAACAACAACAACATCTACAATAACAACAGCCATGAAGAAATACAATTCTCCCTTGTTGCAACCCAATTGATGTATACACCACATGTGCGAGCGCTTCTGTGGATTCTTAAGTACATTCCAAAAATAAGATACTTGGTTACTCCGGCGACTGTCGCTTAAATTAATTTATTATTTATTTGACTGTACCGAAAATATGAATTGAAAACATAAATAACGCTTTGTTTATAAACATAACATAGTTTGCAAACTAAAAATAAACAATGAGAAGATAACATACACAATTGAATAAAATACAAAAAGATTGTATATATAGTAGAATATATTTAGGTTTTTTTTTATCTCAGTCGGACAGTTTAAGCATAAATATGCATATGTACATATGTATGTATGTATATGTATGCATACATTTGTGTTTTTTTTTGTGACCGCTCATCTGTATAAATTTATTTATTATTTCGTGTAAGATTATGCTAAGAGCAACCATGTTTCTGGTTCAGCAAGTAATTTTTGAATAAATATAAATTAGTTTATATCGAATAAATACGTTATGAAGAAATTTTAAGCCCCAGACTACCATATATGTCAATAGGCGACCGCTACAGCAATTATTCGATTTTTAGAATATTTACTGTCATATCAACATAAACAAAGAGTAAAAAGTCTGATAAGAAGTTTTCAATGCCTATCCGGCATGAATAATTGCAGTATGAATTAAATTTAAAATAAAGAAGATTAAAGATTGAAATTGTGAAGAATGCATATACGGATGGTTTATCTCTGTATGGAAAAATTCCACTCATAATGAAATACAAATAAAGAAGCAGGCGGCAGCAGTCAGTCAGCTACAACCAAAAGGTCTATTGAAATAGACAGAAATTCAAATTTTCTTCCATTCGTTTTTATTTTAAAGAGATTCACGTGTGAAATGAATAAAGTGTTGATACATGTATGTATGTTTGTGCTGCAAGAAGGAGGACCGAGCACGGGGCAGCCACAGGGTTTAAATGGGCTGATCAGGAAATATTACGCACCAGAAAAACAATGTGAAAGAGTTACGTAGGAGAGAACATCGGCAACAAAACGAGATAACGAAACGAAAGAAAAAGCCAAAAGCAGGCGGGCATAACAAATGGCATACAATACAAATCAAGTTCATGGAACAAATCTTTTTCATTGTGTCGGTTGTTTTTGTTGTCGCTCGTACAAAAACAGCTGTGATGTGACTATTGAGATGAAAAAGGCAATGTTCTTGTTGACTGCTGATGACGTTGCGGCTGTTGCTGTCGTACATTTGACTTGATCTGGTCAGGCTTGAACGGCACGCTCTGGCATGCTTCTAACATTAAAATAAGTAAGAGTATTCTTGTCAAAGGTATATTCGGATAAGAATAGGCTTCATGGGATTGGCTAGATTGGACCTGTTCACACCGATTGAGTGTTCTGTGTGTAAAACGTATAAAGTGAGAACAAGAAAACCAAAATGACAATGAGCCGAGTTTGCAAAAATACATACAAAGCCAACTGATGCATCAGCCGCAGACGAAGCAGAAGCATAATCAAAGAAGAGAAATACATTAAAACGCACGTAGGCTGATAACGGCCGTGAGCGTCTCAGCGCCTATTTGGCTTGTAAAAGTCTGCCTGCAAGTAGTATTTGAAATGTGGGCAAGACTTTCTAAGGCGTGGGCAGCGTATGATACTCTAAATGGTTTTTATTCTCTGACACCGAATGTAGTATGTTGAGTTTGTACAATGTCCGTCATGCTGTCAGTCCGTCTTTCCATATGGACGCAACTCTCTTCGACGCCATTGAAGATATTGTCTTGAAACTTTGACATGTACATATACATACATATACTCGTAGTTATCCGAGTGCTGGCAAATCGATCTACCTCGAATGTATATATTTCCGACAATTTAAAAACTATAGTCACAAAATTTAGAACATAGAACATACTGATGACATTTTCGAAATATCGGACCCTAGTTTTCCTAGTCGCTCCGGCTCAAAATGCCGCCCGATGATGTAAATCAGATAAAAATGCAAATCACTTATATTTCCACCAATTGTTGCTAAAATAATTTCTAATGCATGAATAAAAACATGGCATCAAATTTTAGAACCATTACATTGAGCCCTAAACGCGACCTAAATGACCTAACCGTTAAAATGCACATTTTACAGGGTAGAGTTTATTTCATTGTTGTGTTAATCTTGCTGGATGTTTCTCGCTTACGATATAATTGAGCGTGCGATATATCAGTAAATACATATATAGTATATAATTGATGTTTTATATTTTTTGTGTAAATGCGTTTGGCACTTATATACTCTATTGCATTGAACAAATTTATTCTAAAACTGTCGCTTTAGCTATTTTTGCGGTTAGGGCTCGCTTTGCTCAGCTTAGATTTAAGTATATCAAATCAAATCAAAAGACTCACAAAATAAAAATACTACACAAAACTGTACTAAATTCAACTCAAAGTGCACGGTCGATAGCCGCTTCAACTGCGGGTTGGTTCTTTTTCAGTTAACACGAGAAAAAGAGAAACAGGTAGTTGAAAATCGAAAACGAAACGAACCCCGAGTGTTGCCGTATTTTATTGCTTAACAGGGGAAAGACGAACAAAGCGCTTAGAAATTAATGTAAAATACAACATACTGACGCGGCCGAACCCGAACCCGAACTCGAAACCTAAACCAAAACCAAAACCGAAACGACTCGACTCAATCCAGGCTAACACACCAGCTGATAGCTATCAGGGTTTGAGCCCGGTGCCCGTAGGCGTACCGTTGACGACAACACTAATAATTTGAGCCCTAACAAAACAGTGCCAACATCTGACTGTCTGTCAGTGCGCTTATGGCAGTCAATGGGGTTACTGACCTAAAACTTTGTTTTGATGGGGAAAACAGTTGAGAATGATTAAACAGCTGAATGTAATATTATATGATTAGTATGAGTAAAATGCTCAAATGCATACCCAATCGTAGGCTATGCGCATACAAATGCGAATACATTCATATCATCCATATTAATAAATATGCATTGAAAACGCAATTTGGCTCCCTTGAATGATTTCATACAAGACTTGTGAATTTGTAGTACTTGACCTGCAGTTCTGATGCGGGCCACTGTCACATACGGCCTACCTTTCAGGTATAGTTGGAGATGAATAAATATATGCGGTAGTCGGGCAATACATGTAGTCTTAGATGGTATAATACTAGGGACAAAGTATTGCGCAGTCGGTCAAGTTGATTTAATTAATGTTCAAAAGAAAGAATATGATGAATATGCGAATTATTTGTCAAGAATAAAAAAACTGAAAATAAATTGGGTTGAGCTCAATTTCTTAATCAACACACTTTTCCCTTCCTCCTCTCTTTTGTTTTCTGCACATCAATCATAAATAATATTTTTAACGATTATTACTGCATTTATATATTACAGCTCTAAGGAACTGCGAAACATCCATTCAAAATAATGTGCAATTAAAAAACTTATTTAAAATATAGCAAAACAAAGTTAATGGAATTATGTGCATTAAAATAAAAAAATAAAAATCATAAGCACAAAAATATGTCAAAAAATAATAAAATAAGTATCTCAAAACATAAATGTGCTGTACATAAATAAAAAGTGGTAAAATATTAGGTGCATCTGTATTAGGCGCGAGTGTTATGATGCTGTCCAGTGTAGTTCAAGTCAAAGCCAACTCAATTGGCATTCAGCTATATATATAATCAAATTAAATATTTAAATTATATATACTAGTATTGAGTGGAAAAAAAAATTGCCTACAAATTAGTTGCCTTTCATATTTGGCAACGAAAAAAGACATAGTGCTAGCAAATCAGATATCGTTTTTAATAACCACAAAGACAAAAACGGCTTCATCACGGAGTCTTTAGTTTTTTTTTCCACGGAGGACGACGATCTCGAGATGGATATACTACCGAGCGGGAATATATTCAACGAACTGGAGCGCATATGCACAACTGGCTATTTCTCATCACAGCCATCGATTGAGGATCAATGGCAACAGGTTAGTAAACAATTTAAATACAAAGAGTTATAAACAATAAATATATTTAAATTACACATGTATGAATATAAAGATATTGTTTGATGTATTCGATACATTTGTATACCCTGAACCCATTATGAATGGGTAACTAGGAAAATGTATGTAACAGGTATAAGAAAGCATCTTCGACCCCATAAAATATATATATTCTTGATCACCATCAATAGCCGAGTCAAACTAGCCGTGTCCGTCTATCTTTCGCGTTGTACAAAAACTACAAAAGCCGATTCAATACAACTTCATTTTATTTTATCAATATCTCGTCCAGCTTAAACTTATCAATACATTTTGATTCCACATAAGTGTTTTGTAGGCATAACTTGAAAATTATAAATATTGATATATTTATTAATTATTTAAAGCAAACAGAGTCACATATATATGTCTTTGTGTGTGAGTGTTTCAGTGTATGTATACAGAATGAATGAATGTATAAGCTCGGCACAGGGTATCTCCTCATCATGCACACTCGACTAGAGCTCTTAGTTGCTTACTTATATGCCTGTATCAATTGCCTCAGGTGGCTCTTTTTTATCTGGGTCTTACATACCTTTTGGGACTTATGGGTGCTTCTAAAGGAAGCAAAAGAATCCGCAATTGTTGTTAAAAAAATACTCATAGACATTTGTTTTTAGACATAATCAAAATAAATCTAAAAACAATTTGTCGCTACATACTATATTCAACCAATTTACAATTTCAATAATAAACAAAATTAATTTTTCAACAAAAAACATAAAACTTTTTGTAATCAAAAGGCCAAGAAAGCATTGATATATTTCATTATATATTTATGTATTATACATTATATATTTTTTTCGACGATCCTAAATTAGTAATCGCCGCCGCTGTCGGTATTAATAGGAGTATTTAAATATGTATGTGTATACACATGTATATTTAATATATAAAACGCACACTCATATATAGGTATTTTTTTTTTTATATTTTTTTAATAAAAAACACGTTTAAAATGTTATATAATATATACATATACATTTATACATATGTATAAATACTATGTGTCAAATAATCGTGCTTTTATGAGAAATCCGTGCTGGGATAGAAGAAGCTTTGACTGAACAGGAACATCAGCTGATTTGCCTTTTTTGTTTCATAGTTTTGTTTATACCCTGACCCCATTAAAATGGGGAAAAGGGTTAATGGTTTTGTGCAAAAGTATGTAACACGCATAAGGAAGCATCTCCGACACCATAAAAAATATATATTATTGATCACTATCAACAGCCGAGTCGATTTAGCCATGTCCGTCTGTCTGTTCGTCTGCATGAACGCGCGTTTCGATTCCAGATTATCATTCTTGTGTTTTTTAGGTACCAAATTTGGTATGAATATTTTCCTAAAGTAAACAGAGGTTAAAAACATTTCGTTTTTTGGATACTTTCCCCCGATCTCTCAGAAATCGAAAAATACGTATTTTTAGAGGCATGACCTTCGGATAGTCTTGCATTTATATGCCATCTTTATGTCCTTCAAATTTCATTGCGATCGGACAATAAAAAAAGAAGTTATTTACGATTCAATGTAACATATTTTGGGGCCAATGGAAGAAGAAGAAACAAAGCAATTGCATGACGCGCGCAACAAGCAGCTTGTGTTTGTATGTGTGTGTGTTTCTATGTATGAACGCAGATAAATAATTTTGAATGTAAGAACTGGGTTCAGGGTATCTCCTAGTCGGGTACTCTCGACTAGAGCACTCTTACTTGTTTTTAGTTTTGTTTGGAAACAAAGTTGAGCAGGCTGCCTTATCATAATGAGACGCATAATACGATTGCCTGAACAGTTCTGGGCCAAGTTAACGCTAGTCGTATTCACTGGCAGTTACTCTTTACTGTTACTGCCTTCAACCACTAAGCATACAACACATAGAGGCGTCAAATCGACTAAAAAGTGGTTGCATAAAATATCCGAACGATCAGAACCCAAGCAGCTTCGTGTGCTGCGACTGCGACACGCAAGCAAAGCGCAGCAGGCATAGAATATTCTGTTTGCGATTAGTGGCACAATCCGCCGAACTCATTTCTTGCCCACGATTGTCTCTCAATCGTGTTGCTTGCCGTGGCTTCGCTGCCGCAACATCTACTTCGACGCTCCGTAACGCTTGCATATATGCGAATTAGTAGCAACACATATATATTCAATCACAAGAAGACATGCGGCCATTGTTGTGAATTTCCGCCGTTGCCTTTTTTCTGTAGTCGTTCGAGCTTGTAGGTAGAAACGGGGCGGGGGCGGCAATGGTTCTATGAAGCAGCCAATGACGAAATTTAGATTTTTCAATTTCACCCCGCGGTGCTTCTCTTCGAAATGGAGGGTATTAGTTCAACTCAAACCACTCACTTTTTCATTTGTAAGTCGTACCGATACATTTTTCCCCTATCAGCTGATACCACTAAGCATTGCGTGTGGTGGTCATACTCAACATTTCCTAAATATATTTTGAATATTTGTTCTGTTTTTTTATTTAAGAAAACGTGCCTAATGGAAATATCGACTATTTTCAAACAGTTTTGTAAAATAAATATACAAGAAGTAAATTGAAACTGAACCCAGTCTTTATATTTAATCAAAATAATTTATCTGAATTCATACATTGAAGCACCCACACACTTTTTTAATTGGCCCCATACTATGTAACATTGAATATCTTTTTTTTTTATTGTCCCATCGTAATGATATTTATAGGACAAAAATAAAAATTTTTTGAACGGGACGAGATATCGATTAAAAAATCACTTAAACTGACCCGGCAGTGCGAGAAATTTTATTCCAAGTATAAAGTATCTAGCTCTTGTAGTTTCTGAGCTCTGTAGTCTCTGTATTGCCTAAGGAATGTTGTCGTCGATGATTTTCTTTTTTCTAAGTTATTAATTTTGTTTTACTTGTAAAAAGTTTGAATTGCAACATAATCAAGGAATTGGTTTGGTTTGGTATGTACGTCACGGAAGAGGCTTGGAACGAAGTAACCAATGTCAGAAGGGCGCGCGTTGTAATTAATATATTGTGAGCGAACGATGTTTTGCTGATTTCCCGTTTACTTCCGGATGCTTCCGTTTGTATTTTTATACCCTGTTCCCATTAAAAATGGAAAAAGGGTATAATGGTTTTGTGAAAAAGTAGGAAGCATCTCCGAACCCATAAAGTATATATATTATTGATCACTATCAATAGTCGAGTCGATCTAGCCATGTCCGTCTGGCTGTCCGTCTGTCCGTCTGTATGAGCGCGCGTTTCTCAGAGACTACAAATTTGGATATTGGTTCTCCTAGTGCCGGGTCTATACGATTTTATCATTATTTTTTATATCTCTTCCCGTTCAAAAGTTATCGATAAATTTAGATTCCAGACAAGTGTTTTTGGGGTATAACTTGAAAGCCATAAGAGCTAGAGGCATTATATTCACTATATATGTTCTCGTATAGGATACAAATGTACGAAATGTTTTGTTTTTTTGATACCTTCCTACAATCCTTCATAAATTGAAAAATACGTAATTGGTATGACTTTCAGATTCAGCATACTCACACATTTTTATGCCATCTTTATGTCCTACAAATATCTATATATTTATAATAATAATATAATAATAAACAAAGAAGTTATTTACAATTAAATGTAACATAGTTTTTGGCCAATGGAAGAAGAAGAAGCAAATCAATTGCATGACGTTCGCAGTAGCAGCGTGTGTTTGTATGTGTGTGTATGTGTTTATATGTTTGAATGCAGATAAAGAATTATGAATGTAAGAACTGGGTTCAGGGTATATCCTAGTCGGGCACTCTCGACTAGAGCACTCTTACTTGCTGTTTGCAGTGTTTGCGTATTATTGAAATTGTTTGAGTGAGAGCTCCCATTATACGCCATCATTTGTTTTGGACACTTGGCTGCAATTCGAGACGGCTGGCAGTTGTTCCTACTGCGCCAAAGATAAACAAAACTATATTTATGTCTTTATCTGTATGTATACAAAGATTGATCTGTGAGTTGCTGTGAAATTGTACGTTGTACACACACACATACATTAATTTAGCAAGTGAAGACACTATACATGTAAAAAAAATATAAAATGTATCCATATGTCTACTATATACCCAAATACATGATGATTTTGTTTTAATTTATTTGGAGTATATTACGAACCTATTTTCACTAAAATAATGCAATTACAAATGAGCGATGCTTAACTTCAGATCTGAGTACAGGTTAAGTAAATCAGGCTGCTCAATCCGGGGGTCGTGTGCAGAGGACTTTTAGCCACTTGTGATGATTATGTTAAGAAAAGTAAAGAAGTGGGTTCACTTTATATCATTAGTGTCTTTGTTAGAAGACCTGCGACGTTGAAACCATTTACATGAGTTGAAACAGTGATATAACCTGCATAGGGATGTTTGCCTAGTTCTTCAAAGAGCCAGAGTGCATGCATAGTGCTGTGGATTAGTTTGGATGCTACACCAATTAGGTAAAGACGCCAACTCCCGTTTCATCTTCCGTCGTTGAACCATCGGTGAAGATGAAAAGCTCGTTCCTCTCTGTAAAGGGTCTAAGCGTCAAGTCTTCCCTAGTTTGACGAATACGGAGCTGCCTCGTCTAATTACGACTGTGTTTTCAAAGGGAATGTACACAGAAAGAAAATATCAACAATTTCGAGCTTAAATCATGCCCAGACACGCAAAACTAATTGCGCAAAATGTGTAAGCCTTAAAATTGTAGCTGTAAATTCTATTCAAGACTTGATTTAAGAAGTGTATACTTATTTTGTGTCCATTTTGAACATAATCCGAAATCAAAAAGGAATTTTTCTTAATTTATGACTTTTATCCCGAATCGGGTTATAATATCAAGATTTATTTATGTGACAAATCAAGACCGATCAGCATAAAATGAATCTCCTGATCGACCACTTTAACTGAAGCATTATTGAAACGTTAGTTTGTCTATATACGTGTATAAATAAATACATTTATACTACCACATAAGCTAGTCCGCCAAGATTAATTGAACACGAAATAAAAATTATGAATTGGATTATATCCCATTTGGCGCAGACAAGTGTCGAAATCTGACAGGGCTGTTTGGCTACCCAGACTTATGCCCAACCAACCGTGCACACAATATGTAATCAGCAGTTAACACCCCTAAAACATAGCAAACTTTAAAAAGCACATACGTGAAAATAAAATAATAAAGTAAAACAAAAAACAAGTAAGAGTGCGCGACTAGGAGATACCCTGCACCCAGCCATTTATCTGCATCTACATATGTATGTATATGTATATACGTATGTTTGTATGTAGAAACACACGCCGTAAGCTGCACGCTATTATGTCATTACATACTATGTTACATTGAATCGTAAATAACTTATTTGTTTATTGTCCGAATTGTGTAGGACATAAAGACGGCATATAAATGTTTGAGTATGCCAAATCCGAATGTCATACCTCAAAAAATTCGTAAATTCAATTTCTGGGGGATCGGGGGGAGGTATCCAATACTAGAATATACATACCAAATTACGCCTGTTACAATTACATAGTAAATATACAAAATATATACAATAATTTTTCACATACAAATTAAAATCCAGAGCATATGAGCTGAAAAATTCATTAAGACTGATACTCACATATCTTGTATAATAAGCCAAAAAAGGCAGAAATAGCGACTAACACATCGGCAACGAATTCATTTTGACAGTCAGGGTTCTAGACTCTTGACGAATATGGCGCAGAATGAATATGGAAAATAGAAGATGCAGAACAAACCAAAGAAACGGAATCATAAATACGTGCAATTGCTAAAAGTACACTCAACTTGGCCTAAAACGTGAAGGCGACTGTGTGCTTTAAATATTTGCCAGGCAGCTAAGCTCAGAAACGAGGCTCCATCAAGAGACAACCCTCGAACTGCCATTGCGACTACCTCTTAGAAGCAAATTAGATCCCCGAACCTTTGGTTTCTCTGGCACTACTATGACTAGCGTTTGCCGTTGCTACTCATATTACCCCCAATCATTTATCATGTTGGCTGCAATTAATCATCCAATGTGTGAGTTTACATATACACTATCCATATGAATGTGTATTTGGTATGTCTTTCAAAAAAGATATTATGGTTGGCTTGGCAGTACTCCCTGTTTTACACATGTCAATATCAAATGTAGGTTATGTGTCCAAAAATAAGTGCAGTTAAATGTTTTCAGCATGCATTTGATTAAAGTTTGGATACAAGGATACAAAATTTCTGTAACTTACATGCAACTGAACAGAAACATGATCGAAGTGGAGCTGCACATCTGCGGTCGAGTCTTCTATAATGTAGCAAGCTGTGTAACAAATTGAAATAAAGACAGACATTACCTCTCATCGCTTTGCTGTGTGAAATTATATATAGGACACATATATTTTTTTTCTGTAAGTGTCCTTCAGTACTAACGCCATGGAAATCTTTACACGCTCAAGGTTTATTTCCTAAACTTTGTATTATCTTCAAAATATATTCTTATATTTTTTTAGATGTATGGCTCTAAAAGTTCATATATCGAAATCAGGCTTGGCACATTTCTTTAGAGAAATTTGTGCATAGTTGTGGGTGCGTCACACTATTTGCACATGACTCTGCAACCCCTAAGACCATACCAACAAGTCGAGAGTGCCTGACTAGGAGATACTCTGAACCCAGCCCTTAAATTTATTCATAATTATTTATCTGCAAGGGTAAGTTCTTTCAGACTAGAGTTTGTTTGCATTGTTGTTAACTGCTATTTTAACTGTTATATTACAATTTATTCGTTCTTATACTTTAATCGGGGTGGCAATTAAATTGTCCACTCTGAAGCGCCACGTGCCGCATTCAAAGGTACAAATATGGCTGTGCGACTCGGTTGAGCGAAAGACACAGAGGGAGAAACAACAAAATATACTATTTTAGTATGGTACAGCCAATTGCATTCTTATGGTTTATTTTACAATAAATTTTAATTTCTCTAAGCAAACAACACTTATACGCATCTTGCCAAATAATTGCCAAAAATTCAAAACGTAACAGCCCTCCCTGTCGACAATTGTATACAAATTTGGAATTTCGTATTTTAAATATTGCACGCTTGCCATTTGCCTAATTTGCATCATACAACAAACCCGAAATGACACGCACACAATAATATATTACATATACAAATATATAAAAATGTAGTATATACAATATTTCATGTACATTATTTATCGAAAAGTAAATGATTTTTTGGGCGGACGGAGTAACAAGGGATCTGCGTGTTTTGCTTAGACGCCGAGTAAGCACCGCCCCTGTTTATCTGAGTATCTTATTCGCTAGGGTGCAAAGCTACAAAAGTTAAAAAAGGAAAAATATAGATGAATAATATATTTCAGTAGAATTGCAAAGACAGATTCGCTGTAATTGTGTGATATGGTTTGGAAGAGCATATTAAGGTAGATGACAGTCGCAAAAGTGTTTTTGCGTCCTAATGCTAGCTGCCAGCCGCTGAACTATGGCCTACAAATCAAGCTCATCAAATACATATCATGCATCTCTTTAAAGACACGTAGTATATATGTATGTAGTTATTTTTGAATATCCATTTGCAGCTCGCACCTTCGCAACTTTCAACGGCTCCTGACAAACTAAGAATATAAAAGCTACGATTTGAATACTTTGATACTGTTGCCATTTGCTTTATAAAAAAACAGTTTTCTCTGCCGACACACCCGCTCATAACACAATAGGCACACATTCCAACTCAAAGTCGATCCGGCTGTTCACATAAAGCGGCTGCTCTGCTCACATTAGCTAAGGGGTAGAATATGCTGGCGATATGTCATTTCGTTCCCCATACAGCCAGCAATATTTCTGGTTGCTTACATTTGTTGCGAGCACAGTAGTCTGCTAAGTGATATGCCAGCGCTATCAGAGGAACAATATTAAGACAGCGCAGGATCACAGTGACTATACTTCCTGTGTTGGCTGATATGATTTTATGCAGCTGTGATAAGCGAGTGCTGATGATGATGACTCCTTGTGTTGAATCAGAGATGCTGATTCAGTTGCTATTTATATTTATTTATTTTTATACCCTGAACCCATTAAAAATGGGAAAATGGGTATAATGGTTTTGTGCAAAAGTATGTAACAGTCATAAGGAAGCATCTCTGACCCCATAAAGTATATATATCCTTGGTCACTATCAATAGCCGAGTCGATATATGTCCGTCTGTCTGTCCGTCCGCCTGTATGAACGCCTGTTTCTCAGAGACTACAAAAGCTAGAGACTTCATAATTGAAATATAAGTTCTCGTAGTGCCGGGTCAATGCAAGTTTATCATTTTTTTTCGGTATCTCATCCTGTTCAAAAGTTATCGATAAATTTAGATTCCAGACAAGTGTTTTTCGTTTTTAAATTTGAATTTAAGTTATCGTACTGCCGGCTCAATACAAACTTATCATTCTTCGATATCTCAATTCGTTCAAAAGCTATCGATAAATTAAGATTCCAGAACAGTGTTTTTTAGAAGCTATAAGAGTTAGAGGCACCAAATTTGGTACGTTCATTCTCCTATAGCATAAAGAGGTTAAATACATTTCACTTTTTGGATACCTCCCCCGATCTCACAGAAATCGAAAAATACGTCATTTTTGACCTTCGGATTTTACATAGTCTCACATTTATATGCCATCTTTATGTCCTACAAATTTCATTACGATCGGACAATAAACAAAAGTTATTAACGATTCAATGTATTATAGTTTGGGGCCAAAGGAAGAAGAAGAAGCAAAGCAATTGTATGTTGCGCGCAGCCAGCAGCCAGCAGCTTGTATTTGTATGTGTGTGTGTGTTTCAATGTAAGAACTGGGTTCAGGGTATCTCCTAGTCGGGCACTTTCGACTAGAGCACTCTTACTTGTTTTTTATACCGTTTACCTATTGAAAATGGGTGAAAAGGGTATCAGAAGTTGTTAAAATGTCATGCTATACAAACACACGGATCCCTGGGACTATAAGCTAGATACGTTATATTTGGGATATATACTCTCGTATAATATACTCACATCAAGTTTACTTCGTTTAATAACTGTCCCGATCAAGAAATTTTTATGTTTTTTCCGATGCTCATGCAATTTTGTATATTCACACATTTTTATACCCTTACAAGTTGATCACGATCGGAAAATAAATAAAGAAGTTATATAAGATAACATGGGTAACATGGAAGAAGAATATTCGACATTCTTCTGGAGCCATCTATGTTTTGTTTTATGTGTGTATATGAATTTCTGTGTATGAAAATAATTAACTATAAATTTATGTAAGAGTTGGTTACAGGGTATAACCTAGTCGGGTATTCTTGTCTATAGCACTCTTGTTTGTATATATCGAATATGAACATAAGAATGTTTCGTGTTGCTTTTCAACTGAGCTTCCCACACCTAATTTTATATAAACATTTTGTAAGAACAGAGAAACTGAGCAACTGAAACAAATTGTTTGTGTGTTGTGGCCCTCACCATATGCTAATCAACCATTCACAGCACTTCAGAACTAATACATATAACACACTCCAAACATCGAGCGCAAGAATGTGTGTTGGGAATGTATTTTAAAAGCAGAAATTGTGGCACCCCTCGATTTTAATTCCCCAAATATTTTGGGATTGTCTCCCTATCAAGACGACCTTTGGCTTATTTCACACTGCTAGCTGGGTGCAGAGGCGTTTCTAAAAATATATTTCACACTGTGTCTGCCGATTTGTTTGTCCTCTGTTCCTGAACCTTTTATGAGCGAGATCATGCATCATAAGTGCATAAATTTATTTAACGCTTTTAGTCCCCCTAAATTACATTTAGGAAATTGAGTAGTACCAGTATTCACAGTATATAACCCAAAACAGCGAATATTGGAGAAATGCGTACAACACAACCCATCTTCTACTATAAATTTAATTAAATTGAATAAAAACAAAATACAATGTGTAATACTTAGTCAAAGCTCAAGCGCAGGATGATAGTGATTGATGACGATACGACATAGCATTGGAAAGGAATGTTATTGATAAAAAGAAAATTAGGCACAATATACAATAATATTGAGGACAGATTGTTTGGAATAAAAGATATAGACAAATACTACGTTTGTTGTAATTATTATTATAAATGTTATTATTATTATTATAATTATTATTATTATTATTATTATTATTATTATTATTATTATTATTATTATTATTATTATTATTATTATTATTATTATTATTATTATTATTATTATTATTATTATTATTATTATTATTATTATTATTATTATTATTATTATTATTATTATTATTATTATTATTATTATTATTATTATTATTATTATTATTATTATTATTATTATTATTATTATTATTATTATTATTATTATTTATTGTTATTATTATTATTATTATTATTTTGTTATTATTATTATTATTTTTTTTATTATTATTATTATTATTATTAAATATATATATATATATATATATATATATTATTATTATGTAGTATAATATTATTGCGTTACAACTTTTATGAGATACATATACTGTACGTTTTAATGACTAAGTGATTGAAAGGATTTCCACCTGTATTTATCTTTGAATACGTTCATTCACGGAAAACACCAAATACAATTTTTCTTTCTCTTTTCCGCGAAGCGTCTCATCGACTGTTGACATGCCGACGCCAAGTCAATAGCCAATCAACAACATTGGTCAAGACGTTCTAAAAACCGCTCCTCCCTATTACGAGCTGCTTTCTTTGCACTTTTAAACTCTAATTGATGTTTATATAATAATGATTAATGACTTCGCTGTCTTTGTTAAGATTGATTTTTGGATTTGTGTGTATGAGTGTGCATATAAGCATACATTACATGAAATCCGTTTCCCTGCTTAACTGCTGCCATTCAACCAACTGGCACGTAAGTATCCTTTTTCTGTCCTTTATTTGCCTCTTGCGTTAAGTGTTTTTTGAAAAAACTTGACTCGCTTTTAGCTTTTAGGTTATTATGCATTAAATACTTGGCACCTTGATGTAGTTGCTTGCTGCTTGGTCAAATTTTGTTCTTTTATTCTTGTTTTTTCTTTCATGACTGACTTTTTTTATTACTGAAGATTCTTAAGGCGCAATTTGTATTTGTATATGGTTCTAGCGATGACAACTTATTTTGGGCCAGATTGCTTGACGGGACTAAGCGCCGTACATGAGTTCGGTTAAATGTTAAACATACACTGTGATGCTGGCTTTTGGCAAATAGTATAAGATTATTCATCACTTTGAGATGTTTTTATTCGTTGCGTAGTAAGATAGTAAAGATACAAATGTACTGGATGCATTTTTCAAATAAGTTACACAGAATGAGCATAAACAAGTAAGAGTACTCTAGTCGAGAATGCCCGACTAGGATATACCCTGAACCCAGTTCTTACATTCATAATTCTTTATCTGCATTCATACATTGAAACACACACACACACACACATACAAACGCACGCTGCTACTGCGAACGTCATGCAATTGCTTTGATTCTTCTTCTTCCATTGGCCAAACTATATTACATTTAATCGTAAATTTCTTCTTTGTTTATTGTCCGATCGTAATTAAATTTGTAGGACATAAAGATGGCATACAAATATGTGAGTATGCTGAATCCGAAGGTCATACATACAAAAATACGTATTTTTCGATTTATGAAGGATTGGAGAAAGTTATCAAAAAAAAAACATTTTGTACTTTTGTATGCTATACGAGAATATATATTGTGAATATAGTGCCTCTAGCTCTTATGGCTTTCAAGTTATACCCAAAAAACTCTGGTCTGGAATCTAAATTTATCGATAACTTTTATACGGGAGGAGATATCGAAAAAAAATGATAAACTTGTATGAAGTCTCTAGCTTTTCATCACTATCAAAAGCCGAGTCGATCTAGCCATGTCCGTCTGTCTGTCCGCCTGTCTGTCTGTATTAATTAAGTAGTTAATTTAATAAAACTTGCAATTACTGAGTTTTGTTAAGATAGCTTGAGAAACATAAAAGTTGTTCATACAACGACTAATTTTTCAACAAATTGTTCATTAGTTTTATATTATTTCATATAGATTGATTGAATTTGGTCAAAATCGGGCGACTATTTCTTATAGCTGTCATAGGAACAATCGGTCTGAAATATTCATTGTCATTCTATATTTGTGTGTTTTGTTATATTAAGCAACTGCAAAGGTATACTACCTTCGGAGCGCCAAAGGTAGCCTTTCTTTCTCGTTCCAATTTGAATGGGTTCAGGGTGTAAATCAAGAACTCAACTGTCTAGACAGCTCCAAAAGGATATCCACTGTACCGAGATAAAATATTTACAAACACACGATGTTTAAAATTTTTGTATTTAATAGCTTTTAAATTTTTGTATTTGTAAGTATTTTTCGTATTTTAGCGAATCGGAGGTATCCAAAAAGTCAAAACTCTTAAACCATTAAAAATATGCATAAAAAACCGTGGTCGGCATTTGTCAACTAAAGCCAAAGGACAAATATAAAACAAACCAAAACCCGTAATTTGTAATTGAATACTCCAGATTCAATGCGCGCACCTGCAGGAATGAACATACCGAACAAAAGGAGTGTATCCAGGCTATGTACGAGTTGGCTCAGATATCCCGTGCAGATCCTGCAAGTACTTTGATAATTTAACACAGCTGTAGATAATTTAAATATTTGTTTCAGATTCGTTGTCTGTTTACTTTTACATTGTTTAACATTGATTTTGTAAAATATAGAATAATACAACTTAAACTTTAACTTATTAGTTCAACTTTTCTTTCATTGCAGGTAAATAACGTATATTCTCCATTTGATATTGATCTCCTTGTTCTGGTAAGCTCACTTTACGAATTCCAGAATAATGATGGCCAATTTCAGAGCAATAGCAAATCCAAAGAGGCATAATATTAATACCTTGTTTGGCTTCTGTTTAATTTCATTGAACATATTGAGTTACAAATTTTAGTTTTGAAAACTTTCTGTGATATGAGTTTTAGCACTACTGTTACTGTGATAGTTGCCAGATATTCCTTATGTTGAATCATATTTTTGTTGGGCATACTTGTAGTTGTGAAAAGCTAACCCGAGTTGAAATGAAATGTGAAGTGTTGTTGTTGTTCTAGTTGTTGAAGACATTCAATGGCGTATCTAGCTTTAAGCAAATAGTTTGAAGGCGGGCGCGCTCCTTATGCTATTGCTGTGCTTCTTCTTCCAACGTGTTTACCAAGTTTTTGGGGGAGCAGAGTGTGGTATCTCTAAAGTCAAATATTCTTTTCTTCTCTATGCAATACATACTAAATTTGGTTCCTCTCGCTAAACGGGACAAGCTATCGAATAAATTAATAAACTTGATCCGGCAATTCGAGAACTTATATTCAAAATAGCTCTTATAATCTGCACGTTCATAAAGACGGACGAACAGACAGATAGACGGACATGGCTGGATTGACTGGGCTTTTGATAGTGATCAACATTATGCATACTTTATGAAGTCGGCGATGCTTCCTTATGCACAGCTTCATAATACCAATTTTTAATGGGTTCAAAGTATAACAAGTAAGAGTGCTCTAGTCGAGAGTGCCCGACTAGGATATAACCCCTGAACCCAGTTCTTACATTCATAATTCTTTATCTACATTCATACATAGAAACACACACACATACAAACACAAGCTGATGGCTGCGCGCGTCGTGCGATTGCTTTGCTTCTTCTTCTTCCATTGACCCAAAACTATGTTACATTGAATCGTAAGCAACTTCTTTGTTTATTGTCCGATCGTAATGAAATTTAAAGGACATAGAGGTGGCATACAAATGTGAGACTAAGTAAAATCCGAAGGTCATACCATTAAAAATACGTATTTTTCGATATCTGGGAAATCGGAGAGAGGTATGCAAAAAGTGAAAAATGTTTAACCTCTGTATACTAATTTGGTGCCTCTATCTTTTATAACTTTTTAGCTATACCTACTGTTTTGGAATCTTAATTCATCGATAACTTTTGAACAAAAAAATTATGAGTTTGTATTGAGCCAGCAGTAGGAACATTTAAATATGAAGTTTATAGCTTTTATGACTTTCAAGCTATGCCCGAAATACACTTGTCTGGAATTGAAATTTATCGATAACTTATGAACGGGACGAGATATCGAAAAAAAATTATAAACTGGTCTTGTCCCGGCACTACGAGGACTTATATTTCAAATATGAATTCCTAGCTTTTGTAGTCTCTGAGAAACGTGCGTTCATACAGACGGACGGACAGACGGACAGGGCTAAATCGATTCGGCTATTGATAGTGATCAAGAATATATATACTTTATGGGGTCTGAGCTGTTTCCTTATGCTAGTTACATACTTTTGCACAAAACCATTATACCCTTTTTCGCATTTTTAATGGGATCAGGTATAAAAAATCACTGAATGGACGGCAACAAATTAGAACATATTTTGTTCTTATATAAAAAATCTGATGTTTCGTATTTGCTTTGACGAAAAACTGTTCGTGCGGGTCCGGGCTTTAAGCCGAATATTTGATTCGTGTTCGTGCCGGCCTGAATAATTATCATTTTCACATTTCAGAACAAAACGGTAAATATATCTAAAATACGTCACAATCCCTATTTACACGCACTTACGGTAGATTTTTCCAAAACTTGTTTTCATAAATTTTAAAAATTGTAATTTAAAGTTTTTATTTGTAAACTGTTTAATAAGATTTTTTTTTGAAGAGTCTGAGCTTAGCTAACCAAAAGTATTCATATTGCTTAGCTGAGAGGTGATGTTGTGCTTGTAAGCCAAGGGGCAGTGAGCATATTTTGTAAGGCATGCTTGTTTAAACAGTAGTTAATATTGATTTTTCTCACTCTCAGGCATGTTTGCTTGTTTAGCCCTTTTCGTATTTATGTTAAGTGTTTTGTCTGTGTCTCTCTTACAGCTTGTCTCTGTTCATTTTGTTGTCTGGTTAGTTTCAAAAAACGTGTCGCTTCAATTTGTGTTTAGCTCATGAAAACACATTCCAGACAAAGTGCATTCAGCCGGGTACATGTTTGCTTTGAAAGCGTTGCATTTTCGCTCGCTCGAAGTGCTTATTAATACAAAGATTTCAAACCTCGTGTGCTTGTATACATTTGATCTCAGTATAGTGGATATCCTTATCAAACTTTCTCGATTATTGAGTTCTTGGTCCTACATCCTGAACCCATTAAAAATAGGAAAAAGATATCATGAAGTTGAACAAGAGTATGTAACAGGCATAAAAGAATAAAAAGATTCGAACCGCGAACATCTCGTTTGCAAGGCATACATACACCTTACACACAAGTCGATCAGTTGAATTTACTGTACTGTACTGATTTAGTGATTTCAGATTTCCTTTCTATGGTAGGCGTGCGCCTAAGGCCTGAAACTTTCTTTAGTGTCAAGTGTTAATACGTCTGACTGTCTGTAATCTTCACATTAACTGTATTTGGAAAACTAACAGCAATGCTAAACATATGCAGATTAACATAGCATGTGTTAGGAGAACATATATGTTTGAAGAGAGAAAAATTGTGATGGTAAATTCACAACAATCGCAGATTATAAGGAATGTACCGAAAAGAAACTGCACACTTTGTTTTAGTTGTAACTTATAAGTTTTTAATCCACTGTAATTATTTATTTTTATATACCAAATAGCGATTTATAAATATAAAAGAAAAACAAAATTTATTGCAAAAAAATCAAGCCCTTATTTTTGCCCGAAGTTTTCGCCTGACTCCCTTCATTAGGGTTTGCACACCTTCTTTCGTAACTTTCCGACTTGCCGTTAACCAGTTTTTTTTCATGTCTTCCATGTTTTTGGAAACTTTACCATCTTTCTTTAAATTTATTTTAACGATGGCCCAATATCGCTCTATTGGGCGTAGCTCTGGACAATTTGGTGGGTTTTCCTCTTTGCACACAAAATTAATGTTTTTTTCGTTAAGGAGTGCTTGTGTTGATCGAGCATAGTGAGCGGATGCAAGATCCGGCCAAAACACTGCAGGCACATTATGTCTTTTATAAAAGTGTATTAGGCGTTTTTTCAAACACTCTTTCATATAAATATCGGCATTTATAGTGCCCTTTGTAAAAAATGAACTTGTTTTAAGGCCACAGGTGCAAATGGCCTGCCATAGCAGCACCTTTTCCCCAAATTTTTCCCGATTTTAATTGTGGACAAAGACTCGCTAACAGTACTGCCTTTCTCCTTCGTGTAAAATTGTGGGCCGGGTAAAGTAGTTGAGTCCAATTTGACGTATGTTTCGTCGTCCATCACAATGCATTCGACTGCATCATTGAGCAAACGATCATAAAGCTTTCTAGCTCTCTTTTTCCCCACTTCTACTTGGCGCTGACTTTTTTTCGAAGCTTTTTGTTTTTTGTAGGTCTTTAAGTTATGCCTTTGCTTTACTCTTTGGATCATAGAGACACTTGTTCCCGTTTGTTTTGCCAAGTCTCGAACCGAAATCGATTTATTTTTGTTAATTACGGATAACACTTTTTGTTCCAGAATCTGATTTCTTGCACCTTTTTTTCTGCCGGTCTTCGTCAAGTCTTTAAGTGAGCATGTCTCTCCGATTTTGATAATAATGTGTTTCACACTATTTGGACTAACTTTAAAGCGTTTAGCTAATTTTCTAAATGAAATTCCATTTTCGGTACAGTAATCGTGCACAATTCTTTTGCGAACTTGCTGTTCAATTCGAGGCATCGTAGAAACTAAATACAAATAGTGCATGCTAAAGCTGCAAACTTCTTTAGAATCAATCAAGCTTTCTAACGGTACATTCCGTGACGTGATCGAAAGCTCACACAGGGATAAATATTCATGTTAATGTGTGCAGTTTCTTTTCGGTACATTCCTTATATAATATGGGAACTTGACCCAACAAGTAGGATAATATTTCTATCGGTCAATTTAGTGTAGCAACAGTAGTTCAATAAAACAACAAAATACGTATTGAAATTATAACAATTTCATCGTTTATATTTATTGCAGCAACAATAAGTCAATCCAACAACAAAATGCATGGGCAGATTATAAAGTTAAAGTAAATATTTTTTCAACTGATTGTCACAGTTAAATAACGAAATCTAAATACATGGAGCAACATTTACTGGGAAAGTTACTTTGATATTTGACTAAGTTACTGTGAAGGTGGTTTTTTTTACCGACGATATTTTATTTGAGTGTAGAGCACTCTTACTTATTGTTATTAACTGATTTTTTGTCCGATCGCCATTAACGTTGTAGGGCTTAAGGCTTAAAAAAGTAAATTTAGAGGTAACGAGAACATACAGTTATCCCAGCAACTTTACATCTGATTTCATTGCTATGTAATTTCGAATAGATTTATTAAAAAAAAAGGTATTAATTAAAATGAAAAATTAACATTCAAAGCAAATATTTTCGAGAAAAATGTAATCAAATTCATAATTAGATTAGGAAGAAACTTGGTAAAACATTAACAAGTCACTTATTTGCGCACAAAAATTATTCGTACACTTTGCGCATATGATGTTCTCCGGCAGTGTCTAACTGTAATAGTCAATTCTTTTGAATGCGCTTTGACGCTGAACATTAAAACTATTCTCTTCGCGCTATTGTAAAGATAATTGATAGAGCACATTCTACTGTACAAAGTATAATCAACATATATGTAAATACTGGTGAATTGGATGCAAATCATCAACAAGCTGAAATGCCAAAAGTTTAAACACCACGTGAGGAACGTAATATACAATATTAGCCGCTGTTGTCCAAAACCCAAAAATAACCACTACACAACTATATGAAAACATCAAGGAAGCTACTGACAAGAGAGTTTGCCCCCAAACCATTCTCAATAGCTGTTGCGCATGTAGCCCTTATAACGTTCAAAAAATGACATTCAGAAATCGTCATTTATCTGTGTTTTTGTAAGGAAATTCTCTAGCCTCTATAGTCTCGAGATGCTCGTGGTAATACATACAGAAGGACATGCACCCGATCCAATAAAAAACCAAAAAGTTGCATGCAACTGCGGACGAAAATTAAATTTTCCACATACAACCCACACAAAATTGGTATACAGTTCTTAATGAATTTTTATAATGATCTTTTAAAAAAATGTTGGCCAGAAGTTTGCAACGCATAGAAGGAAACATTTCCGACCACATAAAATGTATATATTCTTGATCAGGGCAACAAGACGAATTGTCTGTCCCTTTGTCCGTCTGTCTGTCCGTCTGTTTCTACGCAAGCTAGTCTCTCAATTTTGAAGCTATTTTGATCAAACTTGGTGCAGATGCTTATTCTGCTGCACGCAGATAATATGTTGGAATCAGAACCACGATTGCATATAGCTGCCATAGGAACGATCGGTCGAAAATTTTTGTTTATTTTGATAACTTGACTAAACTTACCAAATATAAATTTTCGCATTACTTAAGCATGCTCACAAAATTTCATCAAAATCGGATCACTATACCTTATAGCTGTCTTATGAACAATCGGTCTGAAATATTAATTTAAATAAGAAAACTTATTTTAATTCATTGTCATTCTCTCTTTGTATAAGCAAGAGTTTTTCATTATATTAAGCAACTGCAAGGGTATACTACCTTCGAAACGCCGAAGGTAGCCTTTCTTTCTCGTTTTTGTTTTTATACGATCAGCTTCAAACTTATTTTCAAAACTCTACAAAGCAAAATATTATAATTGCTGACAATTATTGCAGAAAAAATTTTGTTTTCTATTCGATTGATTAGATTCACCTGCTTGTAAATTGGGGGAGGTAAATTACAAAAATTCGAGCGAGTTTTTTTTGTGTATAAAAACAGGGTGTTGCTCCGCACGCCGACAAATGCTTGTGTTCTATAAAGAGTTAAGTATGGTAAGAAAGTGGGGCGAAGATGCGTGGCAGCATTCATGCTGAGACTTCAGTGTTTCTTAATGAAATGCTCTCAATTTACGCAATTTACGTAACGTTAAAAAACATAACAGGCAAACAAGGACACTTTATGGAGTACTGACAACACAGTAACAGGAGGAAGCTTCAGCAGGGGCACTTAATAGCCCACATTCATATGCACATACACTCAAGCAACGCGTAGTAATGATGGCAGCGAATAACAGCTCGTATCGCTGCAGTGGTTTCGCGCCATTGCTCGTTGCTGTACTCATCGTGATTTCAGGTTCTGCGGCGGTTTTCTTTTGCTCTGTGCACGGCTGAGGACTGTTGGCTTTTCGCTGTTGCTCTTGTTGCTGAAATAATGCTCTATGTATTGAATGTGCCTTTCAATTACGTTTTCATTGTTTTTATACCCTGATCCCAATGGGTATAATGGTTTTGTGCAAAAGTTTGTAACAGGCATAAGGAAACATCTCCGACCACATAAAATATATATATTCTTGATTCATATTTGAAATATAAGTACTCGTAGTGCGGGGACAAGAGCAGTTTATCATTTTTTTTTCGATATCTCGTCCCGATGAAAAGTTATCGATGAATTTCAATTCCAGACAAGTGTTTTTCGGGCATAACTTAAAATTCATAAAAGCTAGAGACTTTATATTAAAATTTTAGTTCTCGTACTGCCGGCTCAATACAAACTTATAATTTTTGATTCCAGAACAGTGATTTTTAGGTATAGCTTAAAAGTTATAGGTGATAGAGGCACCAAATTTATGTATATTGTTCTAATGTATAAAATGGCTAAAAATATTTTACTTTTTGGATATCTTTCCCCGATCTCCCAGATCTCGTATTTTGAGAGATATGACCTTCGGATTTGACATAACATTTAACACAACTATATGCCATCTTTATGTCCTACAAATTACATTACGATCGGACAATAAACAAAGAAGTTATTTACGATTCAATGTAACATAGTTTGGGCCAATGGTAGAAGAAGAAACAAAGCACTTGCATGACGCGCGCAGCCAGCTGCTTGTGCTTGTATGTGTGTGTGTGTGTGTGTTTCTATGTATGAATGCAGATAAATAATTTTGAATGTAAGAACTGGGTTCAGGGTATCTCCTAGTCGGGCACTCTCGACTAAAGCACTCTTAATATTTTTCTCCCAAATTATATTTCGTCAAGTTAGTGAGAGGTGCCCAGCCAACGAGATGTCGAAAAGTTGCTTAGTTTTGTTTCCCCTGATAAGAGAGCAGCACTTAACTATGTGAAGCTAGTGTAAGCTTAAGCTTTGACCCATTAACTTTACTGAAAATATATCATCTGTCTCAATTATAAAGAAATTGTTTTCTAATGCAGTATTTTTAAATTTAAGCTACAATATATACATATACATATGCTTATTACAGCAATGATATACCCAAGTAATGTCTCGAGCTGACACATGGTGAATTTTCTTTAGCCTGTCAAAGCGGCACTTAACAGCACAAGGAAAATACATCCCTATATACTTATACACACATACATGCATCGTTCATTCCCATGTTTGGTTGCAAACTCGTTGTTCTGGAAAAAAATAATGCGATTTACTTAAGATTTGTTGAGTACTTAAACAATTTTTTACGTTGCCAAGAAAGGCATGAGCACAACGAAAATTGCTTTAGTCTTGGCATTGACTGAGTTTCCATGCTTGCCTCAGTTGTCAAAAATGTTCGTTGGCGCCATTTTAGATGATTGGCATGAATGCGCTGCTGTTAAAATAAAAGGCAAAGAGACCAGTTCAAAATTGCGTATACAAGACGCACACAAACGATTATAAACAGTCGGTCAATATGTATGTTTTTACTTCAATAGTATATGCCTTAGCCTCTTTGGCTGCAACATCATAAAAAGAAGCTGTGACGTGACTCTAGAACACATGAATATTTTGCGAGTGGGTGCGCGCGTGTTGAGAGTTTCCAATGAGTATATTACTTTTCGTTTCCCCCATTGAGTGAAGATAGCGGTTCTCACAATGTTGGCCATTACTTAATGCGATGCGACACTCTGCGACATCAGTTTTCGGTAACATTTCAGATGAGCTAAGCTAAGCTGAGCAACACTCTCATTAATGTTTAATGCTGTACGCACCTCAGGCCATTGGCATTTAATATTCAATGATAATATCTTAGGATACGTTCCAGTCTAAGGTTATATCGTTAAAAAGCGCTTTCGCTTTTAATTAATCGATATGAAATATGTTTGTTGACCAACTATAAAAATATTGCGCTGACGGCAAGTCAAAAATAAACAAAGAAAAGCAGCTAAAGTAAAACGAAAAAAGCAAACAAAACAATATCCACACACAAAGTAAGCGAAGCTAATAACGCATTGACATTACAAAGCTTGCACCAAACTCACCTGATAAGATATATTATATTTGTGTGTATACATATGTGTTTTAAGCAAGCGAACTTAGTCTAGCGCGATAAGCACTTAATTCAATTAAGGTGGACTAAAGTTGGTCAATGCCACAGCCAAGAGAAAAAACAAGTTACCAACTTGCGAAGAGAGTGTCGTAGATATGAACAGATTCATATACATACGTACATATTTCGCAAGAAGATGTTCGATAGTTAAACTTATTCGTATGAAACATGATTTTGCTCATCGTAGAGGATATACAGTATTATATTTAATGCAGACTTAAGCAGACTGTTAGAAGTTAAAACTAACTGCTGAAATGGCCGTAGGCAATTGACTTAGCCACATAAAAAGTGGTTTCTTTTAAGTGAGTGGATTCTATTGCTTCTTGTTGGTATTGCAGCTGTAAGCCTACATAGTTGCTGAAGCTGTCGCACCTTCTTTGTTTCGCTTGTTGTTGTTCATGTATTGCTGTCAGTATGCCAAGGTGCATTATGTTTTTAAACACTTCTCTTGCAGCGTTGATAAACTTTATTTTGCAGCATCTTTGTCAGTGAATCAGTCGATCGGCATTTCACTTGATTTGTATAACACTTAACAATTTCACACTTTCAATTTGGCCCTAAGTTAGCGACGCTTGAAGGAAACATATCCGACCCCATAAAGTATATATATTCGTGATCAGTACGACACGACGAATCGACGTTTTTACGCAAACTTGTCCCTCAATTTGGAAACTACTTTGAAGAAAATGAAGAAAATTACATCAAAATCGGAATACAGTATCGTATAGCTGCCATAGGAACAATCTATTATATTTTTTTTATTATATTTTATATAGATTGGTTGAATTAGGTCAAAATCGGACGACTATATCTTATAGCTGTCATATGAACAATAGGTGTGAAATATTAATTTAAATTAGAAAAGTAAAGGTAGCATTGTTATTATCTTTTCGAGATTTTGACATATAAATGTCAAATTGTTTCACATCAAGTACCATTGGATGCGAAAACGGATTTAATTTTAATTTGCAGGTGAATTCTTAATCAATGGTCGGAAATTGTGACAGCAGTAATTGTTTGATTTTTAATGGATGTATTAACATTAATAATGTCAGATACAAGAGAGAGTTACAATATCAAATCATATGAATAACCCTATTGGTACTAATAAGTCCCGAGGATGGTACCGCTTCAGACGGCTAGGAACGAGGCTGTGGTCCAGCATACATGTGGCGATGTTGGGTACACCAAGGCCTCGATGAATAATTAATATGTGTATGTATTCTTATCAAAAACAGGATGAAGGAAGCATATCCAACCCCCTTAAAATGTATTTTCGATAGGACAATAGTCGTACTCAAACTACTTGTTTTTGTCAATTTTCGTATATGAATATGAATATCCATGCGTTGCCGTGAATGAGATAAAGAATCTATAATATACTTGTGTATTGCAATATTTTGTAAACGCAAAAGAGACCGGACGAAAATAAATAGGAATATTGCTTGCTTCGCATTGTATTGGATTCAATTAGCTATGAATTTACGTTTGGCCTTCGGAATGAGAAATCAATTTGACTCTAGCCTGTACAAATTAAACGCACCTAAACGTCTCGCTGCTGAACCATTTCCGTAATATCAAATAGTCAATTTTAACTTCTTCCTTAAAGACTTACCGAATTCCCTGCTTAGGGTTTTACTTTCCAGGCTTAGCCGTTTTCCCTCGTAATTGATCGCCAGTCAGTCAGTCATGTTGAATTCCTTCATATATTTAGATACTGCACTATGTGACATTTCTGCAATGAAGTTATACCACTTTTTAATTTCTTAAGTATCTTACTTGGAAGCAATATTACATTTTTATAATTTTATCCTTGATTGTACATTCAGTTCTTAACCGCCATGTCTAACAGGCTAATTGCAGCACAGATAAAAACTGTAAATGTGCAGATACAAGATATTGTAGACATTCGGAATTATTGCCAATGAAAAAGATTTCTGGGATTTTCGCTTACGGGATATGCGGCAGACCCACCATGTGAAATTCAAAACGACTTGAAAGCTTCTGTTTAGGTTGAGGCATGCCTGTATTTCGTGTGTATCAGTGTGTGTAGGTTGCCCAATCGTTGATTGGAGGCTTATCACTCATTGTTACCATAGTGACTGTAGTTTCTTTAGTTGCTGCTTCTGACGCTGTCGCTCATTTGTTATGTGACAAAGATAAATGTCATGCAAAAATTTCGGCAGCTGTTAAATAGCATGTTTTTGTATTTTACTGTCATACCGATCAAAATTAGTTTTGGCTATAACCAAGTACCTATTTTCCATACCCGGTGTCGACGAAGACTTCTACTCTTGTGCTTTTATGAGTCAGTGGTTTTTAATCGCCTTTTCACTGAAAAGTTGTAGGTAACAAGGATTATTAATGACATGTTTATTCACATTGGGTCTCTGAGTGGTTTAAAGTCAAACCCTTTATCCAGCAATCCTCATTCCGAAAATATTGTCTGCTCCACATTTTGTTTGCATTTTCCCTAATTTAACACATATTAGTGCCGCTTGGCTCTAATAGAAAATAATGTCAGCGAGGAGCTTAGGTACAACTAACTGTTTTGAAATTTGTACACAATTTACATATCTCTTACTCATGCTTCGGTTGCTATATGTCGAGTTCGTTTTGCGAATTCCATTCGTGACTCATATACGTTTGCAGTTACTTTCGGTTCAGTGGGGTGGTGTTCTCAATTTGTATACAAACATTTTTTTCTCAAATTATTAAAGGCTTGAGCGACTTTATCTGAATACAAATTTATTCAACCATAAGGGCGTGAACATTTTTTTTTACAAATCGAAGCACATGCGGCATTCTATGCTACTGGTTCCCCCATAAAAATGTTAAAAAGGGTATTAGAAAGTCGTGAAGATTTAGACGCCTCCGACCCTATTAAGAACATATCTAATTGATCAGGACAGCAAGCTGTGTCTGTATGTCTGCAATTTTATAGTTTTCCATAGTGTGGTCTTCGTTGAAGAAGAAATTTTTTTTTTTTTGTGTATGTATGTATTTTTTTGTGCTTTTGTCTATTGATACATATACATAAGTAACTTCGAATGTATGTTAGAACCGCGCACAGTGTATCTACTGGTTGGGCTCTATTTACTAGGGCTCTCTTACTTGTTTGTTACTTGAGTTTAAGATCGCACCATCTCCATTTATTTGTGTTCTTTACATTTTAACATCGTTATTGACGTTTTGTTGCCTCAACCACCACCAGCTGAATTGATTACTTGTGTGTATGTTTTTGTATACACAAAATTGCTTTTGGCATTCAAATATCAAATTTTATTTCAGCATAAAATTCTTTTGAAAAGCCATCAAGTTTCCACAGCTACACAAAAAACTGTTCGTTCTTTGATAGACATGCTTCGAATTTGTATTTTTCACTTTTCAACAAAGTTAGAACATGAAAAAAAAACAAGTGAGAGTACTCTAGCCGAGAGTGCCCGACTAAGAGATACCATAAACCCAGCCCTTACATTCGTTCATAATTATTTATCTGCATTCATACATAAAAATACGCACATAAAAACACACGCTGCTAGCTGTGCTTCTTATGCCATTGATGTGCTTCTTCTTTCATTGAATATATATACTTTATGTGGTCGGAGATGCTTCAATATACCTGTTACATACTTTTGCACAAATCAATAAAGCAGCCTCAATACAATTTCGCTTTCTCTACGCTTAGCAAAAATTCACTTGAGTAATAGTACATGCATACAATAGAATTTTCAAAATTGAACACGCATATATATATATGAATGCGTGTACAATGTACATGCATACAGCGAAATTGTAAAAATGTGCTCTAGTCGAGAGTGCTCGACTTAGAGATACCCTGAACCCAGCTTTTACATTATCACATATTTATTTATCTGCATTCATACATATAAACAAGAACACGCTGCAAGCTGCGCACTTAATACAATTAGTGTGCTTCTTCGTTCGATCGTTATGCAATTTGTAGGACATAAAGATGTCATAAATGTGTGAGTATACCAAAACACAAGTAATGCCTCCAAATAAACTTGCCTTCCGGCTTGTGGGTTTACACAAAAAGTTAAATATTCTATACTTTTGTATGATATGCGATTTTTGGGGCATCGGATATACTTTATTTTCTGTTTGGTATACGAACATATACATAATTATATATTGAAACTTTTGAACAGGACGAGATGAGTATTTTTGGCTAGTAATTTGAAATAGATAGAAAGAAACATATCGGACCCCATTAAGTATCTAGCTTTGTCCGTCTGTCCGCCTGTCCGTCTGTCAGTCTTTTAAAGCTATCTCTATGAAACTGGGTACAGATGCTTTTTTTGCTGCACGCGGATTATATGTCGGAACCAGCCGGATCGGTCCATTATAGCTTATAGCTGCCATAGGAACAATCTGTTGAAAAATGAGTCGTTGTATAAACAACTTTTTTTTTTCTCAAGCTATATTTACCAAACTGAATAATTTAAAGTTTTATTATACTTAAAATAGATGATTGAATTTGGTCTAAAGCGGAAGACTAAATCTTATAGCTGTCGCAGGAACAATCGGTCTGAAATATTGATTAAAATAAGAAAATTAATTTTGAAAGGTAGCATTCTCATTCTCTTGATAACACCTTTTTGTATAAGCAAGAGTGTTTCATTGTTCAGCGTGCCAGTTTGTATCTATTCAGAGCGCCGAAGGTAGCCTCTCTTTCTCTTTTTTTTTAATTAATTGTACTTCAATAAATTATATATTTTGAGTGCGCTTGTGATAGCTTTTAAGGTTTAATCTGTGACCGCATATTGTCGGTTCGAACAGCATCAACTGCCGGGCTGATCAGTCCATGTTATTCTGTCCTTATAATAACAGATGCAATTAAAGATAGAGCTGTTTTTGCTAGTGACCTGTACTGATTTTACTTTTGCGAAGCTCTTATAATTTTGCTATGAACTGTGTAAAGCAAAATAAATAAAATAAAAACAAAATACCATACAAAATCCAATCAAATTAAATTCAAATGAAATATAAATGTAATATGTATATATTTAAATATTTTTCAAACTTTAAAATAATTGAATGAAATAATAATTAATGTTTTGTTTTGTGCAGTAGTGTCTGGGTTAACTTGTAGCACTAGGATAAAATCAAATAAATAAATATACTCCTATCACTAACGCATATAAGGAGATAGTCTTCGACCCCATACACTGTATATATTCTTAATCAGCATCTACAGCCGATTACATATAATCATGTGCGTCTGTCCAAACGCCTGTTATGGGATGTAAGATTCTACATTTATTAATCCAACGAAATTCTTCTTCAGTAAGGTGGTACAGCCTCCAGTTTGTAAACTGTGTAGATTATAACTGTTAAAGATGGTGTTTTGATGTCGTAGCAGGGTATTTCGAAGTCGGTTCCTATCTCCTAGAGCAGTTTTACATATTTTATTCTCTTCTTAATACGTTTCAATTGAAAAGTGGACAAAAACACATTCCAGTTAGCTATGTATGCGTTGCGTAGGTCACTCGGTCATCAACTAACTAGCGAATTACTTGACCAGCTGGCTGACTGTGTCGTTGTCCATTCATTATCTCATTTCCGCTTGAATAAGCAAAAACACGCTTTTCTAAATATGTAATAATGCAAATTGCAAGCGACAGTGAGAAATTCAATTAGCTTTGAGCTGTCGACAATACTAGCAAAAGGTCTGGGGAAGGGAACCCAAAATTCTCAGTATGTATGTCTCGCGTCATGGCATAATTTAATTTTAACGCTGCTCAGTCAATTATTTTAGCACGCATTCATTCAGCCAATCAGTTATCTCGCTTTGTACGCCGAATGAAAAAAATATGTATATCTATATTTGTATATGTATTAAATATGTACATTTATTCACACATTTATGAGCTTCATTGCCTGAAAAAAGTAATTTGAAAGTTTGCCTGCCTAAACGACGGTGGTTTGTCCCTGGAAGCATCTCAAGAAGAACTATTTAAATAAATTCGGAATTAAATCATACGCCCCTGTTAGCGAAAATGTTGTTATTTGTAATATTGATAATTTTAACAATTTAATTATTAATATTTTTTACTTTCCTTTATGCTTTTACACTCTGAACACCGTGGATAAAAAGTATATCAGCAAGTTGTACAAATGTTTATAATATGTATAAGACAGCACCTCCAACCATATAACGTGTATGGATGTTCTTGATGAGCACCAACCGCCGAGTTGATCTAGCTATGTGTGCCTTTCCGTCAGAGACTTTAAGACAGTGATCGGCACTGCTGGCAGAGGGCTGTGTGGATACTAATCGAGGACCGAAAAATCCCTCGGAAACCATTGTATTAGCACTAAGCATACAACATTATGCTTGTTGTATGCTTAGTGGTATTAGTAATGCTCAGTCTCTATCTCCCGATGCTTCGCTCTGTTTTTCGTTTGTCTTCCTCTGACTTCCGGTGCTATGTCGCTTTGTAATTTTATATTATGGTTTTTTTTGCTTTTCTCACTCTCTTTACCGGTCATTTGAAAGTGTTTTTCTGCTCAGCTCTTCTCAGAGGCATGTATGTATATGAATTTTGACGTTGATCATGAGCAGCGTCGCACAATGGGGCCTTCGGAATTTTTGGTTCGCAAAAAGCATAATTTATAAACGAATAAATTTATTTTTGTATGAATTGTATGTGAAAGGAAAATTTTCAATATTTTATGCTTGTGCATGGTTCTACAATGTCAAGGAGCTTCACAATATGTTGTGAAAGTTCACAAATTTAGAGCAACACTCGATGGCTTGAACCTCAGATTGACAGACACTGGACCAGGAGCCCATTGCAATAAAGATTATGGTGTTGGGTCCTGTGAATCCCGAACAGATCTGATAATCTATTATTTATCCATCTGTTAACCATTCCATTCTCATGGGAGCACTACAAAGGTTGCCATTACTCCATCCCCTTCGGTCTGGGATTAGAGCTCTGAATTTTGCCCGAAGCAAAGTTCCGTGGTCTTTAAATCTGTCCTATCCCAGATTTCAAAGCCAGGCACGCGTTTTATTAGACTTGCATGATTTAAATCTGTTACTGTAACCCACTAGTGAGTTGAATTCTAAGATGGCTCATGGGAGCAGTCTTCTTAATATGCAGATGCAGCGGAAATTTGCAGTGTGACATGTGTGCCAAACGCTCGTAAGATAAATGCATCAAACCATTGCAGTTTGCTGCATCTGTTGATAACAGCTATCTGCTGCAACTTGGGCCACCAAATATGTCGCAACCACACGTTTTTCTAAAACAGGCCCATTAGGCTTGTATTCCCTTTGAAAACGTTTTGTTTAGGTGGTAGTTCCAGTTTAGTTTGTTGTCCAGAACGAGTCCTTAATATTGTTGAATGCCTTTGGCATCAACTCGGTAGTTGTGCTGCCAAATTTTCCAGTAATTTTCATCTGCATACCCAATGGCATCGATGCCCTGATCATAAAGTTTTTCCAGTTTGATAGCCAGTCAATCTGGCTCTGATATATGTAGGTATATTGCGTATGGTGTAATGGTTTGGTAAATTTCAGATGTTCTCGAGCATGCAAGTCCGCCGTTCTGTAACAGAAAAGATGAAAGGCTAATCGGCCTGTAAGACTTTGGTTGATTTATTTTTTTTTTTTTTTGATACATAATATTTATTAACGTGTTTGTATAAATAAACATACTTTCATATTGTACAAGAAAACATAATGGAAACAAAACAGACGCTCAGAACAAGTGGAGGGAAATGGGTTAAAATAAATATTTAGCCGTAGCTATGTTATGCAGAAAGTACTTTGTATAAGAGACAACAAGGACGGAACTAAATATGGTTGATCTAGGGGTCGCTTCCCCTGCTTGGAGATAAAAATCACGCTTACTCTCCTGCAACGGAGTGATCTGATCGTCCTCAGAAGCTGACCTTGTCAGGATCGAAGATAACACCTGACAAACTGTGACCCCGTATGTCGGGTATGTCAGAAAGCACGTCATATCGAGACTCGATAGCTAGGGACTGACCCGTGATAGTGCACCTGAAGCAGGCTTCCCGTCGGTCCTGAGTATAAGAACCATCTGTCTTTCTATTAAGCCCCACTTCATTAGATGACCGCTTGATCCCAATTCTTTTTGTAATCTAGCTGCTTCCGAAAGTACCTGCACACTTTCGCAGTAGTTGCGTCAGGTATTTCGCTTAGGGCGTCATATGATTTTGATGCACTCAGTAAGGGCGCACCTGTACGCGTCCCACGTTGACTCTATTGGCCTTGGCCCTGTTGAAAAGCCGTCTGACCTTCCGCCGGTGATCAGCAAGACCTTCTCTCCACCAGGGAACCTCACGGTTTACGCAATGTGGTTTGTCATGTTAGGATGAGATAAGCACATCTTGTATCTGATTTGCAACCAACTTTATCTCACCAACAGAGGTAAAGTTGGTGGCTTTCGAAAAAACTAAGGCTTCAAACATATCGCAATTTTTTTTCCTAGGGTTATAGGCTATATTGTTTGGAGATCTTGGCCTGCGAAATCAAACCTGATGTGCTGATGGTCTAAAAGCGTGGCCTCATCGGTAACTCGCTAATTACTAATAATCGGAAAAGGATTCATTAACCAGGCTGGGGTCTAGTACCTCTTCCCTGATAGCGTCTAGGAAGGTTAGCTTGCACCCCTTATTAGCTATGTATATCTAAATGACTACACATAACACCCCGTTTAACTACATCAATACTGCCCCAGACAGTGTGATGGACGTTGGCGTCACAGACCATGATCCGCTGTTTGTTCGTTTAAAGTCGACCAGCTGCTGAGCCTTCGTCGGCGGAGCATCTTCGACGTCGCCAGAAAAGTAGGCCGCCTCAATGGCGAACGAAACTAAGTTGCTGGAAATTAAGTTGGTAAGGGGGAAGTGTCTTACGCTTTTATCCATCGGATCCCCGTACTTTGCACGAGACCAAGCATGGCTCCTGGATAAGAGCCAGGTTAATCCCGTTCTCGGCAATGGACCTGCACAGGGTGGCCGACGTGGTGCAGCTTCGCCAGAAGCATCCTGCTCATGATGGCTCCTTCGTCGAGTGCTGTCAGAGGCAAACATTTTAGCCCCGCCTGAAGCCGTTAACCCGAACCACTAAGCATACAACACATAGGGCGTCAAATCGACTAAAAAGTGGTTGCATAAAATATCCGAACGATCAGAACCCAAGCAGCTTCGTGTGCTGCGACTGCGACACGAAGGCAAAGCGCAGAAGGCAGGTAGAGAATATTCTGCTTGCGATCAGCGGCACAATCCGCCGAACTAATACCCTCCATTTCGAAGAAAAGCATCGCGGGCTGAAATTGAAAAATCTAAATTTCGCGCACTGGCTGCCTCATAGAACTATTGCCGCCCCGCCCCGTCTCTTCCGACAAGCTCGAACGACTACAGAAAAAAGGCAACGCCGGATATTCACAGCAATGTCTTCTTAGGATTGAATATATACGTATGTGTTGCTGCTAATTCGCATATATGCAAGCGTTCCGGAGCGTCGAAGTAGATGTTGCGGCAGCGAAGCCAGGGCAAGCAACACGATTGAGAGACAATCGTGGGCAAGAAATGAGTTGGGCGGATTGTGCCGCTGATAGCAAGCAGAATATTCTCTGCCTGCCTGCTGTGCTTATTTGTAGGACATAAAGATGGCATAAAATGTGAGACTATGTAAAATCCGAACCTCAGAAGGTATCTAAAAAGTAAAATGAATTTAACCTCTGTATGCCATAGGAGAATATACGTACCAAATTTGGTGCCTCTACCTTTTATAACTTTTAAGCTATACCTTAAAAACAGTGTTCTGGAATCTTAATTTATCGATAACTTTTGAACGGGTTGATGATAAGATTGTCTCGAGCTGGCAGTACGATATATTAAATTCAAATATAAAGTCTTTAGCTTTTATGACTTTCAAGCTATACCCGAAAAACACTTGTCTGTAATCGAAATTTATCGATAACTTTTGAACGGGATGAGATATCGAAAATGATAAACTTGTATTGACCCGGCACTACGAGAACTTATATTTCAAATATGAAGTCTCTAGCTTTTGTAGTCTCTGAGAAACGCGCGTTCATACAGACGGACGGACAGACGGTCAGACGGACAGACAGACGGACATGGCTATATCGACTCGGCTATTGATAGTGATCAAGACTATATATACACAAAGCATAAGAGCGCCCAAGTAAAAGTATAGTAAAGTTGAGTACAGTAACTTAAGTGGAATTAAATAAATTGCACGCAATTAGTATTTGTCAGAAGTGTTTGTCCAGTAAGGGGTAGAGAAAACGAGAACTGCGCGCTTTTAATCTAGACTCACCCAAACCTAACCTAAATGTCCCAAACCTAACCTAAATGTCCCGCATCAAAAAATGCACGATTAACAATTAACTTGTATAAATTAATGAATTCAAGGCGATAATCAACTAGCCATTCGATTGGTCAGCTGAATGAGAGCGTCCATTAAAGATTTTACAATTACAAGAACATTGTTGGTCTAGAGGGCAATCGCTGAGAATTGTCGCAACAACAAATCAACATTTGAGTGAGGATGCCGACGACTCTGACAGCGTCAATTCAATTTATGCTTAACTAAGGAAAAATGTGATGGAAACCATATATATTGTTGCTTTCCCTCTGTCTCTTTTTTTTTGGAAACAAAATTAATTTTACGAACTGAGTCGATAACAGTCTGTTAATTAATAAGTAGTTGACAATAGTCAATGCGGGTGGAAACCACATATTAAACGGCTCAGAAACTTCAGCAAGTGGAAATTCGCACCCGCGTGACACAGGTATTGCCGCTATGCTAAAGTAAGCAACTTAGCAACACTTCGACAACTTTATGATGCCCTTTTATTATACACAAACAATAATAATAATAATGAACTCTGAATGAACGTATAAGCTGGGTTCAGGGTAACACCTAGTCTGGCACTCTGCACTAGAGCACTAATGTTCATTCTTCCTGTGGTTCGATTTTCGAAACGCTCCATTTCGAATGAAGTTATTGTCATGTCGAAGGGAATTGACTGTCCCTTTGCACTTTGGCACTTTGCCCATCAATTAAGAGTACAAAGTAGCTGCTAAGTGGACTTTGTATTAGAGATGTGACCGTGTCACTTACGCGCACGACTCAAAAGAAGGTGTTTGTGTTGCTAAACTGAATTTTGGTTTGGGTTCCACCAGCATTATACAACAAAATTACATTATTTTTTAAGGATTTGTGTATTGGAATCCTCTTAATTAAATGCAAATACAGCATAACTCATATCTGATCCAGTATTCACATAAATCGGACTGATAGTTTGTAATTTAATTTAGTTCATCTTTGTTGATTTCTGTTGTAAGCGTCATCAGCGCTGAGGAAGACAACAGCATTGTTGAGAGCTGTGGAGCACGGCACTAGAAGAGCCACCATTTGTGCCATGTCGAATATCATTTGTATTCTAGTCGCATTGCTGTGGCAACGTTTTTTTAGACTTTAAAATTTTAAGTTTAAATAATGATTTGTGTTCGCTACTAACACGTACACTGTTTTCTTTCTTCTCTTTACAGGTAACTAACTATACTTTCCAGGCTAAGGTTTTCATCTTTTTAAAGCTCATAGTTGATTTAGTAACAAATACTCTGCCAATAATCAGTACTTCATAAAAAGGGCGATCTGACGAAGTTTCCAAAACTCAGAGCCGAAGTTCAAATAAGTGGTTGGGTGACTGTTCGTTCGACGCTAATTAATGGTTCTTTCCCTTACAGCCTGATATCAAATATATTATTTTCCGACAATCTGGAAATGTTTGATAACTTGACGTTTCAAGATTGATTTTTATGTTAAGCAGCCCTCGCGAAAAGACACAGACAGAATTGAGACCTCTGGTGAATTCTCTGAAAATTTTAGAGGCCATAGGTTCTTAAACAGCTTTAAAAGATCTGCTTGGAGTTTGCTTTGCATCATTTCCCTTTGACTTAATTACTTGCACTTCCAAGCTTGGAACTAAGGTTTCGGAAGGACGATTACGCATCAATATATTTGAAATACAAATGTATGAATGAAGATAAATAATTATGAATGAATGTAAGGGCTAGGCTCCGGGTATATCATAGTCGGGCACTCTCGACTAGAGCACTCTTACATGTTTATACCCTGATCCCATTAAAAATGGGCAAAAACGGTATAATGGTTTTGTGCAAAAGAATGTAACAGGCATAAGGAACCATCTCCGACCCCATAAAGTATATATATTCTTGATATAGCCATAGTCTGTCCGTCTGTATCAACGCGCGTTTCTCAGAGACTTAAAAAGCTAGAGACTTCATATTTGAAATATATCTCGTCCTCTCTCGGGTTTTACATAGTCTCACATTTATATGCCATATTTATGTCCTACAAATTTCATTATTTTTATTTATTACGATCGGACAATAAACACAGTAGTTGTTTTCGATTCAATGTAACATAGTTTGGGGCCAAGGGAAGAGGAAGAAACAAAGCAATTGCATGACGCGCGCAGCCAGCAGCTTGTGTTTTTATGTGTGTGTTTCTATGTATGAATGCAGATAAAGAATTATTAATATGAGAACTGGGTTCAGGGTGTCTCCTAGTCGGGCACTCTCGACTTAAGCACGCTTACTTGTTTTAAGCTAATAATGTAGCGCCGAAATCAGAAATCTGTTTGTTTTGCAGAGAAACGAGTTCGCCGGTCGAATTACTCGCAATTGCATAAGCAACACTAACAAAACTAATACCAACAAAAAAACAAGTTATCTAAACTAGAAATCTAAATTCCAACTTTGAGTTTCGATTTTTTGTCCCCTTCCTTGTCTCTCATTCCCATTGAGCTCTTTTTGTCTTATTGCTAAGCCTCATTAAATGCCAGCACCGGCTTCGTCCATATTAGTTACTGAATCTACGGCAACACCAAGATGCGTAGTCTGATAGCATGATAACAGACAGAACAATAAAACACGATGTTGAAAAGTTGCGGCCAAAATGTCAGGAGCTTATATGTTATACAATAGTTATACATAAATATAAATACCAAATTAAGCTCATATATTTCAAGTAAAGCTAATACAAAAAGGTATTTTCAAAATAGTGCAAATGCTTCCCTTAAAAATAAAATGTTCTTATTTTAATAAGTATTTCAGACCGATTGTTCCTATGACTGCTGTAAAATATATAGTCGTCCGATTAAGACCAAATTCAATAAATCTATATTAAGTATAATACAACTTAGAATAACTGACCTTGATTAAGATAGCTTGACAAACAAAAAGTTGTTCATACAAATACTCTTTTTTATACAGATTGTTCCTATGGCAGCTATAAGATATAGTCGTTCGATTTTAATGAAATTATGTGAGCGCGCTTTACTTATGCTTAAACTTAAAATTTGTAAGTAAGGTCGAGTTATCTTTAAAAACAAAAATTTTCCACCAATCGTTTCTATACTACAATATGATATAGTGGTCCGATCCGGCTGGCTACTAAGTTTTATCGAAATAGCTTCAAAATTGATAGACAAGTTTACGTACAAACAGACAGACGGACATACGGACGGACGGACAAACAGTCGGACAAAGCGATATGGACTCGTACCCTCTGCAAGGTTATAAAAACGTACTGGGTTATAAATTTATCGATCAATTTTGAACGGGACATTGATAAAATTAAGAAAAATTTGTAAGGACCCGGCAATACGAAAATGAATATTCCAAAACACAGGCAGACAGACAGACACGACTAGATCGAATCGGCTGTTAAGAGTGATCAAAAATATATATATACTAGCATTTGCCGGTGTGCTGTGCTAGGCGCCGCTTTTGTGAAAAAAACGTTAAGTTTAATAATAAAATATCTGATTTTCACAATACATTAGATGTATAGCAAAATTTGTTGTTGAAGCGGTTTCCAGATTAGGCCTATAATGCTGATTCCGGCTATGATAGTTAATGCTTTTCTTTAAATTTTATAATGTATAATACATTTTCTGTATAAACTTAAAAAAAAAATAATAAAAACGCATTTTTAAAAACATACAGTTTATTTTTCAAACCTTTTTATCTTGAGCTTTGAAAATTTGTTTGAAGACAATCGGACGAAATTTAAACTTTCGCCAATACATAGGTAGTTTCTCCACAATTTTAAAACTACGTTGCTTATATTTTGTTACATGAGCTTTGAAAATAAGGAGCTGATCAAATGAAAAACCAAAAAGTTGCATACAACAGTCTTTCCGCCATTTTCCGACTTTGGAGGTACACTTTCCACAATATGAAAACGCCCTTTGTTTATATTTTGTTATGTTGAGGTTTGCAAATAAGTTTTAATTTTCATCCATACAACCTTGACCCACCATTTTCCTCCAAGGGGTTGAATTTCGAAAATATTGGTATACAGTGAATGAATTTTTATAATGATCTTTGAAAATAAGTTTGAACCCGATCAGATGAAGATTATTTGCATGGGTTTAAATGTTTGGCCATTACTTGCGTGTTTATTAGCCGATTTTGTTCCGCTTGTCGATCACACTCGACTAGAGCCCTTTTTTGTTTGTTTCCTTATGCTTTTGGTATTGCTTGTTTCTATTCTGTGCAGCGGAAGACACAAAACCTGATTTCGGGTTTGTCAAACAAGAAAAAGAAATAAAATTTTTTTTAAAAAAGTTTTTTATTAATTATGAAAGTCCAGATCTCAAATAATACTAGTTTTCACACGCCCACGCCATTTTTCCCAGCAGACCACTTATGTGCATACATATGTACATATATTTGCAGCAGCCCACAGTTATCACAGGCCTTATCGCTGGTATACACATTTGTATACATAATATGTATGTATGTGTAAGTATTACATATGTACATATGTACCAAGCCACGGTGGTTTCTTCTTCCCTGGTTGCTTGGTCGGTAGTCTCTGAAGGTCTGTTTTCAACTGTGGAGGTCTGTTAGACAAGGACAGAGGGCACAAAGAGGACGGGTGAATTTTTGGCCAAATGCAATGCAGCCGCCACATGAATTATTTATGTGCAGCTCTTCTGATGCAGCTGCACAAACACAAATACAAACACATATTTGCATAATAACTTGCATCATCTGATGGACTTTCACATGTTGAAAGCTTAGAGCAGACATTTGCCCGCGGCTATTATTCGCTTATTTAAACAGAGCTAAAATTGCGAAATTGTCTTCCAGTCTTCTTTCTTCATTGCAATTGTTTTAAAATATTTTTTAGCACAACCTTTGTTGTAAAATCTGTTAAATTCTGCATATGTTATGGATTGACTTGGGGCGGACAATTTAAATAAAATTGAGTCACGTGACACAACATAAATTTAACTGGAAATACATTTTTTTTCAGTTAAAGTTCCAGGGCACCTCGATGTCCAGACTCCAGTCTCTGATATTTGATGTTGATTGTTGCTGAAGTAATTGAATGCAACAAGAACACAACCAGCGAATACAAGGAGTGCAAGCCTTATTCCCTCGCTGTGCAACTCTATTGTGTATACAACTGCCACTACATCAATAGCTAAATCCGCCACAAATATTTGCTTACGTGACCGTGAACTAGCATAATGTGGAACGAGACTCTTATAACTCGGCACGTGCCGCCAACTTAATTGTCTGTGCTAATCATTTTTTTGCTGGATTGTGTTCCCGTCTTAACAATAAATATTAAGGTAATTTTGTGGCACTCATTTCGAAAATGTAAAGTTTTATATCTTACAGAACTTTTGGAGCTGTTAATTAGTTAGTTGAAATAGCCATTCGTTTTTTGCTACTTAACCCCTCTAGCTAATTCAGTTTTTGCATATTTCTTCATTGCATTACATGAACTGATCCACGAAGGCATTAAAAATGGGTTGAAGGGGTATCATGAAGTTATAAAAATGTGTGTAACAGGTAGGAGGAGGCAAACCTTGAAATTTAAAAGAGCTAGAGCCACAAAAATTGTATGTTTTTTCTAGTATAGCATACAGAAGTAAGGAATATTTGACTTTTTGTATTTTGTATTTGTCTGAAAAAGTTGTATAAATTGCTAAAGGGGTGTAGGTCCCTAAGACAGTTTCTGATTTTATGCTAATTGTTCTGATTGCCTAATAAAAAGCAACCCGAGTCTATCTGTCCCTCAGTCTGTCAATGACACAGACAAGTGTGTTACTAATATTTTCACTGCAGTGAACCCAGCCGCCGGTCTGGTAATTTAAAACTTTTCATTTCGTCATGTATTTTGTATTTGTAGTTTGTTGTAACCATAAAAGAAAAATGCCGCCGCCGACCACTAAATTTTTGAGAAGAGGTAACCAAAGAAGTAAGTATAGATTGTGCTGAGATTTCTCGACTAGGATATAATCTTTATATCATATATTCCGAACCACATAGTAAATAAATATGTGTATAGGTCATGGAAACTTGTGTTGATTCTGATCTAATCTGAAATACATATATTATATAGCATTATAGATGTCTCCGTTTGCTTATCAGAAGTGGTTTATCTTGCGATTCACTTAAAGACTGTGGTGAATACAGCAAGCAACGATCAAATTTTTCAATGTCAAGGGCAATACATTGTTTTGCCAGTAAAGTGAGTTGGGCATTACAAAACAGATCACATCGACGTATATCCTATACGTGAAACCTACAGCCTCCATGAGTCCGTTCACCTCTTCATAAAATGCATCACAGTCCATGTGTAAAATGTGTTTAAATGTATTCATACTCTTATGGGTTCTTAAACATCCAGCTTGATTTGAATACGTAACAGCCATATATTCCATTTCCTGAGAAGCCAAATTAAATTTTAGCTTAATCCCAGCTTTTCGGCATTTTAATATTGCTCCAAAGAAATGCCCAGGGAGCAAACAAAGCTGTATCGGGGGTAGTTATCCATAAAGTCAAATATACTCTACTTCGATGCTAAACGAGCATATGTATAGCAAATTTTGTGCTTTTAACTCTTATAACTTTGAAGTTTTGGTCCAAAAACGCTGGTCTGGAATCGAAATTAATCTATAACTTTTCAACGATACGAGATATCGATAAAACTTTGAATCTTGTACTGACCCGGCATTACGAAAATTTATATTCCAGATATGAAGTCTCTAGCTCTAATAGTATCTGATATTTGCAGACGGACGGACAGACAGACGGATATAGCTAGATCGACTCTACTTTTGATAGTGATCAAATATATATATAATTTATGGGGTCGGGAATACTTCCTTTTGCCTGTTACATATTTTTGCACAACTAATTTATATTTATGTATACCCTTTATAAAGGAGAATAAAGCAAAAAAGCTGTCTATTTGTTTTAAAATGATGCTAAAAGCCTTAAGTTGCTACGACAAAAGTTATAAGATCGCATGCAAACACATTTTTAGGTTACAAAAACCCACCTAACATATCCCAATCAACATTTGTATACCCTGATCCCATTAAAAATGGGTAAAAACGGTATAATGGTTTTGTGCAAAAGTATGTAACATAAACTATATATACACGCTCGATTCTCAGAGACTACAAGACTGACTTCATATTTGGTATTTAAGTTTTCGTAATACCGGGTCAATTTTATTTTATCGATATCTCGTTTTGTTCAAAAGCTATCGATGTAACATAATATTGGGCCAATGGAAAAAGAAGAAGCAAAACAATTGCAGCAATAGCAATAGCAGCGTGTGTTTATATGTGTTTGTGTGTTTCTATGTATGGATGCAGAAAAATAATTATGAATGAATGTAAGGCCTGGGTTCAGGGAATCTCCTAGTCGGGTACTCTCTACTAGAGCGCGATTGTTATTTAATTGAATTGGAGCGCCCCACTGATGTTCCGGCGGGAGAATAGGACTTTTTTTCTTCATTGAGTGTATCTCAGATGAAGCTGATGAGAAAATTACGCACTAAAGTAGCGCATTTAAGTGTAAAGAGCATACCATGAAAGACAAGGTACGTGACGCAGTGTGTGGCTGGGGCATGTCACAGACACAATCACACTAAAATATGTTACACCGCAAATGTTACTAGCGGCGTCATTTACGACATGCACTCCACAGTCTCAATACGTTTTTCTGATCACTCTCCTGTTTCCTCTTCATCAAGTAAAAGGCAATTGTTTTTTTGTTTGTTTGTTCATTTATGTACAAGAATTTTGCACGCTTAGCGGTTATTTCTTGACTTACATTTTTAAGAAATGCATGCGTAATTTACCTATTCATAAAAACTTTAATGATTCAAGCATGTATAATAGTATAGATGCCTATTTTTGGTATACCCTAAACCCAATAAATTTGCTTAAAAATAGTATTATGAAGCTGTGCAAATGTTTGTAACCATAAACATTCGTTGACAAAAAATATTTTCTTGATCCCAGAACACCGGTATTATTTTAAGAACTGATTTGCTAAGACTGTTTTGTTCTTATGAACTCTTTAACTTGTTCATTGTGCTTGCTTTAATAACAGTTTTTTCATATTTAAAAAAAATTGTATTCTTATTTAATTGAACGATTTTTTATTTTATTAATATTTATATTAAACACTTAACTTAGACTGTACGAGGGCTGTTTCGCTCATTAATAGTGCTAAAATACTTTCGGCTACTTACAAACAAACAATATAAATACTGACGATTAGAGGCTTTGCTCTTTCCGATGATGGCAATAGTTTCGGGTGGTATAATAATGTTATTACTTGATATGTACAAATGTTCTTATTTTAACCAATATTCCCAAATCAAAAACAATTTAAACGAGAAAGAAAGGCTACCTTCGGCGCTCCGAAGGTAGTAACCCTTGCAGTTGCTTAAAATTTGTAGGGCATAAGAATGGCATATACTTACACATTTGAGTATGCCAAATTGAAAATACGTATTTTTCGATTCCTGTGGTACCAAAAAAGTAAAATATTTTGTACTTCTGTATGCTATACGAGAATATGCATACCAAATTTAATTTAATACAGTTAATATTTTTTGCTCTGTCGCCAAATTTTCGTGAAATTTGAATGCCATATTTTAAGTTTTGGAAGCTTTTTATACTCTGATCCCATTAAAAATGAGAAAAATGGTATAATGGTTTTGTGTAAAAGTATTTAACCGGGATAAGGAAGCATCTCCGACCCTATATATATTATTGATCACTATCAATAGTCTTGTCGATCTAGCCATGTCTGTCTGGCTGTCCGTCTGTATGAACGCGCGTTTCTCGGAGACTACAATAGCAAGAGACTTCATGCTTAAAATATAGGTTCTCGTAGTGCCAGGTCAATACAATAATTTATCGATAAATTTAGATCCCAGACCGTGGTTTTTTGGGTACAACTTGAAAGCCATAAGAGCTAGAGGCACCATATTTACTATGTATATTCTCGTATAGCATACAGAAGTACAAAATGTTCTGTTTTTTTTATACGTCCCTTCATCCCTCATAAATCGGATGCGGTATTCTCACACATTTATATGTCATCTTTAAGTCCTACAAATTTCATTACGATCGGACAAGCAAAGAAGTTATTTCCGATTAAATGTAACATAGTTTTGGGCCAATGGAAGAAGAAGCAAAGCAGTTGCTCGACGTTCGCAGTAGCAGCGTGTGTGTGTGTGTTTCTATGTATGAATGCAGATAAAGAATTATTAATGTAAGAACTGGGCTTAGGGTATAACCACTAAGCACTAAGTTGTATGCTTAGTGGTATAACCTAGTCGGGCACTCTCGACTAAAGCATTCTTACTTGTTACAGCTGACGATGTGGATGTTTCCGTCAAGGGTTTATTTAATTTTTCTCTGCGTGTAACAAGGGCGCCGTTAATGCAGCGAGTTGTAAATTATACATTTATGTGGTTTACATGCTCTCCCTTACAAGTTATTATCCGCTAAAAATATTTGCTCGAAATTCGGGCCAAAATATTTAAGTTTTGCAAGTGCTGCCAGTTACTGCATCCACTTTTATTGAATATTTAAAGCAACCCCAGGAGCAACACGAGCACATATAGAAATACCATTTAACAATGCCACCCCAAGTTTTCGCATTTGCTGGTCACTTGGTCGTTGAGCCGTTGGCCACTGATGTTTAGCGTGCTAATGGCCATGTTGCTGTTGTCAGTCTGTGTTTCTGGTGGTGGCACATAAACTGGGCTTTAATTTTCTAATTACACTCGGTAAGCAAATGAAAATTTATTGTGGACACCGTAGCTAAAAAGGTTTGTGTTACTGCCTATAAACTGTCGCCGCCGAGGGTGCGGCGCCAATCCCTCCCTCAACATCAGCATTTATGCAAACAGACAAAATACTTTGCTAAATATGTATGTGTGTGCCACACCTTAGTACGCATTTAGTAAAATACCCTTTATGACTATGAGTCCGTTTGGCTGAGTGATTCGGGGGTTGCCGCCGGTAATGGCAACAGCAGCAGCAACATGCGACACTCACTGTTGTCGTCGTCGTCAGTTTTGTATACAGCAATAAGCCAGTCACGCGCAACACATGGCCGGCCAAAAAAAATTAAAAAAAAATGTTGCTTTGCTTGATTCTGCTGCTGTTGAACTATTGTGCCACGGTTTTGGCTAAGGCATTGCATACACACTGCCGTACACAAAAAAGTACAATGCTAAAAAGTAAGACCGTGCAAGCAGTTCGTAGAAGTTCACATGTTACCTCTGAATGGATTTCCCGTGGGCCGTCCTTTGCTTACCGAGCCCCTTAATTGAAGACAATTGTGAACATTTACTTTTTCTAAGACTCTTATACACTATATCACTTACTGAATTATTACCGGATAAGCTGTTAATCAGTTGTACAACGTGAATTTAATATTTTGAATATTGTATTTTAGGAATGCAGCAGTTTCTATAATTGCTTATTTGCTGTTTATATACATTGTTTCTGAACTACATAATCTTAAATATAACAAAAATGTTCAATATTAAGAGAAGTGTGACTGTTTTTGCGATGCTAATTTGACTGAAAATGCCATATTTTTTTTAATAATCCCAAAAACCAGCCTATTTTGTTATTTTTGGTCAAAATAGAATTCATTGGGATTATCACACTTTTCGTTTGTTTAATAAAGTAAGTTATTAGAATTAGATATGTGAACATGGGCAAAGAATTTTGATGCTCAGTAATGCCCTGATGGGGGCCACGCTTGTTGTACAAGTGTTGGAAACTGGATCGGAAAATAAGCAAAGAAGTTAAGATTGAATGTAACCTAGTATGGGCCAATGGAAGAAGAGGCACAGCAATTGCGTAAAGAGCGCAGCTTGCAGCGTGTGTTTGTGTTTCTATGTATGAATGCATAATAATAACTATCAATGAATGTAAGGGCTGGGTTTAATGTATTTTCTAGTCGGGCACTCTTATGCCTGTTAAATACATTTGCACAACTTCATAATACCCTTTTTACCCATTTTTGTTATAATGTAATAATTATTTCAACGCTGCTTGCCAGTACTTGGATTGTTGCTCATTATTGGAGCCAACGTTTTGGTTCAATACAAATAATGAATATATATATATACATATGTACATAAATACATTTTAGTAAAATATCTACTTATTTTTTTGAAAAAAATTATTCGTTTAAGGTTTGCACGGGACAATCTTTCCATTTATACAGAAACGGCTCTTTTTGTTTTTATAAAGTTTTATAAATAAAACGGTTTGCACACAAATTTTGATGCTCTTATTTATCATTGAATGATAACAAATGATATTTGTCGCACAGGACATAAGAATACAAAGTAAAGTAGAATACATATTTACAGTTAATCTGGATTGGATTGATCTCTTTACATTTTTATACCCTTGCAGAGGGTATTATAATTTTGGCCAGGAGTTTCCAATAAAGGAAACATTTTCGAGCACATAAAGTATATATATTCTTGATCAGGACGACAAGACGAGTCGATAAACCTTTGTCCATCTGTCCGTCCGTCTGTCCGTCTGTTTCTTCGCAAACTTGTCTCTCAGTTTTAAAGTATTCTTGATGAAACTTTGCTCAAATGCTTATTTATTATATGCACGCAGATAATATGTCGGAATCAGCCGGATCAGACCACAATTGCATATAGCTGCCATAGGAACGATCGGTCGAAAATTTTTGTTTTTTGAGATAACTTGACTAAACTTACCAAATATTAATTTTAGCATTAGTTAAGCACGCTTACACAATTTTAGCAAACTCGGACTACTATTTCTTACAGCTGCCATAGGAACAATCTGTTAAAAAATGAGTCGTTGTATGAACAACATTTTTTTTGTTTGTCAAACGATCTTAACTAAACTCAGTAATTGTCAATGTTATTATACTTTATATAGATTGATCAAATTTGGTCAAAATTGGACGACTATATCTTATAGCTGTCATAGGAACAATCGGTGTGAAATATGAGTTTAAGTAAGAAAACTTATTTTAATGGTAGCATTGTCATTCTCTTTTTGTATAAGCAAGGGTGTTTCATTATATTAAGCAATTGCAAGTGTATACTACCTTCGGAGCGCCGAAGGTAGCCTTTCTTTCTCGTTTTCAATAAGTTCTTGTTGTAATTGAAATTTTGTTAAATAACTATCATCATGTATCGGCTCATTTGCCGCAGTAAATATTAAAGAGAAAACGGTGTTAAAATGAACAATATTAGACTATTTTCTCATGATGGTTATTAAAATGAGTTGTAAATTGTAAAATTTAAAAAAATTTTAATATTTTCTTGGAATAAAAAATATGTTTAGATACCAATAATGATTTTGAATTTTTCGGTGCTGGTGGACATTTCTGTAGAAATGCCCATATGTAAAATCTGACCTGTAGATCAGTAGCTCTCGTGCCCACTAATTTCAAAGAAAACAGCAACGTGTTTGTATATACACTAAAAGTTTTAGACAATGGATTTTCTGACCTTAGAGGTGGATTTTCCCAAATTTGAAAAACTCTAATTCAAAACATGGCTAAAAAAATGGTTTCCAAAATGCAGTCATTAATAAATTTTCATAATGAGTTCCATTCAACCGTTTTTCGCACATTTTCCGACGTTGGGGTTGATTTTGCATCACATATTCCATACTTCGGTAGGTGTAGCTTTGATAAATAGTTTGGAGCTGATCGGATGAAAAACCAAAATTGTTAACTGTTGTTAATGTATGTATGTTACAACATCAATTTTCCGATCTTTGAAGCGGATTTTCCAAAATTATAAAAGCTCTCCAACTCTTGTATTTTGGGACCTGCGCTTATCACCATCGCCAATCAAGGCACATTTGTATACCCTGAACCCATTACAACATTTAATGTAACATATTTTGGGGCCAATGGAAGTAGAATAAGTAAAGCGCGCAGCTAGCAGCGTTTGTTTGTATGTGTGTAGGTGAATAACTATAAATGAATCTAGGGCCTGGGTTCAGGGTATTTCCTAGTCGGGCACTCTTGACTAGAGCATTCTTACTTGTTTTATATAAGTATATATATATACATTATGTAGTAGAGGGAGCGTATTCCCTCTGAGTGTGATAATTTTGTATGCCAGCGCTCTGTGAGTAATAGTGACCCTGCTGTCTGACTCACCATTCGATTCCAAATGCTGACTCATACACGTTAAGCTGAGTTTATTTTTTTATCACTTAGCCCTCATGTGGCTATTCGGGATGTATCGGTGGTGGTGAGTAAGAGATTGCTTCTAGTGTCCTTAGAGATTTTAATTTTTTGTTAAATTAATTATACTTATGTGCCAACCTATAAAACATAGTTGCACTAGTTTCAGTACATTTTTTTTCTACCGATCGGACTCTTTGATCACATTTGTCGCATAGTCGATCAGTAGGTCATTTGAGTTTCAAATCGTTGAGACCACTTGATTTATTTATTTTGTATGAATCTACTACTACTATCCCAGTCCGTATTTTTTATACCCTGAATCCATTAAAAATGGGGAAAAGGGTAATATGAAGTGGTGCAAAAGAATGTTACAGGCATAAAAAAGCATCTCCGACCCCACAAAGTATATAAATTATTGATCACTATCAACAGCCGAGTCGATCTAGCCATATCCGTCTGTATGAACGCGCTGATCTCAGAGACTACAAGAGCGAGAGACTTCATATTTGAAATATCGTATTGCCGGGGCAGATCAAGTTTATGTTTTTTTTTTCGATATCTCGTCCCGTTCAAAAGTTATCGATAAATTTAAATTCCAGACCAGTGTTTTTTGGGCATACCTTGAAAGTCATAAGAGCTAGAGAAATCATATTTGTAATTTAAGTTCTCGTATTACCGGCATAATACAAAATTCAAAATTATTCGATAAGTTAAGATTCCACATTGGCGTTTTTTAGGTATAGCCTAAAAGTTATATGGGGTAGAGGCACAAAATTTGTATATATATATATATATATGGAGGACATATATATATATATATATATATTCTCCAATCAAATACCTCCCCCGATCACCATGAAATCGAAAAATACATATTTTTTAGAGGTATGACCTTCGAATTTTACATAGTCTCACATTTATATGCCATCTTTATGTTTCCATGTATGAATGCAGATAAATAATTATGAATGAATGTAAGACCTTGGTTCAGGGTATATCCTAATCGGACACTCTCGACTAGAGCACTCTTACTTGTTTTAAAATCAACTATGCTAAAATTGTATTGTAAAATGTATTTTGCTCAATTAATATTATTCCCGCTGTAGAAATAAGTCTTTCGGCAGGCCCTGAAGTACCAAGAGCTAACGGTTACTTTTGTACAGTTGGGTAAAGCGTCGGATCTAACTTTATATTTGTTCTACGAACTTATTGAAAAGTACATACTACGCTTAATAAGAACGTCGGATGCTTATACATTTTTAGCGATTAGAGTTGTGCAATTTCTGCCACTTACCACTTATGTTGAACTATTACACAGCGTTGGTCCGATTCACAACAAATTATTTGGGAAAAAAATGTTGCTTAAAATGGTCGTTGGGATGAAAACTGATAATGATTTTTTTTCTACATCCCTATATATTCATGTCAAAACTAGCAAATGAACATATTACATATGACCATACTTATTGTACAATTATACACAAAAAGTGAAAGAAACTGTGTGAATGAATGATTAAATTATCCCAGGTTTTTGTTCGAAAATTGGAAACCATATCACGAACCAAATTCAAAGGTAGGACACTGGCACGAAGCGTGAACCGGCGACAACATTTTTATACCATGATCCCTTTAAAAATGGGAAAAATGGTATATTGATTTCTTTCACACATCAGTCTATCTCACCAAATGCATTTTTAGGTAATGAGAAAATTAATGCGGTGTCAAATGGGCTTAGGCACTTTGCTCAGTTCTTTACTTTTGTTCTTCAGTTGATCAGTTGATCACTTGCTGACTTATTTTGTTCAGTTGCTAAGTTACGAAAGAAAGAACAAAAAATATTGTCTCTGCACGGCACAGTATTTTTCTTGGTTTTCATTTAAATCTAATATCTATATATGTATATTAAAGAGTTTGTACTGACTGGCGATGGCTATAAGTGATCAAATTTTAACAGTAGTTTCCATTTAGGACGTTAATGAGTACTAAGACGCGATTTTGGAAAGTGCGATACCCAACAGCGAGAAATGAGGAAACCTCGGTAAATACAATTTTTTTGTTTTATGTCCTTTCGGGTTCAAACTTATATTCAAAGATCAGTATAAAAATTCATTGAAAACTGTATACAAACTGCAAATATGGTGTCAGTTAGTGCAAATGCTATTATAGTTGAACATTGGGCTCGTGCAAAGCTGGGCAATACTTTCTATTATAATATTGCACTCCCTGTGGAAAATAGTACGCAAATACATACTTTATGTTTATAATTTGTTTTTTACTGCGTATGTGCTGTGTGTACGGCACACGAAATTAACCGATATTGTTACTATTATGCAGATGTGAGCAAATGAGAGACAAACAGAGCAGCTAAGCAAAAAGTAAACTTCTAACAAAAAAAAATCAAAAAACAAGAACTAAGCAAAGAAGAGCATCTGAGCAAAAGTGATCAAAAAATAACAATTAGGAAGGAACATGTTCACATGCTCAGTTTAGTGAGCAATTTTTTTGTTCTCTTACTTTAGTTCACTGGCGACTGATTCCGAATTTGGCAAAATAATATCGACTGAACGATTTGAGATGAAATTAACTCCACGCCTATAAAATGGCTTCAAAATTGCATCTTACCAACGCGGTGGCTCTTTAATGTTTGCTCTGTTTGCGTGTGTCTTATGTCAAGAGTTTTTGCGCATCAGGGCTGTGCCTTTTTGTTGTTGTTTAACACTTGGGCCACACTTGACGCGACATCAAAATGCAACTCATTAAAGATAAGGGCAAAAGCTGTTAGACATGATTAAGTGCAATGAAATTAGTAAATGCTGCTAAACATCAAGGAAGACAGAATCTACAAAAAAAGTGTCAACAGCCATCGAAAGTATCACTTTGTTTGCCTGTACTTATCTCTTCACAGCTGTCAAGCACGTCATCTCCTAAGCATATGTGTGCGGTCTCTACACTGGTGTGTGATAGTGTGTGTGTGTGTTTGTATTTTAGTGTTGGAAAAGTACTGGTTTCCTCCTCTGAAAATTTTAGAAGCATACAATTTGATGTCAATTTAGTAGAAGCTAATATATATTCAAAACGAGAAAGAAAGACTACTCTGCGCACTGAATTTTGAGAAACAAAAAAATGTTTCATACAACGACACATTTTTTAACAGATTGTTCCTATGGAAGCTATAAGATATAGTGGTCCGATTTTGATGAAATTTTGTAAGCACGTTTTAATATTGACAAAACTTATATTTGTGAAGTTTGGTCGACTTATCGCTAAAAACAAACATTTTTGACAGATCGTTCCCATGGCAGCTATATGCTATAGTGGTTCGCTCCGGCTGATTCCGACATTTTACCTGCGTGCAGCAGAAATAAGTATGTTCCAAGTTGCATCAAGATAGCGATATCTCATCCCGTTCAAAAGTTATCGATATATTTCGATTTGAGACCAGTGTTTTTCGGGCATAACTTGAAAGTCATAAAAGTTAGAGACTTCAAGTTTTAATTTTAGTTCTCAATAAAAAATTATAATTTATTTTTCGATATCTCGACCCGTTCAAAAGTAATCGATAAATTAAGATTCCAGAACAGCGCTTTTTAGGTATCGCTTAAAAGTTATGAGAGGTAGAGGCACCAAATTTGGTATGTTTATTCTCCTATAGTATACAGAGGTTAAAAATATTTTGGATACCTCCCACTGATATCCTAAATTCTTAGAGGTATGACCTTCGGATTTTACATAGTCTCAACATTTATATGCCATCTTTATGTCCTACAAATTTCATTACGATCGGACAATAAACACAGAAGTTGTTTACGATTCAACGTAACATAGTTTGGGTCAATGGAAGAAGAAGATACACAGCAATTACATGACGAACTCAGCCAGCAGCTTCTGTTTGTATGTGTGTTTCTATGCTCTCGATTAGAGCACTCTTACGTGTTTGTATAAGCAAGAGCTTTTCATTATTTTTAAACAAGTGCATGGGAGGGTATACATTTGGAGCGCCAAAGGTAGCCTTTCTTTCTCGTTTTACATAATTTAATTAATATGAAAAAACTTTCGACTAGTTCGCGGACTTATACCCGGGACCCCCCTCTCGTTTGCAAGGCGTTCGTTTTCCTACTGAACCATCCATTCTGTTAGACACGCGACAGCTAAACTCTAATATAAACAGACAGAATAATGTAATTTAATTGTGTCGAAGGCCTAGCTGTTAGTATTCGTTAAGATTGTACTTATTTTAGTATTATATACTTAGTTTTAATTTTTAAATTAAAAAAAATACAGTTTAAAAAGCCGTGCACGTCTTGTTTGCGAGGCAAACGTTTTCCCACTACACATCCTGCCAATAACAAAAAATGCGACATCGTATTGGGACAATTGTAACTTGTGTTCTGATTTTAAGCAGATAAAGGTTACTTTGCTTTATCCACAATTGGTCCCGTTCAAAACATATCGATAAATTAAATTTTCGACTATCGTTTTTTGGTAATAACTTGAAAGTTTCAAGATTAAGAAATAAAGTCTGTATGTTTTCGTATAGCACACAGAGGTAAAAAATGTTTAACTTTAAACAAATGATCATATGTTTTTCTTGTAACCATTCAAACGTTTTAGTGTCATCTTTGTGCCATACAAATTGCATAACTATCGGCCAATACGCAAGGAATTTATTTTTAAAAGCTCATGGGAAAAGGAGAATGTCAATTGCCTAAGGCTATAAGATTTCGGCGTGTGTATTTGTGTTTCTGTGTGTGAATGCAGATGATTAACTATGAATGAATGAAGTTATAGTCTAGTAGGACACTCTCGGCGTGCCACAGATTGCCGTTGTTTCTTGTCTTTTCATGTGACAGACTTTCATAATATCGGTATTGTTTGGCAGCAGCCAACACACAGCACACCGTTTGGGGTTTGATTAGTATTGATTGATTTTCATATAGCTGTCGCCAGCAGCTCTTTTTCAAATTTATGGCTCAACGCTATTTCATAGAGGGAAAGTACAAATCAAATGACCATAACAGTGAACCACTTACCCGTAAACTCAATTTATTTTGTGAAAGCTAAACTTAATGCGATACAGGCAATATATTTGCGAGCTGCTTAGTCCCTGACACAAAAGACTAAATTTATTTTAAATATTTTTGACCTATCGCAAAAAATATATTTAATTTTTAAATACTCTGTAATATAGACTTGCAGCTGAGAAAAGGCACAGTAAAATCAAAAGAAACTATCATTCGGCCGCTGAGTCCAAAAACAAAAACTTTTATTGATTTTAAAAAAGCTTACATTTTTAAATACGGGCTAAAATAACCTTGTAAGCCTTGTAAGCCATGTATCAATTTTCCAAATTTTTAATATATTAATTACAATTAAGAGTCAAAAGTTAAAAACAGGATAAAGTTTTGCCTTTTAAAAATAAAAATTGTGTTCTTAAAAAATGAAATGAATAATGTAATTTTTTTATAGCTTGATAAATTGCAGGACATTTAAGCAAAATTGTGCACAGTTTTATGTATGTTCGACAAATGACGTCTTCTTTGTATTACAATCGTCCTTATCCGGAGATGGATGTCCTAGGCTTGTGGCGGTAGCATTGCATGATATTTATTCATGACGCAGCCAAGCTAACAAATGAACACACCACAGACTATAACGTAGGGACTCACCCCATTGGTATTCAATGCAGTGTTTGACAGACAGGACTTTACTGCATAAACCGGAGAACCAGAGCGAGAGCAAGCAAAAACAAGCAAGAGTGTTCTAGTAGAAAGTGCCTGACTATGACATACCCTGACATACGCTGAAACTCTTCCTAAAAATTAGACTAGGTAACTAATTATTTAAATTTTTTTTTAAAGCTTAAACCACATTTTTTCTTTCTGGTTTTATTTTAGATGTATTTGCTGAAGCGCTTTCCGTTTAGTCCATTTCTGACTCAGAAGCAAAATCAAAGCGTTGCATTTCTAAAGACTACCGCAGACAATATAATTTTAATTTGTATAGCTTTAGTTCACCTTAGACAGTAGCTGCAGCGAACAATAACAATAAATATAGCTGCATTAAAGTTATTTTCATTTTGAGCGATACCGCAATGCCTGTGGGTACACAGCAAAAAATATTGCAACCATGATAAATAAGGTATAACTTATGGAGTCGTTTATAACTTTAAAGAACATTTACAATCATGTATCTACCTCCTGGTCTCGCAAACAATTTACTAATAGCTGTTTAAAAATGGCGCTTACCCCATTGGTTCAACAGCAATTATAAAGGGCAAAAGCACCACACACACTGAGTAAAAACAATAGGCACAACTTTAACGGGTGTTCGCCTTGATCATTATCAAGTTCTATGCCTTGCAGCACTGCGGCTGGAGAAGTGACTCTTAACTGACTGCTGCGGCTAGGCTTTGAGGGCAGGTTTTGAGAGTGTTAAGGTCGAATGAACAAACACAATTCGCATATGTACAACAATCGACCAGGACGACACCTGTCCGTCGTCGTAGGTCACAGTGTGTGAAACACAAAAACAAAACCAGCGCGAAAAGTTTAGTGCTTTTCCATAAACAAGTTGGGAACAGGGCCCAGCCCGAATCCCGACCCAGACAATCACTTGCTTCCTTTTTATGTTGGCGCCGCCTGCCTCGGCCGTTGGCCTTTTCTGGCTGACGCTTATTATTACTATTCTTATTTTGTGGGCCGTTTTGTTGCGGCTCCATGCACAGGAAACGTGCGTCGCCATGTAGGCGCGCCAAGTAGACGCCTAAAACTATGCTTTAGAGGCAAAACAAAAAAACAAGTTAGAGTGCTCCAGGCGTGAGTACTGTACTGGCAAATACCCTGTAACCGGCCCTTAGACCCTTAAATGTAGCAATATTTTGGAGTTATCTTTAGAATTAAATAAACTTGATCTGCCTATGGTAAACAAGATTTTATAATTTGAAGTCTCTAGCGTTTATAGTCACTGAAGTCCACGTGCTCAAACAAACAGACAGACGAATATGGCTGGATTGACTCGGCTGTTCATTATACCCGTTTTACCCATTTATAATGGAGACAGGGTATACAACTAAAAAGCGCTGCAGGTGGACTCTATCGACTGCGTTATACTCTTATATACCAGTGTCAGAAATCCGATCTTTGGAAAAGTCACCAGAAATATTAATATTATAGCACTCGTAACTGGTAAGTTGGGTCGGGATATTTAGCAAAACAACAAATTTGTTTGGACTGAGAGATCAAGTCGCATTGAAATAGACAGGAGTCCCAACATATAGACGGACTCGGATATTGATACTGGGCAAGAATATATATACATGATGGTTTCGGAGTTATCTCCTTCAATGCGTTACAAATTACTCGGCAAAATAATGATACTCCCTACAAAGGTAATGAAATAAACGTTCGCAAAAATAAGACAGACGGTGGTATGGGTATGGGCCGTTAAGTCTGGCGTTTAAGGATTTTCTACAGCCAGCACCCTAAGTAAACAAAAGAAAAGCGATATTTTTCCTATTTGGCCACAAAACTTTCGTTAACACGAGAAATTGCATGCAACCGAAATTTACAACTGACTGAGCGTGTGTGTGCATGAGAGACTCTGTTTGCCAACTGTGGCACTTTTTGCAACAAAAGCACATAAAATCCCTGAAGGTTATTGCGGAAAATTTGGTTTTTGCATGCAAACTTTAAGCAGTTTAAAGATTAGCTCGAAAAGTACAACAAACAATTTTCTTTGCCACTTTTCAAGTTTGTGTTTAGCTACATGCAATTCAATTCTGAACGATTTGCTTTCCACACCCCAACACATAAATTCCACTCTCATTTGCTGCATGGAAATTGCTGTTGGACCGCAGAAAAGTTTTGGATCTGATATTAGCTAATTTTCACAAAATTAAAACAATGTTGGCCCCTCTGTACACATTTTACGATTTAATGTTATTTTTCTATTATAGAAATTTTGTAAGCCGATCTGGCCAATCCCAAATTCTCTGACTAGCACATTCGAATGATAATTTCTTATGCTCAACAATAAAATGCCTTAGGTGCCAAGCTATGTTCGATCGCTTCGCAGTAAGCACAGGTGCAAAAACTATATGAAAATGTTATAAACATAAATAGTTTGTATCCATTATGAGTTGCTTCTGACTGTTTTATATTTTTTGTTTGCTTCCAAATTTATTTGGCATTTACCTGTATGGCTCGCAGAAAAAATAAAGTGTGACTTGCATTTGCTTCTCTCGTGTTCTGTTTGCTATTTACTGCTTTGTTTGTTTAGCAAAAGAGTCGTTCTTATTATATACTTTTCTGTCGTAATTGCAGTTGTACCTGAAATTCAAGACAACCTGCCAACCGCGCACTGCGTCGGACGCAGTCATCAGGGTATTTGTGTTAATTGGGGTGGTGGGCTTCACAGCGGGTTCTTTAATAATATCTAAATAAATGTAAAATTTACATCGGTCTCTAAAATTTACTAAGACCTTATATTCTAATGGCTAGTTGAACTCGCCTTTAGCCGGCTGACAACTGATACGCTAACAAGCCTATTTCGAGAGATTTTTTGATTAAATGTTGTTTTGGTAACCCTGAACCTAATAAAAGTGGATAAAAAGGTTATCATATCAAGTTGAGAAAATGTTTGTAACAGGTAGAAGAAAACATTTATTATTCCATAAAGTATACAAATATATATTCTTGATCAGCATCAAAATATGAGTTTATGCAAAGTTTTGGTAAACGCCAAGCTGCCTTTATTATCATGACTATATAGTTTTCACCACACACTATTAAATTAAATAATACTAATTTTGTATGCTTGGCTTAAAATTCCCACGATAATGTGAAATATTTTGATGAGATAATATAAACAATAAATACTAAAAATAAACGCTCACGCAGCACACTTTAAAGTGTGGTGCAGATAGCTGAAATTGTTCATGGCTGGTCAAGTCTAACCGGTTTTTATTTCAGTTTCAGTTGCTCAGTTCACTCAGCATTTGTGCTTTTCTGATCTATCTTACATACATATGTATAAGTTTTTGTATAAGCGCATTTTTAATAACAGAGTCATGCATAAATAACTCGCAAAGTTAATTCAATTCCACACAAACAGGCTCAGATACTAGGTTACATCTACAAAAACCGGCTCATTCATTCAATTGTCTAGTCACAACCAAATTGTAATAGTTACCGGCTTTTGGCACGATTCAGCGAAACAAGTTTTTTGTTTACAAACAGTTTCAAATACGCTGTACCATTAAAATTGATAAAGAGGGTATACTTGTCATCCACTCTGCAAGTACCTGCAGATATTTGAACGTGCACGTACGATCGCAGTTTGTATGATTTACTTGCTGATGATGTTAAAAATACATTTATACAGATAAAAACATACATATGTAATATCTATTATATTAATTTAGGATATCTTCTAGTTAAGAACTCCCGACCACAGCACTCTAACCTGTTTTTGATGGTACTTTGTATTTGTATTTGTGGTGTTTGCATGTCGCTTGGTGGCTCTCTCTTTCTCTCTACTTGTCAACGAGCCGCATCGGCTGCATAATTTGATATTCAAATTCCAAGCCAAACAAATTTGAATCTATATAAATAAAAACAAGAGTGCTCTTGTCGATAGTGCCCGACTAGGAGATACCCTGAACCCAGTTTTTACATTCATAATTACTTTTCTGCATTCATAAATAGAGACACATACACACATACAAACACACGCTGCTAGCTGCGTTCTTCTTGGATTGGTCCCATACTATGTTGCATTGAATAGTAAGTAACTTGTTTATTGTCCAATCTTAATACAATTTGTAGGACATAAAGAAAGTCATACCACCAAAAATACTCTTTTTTTTCGATTTCTGGGGGATTGCAGGGAGGTATTCAAAAAGTCAAATAAACTGTACTTTTGTGTGCTACACGAGAATATCATAGCGACTTTGGTCTTATAACTTCCAAGCTATGCCCAAAAAACACTGGTCTGGAATCGAAATTTATCAATAACTTTAGAAGAGGACGAGATATCGAAAAAAGTCATTAGCTAGTATCGACCCGGCAATTCGCGAACTTATATATAAAATATGAAGTCTCTAGATTTTGTTTTCTCTGAGAAACGCGCGTTCATATAGACGCACAGAGGGACGGACAGACAAACGTGGCTAAATCGACTCGGCTATTGATAGTGATCAATAATATATATACTTTATGGGGTCGGAGATGCTTCCTTATGGCTGTTACATACTTTTGCACAACTTCATGATACTCTTTTTCCCATTTTAAATGGGTTCAGGGTATAAAAACAAGTAAGAGTGCTCATGTCGAGAGTGCCCGACTAGAAGATACCCTGAACCCAGGTCTCATATTAGTTCACAATATCTCCTAGTCGGGCACTCTTGACTAAAGCACTCTTGGTGTATATTTGTTTGTACATATTTTATGTTCATGGATAATTTTGTTAAGCACTTTAAGCTTTTATTTGTATCAGAATGAATAGCATTTACTGTTAGACAATGTCTATACATACATGTATGTATGTATGTAGGTATTCTATTTTAGATATGATGTCATGATGATATATATGTATATGGCCAACACATTCCAAAAATTACGTAAAATGTGTGAATATGCGTAGTGATCTATCGCAATTAGGTAGACTCGATATAAAGGATGATCATTTTTGGCATGCCAACAACGATGAGTCACTAAAGTTACGAAGGTAATAAGCACAATACCTAACTAATGACATCCGAAAGACACCTGTTGCTGCTGTTGCTTGTTTAGAAACAGTGAGCGATACTTGACTAAAAAACAACAACGAAACTGCTTACTAATTGAATTTCCATACTCAGCGCGTGCAAGTGTATATGTATCAATGTTCAACTATATTCAAACTTTTTTAATTAGTTGAGTCATTGCATAGCCCCTATCAATTGTATTATAAGTTCATACAGCGCAGTTGTAGGTTAGAGTAGATTCACTCTAAAAAACATGGAAATGATGATAATGATGTGAATGAGACGTGTCCAGACGGCATGACTAAGGCGCGAGTTCGTGTAAAACGTATATGCTGTTATATAGAACAGTTATAAGTATACATATGCGTACGTATATAATTATTTTAAATTATTCTCTAACATAGCAGCATGAAATTAAAACTTACTAACTTGAGCATATGTTTTTATTTTGCTGTACTCTTTCCGTAAACGAATATTTACATATGTATTGAATGCTTTGTACAAGTAATTTAATAACGCAAATTACTTTTGCACATAAATGGTTATCATAGTATATCAACAGCGGCAAAAAGTGTTAGGCGCACTTGCAGAGATTGAATGTTTTTATCTATTAAAAAGTGTAAAATGTATTAGTAAACTTAGCAGATTTCCGACTAATTGGCCAAGCACATGTGTAACTCGTTTATCCTGCTCCATTATTTATGTTTGCTAATCCCATTACATATTATATTCATATTTATCTTTAAATTGTGCAAACTATTGGTTTGACTTGGGGCGTTGTATCCCAAACCCAATGAAGTTGAGAAAATATATTTGTATTATTTAACAGTATCAAGCCGAGAAATATCCGTCTGTATAAGCACGCCGATCCCACAGACTATATAAGCAAAATTTGTAGGCCGGCAAGCAGGGCTAGATCGAATCGGCTGTTGATGCTGATCAATAATATATATCCATTATGAGTCGAAGATGCTTCCTAATGCCTGCGCAACATAATATTGTTTTTAAACATGATTAAAGAGGTAAAGCTTAACCAGACACATAAACTCTTTTGAACTCAAGTGGTTGAGACAGAGACAGATGATGGCCCAGAATTCGAATAGTAAGTAAATTATTTGCGCCCTGTTGGATACAAATATACATACGGATAAATATGCCTGTCCAACGCAACTAATACAGATACATATATGTATGTGCAAATTTATTTAGCCTTGATAGTTCTGAAAATTATATGTTGGTATGACGCGAGACTATATAAATATATGCAGACTTAAGAAAATTAAATAAGTAAAATACACGCTTTAGGCAAATGCTGTGCTTTTTCTTCTTCCATGTGACCCACACTATGGTACATATTTTCGTTGATTATTGCTATGAAATTTGTCGGACATAAAAGAAAACATTTTGAAGTGTGAATATAGAAAACCGAAAGGTCATACCTACTCTAAAATGTGTTTTCCCATTTTTGGGTGATCATGGGGTCGTAGTGTCAATTATTCTATATTTTTGTATGCAATACGAGAATATTATTACCAAATTTGTAGCCTCTAGCTCTATTGACTTTCAAGTTATGCCTAAAAAACATTTGTCTGAAATCGAAATTCATCGATAACTTTTAAACGGAACAAGATATCGAACAAATAAAGTAAACTTGTGTTTACCCGGCAATACGAGGACTTATATGCCAAATATGAAGTCTAGCTCTTATAGGTCCTGAGATCAGAACGGACAGACAGACTGACGGACATGGCTAAATCAAATCGGCTGTTGAAAGTAATCAAGAACATAAATGCTTTATGGGGTCGGAGATACTACCTTATGCCTGTTAAATACTTCTGCACAAAACCATTATATCCTTTTCCCTATTTTTAAGGGGTTCAGGGTATAACAAGTAAGAGTGCTCTAGTCGAGAGTGCCCGACTAGGAGATACCCTGAACCCAGTTCTTACATTCATAATTCTTTATCTCTGTTCATACATTGAAACACAAGCTGCTGGCTGCTGGCTGCGCGCGTCGTACAAGTGCTTGTCTTCTTCTTCTTCCTTTGGCCCCAAACTATGATACATTGAATCGTTAATAACTTTTTTGTTTATTGTCCGATCGTTATGAAATTTGTAGGACATAAGGCATATAAATGTGAGACTATGTAAAATCCGAAGGTCATACCTCTAAAACAACGTATTTTAGATTTCTGTGAGATCGAGGAGAGGTATCCAAAAAGTGAAATGCTATAGGAGAATATACATACCAAATTTGGTGCATCTAACTCTTATAACTTCTAAGCTATACATTAAAAACATTGTTCTGGAATCTTAATTTATCGCTATATTTTGAACGAATTGAGATATCGAAAAAAAAGAATCAGTTTCTGATGAGCCGGCAGTACAATAACTTAAATTTAAATTTAAAGTCTCAAGCTTTTATAACTTTCAAGTAATGCTCGAAAAACACTTGTCTGGAATCGAAATTTATCGACAACTTTTCAATAGGATGAGATATCGAAAAAAAATGATAAACCGGCACTACGAGAACTTATATTTCAAATATGAAGTCTCTAGCTTTTGTAGTCTCTGAGAAACAGGCGTTCATACAGACTGACGGACAGACAGACGGATTTGGCTATATCGACTCGGCTATTGGTAGTTATCAAGGATATATATACTTTATGGGGTCTGAGATGCTTCCATACTTTTGCACAAAACCATTATACCCTTTTTCCCGTTTTAATGGGCTCAGGGTATAAAAAGGCAAGTTAGAAAAATGGTTTTTCGTCTAAAAAGGAAAATATTAAAAATATATTTTTTTATTTACAGTTTTATTTTAAGGCAATTCATCGAATCGATGAACATGTAACAAAGTTATTAGCTTGAGTACAAAATTTGTTATTATTGAACGTATGACACCAGTAAGGGAAGGCTAACTTTACCCGAATTTTGAAGGTAGATTACTGCTCTTACTCTCAGAGATCTGTGAACAATTTTTGAGCCACGCAAAAATTATATGATAAATTAAATTTTTTGCACCTTTATGGACTGCAAGACATTTATTAATCATGCGCATATGTTCGACAAATGCCGTATTCTTTGTATTACAAACGTCCTTCTCCGGAAATGGAAGTCCTAAGGTGGTGACGGTGGGTTTGTATGGAATTTATTCATGACGCAACCAAGTTTTCAAATGAACATACAACACACAATTAAGTATGGACTCGTCCTGTAGGTCTCCAATGCAGGGTAGGACAGAAAGAACTTTACTTCTCAAACTGGAGAACCAGAGCAAGCGTAAAAAATTAGAAATGAAGTTGAGAAAATGAGAATTAAATGCTACAATGTTTTCGTTTGTTCACAAAAGAACTATAGGGGTCAACATTAGTTAAACTGATTAACCTGCACCATCTCATCAGTGTTATAAAGACACAGGGTTAGAATTAACTTGCCAGTTTTTGCATGATCTCATTGCAAATTGAAATTACCGGAACGGAATAGATTTTCAATTGCTACACTCAGCATCTTTTGTTTTTATTACCAAATTTTTGTATAGTTTGTGTATATATGTCTTAGAGCATTCGTGTTTGGCTGAAGAATGCCAGCTGGCTGTGCGACATTGTGTCCCAGCAAGCTCATAAAAAGGTAATAAAATGTTTGTTTACCTTGGTATTAGGAAGTGAAATGCGCACATTTAAATATATTGTATGGAACATATTCCAATTTTACTTATTTTTAGTTGTCGCAGCCTTGAGTGGCGCGACAAGTTTATTTGCCAAACGAGTCAAGAGGACGATGCTAAAGGGAGGCATTATACAATAATGGCAGTCGCAGTCGGAATGGTAGGAAACTGGATATTGATTTTATTTTCGTGGTTTGTTTCCCTATTTAGATTGTTGTCACAAAAATGCTATCGAAGATTGGTTTACTCGTTTTGCATATTTATTTCAATGCAGATTTAATGCCTCAGAAGCAAGTAGAAACCATGCTTTCATAACTGCAGCTCCAGATATATACATAATTGAGGGGTCCTGTTAATTCCATAATATATTGCATGATAAACTTTTGAAATTGAAAACTGCTGTGCTAGCTTACAAATATTTGAAGGAAATTGAACTTAAGTGTGCTCCCCCACAGAGATCAAGACAAATGTAATTTTCAACCTAAAGAGCTCTTTTTGCTGATGTTACTCATAATAATTTTTTTTTTATTTCTGATTTTTTTTTTAAATTCTACCTCATTTAGGCATCAAGCAAATTTGTTGACATTTGTAATGACTGATACACTGATCCTGTGGATCACTCAGTTGGTACTCTGAACAGTAGGTCCAGAGGATGGTACCGCTTCAGGCGGCGATGAACGAGACTGTTGTCCAACAAACATTTGGCGATCACATTCTCATGGTGCTGGAGTCGCTCAATGTGCTTCTAGCGGATAACTTTGCTGGCAATGGTGGGTACACCCAGGTCTCGATTGAGGGTTGTATTCCTTACATAGTATGGGGCACCAACCATCCTGCGCAGAAGCTTGTTTTGAAACCTTTATCTCAATATTGGAGTTGGAGGTGGTACCCCATAGCTGAATGCCACATGTCCAGATTGGTTTTAGCATTACTTTGTAAAGGATCACTTTGTTTCTAAGGCTCAGTTGCTTCCGCTTGGCCTTTATATGCGCCCTCCAAGTAAGTCTACTGTCCAGTGAAAGACCGTTGTTTTTGGTTGCTGGCTCAACAGGTATGGGTTCACCATTCAGCTGAACCGGAGGACAACTGGGTCTACATAGTGAAAATGTCATTCGCGCGGATTCGTCGGCATTCTCCACAATATACTTATAATATGAAATTAAATTCATTGTTCCAGTAACAGACTTGAGGCAAAGACAAATGAAATCACCTTATTGTCCTGATTGGCGATTGGCAATTGGTGGTCAACGCAGGGCCCAAACTATAAGAGCTCTTAGTCTGAAAGTGCGTACTAAGAAGCGATTTTGGAAAATTGTTGCCTGCTACTTTTTTTGTTTCCGATCTGGTTCTTATTTTTAGAGATCATTATTAAAATTCATTAAGACCTGTATACCAGTTTTTTTTTTTTTAAATTCACCCTTCTCTGAATAAAATGGCGGGTCAAGGTTGTCCGGATGAAAATGAAATGTTCGTTTGATTTTCTTCAAAATGATTTTCAAATCTCTACATATCAAACAAGTAAGAGTGCTCTAGTCGAGAGTGTCCGAATAGGACATACCCTGAACCCAGTTTTTACATTCATAATGCTTTATCTGCATTCATACATAGAAACACACACACACATATACAAACACAAGCTGCAAATTTCATAACGATCGGACAATAAACAAATAAATTATTTACGATTAAATGGAACATAGTTTTTGGCCAATGGAAGAAGAAGAAGTAAATCAATTGCATGACGGTCGCAGTAGCACCGTGTGTTTGTATGTGTGTGTGTGTGTATGTGTCTATATGTATGAATGCAGTTAAAGAATTATGAATGTAAGAACTGGGTTCAGGGTATATCCTAGTCGGCCACTCTCGACTAGAGCACTCTTACTCTTCTATGTATTAAGCGAGACATTACAAAGTGGTTGCGACACCAACGGGCGCATGTATGTGTGCAATAGCTGTTTGTGTGAAGTATGCATTTGTTATTGAATTTAAGTATCAGCTGCCATTACGTTTTTGTCAGTTATCTGACCTTCAGCGTGCGCTCAGTCGTAGCTAACACTATAGTGTGTGGGCCACATGAACTTTCAACTTTAATTTTTGGTTGATTTTTACTACGCAAAAAAAAAGTTACATATTCAAATGTGCCAGCATCCTTGGTAAATTTGTATAGCCTGGTATATAGTATCAGCTTAAGCCATTAAATCGTTCAATGACACGGCAAAGTGCGCGCCGTGTCACCTTTATCCAACCCGCCTGACAACCTTTCTACATATGCCAGTGTCTCTGGGTTGATTTTGGCTCTTCCGTTCACTTTTACCGCTTTGCTATCTATGCCCTGATGATTACAGCAACCATCAGCGTTGAGCTTTTACCGCTTGAAGGTGCACAGCAGACACTACAGGGAGCAGGCAGGCACACAGCAGCAGCAGCAGCAGCATCGGCGTCTATTCTATTAGCTTATAATGCACGTAATGTCGACTCACTTATGTTTCTGTTATTCCTCAATGGGGATCTGGCATATCCTCATGTACTACATCCTTTTTTGACCTGTACAGTGTGAAGCGTTTTTAAGCACCTGGGAAGCGAATGATTTAATCTTAAAAAATGTATTGTCTGTTGTGCTGACCGTTAAAGGGTTTATGTATCACACGCAATAAAAAAACAAGTAACAAGTAGAAGATACCCTGAACCCGCTGGTCTGGAATCAAAATTGATCGAGTACTTTTAAACGGGACGAGATATCGATAAAATTAATTAAACTTGTCCCGGCAAAACGTGAAGTTATATTCCAAATAGCTTTATAAGTCTCTGAGAAACGTTCGTTCATACAAACGAACCGACAGACGGACATGGCTAGAGCGACTCGGCTGTTGATAGTGATCAATAAAATATATATTTTATGTGGTCGGAGATGCTTTCTTATGCCTGTTACATACTTTTCCACAACTTTATGCTACCCTTTTCCCCATTTTTAATGCGTTCAGGGTCTAACAAGTACGAGTGCTCTTGTTGCAAATGACCGATTAGAAGATACCTGTGTCCAGCCTTTCATAGATAATTGTCTGTATTCATATAAAGGTAGCTGCGCGCTTCGGACAATATCTGTGCTTCTTCATCCATGATCCCCGCGCTTTATCATAAAAAACACTCTTACTAACTTACTAAGACAAAACTTACTTACTTAGTTGAAATATCCCTTTCAGGCAAATGATTTTAAATGTCTATATATTATTGAGTACGCACGTTTTCAGGTGTCTTTAGATCTGTGAACTGGGTATATTTTAGTATAGTCAGTTTAGTATTTGAGTGTTTAGTTTCTTTTACTAGACGCGAGATAGATGCCTCAACATTGTTGTTAACAATGCCGACTCATTGTTTTCATGAATTCAGACGATGATACCGTATTGCACCCGATGTCTTGAAGTATGCAGCATTTTGTATGTTCTCTTTCTTCTCTTTTGCATCCCGTTTACTTGTGACCAAGTCAAATATTGTGTTTATAGCATGATTTGTGCGTATCATTTAGTATTAGTAGTCCCTTATTTATTTATAGCCAACGACAAAAGAAATTTCAGCAGACATTGGCTCCTGTCTAGATTTCAAGTTCTTTACAGCGTTAGATGCAAATGAACAGCAGCGCTAATTACAAAGACTTAACGCTCAAAAATGCAAAAATTGCTAATTTGATGGCTATTTTGCTTGGCCCTGAATCACAAGAGCAGAAGTTGCTGACAGTTACGATAATCGAAAAGATAAAAGACTTCCTGCAACTTGGCAGCACGAATCATTAAACCCTAGGCGCCAAAGACCAACTCTTATTAACGGTAACTTTTTGTTGACATCGACATTATGGCCCTTTCTTTCCGAATCATTTATTAAACTTTGTCTAACGCGTTGAAAGTTGGCATAATTTCAAGCACTTAAAGTACTTTGGACATCATCATCTTAGTTGAAATTTGTTAGTAGTCTTAGTTACAAATTTAACTATTTAAAAATACTACACAAAACAACATCAGCAGCAAAGCAGATATTGCAATAAACTTGCAACTTTGGCCAGGATACAACAGCACCGTCACCTCAATTTCACTCCTCTCCCATTACATTTAGCAGCCAAGCGTATTAGGAACGCCTTTTGATAAAAAAAAACATGTAAGAGTGCTCTAGTCGAGAGTGCCCGACTAGGATATACCCTGAACCCAGTTCTTACATTCATAATTCTTTATCTGCATTCATAAATATACACACACATACAAACACAAGCTGCTACTGCGAACGTCATGCAATTGCTTTGCTTCTTCTTCTTCCATTGGCCCAAAACTATGTTACATTGAATCGTAAATAACTTCTTTGTTTATTGTCCGATCGTAATAAAATTTTTAGGACATAAAGATGGCCAATAAATGTGTATGCTGTATCCGAGGGTCATACCTCCAAAAATACGTATTTTTCGATTTATGGGGGATGGAAGGAAGGTATCAAAAAAACCAAACATTTTGTACTTTTATATGCTATAAGAAATAAGCATAGTGAATATGGTGCCTCTAGCTTTTATGGCTTTCAAGTTATACCCAAAAAACACCGGTCTGGAATCCAAATTTATCGATAACTTTTCAACGGGAAGAAATTATAGACTTGAATTGATCCGGCACTACGAGAACCTATATTTCAATATTAAGTCTCTAGCTTTCGTAGTCTCTGAGAAACGCGCGTTCATACAGACGGACGGACGGACAGATGGACAGCCAGACGGACAGGGCTAGATCGACTCGACTATTGATAGTGATCAATAATATATGTACTTTATGGGGTCGGAGATACTTCCTTATCCCTGTTACATACTTTTGCACAAAACCATTATACCCTTTTTCCCATTTTTAATGGGATCAGGGTATGAAAAAGGCGCAGTCCAAAACTGTGCGGCGCGGATGGTGCTTAGTGATTTACATATTTATACGCAGATAACACAGAAAGAAGAGCATATTAGATTTGTCTGTCTCCTATATTGTTACTGACCACCCTTGAAAACTGCGACGAAAACTATTTTTATCAACTCCGTTGGAGCATAAATTTAAAATGTTGAAAGGTAGAAAATCTGAATTAATTGTATAATAATACTGAAAGATAATGAACACGAAAACATTTGTTTTCCACGCCCACTCAAGTTTTTCACACATTTCAAACAGTTATTATGTTGGGAAAAGAGTATAGCGCAGTCGGGAAAGTCTAACTGCACAGTCATCTTGTTTTCACCGTTCTTGGCTTTCTGTTAGTGCTCCTTTTCATTTGCCTTTCAAATAAAGCATATTTTTGGGCGCAGAAACCGCATGAAAAGGCAGCTGTAAAATTTGTGCGGTATTTGTTGAACATTTTTCCACTTTTTATACCCTGATCCCATTAAAAATGTGAGAAAAGGGTATAATGGTTTTGTGCAAAAGTATGTAACAGGCATAAGAAAGCATCTCCGACTCCATAAAGTATATATATATTATTGATCGCTATCAATAGTCGAGTCGATCTAGTCATGTCCGTCTGGCTGTCCGTCTGTCCGTCTGACCGTATGAAAGCGCGTTTCTCAGAGACTACAAAACCTAGAGACTTCATATTTAGAATATATTTTCTCCTAGTGCCGGGTCAATACAAGTTCAACTTCTTTTTTTTTGATATCTCTTTCCGTTTAAAAGTTATTGATAAATTTCGATTCCAGACCAGTGTTTTTTTTGGGTATAACTTGAAAGCCATAGAAGAATCAATTCCATGACGGTCGCAGTAGCATCGTGTGTTTGTATGTGTGTGTGTATGTGTTCATATGTATGAATGCAGATAAAGAATTATGAATTTAAGAACCGGGTTCAGGGTATATCCTAGTCGGGCACTCTCGACTTGAGCACTCTTACTTGTTATTTTTAACTTTCTTGCTTTTGTTGGTCTTTTATATGTTCTGAACATGGCTTTCATTTTCAGCAGATATATGGGCTTCGAGCTTTTGACATTTGTTACGCCTCACGTTACGGTTTTGTTCTTTGCTACTCAGGAAAAATACCAATTTCATGCTTGAAAAAATATTTAAAATAAGTATACAAATATTTAATTTAAATGTAAATTTGTTATGGGTATATATTGTACATTTTTACACCTTAGGAAAGGCATTATTGACTCCTGCGCTTATTTGTACACATGCTCACTGTATATCTGCCGTTAGTTATGAATAATGTGACGTCTCTTAATTAATGTATGATACGAGAATGTGGCAGGTGATGAAAACAGATGTTTACGGTCTGCAGTCGTAGCACTGAGGAGATCCCAATGTCTGCTGTCTCTGGGCTGCGTATGTCGTTCGATATAAAATTAGCAGGAGGGCTTATCCCACTTTTTGTTTCGTTTCGTTGGGTGTCCCAACACAAATTAGTTCCTGAATTTTATATGCCTCCCCAGACTCACAATAATGCTTCCTTGAGTTACACGCATACATCTTGTCTAACTCACACAACATTCCCGCCCTCTCGACTATGCTATATTTACGCGTTTTGTGGCTGTTTATTCCACCTGACAACGATGGCGACCCAGAAAATGTAAATTGTGCGGGCTGTGAGTTTTTCCACGCCGCATTGTCAAGTGTGATTTGATTAAGCTGCGGAGGGGAAGGCGCGTGTTATATACATGCTTTAATGGCAGCACTTGCACTTGCACTTCTACGCGTGCCCCACAAACCCATTTCTAGAGCAAAGACATGATTGGCGAGGAGTTGGAATAGCACAAGAAGCATCATAATTGCAAACATCATCGTGTCTATACAACATTGTGATCAATATTTTTTTTGCGCTGGAACATTTGTATTCCGAATTCCATACGAGTCTGGAGAAACATGTAAGCCAAGGGAAATTAAAATTTCCGTGTATGAAGCTGCGTGTGAAACTCTAATTGGAATGATAATTGCAAAAATATTTTCAGGCCTCCTCCCATTGTGCTCGCAATTTAGCTGTCTGCTATGGCCACCCATGAATTTGTGTGTGAATGCAGATATGCCGCCAGTCGTTTCAAGGCTGCACGTAAAGAGCAAAATTTTGAGCTGTGTAGAGCGTACAATTGCTTGGCCCCATATAAATTCCATTGTGCTGAAATCACTGCTGTCCTCTTGTGCTGTTAATAAGTTGCAACATCTTAAGAGAGTCATCTTTGGATTTGCTGCTTTCAAAGGAGGATATCCGCTCGTTCGCTTTAGCTTACTTATTATATATTGCGATCTGAAGATGGTCTTGTTACTGTTGCTCTTGGCATGCGAACCTCATAATTACGAATCGCATTATAATGCATTAAAGTTTTATTTTCTGATGTGTGTGTGTTCATTTCAATTTATTGCAGAGCCGTCTCGAGTGCCAGATAAATATTTCTTGGATTGTCCAATGTTGTTAGTTTTCGGAGATCATATTGGATTGGTTGAATCATTTTCTACAATTTAAAAAAAAACACAAAATCTTAATAAAATATACAGGTTAACATTAAAGACATTACTAACCGTTTAGTAATTGCTTCTAAAAATCCGAATCGTTAAATAAAAATTTATATACATACTAGCATTTGCCGGCTGGTTCCAGCTTTGTTGAGCTTGTTGAATTATTATACAGTTCTCTATAAATTTTTATAATGGTTTTTAAATAAATTTAAAACCGTTCAGTTTTTTTCTTATTTCCCGAGCTTTGGTAAAGAATTTTCCAAAATCTTTCCTAGCACGCACTTTTGTCGTTAGAGAAAACTTTTTTGAAAATGTCAGCTCTGTAGCTCTTATGGTTATGGCCCTGCGTTGATTAGCAATCGCCAATCAGTACGAACTATTTTGTACATATAGATTATTTCTTTTAAAAATTGCCAAAAGATTTGTTTTCCTTTTGTATAAAACTCTGTTTTTATAAAATCAGATAACTATTCTTTTATATGTTTTTTTAATGGCCTGAACCCATTAAAAATTTGTAAAATGAGTAAGTGAAGTTATTCAAATGTATGTTTCAGGCGTAATAAAACATCTCCGACCCCATAAAGAACATATATTATTGATCAGCATCAACAGTTAAGTTGATTTAGCCATGTCCGTCTGTATGTAGGAACTAGTGATGTAAAACATTAAAACATAGACGTTTCGCTTTTCATCCCAACGACGCGTTTCTCAATTTTATCTGTATTTTGGCCTTAACCTTTTTGACATCACCAACGCTACATAAATTAAGTTGCTGAAATTGCAAAACTCTAATTGTTAAACATTTAGAAGCATCCAACGTTATTAATTTAAAGTCAGATAAGCTCGTGCAACACTTACATATAAAGCGCAGTGAGTGAGCGTCGCTAATTTAATTTTCTAAACATTTTTAACATAATTGATTTCTAAATGTAAAGTGTTCAAAACTTTTTGAACAAAAGTATTAGAAAATCACACTTTGTGTAACAGGGGCCTAATGAATTGAATTTATAGAGATAAGGTTATGCGTTTCAAGCATTACATAAATAATAATAATTACATTTTATAAAATTATACATATATATGAAATACATTATATATTCTGGAATATTATTATTAAAAATTGATTAACCATATTTTTAAAATGGATGTTCATTTCGGATTTGCATCACTAGTATGAACACGCGGATCTCAGAAACTATAAGAGCTGAAGACTTCAAATTTGGAATATAATGTGTCTTTCCGTTAAAAAAGTATGGGTAAATATATATTCAGACCATCGTCTAGCATATAGCTGTCATAGGAACGATCGGTCAAAAATAAATCCAAGCCCACAAATTTCATCAAAATTGGACTTCTGTGTCTTAAAGCTGCCATAGAAACAAACTGTTGAAAATTGAGTCGTTGTATGAACAACTTTTTGTTTTCTGAAACTCAATAAGGGAAAGTTTTTATATACTTTGTATAGATTGATTGAATTCAGTATAAATTAGATGACTATATCTTAAAATATTGATTTAAAAAAGAGAATTAATTTTTTAAGGTCGCATTTTCATTTTCTTGAAAACACCTTTTGGTTTAAGCAAGAGTGTTTCATTGTTTAGCGTGACAATTTAATATTTTATTAAGCAACTGCAAGCGTATACTTCCTTGAAAGCGCCGAAGTTAGCCTTTCTTTCTGGTTTGGGTATAACTTGAATGAGACATCAGAGGTACCAAAGTTGTTATGTATATTATCAAATCCCTACGTTACTAAGACTCTTTATACTTCACTTGTTCGCCCCATTCTAGAGTATGGGTCTTGTATATGGTGTCCACAATATAAGGTTCATCAGGATAGAATAGAATCTGTGCAAAAACAATTTCTACTCTTTGCCCTCCGGTGTCTTCACTGGAATCCTAATACTCGCTTGCCTCCTTACCGTAGTAGACTTCTACTAATAAATCTTCCCTCTCTTTCTGATCGTAGAACCATGCTTGGTGTAATCTTTTTACACAAACTAATTAACGGTGAAATTGATTCATCAGAATTAATTAGCCAAATTAGTTTTGCTGTTCCGATCAGAAGTACTAGGAACTTTTTCCCGATTTCCCTGCAAGCCTGTAATACTAACTATGCAGTTCATAACCCTTTTCGGATCTTATGCTCTAGTTATAATAACCTTTTCCCGATAATAAGTAATGCTACTTCTGTCCCTACTCTCAGAACTGTACTATTACAACATCTGTCTAACATTTAAATAGTCTATGTTCATTTGTTGTATTTATATTGTATGTTCTATTCTTAGTTCGCGATCTTCGTAGCCGCACGTTATGCGGCGCGCCCCTCGGTCGGTTGGGCGGGAGGTGGGTTGCATGTTGCCTGGGTCCGCGCGTTAACAAGCCCTGGCTTGGTATCGTTGGGCCACTTGAATGTACTGTTCGTTAGTACATCAACGTCCATAGATAAAAAAAAAAAAAAAATAGCAGAGGTCAAAAGTATGTAAGTTTTCAGATACCTCCCCCGATCCTCTAGAAATTTATAAAAACATATTATGGACTCAATATTTTATGCCGATTGGACAACAAATACAAATGTTACACTATTCAACAAAATGTTTGCCGTTTTTGCACAATTTAGTTGACACCAAATATTTATAATATATGTATATAGGGCATTTGAACACAAAACCCATAGTTTCAAAAACAACAACAACGCTAGATTTCTTTACGCCGCAAAGTAAATATTTCAACATCCTCAGTGTAAAGTAAAATGCACCAAATGCAAATACATTTTGAAGTACATATGTATTTGCTATGTTCAATACTCGTCGTAGTAGATAGCGGGTGAGGAAACGCACTTCTTTATAATGAATACATATCAGCTCACCATTCAAGTGGAATGGAAGCGCGATTTGTATTGCATTGAATGCATTTTGCTTGCATGCCATAAACGCTTTGACGCCATCAATCAACACGGCTTCGTTGAGTACCACCACCGCGTCAGGACGCTTATTTCACCTATATTTGTATCTGTTGTGTAGAAGATGCGACTCAGTCCAGACAGATGGCTGATGCAGACTTATGTCTTTTGAGGCTTGCCACGCTTCACTTGGCATCTTAAGTGCTTTTTGATTTGGGATTTGACTCGCTGACTCAATGAACCAGAAATTTATGAAAGCTTTTCAAATGCTTTCTTCAAAATTGTTCCGCTTTCATAATAATATTTTTATTTCAGTTACTGTTTTTTAAATAAATGCAATTAATTGCCATTGGAATAGTATTGACATTTCATGGACTGGCTTATAATCCTATTTGTAACCGCATTATTATAATATAATGCCATTTTGTAAAATGGCCAAAGCTACCGGAAATCCAAATAAATAATATATACTGTTGCATTTCATATCCGCTCCCATATGGTAAACCATTGCACAATATACAACTTAATCCTCACACAGTAAATATTTTATCATTAAAATGTTTGAATACTAATGAAAGAAAATTGCATGATTATCCTAATTCATACCCCTACACTGCCGTTCTGCTTCCTAAGCGAAAATGCTCAAATTTTCCCATGGGAAATGTATGGGAGATTTAAAAAAAATCAACTATTTTTTCGATGATTGTACTCGATGTTCGGTATTCAAGAATCGTCAAAGTGCTTCTAAAAAACAAGGCACCAAAAACAGGACAGGCTACATATTTTTGTTTCGATAGCTCGATGTTTTCTTAATATAAGTGGTAGTGAATAAACTATATCAATAAGCTAATTCACGAAACCGACAAAAAATATAGTTTCTACTTCGTTAGTGACTTGGACTTAATATTTTGCAATGTGCTTATCTCAATTTTGGAAAATGTTAATAATTTTCTTAAAATATTCAGTGGCTTTTGCAATTACAGTTTCAAAAACTATTAAAATATTCACGTTGAAATAAATACATATATTTATTAAGTTGTTTGCTGCAGGTAGGTCGAAATGTATATTTTTATACCCTGAACCCATTAAAAAATACGTAAAAATGGTATTATGAAGCTGTGTTAATGTATGTAACAGGTATAAAGAAGCATCTGCGACGCCATAATGTAGATATATTCTTGATCAGCCGAATAGATATGTAGTAAAACGTGAATGTCCCAGAATAAAAGAGCCAGAGACTTCATATTTACAATATAAGCTTTGTTATTCCGTGCTCAGATCACGTCATGCTTTATGACGATTAAACAATTAACACAGAAGATATTTAATGCTCGGAAAAGCAGTGCACTTCTAAAGCGCACTGATTGCTGAGCTTGTAAGTTTATATGTACACAGATAAGGAACTGTATGTAAGAGTTGGGGTACAGGAGTCAAGTACTCACAAAAAAAACTCTTGTTAATTAACAAATTGTTACACTTGGCTTAAAATATTTTTAAATTTATATATTCAATCGCCTACACAGGCTCAGGAATGCTAGAGAATTGTGTAGAAATATAATGAATCGATACAAATGCCGATGCAGTCGTAGTTATAAACGTAATTATGTATACAAAACGCATATCTTGATAAATCGACTGGGCCCAGGCATTGTGATGCTTTGCATGCGGACTTGGTCCCTGCTTAATTTAAATGTTCTTTAGAATATTGCGAAGGAGGGAATTTGGTCAGCCGATATGGCAGTTTAAATACGTGCCTGACCCGAAACGTACACCTCTATACGGCCACTGGCGCTGCCACTTGTCACACAGGCAGAGGACAGACAGTAACTTGCCGCGAGCTGGAAATCGTGTATAGAATGTTTAAGTGCATCGTGAAGGCAAAGTCAAAAGTCAAGAGGAATGTGTGTGTGTGCGTGTCTCTCTCTATATTTAATTTTGCGTAGGCGTTTTATTAACATCATCTCAATTCAAGAAGTTAATGAACTCGCACCATTCATCATTTCATTTATCAATACAGACAGAAATTTGTAGTTGTTGTTGCGGCTATATTCAAATTCTTACAATTTTGAATATTCATAAATATTTTCTGGATATAGAAATACAGTTTGTTTAGTAATTTGCTGGCATGTTTCTCCATTAGACTTGGCTATTAATCTTGACAATCCATTTTAATAATGTTCGCAATTTTTGGCATAGCCGCTATTTATTTTTATACAAAAAACATATATACAAGACAAAATTTGGTTGAGGTTAATATTGATACTTTTGGGGAAGTCCAAAAAACCAATAAATAAATTGTTAATTTCTTTCCGTAAATTCCAAGCTTTATATTCCCAACAGTTTTGAAAGCCAGAGTAAGCCTATTTAAATCATAGATTACGAAAATCTATATGTTCCACAATTTTAGAACAAGAGTCACACAATTTTCAAGTTAGATTACTGAATAGCATTTTAAAATTTTAAGGCACTATTTTCAGCGTTTCTTATAATGGTCAGCGTATAATGCAGTCAGTTACGCTCGATTGCAACAATCTTTCTTTATGTTTCTACTTTTTATAAAATTTAATCTATTTAGTATATAATTTTTCATTTTGTGTATTATTTTTATACAAACTCCGAAATATAGCAAACCATCATGACTTATTAACTTTATGTGATTATGCAACAAATTGTACTTGCAAGTAGAGACACAGTCATTTGCATCAAAGTCTCTCCCGCTTTAAATAGCTTTAAAGTCAATATATATAAAGACCCTTGATTTTAAAAATAATATTTCTGTCACAGTCACACAACTAGCTTCTGTGGCACCAATTCTCAACGCAATATTTTGTGTTTATGTTTGTTGTATGTATGAAAATAAAGAATACTGTGGCTACTGTCAGACATTCCAATAACCACAAATTTGAAAACTGAACTTGTAGCTGTACGTTATTTTCGCTCGCAAAGTAAACATTAAAACAGCCCATGTTGCCACCCGGTGCTGTTAATATACAATTTGATGCCAGATGCACGTTTTCAGACGTACACTCACAGACAATACTATGCCTCTCAGCCATGTACAAAGACAACAAACTGAATGAAAAGTTGAAATGCCTTTACAATGATTATGCCTGCCTACAGTAACAACTGCAAGAGCCGCAACAAATACAGTGGCAATAACAGCAGCAGCAGCAACACCAACAATATTAGCAGCTACTACAGCAACATCAACAGTCGACAAGCTGCCAACTGGCAGCGGTTTTTACTTTTCAAATAAACTGCATGCGGCTATACTCCGCGCCGGCCTGTAGCTGTCTGTTTTTTATTTCTTTTTTGTTGTTGTTGGGTTTTACATTATTGTAACTATCCAAACACCTCCTTGCCTTGTGCTTGATTGTGCGTTCATTGCACCCAACAGCTTTGCAGCAGTCACGGCTCTGATCTGCACAGGATAATAAAAGTGACGCAGGCACCTTATTACGCATCCGCCTAGTTGACGGCATTCAATTTTAATTATAATACGCATAGTTTATGCCTACAAACTGAGTGCGTATGGGGCAGTTAAATGGCTCTAGATTGATTGCTTAGATTGAATGATAATATACACTATTATTTTCTGTTAATTCATTAATTAAAAATCTCTACAGTTGTGCATATAATATATCGTTTAGATTCTAAATTCCCGTGACTTTTCAATCACAAAACCTATTTTTAATGTAGCGGCATTGTAGCCTTTAAAGGCAGTCAACGAATCTCCTTAAATGCAAAATGCACCGAAATAAAAACCACATTTTCATATAATAGCATTCGGGCCTCACCCTAACCACATACAGTATAGCAGACAAAGCTGTGGGAAACTGGCAACCCAGTCTTTTTTCTGTCCTATCTGTCTGACTCAGTCGGTATGTTTGTCTGAGGTCTGCTTGTGCCTCTATACACATGTGTTTGTATGGAAGAGGCGCCTGCCATGAAGAGCTTTGCAGCTGACACACACATACACATATCCAGCAGCAAGTCAACCCTTGTTGTGTGACTCACAACCCTCGTTACACTTATTTACCTCATGTACAGTATAGAAATGTAGCTGCAGCAGTAGTGGGCTTCTGTATGTTTGTGCTTACTTCAAATCCCTGCGCTCTAAAAAATGTTTAAGTGCGCCACACATACACACAGCATAAGCACACATACACTCACACACACGCGCAGTGAGTCTGCATGCTATGTTTCCTCTTTGCATGTGCAAAAACTTTTCTCAAATGACAAAAATATGCCTATTTAAATGAGCAAATGTTGGAATTTATGTACATTAGAAAAGTCGGCATACACACATACAGACAAGGCACAGCTCTAAGGGATGCTCTTTTATTTGCCAGTTAGGGTTGGGGTGCTGTACCTTTTACGTTGCGCTTTTTTCCAATGCTACGCCATCGTCCATTCAACTAACACACATTCATCTTACTCTGCGTGTGCCGGCAAACAGTCAACAAAAAAGATTGGGAGTGGACAAGAGTAAAATAAAAGACAAAATCTTTGTGGAACAACGTTTTTCAGTAGGCTTTCGCAGTTGCTAGTCACAGAGCAAACAATTAGCGTGGCCTTAATCAGATTGTCCCCACGTATAAATCAGATAATTTCCCAGCTCGAATAGGCTGGATAGACCGCTAGAAGGCAAACTTAATAATTTTTAAGTTATGCAACCTTCAAGCGATGCCGGTCCAACTTAATTTTAGTTATAAGTAAACGAGCTACAGTAAGACGTTTTAAATATTAGTAAATATATTTGAAGATATACTTTTAATAAACTGCACACTTTTAATTTCGCTGCCAAATATGCCGAAAATTTGATATGCTTGTATGGAACAGAACATTTATTTTAACGTTTGGCAGAAAATATTTCTACATCATGAATTCTTGACAATTACAAATTTGCTTTACAAGTGGATACTAAAGCAGTCCTTAGCTTATATAAACTTCCATTACAACATGGCTTGTAGAAGTTACTGAGCTAAATAAATAAATAAATAAATTATTCAGTTAGTCTCGTAGTAAAATCAACGCAAGATCATTATGATTTTAAAATATCCTGCAACTAAAATATAAAGTATGTGTTTAGTAACAAAATCAACATTAATAATGAAGAATTTATATTTTCCTTTGGCAGGTCAATAAATTAAATAAATACAAAATAAATTCTCGAAAAATGTTCATTCAATCTTTTTTAATAAAAATAAATCAACTTTTTTTTATCAATATATGACTTTAGCGTACATCCGATGCTAACATACAAAATCAGACACAAATTAATCAATACGCCGCACACAGCGCCTCAATGATTGCCTTTGATACTATAGGTCGCAATTGTGTGAGAGGTTGTCTGCCGAAGAGCTGTCAAAAGTCTGTTGTGATAAGCGCAAACATAAATTCAGATGTCCTTATGGCAGGATAGCAACCTTCCAAGGTTGTTTCCAAGTTTTGTCTGCCTACTATAAAGCAGCCTTCATATTTTGGTACATCTATCGGTAATGTACTTTTATAATCAAAGTATAACGAATGTTGCTTAAAAGTTTTATTTTGTAGCTATAGTATATTTATATGCGCAAAATGGCGACACAGTGCAGACGAAAGAGACAGAAGTGGTTGCGCTACAAATGCGAAATTTAAAATGGCGCCATGTTTTTTGAATGACTTCTATATACTGCCCTGTTAGGTGCCGTGTCTTTGGCGTGCTTTGTTAAACGGCCCTTTGTTATCTTTATACCTTTCGCAGAGGGTATTATAATTTTGGACAGACGTTTGCAACGCAAAGAAGGAAATATATATCCGACGCCATAAAGTATATATATTCTTGATCAAGACGACAAGACGAGTCGATATAGCTTTGTCCGTCTGAAGCTTTCTTATTGAAACTGGGTACAGATGCTTATTTCTGCTGCACGCAGATAATGTGTCGGAATCAGATGGGTCGGACCACTATAGCATATAGCTTCAATAAGAACGATCGGTCGAAAATTTTTGTTTATTAAAATAGTTTGACCAAACTTACAAGTTGAGTTTAGCATTATTTTAGCAGGCTCAGAATATGTCATAAAACTTGGACAACTATATATTATAGCTGTCATAGGAACAATCGGTCTGAAATATTGATTTACATAAGATAATTAATTTTAAAGGTAGCATTGTCCTTCTCTTTTTATACCCTGATCCCATTAAAAATGGGAAAAAGGGTATAATGGTTTTGTGCAAAAAAATGTAACAGACATAAGGAAGCATCTCCGACCCCATAAAGAATATATATTATTGATCACTATCAATAGTCGAGTCGATCTAGCCATGTCCGTCTGTCGGTCCATCTGTCTGTAGAAGTTATAAGAGTTAGAGAAACCAAATTTGGTATGTATATTTTCCTATAGCATACAGAGGTTAAATACATTTCACTTTTTGGATACCTCCCCCCGATCTCACAGAAATCGAAAAATACGATGCTTTAGAGGTATGACCTTCGGATTTTACATAGTCAAACATATATACGCCATCTTTGTGTCCTACAAATTTCATAATGATCGGACAATAAAAAATAAAAAAAAAAAAGTTATTAACGATTCAATGTATCATAGTTTGGGGCCAAAGGAAGAAGAAGAAGCAAAGCTATTGTTTGACTCGCGCAGCCAGCAGTTTGTGTTTGGATGTGTATGTGTGTGTGTGTTTCAATGTATAAATGCAGATAAAGAACTGGGTTCAGGGTATCTCCTAATTGCGCACTCTGGACTAGAGCACTCTTACTTGTTTAATCTGTTTCATACTCAGAATCACAAACAAAGAAATAAGAAATAGCAGCACGCTGCGAGCTAAGGCAATGGCAGTGATTGTTTATTCTACTTGAATGAATCTTAAATAACATATAACTTATCCGATAGTCATAAAATTTGTTAAGAATAAAGATAGCATTAAAATGTGTGAATATACAAAATTTATAAACAAAAACAACGGACACACTGAATATCCATCACTAATATCTGTGACAATCGGACCAACAAATAAAACTTTCTCTTATACAACCTTGACCATCCATTTTCCAGCTAAAAAAGTAAATTTAAAAAAAAAAAAAAAGTTATTATTTTTTATAATGATATTTGAATATAAGTTTGTACCGCATCGGAAGTAAAACAAAAAAAACCCAAACCCCTTCTTAGTGTTCACTTACGTTGTAAAAGGAAGCTAGTGTGAAAATTTCAATGGTTTGGGCCCTGCCTTGACCACCAATCAGGACAAACTCTTTAATACATATATAGAGATGCAAACATAAATATGTAATCGATTAATTTATTGAATCCTGGCTCTTGTTGAATTAAATTTTCTTTATCTTCGGAAACATAAGGGTTTCCTTTTCCGGGCCTTTCTCTTCCTCTCTCAATTTCTTTGATGTAACTATTTGTCGAACTTTATTTACTTGATAGCGACAGCCAGCTATGCAAACCGCTCACGTTGAAAAAAACTATCGATATGACAGTTATATATTTATTTCAGAATTCCCAAAACTGACCAAATAAATGAGGTACCGGACAATAAGCATTAACTGTTTTTCATATGGAGTGTGACTAAAATGTGTAATAATTTCCAGTCATCTAAGAACGGGTTTTAAAACGTTTTGTCCGTTATATGCATGCAAGCACATAATCTGCCTATAGTCTGTAAAACTTCAAGTTGCGAATGCTGCATTAAATTTTTGCTCCTGCTGTTGTGATGAAATTTTTGAGCCCTCCCACAAATCAAAAGGAGCAAAAATTTACGCAGCTACTTAAAAAATATACAACGCCGCTTGCCAGCGGGCAAATACATGGGTTGAGACTAAGTAAACGTAGCGAGAACCCGCACTGTAATCCAATTCATGAAGTTGCCTCAGTGAAAAGTTCGAAGGGAGTTAAGGAAGAAAACGCAGCCAGCTGTCTGCGCAAATTTGGCGTAAATTTAATTTTCAAATAAACTGCAATGTGCCAAGAGGGCTTTGCTTCCACCCTTACTCCTCCTTTTCTTGACAGAGTCTCTTTGAAAAATATGCAGGGCTAAGGTTTGGTAAAATATTCAATGCATTGCATTTACATCTTGTTATCGCTTGATTAATTGTCAGTGTTCGTGACCCGGGAACGGAAAAAGAGAGTGGTTCCTGGCTACGTGACAGTGTCTTTGAGCTTCATAAAAATAAAATGCCATAGAACTTTAAAAGTAAAAAGTTTTTCTGATTGACACTCGTCGCTCCTGCTGAAGCTTTTCGCTGATCAAATTCTTATTGGCTTGTTGCTATCTGAAAGCGTCTCCCTTTAACTTATTTGGTAACAATACTTGAAGATGTACATTCATGTGTCGACGTGTACCAATATGCGAAACCAATTTTCATGTATTTGAAATATATTTATTTTTTATTTAAATATTCAAGTTAAGTCAATTATTGGTCAAAATTTTTGCTAAAATTGTCGCCAAAGCTTTTCTTCGTAGCCAATAGAATATATTGAAATATAATAACTGCCTGAAATCCATGTTAAACAAGTAAGAGTGCTCTAGTCGAGAGTGCCCGACTAGGATATGCCCTGATCCAAGGTCTTACATTCATTGAAGTTATTTATCTGCATTCATAAATAGAAACACACACACATATACAAACAAAAGCTGCTGGCTATAACTTAAAAACACTGTTTTGAAACTTAATTTATCGATAACTTTTGAAAGGATTGAGATATTGAAAAAAAAATGATGAGTTTGTTTAGAGCCGTTTAGGGCAGTACAGTAACTTAAACTCAAATATAAAGTCTCTAGCTTTTATGACTTTCAAGTTATTCCCTAAAAACACTTGTCTGAAATCGATATTTATCGATATCTTATGAACGGGATGAGATATCGAAAAAAAAATGATAAATTTGTATTGACCCGGCACTACGAGAACTAATATTTTAAATATGAAGTCTCTAGCTTTTGTAGTCTCTGAGAAACAGGCGTTCACACAGACGGACGGACAGACGGACAGACAGACGGACATGGCTATATCGACTCGGCTATTGTACGTTTCAACAGTGTACGGCCTATCCTGTTCAGTGGATCTGCTTCTTCTTCCTATTGTGCTAAATCTAATCTTAAATTTAAACGTGTAAGTATACGTATGTAATATTTCGAAAAGTCATCAAAAATACGTGTTTTTCCCTCTATTGGGATTGGGTATTCGAAAAATCAAATATTAAAGTATTAATAACACTCGTAACTAGTGAGTTTGGTCGGGATACCTTGGAAAAACAAAAGTATTGTTGTGGTCCGATGTAATTGCTTTTCGACAAAATGTTAGTCAAAAATATTAGTCAATTAAAAAACAATACATAATTGATGGGTTCGAAGATGTCGTCTTCAATGCATTACACAATTCACGACAAATTAAAGATCCCTCTAAATTGCACAAAAACAGTATCAATGGGTCTACACTCGCACACGTCTTGCGCAAAGCAATAAGAAGCTAAAATATAAAAAGTTAACGCACATTTTACTCACCCAAAATAATAAGGTGACCATCGCAATTTAGTAACTAATTTTCAACGCAAAGTTAGTGTACCGGGCGTCAAGGCAATGCTAAAGGCAGACCTTTAATGTGGAACATATAAATTTTCCAATTTATGCAAGCAGGCAAATAGGTAGACTATTATAGTAAAAGGGCCCCCTATAACCGCAGTAAATTAGCATTAGACATGCTGGCTATTTTATTACTGACACAACGCACCCCACAAAATGTTTCCGTTTGTGTAAGTACTGGTGCAAGTGCCGCTGTTGGGGCAGTTTTGCTCTTGTGTGGGCAGCCAACTACAATTCGCTGTCTGGATTTTGCAAAACTAAATAATATTATGAACTAGTTTTGTTATTAAATAAAAAAGATATCGCACTATGGCTGTCTATATATATAGCATCTTGATAGCTTAGTAAAAAATAAAATACGCTAGCCTTACCAAAGATTTTTGTTATTGTTTGTCTATAATATTTTACGTTTTCTTTGTTTCTTTACAGGTAAGAACAAAACCAACATCACTATGGACGGCAGTCCACTCTAGTGACGAAGCATCACGAAGCGTGCTAAAGGCGACTATCAATATATACAGAAAGAATTGAAAATTGGTCACGATAGTCTGGTCAGATCATATATCAATCGAAAGGCATTGTTTTGACTCACAAAAATGTATCACTTTCTGGCCGCGCTGATTTTGTAAGGTTGTCTTGCGATTTGCCGCGTAATTTTTATGCAGTAATAACAGACAGAACAATTAAGATAAGAGAAATTAATCCTCTAGCTTTTAAGCCAGGGTTTATTGGTTTAGGAACGACTTGTCTCCACAATTTTTAACTCCACATCCGCTCAATATGAAGAAGGGGGTGAATCACAATATAAAATCACGTTGTTGATATTTTAATGTTGAGCTATGAAAATAAGTTTGGAGCTGATCAAATGAAAAACCAACAAGTAAGAGTGCTCTAGTCGAGAGTACCCGACTAGGAGATACCCTGAACCCAGTTCTTCGAATCATAATCCTTTATCTGCATTCATACATAGAAACACACACACACACATACAAGCACACGCTGCTATCTACGCGCTTCATGCAACAGCATTGCTTCCTCTTCTATCATTGGCCGCATATTATGTTACATTGGATACTAAGTAACTTCCTTTTTTTATTGTCCAATCGTAATGAAATTTGTAGGACATAAAGATGGCATATAAATGTATGAGTATGTCAAATCCGAAATCAAAAAATGGTATTTTTCGATTTCTGGGGTATTGAGGGGAGGTATCCAAAAAGTCAAATATTACTTTTGTATGTTATACGAGAATATACATACCGAATAACTTTCAAGTTATGGTCTGGAATCGAAATTTATCTACTGCAGCTATGGCTGCAGACACAGTGAAAAATAGAAAGAGTCTGGCTGCAACAAAGATAAATGTAGACGGAGATCTAAGCACACAACTGCAACTTAATCGAGAAATAAAAATATACGTCAAAAATGATTCAATAAATATAGGTCGAAAATGAGATACTACTTCACAAAGGCCAAGTTGCAGACCATACTATATGGGATCACTTCAAGTCTGCCGCTCTTTACCTATGAAAAACTCCTCAGCAAGTGTAAAGAGGCAAAAAACGATCGCCACTAATAGAAACTCAAAACAAAAAAGAGTGTTCTAGTCGAGAGTGCCCGACTAGGATATACCCTGATCCAAGGTCTTACATTCATTGAAGTTATTTATCTGCATTCATACACAGAAACACACACACATATACAAACAAAAGCTGCTGGCTACGCGCGTCATACATTTTCTTTGCTTCTTCTTTCTTTGGCCACAAACTATGTTACATTGAATCGTTAATAACTTCTTTGTTTATTTTCCGATCGTCATGAAATTGGTAGGACACAAAAACGGCATATAAATGTGAGACTATGTAAAATCCAAAGGTCATACCTCTTAAAATATGTATTTTTAGATTTTTGGGAGATTGGGAAGGGGTATCCAAAAAGTGAAATGCATTTAACCTCTGTATGCTATTGGAGAGTATATGTACTAAATTTGGTGACTCTACGTCTTATAACTTTTAAGCTATACCTTAAAAACACTGTTTTGGAAACTTAATTTATCGATAGCTTTTGAAAGAATTAAGATATTGAAAAAAAAAATGATAAGTTTGTTTAGAGCTGGCAGTACAGTAACTTAAGATCAAATATAAAGTTTCTAGCTTTAATGACTTTCAAGTTATGCCCGAAAAACACTTGTCTGAAATCGAAATTTATCGATAACTTTTGAACGGGACAAGATATCGAAAAGAAATGATAAACTTGTATCGTCCCAGCACTACGAGAACTTATATTTTAAATATGAAGTCTCTAGCTTTTGTAGTCTCTGAGAAACACGCGTTCATACAGACGGACAGACGGTCAGACGGACGGACGGTCAGACGGACAGACGGACATGGCTATATCAACTCGGCTATTGATACTGATCAAGAATATGGGGTCGGAGATGCTTCCTTATGCCTGTTACATACTTTTGCACAAAACCATTATACATCTTTTTCCCATTTTTAATGGGATCAGGGTATAAAAACAGCTTAAGCAATAATGTTTCTAAGTCCATACGATAATAATAATGAATTTAAAATAAAAATACTTTCATAATATATAGCGGGTCTTAAGTCCAAATTATTACAAAAGCGATTTTTCGATCTCATATTCATATTCATTTGAATATCATCTGTTCTCTGAAACGTTTATTGAGCAAAATAAGGACCAGTTTGCAGTTTACTTTAGAATTTTCGAGCTACGATGGATTCCGGGGAAAAGAATTGCCAACCGAGGACGTGCAAGTGGGGGATCCTTGATTGGATTTACTATCAAGAAAGAAACAGATATTACACGCAACTATGCATTACAAAGCAACGCCAAAATTACCGACGGCTTGAGACTACAATATGTCGTATAAGAGACAGCAAATCATTCTGGGCGGCAGTAAGGAGCATAAATGGAACATCAGAAAGAGCCGGAATTTAAGTATGCAACTAACACAGAATCATTGCCAATGTACTCGATCTTTTACGACATTTTTAATTAACTGGACAGCGTATGGACGTCTCCATGAAGTTTGCAACGCACTGGTGAAGACCGTGTTCCCGTTGAATTAATTCAGATAGTTTTCACGATAATCTGCTAGGAGCATATAACGCACTTTTCAATACAGGAGCGGTTCCGAAAAGTTTTCAAAAAAATATTATCTACTCGATATAGAAAAAATGAAAAAATGGTGGAAAATTACAGAAGAGTATCGATTTTAAACGCAATCGTTAAAACTTTCACATCAATCCTGCTAACAAGACTTAGCACGTTTGTAGAGAACAATAGGTTGCTTAGCGAGAATCTATGTGAATTCAAAGGTTACTCAAAGGTAGATAGTATATTCGTTCTCACATCGGTCGCAAAGACGTTTTTGGATGCACAAAAAAAGCTATACCTATTTTTTATAGACTTCAAAGCTGCCTTCGACACTATTGATCTTCAAAGTCTTTTACAAAAACTATTCAATCTAGGAGTGTCAAGTAAAATGCTAAGGATAATCCAGAGTCTGAATACCAACAATGAAACGGCAGTGTGAGATGGAAACAATCTGTCTGAGTGGTATCACACAAATCGCGGTGTTAAGCAAGGATGTTTAGTTAACCCGCTGCTCTGCCTTATTTGTCGCCGACATAGCATCAGAAATTCCTGGAGGAGTGAGCATGGGGCAAACACACATTAATCTGTTAATTTACGCAGATGACATGGTTATGTTTGCCGCCAGCCAACAAATGATGCAAATCATGATCGAGGCCACGTATACCTACTGCCAAAAGTGGAGCCTAGAAATTTATACCTCGAAATCAAAAACTATGTTAGTTCGAACGGGAAGAGGAAGAAACCCGTGCTGAAAAATTGAACCTAAATGGGGCGTCGCGACGCGTCGTTGGAAAATGTATCGGAGTACAGGTACTTGGGCATAATAGTAACTGCTATTATATCTTATCACAAACACCTACAACAAAAGCTAAGAGACTCGAAACACGCAATAAATAGCACCTGGAAAACGATTTTTAGTAAAAGAAACGTCAGCCCTTGTACAAAATACATAATGTTTAAGGCAACAGCTAAAGCAATAATGTGATACGGGCCGAAGTATGTTAAATATGATGAAGTTGAAAAACTCTTGCGCTACAAAAAGAATTTTTACCTCCCTCAAAGTAGGGAGACACTTTATTTAACAACGTGGGAGACACACTTTAGATATATCAATAAATCTATAAAACTACATCATCACAGATTACCCCTCATTGTGGCAAACTATCTTAAGGAATCGAAGTCCCAATGCTTTGAACAATGGGAATATCTAGCACACGACAACGGTATCAATCTGAATATAAGCAACCCTGAAACTTGGAGTATAGCACAAGGAGACCTGCTGTATACAATTCAAATTAGAACGAGAGATAGTTTAAAAGTCTCTGCACGCCAGAACCAATCACGAAAAATGTGCAGGCAGCTGATTTATAGTCTGCAGGAGCTCAATTATTTCCATGGCCAGTACAAACCATACTTAATATAAACAAAATAAAATTTTTAGTAACAAAAATGTAACACTGCGTTGACGGGGAAGAACGGGTAAGGTGGGTGTAAAGAAAAAGAAAAAACATAATAATAAAAGAACAACTATTACTACTACTAATATATATTCTTTGTGTGCTCGAGGATGTTTCCGTATGCCTGTTACATACTTTTGCACAAAACCATTATAACCTTTTTACCTATTTTGAATGGGTTCAGGGTATAAAAAGTTGCATACGACAGTTTTTTCGCCATTGTCCGACTTTGGAGTTGGATTTTCGAAAAATGTTAAGACATGCTGTTAATATTTTGTTATGTAGAACTTTGAAAATCAATTTTAAGATACCTTGACCCTAGACACTTTCCTCCCAGAGAAGTGAATTTTTAAAAAAAAATTGTGAACAATGATCATTGAAAATGAGTTTTAACCAGATCGGATGAAAAACAAAAAAGTTGCAAACAGCTGTTTTTAAAAATCGCTTCAAAACAACTGCGGAAATTTTAGCACTCTAGCTCTTAGGGTTTGGGCCCTGCGTTGATCACAAACCGCCAATCTGATATATGGATTATGTTTTATACCTTCTTTATCTTTGGCGATGACTTACTGCACTCGCTTATGTGTGGTGTCGCCCGAAGTCCCCAAACACGTTATTCCGAAGCACTTTGGCTTTGAACAGCCTGACCTTGGCTTTTAGTGTAGGCCTACTACCTGGTCTAAAAAGTCCATCTTGTTGAGTTATGTCTTTGCCGATCCGCGGTCATTGCTAACGTGGCTCTTCCACGTGAGCCATCTGTCTAGGGTCACTGACAATGTCCGTGTGCCTGATCATCTTGCCATCAAGATGCAGCCGTTGGGAGCGATCAGGCCACAGCGCGAACGCGTCTTGTCTAGTGGCACATTTCTTCTCTTCTCAAGGGCGCTAAAAATGGTGTTATGGGGGAAAAAAAGAGTCCAGCAGGCAATTTATAATTTCGAATGACTATTGAACAATAAATAAATAAGTTACTAAATATTAAATGTTCCACAGTGTGTAAACATATGTGTTTGTGTGTATGAATGCAGACAATTTGCTATGAATGAATGAATATAAGGGCTAGAGTCGTATCGGCCTATAAGTCAGACTTCACTATTGAAAGTTTGGGAGCGACTATTCTTGACACGGCTCACGGAGATTGAGGTATTTCGACGGATACTACCTGAACATCAATTTGGCTTTCGTGCAGGTCACGGCACCATTGAAGCATATATTGAAAGCCATCGAGGACTTTGAGTTTTGCTATGGAGTATTTGTGGATGTACAACAAGCATTTTACAGAGTGTGGCACGACGGTCTGCTATCAAAGCTTAAGGCGGTCCTCCCGGCTCTCTTCTACTTGATGCTTCGCTCCTACTTGGAGGGGCGACAGTTTCAGGTAAAGGTTAGGGCCGAGAACTCGAGCCAACACCCCGTGCGAGCAGGAGCGCCGCAAGGAAGCGTCTTGGGTCCGATGCTGTACTCTATTTATACTGCGGACCTTCCACTGCCTGATGAGGACATCCTGCCCAGGGAGAAAACACTTTTGGCTTCTTACGCTGACGACATTGCCATCGTCTTCAGCTCGAAGTGTGAGTATAAGGCTGATGGCATTCAGGAGCATGTCCATGCTCTGGAGGTCTGGTCTAAGCGCTGGAACTTAAAGCATAACCCTGTCAAGTGCCTAAATGCATGCTTCACGTTGCAGAGGCGTGACCCACCTCAAATTTGGCTTAACTATGTTGCTCTATTACAAGTGCAAGAAGTGAGGTATTTGGGACTTATTTTGGACAGGAGGCTCACTTTTAGAAAAAATATGCAAAGTCTTATTAACCCAAGGCCGTTCACTAGGCTGAGGAGCCGTAACGTCTGAGTTGGGCCGCCTGAGCAGAGTAATTCCTTGTTATACCCTGATCCCATTGAAAAAGGGAAAAAAGGGTATAATGGTTTTGTGCAAAAGTATGTTACAGGCATAAGGAAGCATCTCCGACCCCATAGTTTATATATATTCTTGATCACTATCAACAGCCTAGTCGATCTGTCTGTCTGTTCGTCCGTCCGTCTGTACGAACGCGCGTTTCTCAGAGACTACAAATGCTATATATTTCATATATGCTTCGTATTTGAATTTAAGTTATCGTGCTGTCGGCTCGATACAAACTTATCATTTTTTTTCGTTATCTCGAAATTAAGATTCCAGAAGAGTGTTTTTAAGGTATAACTTAGAAGTTATACATTGGTATGTATTTTGTCCTATAGCAAACAGAGATTAAATACATTTCACTTTTTGGATACCTCCCCCCGATCTCACAGAAATCGAAAAATACGAAGTTGTAAAAGTATGACCGACTTCGAATTTTACATAGTCTCACATTTATAAGCCATCTTTATGTCCTTCAAATTTAATTACGGTCAGACAATAAACAAAAAAGTTATTAACGATTCAATGTAACATAGTTTGTGGCCAAAGGAAGAAGAAGAAGCAAATAAAGTGTATGACGCGCGCAGCCAGCTGCCAGCAGCTTGTGTTTGTATATGTGTGTGTGTGTGTGTGTGTTTCAATGTATGAATGCAGATAAAGAATTATAAATGTAAGAACTGGGTTCAGGGTATCTCCTAGTCGGGCACTCTCGACTAGAGCACTCTTATTTGCTATTGTTATGTTTTTGTTAATTTTTAATCCAAGTGACAACACTCTGATTAAGTCGGTGTCGGTGAAAATAATTAGAAAAATGATAAGTCAAAGGGTTAAATGAATCCTGTTTCTGTTCAATAAATAATAAACAACCAAATAAAAAATATAAGGGCTGGGTTCAGGGCATCTTCTAGTCGGACACTCGACTAGGTCACTCTTATCTGTTTTCTATATTAATAATCTGACTTCTCAACAACTATTATATGTTACCTAGTCTATTCAATCGGCGAAAACTGAGAACATTGTCTACTTTTGTCGCTATAAGTTAATTGTTGCATGCTTTCCATGTTGTACCCTCAGCTTATTGGTCCCACTAACTTAGGGCAAGAAAAGCTAAGCTTAACTGTTAATTAAAGGCAACACATAAGACGAGCAGCTGCAAGGATGACTGTTATTCAGAAAGATGATGTCAACGGAGGAGCTTGCAACAATTGAATGCGGTACTCCTTTACTCTTTGCCGTCAATTGACTGTTTTTGCATTGTTCGCACTGGGTCATGAAGTATGTATATGCGCATACAGCCAGGCAGCTAGGACTGGCAGACAGTCAGGCAAGCAACCGCAACAGCAAGATGCAACTTTCAGTCCACTTTGCTAAGTTGGGTATCTGCTTTCTTTTTGTTCTAGCTATAAGCTAGAAGTTTGCATTTGCAAACACCTTGCGCTAATCTGGATGGATTGTCGACTGCAATTGCGGTCGATTGCAGCATGACAGCAGTAACAGCATCTATGCATCTGATTTATGATATTTTAGAAACAGCTAAAATGGCACTCGAAACGTATCGCATTTTAGACGCCGGCAACTGGCGAGATTGTTGTTGACAATGTGTTGGTATTTTTTATGAAAGTCAAAAGTAATTTGTAACAGGACAGGATGAAAAATAATAACGAAGCGAATTTGAATACAATTCGTTCGCTCGCTTACTTTGTAAAACGAATATAAATAAATTGGTCACAAAGCAATAAAACTATCAAAACAGAGTATATTTTATTCATGAGCTGCTGGCAAGAGCCAAAACAATAACAGTAGCATCTTGTAAACATCATATGAACATATCGTTGCAATACAAGTCTAACTACATATATAACAAGTAAGAGTGCTCTAGTCGAGAGTGCCCGACTAGGAGATACCCTGAACCCAGTTCTAACATTCATAATTCTTTATCTGCATTCATACATAGAAACACACACACACATATACAAACACAAGCTGCTGGCTACGCGCGTCATGCATTTGCTTTCCTTCTTCTTCTTCCTTTGGCCCCAAACTATGGTACATTGAATCGTTAATAACTTCTTTGTTTATTGTCTGATCGTAATGAAATTTGTAGGACACAAAGATGGTATATAAATGTGGATATGGAAAGAAAAACGATAAACTTGCATTGACCCGGCCTACGAGAACTTATATTTCAAATATGAAGTCTCTAGCTTTTGTAGTCTCTGAGAAACAAGCGTTCATACAGACGGACGGACAGACAGACGGACATGGCTATATCGACTCGGCTATTGATACTGATCAAGAATATATGTACTTTATGGGGTCGGAGATGCTTCCTTATGGCTGTTACATACTTTTGCACAAAACCATAATAACCCTTTTTCCCATTTTTAATGGGATCAGGGTATAAAACGTAAAAATGCTATGGTAGAGAGTGCCCTGAAGCCAGTCCTTACATTCACACATTTTAATGCTATCTTATCCCAACAAATTTCAATGAAGAAAAAAAAACGAAATAGCCTTAGTTGCGCAGTTTGCAGAGTGTCTTTGTCCGAGACCATATAAAGTTATTGTTTTAATTGCAGTGCTTCCACTTCTTCCATTGCATAGAATATACATACATTGGTGCCCTTAGCTCTAATAACTTTCAAGTTATGCCCAAAAATAGATCGACTCAGCAGTTGATAGTGATCAAGAATATATATACTTTATGGGGTCGGAAATGCTTTCTTATGCCTGTTACATACAACTTCATCATACCCTTATCCAAATTTAATGAGTTCAGGGTATAAAAACAAGCAACCAAACAGCGCAGCTATTCATTCTAACTGCTGCCATTTCATTAGTCCTCTGTAAAGCTCATAGGCCAATACAAGGTAGAATCTTGTTTGATCGATGGCCATAAATTAAATGCCAGCTTTAGGGAAGCAATTTAAAACAAGTCACAACGTGCTCTACTCTGTTCCTATAGTATTAACAGTTCAAAATATTAATAAAATAGACTTCTTCATTATGAAGCTAGTGGTGAATATAAGGCAATGCCTGGGGTGGAAGTTACTAGAATATTTTTGGATGGAGTAGAGTATTCAAAAATATGTATTCCAATCACTAAGTCTTTTTATTCAGAAGCTTGGTAAATTTCCGCTTATACGGTGAGACGGGCAGACAGCAAGTTGGAAATTGTACCAAAACTCAAGATTTTATGCTTATTAGTATATACATTCTTCGTATTCAGACCCTCCCGTCACTTGAAGAAAACTTGCTCAGACACCAAATTAAAAATGCGCCTCAGGGCAAGAGATCATGCTGTCATCGCTTTTAAAAAAGCCTATTGCACTTATATAGGGGTTAGTGCACATAAATATTTTCAAACTTTTAGATCTATATAAATACTTCAGCTTGACAGTGACAACATGGGACTAAAATTAAATCATTGGTTAATGTGTGGATACACAGGATGGATACCTAACACCCTTACCTAAGCATAAAGTATTTAATTGCACAATATGCTTGGTTGTCGCAGTCCTGTTATGCCTGGCTTTCATTTCAGTTAACAAAAATTGCGCATACTTAAATGCTGTTGGCCTGTGTGTGCACACATAGAAAAAATATAGAGTACTTGCCATATACCCCGGTCAGACCAAATGAATTTAATTTTAATATATAATATCGACCAGTTAAAAAATTAATGATAAATACTGATTTTAAACCCTCACCAAATTTGATATGTGTTTTCGTATAGCATACACAGTTGTTATTGTTGTTATAAAGATGTGTTGCTTTGGCCATTGTTCTCTGAGGTGAATAACTTTTTGTGCTTTATACGTTTGCTTAACAAAAAAAAAACATATCTTCACTTCTGTTGCAACATTACTATATGACCAATTGCGAATGAAATTTGCGTATTAAACTAAGGTCAGACACATAAAAAATTTGCGCAAAATGAGTAAATTTTGCAGAAAAGCTCTCAAAAACGTGTGACCGACAATATAATTTGCACGCAAAATGTATTGATGGCATGTTTGCACACATGGCGATGGTGATCAGCGCAGGGCCCAAACCATAAGACCTAGAGAGTTGAAATTTTCACTGTAGTTTCCCCTGAGGATGTCAGTGCGCGTTTAGAAGCCATTTCTGTACCCAAGCTCGGAAAATGAAGAAAATCCGTTGTATGAAACTTTTTTATTTTTCATCTAATCGGCTTCAAACTCATTTTCAAATATCATTATAAAAATTCATTTAAAACTGTATACCATTTTTTTGGAAAATCCACCCCTTGGGAGGAAAAGGTGTTGTCAAGGTTGTATGGGCAAAAATTTAATTTTCATCCGATTTTCTTGACACTTATTTTTAAAGCTCTAATTTATAAAATATTAACAATGTGATTTTCAAATTTTAGAAAACCCTCCTGCAAAGTCAGTAAAAACCTTTTTTGTTTTTCATCCGATCATCTTCAAACTTATTTTTCAAATTCTACATGACGAATTGTTAACAATGTGATTTTCTATGTTTTGAAAATTCGGAATATTGTCGGAATTTTTTGAAAAAAAAACATTTTTTTTACTTATTTGATCGGAGTCAAAATCATTTTCCAAGATTTATTATGAGATTCCATAAAAATTATATTCACTTTTTGTGGGAAATCCTTCCCTCTGCGTGAAAATGGGGGTTAGCAATTTTCAATATTCGTCGATTGGCTAAAAAATTATTTTGAAAGCTTCACTTGAAAAACTAATAGCAACGTAATTTTAAAATTTTCGAAAATCCGCTTGCAAAGTCGGAAAATATGCTGAAAATCGTTTGACATTTTTTGTTTTCCATCCGATCAGCTTTAAACCCATTATTAAAGCTACGCATACAAAAGTAATTATAGCATATTGAAATCTTCCTCTTAAGTCGGGAAACTTCGGGAAAGCTTTTGTACGAAACTATTTGTTTTTCATCCGATCAGCTTCAAATTTATTTTCAAGACTCTACGTAACAAAATATAAACAACGTAATTTTACAATTTTATAAATTCGTAAAAAATGGCAGACAATTTTTGCATACAACATTTTTTGTTTTCTGTTTGTTGTTACCTGCGTGGAATTGGGGGAGGTAAATATTAAATATTCGCCCGAGGTATAATCTATCTATGAACGTTGATGTACTAACGAACAGTACATTCAAGTGGCCCAACGATACCAAGCCAGGGCTTGTTAACGCGCGGACCCAGGCAACATGCAACCCACCTCCCGCCCAACCGACCGAGGGGCGCGCCGCATAACGTGCGGCTACGAAGATCGCGAAATAAGAATAAAACATACAATATAAATACAACAAATGAACATAGACTATTTAAATGTTAGACAGATTTTGTAATAGTACAGTTCTGAGAGTAGGGACAGAAGTAGCATTACTTATTGTCTGGAAAAAGTTATTATAACTAGAGCATAAGATCCGAAAAGGGTTATGAACTGCATAGTTAGTATTACAGGCTTGCAGAGAAATCGGGAAAAAGTTCCTAGTACTTCTGATCGGAACAGCAAAATAAATAAATTTTATTAAATTTACCTGACACCAGGTTTCAAAGCTGTCTAGATCAGCTTGCAACCTTTTACCAGATAGAAAGTCAGTAGACAAAAAATCAAAAGCCTTACTGAAATCGGTGTAAATAACATCTGTTTGCATTTTGTTTTGAAACCCCTTCATAACAAAAGAAGTGAATTCAAGTAAGTTAGTGGTAGTAGATATATTTTTCAAAAACCTGTGCTGGCAGGGTGAAATTATAGATCTATAAAGATGTTGTAGTTGAGAAATTATTTCTCAAAAATCTTAGGAATAGCAGACAACTTAGAAATACCTCTATAGTTTTGAACATTTGACTTGTTTCCTTTTTTATGGAGAGGAATAATAAATGACTCTTTCCACATGACGGGAAAAGAGCACAACTCCACGGACAGATTAAATAGCTTATATAATGGCCTCAAAAGACCTTCAGCACAATACATAAGCACGCAGCCTGGTACTCCATCAGGCCCTAAGATCATTTAATAGCGAGCTTTCCGTTATCAAAGGTCCAAATATGCAATTAGAGACATTTACGTTATAAGGATATGGCGAAACCAATTGAACATTTGATGAACTATAAGTTGTTTGAAAAAATTCAGCAAATAAATCGGCGATGGCCTGATCTGAGTTAGCTGTCGTTTTTTCAAAAAATACGGTTGATGGATGTGTTGATGATTTACGTTTCGCATTAACGAAGTTATTAAACTGTTTAGGATCCCGCTGAAACTGTAACCTGCAACTTCTAAGGTAATCCAGGTAGCATTGGTTATTCAGGACAGAGAAATTGGATCGAGCAATCAAGTAGTTAGAGAAATCCAAGAAAGAGCCAGTTTCCTTGAACTTTTTGTACAATTATGACTTTCTATTTTTTTATGCTAGTTAATTCCCGTGTCAACCAAATTGGTTTTTTAGAACTACGTGCATTACGAACCGGGAGACATAAATCAAATAATGAATTTAAGGTTGAGTAAAAAATCGTGATTGCACTGTCCATGTCTCTACACCTGTAGAGCTGGGAACAGCCAGTCTGTGATAAGAGTTTTAAGTTTTATAAAATCGGTGTTCCGTGTTTCAGAAAAGGCAACGACTTCAAAAGTAAAGGTAAAGGTAAAGATAACTAAGTTTACTACAAATACCTCTTACATTCTGATAGCCGAGTGAGAGGGAGTATTTTAGTTTTTTGTGCTATCAGAGACCATAGGTGCTGGATTAGACCTAGCAACTACAGAGGGGAGTGCAACCGAGATCCCAATCTCCGTTTGCCATCGTAATCCAGTCGCCTTTTACTCATTTATCTTCCGTCGCAAATTAACCGTAGAACAGCCCTAGGTGTTGTCTTCCTGCATAAGTTAATTAACGGCGATATTGACTCCTCTTCTCAGTTAGGTCGCCTTAACTTTTCTGTTCCTAGTAGACCAACTAGAAACTTTGTCCCTTTCGTATTATCATCATGCACGACTGATTATGCTTTCCACAATCCAATTCGTGTCCTTTGCAAATCTTATAATTTATTATTCCTCGTATTCTCGGCGCAACTCTCTCTCTCTGTAGTTAAATCATCTGTTCTCATCTATCTCCGGGATCTCTGACCGTGCATGACCCCGCCATTAATACCTAATACTAATTAATACCTAAAACTTACTAATTTTTGGTCTGATTGGGGTTTTCTGGGTTTTCCCCAAACATTGCAATAAATGTTGGACCAATTTGCTTTTTAAACACCCCCAGATTTTATATTTTTAATTGTCAATTTACTTTTAATTTTTATTACATAATTTTAAAATAAAATTTTTTTATATCAAACCATTAAATTTGATATCATGTAATTTTAAATTTAAATTTTGTGTGTCTGACTGTTTCTTGTCCACATAAAAAAAAAAAAAAAAAAAAAAAAAAATACCGGAGTCCGATTTTTTTTTTGACAGTGTATTCTTTTATAATAAAGTGTTGAGGCCAAAATTCTCAACAAATTTTTCTGAAATGATCGGCAGGAACACTTATTTTAAATGAGGAAATTTCCCGAAGATACGTAAATTTAAATTTTTCCACCGTAATATTGGCTTCAGATTTTGGAGGAGCTTAATTGGAAGAGCATTTGACTCGGCAGACATACTAGCAAAAGTATGTTGACTTGCAACAACACTGCCAGCATTCGCAGAAATTTCTACTGGGTTATAGGAACAACATCCATGGTTATGGCGTTGATTTCCTCACTACTGGCTACTGTCTGGGGACGCGGGGATGTAAAATCCATCACTGATGGAGCAGATGAAGCAACTGGGACTGTTGGGACCGAAAGCTCATCATACTTTTGAACTCGTCATCCAACGCAGAGAAACCTTCGAACAGTTTTTTGAACCGACCGAAGATATCTCCGAAGCCTTTCTTGGTCTGCCTTATGAATCCCATCATGACATCCCTACAGGTCTCACAAGTCCACTTTAAGCCTGATTTGGACACGATCAGGTCTATAATACGGCCTGTGAGGCCAGCGCATTTTTCGTGCGCAACATTATCGCACAGCCAGCAACAAACGAAACCCAGCAGCCTTGTGTTTGTATGTGTGTGTGTTTCAATGTATGAATGCAGATAAAGATTTATGAATGTAAGAACTGGGTTCAGGGTTTACCTAGTCGGGCACTCTCGACTAGGGCACTCTAACATTTTTTTTGTTTATTAAAACGGGTCGTAAGACGCACGCTGGCAAATGCTAGTATACATATACATATACTAGCATTTGCCGGCATAAATTGCTGTACATTTCAAAAACGTATATAGAGACGCACCATCAAAACTCACAATGAAAATGTTTTATTTTTTGACAAGTAAAATACAATTTTATCAACATATCTTGTGCAAAATCGTTGCATCCAATCTTTTCATGTATTTAGCCATACGTGTGACCGGCAAACACAATTTAGGCTAAATATGTGTATTTAGCACAAACCGCTGAAGGTCTATTTGCCGAAAATTATTTTGCGTGTGTAAACTTAGCTTTAGTTGCAGTAACGGAAACACACGCATCAGCGTGTAGACAATTTTATGGGAATTACATTATCACCATATTGGTAGCATTGAAACAAATTTGATTGTTAGCATTAACCTCACCTATTGCTTATGCTGCTGTTGTGGGAAAATAAACCACAGCGGGAATTGCCGTTGTTAATGTGTATGTTGTTGCTGTGCTTGGTTGGCAACGACTTAACAAGCAGGCGAATGCCATAATTTTAACAATTTTGAGCCGATGCCGCGCAAACTTAAATTGACTGTAACCCCATGCCTCTAGGCCCTGTTCGGGCACTCTCAACTAGAGCACACTCACTTGTTGTATTGAGTATGGTTATTTGAATACAAGTGCTTGAAGTTAGAAAAGTCTTTTTATTCATTTTAATTGAAGTGAAAATTTAAGCTTGACTTTAGACAAAAGACAACACACAAAAGTATACATTATTCTGACTACTCCCCAGATTTGGATCAATATCACAATATTTGGCATGCACAGTCAGATGCTGAAAGCGGCCAAAAATATAAAAAGTTAAGTTTATACACAAACCAAAAGGCAGCCAAAAATGATATTGCAGAAGCCAACTCAGGGAACAGAACAGAGCACGGTCCTAAAAGGCTGTGCCCCAATGTTGAAATACCAGTTGCTTTTAAAAGCGGATATTAGCAGTTACAAGCCACAGAGCGGCAGAGGAACAGAGTCCGAGTCTCGAGTTTCAAAAGGATGTTTACCGAAATGGCATTAAATGGCAACAGCTCTTGGCTTAAGTTTAAAAGAAGACACAGCCAGTGCACTGTCGAAATTTAAAACGCGTATGAAATGGATATCGCGGCCAAATAAAACTTAAGTGGATATGTGGGTGTTGCCGCATCCTTGACTAATTTAACATTACAGAGTAACCAATTAAATATTGTTAAAAAAGTCGAAATGTATGTAACAGACATAAGGGAGAACCTAAAACACATGTACTCATAACCAGAATTCAACCTGAATCACTGACTGACTGATCGGGCTCATACTCATTTTCAAAGATCTACATACAAAATTGAGCCCCCTTTGGTGGAAAATGTGCGGTCAAGGTCGTATGCCGAATGTTTAGTTTCCGATTATCTTCAAACTTATTTTCAAAGCTACACATAACAAGCAAGAGTGCTCTAGTCGAGAGGGCCGGACATTCAAAATTATTTATCTGCATTCATACAGAGAAACACACACACACACACGCACAAACACACGCTGCAAGCTGCGCGCTTGATGTGCTGTGCTTTTTAAACCCTTGCTGAGGGTATTATAATTTTGGCCAGAAGTTTGCAACGCATAGAAGGAAATATTTCCGACCCCATGAAGTATATATATTCTTGATCAGGACGACAAGACGAGTCGATATACCTTTGTCCGTCTGTTTCTAGCAAAACTAGTCTCTCAATTTTGAAGCAATCTTGATGAAACTTGGTACAGATGCTTATTTTTGCTGCACGCAGATAATATGTCGGAATCAGCTGCCATAGAAACGATCTGTGGAAAATTTTGGTTTTTTAAGATAACTCGACCAAATTTACTAAATATAAATTTTAGCGTTATTTGTGCAAGCTCACAAAATTTCATCAAAATCAGACCACTATATCTTATAGCTGCCATAGGAACAATCTGTTCAAAAATGAGTCGTTGTATGATCAACTTTTTTGTTTCTCAAACTATCTTAACCAAACTTAGTAATTGCAAGTTTTATTATATTTTATATAGATTGATTGAATTTGGTCGAAGTCAAACGACTATATCTTAAAGCTGTCATAGGAACAATCGGTCTGAAATATTAATTTAAATAAGAAAATGTATTTAAAAGGTAGAATTGTCATTCTCTTTTTGTATAAGCAAGAGTGATTTATTATATTAAGCAACTGCAAGGGTATACTACCTTCGGAGCGCCGAAGGTAGCCATTCTTTCTTGATCTTCTTCCATTGGTAATACTATATTCATTATTATATTTTCATTATTTTTTATTATTATATTATTTTTATCAGTCTACGAGAATATACATACCAAGTTTGGTGCCTCTCGCTCTTACAACTTTCAACTTATGCCAAAATAAAAGGAATCTGGAATCTAAATTTATTGATAACATTGACCGGGACGAGATATCGGTAAAATAAAAAAACGTGTATTGAATCGGCGATATTATATATATATATATATATAGTTATATTCCAAATATGAAGTCTCTGAGATCAGCGCGTTCATACAGATGGACGGACTGACGAACGGATGGACGAACAGACAGACAGACGGACATGGCAAGATCGACTAGGCTGTTGATAGTGATCAAGAATATATATAAACTATGGGGTCGAAGAAGCTTCATTATGCCTCTAACATACTTTTGCACAACACCATTATACCCTTTTCCCCCTATTTAATGGATTCAGGCTATAAACAGAAAAAATGGGAGAATTGGTTAGTAGGTATCGGTGGTCGCTTACCCCTGCATCAATTAAGTTCCCGGGAGTATATGGAGTCGCCTCTCCCGGTTCAACGACATTTCCTATTGGCCGTTACTTACGCGATGTGTAATACGAGCCGGTGACAATGGTTGATTGAAACAGTAAAAGCCACAACAGCTACAAGCTTGGTTGGGGTCAAATCAACTTGGCAGTTTCAACAAGTCTTAAAAACCGGATTGGCCAGATAGCTGCCATAGAAACGATCGATCGAAAAGTTATGTTTATTATGATAGCTTCATAGCGCCGAAGGTAGTCTTTCTTTCTCCATTTTTTTTTCATCCGATCGGTTTTAAACTTATTTACAAAGATCATTTTAAAAATGTATTAAGAACTGTATATACTTTCAGCGCGCCGAAAGTCCAATTTAGAGCAAACTCCATCACTCTATATCAGATATCATAAAACTTGCAAGTATGGAGTTTGGTTAAGATAGCTTGACGACTCATTTTTGAACAGATTGTTCCGATGGCAGCTATAAGATATACTGGTCCGATTGTGATGAAATTTTGTGAGCATGCATAAATAACGGTAAAACTTATAATTGGTAAGTTTGATCGAGTTATCTTAATAAATGGCAGCTAAGATATTGTAGTCCGATTTTGATGGAATTTTATGAGCGTTTTATGAGCAGCTTTATGCTTTAGTAGTCCGATTCGACTGGTTTCAACATATTATATGCGTGCAGTAAAAATAAACATCTGTACCAAGTTTCATCAAGATAGCATAAAAATTGAGAGACTAGTTTTGCTAGAAACAGACGGACAAAGGTATATCGACTCGTCTTGTCGTCCTGATCAAGAATATATATACTTCATGGGGTCGGAAATATTTCTATGCGTTGCAAAGGATTGAGAAATCGAAAAAATTATGAGTTTGTATCGAGCCGGCAATACAGTAACTTAAACTTAAATATAAATTCGCTAGCTTATATGACTTATGTTATAAGTTATGCCCGAAAAACACTTGGCTGGAATCGAAATTTAAACGGGAGGAGATATCGAATAAAAATGATAAACTTGTATTGTCCCGCCACTACGAGAACATATATTTTAAATATGAAGTCTCTAGCTTTTGTAGTCTCTGAGAAACACGCGTTCATACAGCCGGACAGACGGACAGACTGACATAGCAATATCGACTCGGCTATTGATACTGGTCAAGAATATATGGGGTCGGAGATGCTTCCTTATGCCTGTTACATACTTTTGCACAAAACCACAAAACCTTTTTCCCATTTTTAATGGGATCAGGGTATAACTAGAGGCTCAAGAGTTTAAATGTGATTTCTTTTGCAATTTTATTGCTGAAAACTTAAATGCTGTGTACATGTTATATGCATGTAATACCCTACGTAGGAAGTTTACTTTATATTAAAGAGGAGTGTGAAACAGGTAATATTTAACCAATATTTATATCTCTTGATGAAACAGTAAACAAAAAAGTTCGCAACTCTTCTTAATAAAATTTCAAAATAAAATTAGCGCAAATTAGTATCTGTACTTTTAGAGTTTCAACTCAAATACTTAGCTACATATTTAAGAAAATTATGTTTGTGGGACCGAAGTGATGAGAGACATGTAACATAATTGTAGGAGCAATGACCGTCAAGTATATTATCACCAATTGTATTTCCCTTACAGTGTCTGGCTGAGCGTTGAGTTTATTGCAACAATTGGCTCACACGCATTTTTACGGCTTCGCCTTAGTTATCTTGGGAATTAAGTTCTAGTTAAAGCACCAGTCGGAGCCATCAATAAATCTGAAAAACTGCAAGCTGATACTTTAGAAGCACTGGCACAGAGGATCTCATTGCCAATACCAAACAACAACGACGCCTATCAGCTTATTCTGACTGGCACTGACTAGTATGTGGCAGGTTAACTTCGCTCCCTTCGACTGTATCGCTTGTGCCACACGTAGCCAACTGTTGCTGCTGTAGCCTGCCGGCACTTTTTTACCAATTACTCAGCTTTACGATTCATTAAATCTGAATGTCGCCAGCAGAATGGATTAAAATACGGAAACAGCAGCCTGGCAAAGAGATTATCCTTCCGTTACTACTTTCACCACCACTAATGCTGGTGAAGTGGAGTGCGGCTAATGGCGCACAACGCTCGAAGACAAAGTCTGTGACAGACGCAATAGAATTGCAAATGACAATGCAAATGCTGCGTATAGTAAAAACTGTGTAATACGGACAGTGGACACACTATTAATGTAACAATTTACATTTTGGCAGAAACAGCAGCATCAGCCACAGAATCCGCCGATTTTATGACAAACACTGAATTTTTTGCAGAAATTTCTCTATTGGCCGGTATTTATTTATTTCTATTTCAAAATAACATATCTAAAGAATAGTAATGCTACAACAAACAAGTAACAACGCTAGAATAAATTTATTGCGTTATATAAGCTTTGGCGATATCCCAGCCCTTACATTCAATAAAAATGTTGTATCTGCAGTCATACATAAAAACACATATACAAAAACGAACTTACGCTTACGCTTATATAGTCCCGTTCAAAAGATTTCAATAAATGTCAATTCCAGACCAGCGTTTTTTGGGCTTATCTTTAAGGTTTTAAGAACTAGAGGCATCAAATTTGGTGTGTATATTATAGCATACAGAAGTCAAAAATATTTGACTTTTGGATACCTTCCGCCAATCCCGCAGATATCGAAGAAATTTTTTAGGTATGACCTTCGGATTTGGTCCTAAAAATTTCATTACCAGCGGAAAATAAACAAAGAAGTTATTTACGATTCAATTTTACATAGTATGGGGCCAATGGAAGAAGAAGCAAAGCAATTGCATGTAGCGCGCAGCTAGCAGCGTGTGTTTGAATGCTTGTGTGTATGAATGCAGATAAATAATTATTAATGAATGTAAGGGCTTGTTTCAGGGTATCTTCTAGTCGGGAACTCTCGACTGAGAGTTTTTTAGTGCTGTGTGACTACTCGATGGCATTGAAGCACCGGCGTGCTACGGATGGCCGACTCTGCCATAAGACAATGCACACCCACAAAATGTATGAAAATCGTTCCCTACAACATTATTTACGCCAAGTGTCATTTAGCCAGTATGGATGGCGCAAAATCCATGGCAACAGAAGCGGTAACATGCCACAAAATTTCAAAACGAAGCGTTAACAGGTAAGAATGCACAATAGTCTGATGCCATTGTGTAACACCGAAAATGAATGTTTCGAAAACGTTTTGCGTTACAATTTTCATATGACACTCAAATGCCATCAAGTTCATGCTAGGGCGCTATAAGGGATCCCAGAACTCGTGGGTCTCAGACCCGTAAGGCAGACATGATAACAAATAGTGCCGGAAAGCGAACACAGAATATGGCGTTTAGTCAACGAAAGTATAAACAGGCACAGACCAGCCGAAGAAGCTTTCTGATATTAGGGTTCTTGTAATGTGGGATGATGCTGCCAGCCTGTCGGCAACCAGAAATAATGTTCGCATTAATTCCCCATTTAAATTCAACGGCGCGTACGACGCATTAGTTGCTTTAAGCCACCCACATACCCAACCAGCAACCCTAGATTGACTGCTGCCTCCTGCTTTTGTTATGTAGCATACTTTTGGGAGCTGCCACTTCGACACTTTTTCGCATTAAAGTGCTTCTCGATTGCTTAAAAGCAAATTCCGTTCCTGGGCTAACGAGATCAACGTCGTTGCTCATTTTTCAGTTCCTCGCATCTGTTTCCTTGTTTCAAACTACTTATGTGAAAGGTTGCTGCCTTTGTTGCCGCTTGAGCAGTTGGCAACTTTTTAAATTAGCATAATGCCTGAAATTATGCAACGGCTTTTGTACCAGACACTTTAGTTGGGTGCCAGTTGCTGCTGTTGATGCTATGGAACTTTAAGTGCACTTTGCGCCCCCAAAACAAACAACAATTGCAGCTTCAAAAGCAACTACAATAACTGTGCAACAACAGCAGGGGGTGCAGTTGAGTCCAAAGTAAATCAACACATTCAACTTTGTAATAGGGCTCCTAGTGACTACAGACGGTTTATGAATGTTTGCATGTATTGCATGTGTGTGATTAGGTACAAAACACTGATAATGCCAGTGATACAATTATCCTGAGCTGATTTCTCCTGCAATTCTGCTTTTGCCGCTAGTCGCCAGTCGCCAGTCGTTTGTCTTTGGTTTATTGTTATTGCCAAACCAACTAATTGGCATATGTTGTTACTCTTCGAGCTCTGCAATAGCCACTTGCATTAAGCAGTTACTTAACAAAAAGTCAGCTAAGAGTCAGAATGAGCACAGTAAGACGTCAATGAACAACAAAAAAAATGGTTGCAATAATCCAACAAAAACTTCGAATTTATCAAAAGACGTCACAGTTTCTGATTTTCATCAGTTTGAAAATAACATATAAGCAAACAGTGTATTTTACGTGTAACCATTTGTGATATGATTATATATACATATATTTATATATGTACGTGTGATCTTTGCACTTAAGCATTTTATATTTTTATTGTATGTGCACAAAAATCAGTGAATGAATAGTGCAAAGGCAACTCCATTAAAATCGTTGTTCTACTTAAAAGCTTCAGAAATGGTTAAGCTGAAATGCTGACGACATTAATTGTGAGCATAATTTCATAAAAACTTTCCAAATGTCGCCCCCTCTCAGTGGCTTTTCAAGAGAAGGTTGCTGAAAATATGGCTCATTAAAGCACACATACAAACAGATAATGTTGAATGGGCTTTTGCTATACTCTCCGGCAAGTTAGCAGCTGCTTCTCGCAGTAGCAAATGAAAACCGCAGGCGAAACCACCGCTAGCTTGGCGTTTGCTAATATCTTTCTAATACACAAGCACGCACAGAATAAACACATAGACAAGAGAAGCGCAAGAGAAGACAGCGGGTCCCCAAAACATGTGCCGCATAATAGCCTTAACAATATATTTCGTCGTTTTTGACATGCCTCTTAACTGCCACTGCGTCTTTTTCAATTACCCACATAATTAAATGTGTTCCGCCAAACTCTATATCTGACAGTATGTGTGGGCGTACCGTCCCGTGGGGCGTGTGACAGCCGAGGTAAATAATATCTACTGCGGCAGCAAATAATTAGAATCTCTCCCAATTGTGCAATGGACTCAGCTACATAGCCTAAGCTCATACTACATTTTGTAGATTTTAATAAACATGCTGATATTGTAATTTAATTTAATCGCCTGCTTTTATTTAACATTGAAGCATTTGGGTTGACATGCTATCTTCTTCATCACTCTCTGCTTCTTTCTGTTGGCAAACTGTATTTTTATTCATTTCATCCCAAGCGCTTTAAGCCTAAATAAAAGATTGTGTGTGTGTCAGTAGGAAGGCTTTAATTTGTACAAACATTTTTGTCTACTCAGTTTACTTTAATTTCTTTTACATAAATTGCGTAAGAGTTAGCAAACAATTGTGGTGGAAGTGCAAAATGTATTGTATTTTTATACCCTGATCCCATTAAAAATGGGAAATTAAAGGTATAATGGTTTTGTGCAAAAGTGTGGAACAGGCATAAGGAAGCATCTCCGACCCCATAAAGTACATATCTTATTGATCGCTATCAATTGTCGAGTCGATCTAGCCATGTCCGTCTGGCTGTCCGTCTGTCCGTCTGTATGAACGCGCTGTTCTCAGAGACTACAAAAGCTAGAGACTTCATATTTAGAATATAGGTTCTCCTAGTGCTTGTTTCAAAAATCCAGTGACTTAAAATATCAGTCCTGAAATAAGAATTTTAGTATTGGTTAAAGACCAATGCGTATTACTGTACTTTTGAGACAGTTTGTCTTGATTAAAGACCGACTGTTTTGAATTTTTCCTCTGTTTTCACTTCGCTATCAGAGTGGTATGGTAACAGAAAAAATGCGGCAAATGCGTTTGCAAATGAAAAAACGGTTTTTTCAATGCACCCAACATGCGCAATAGATTAAGACATTTCGCTGAGACTCGTTCAAATACAACCTTAGAACTAAAGTTGGCCAATATATTGCCAGCAAAAGTGAACAAAAGTATTTCTTACCCATATACAGGGAGAAACAGCAACAACAGATGAATGGTGGAAATAAATTTATATTAAATACAAATGAGTACAGCAAAAAGTAGTTTTGCTCCGACAGAAAGTTTTTGGGGCTGCATATTGCTGAGGTTATATATTGACTCCAGATTCCGATGCTAAGATGCTAAATGTAAGTAAGTTTGTATGTTTGATTTTCCGACATTTACACCATAGCCATATATAACTTTTTGCCAACCATGTATTTATGTTGATTACACGCAATCAAAGTATAAATATACATCTGAAACATATACCTGAACCCATAGCTCAGTCTAATATTTATAAAATGTGTTGTATGTATATATTTCCCCCAAAATCGGACATCCAACAGTTTTAAAGCTTGTGTGACCAAATTAAGAATTTTGATTACTAGTCAACCCTTTCGTTTGTTACAAAATTACGCCACGCCCCCTCCTGCACAACTTACGAAAATCTATATTTGCTAAAGCTTTAAAGCCAACTTTAGTAGTTAAATTACTGATACGCTTCCCTAAAGGTCAAGCCACGCCCATACTGTTTATCAATGGTATCTGAGCAGTACGTAGTCGGCTATGTCCGACAGAAAAATTTGTACTCAATAGTTGTAATGTTCTTCCGCGACGGCTTTCACATTGCGTCCTATACAACACACTAACTCCAAATGGCGTGCAGGCATTTAAAGTACGTTTGCAAACAAACACCTTTGAAATGAATTAGCTAGTGCTCGAACTGTGCACCAATTCTAAATCAATCAGTTGGGGAGATTCTCTAGTCAGCCTCACGTACGCCGTCTCTTCTGTTTCTCATTGACTTGCCGCCATAAGCAATTTTAAAGTTGCGTCGTAATCTTTACGCTGCTCTCCGTTGGCCAGGTGATTTGTTTGTAACGCCGTTGGCGGCAGAGCGTATAACTCAAAATGCAATTTCTGATATCATCCTGCAGAATATCAAGCTCAGCCCCGCTCTGAGCTCAGCTGGCATTTGCATTTGTTTTGAGTGCTTCTTGTGTATTTTGTGTATGGTGTGTCTGGAGCATTTAAGCAATTTATCAAATTCCGAGCAGCGGACATGCATGTTACATTTTATTAAGATTTTTGCACAAAGATTGCACTGCATTGTCTGACTGAAGTGTTGCTGGCCAGGAAATGGAAACTAAGTGCAGCAACCGCACATTAATCATGGACTAGTTCCTCATTCCCAACCCCTTGGATCGGGTTGAGACGCCATCGCCGTAGTGCTGATTCATAAACCATTTATAGTTTTCTGTTGTTGCTCTGCTCGTAAATCGCACACGCAACTTGTTTGGCGACTTGAAAGGGTTAAGAAATTTATGTGTTGCAATTATTTTCTTGAAATAACACTTAAAGTGATTTATGAAACATATAAGGGTTAAGGGGAAAGGGCCATGGGACGCAAAATTGCATACCTACGCAAATATGGAATGTGTTATGTATCTGGTCCTGTGATTCCGCTATTTATTCCAGGTCATTGATTTTACGCTTTTGCATGCACCTAATATAATTTGCTAAAACGGAAACGCCATTTTTATTTTTTAACTAGCAAACCAAAATGTTTTGTCATGTGGACAGTTTATGGGAATTTGAGATGCCTGTTGATTTACGTTCATAGCAATCAAATTGATCTAGCAAAGTGTTTAGGCAACAATCATGTTGGTGGTGTTTTTGGGACCAGTAACTGACTTGTTGAGACGAGAGTGTAGCTGCACAAAGCTTATTGGTTTGTGATTATCAAATTGAATGGGTATAATTTGTAGGTAAACAATAATGTGTAGATTTTGAGTGATTTGTATAAAGTCGGCGTGGCAAAGTCTTCGTTATACTCTAATACCGAAGGCAGACGAGTGTGTTGTTTTATGTAATTGTCTGATTTTGAAAACGTATTTATATTTTTCTGCCACGGTAACTACCCAGAGCTGTTTTTGATAAAACGTATTTTTTACATTTAAAAGTGAAAAAGTAACTATATTTGAAATGTTGCTGGGAAGAAATTCTATACTTACTATCTATATATCCCACAACTGCAGAGCAAGTTTCACAAAATGTTGTAGGTTACTGGATCGACATGTCTGAGGCCTCAGTAAAACCTCAATTTTTTATACGAAAACTTGTCATTTAATCGATCGTTTGACAGCTAATGTGAGTTTGAAGAAGATAAAAGTGTAATTGAATAATTTAAGAAGGGATAATCTACACGAAGTAGCTTAATAACCTCAACCATAAATATAACTTTACTTAAATAATTATTTTCTTGCATTCTTGCAGACTTGCTATGAACTGGAGCGTTATTTGCGTGACGAGCCTAAGCTGCAGAGCTTTAAAAAGATGCACACAGATTTAGATACCGCCTGGGACATATTCTCAACACCGGCACGCCTGCTGGAGGAGCTGAAAATCAAAGAGAGTCTGGACACGATATCGACGACCTCATCTGTATCGTCAAACTGTTCGGGCATATCGTGGGACAGCAATGGATCACAGGCGCTCAGCTGTGCGGTGTTGGTGAAACAAGAGCGCATCGACGAATATGAAGAGGACGCAGCGCATGGATTATCCTGTGATGAAAAACTGGGCGTTCTGTTTGCATCGTCGCCCTCAGCCATATCGCCCAATCCGAGCATCAGTAGCGTCGGCAATATGACGCCCACCAGCAATATCAACTACACCAGCAGCAATAGCAGCGTTAGTATCAGCAGCAGCCATAGCAGCTGCAATACTATCACCCTGAGCTCCAGCAATAGCACTGCGCCAGCTATTAAAGTTCGTGTTGTACAGGCCAAGACGCAGCGGCATTATCATTTAGGTCAGGGTCAGGTGCATGACTTTGTGCTTCCCCCTCTAACGCCGCCTTCTTCTCCCGAGTCTTATCTTCGCAGCCATAACTATGCACAGTCTCCACATCAGCAACATCAGCGGCCGCAGCAAATAGATGCCGGGGAACTGGCGACTCTCATAAAGCAACAGCAGCGCCAGCAGCAGCAGACCTCAGCAGGAGCAAACTCAACACCCGCGACCGCCATTATGCACGTTAGCAGCCAATCGCCCGGCGCCAAGAATTCTTTACTGACACAAGCCACTACGTTGCAGCTGCAGCAGCAGCAGCAACAGTTGGCCGTGCAACACTTAAGCATATCGCCACAGGCGCTAAACAAAACCAGCAGCAACACCTCGGCAGGCAGCAACAGCAAAAACAGCAGCGTTGATCAGTCCTCCAGAAACCACAGCAACATTCCTCGGAGTACCATCGTGCGGCTCACCACAGCCAATGGAACACCTGGTGCCGCTGGCATTAGTCTAGCTCGTGTCATTCAAATGCAAAATAATGGAAATGCTAATGTTGCTGCCGTGCTAAGCGCCGCCGCCAACAACAATAACAGTAACAACAACAACAGCAGCAGTATCAATCCTGGGAACACAACAGCAATGCAACAGCAATCAATATCACAGCATCAGGAACATACGCCTCAAAGAGTGGTATCGTCGAACGCTGTAAAATCAACAAGTGGTGCGTATTATCAATGCCATGTTCTCTAGGGCCTAATACTTAACCCACTTAACTCAACAGCATCTATCAAAAATCATCACCCGCGCCAGCATCACAGTGACCACAGTCCGGACTCAAAACGTCGGATACATAAGTGTCAATTTCTTGGGTGCAAAAAAGTCTACACGAAGAGTTCCCATCTAAAGGCACATCAAAGAACCCACACAGGTAAGATAGCGTACGGTAGAACATTCACACTCCACTAACGCGACATTTTTGAAGCGAGTGTGCGCCTAATATTTTCCATAACAATACAATGTATTAATCTAAATATATATAAATAAGAAGTGCTAAGAGTGCTCTAGTCGTTTGTGTCCGACTAGGAGATATCCTATTATTTCTTTCTGTGTATGAATACAGATAATTAACTATGATTGAATGCAAGGGCTTGTGCACAAGGTATTTCTAGTCGCGCACTCTCGGAGAGCACTCTTACTTGTTTATTCATATTTTTATTGTGCTTCATAAGTCAATGAAAGCGGGTCGTAGCACCGCACGCTACGAATCACTAGTAAATCATAAAATGGAAAGCAACGCTAGCTACACAATAAATAATATAATGTCTTCTATATGTGTACAGCTACATTTTGACAACATATCGAAAAGCCTGTCAGTGATTATTTTTGCTCGAGGTTGACATTTATTGGGCTCATACATTCGCCGGTACTGTTATTTCGTCTATTGCGTCACTTATGGCCAACATCATCTTATAGCTATCGAGCAAACTCCAATAGTGAAACAAACACAAAGCCGATATGGCCGACGACATTTTACATACATACATACATACATATGTTTCTACGCAAACTAGGCTCTAAATTTTGTAGCTATCATGTTGCTTATTTTTGCTACACGCAGATAATATGTCGGAATCAGCCGGGTCGGAACGGTCGGTCGGAAAACTTACCAGTTTTGAGTTTTAGCATTATCTTAGCACGCTTAGAAAATTTTATACAAATCGGACGACTATACCTTATTGCTGTCATAAAAAACAATCTCTTGAAAAATTATCAAAATTAGCAACTTTTTTTGTTTCAAGCTTTCTTAACCAGACTCTGTTAGTGCAAATTGTATTATACTTTATAAAGATTGATTGTATTGTCTATATCAGACGACTATACCTAATAGCTGACATATTAATTATAAAAGGTAGCATTCTCATTCTCTTGAAAACACCTTTTTGTATAAGAGTGAAAATTTTAATATATTATATATAGAATATTTTACTTTTTAGATATTTTATCACGATCCCCCAAATTTGAAAGCACATATTTTTGGGCGTATACCCTTCCGATTTGGCATACCCACACATTAACATATATGCCATATCTATGTCCTACAAATCTAATTTCAATCGGACAATAAACAAAGAAGTTATTCAATGTAACATAGTATGGGGCCAATGATTGTCTTATCTATGCATGTCTTATCTCTTAAAATGTTGTCTGCATGCCGGTTTGGTAACAATAAATTGTTTTGTAAATAAATAAATAACGAGAAAGAAAAGCTACATTCGGCGCTCTGAAGGTCCAATTGAGAACAATTCAATCAATCGATTTAAGGTACTAGCATTAAATTAAAATTATTTTGGAGCTGATCAAATTAAAAATCCTAAAAGTTTAACACAACATTTTTCCCGCCATGTTCCTACTTTATTGTTTGAATTTTCCAAAATTTTAAAGTATTGTTCTTGTTTTTTTGCTACGTAAAATCAATTTTGAAGATAATCGAACGATAATTTTAATTTCAACTATATAACCTTCACCAGCCATTTTCTTCCAAGGAGTGAATTTTTAAAAAAAATATGTTATGTTTTTAATATTTTGTTATATAGTGCTTTGAAGATCAATTTGAAGATAATGGGACGAAAATTTAATTTTTTGACCCACCAATTTACTCAGAGGGCATTAAATTTTTTAATAAATTGGTATAGAGTTTCAAAGAATTTTTATAATGATCTCTGAAAATAAGTTTGAACCCGATCGGATGAAAACCATAAAAGTTGCTAGCAACGGTTTTTCCTCATTTTCCGAGCTTCCGAGCTAATCGCCAATCAGGATAAACTGTTATATATGTATATATACAATAGATAATAAAACTTGCAATTATTGAGTTTGGTTAAGAAAGCTTGAGAAACAAAAAAGTTGTTCATTCAACAGCTATTAGATATAGTGGTTCGATTTTAGTGAAATTTTCAGATACATTTGGTCAAGTTCTTAAAAAACAAAAATGGTCCGATCCGTCTGGTTCCGACATAATATCTGCGTGCATAAAAAAAAAACATATTTACCAAGTTTTATCAAGATAGCTTTAAAATTGAGTTACAAGTTTGCGTGGAAACATACGCACAGACCGACAAACAGACAGATGGATAAAGATATATCTACTTTTCTTGTCCTCCTGATCAAGAATATATATACTTTATGGGTTTGGATATGTTGCCTTTTATTTGTGGCAAACTTCTGGCCAAAATTATAATACCTTCTGCAAGGGTATAAAAACTTGCCTTTGTCTTCAATTGCGTTGAAAAAAGTTACGTTCAATGGACAGACGGATAGCGTTTTGGACATTGCACAAAACCAAGATACTCTTCTACCTTCGATATTAAAGTATAAAAATTGAAAAAGAACCAAGCAAACCAAACTTTATTATCTGTACACTGTACGAGTCAACATTAAAATCATTCATGCCATGTACAACATTTCTCCGGTGAAAAGCAGACAAGTTCAGTCCTCGGGCTGCTGCCCACTCCTAATAAATCACACTTCAGCGGTAACAGTACCAGCATTGCGTCGGTGAGCTGAATACGAAAGCACAGGATAGGACAGAAGTGCATTGTTTTACTGCCATTGTCCCAATTTGTCCCACAGTCACAACCGCTGTCCAAAAAATATGCAAAGTCAAATGCAGCTTGGGCCCAACCAAAAACATCCATTCAATAAAAATAGCATAATTTAAAAATGAATTATTGGTTATACACACACGCATTCTTTCTCAGCCACGTAGATAAAATCCAGCGATGAAATGTTATGTAATTGCTGCCACATTCAGCATCAGAAATTTAAAGAGCACAGAAAGGGTAACATGTCGAACTGATCTATTGATTTATGCAATGACAAATTTTTCACACATATGGTCGTTTCCATAATGTCGAACCAGGGGTGTGAATATTTCAAAAAATTGGTATAGAGTCCCTCAAGTTTCATACAACGAGTTTTCCTCATATCACGAGCTTCGGGGTAGAATTTTCGCTAAGTGCTCACTTTCAGACTGAGAGGAAACTATTGTGAAAATTACAGCTCTCTAGCTCTTGTAGTTTAGGCCCTGCGCTGATCACCGATCGCCAGTCAGGACAAAGTTTATATATATGTATAAACTAGAAAGTAATTGCAAGTACCAATAATAGCATTTCCACTAACTATAAGTGTGAAGCCAATCGGACGAAAATAAATAACTTTCGCCCATAAAGCTTTGACCATAAATTGCAATTACTGAGTTTGGTTAAGATAGTTACAAAAAAGAAACAAAAATGTTGTTCATATATCGACTAATTTTTCAACAGATTATTACTATGGCAGCTATAAGATATAGTGGTCCGATTTTGCTGAGCATACTTTAATAATTTAGTATTATATAATATTTGGTAAGTTTGGTCGAGTTATTTCAAAAAACAATAATTTTCGACCGATGACTGATTCTGAAATAAGCATCTGTACCAAGTTTCATCAAGATTGAGACACTAGTTTGCGTAGAAACAGACGGACTGACGCACAGACGGACAAAAGTGTATCGACTCGTCTTGTCATCCTGATTAGGAATATATATATGTACTTTATGGGGTCGCAAATGTTTCCTTCTATGCGTTGCAAACTTCTGGCCTCAGCTATAAAATTCTTTTCAAGGGTAAAAAAATAGAAGAACAAGTTAAATATACTCATTTACTTAGAAACAACTGATCGATCCTCTTTGAAGCATCGACAATATCGTTTCCGTTCTGTTTCCAGATTGGAAATTTTAGCTTGCGTCGCTACAAGTAAACAAATTAATAACTCTTACTTATCAGCCGGATTACAATAATGACCACGTTATTAGTCTTTCGTCTTATGGTACGTGCAGATTGAATTCATACAGTCGATTCGTTTTGTTTTCATTCAGAGGCTGTGTGCCGCTTAAATGTACTTTAATATGAAACGATTGGGTCACATCTGTATTTGAACACCCAGCATGTTATGCACTTGACGCTGATTTACGCAGACTGGAGCCAGAAAGCGACCAAAAATGCAAAAAGTCAATGCGAAAAAATTATAAGAGCAAGCTACACTCAAACACGTACGAACATACACATACAGCCACGTGGTGGGTGTTATTCTTTTTCGGACACCGATTTTATTTATAGCCGTTGCTTCGATTGCTTGCTAACAATTCTGACAACATGCCAAAGTGCAAGTGGAAGCCTACACACATACACACAGGGAGAGAAATGTCTCTATTTGAACCGTCAGAACCGTCACTTACTCAATGGGTAGAGAGTAAACTTACGCAAAGGGTAGAGAGTAAACAAATGAAAATTAAGAGAGCGCTGTTGGTCGATGGGTCGTTTGTTTCGTCAGGCAAGCTAGTTGGCCGCAAGTGCATAATGCGAATCTGAGCACGGAAATATCACACATTTCCTCATGCATTACATTTTAAGCTGAGTGTGCATATATGTGTTAAGCTGCTGTGGATGCGTTACAAAGTTTTCCACTCAGCTTTATGCATTTTTCTTGGCTGTCGTCTACTTTGCTGGTTATCTGGCTCCATTTTTCACTGCCTTTCTGCACAGCAGCAACGACGACGGCAACTGCGGCAATTTCCTGGCTTGGCTGCTGTTTGTCCTTTAACTCAAATAATTTTTCCTTTTTTTTTTGTGGCACAACTCCGCTCTGTCTGTGTTTTAGTCTGCGCATTTTTAGGTTTTATACTTTTGTGTGAAATTACAACTTCTGCATTTCCTTTTCTTTTCTGCCTGCCTGCTGCTATTGAGCTTTGGCGCTGAATCTCTCTGGTCGGCCATCGGCGCGTTGGCTTCTGCATTTGCCGCCTCCTTTGAGTATTTGGGCACGTACGAAAATGTTGCGAAGGGATTCGGAATTTGGCACACCATTCTACTGACTTCGATCCCAAAGTAAAACTTGCTGCCCGACATTTTGTTATTTTATCAATTTAACTTTCAATCTGAATACCCTGATCCCATTAAAAATGGGGAAAAAGGGTATAATGGTTTTGTGCAAAAGTATGTAACAGGCATAAGGAAGTATCTCCGACCCCGTAAAGTATATATATTCTTGATCACTATCAAAAGCCGAGTCGATAAAGCCATGTCCGTCTGTCTGTCCTTCCGTCCGACTGTATGAACTCGCGGATCTCCCGGGCCAGTTTCAATCGGACAATAAGCAAATAAGTTATTTAAGAGGCATGGAATAGGGCCAATGAAAGAGAAGAAACACATCCGTTGCACACGTTTTTCGAATTACTGGTTATAATAACTCTTAAAATATAAAGTTAAGACTCAATGCAATAAAAAACAAGTAAAAGTGCTCTAGCCTAATCGTTAATATCTTCTTTTTTTTATTGTCCGATCGTAAAAAAATGTAGGACATAAATATGGCATATAAATGTGAGACTATGTAAAATCCGAAGGTCATACCTCTAAAACTACGTATTTTTCGGTTTCAGGGAAATCGGGGTATCCAGGTATCCAAAAATTGAAATATTTCATACTCTTGTATTTGATAGGAAAAAATACATACTAAATTTGGTGCCTTTACCTCATATAACTTTTAAGCTATACCTAAAAAACACTAATGTGGAATCTTAATTTATCGATAATTTTAAAACAAGTTGAGATATTGAAAAAAAAGCTTGTAACCCGGTAACACGAGAACTTAAATTACAAATTACTTTCAAGCTTTGCCCAAAAAACACTGTTCTGGAATCAAAATTGATCGATAACTTTTGAACAGGACGAGATATCGAAAAAAAAAAAAAAAATAAACTTGATCTGTCCTGGCAATACGAGAACTTATATTTAAAATATGAAGTCTCTAGCTTTTGTAGTCTCTGAGCTCAGTGCGTTTATACAGACGGACAAATGGACAGACGGTCAGACGGACAGACGGACAGACATACAGACAGACAGACAGACGGACGGACTGACAGACAGACGGACATGGCTAGATCGACTCGGCTGTTGATAGTGATCAAGAATATATATATTTTATGGGGTCGGAGATGCTTCCTTATGCCTGTTACATACTTTTGCACAAAACCATTATACACTATTTCCCATTTTTAAGTGCCCGACTACGATATACCTACCCTAAGCCCAGGTCTTACATTCATTCATAATTTTTTATCTGCATTCATATATACATATAACCACACACGCTGCGCGCTTCATGCTTTGCTTATTTTTCTCTCGGCTAGAGAATTCTTACTTGTTAATTTTGATTTTCGTGTTAAGATGCTTCATATACATAAAAAAATATTGGGTTTAACCATATTGCAATTAAATTATATATGTATACATTTTACATATCGAGCCCTCACCGCGAAAATAACGTAAGCGCCAAAAAGCGAATTTTACATGGGACAGTTTTTCAATTTGTTTTTAATCTTGTTTGGTGGATTTGTGTTCTTGCGATATAATTGCAAGTACAATGTCTTTGTAAATACATATATATAATTGAGTTTTAATATTTTTGGTGTAGATGCGTTTTGATCTTATGTACTTATTTACATTAAAAACAAATTTCTATAAAATGTCGCTTACGTTATTTTTGCCTCAACCTTCGTTCGCATACTTATTCGCTTTACTGTTTGTGTTACCGGCAGCATCACAAATTTAAACAACTTATGGCTGAGTGCAACGTTTGTTTCCAATTTTGTATAACTTAAGTAATATCACTAAGCATACAAACACTAAGCATACAACACATAGAGTCGTCAAATCGACTAAAAAGTGGTTGCATAAAATTTTTGAACTGGACGATCCCAAGCAGCTTCATGTGCTGCGAATGCGACACGAAGGCAAAGCGCAGCAGGCAGGCAGAGAATATTCTTCTTGCGATCAGCGGCACACAGCGCCGAACTCATTGCTTGCTCTGGCTTCGCTGCCGCAACATTTATTTCGACGCTCCGAAACGCTTGCATATATGCGAATTAGCAGCAACACATATGTACATACATATATATTCAATCACAAGAAGACATGCGGCCATTGCTGTGAATTTCCGGCGTTGCTGTTTTTCTAAAGTCGAACGACTATTTCCATTAATAACAATATCTTTTAGTTTATATTAATAATTTATATTTATATAGGAAATTAGGAAATTAAAAGTATTATAATATTACTATCTATGCGCTGCCGTTTAATGCATGTGTGATTTATGGACATAAATGCGTATACATGTAGTAAACATATGCAAGTGTGCGTGCATGTTCATTGCGAGAGCACACATCCATTAAATGGCAGCGCATAGATACCCTTACCAAAAATATTTAACTTATTACTCTTTTTTAAAATAAATAAATAAATATATTAAATTAAACTATTAATATAAACGAAAAGATAATGTTATTAATGGTAATTGTTCTTTGATAACATAAAATGTATTAAATCAATAGCTAATAATTATCACTTAATGGATTTTTAATGTTAATTGCAAGTAAGTGTTGCAAACATAATAATTATGCCCTAATACCCTCCATTTCGAAGAGAAGCACTGGCTGTCTCATAGAACTATTGCCGCCCCCGCCCCGTCTCCCAGCAATGGCCGCATGTTTTCTTGTAATTCAATATATATGTGTTGTGCAGAGCAAGCAATGAGTTCGGCGCTGTGTGCCGCTGATCGCAAGAAGAATATTCTCTGCCTGCCTGCTGCGCTTTGCCTTCGTGTCGCAGTCGCAGCACACGAAGCTGCTTGGGATCGTTCAGTTCAAAAATGTTATGCAACCACTTTTTAGTCGATTTGACGCCTCTATGTGTTGTATGCTTAGTGGTAATATGTAGCCGCTTGCTATTTTTATACATTTTTATTATATCTTCTTCACAAACTATTCTCATTGCAGGTGAGAAGCCCTACAAGTGCTCCTGGGAGGGATGCGAATGGCGTTTTGCTAGGAGCGATGAGCTAACCCGCCACTATCGCAAACACACCGGAGCCAAGCCCTTCAAGTGCCGCAATTGCGATCGCTGTTTCTCGCGCTCCGATCATCTAGCCCTCCACATGAAGCGCCATATGTGAGGTGAAATATAAATCAAAGTGAACAGAACAGCAAATGTGTGCCATCACATGCAGCGTCACACAATAGCACGAGCAATTGAAACAAAAGTTCTGTGAGCAGTTTAGAATTCGGTGGAAATTTGTGTTGCCTTTGGTGAAATTGTTTTTGGTATATTTATTCTTTCGCTTGTAACATTTTCGTACCCTTGTCGAGGGTATAACCATTTTGTCGTGGCGTTTGTAACGCTTTGAAGGAGACAGCTCCAACCCAACCTCATAAAGTATTAATATTATTTTTCAGTATCAATAGCCTAGTCGATAAAGCCATGTCTTTCTGACCGTCTGTCTGTTGGCATCAACTCTCCTTTTTGCTGCATATCATGGAATCCGTCGTTTCGGCTACTATATTATAAATGTTTCTAAGATATCAGGATCAAAAAAAAAGTCAGTTATGATTATTACATTTAGGGGAGATATTATCAACATAGAAGTATGCTACAATATGATATAGCTCTCATGGGCACAAGCAGTCGAAATATGAGTCTTTGCTGGAAAACCTGATTTGTTTTCAAAGATATCCCGACCAAAGTCACCAGTTATGTAATCAGGGTATGTAATCTTCCGCTCGACGAATATAGCCGTTCTTCTTGCTTTGTTTGATTTTCTTCTAATTTTTAGTCATTTAGCAAATACATTTCCATATGCATTTAAAAAAATTACTAAAAATTCTGTACAATTTACAACAGCATTGTTTTGGATTGAAGCAGACAAAAGAGTGGGCTGAACCGATTCGTTATGAATCGGCTTATATGAATTAACAAGTAAGAGTGCTCTAGTCGAGAGTGCCCGACATGGAGATACCCTCAACCAAGCCCTTACATTCATTCATATTTAATTATCTGTGTCATACACAGAAACACAGATACACACACAAAGGCAAACGAACGCAGCAAGCTGCGCATTTTAGGCCATGGCTGGGCATTTTCTTCTTCCATGAACCCCATTACATTTAAATTACATCTTAAAGAACTTTTTGATTATTGTCCGATCGATATTAGTATAAGGCAAATCAATGTCATTAAAATGAGTGAATATACAAAATTTGAAAAGTCATACCTCCAAACATACGTGTTTTCTCCGTGTTTGAGGGATCCAAAAAGTAAACTATTTATGACCTCTGTATGCTATTCATACCAAATTTGTAACCTCTTGCTCTTATAACATTCAAGTTATACCCACAAAAAAAAAGTTAGTCGGAAGTCGAAATCAATCGATATTTTTTGAACGAAATGGTTTATTGATAAAACGAAAAATCTTAATCTGAGTATGGTGTACGAGAACTTATATTCCAAGCATAAAGTCTCTAGCTCTCATAGTCGCTGACAGATGAACATTGATTAATCGACTCGTCTGTTGATAGTGATCAAAAATATATAAACTTTATAGGGTCGGATATGTTTTTTAATGCCCTCTTACATAATTTTGCACAACTTCATGATACCCTTTAACTAATTTTAAATGGGTTCAGGGTATAAAAACGTACGTATGTTTTTGTTCTTTTTGAAGCGAAGACAACAAATAATGTAAACACTGCCAAAACAAAATTGCTAAACAAATTTTAAATATTTATAAAACTAAAATATACTACACAATGTTAACATACATACATACACGCATATAAATACTAAGATTTAGAATTAATTAAAATTATGCATCGTACTGGCGTAGGTACAACATCAAAAAATAACACAAGTGCAAAATATGTTTTAAACAAAAAATGAAATGCTTATATTTTCTTATAATAATTTTAATATATTTTTAATTTGTAATATAGTTGTTGTATAGGTTGATTATATGTATTATGCGAATTGTCGAGTAAATCAAAATGCCTAAAAAATACAATATTTCGGCGCGAAAAATTAATATTTTGTTAATGTATTTATAACGCACACTTTTGTTTTGTGATGAAAAGTATTACGAGGCCTTTTTTAATTTGAACAAATTTCAATGCTATTTTTCTGGTTTGAGACAAAGTATAATTTATTATTTTTGACCTACGTTTACAAATTCTTCTTAATGTGCCTCATTAATTTAAATATACAAATTTGTTTTATGATAATATATATTAAGATGTATTCCAAAAAGCAATCTCTGCTTAAATTTAGCAGTTTACTAATCAAAAGTTCAAGCATTTAGTAAAGTTCCATTAAAACTCTCAAAACTGCAAAGAAAACTTTTTGGGAAATTTTGTTGCAAAGTTATTTTTTCCATTATGTGTGCTGATGGTTTTGTTAGTTTGTATATGCTGATTATTATGTACAGAGCCATTTTATTTTGTTTATAATTTGATTATAATTAAATAATTTTAACAAATAAATATTCAACAAATCACAAAAAAAAAAAAAGTTTTTCTTATGTTTTTATTGAACTTTTATCAGTATTATTAAATAAGCATGTAAATTGCACGACATCAATCAACATGATCGAGTACATACTTATTTATATTCGAGAATTATGGTTTGTGTAGTGAGAAATTCTGTGATCCATAGAACAGGAAAGGAAAACAAACGCAACTCACATTCACACACCTATACACGAATGTCAAAAGCCACTTTATGTTGCCAGCAGTTAAGCGCACTACAGCTGGTACTCAAATATATTAACATACATATTCATATATTTGCCTTTAAAAGTTATTTTTTTGATTTTTAGCTTAATTCTCAATGATTGTGAAGTGAGAGGTTGGTCACTTTATCGATGGTCTGTATAAGGCTTGTGCTGTGTGTCATCTCAATGTTATGTAATTATATAGTCTCATATATGGATAAGAAGTTACAAACTAAAAGTTCCCTTTAAGATCATATACATATATTATCGATTACAACTAATGAGTATACTGGCTTTGAGTCTCCAGTTCTTCTTTGGCTTCCATGCGAACAAACCCAATGATTATGATGATGATAACGTAACTAAAATTATAATTAAGACCCAACAGAACAAAAATGTGTACGATGTGTCAAAAATACTTCAATCAGTTAAGTAAAACTTTTGAGAAAGAAAAAGCAAAAGCAAACCCAAATTAAATATTTTGTATACCAATTCCTTAAAGCTAAAAACAAAATACAACAAAAATCGTTTAGATTATAATGCATGGAGTATAAATATGAATAGTAAATAAGTACTTATGAATGTATTTTACAATCCAAAATTCGAATCGTAAACGAAAGATATGTATTTTATAAACACAGCAAAACTAAATTATTCCATATAATTCTGTAAACATTAAAACAAAATAAAAGACTGGTCAACGAGGTGTTCCGCGCTTATGCAATAATTGCAACAAAAAAAAGTAAAAAAGTATAAAAATATTGAGCAAAAAAGAATAAAAACCAAAACAAGCCCTTTAAATATACAATATATTTAAAAATACATTCAAATACATGTTGTTAACATCATTAAAAACCCTAGCGATCTGAAATTTTAACTGGTTGAGATTGATTTGTACGTCGCGTTCAGGTTGAGTAAGCGTGCTTGTAAATCTCATTTTTGACTGCTAGGGCTAATAATTATTGACTACTATTCATACGTAAACTGTAAAGTTGATAAAGTACGAATTTTAAGAAACGCTGAATGTGAGTCTAGGATACTACAAACAAATAAATAAAAAAAAAGACTCAATGATTTAAAAAAAAAAGTAAATTCAACAGTTGAGCAATTTGAATATATACAAACAGCACAAAATTAAAGAGAAGAATAAAACGTAAACCCTACACGTTTTCTATAGACTTAAAGCTTTCCAATAATAATAGGGGAAACAGTTTGGTTTATACATACATACACAAAATAAGTTTGTCTTAAGATTTTCGTTTGCATAGTGCTTGGCAAGTTTGTTGGTTTGTTAAGATGTAAAACTTAACGGCGATTGGTAAAGTGCATAGCAGAAATATTTAGCTACATATATATTATTATAATATTTATGTTTTATTGTAGCACAATAAAAGCATTTACATAAACATTTTGTGTATAGATTAGAAAAATGAATTAGTTTAATATTAAACAAAAATTCAAAGCAAAAAATTAGATGCAAACAAAACATTTAAAAAACTACTAACAAAAAGATACATTTACATCATGTATGTGTTAAGCAAAAAATGTATGTCAAACTACATATATAAAGTTGTATATGTTTTAGGAAATAAGAATTCAAAACTGACAAAGTGGCAGAGCATGCAAAGCATCTACATTAAGACACATCATTTTGTATAAAACTTTAAAATTTATAGATACAGGCTGGTAGAATATCGAAAATGAGATGAACACAGACTAGTCTAAACTTGTTGGCGCACCAAACGCGCTTAAAGCTATGTCGGTATATATAAAATATGGGCGCGAATCTAGTATTTTGGGTCAGCAGCCTCCAGTGATTTTTATAAAGATCTTAATTATCTTTTTTGTGGAATGTAAGTTAACCTATTCATACACATATTAAATACATTGAATTATATAAAATGAAATAAAATTGTGCACTTAAGAAGCGTAATTGATATCAAAAACACAAGTTTCAGCACAGGTAAAATATAAATACATTTACAAAAAAAGATGCCATCAAAAGCAATGCCATCAAAATTAACTTGACCGCTAGTGTAAGAACATGAAACAAAACTTAAAAAAAAAAAAAATTCTTGCTTAATAGCTAAAGTCTTATTGTCAGTGCTTATTATTATTATTGCTATGCCTTTGCTGTTTGCGTATTTTTACGCTTATTCTTAATGCAAAAAATACCTTATTTGCCGTCAGTGGCACTCCTATTCGAGATGAGTTAAAAAGTTACTAATAAATTGTAACCAAAATATTTGCTTTAACTTATTTAATGTAACAATAAAATTCGCTTAAGTAAATGAAGAGAAGGACTAAATGTTCAACGTAATTGTTTTATAGAATTTAATTCAATTTAAAAAATATTTTTGCCGTCATTTTGTATATTCTTAGAAAAATATTACAATTATTACTGATCATTATTATTATTATTGTAATAGCTTGTTTGTTGCAACTTTTTGTGAATCTCCATTTGATATATTTATTGAAAATGTGTAAAAATCGTCTTTATAAGTATAATATGATCATAAGTAAGACATTAAGCATTAACATTACATATTTATTAGGTTAACGGTCTATAGAACAATGAGATTCTAGTATTAAGTTTTAGTTTATTATACAATAACAGCAGTAACCAACAAACAAAAATATACATACTATAAGAACGAACCGACAGCATAAATATAAACGTTATTTTATTCTTGTATAAGTATAAACGGAAGCATTTTGAACGTATGACAACTATATTGTACGTAACTTGATATTTTGATGAGAATTTCTGTGAAAAATATAGAAAAATATAAAAAATGAAATAAAACTGATTTTTATTTGTGGGAAAAAAGAGTGGGACCTACCACATTATGTTAATACAAACCAAAAAAAAAAACAAGTAAGAGTGCTCTAGTCGAGGGTGCCCGCTAGAAGATACCCTGAACCCAGTTCTTACATTCATAATTCTTGTGCAACTATGTAAAATCCGAAGGTCATACCTCTTAAATTTTGTATTTCGTGATTTCAGTGAGATCGGGGAGAGGTATCCAAAAAGTGAAATGTATTTGACCTCTGTATGCTATTGGAGAATATATGTACTTAATTTAGTGATTCTACCTTTTATAACTTTTAAGCTATACCTTAAAACACTGTTCTGGATTCTTAATTTAGCGATAACTTTGAGTTTGTGTCAAGCCGGCAGTACAGTAACTTAAACTGAAATATAAAGTCTCTAGCTTTTATGACTTTCAAGTTATGGCCGAAAAAGACTTGTCTGAGACGAGATATCGAAAGCTTTTGTAGTCTCTGAGATCAGCGCGTTCATACAGACGGACAGACAGACAGACGGACAGACAGACAGACGGACAGACAGACGGACATGGCTAGATCGACTCGGCTATTGATAGTGATGAAGAATATATATACTTTATGGGGTCGGAGATGCTTCCTTATGCCTGTTACATACTTTTGCACCACTTCATGATACCCTTTTTCCCATTTTAATGGGTTCAGGGTATAACTAATAAAGGCCGTTGCATTTAAATTACTTTGTTTTTGTCTTTAAACATATATACAGAAGTAGGCACATTTAAAATATTTTTTTTTTGTGATTGCAGGCTCCGTCAAACAAACAGTTCACCTCATAAGCCGCGCAGAGGCAAAAAATATCAACAACATGAACGATAACGATAATATTTCAATGCATGCTGGGATGTACATACATTGAAATTATATTTTAAAACACGAATGCATCTTTTTATTAACTCTGTTTTTATTATTATGTATATATTGTCAGCCGTCGGATGTGTCTTGTTGAGACTAATTGCAATTGCACAGCAAATATGACTGCCAATTTCATCCTGTCTTATTATGCAGAAAAGTAATTACTGAGATATAAAATTGGCAATTCGTAGGCCTATAACATATAAAAATGCATTCATGTTATGCTCCGAACTGTGTTAAAAATAATTGTACTTTTGCTTCCACTTGTTCAAAGATTATCATTGCTGAAAAAATGTCTATTTTCTTTTCATGTGTGTTTCAGGTAAGGTAAGCTATAATTCATTTTAAGTAAAACCTGGTACGTATAGTTAAATTTGGATTGCCAAAGTCAGTACTATGATCTTTGCCACATCTGTGTTTTTATCCGAAGGTATGCTTTCATGTGTCTGTTGTCCACATAGTGCAGCATGATGCACACCATGTCCAGTTAAATTTTACATAGTATTTCTGGTTTTAAGTCCCACCCTCTTGCATCGTCAGACGGCGTTAGTGCTTACGCTAAATTTTCTTTGCCGTAAGGAGAAAAAAAGCAAGAAAAGTTTCCATATTCTTAATTTTGTTGTGCAACTCTGCTGCATCTTAACTTCATGCTAGCAAAAAAATGTATAATTGCGTACATGACTAGCAGACATGACACCTTAAGAAATTTGTTTGTGTCTTAGTAAATACACTGGAAGAAGCTTAGCTTACTGCTCACAAAATGGAATAATTTAAAAATACATTTGTAATATATAATCTGCGCAATTAGCAGCTGTTGATAATCATGATAACCTAAAAGTACCATGTAACTGTGATATTTTCCAATTCATCAAGAATTGTGTTTTAGTTTTTAGACACAAATTGCAATCGAAGGCCTGGCTGACTTTATCTTTATCAAAATTTCTTCTAAAGTTCAAACCACTTTGAGGGTGGCATCCCCGCACTCTTTTTCAAAGTTACCTGTTTTCCTCATCACATTCTCGCATACTCGCAAATTTACACGCCCACCAGTCATGTTGTGTTTTGTTGAGGATGTGTATTCCAGTCTTCTTCCCATTTGTAGCTTATCAAAGTGGCTTAACGCATGACATGTTATCCTTTTTGGCTTGCCTTCCCAAATCCGCTTGAGTTGTCTATGAGAATGCCAAAAAAATTAAGGTAAACAGAAGGATGCAAGCAGCCCGGAAGTAGATAGTGCTGTGTGTGTTGATGCGAGTTCGATATTTAGCAAGCTCTGAACTTCCTTTGTTTAAATTGCAAACTCTTACATTCAGGGTAGCTTTTATATGTGTGTTTCAAAATGATCACAAAGTAATTGGTCAAAGCAAGTTTTCTCTTGCTCGCATTAATTTACAACACAATATTCTGTAAATATTTGCTCCTCTTTCTTCATAAAGCTATTAAACAAATCTTTAAGAAAAATGTTGTGCTCTGTTTGAGAGTGCCCGACTAGGAGATACTGACCCGGCAATACGAGAAGTTATATTCCAATACTAGCATTTGACAGCGTGCGGTGCAACGCCCCGGTTTTATGAAAAAAACACGTAGAGTGCTCAAGTCGAGAGTGCCCGACTAGGATATACACTGAACCCAGTTCTTACATTCATAATTCTTTATCTGCATTCATTCATAGAAACACACACACATACAAACACAAGCTGATAGCTGCGCGCGTCATGCAATTGATTCGCTTCTTCTTCCATTGGCCCCAAAATATGTTACATTGAATCGTAAGTAACTTTGTTTATTGTCCGATCGTAGGACAAACGGATGGCATATAAATGTGAGACTATGTAAAATCCGAAAGACATACCTCTAAAACTACGTGTTTTTTGATTTCTGTAAGATCGGGGGCAGGTATTCAAGAAGTGAAATGTATTTAACCTTTGTATGCTATAGGAGAATATATGTACCAAGTTAGATGCCTCTACCTCTTATAACTTTTAAGCTATACATTAAAAACATTGTTCTGGAATCTTAATTTATGGATAACTTTTGAATAGGTTGAGATATCGAAAAAAAAATGGGAAAATGGGTATAATGGTTTTGTGCAAAAGTATGTAACAGGCATAACGAAGCATCTCCGACCCCATAAAGTATATATATTATTGATCACTATCAACAGCCGAGTCGATCTAGCCATGTCCGTCTGTCTGTCCGTCTGTCTGTCTGTCCGTCTGTCTGTCTGTCCGTCTGTATGAACGTGCTGATCTCAGAGACTGTACCGTCTGATTGACTGAACCAACAGCTTGATAGCTTTGGATCTCGTTTGCATGTGAGTACGCACATGTACGCTTATCAGCAGCTGTAAAACTGTTGCTTAACTTCCGCCGTCACGTACGACGACCAGGATGAAATGGAGATTTTCCTCAATGTCCAATGTCAACTCTAGGCTTAACAACCGGCAATGAATCCTCCGGTACTGAGCCCGGTGAATTGGTGCGCAGACCACGAGTTATCATTAATTCGAACCAGAAACATCATAGTAAAAAAAGGCCTGCTGGCGTCTGTGGCAGCAGTCATAGGGACTAACGAGCTTCCTTATAACATCGCTCGTGCCTGACCCAGGGGATGGTCAACAACAACAACAACAGTAGATGCTTGCGTTGATGACAGCGCAATTCACCCAAATGCTCATCACCATCTATTCGACGCTTTCCAAAGTAGCCTTAAATAAGCCATTTGGAACGCTACCGGCCTGTGCAACAGCAGGTTGAAACTAGAACTGTTCATCAAAACTAAGTATATTGATATCCTGCTTGTCTCTGAAAACCACTTCAGTAACAGGTCGTACCTTAATGTCCACGGGTATGAGTCCATTCAGCATTACAAGTGAAACGCAGCCTAAGATACGTCCAGCAATGACCGGTCACAATTCCATGGATCCAGGCTGCATCGTCACAGTTGACACCCCCAGGTGTTCGAGCAGGTTCTAGCCTTGTTCGGAAACAATTGCATTGTGAGCAATTAGTGGTGAGAATAAGCACACCAGTCGCACAAATCAGTCGTCCGTCAAGGGCTTTTGGGCAGCCGCATTATCGTTGGGGCATTCAAGCTCCAGCTGCAGCAAGAGACTGACCGTCCCCTGAACTAAGGACTGGTGTTGACGCCTTCATCCGCAGAATACACTCTGCTGCACAACTCAGCATACTACCAGTACCTCAGCACAGACAAATGTGCCCAGGTGATAAGACGCCCAATCGATCTGGACGAAGTGGAATTGGAAATCGAAAACTTGAAGATGGCTTAGTCACCAGGGTATGACGGGATCAACGCTGCTGTGATCAAGGCTCTCCCCTCTAACATGTCTCTACAGCTAACGGCCATATACAACGCCTGGTAAGGCAGAACACCTGCTAGCGTCCTACCATCCGATCAGCCTGCTTTCGATTCTGTCTAAAATATTTAAAACAATAGTTTTGAATATAATTCTGTCATTGTTGGTACTCCAAAGCAATGACACAGGATAGTAAGCAACATACTATATTTTTTTGAGAGCAAGGAGTTCTGCTCTTCGGTCTTCGTCGACATGGACACGCGTTCGACAGCGTGTGGCATCCTGGGCTTCTATAGAAGACAAAGCAATTGTTGGCCTCGCCTTACTTTAGGCTGCTGAAGTCATACCTTGATGATAGAAGATTATTCGTCGAATGCAGTGATTTGGAGTCCCACATGTTCCCCCTGGAGTCCTAATCCTGTCAGCAAAGAATTGGGATGCTGGTCGACACTTATTCAGATGATGCATCAATTGTTGTGTCGAAAGATGACCCAGCGGAGGGATTTAATACACTGCAACTTAAGCTGAACACCCTGGGGCACTGTCGATAACTCTGAGCAAAATACATTTTCTCTACTCAAGCTCAAGCAGCTGAACATAAGGGAAGGGATAATGACTTGGCCTACGAAACAAAGTGCTCCTTTACAAATCAATGATAAAGCCAATCAGGACCTATGGCATTCAGTTATGGGGTGCTGCCTCCAACTCAAATATTGAGATCCTACAAAGGCTTTAGAACAAGCTTCTGCGCAGGAGAGACTTCGGTGTACCCACCATCGACAGCGAAGTTATCCGGTGCAGCAAGAAGTACAATCAGTTACTCCACCAACATGAGAATGTGCTCGCCATCTGTCTGCTGGCCAACAGCCTCGTTCCTCGCCGCCTGATGCAGTGCCATCCTCTGGACCTAACGTTCAGAGTACCATTGAAGTGATCCACGGGATGTGATATTGTATCTGTCATTGCCAATGTCAATTAATAAGCGTTTTACCTGCATAATGCAGATTAGAAATGATTGCACAAATCACAAGAAAATATTTTATTTATTAATATTAACCGAAGAAAATAATAAATATATTAATACTTAATTGGTAGGACTTCACAAATGCACTTCAAATACAAATATTTATATATGTATGTATATTAAAGTTCGTACAGATTGGCGAGGCGATCAGCGCTTGGCCCAAACCATTAAAGCTGGAGAACAGAATATTTCACAGTAGCTTCCTCTTAGGACTTAAGTGCGTACGAAAATCAGATATTATATAGGTAACTAGCATTTCCCGGCTTGCGTTGCTACTACATTTTTCTCCGATGCGCTTTGCTGTCCACCTTTTCATTTTCCTTACGTCTCGCTCATGTTAAAAATTAATTTTGGAGCTGATAAAATTAAAAATTCAAAACGTTGCATTCAACATCTTTGAAAATCATTTTGAAGCTAATCTGACGAAAATTAAATTTTGAAATGTTTATAATGATCTTTGAAAATAAGTTTGAACCCGATCGGATGAAAATCAAAAAAGTGTCATACAACGGTGTTTTCATATTTCCCGAGCTTCTATTTAGAATTTTGCAAAATTTAAATGCCATCTTTATGTCCTGCATATTTTAATACGATTGGACAATTAACAACGAAGTTACTTATTATTCAATGTAACATAGTATGGGGACAATGGAAGAAGAAGATGCAAAGCAATTGCATGACGCGCGCAGCTAGCAGAGTGCTTTTGTATGTGTGTGTTTTTATATGTATGAATGCAGATAAAGAATTATGAATGTAACCCCTGTATGCTTAAGGAGACGATTCATACCAAATTTGGTGCCTCTACCTCTTATTCCTTTTAAGCTACACTTACAAAACACTGTGTTAATTTATTGATAACTTTTGAACGGTTTGAATGATAAAATTGTATTGTCCCGCCACTACAAGAACTTATATTTCAAATATGAAGTCTCTAGCTTGTGAAGTCTCTGAGAAGCGCGCGTTCATACAGACGGACAGACAGTCAGACGGACAGAAGGACATGGCTATAGCAACTCGGCTATTGATAGTGATAAAAAATATATATTTACTTAATGGGGTCGGAGATGCTTCCCTATGCCTGTTAAATACTTTTGCACAAAACCATTATACCCTTTTTCCCATTTTTAATGGGATTAGGGTATAACAAACAGCAACGAATTACACAGACGACCGCAGATACAGAGCGTGCAGCAGGGCTTGAATTTTGCAACTGGCGGCAAGTGCACTTGAAGGGTATTGAATTACTATGGATTTCGCTATAGCCAATAAATTGACACTTGCATTTGAAGTACTCGTGCTCATGCCAAACAGAGACAAAAGAGAACTAAATCAAGAAGCAGGTTGACTGGCGGGCCTCAAGCCAAACTAATTCGTGAATAAAATTGCAAAACGTTGGACATTGACAACCAAGGGCGCCAGAAGCTGTGGACGGTTCGTAGTTATATGTGTGCATAAATGCATGTTGAGTAAGTAACAATAACAGGAAAGGCAAGCAAACGCAATTGTCATCACCATAAAAATAACATAAAACGGTTTTTACGACTTCGCGGTTGATGTCTGTTAAAGTCGGATTGGGATTTGGTACTTTAGATTAAATAAGATGTGGAAAAAAGGTGCCAGGGTACAAGTTTCAGTCATTTCAATTTTAGAGCAGGTTAATCAAGGTTAAAAATCTTTCTGATAAATATTTGAATGTGTCATTTTGTGAAATGATAAAATGGTTCACTATCATAGATTAAAGAACGTATACAAATTTCAAGTCGGGAAATTCTAGAGAAAATGTATTATTTTCTTAACTTTTACATATGAATGTATTTTTTTCTATGTTTACATAGCACATACATAGCTGCCACACACGTATTTGTTAGCCCCCAGCGCAGGTATGCTTGCAAGTACATAATGCCCATAACTTTGGTTTGACACAAATGTGCAGAGTGCGTTGGAGACGTAATTGATAATGCATGGAATTGGCCCAGCCAATTTGCTAAAGTGCCTACTAAAGTTAAGCAGGCATAAAAAGACAAGTAAAAGTGCTCTAGTCGAGAGTGCCCGACTAAGAAATACCCTGAACCCAGGTCTTTCATTCATTCATTATTATTAATCTGCATTCATACCACCACATATACAAACACTAGCTAGCAGCTGAGCGCTTCAATTTCTTTAATTGCTTTGCTTCTTCTTCTTCCATTCTATGTTACATTGAATAACTTCTTTGTTTATTGTACGATCGTAATGCAATTTGTAAAAAACACAAAGATGGCATATAAATGTGTGTGTACGTCAAATCCAAAAAATCGAATATTCTTTACTTCTGTATGCTACACGAAAATATACATACCAAAAATAACTGGTCTGCAATCGAAATTTATCGATAGTCTACGAGAAACGCGCAGACGGTCAGACACACGGACAGAATATATGGCTAGATCGACACGGCTATTGAAAGTTATCAAGAATATATATACTTTATTGGGTCGGAGATGCTTTCTAATGCCCTGTTACATAATTTTGCACAACTTCATGATACCCTTTTTCCATTTTTTTTTAGGGGTTAAAGGAATAAAAATAATAAAAGGCGCGGTCCCATCCAGAAGTCCTGTAATTACAATTAACGCTGTTCAGATTTAAAATCAACAGCAGACGAAAAACTGACGCAACAACAATTTCTGGACCGTAGTCATACACACACTAATTTATTAATTCTAATTAATATAAAGATAAAGAGCAATATATAGAGAATGAAAGAGAGGAAGATAGAGAGAGAGAAAACGTATTTTTACAGTTAAAGATCTTGGAGCTCTGATTTATTTTGATACCAAGTTGAGCTTTAATCTCCATATTTTGTCTATCATAAATGCAGCCAGAGGTGTACTGGGCTTCATTAAGCGTTGGTCGAAAGAATTTAACGAACCTTTCGGCACCAAACTGCACTACGTCTGCTTGGCCCGTCCTTTACTTGAACGGCTCATGCGTTTGGTTCCCCCAGTATCAAAACTCTCAAGATCGTATTGAGTCTGTTCAGCAACAATTTCTTCTCTTCGCCTTACGTGGACTAAACTGGGATCCCAATCTCCGTTTGCCATCGTACTCCAGTCGCCTTTTACTCATTAATCTTCCGTCGCTAATGAACCGTAGAACAGCCCTTGGTGTTGTCTTGACTCCTTTTCTGTTCCTAATAGACTTTCTAGAAACTTTGTCCCTTTCGATTTTTCATCATGCACGACTGATTATGCTTTGCTTAATCCAACTCATAACTCTCTCCCTGTTTTAAAATTGTCTATACCTATCTATCTCCGCGGGATCTCTGACTGTGCATAGATGAATACATCTTTCCTCGCTGGGAGAAAGATCACTAACATATTTTTACTCGCTTTCTCTTTCTCTTCTATACTGTTCTTATCTCTACTCCTTATATCATCTCTCTTTTTTTTCTCTCTCTCTCTCTCTCTCACTCTTAACCTTTAATTTATAATTGTTATTGTTTTAGTCTAATCTTACATTTACTAACTCAATACAAATCATTGATCCCTAACACTAATTAATTGTTGGTCTGATTGTGTTTTTCTGGGTTTTCCCCAACATCTTTGCAACAAATTTTAGACCAATTTGTTTTTTAAACACCCCCAGATTTTATCTTTCCATATTTTTATAGCCTAATCCCATCAAAAATAGGAAAAATGGTAAAATGGTTTTGTGCAAAATTATGAAACAGGCATAAGGAAGCATCTCCGACCCCATAAAGAATATATATTATTGATCACTATCAACAGCCGAGTCGATCTAGCCATGTCCGTCTGTCTGTCTGTCCGTCTGTATGAACGCGCTGATCTCAGAGACTACAAAAGCTAGAGACATCATATTTGAAATATAAGTTCTCCGGGTCAGATCAAGTTTATGGCTTTTTTTTCGATATCTTGTCCTGTTCAAAAGTCATTGATAAATTTCGATTCCAGACCAGTGTTTTTGGGCATAGCTTGAAAGTCATAAGAACTATAGAGATTATTTTTATTGTAATTTAAGTTCTCGTATTCCTGGCTCAATACAAACTCATCATTTTTTTTCTCAATATCTCGACCCGTTCAAAAGTTATCGATGCATTAAGATTCCACATTAGTGTTTTTTAGGTAAAGCTTAAATGTTCTAAGAGGTAACAAAAGTGAAAAATATTTGGATTTTTGGATGCTTCTCCCCGATCTCCCAGAAATAAAAAATACATATTTTTAGAGGAATGAACTTCGGATTTTAAATAAACGCACATTCATATGCCACCAGACCAGTGTTTTTTGGGTATAACTTGAAAGAAGTTATTAACGATTAAATGTAACATAGTTTTGGGCCAATGGAAGAAGAAGAAGCAAAGCAATTGCATGACGTTCGCAGTAGCAGCGTGTGTTTGTATGTGTGTGTATGTGTTTATATGTATGAATGCAGATAAAGAATTATGAATGTAAGATCTGGGTTCAGGGTATATCCTAGTCGGGCACTATCGACTAGAGCACTCTTACTTGTTTCATACCTCTAAAAACATGTTTATTTTATTTCTGGGAGATCGGGGAGAGGTATCAAAAAAGTGAAATATGTTTACCCTCTGTATACCATAGGAGCATATACATACACAATTTGGTGTCTCTTTCTTTCTGGAATCTTAATTTATCGAAAAAATTTTAACGGGTCGAGATATCGATGCCCGTCCGTCTGTCTGTCCATCTGGTCGTACGCAAACTAGTCTCTCAATTTTGAAGCTATCTTGATAAAACTTGGTGCAGATGATTATTTCTGCTGTACGCAGATAATTTGTCGGAATCTGCCGGATCGGACCACTATAGCATATAGCTGCCAGTCGAATATTTTTGTTTTTTGAGATAACCTGAATAAATTTACTAATAATAAGTTTAAGCAATATCTAAGCACGTTTACAAAATTTCAACAGAATCGGACAACTATATCTTATAGCTGCCATAGGAAAAATCTGTTGAAAAATGAGTTGTTGTATGACCAACTTTTTTGATATTCAAACTTTCTGGGCGAAACTAAGTAATTGCAAGTTTTGTTATATTTTATATAAATGGATTGAAGTTGGTCAAAATGTTGATTTAAATAAGCAAATTAATTTTAAACAAGTTATGTAAATTCGAGCTGAACATCGATTTAAAAAATAGGGTACCACAATTGCGTCGTAAAATATCGACGCATAAAAAAATTGGAAAAATTGGCAGCGATATTTCGATTTTGCATATAAATTGACAAAAAAAGCATTGGCCTATAAATAACATTTTAAAACTAAGTTTTTAATATTTCAGTTTATTTAACTTTTACGGAATACTCCGGAACTTATGCAGGAAAATTTATTTTGAAAGTCTTTCTGGCAATATTCTGTTTTGCCTTTCATTGAGAATACTCCCCGCAGTGTAAACAAGTAAGAGTGCTCTAGGCGAGAGTGCCCGACTAGGATATACCCAGAACCCAGTTCTTACATTCATAATTCTTTATCTGCATTCATACATATAAACACATACACACACACATGCAAACACACGCTGCTACTGCGAACGTCATACAACTGATTTGCTTCTTCTTCTTCCATTGGCCCAAGATGATGTTACTTTTAATCGTAAATAACTTCTTTGTTTATTGTCCGATCGTAATAAAATTTAAAGGACATAAAGATATCATATAAATGTGTAAATATGTTGAATCCAGGTCATACCTCAAAAAATACGTATTTTTCAATTTATGGGGAATCAGCGGGGAGGATCAAGAAGAAAAAATTTCGTACTTCTGTATGCCTTAAAAACACCGGAATCTAAATTTATCGATAACTTTTGAACGGGAAGAGATAACAAAAAAAAAGATAAACTTGTATCGTCCCACCACTACGAAAACTTATATTTTAAATATGAAGTCTCTAGCTTTTGTAGTCTCTGAGAAACACGCGTTCATACAGACGGACATGGCTATATCGACTCGGCTATTGATACTGATGAAGAATATATATACATTATGGGGTCGGAGATGCTTCCTTATGCCTGTTACATACTTTTGCACAAAACCATTATACCCCTTTTTTCCATTTTTAATGGGATAAGGGTATAAAAAGCCTCTCGGTATTCACAGAAGTACCAATAACAAGTGAAAACTTTTCAGCAAGTGGAAACACATTAATTTTGTAAAAGGTCCAAGAACTAATGGGGTAAGTATCATGTGAAATTAGTGGCGTTTTGCGAAAATCTACTAATTCTGAGTTCGGCTCCGTTAACCTGGTTCGATTGGCTAAAAGGTTGTGCTTTCAACTGAAACTCTGCTTTCACTTCACTGGCCATATCCGAGCTAAAAACAGCATTGGGAAAGGAATGGTCCAAAATTACGCCAGAAGTGACCAAAAAGCTAGTCGAATCCATGCAAAAGAGGCTTAAATTGGTTGTTGACTAGAAGGGCTGTAATACTAAACATAAAAATATTTGTATTTGCCTATAAACTAGGTTTAAGATATGAATTTGTTGCCGGTTGAAATAAGCTGTGACATTGTTTTCGTTTGATTTTTTATTTTTTTAAATATTAAAAATAATGTTAAAAAATAAGTCAATTGATATTTAACAAGTTAAAACATAAGACTATTAACCTCCATTTAAATTAATTTTTATACCCTGATCCCATTAAAAATGGGGAAAAAGGGTATAATGGTTTTGTGCAAAAGTATGTAACAGGCATAACGAAGCATCTCCGACCTAATAAAGTATAAAGTATCGCTATCAATAGTCGAGTCGATCTAGCCATGTCCGTCTGGCTGTCCGTCTGTCCGTCTGTATGAACGCGCTGTTCTCAGAGACTACAAAAGCTAGAGACTTCATATTTGGAATATAGGTTTTCCCAGTGCCGGGTCAATACAAGTTCAACTTTTTTTTTTCGATATATCAACTCGTTCAAAAGATATCAATAAATTCGATTCCACACCAGTGTTTTTTGGGTATAACTTGAAAGCCATTAGAGCTAGAGGCACCATATTCACAATATATATTCTCGTATAGCAAACAAAAGTACAAAATGTTTTTTTTTTTGATAACTTTTTCCAATCCTCCATAAATCGAAAAATACGTATTTTTGTACGGATTCAGCATACGCACATATTTATATGCCATCTTTATGTCCTACAAATTTCATAACGATCGGACAATAAAAAAAGCAGTTATTTAAGATTAAATGTAACATAGTTTTTGGCCAATGGAAGAAGAAGAAGCAAAGCAATTGCATGACGTTCGCAGTAGCAGCGTGAGTTTGTATGTGTGTGTGTATGTGTTTATATGTATGAATGCAGATAAAGAATTATGAATGTAAGAACTGGGTTCAGGGTATATCCTAGTCGGGCACTCTCGACTAGAGCACTCATTTTTGTTTTGTTTAGTTGTTATACTAGCTTCTTAAATTTTTGTTAGGTGCTGGTTGAAATAAGCTGTGAGCAGCTTTATATCCTTGGATGCTTAAAATTTTTCACAATTATATTTATTCACTTTGTGACACTTTGATTTCATACGTCTGCTCCATAGCGTGGGTGATGAGAAAGAGGCCGATGTTTTTTAAATATCGATAAAATAAAATTAACTTGTACTGACTCGGCAATTTTCAAAATATGAAGTCTCTACCAGACGGATGAACATGGCTAGATCGACGAGAAATTACATACCAAATTTGGTGTCTCGAACTATATTACTCTAAAGTTATGTCCAAAACATAGTGGTCTAAAATTTATATTAATCGATAACTTTTGAACAGAACGAGATGTCGATAAAATGAAATAAACTTGATCTGTCCCGCCAATTTGAGAACTTATATTCCAAGTTAGCCTGTTACATACATACGTTTGCAATAATACCATTATGGTCTCCATCCCCCATTTTTAATGGGCTCAGGGTACAATTATGTATGAAATCTATTTAATATATAATTTGTCCTAATTGGTGATCAACGCTGGGCCCTGAAATTTCACAGTAGTTTCATCTAAGGACGTAAGTAAGTACTTAGACAAGAATTTGGAAAATGAAGAACAACCGTTTTAAACAAATTTTTTGTTGTTCATCCGAAAATTATCATGAAAATTCATTAAAAGTTTACCAGTTTTATTGACAATTGACACTCCTGGAACAAAATAAAGAGTCACGGCTGTATGAGCGAAAGTGTAATTTGTGATTGGCTTATAACTTATTATGAATGTTCCACAAATAAAGTATTGAAAACTCGGTTTTCACATTTTGTTCGTTGTTCATCGGCTCAGATTCAGATTCATTTGTAAACATGAATGCGAAAATTCATTACATAAGTAATTTCAAAATTGAATATCGAAGCGATGTTCGCGCAGTGATCTTTGTGGTCGACTCTGCATTAAAGCATTTGCTCCATTTCCAACCCAAACTCGTAGCCGTACCACAATCTGAATCGGAATCACATACCATTCACAATTAAAGCGCCTTTTCAGTTGCTGATAGCTCTTATGAGTATCTTGGCAAACACGATCCGCAGAATCTACTGCATGTCGAGTGCATCATCTGTTATGGCACAAACGTGGCAATGGTTCAGGAGCTTCAACTGGGCCAATGTGCATGTGTTCTGCGAAATGCAAAGGAGCTATGCCAAGAATTATGAAATACGGGATAAGAGCGCAAAACAAGTAAGAGTGCTCTAGCAGAGAGTGCCGGACTAGGATATACTCTGAACCCAGCTCTTACATTCATTCATAATTATTTATCTGCGTTCATACATAGGAACACACACACATACAAACAAAAGCTGCAAGCTTCGTGCAATGGCTTTGTTACATTGAATAACTTCGTTTTATACCCCTGCAGAGGGTATTATAATTTTGGCCAAAAGTCTTGCAACGCATAGAAGGAAACATATCCGACCCCATAAGGTAAATATATTCTTGATCAGGACGACAAGTCGGGTCGATATAGCTTTGTTCGTCTGACTACCAAACATACGTATTTTTCAAATGCATGGAAATCGGAGGGAGGTATCCAAAATGTGAGATATTTTTTACTTCTGTATGTTATACGAGAACATACATACCACATTAGGTGCCTCTAGCCCATATAAAATTCGAGTTATGCCTAAAAACTTATATTTCAAATATAAAGTCTCTAACTTTTGTAGTCTGTGAGATCAGCGCGGGTTCAGGGTATAAATATGCAAAGCGAACGCCGGAGATCGAAGTGCTCTTCGCTCTTTACGATGGATGCAGCGGCTGTATCCAAGCAATAGACAACGACTATAATCTCGAGGCGACTTTGCACTGAAGTAGCCCGAGTCTGCTTGGCGGGCATTTTGGGAAACATTTTGTTGTCTGCGCAACATATGCTCATCAAAAAGAAGTTAATTTCTGTATATTCTGTGTGTGTGTTTTTTGTTTGTGTTTGTCTTGTGTCGACTGACATTAAGCTGCTTGTTTGCACAACATCTCAAAGGACAATGACAAGGCGAGCCATACAGCCAGTCAGAGCAACCAGCCAGTCAAGTTGTGTCCGTGCAACATCGTACATGTGTGTAATCCCACTGCAACTTGAAGCCAAAGAATGAGGTGGATGTCGTGGCAGAGTAACGGTCGAAAGAAGAAGAAGAAGCAGCAAACGTATCAGCCAGCATAGGGCAGTCAGCTGAAGTTTGTTTTTTGTGTTATTCGAGTTGGCAGTGCACTGCTTTTATTATATGTTGCATGTATCCTTAAGGGAAGTTAATTAAATTTACTGACCATGCTATTAAGCAAACAGAGACTGCTGCGGCTTGCAGACATGCCTTGGTCTGCATCTCACTCCCAGTGACTTCTTTCCATTTGTGACTGTGTGCAACAAGGATAATACTCAATTAAGCATAAAGCAGCTTGGGTCACATGTGTTTAAGTGTCACTAGCAAATACACGGCTCTTCGCCCACTCAACGCTGCCCAATGTCCAGTGTGCCAGCCATATGGACCATCCCACTGGCCAGTAAAAATTGAATCGAAAGAGCCAACAACATTGACCGTCGATTTAATTATGATTGGCGGCAACAAGGTGAAATTGAATTTACTGCATCGATGCCACTGCATAAAATCGCAATCAGCCTTATGACAACAATGTAGCCAATGTGTTAGCTTTTCTTCTTAATATCTGTACCGGACGATAACGATAAGAAAAAACGTTATTAAATTTAAGAATGCAGGCGATTTTGAAAAATTCAGCTAGAGAGATCACACTGTTGTCGCATAAGCGTATAAACGCCGGACTATAAAAAAAACTTGAATTTTTCAGCCTTATTCGGGATTATAAGGTTTAAGGTTTTCTAAGTTTAAGTAGAGTAAAGCTGTCGATAGTCTTACAGGATGAAGGCTCAGCGTCCTGGTTGCAGGTTCAAATTACGGTCAAGTCGGTAAGTTTTTATACCCTGATCCCATTAAAAACGGGAAAAGGGTACAATGGTTTTGTGCAAAAGTATGTAACAGGCATAACGAAGCATCTCGGACCCCATAAAGCCAAGTCGATCTAGCCATGTCCGTCTGTCTGTCTGTCCGTCTGTATGAACGCGCTGATCTCAGAGACTACAAAAGCTAGAGACATCATATTTGAAATATAAGTTCTCCGGGTCAGATCAAGTTTATGGCTTTTTTTCGATATCTCGTCCTGTTCAAAAGTTATCGATAAATTTCGATTCCAGACCAGTGTTTTTTGGGCATAGCTTGAAAGTCATAAGAACTATAGAGATTATTTTTATTGTAATTTAAGTTCTCGTATTGCCGGCTCAATACAAGCTCATCATTTTTTTTCTCAATATCTCGACCCGTCCAAAAGTTATCGATACATTAAGATTCCAGATTAGGGTTTTTTAGGTTTAGCTTAAATGTTATAAGAGGCAGAGGCACCAAATTTGGTATGTCTCCTATAGCATACAAAAGTAAAAAATATTTCGCTTTTTGAATGCTTCTCCCCGATCTCCCAGAAATCGAAAAATACGTATATTCAGAGGTATGACCTTCGGATTTAACATAGTCTCACATTTATACGCTATTTGTGTGTCTAACAAATTTCATTACAATCGGACAATAAACAATGAAGTAATTAACGATTCAATGTAACATAGTTTGGGTCCAATGGAAGAAGAAGAAGCAAAGCAATTTCATGATTTACGCGGCCAGCTGCTTGTGTTTGAATGTGTGTGTGTGTTTCTATGTATGAAAATGGCAGATAAGCTGTTGTATGCAACTTTTTTGTTTTTCATCCGACCACCTAATTTTTTTTCAAAGCTCTACATAACAAAATATAATCAATGTAATTTTTAAATTTTATTTAAAGTCGGAAAATGACGGGAAAATTGTTGTATGAAACTGTTTTATTTTCATTTGATCATTTGATTTTGGAACATCGACCACCAAAGTCGGGAAATGAGGGGGAAAACAGTTGTATGAAACATGTTTGTTTCCGATCGGGTTCAAACTTATTTTCAAAGATCAATATGATCTTTGATCAATGAAAATTTAATTTTCGTCCGAATATCTTCAAATTGATAATCAAAACTGATCAAAGTTCTACACTACATAATATTAACAACATGACGTTACAAATTTGGAAATCCAACCCCAAAGTCGGAAAATGGCGGATCAGATCAGCTCTAATCTTAACATAACAAAATATTACCAACGTAATTTTTTCGAAATTTGGGTGGAAAACTGTTGCAAAAAACTCTTTTGTATGTCATGTGATCATTTTCGTATTTTAAAACCTACGAGCAATTTTTCTCTACCTCTATGGTGTTGTGGAAATCAGATATTAAAATGGTAATATTACACTTAACTTAACTGTCTTTTTATTCATAAAAACGGGGCGCATCACAGCCTATTCTTTCGAGCTCCCTAAAATTGAAAAACAAATTTTCTTTATGAAATATTCTACTTATGTCCGTTGGAATTTGGACCATACTTGCGATTTCGCTCGTGCTCGTTGGAAGCCTCGGCCCTGCAGTTGGTTGGCAGGTTGTTGTTTTATACCCTGAACCCATAAAGGTCATACCTGTACAAAAATGTGTTTTATTTTTATTTTTGGGGGATTGGAAATAGATTTACAAATAGTCGAGAACATTCATCCCAAATTACCGTTTAGCTTTTATAACTTTCAAATTATGCCCAAAAAACACTGGTCTGGAATCGAAATATATCGATTACTTTTGAACGAGACTAGATATCGAAATAAAGTAAACATATATTGACCCGGCAGTAGAAGAACTTATATTCCAAATATGAAGTCTCTAGCTCTTATAGTATAAACTCGGCATTTGATAGTGATTGTGAATATAAATACTTTAAGGGGTCGGAGATGTTTACTTATGCCTGTTACATATTTTTGGACAACTTCATGATACCCTTCCCATTTTTAATGGGTTCAGGGTATAATTAGTTAATTTCAATTATAACGGCTCAACATAAATTATCTGGTTTGAATTAAGAATTTCGGGCTTGATTCAATCCAACTGCGTATTACCATGCTTTAAAGACTGTTAGGGCATGATTTCAAATTGCAAATTCTTGATTTTTTCTTTTTGTGTAGTTTTAATAATAGCCTGCAGAATTTTAGTGTATGCGGACATAGCTATATCGAATGGGCTATTGATGCTGATCAAGTATAAATATTCCTTGTATATACATACAAGTATAAATATAATTAAATATACAATGTGGTGGAAGATGTCTAGTAAATGCGGCACTCATTTCGTGACAAAATTATTTGTGATAACTTTCTGCAATGGTCAGCAAACAGAACTTAAAATATAAACTGTTTTTCAAAAGGGCCGATATGCACATTCAGCATTGTTTTGAAAGTGTTTAATAATTTCAATTGAAATGTATTTGCGATTCTGTTTAACGTAGTAGTTACTGACAGCTGGGGTCAAGTCGCTCAGTTTGGAAACAACGTAAATTCAATCAGCTCAGGTTTTTTTTTTGGTAGCACTTTAAACTTTGGCCAACGTACAAACATGCATATATATTTATTTGTAAATATGTGTTGTTTATTTTGTCTATGCTTCGTTACACACCAGCACACATAAGCATACTCACATATATACACCCTCAAATTCACATATTTGTAGTTGCAGTTGTAGTGCTTTAGATAGTTTTCCCCTTAGCTTTTCTTCTGGCAGTGGCACTGGCAACTGCCAAAAACCTAAACCGAAACCCGCTCAACGAAACGAACCAAATTCTACTTACGAGTAGAATTGGCCATTTGTGCAATTGCTTTGCCTCAGTGAACTTGCCTATTTTGGCATGACGATGGCAACGTAGGACATACAAAAGCCCCCGCCAAAAGGGTTCTTGAATGCTGTTATCATATGGCCGACAGTGGTATGGCTGCCCAACTCCTAACTTCAGCTCCTGTGCCTCTGCTTCTCGTTACTGGCAAAAAGTTATCTGAACGCGCGCCAGAGGGAAATGAGAATGCGAACTGACGCTGACTGCTGTTTATTTAAATGTGCTCACACACACATGCGCACACCTGTGCCTTATGTGTTCGTATTGAGTATTTGTCTGGCTGCTCTCCCTTTTTACGTCGCTTCCATGAATTATTTAGTTTGCACAGCGCTCGAGTGAAAGTTTCTTGAAAATTTAATTTCAATTTTTTACTTGCTTTCTTGTGAGTACCTTCTTTGGTCCGTGGAGCAATAGTAACGGGTTAGTTGTAAAATACTAGTGGAAAAGCAAATGCATCTTTTATAAATAAGTAACAACGCAGAATGAGATAAAAAATAAAATCAGTTACTCCTGCTCCTGAAGTTGGCAAATTTATTTTGTAAATCAATGAACATAGTTCGAAGTTTTTGACGTTGAGTGTATATACAGGTAAATGGAATTAAGTTTGCACACAATTTAGCATGTGCATGCAGAACCAAAACCAAGTAGATAATAATCTAAATCTAAATGAGCTTGAACTAAAAATAAAAGAAGTAAGAGTGCTCTAGTCGAGAATGCCCTGAACATATCCCTTGCATTCATTCATAAATATTTATCTACATTCTTACATAGAAACACATACAAACAAGAGTTATATAAAATTCAAATATTATTTACTTCAAATATTATTTACTTTGCTATACAAGAATATAAATATAAAATTTAGGTCGAGATATCGATATAATGAAATAAACTTGCAAAATACGAGAAGTTCTATTCCAAACATCAAGTCTCTTGCTCTTATAGTCTTTGAGAAACGTTCATAGAGACGGACCTGGCTAGATTGACTCGGCTATTGATAGTGATCAAGAATATATTTACTTTATGGGGTCGGAGATGCTTTCTTATGCCTGTTACAACTTTTGCACAACTTCATGATACCCTTTTTCCCATTTTTAATTGGATCAGGGTATAAAAAAACTGTCAAGCTGATGACTACATTGCCTAGGCTCATGCTTGGCTAAAAATTTACGGCTGCCACATTTCATCTTGTCCAACCACACATGCCAAAGACCAAAGCAGGAAAAACGATATCAGGGAACAACAGCTTTTTGTATTAAAATTCAATTTTGAAGCAACGCATGATGTTAAATCGTGTTTGTATATGAGATGGCCAAACACGCAGACAATGCTACAAGCAAGCAGGCAAAAACAAACAAGTATACACAAGGCAAGGATATAACGAAGTTACTAGCACGATGAAGAAGATTTGATGCTCTCGTCCGTAAAATGAATTATAAGCAGTAGTCATTTTTTTCCTATGCGGTTTAAATATGACTTGTATTTAGATGTTTGATCCCTAAAGTTTAATACCAACGTGAATCGAAAAATGTTGACAGGGTTCTTTTAGGTATTCTCTTTAATAAAACCAATGAATACGTATACCAGCCGTATTTTCGATTGCAATATGAATCAATGCATGAAGCATTCGACCCTCCTGCATAACAATTTAGCGTTCTGAGGCCAAATTCAATTAAAATAACGTAGCTGCTGCTGGGGCACTAAGAATAATGAGTTGTCGCTGAGCTGATGCTGAAGTTGTGCTTTGTATGTTGAGAGCTACTATGACCCAGGGCACATCTATGGATAACATCAAAGGGATAGTTAAACCGCTCTGGCAAAGCCGCCAACAGATATTCTAGGCGTCAAACCGGTCTGTGGCTGCTTGCCACTAATTTGAGTGCCTTGTAACTTTCCGTACGTCTAAATAATGTGCCCGGAGCATTGAGTTGCTGCAACGACTTTTCACATCAAAGCTGTCTCAGTTTGAGATTTTAAATAATGCTGATACTGTGTCTAAAATAGGTTTCGCATTACTCAACACTGCCGTCACTGGCACACCGTACCGCACAGGTACTGATTCCCAGTTGCCTCATGTGATACATCGACAGCTGGCAGACGCCTTCTCCACTCCCAACCAAACAGGTACAAATTCCTTCTGCATGGTCTTCAAAGTGAATGTTGCCAAGGATGAGAAAATATGTGTGCTAAATTATTAAAAATGTTTTTGGCAGCACATCCTGTAAGTGAACGCAGCTATTTCTCATGTCAAGGCAGGAGCCGCTTTCGCTGCATTGTTGACGGGCACAAATATTTTTCAATACATTTTTCAAATATTTTACAGACAACTCATAGTCGTCTTCGTCCAAATACAATCAACAACTCGTGGCCATTCGCATACCAAATGAGCGAATTCCCCCAGGGATGATGGCAGCTGCCGAAACACAAGTTTCAAAATTTGTATACCGCTTAAATGCTTAGCTAACACATTTAGCTAATTTTAATTCTGTGTGGTCTACCCTATTTTCTGATGGCACAGGATACTCATTAAGACATGTATTTTTTGGATACCTCCCCTTATCTCCCAGAAATAAAAATACGTATTTTTGGATTTGACATACTCACACATTTATATGCCATCTTTATGTCCTACAAATTGCATTACGATCGGACAATAAACAAAGAATCGTGTGTTGAATGCAGATAAATAATTATGAATGAATGTAAGACCTGGGTTCGGAGTATATCCTAGTCGTTTACTATCGAGCAGTCTTACTTGTTTGTTTTGGTCTTAGAGAACGATTTCGCATTATAAATTTATATTTATATTACAAAGCTATCGATAAATTTAGATTCCAGACCGGTGTTTTTTTGGGTTTAATTTGAAAGGTATAAGAGCTAGGGGCACTATATTCGTTATGTATATTCTCGTATAGCATACACAAGTACAAAATGTTTTGTTTTTTTGATACCTCCCTCCAATCCCCCATTAACTGAAATATACGTATTTTTGGAGGTATGACCTTCGGATTCAGCATACTCACAAATTTATATGCCATCTTTATGTCCTACAAATTTCATTACGATCGGACAATAAACAAAGAAGTTATTTACGATTAAATGTAACATAGTTTTTGGCCAATGGAAGAAGAAGAAGCAAAGCAATTGCATGACGTTCGCAGTATCAGCATGTGTTTGTATGTGTTTATATGTATGAATGCAGATTAAGAATTATGAATGTAAGAACTGGGTTCAGGGTATATCCTAGTCGGGCACTCTCGACTAGAGCACTCTTACTTGTTTATTGCATGGTGCTATTAATGTATAGCTGAAAATTTAAGTCAAGACATAATTTAATGTAAAAATACGAGAGCACTAAAAATCTGACAAATTAACTACATGGAACAAAATTTGATTTTAACTTGGTCAGGCACCGCGACCTGAGGTGGTCTTTTGTGCCGTAAAGCTCCTTATGGATACAAGAGCTGATCTAAATCCATTATGAAGGCGAACATTTCTCTTGTAGAAGTCTGTCTAATTTGCGTAGGAGTTATACCACTTCCTACTCCAGATAAAAACTCCACATTACAGAGCCGACTCAGGCCAGCTCGAACGCAATTTATTTTCCGGAAATGCCGGCATGCTACGCAGCAATGCAGTACCGTGTTTCGTGATGAGAGTTGTTGAAGACAGTTTCCATCTCTTGACCTGGGATATCAAACCTGATATGCTGGTGTTTAGAAAACGTGGAATAATCGGTAACTCGCCAATTATTAATAAAAAAGGACAAAGATTCAGCAACTAGGGTAAGGTTTAGTATCTCTTCCCTGATAGCTTTAATGAAGGTTGGCTTGCACACCTTATTAGCTGTATCTAAACGACTAGACATAAGATATTATAAAAGGCATTCACACTTTTTATTTACATTATGGGCGTTGGCATCACAGCCGATGATCAGCTATTTGGTCGTCCTGCGGCAAAAGTCGACAAACTGCTGAGCCTCCGTCGGTGGAGCCTCGTCGACGTCACCAGGAAAGTAGGCCGCCGCCACCATTACTTCCCGTGTTTCTGACTTTACCACCTCAATGGCGGACGAAACTAGGTCCCTGGAAATTATTTTTTTTAGAGGGAAATGTCTGAAGCTTTTATGCAAGATTTCATTATAATTTCCGTTACGATTGATAAATTTGAAGAAAAATCTTGTATAAAATTGCGAAATGTAATCTGGAGTTAAGTCTCATGAAAAATGCTGTGTTATTTTAATATTTTAAAAACGGTCACACTTATTTGAATTCTAACTAAATTTTTGGATTTAGGGGTTGATTTAACATTGTTAAATCGCGAGACAAGGGCTCAGAAAAGCGTGGGTAAGGTAGTGAGGTAAGGACTTTGGTCAAAAGAAGATCACGCGGGAATACTAAAAAAAACTGAAGAAGACAAAGAGATAAATAGTGACATCAAAGAAGAGTTTAATTGATAAAAGGAAAAGCGAGAGCAGTGGAAACCAACGTAATTAAAGAAAAACTGAACGGATTGGAAATGAAGAAATAAGCGGCTATTGATAGTGATGGAAAATATAATGGTATAAAAACCATAACCATTTTTTATACCCTGATCCCATTAAAAATGGGAAAAAAGGGTATAATGGTTTTGTGCAAAAGTATGTAACAGGCATAAGGAAGCATCTCCGACCCCATAAAGTATATATATTATTGATCCCTATCAATAGTCGAGTCGATCTAGCCATGTCCGTCTGGCTGTCCGTCTGACCGTCTGTCCGTCTGTATGAGCGCGCTGTTCTCGGAGACTACAAAAGCTAGAGACTTCATATTTGAAATATAGGTTCTCCTAGTGCCGGGTCAATACAAGTTCAACTTTTTTTTTCGATATCTCAACCCGGTCAAAAGCTATCGATCAATTTCGCTTCCAGACCAGTGTTTTTTGGGTATAACTTGAAAGCTATAAGAGCTAGAGGCACCATATTCAGAATATATATTCTCGTATAGCATACAAAAGTCCAAAACCTTTTTTTTTTTGAAAACTTTCGGATTCAGTATACTTACATATTTGTATGCCATCTTTATGTACTACAAATTTCATAACGATCGGACAATAAACAAAGAAGTTATTTACGATTAAATGTAACATAGATTTGGGCCAATGGATGAAGAAGAAGCAAAGCAATTGTATGACGTTCGCAGTAGCAGCGTGTGTTTGTATGTGTGTGTGTATGTGTTTATGTATATGAATGCAGAAAAAGAATATTGAATGAAAGAACTGGGTTCAGGGTATCTCCTAGTCGGGCACTGTCGACTAGAGCACTCTTACTTGTTTTTGGCTTATTTTGACATCTTTTTTTTTTGGGTTAGCTGTAATGTTTGGGCATACTTTTCGTGTTAATTACCTGATTTAAAACAAAAATACCGCAAAGTAAAACTAATATATAGGCCTCTAAACTGAGAGTTAAAAATTTTATATTTGGCTTATAGCTTGTCATTAATTATAGTATACGATAAGAAAAGAAAGTATTTCATATTTATTTTCACGTTATATTGCCACATTTTCTTCAAAATAGTCATCAGTATTAACAATGTCTAAAGGGCTAAACATATCTGGACTATAACTGTTAGATTCTAGTTCTTTCCTTGCTCTCACGTGTCTTGAAGATGCAATGGGAGGATCTGACGATGACCTAAACATATTAAAAAGATCCTCATTCTACCTTTTCCTTGAACTTTTGGACGTGTGTATATTTTTTATATTCCTTGTTTTTCGGTTCTTGGGTTTCCTCGGACAATTCACCGATTGGCAAGCATTGAAATTCTATCAGGTCTTTTCCATGTGTCAACATTTTATGCAGCGTGTATGTAAGTGAACACAAAAATTCAGAAATGCTGTGTACTTTGATAAATTCATATTAACTCACCTAACTCTTAAGTAATTAACAATTAAAATGCACTGTTACTCTCTGAGCTTCTCCATAGCAAAAATATCTTTTGACTTGGTATAGACATTATTATTATTAGTAACTTTACCACGAATTTTATTTGCACTGTTTGTTCTCTTGAAGTCGAAACAAGACTTTGACTATCCGCAGATGCAGGCATATTTGTACAAATTTAGGGCCGTCTCCGGTATAATAAAATAGGATATGCACTATTTTTGGTGATCTTTTTTTCACCCAATGAGAATCCATTACAATGGGAAAGGGTAAAAATGTTGCAGGTGCCCACCGGAATAAGCCCTCTGCATTAACTGCATTACCCAAAAAAAAACCTTACCTTGGGCAATTTTACATCGCATAATATTATTATGGAAAAGGATATATTTCACTAAAAAATGCTAAAAATGTTACAAGGAAGCACAAGCGCACAAGTGCTCAAGCAGCCACTGTACCTGATTTGGGTTCTTTTATTACCAGCTGCAGTTTGTTTTTGGTGCTATGTTGCTGCAGTTTTTTGCTCATAAAAACCGAATCAGCAGGACTCGGCGGCCAATGTTGGTACATTAAGGTTCAGAAATCAATATCAAATCAGTTTTGTATATATTTCCTGTAACAACGTGAAACTTTTAATTTTATGTTCTACGAAAGTTGCGAAAAGGGTATCAATATAACAATTTTACAATTCAGGTCCAGGAGACACAACAGAATTCAGAATAATCAGAATTTTTCTTATTTTTATTAGAAATTGAGGTACTTTTCCATATAGGCTATAATAATAGATAGCATAGTTGACCTGAAAATCAATCACAATGATGGTATTTTTCTAAAAAAAACAAGTAAGAGTGCTCTAGTCGAGAGTGCCCGTCTAGGATATACCCTGAACCCAGTTCTTACATTCATAATTCTTTATCTGCATTCATACATAGAAACACACACACTCATATACAAACACAAGCTGCTTGCTACGCGCGTCATGCAATTGCTTTGATTCTTCTTCCTTTTGCCACAAACTATGCTACATTGCATCGTTAATAACTTCTTTGTTTATTGTCTGATCGTAATAAAATTTGTAGAACACAAAGATGGCGTATAAATGTGTGAGTATGTAAAATCCGAATGTCATACCTCAAAAACTACGTATTTTTCGATTTCTGTGAAATCGGGGAGGGGTATCCAAAAAGTGAAAACTATTTAACCTTTGTATGCTATAGGAAAATATATGTACCAAATTTGGTGACTCTATCTCTTATAACTTTTAAACTATACCTTAAAAACACTGTTCTGGAATCTTAATTTATCAATAACTTTTGAAAGGATTGAGATATCGAAAAAAAAAATGATTAGTTTGTATTGAGCCGGTAGTACAGTTACTAAAACAAATATAAAGTTTCTAGCTTTTATGACTTTCAAGTTATGCCCTAAAAACACTTGTCTGAAATCGAAATGGTAAACATGTATTGACCCGGCACTACGAGAACTTATATTTCAAATATGAAGTCTCTATCTATCGTGGTCTCTGAGAACAGCGCGTTCATACAGACGGACAGACGGACAGCCAGACGGACATGGCTAGATCGACTCGACTATTGATACTGATCAAGAATATATATACTTTATGGCTTCCTTATGCCTGTTACATACTTTTGCACAAAACCATAATACCCCTTTTCCCCATTTTTAATGGGATCAGGGTATAAAAATCGGACTCCGGTTGCACTACCCTCTGTAGTTGCTAGGTCTAATCCAGCACCTATGGTCTCTGATAGCACAAAAAACTAAAATCCTCCCTCTCACTGGGCTATCAGAATGTAAGAGGTATTTGTAGTAAACTGAGTAATCTTTACCTAAATAGCATATCCTTTACTTTTGATGTCGTTGGCTTTTTCAGAAACATGATTAAGGCCCGACCTTCTAAATTCTCAAATTTTTTTCATCAAATTTTCTATTTATATAAAGGGGTGTACTTATTGCTGTTGATGACGATTTATCTTCAGAAATAGTTATACTAGATAGTTCTATAGATATTGAATTTGTTGCTGTCAAATTGAGCCTTCATGGTGTTAGCCTTTTTATTACTTGTTCTTATATTCCCCCTTCTGCAGACAATTCTGAATTTTTTTCTTTCTGATCGTGATTTTCTTGTCGTTCTTGGTGATTTCAATATTGCTGGGGCTGTTTGGATTTCTAATGTAGACTCCAGTGTATTGACTTCCACGACCCAACATGATTTTCTTGATAATTTATTTGGGATGTCATTGTGTCAAATCAATGCTATCCCAAATTCTCTGAATAAGATGCTTGATCTTATTTTCGTTTTGGATCCCTCCCTCGTATCTGTCTCCCGTATTGAACCTATATCCCTTCCTAAAGATCATTATCACCCAACTTTAGAAGTGTTGATAGATTTACCTATCCGGGGGATGTGCCCACGTACTCTATCTCCAGAGCGAGTTCGTCAATTTCGGAACACCGATTTTATTAAACTTACTCAACTCTTATCCCAGACTGACTGGTCCCAGCTTTACAGGTGTAGAGACATGGACAGTGCAATCACTATTTTTTTCTCAACCTTAAATTCATTATTTGATTTATGTGTCCCGGTTCGTAATTCACGTAGTTCTAACAAACCAATTTGGTTTACACGGGAATTAACTAGCATGAAAAATATAAAGTCAAAATTGTACAAAAAATTCAAGGAAACTGGCACTTTCTTGGATTTCTCTAACTACTTGATTGCTCGATCCAATTTCTCTGTCCTGAATAACCAATGCTACCAGGATTACCTTAGAAGTTGCAGGTTACAGTTTCAGCGGGATCCTAAAAAGTTTTATAACTTCGCTAATGCGAAGCGTAAATCATTAACACTTCAATCCACCATTTGAAAAAACGACATCTTACTCAGATCAGGCCATCGCCGATTTATTTGCTGAATTTTTTCAAACAATTTATAGTTCATCAAAAGCTCAATTGGTTTCGCCATATCCTTATAACGTAAGTGTCTCTAATTGCATACTTGGACCTTTGATAACGGAAACCTCGCTATTAAATGATCTTAGGGCCATTAAGCCAGTATTCTCACCGGGACCTGATGGAGTACCAAGCTGCGTGCTTAGGTATTGTGCTGAAGGTCTTTTGAGACCATTATATAAGCTATTTAATCTGTCCGTCGAGTTGTGCTCTTTTCCCGTCAAGTGCAAAGAGTCATTTATTATTATTATTATATCGAAATTAACACGCAATTACAAATTACGCGTAACTTATAAAAAACAAGTAAGAGTGCTGTAGTCGAGAGTGCCCGACTGGGATATACCCTGATCCAAGGTCTTACATGCATTGAAGTTATTTATCTGCATTCATACATAGAAACACACACACATATACAAACAAAAGCTGCTGGCTACGCGCGTCATACATTTGCTTTGCTTCTTCTTCTTCCTTTGGCCCCAAACTATGTTACATTGAATCGTTAATAACTTATTTGTTATTGTCCGATCGTAATGCAATTTGTAGGACACAAAGATGGCATATAAATGTGAGACTATGTAAAATCCAAAGGACATACCTCTTAAAATACGTATTTTTCGATTTTTTGGAGATCGGATATAGGTATTTAAAAAGTGAAATGCATTTAACCTTTGTATGCTATTGAAGAGTATATGTACCAAATTTGGTGACTCTTCGTCTTATAACTTTTAAGCTATACCTTAAAAAAACAGATTTGGAAACTTAATTTATCGATAACTTTTAAAAGGATTAAGATATTGAAAAAAAATGATGAGTTTGTTTAGAGCTGGCAGTACAGTAACTTAAACCTGAATATAAAGTTTCTAGCATTTATGACTTTCAAGTTATGCCCGAAAAACACTTGTCTGAAGTCGATATTTATCGATAACTTTTGAACGGGATGAGATATCGAAAAAAAAAAGATAAACTGGTCTTGGCACCGCACTACGAGAACTTATATTTCAAATATGAAGTCTCTAGCTTTTGTAGTCTCTGAGAAACAGGCGATCATACAGACGGACGGACAGACGGACAGACAGACGGACATGGCCATATCGACTCGGCTATTGATACTGATCAAGAATATATATACTTTATGGGGTCGGAGATGCTTCCTTATGCCTGTTACATACTTTTGCACAAAACCATTATACCCCTTTTTCCCATTTTTAATGGGATCAGGGTATAAAAAGGAAACAAGTCAAACGTTCAAAACTATAGAGGTATTTCTAAGTTGCCTGCTATTCCTAAGATTTTTGAGAAATTAATAACTTCTCAACTACAACATTTTTATAGATCTATAATTTCACCCTGCCAGCACGGGTTTGTGAAAAATAGATCTACTACCACTAACATACTTGAATTCACTTCTTTTGTTATGAAGGGGTTTCAAAACAAAATGCAAACAGATGTAATTTACACCGATTTCAGTAAAGCTTTTGATTCCGTTAATCATTCTCTTTTACTTCATAAAATTCATCTTCTGGGATTTCCAAAAACATAATTCTTTGGATCTCCAATTATCTAAGTTTAAGATCCCAAAAAGTCTTTTTTAAAGGACTTGTCTCTAACTCTGTTCAGGTCACGTCCGGAGTACCACAAGGTAGTCACCTAGGTCCTTTGTTATTTACATTGTTCATTAATGACCTTCCTTCCGTGATAGCACACTCTCTGGTGCTGATGGATGCCGATGATGTTAAACTTTGTTTTTCGTCTACTGACTTTCTATCTGGTAAAAGGTTGCAAGCTGATCTAGACAGCTTTGAAACCTGGTGTCAGGTAAATTTATTAATCTTAAATTGTGGTAAATGCAACGTCATGTCTTTTTATAGGCGAATGCCCTTTTTAAATAATTATGTTCTTAATGGAAAACCACTTGAACGAATTGAGTCAGTTAATAATTTGGGTATCCTTTTAGATCCCAAGCTTAAGTTTGACAAGCATATTTCTTCTGCTGCTAATCGAGCCTTGTTCGCCCCATTCTTGAGTATGGGTCTTGTATATGGTGTCCACAATACAAGGTTCATCAGGATAGAATAGAATCTGTGTAAAAACAATGCTACTTCTGTCCCTAGTCTCAGAACTGTACTATTACAACATCTGTCTAACATTTAAATAGTCTATGTTCGTTTGTTGTATTTATATTGTATGTTCTATTCTTATTTCGCGATCTTCGTAGCCGCACGTTATGCGGCGCGCCCCTCGGTTGGTTGGGCGGGAGGTGGGTTGCATGTTGCCTGGGTCCGCACGTTAACAAGCCCTGGCTTGGTATCGTTGGGCCACTTGAATGTACTGTTCGTTAGTACATCAACGTCCATTGATATAAAATCATGTTAGAGGGGAGAGCCTTAATTACAGCAGCGTTGATCCCGTCATGCCCTGGTGACTTAGCCATCTTCAAGTTGTCGATTTCCAATTCCACTTCGTCCAGATCGATTGGGCGTCTAATCTGCGTGTTTGCTCAGCGCCAAAATCAACATGCTGAGGTTCTGGTAGTGTCCTGAGTTGTGCAGCCGAGTGTATTCTGCGGATGAAGGCCTTAACAACATCATCGATTTCATCACCAGTCCTTAGTTCAGCTTGAATGCCCCAATGATAATGCGGCTGCCCAAAAACCCTTGACGGACGACCGATTTGTGTGACTGGTGTGCTTATTCTCACCACTAGAAAGGGGTCTGAGAACAAGTCGAAGTACGTTCCCGCGTGGAGGCACAATGTTCAGGACATCTGGGATCTTGTAAGAATCAGTGGGCCAGTACGTGGGCTGTCCTGGGGAGTGGCTCGTAAGGAATGATAGGAGAGCCTTTTGGATTTAAATGCGTGAGCCCTACAAGGCACATTTAGAGTTGAAGTCACCGCTCACAATGCAATTGTTTCCGAACAAGCCAAGAACCTGCTCAAAACTCAAAAGTGTGAAAATCTGTGAATGGGTGTTAATGATAAAACAAATCTATCTTCTTCAATTAAAAAATTAAGTTTAAAACTAGTAAGAATCCGGTTCTAATATATATAGTGATATATCCAACTTCCACTAACACTAAGCAGCCACATATATCATGCATGAAATACTGTAATCACATCACCCATCATACCCAAACTTTGGCGACAACAACGACAATTGTCAATCTCCCCAAAACCACTAAGCATACAACACATAGTGGCGTCAAATCGACTAAAAAGTGGTTGCATAACATTTTGGAATTATCAGCACCCAAGCAGCTTCGTGTGCTGCGACTGCGCCACGAAGGCAAAGCGCAGCAGGCAGGCAAAGAATATTCTTCTTGCGATCAGCGGCACACAGCGCCGAACTCATTGCTTGCTCTGGCTTCGCTGCTGCAACGTCTATTTCGACGCTCCGAAGCGCTTGCATATATGCGAAATAGCAGCAATTAGCACATACATATGTATGTTTATATTCAATCACAAGAAGACATGCGGCCATTGTTGTGAATTTCCGGCGTTGCCTATTTTCTTGTAGCTTGTTGGTAGAGACGGTTGGTAGGCGGTGGCCAGTGGCCGAAATTTCGATTTTTCAATTTCAGCCCGCGGTGCTTCTCTTCGAAATGGAGGGTATTGGGGCATAATTAAAATGTTTGCAACACTTACTTGCAATTAACATTAAAAATCCATATAGTGATAATTATTATACCCTGATCCCATTAAAAATGGGAAAAAGGGGTATTATGGTTTTGTGCAAAAGTATGTAACAGGCATAAGGAAGCATCTCCGACCCCATAAAGTATATATATCCTTGATCACTATCAATAGCCGAGTCGATTTAGCCCTGTCCGTCTGTCCGTCCGTCCGTCCGTCTGCCCGTCTGTCCGTCTGACCGTCTGTATGAACGCACGTTTCTCAGAGACTACAAAAGCTAGAGACTTCATATTTGAGATATAAGTTCTCGTAGTGCCGGGACAAGACCAGTTTATCATTTTTTGTTCGATATCTCGTCCCGTTCAAAAGTTATCGATAAATTTCGATTCCATCCAATTGTTTTTCGGGTATAACTTGAAAGTTATAAAAGCTAGCGACTTTATATTTAAGTTTAATTTACTGTACTGCCAGCTCGATACAAACTTATCTTGTTTTTTTGTCGATATCTCAATCCTTTCAAAAGTTATCGATAAATTAAAATTCCAGAACAGTGTTTTTAAGGTATAGCTTAAAAGTAATAGGGTGTAGAGTCACCAAATTTGGTACATATATTCTCCTATAGCAAACAAAGGTAAAATACATTTCACTTTTTTGAAACCCCTCTCCAATCTCACAATTGAAAAAAACGTAATTTTAAAGGTATGACCTTCGTATTCTACATAGTTGCACATTTATATGCCAGCTTTGTGTCCTACAAATTTCAATTTTTGATCAGACAATAAACAAAGAAGTTATTAACGATTCAATGTACCATAGTTTAAAGTCAAAGGAAGAAGAAGAATCAAAGCAAATGTATGACGCGCGTAGCAAGCAGCTTTTGTTTGTATATGTGTGTGTGTGTTTCTATGTATGAATGCAGATATAAAACTTAAATGAATGTAAGACCTTGGATCAGGGTATTTCCTAGTCGGGCACTCTCGACTAGAGCACTCTTACTTGTTTTTTATTGATTTAATACATTTTATGTTACCAAAGCACTTTCAGAATTAATTTCAATATCATTCCGTTTATATTAATTGTTTTATTTAATATATTTATTTATTTATTTGTTGGCGAATAGAGGCAGTCACATAGGAAATTTAAATAATTATTATAAAATTAAAAGTAAGATTTTAAAAAAGAGTGATAAGTTACATATTTTTGGTAAGATTATCTATGCGCTGTCATCGTTGTTCCCATCAAATACGCTCCTACGCAACAAATGCAGACGTTGTACAAACTTCGGCTGACGCAACGAGATCAATAAGAGAATTGATCTACGAGAATTTAGAAGCTCATGCAAAAGCCCAAAAAGCTCTAAGCCGAGGTTTGCTCATCGCCCACGCATCATTAGCCTATTGAGTTTAATTTGACACGCAGCCGATTAAGGTCGTATCCGTGCGGCTGTATAAGATTATTTTATTAACTTCAGTCCGTCTAAGAATTACTCCATAATATTGTAAAGTGTTTAAATAAAGATAAAATTATAACTTTTTAATAAATCTTTTAAACCAAAATACAGTTGGAGCAGCCGGTAGGAACGCTAAAAAAAGTTTTAAACAGTTCGTGCAAAATAAATCAAACGACAACAACTTACGTATCGACTTTTGAATTTATTAAAAATCCGACCAATTTAATTAAAACAAATAAAGTGATCCGCATAAGAACCAACGTGATCGTGAATATTGACAATGAAATTAAAATAACTAACTAATTATTTGACGTTTTAATATTGTGCAACCATATTCATCACGACTAACAAATTTCACATAGTAGCTGAACAAAGTTAAATAATAAAATCACGAAAGAAGATTTTATTTGAAACAAAAATTCAAACAGTGAACAAATTTAAAGCATCAATAACAAAAACACCTCAAAAGATGACCCTTCAATTGTCAGAGCAGCAGCTAAGCCAGGCGCTGCTAAGACAAGTGCCTGCGTTCGACGGAACAATTGCTGAGCGGATTCATAAGGGGAGTGAACTTTATTCTACAACTTAACCGTACACGAGATGTTCGCAAACACAGCGTGATGTTTGGCGCGATAGAAATGCAATTGTTCGGAGAGGCCCAACGTGCATCACAAATTGCACAAGCAAACACCTGGAATGAACTACGAAACATACTCATCGAGGAATTCAAAATACAAACACCATATGAAGAACTCTTAAGACGTTTAACATAAGTTATAATAGAAATCTACGTAAGTTTGTAGAAAACCTAGATTCTAAGTCATTTATTATAACAAATGACCTAGCTTTAGAGAATATTCCTTACTATACACTGATCTATACAAATGCCATGCAGAACACAGTAAAAGATGTAATAAACAGGAAACTTCCTGATAGGCTCTATATGACCTTAGCTAGATATGACATAACAACACTTTCAAAATTGAAACAAATAGCTCAGAGAGAAGGATTATATGACCAAAAACGTAGTAGAAAAAGTAAAATTTAATAATAACCAAAGGAATGGAGGAAATAATTACCAACAAAATCAAAATCTGCAAATGGCAAGTTATAATCATCCAAAACAAAATCAACAATATCAAAACTCGCAAGTACCAAGACAACCTCAAAATAACGTACACAGAAAAAAAAAAAACGAGATTCCGGGCTAAAATCAAGCCGAAACGGTGTCAGAAGTATGGTGATCTCGGATATTCTTAAACCAAGTACGAAATACTTGATTCAAGTACTTTTTTTTCAATCTCGGAATTCTTAAATTAAGCCTGTTTTTAGCCTGATTCGGGCTTGAATTAAATTAATAACGGGTGATAAATAAAAAAAAAATTTTTCATTTTTAAGTTGTTCTCGGGTCGGAGCCGTTTTAGTTGAAATTAAATCTTATGTTTAGTGAATTAGTTAGTTTTTGCTGTAAGCACCTGTCATCTTCTTACAATTTCACTATAATTAGAAAACTTATCTACCTCATATTATTTATCAATTTGCAATTTTATAAATCTTACCGACCTCGCCGGGGCTAGAACCCTCGACCCTCCACTGTATGCAAGGCTTGTGTTTTCCCACTGAGCTATCCAACCTATTTAATGCTTAACAGCTAAACTCTAAGATAAGCCGACAGTATAATTTAATTTAATTGCGTAGCAGACCAAGTTGCTAGTACTCGAAATATTGTACTTATTTCAGTATTATATACTAAATTTAATTTTGTAAATAAATAAAAATGAAAAAACAAAACTTAAAAAAACTTAAGTCTTAACCAGGAGTTGAACCCGCACAACTCTCGTTCGCAAGGCACACACCTTACCCACTGAGCTACACCAAAACAAATGCCCTATACAACAAAAGAATGCGAAGCAAATTGAGAGAGCGCGAGCAAAAGAGAGCCAATTTCATTTCTCTCTCAGCTATTCTATTTTTAGACGGGATTGTTTTAAGTATTCCGTACTTAAATCAAGTATGTTCGGCTTATTTTGCCCGTTTTATGCTGAGTCATTGTCATTCAATCCTAATAAAGGCTTAATTTAAGAATTATATCCTGAATACATACTTAAAAATTTCAAGTACGTTTTCGGATAAATCAAGTATTTTAAACTTGATTTTTAGTACGGATTTTTTTTTCTGTGTAGAGCATCAGCTGGCTGAACAAGAATTTAAATATAAATTGAATCAAGGTAGATACAAAAATCCCATAAATTACCAGCAGGACCAGGCATCTACAAGTGGAACTAACCCACCAGTTAAAAGGCAAAGAGATAGTGCTAGTAACCAAATGAAAATGGATACCGAAAATTTTCATCAAGTAGCCTCGGATCAAGAATTAGAGACGGATCAGGAATACGAGATAGAAGAAGAAACCCATTTATAAAAATCATTATGAATGAAAATTTAAAGTGTATTATAGACACAGGATAGTCAAATAACCTAATAAAAGGAATTATTTCGGATTCCCACAGTTAAAATCTGATAATTTAAAAGTACATACAATCAATGGCATAATTGAACTAAAAGAAAGCGTATCATTCAGTCCTATCAAAATATGTCCTAGCCATCAAAAATTTGATGTACATAATTTCTCGGATAATTATGACATGCTATTAGGAAGGGAATACTTAGAAGCAAGTCGAGCGACGATCGACTATGCAGAGGGAACAGTTACACTAGGAGATTTTAAATTCAAGTTTAGATACAATGACGAAGAAATAGATGAAGAAACAGAGAAATATTCTACTACACCAGAATGCAACGATCCACTGTCAACAAGTGACCCTTTAATTTTGCTATAAATAATGAAATTAAGGAAAGCAACGAATTTAGGTTAGAACATCTTAACGAAGAATTCAAAGATATTCAATACAAAGAAGGTGAAAATTTTACATTTACCAGTAGAATAAAACATACAATAAAAACAAAACATGAAGACCCAATATACAAAAGACCATATAAGTACCCTCAAACATATGATGAGGAAGTAAATAAACAGATAAAAGAAGTGACAGAACAAGGGATTATTTGTAAATCGAAATCACCTTATTGTTCACCAATTTGGATCGTCCCGAAAAAGAGCGATGCCTCAGGTAAACAAAAATTTAGAATAGTTATAGACTATGGCGGTCTCAACGAAATATCTGTTGATGACAAATTCCCAACGCAAACATTGATGGAATATTGGATAAATTAGGAAGATGCCAATATTTTACCACAATTGATCTTGCAAAAGGCTTCCACCAGATCCAAATGGATCCCAAATCAATACAGAAAACCGAATTTTCTACTAAACATGGTCATTACCAATATACTCAACGTTGTATGAACAATCTCTTAGAAGACCTAATCTTCAAGAATTAGTTGGTTTACTTGGATGATATTATAATTTATTCCACTTCATTGGAAGAACATATTTTATCACTAAGAAAAGTATTTGATAAACATAGGAAAGCAAATTTAAAACTGCAACTAGACAAATGTGAATTCATGAAAAAAGAAACTAAGTTTCTGGGACATATAATAACCACAGAATATTTACCCAAAACCCAAAAGGAAATCAAATAATTTTTAGGATTATGTGGCTTTTACAGGAAATTCATACCCAACTTCTCTAAAACAGCAAAACCAATGACATTATATTTAAACAAGTAAGTGTGCTCTAGTCGAGAGTGCCCGACTAGGATATACCCTGATCCAAGGTCTTACATTCATTCAAGTTATTTATCTGCATTCATACATAGAAACACACACACACATACAAACACAAGCTGCTGGCTACGCGCGTCATGCAATTGCTTTGCTTCTTCTTCTTCCTTTGGCCCCAAACTATGGTACATTGAATCGTTAATAACTTCTTTGTTTATTGTCTGATCGTAATGAAATTTGTAGGACACAAAGATGGCATATAAATGTGGGACTATGTAAAATCCGAAGGTCATACCTCTAAAATTACGTATTTTTCGATTTCTGTGAGATCGGGGAGGAGTATCCAAAAAGTGAAATGTATTTAACCTCTGTATGCTATAGGAGAATATATGTACCAAATTTGGTGACTCTACCTCTTATAACTTTTAAGCTATACCTTAAAAACACTGTTCTGGAATCTTCATTTATCGATAACTTTTGAAAGGGTTGAGATATCGAAAAAAAATGATGAGTTTGTATTGAGTAACTTAAACTCAAATATAAAGTTTCTAGCTTTTATGACTTTCAAGATAAGCCCGCAAAACATTTGTCTGAAATCGAAATTTATCGACAACTTTTGAACAGGACAAGATATCGAAAAATAATGATAAACTTGTATTGATCCGGCACTACGAGAACTTATATTTCAAATATGAAGTCTCTAGCTTTTGTAGTCTCTGAGAAACAGGCGTTCATACAGACGGACGGACAGACAGATGGACATGGCTATATCGACTCGGCTATTGGTACTGATCAAGAATATATATACTTTATGGGGTCAGAGATGATTCCATATGCCTGTTACATACTTTTGCACAAAACCATTGTTTATCCAAAAGGATATAGGGATTGATTTAGTTGAATGACAGCACATAAACTGTATTCGGGTGTGTCGTCGCAACTAGCACTTGAACTAGTTGGACTTATCGGAGAGGTTGACTAGAGCCAGAATTACCTTTGGTAGGGTTCTGGTCTAGTAAGACGAGTAAAGAAAGAATTACCACTGGTGGGGTTCTGATCTAGACTGATTTTATTGATATAATGCATGATTATTTATAGGTAACAATTGGTGATAAAATATGCTTATTACTAATTATTGGATATGCAGTGTGTTGAAAGTGGGCCATCGGTCAGCAAATATGACGGTTTGCTGCACTCTGAGTGTCGATCGCATAGTCAGCAGAAAGCGTCACCGCTGGCGGACTGACATACTGCCGAATGTGCAGAATGACTAAGTCAGCAAATGTGCTCATGTAGTGTGTTTGACCTGCCCTAATGTATATGAATTTTGTGTATTCTGTTTTGTTACATAGTTTGTGTGTTTGTATTACATAATTTGTTTTGTGTGTATATATTGCATTATTTGTGACTTAACATTCTCCCGGCCGTTGAACAGGTGTTCAACCATCGCTTATGTTGAAAACAAACCGGCGTGGAACGGGTGTTGCTGCTGAAGAATTGCAGATTTCTTCTGATGGAGTTGCTACTGGCTTAGGCTTCCATAATATATGTCTTTTTCGTATGGCGTATGCAATGAGAAATAACATCGACATTGTCAAGGCAATGTATGAAGCAACGTGGTGGTGTTGCATCGTGTCTAGGCGATGTGGTAACGTCTGACGTCTAAGTGCTGCCAAATCCTTTTGTAGGTCGTCAAGCTCCTTGATTCCTTGTTGGGTGTTTGCTTCTATGTTTGTTGCTGATGGTTCCCTAGGCTGGCTGACGTTGCCAAAGCGAGCGTACGTTGTTTTTACCTCGCTGATTGTTGTTCCAAAGGTGCTGATGCTTATTTCTGCATTGCGTGCTGTGCATCCGGTGGAGAGTGATAACAGGCCAGTTCCTTCAAGACGTACAGTTGACGGAATTCCGCTACAGACTGCCTGAAGCTCCATTGCAGTTTGTGTCGCAAAGATCCATTTGTTAGGTTGGTGGGTTTTTGACCACACCAAGTGAGTTCTTGTGTGCGTTGTCTGACACAATGTGTTGGACTTGTTGTTGAATAGCTGGAACTCGCAGCGATTGTCAACATTAAATACGGTTTGTTGATCAAAGCAGATGTATTCGTCCTGTGGTAGCATCAAGCATCGTCGAAGATCATCTGGTGTGAGACCCATAAACTGATCTCTGTGCTTGTTGACTGCTAGAATTGGTGTTTTTATTTCAAATAAACTCCAGCTGTTTGATTCCCATACCGGGATGGGCACGATGTTAAAGACTTCTAATTGTGATGTTGATACTAGAGGCAGTGTCACTCTAAAAATCACATGTGTAGTTGTCGTGGTCCCTTCAGCTCTCATGATTCTGTATAGTTGAATCACATTGGGTGTAGTGACAGGCAGCATTTGATCAGGTGGTAAATGATCCCGGATTTGATCTAGTTGATCTCTTAATTGATCTGGAGAGATTAATATCGGACTGATAGTGTGGTGACGGATGCCGGTTAGAACATCTAGTATTTCCGACTGCATGCGTTGTAGACTTGCTGCTAGTAATGTGAGTTGAGTTGCTAGTACCATGTATGCTTGTGATAGATGGGCTCCGGTGTATTTTCCTCTCTGCTTGCTGATTATATCCACGTGTTGTTCCAGTAGTCGAAGTCGATTATCCGTAGCAGATTTGTCCTTCTTGACCACATTTATGGTTGAGTCGACAATTGATGTCTGGTTCTGGAGCAGATGTAGCAAGAACTCTTCATTGGTTTTGACATTCTCGATAACTTCGGTCATCTGTTGTGCGTAGTTTGAGTCCAGTACGCCAAAGAGACTGTTCGCAAGATTACCTACGATGTTGAGTGGTGATCTGCGTTGTCGAGAGTTTTTCATTAGCGCATTTTCTGACTGTAGTTCCTCGTGTAGGTGTTGAAAATGTTGAAACATTGATCGACATGCTTGAACATTTTGTAATTCAGGGCACATGTGTCCGAGCTCTGATATGCCTGAGGAGAATGTTTTCATGTCTCTCCAATATGGCTCTAGGTCATAATAAATGATTATGGTCCATTCTGATATAGCCATTTTCGTTGTGCCAAGCCGTTCGTAAAATATTCCAGGCTTGTTGGTGAATGGTGTCACGGTTATTGGTTGTGAGAGTGCTAGTGGCAGCATGATCATCAGTGCTAGTAATAGTGCTGATATTGGTGGTGACATAGATTTCCTCCTTCGTATCGGTGGCTCATTAGGTTCCGTTGTATCCTCCTGGTCGATGGGGCGCTTGGGTGCCACATTCTCAGCAAATAATGGCGCCAGCCGAGTTACAGGACGTTTGTATATTCCTGATGCCGTTTTTACATCCACTACTCGTATGAGATTGTCATGACCAGGGTACGTTTTGACAATGCGACCCATTGGCCATTTCATCACCGGAACATTGTCCTCCTTTACCAGGACCAATAATCCATCTTTAACGTTGGGAGCCACGGTCTTCCATTTGTGTCGAGCTTGCAATTCTTGCAAGTATTCTTGTGACCATTGCTTCCAGAATGAATGCTTTATTCTGGAGATTTGTTCCCAGCGCTTAACAAGTGTCTTCCCGCCTACATCGATGTTTGCATCAGGAGCGGCTGTTAATGGTTCTCCAATTAAGAAATGCCCCGGCGTAAGTGCCGTTAGATCTGTTGGATCATTTGACATTGGGGTGATTGGTCGGGAATTGAGTATGGCTTCAATTTCGATGATCACTGTATTCATCTCTTCGAATGTTAGTGATGCAGTATTCGTGTTGCTCACCAGCAACTTTTTTGTGGACTTTACTGCTGCTTCCCAAAGGCCGCCAAATGACGGTGCGCGAGGAGGGATGAATTTGAAAGCTACTTGCCTTTTGCTGCAATGCTCAATAATTTTCTTTGTAGCATTCTCCGAGTAAATGGTCGATTCCAAATCCTTTAGCTGATTGTTGGCACCAATGAAGTTTGTGGCGTTGTCGCAATGAATCGTCTGACACTTCCCACGACGACCAATAAACCGACGAAGTGCTGCTAGGAATGCATCTGTTGTTAGATCACTGACTAACTCCAGGTGTACTGCCTTTGTGCTGAAGCAGCAGAATACTGCTATGTACGCCTTATCTGGCCTTTTTCCGCGTATCTTATGGTGAATCCAGAAAGGTCCACAGTAGTCTACGCCAGAGCTGAGGAAGGGTCGAGCCTGGGTGACTCGTTCAGCAGGTAGATCACCCATGATTTGATGCATTAATTTAGGCTTGGCTTTGGTGCACTTCACACAGTTGTGTATAATGTTCCTGGCCATGGACTTATCCTTGAGAATCCAGACTTGTTGTCTTGCGATGGCTCTTAATGCTTGGGCCCCGCAGTGCATGTTGCTTTCATGGAGGTCTATTAGTAGCATCTTAACAATCGGATCATTGTATGGCAACAAGATAGGATGTTTAGCGTTATATGTGAGTGGGGCGTGCTCCAATCTACCGCCGACCCGAATGAGGTCATCTGCTCCTAGTATCGGTGATAGCGATATGATGGGGCTCTTCTTGTCTACATATCTGTAGCGCTGTAGTTGCTTGAGTTCTGCCGCAAACTCAACCTGTTGGACGCTTCGAAGGATCACGGTGCGTGCGCGATCCAGCTCTCCCATGCATAGAGTAGTAGTGCTTGCTCTGTTGTTCTTGTAGCAAAAACGCAACATGTATGCTACAATGCGTTGTAGCTTGTGGAACGAATGGCTATGTCTGCAAGTATACAGCTCTTCTCCAATCGTCGTGTGTGTGATTGGCAAACTCACATGTTTCGCCTTGCGTTCGAGGTTGATCGGAGCGACGATTGGAGAGCTTGTCCACCTGTCCCGTGGTCCATGTAGATATAGGGGTCCATATAGCCATAGGGTATGATCTGCCAATCGCCGTGCTGAGATTCCTCTTGACAGCACGTCGGCTGCATTATTTGCCGATGATACATGTCTCCATTGAGTTTGGTTTGTTAGCGCTTGGATTTTGGCTATTCGATTTGCCACAAATGTGTGGTATGTAGAGGCAGCTGCGTTAATCCAGGCCAGTACCACTGTAGAATCAGTCCAGTAAAAACCTGCTACTGTCTCTGGGTGCATATGAAGATCCTTGCGAACTCTGTCGGCGAGGTCTGCACCGAGGAGTGCTGCGCACAATTCTAGCCGAGGAAGTGATTGCTTGGCTGTGGGTGCCACACGAGACTTTGAGCACAGCAGGCGGACTGAGATTTGTTTGTTTTTGTAGGTGGCTCGCACATAAACTGCCGCTCCATATGCTCGTTCCGAGGCATCAACAAATGTATGAAGTTCCCTGGTTACAGGAGTTTTGCCATCATAGACGTGCCTGGGAACCTGCATCGTGTTAAGTGCCTGCATATCCTCACGGTAGTCCTTCCATTCGTTTTGAAGGTGTGTTGGCAATTCGTCATCCCAGTCCAGTTTTGTTTCCCAAAGACGTTGCATGAAGATTTTTGCCTTGACCACTACTGGAGCAAACAATCCTAGTGGGTCAAAGATCTGAGCCAGTTCTGAGCATACTACTCTCTTTGTAATACGTGCGGCTTGGCTTCTTTGCGTTCGGCCACAGAGCTGGTCCTTTTTGGGCATCCAGATAAGGCCAAGTGTTTTGATACTGTAGTGCTCAAATGTTTCGCCTAGTGTCACATTGCTGACAATGTCCTCCTAAGAGATTCCTTGTAGAAGATGCTCATCGTTTGAGCACCATTTGCGAAGTTTGAATCCTGAAGGTTGCAATATTTTGATCAACTCCTGTTGAATTTGAATCGCCTCAGCGATTGAATCTGCTCCAGTTAGACAGTCGTCCACATAAAAGTCCTCCTTCAGTGCTGATGATCCTAATAAGTATTTGTCCTTATTCTGTATGGCTAAATGGTCCAAGCACTTGGTGGCCAGAAACGGAGCTGACGTTGTTCCATATGTGACAGTCTTTAGGCGATAATAGCGAATGTCTTCAGCTGAGTTTCTTCTCCATACAATCATTTGATGGAACTGGTCAGCTGGATTGATCCACACTTGGCGGTACATCTTTTCAATGTCTGATGTGAAAACGTATTTATGGGTCCTGAAGCGGAGTAAAATCGACATTAAATCACTCTGAACAGTGGGCCCTGAGTGTAAAATATCATTCAGAGACTTCCCAGTCGATGTTTTGCATGATGCGTCAAAAACGACTCGTAGTTTGGTTGTGGTGCTCTCAGGTTTCAGCACACAGTGATGCGGGATGAAATAGTGACCCTCTGGAATTTGTTGTGATGTCACTTGTTTCATGTGTCCCAGCTCTTCGTATTCATTCATAAAATCCACGTAACCTTTCCATGTTTCAGCCGTGGTTCTGCGTTCCAGTGCCAGAAATCTTTTAGTAGCAGTTTCAAGAGAGGCTCCCAGGGCTGAAGGGTCTTCGGCAAATGGAAGTTTAACAATGAACTTGCCATCTGATGCCAATTGGAGATTTTTCACGAAGTGTTTTTCGCAGTGGGCCTCAATAGGTGTACGATGCCTTTCTTTGCCTTCCATACTATCCAGTGTCCAGAACCGTTCCATTAGTGCATTCGTTTCTTCGTTCGTTGCGACTGCACATATGCGGGATGCCTTGTTCTCGGAGTTCAGTTTTCCAGCGACGACCCATCCAAGTTCCGTGTTTTGAAGTACTGGTCCTCCGGGCCGAATCTTATGTTGATTTGGAAGCAGCATCGAGTAGTAATGCTCAGCACCAATGAGCATGTCTATTTTTCCTGGCTTGTCGAATTGAGGGTCCGCCAATGGTATATTGTTGGGGAATTCCCAATTTGTTGGATTAAATGCATGTGCAGGTTGGTCGGCAATGATGTGTGGTAGGACGAAAGCTTCGATCCTTTGTGTAAAACCACTGTGAAGTGATTTCAGTAGCACATTTACTCGGGACGTGCTGGTTTTCGAGTGTCCTCCAATTCCTTCTATGCGGAGTTTGGTGTTGTGTATTTTGAGTGATAGCATTGATGCCAAGCGCTCAGAGATCAAATTTATTTGTGACCCTGAGTCTAAAAGTGCTCTAAAATTGCCGGATTGTCCGTTATTTCCTTTTACGGTCACCTTTGCGGTGGCCAACAGATTATAACTGCTGGTGCAAGCTGAACCTACAGCTGGTGAATGTGGATGTCCGGAAGGTGTGGTTTCCAAGTGCAACAAAGTATTGTGTTTTTTGTTACATTTGAAACAAGTGCGGCCTTGGCATGCATTCGCCTTGTGGTCATGTCTGAAACAGTTGACGCACAATTTTTGCCTTTGAACCCAGTTCAATCTTTCGGACACAGATTTGGCCCGAAAATCATCGCATCTGAATAGTAAATGATTAGCCTTCTTGCAGTACAGGCAACATGGTGCCTTTCCTGACGCCGCAGAGGCACATGTGGTGTCCTTTGATTCCTTCCTTGATCCTTGAGTCCTTTTTCCAGCGCCTAACACCCTTACTCGTTGCTCTAGGAATTGGAGCATGGTGTCTAAGACTTGTATGTCCTTCGAGCCTCCCAGAGACTGCTCATAGAGAGTTCTGTTTGTGACGTCCAATTTATTCCGTAGAATGGCGATCAGAATCGGATCCCAGGTGGCTGTATCTATTCCTAACCCCTTAAGAGATGCGAGGGATTCAATTGTGGTAATGTAGAGTTCCTTTAATGACTTAGCATCGTCATTGTTTATGTTTTGGAACAGGAAACGGTTTAATACCGTATTTGCCACGTCTCTGGGGTTATTGTACTCATCCATCAATATTTCCCATGCGCTCAAATAGTTTTCTTCCTTAAGATCGATATGTCGTATCAATCTTTCTGCCTCGCCAGTTAGTGTGGTTTTTAGATACCACATCTTTTGGACCTTGGGCATATTTGCCTCGTGCACCATGCATGAAAACAAGTCAAAGAACTGGGTCCATTTGAGTATGTCCCCATTGAACTTCGGAATTTCTATGCTCGGTAATCGCACGGCTGGTGCCGGAGACCTAGCAGCTGATGTGTGCTGTGGTCGTGAATCTTGATATGTCATAATGTATGACGTAAGCTTGCTACGAGCTTGTAGGAAACGGGCTGGATCGTAACCAATTTCTTCTGCCTCCGAACCGCTATCCATTAATTGATTATGCAGCTCTTCAATTGGTTGCAGATTGTTGCGCACCAACTCTATTATGTGCTTAGTTTCTGGTGATTGAGACGTCAATTCATTCATCATATATTCAAAGTCCTTGAGTCGATTGTTTATTTTTCGAATCAGGATACTTTGCGGAGACGGTGAATGCTGCGATTGGTTAGCTGTTGTGTGGAGTCTTTGAGGTCGCTCGAGGCTCGAGCTTCTTCCTGTCGTGGATCTGGATGGAACATTTAACGTTGCCATTGAGCCCTCTATAATTCCTGCTGCTTTGCTTGAATGCGGAAGCAACTGAGCGAGACCTTGCTTCTGACCAAGAGTGAATATTTCACGGTACTTGGAATAGCTTTGCTCGATTTGTTGATGTGTAGGGAAATAGCTGTCTTCGGCGGCAAGTTGTTCGGTTTGTAGGATCAAGACGTGGTTGGAATTAATTTGATTCCAAACTTCGTCCAATCGATCTCTTAACTTGGCATAGTATCCTTCTTTTGCCTTGCGCTCGTTGCCATCCTTTTTAAAGTTGCTAATCAACTGTTGTAGACTATCGAAAGCCTGTTGCTGCTCATGGAGCAGCGCTTCGAAGTTGCGATTGGCCATTTTTGTGTTCAAAACCTGGCCAAGTGATCAATTTATGTGATCTTGATGTGGTGTTGATGGCTTGAAGGATCTGATGCAAGTCCTTTTTGCTTTGAAGGATATGATGCGTGTCCTTTTGACGTAAAGGATCTGTGTCCTTTTTGTTTTGAAGGATCTGATGCGTGTCCTTTTGACGTAAAGGATCTGTGTCCTTTTTGTTTCTAAGGATATGTGGTTGCGTGTCCTTTTTGTTTTGAAGGATCTGATGTGTGTCCTTTTTGACGTAAAGGATCTGTGTCCTTTTTGTTTCTAAGGATATGTGGTTGCGTATCCTTTTGACCGTGCAAGATAAGTTCTTCTGACTATATTCTTGCTGCCGGGAAGGACCGCCAACCGTCGGGGTCACCAAAATGTTTATCCAAAAGGATATAGGGATTGATTTAGTTGAATGACAGCACATAAACTGTATTCGGGTGTGTCGTCGCAACTAGCACTTGAACTAGTTGGACTTATCGGAGAGGTTGACTAGAGCCAGAATTACCTTTGGTAGGGTTCTGGTCTAGTAAGACGAGTAAAGAAAGAATTACCACTGGTGGGGTTCTGATCTAGACTAATTTTATTGATATAATGCATGATTATTTATAGGTAACAATTGGTGATAAAATATGCTTATTACTAATTATTGGATATGCAGTGTGTTGAAAGTGGGCCATCGGTCAGCAGATATGACGGTTTGCTGCACTCTGAGTGTCGATCGCATAGTCAGCAGAAAGCGTCACCGCTGGCGGACTGACATACTGCCGAATGTGCAGAATGACTAAGTCAGCAAATGTGCTCATGTAGTGTGTTTGACCTGCCCTAATGTATATGAATTTTGTGTATTCTGTTTTGTTACATAGTTTGTGTGTTTGTATTACATAATTTGTTTTGTGTGTATATATTGCATTATTTGTGACTTAACATAATACCCCTTTTTCCCATTTTTAATGGGATCACCGTATAAAAAAGGATCAACAGTAAAAACACAAGAAAAAGAATACATAAGAGCATTTGAAAGATTAAAACTCTTAATATACCCTGACTTCAACCAAAAATTTACATTAACCACAGATGCAAGCAATTTTTCTTTAGGTTCAGTCTAATCTCAAAAAGATAAACCAATTTGTTTCGCTAGTAAAACATTAAATGAACATGAATTAAATTTTTCTGCAATAGAAAAAGAACTGTTAGCCATCGTTTGGGCAACCTCACGTTTTAGGAGTTATTTATTTCGATGAAAATTCGAAATCATAAGTGACCACAGACCACTAATTTGGCTAGACAATATAAAAGAACCTAATATGAAGTTACAGCGATGGAAAATAAGATTAAACGAATTTAATTATCAAATTAAATACTTAGCCAGTAAAGAAAACAAAGTAGCAGATGCACTTTCAAGAATAAAAGTAAATGAAGTATTCTTCTACAATACACAGCGCACAAGAAGATAATCAAAATTATATTCAAGTCACAGAAAGACCATTAAACTATTATAACAGACAAATAGAATTAATAAAAGGAAATTACAACGAGGTAAAAGTAACAAACTATTTTCATAAAATAAATATAAAATTAACCTTTCAAGATATGACAAACACATATGCAAACACCATAATTAAAGAATATTTATGTACAAAGTATAGTATATTTTCATAACGATATAGATTTTTAAATTTTTCAACAAGCATACTTTGAAATAATAGACCGTCAAAGTAAGACGAAAGAAATTAAATCGTGTAAAAAATTAGAATACATTGAAACGTACTCAACATTTAAAGAAACAATTTTGAAAAAACACAAAGAATTATTACATCCAGGAATTATAAATTGGTTTAAAGTAACATATTATTACCCAGACTACCAAACTTTAATTCAAAACATTATCACTGAATGTGAAATCTGCAACATAGCCAAAACAGAACATAGAAACACAAAATTAACATTCGAAGTTACGCCAGAAGTAAATAACGTAAGAGAAAAATACGTGATGGATTTTTATTTAATAGGCGGTAAACAGTTTTTATCCTGTATAGACATTTACTCCAAATTTAAATTTAAATTCTAGAAGCTAAAAGAGCAATTCTCAAAGTTTTCAACAAAATGGGTAAGCCCATTGAAATAAAATCAGATAAAGATTCAGCATTTATTTGTGCAGCATTACAAAACTGGGTAAAATCTGAAAACACTACAAGTAAAACAGGCATATCAGACATTGAAAGATTTCATAAAACAGTAAATGAAAAATTAAGAATCATAAATAGCGATTCAGATCTAGAAAACAAAGCTACAAAGTTTGAAACAATACTCTACACTTATAATCACAAAACACAACACTAAACCACAAATAGAACGCCAGCAGATATTTTCATACATGTGGGAGCCCCAGAATATAACACACAAATTAATAAAATAAAAACAATACATAATTTAAATAAAAATCGAAACAATTTCGAAGTCAATACCAAATTCAGACAATCACCCTTAGTTAAAACAAAAATAACCAATCCTTTTAAAAAAAAACAGGACAGTTACGACAAATTGACGAAAAACATTTCGAAGAAACCAATAGGGGCAGAAAAGTCACTCATTATAAATCTAAATTCAAAAAAAAAAGGAAAATTAATGAAAGTAAATACACTAATAATTCCAGATCTAATGAGGCATCATAATAATATTATAAGCACTCGATCTTAGAGTTACAAGTGAGCAAAGTATAAAAATTAACCCAATAAAAGCACCTAATGGATACCTTATATTTAAAACAGGATCTATTGACCTTCCATCAAACTATCAATACCATTGTTAAACTATTAATGTAACACAAATTGAGCATATACACAACCAATTGTTAAAACAAACTAACGAATTTAAAAACATAATGCAAATCAAATACTTAATGGAAAAACTCGAAAGCGAAATAAATGGTATACAAATAATTAAACGAAATAGAAGAGGACTCCTAAACATAGTTGGAAAAACCTACAAATATTTATTTGGAACTTTAGATCAAGATGACAGAGAAGAGTTAGAACTAAGAATTAACAATGTGGAAAACAATAGTATGCGAGTAAACGAATTAAATCATGTAATAGAAACCATTAATCAAGGAATTGAAATTTTAAATAAATTAAATCAGGAAAAAGAAAAAAGCAGAAAATTAGAAGTTCTTATTTTCAACTTAGACCATTTTACAGAATACATAGAAATGGGCATGCAACTTACTAGATTAGGAATTTTTAATCCTAAATTATTAAAGCACGACCAGTTATTACAAGTAAATTCAGAGAAACTATTAAACACAAAAACTTCTACTTTTTTGAGATCAGATACTAACAAAATTCTCATAACTTGTCACATTCCAAACTATATAATTAAAACAAATATTTTCGAAATTTAACCATACCCTGACGATAAGAAAAACATATTAACAAAAACAATAAATGATAAATATTACATACTAAATAAAAAGGCATTCAATCAGAATACTAAGAAATTAATTATTACAGGAATGTATTACAGGAATTTGAAATCAAATTACAACAGATTGTAAATATACCGCAAAACAAAAAAAATTACATGGAATTTACCTAAAACAACACTTAATCAAAACTGCATGAACAAGGAAATTGTAATAGAAGGAAATAATATTATAAAAATTTATAACTGTTCACTACAATTAAACGAAATATCAATTATAAATTCTATGCTAGACTACACTCAAAATATTTATGTAAGCAACAATATAACTAAATTAAAGCCATTATCATATATCCAAACAAAAAAGATCATAGAAGAACATACCAAATATTATAACGAATTTCAAATAATAAGCGCAACAACATTTATAATTACCATAATTGGCTTAATATTGTACTTAACTTATAAGTTTAAAAGTTTGCCACATAAATTAATCATTAAATATAAGAAACCTAAAATACAAGAGACACCCATAAAACCAATCGATATAACAGGCGAACTTAAAGAAAACCCCATATTATATCCAAAAATAACCACCTGATAAATACTGTAAACACATCACCCATCATACCCAAACTTTGGCGACAACAACGACAATGGTCAATCTGCCTAAAACGTAAACAGCCGTTCAAGCATTAGGCATAAACATAAATAAATTCCGAAGATCACGCCACTATCGTTGTTCCCACCAAATACGCTCCTACGCAACAAATGCGGACGTTGCATTCGGCTGACGCAATGTCAAATCATGAAAAGTAAGATCAAGAAGAGAATTGATCTAAGAGAATTTAGAAGCTCATGCAAAAGCCCAAAAAGCTCAAAGCCGAGGTTTTTTCAACGCCCACGCATCAACAGCCTATTGAGTTCGATTTGATACGCAACCGATTAAGGTTGTAACGTGCGGCTGTATAAGATTACATCGTTAACTTCAGTCCGTTTAAGAATTACTCCAAATATTGTAGTGTTTAAATAAATATAAAATTATAACTTTTTAATAAATCTTTTAAACCAAATTATGCATACATACACGGACAGGAACAGTTATTTTTTTGTAATATTGTCCGAATAGAATACACAATAATAAATACACAATTTATGCTAATTAATGCCTACATGGTAGAACTTCACAAGTAATGCACTTTTGAATTAACTCCAAATAACATTTTTAAATATTTGTATATTTACGTGCGCTTTAATTTCAAGTCAATAAGCAACTCAAGCGCGGGCAGCAAAAAACAAAAGATACGAAGAAACAGAACCGCATATTTTCTTCTGTTTATACATGTTTGCGTCTCATTTATTTTCATACAGATTACACCCATTCTAGCATACAGAAAATTATCGACACCTCACACAAAGGATAGTCGCTTTCGAAGTAAAGTCATGCCGAATAGTGGAAAATAGCAGCGAACGTCGCATGACATGTTTTGATCTGGCTGCTCAAGCAAAGATAAATTCACGTGTTTCCTTTTTCATACAATTATTTTGCATTCCAACTGTAGTAAAATGTAATAACTACACAGAGAGAAAAAAGCCGGTCTGAAAACTAGTTTGATCGGTCTTAACTTGAGACCAAAAAAATCTTGAATTTTTGAGACCGATTAGAATAATCAGTCATGAATTGAGACCAATACGAGCTTGATTTGGAACAAGGCCAATTCTGAGGTGTGCGTTGTGCGGGTTCAACTCCCGGTCAAGACTTAAGTTTTTTTTTTAAATTATTTACAAAATTGAATTTAGTATAAAATACTAACATTAGTACAATCTTTCCAGTACTAGCAACTAGGTCTTCTATTCAATTAAATTAAATTATTCTGTCGGCTTATGTTAGAGTTTAGCCGTCGAGTATCAAATAGGTTGAGGGTCCCCCCAGATTCAAGTCCCGGCGCTGGCGGTTAAGTCATGTAAAAATGTACAATTGATTAAATGATGCAAATTGATATGAACTAAATAAAATGTCTTAATAATGTAAAATCTAAAAAAGAAAGTAAAAAAAATGGTGTATATGCGCTCGGATTTAATTTTGAACAAAACTGATCCGCCCACCACAATATTAATTTGTAAAAATAATTATTATTTTTAATTTTTACCTTTATTATAATTCATTAAATAAATAAAGACTCAATTTTAAGATCTAGAGACTTTATTTATGGAATTTAAGTACTCGCATTGCCAGGTCATTATTTAACTATTTCATCGATATCTCGTCTATTTCAAGAGTTATCAATAAATTTCGAATCCAGACCACCGCTTTTTGGTCACAACTTGCAAGTCGCAAGATCAAGAGGCACTTAATACAGAAGTAAAGAATATTCGACTCTTTGGATATCTCTTTCCCCAAAAATCGAGGTATATCTTCCGAAGAGGCATAATCACACATTTGCCATCTGTATGCCCTACAATTTTCAATCGGACAACAAACAATGAAGTTATTTAAGACTCAGTGTAACATAGTTTGGGGCCAATGGAAGAAGAAGCTCATCAATTGCATAAAGCGCGCAGCTTGCAGCGTGTGTTTGTATGTGTGTGTGTTTCTATGTAAGAATGCGATTAAAAAATTATGCATTAATGTAAGACCTGGGTTCAGGGTATCTCTTAGTCGGGCACTCTCGACTTGAGCACTCTTACTTGTTAGTTACGTTTTTGGGTAAAACGATTTGCGATTGCTGGTCACGATTTCATAGAATTTTTATATTAGGCTTTCGTTTATGGGAAAATTATGTGCAACGTTACCAGGTTGCCGGTTTTTGTGTGTGTTGACACACACATACGGAGCGTCGTCTGTTGCTGAGAAAATGTAGCCGAAAGTGACATAGTGACAAACCTGAGCAACTCTACATCAGTCTGTTGGCTGTTGCTTTTATCCTAGTTGGCCACGTACACAGCGGCAAGGATGCGGCAACGGCGGCCAGAAATCCAAGCACGTAATTTTAAATGGCTTTTACTGGCAGTGAACTTAAACGTTACTCTGGCGTACATTAGCTGTCTCTGACAGTCTGAAGGAAACATTCGTCGAGTGTTAAATGCAGCTGCCAACTGCTAGCCGAAACATAATGGCTAACACCCTGCTCTCAAAGACAGCACTGCGACAACGGGAAAAGGCCGATGCCCGCAATGTTAACTAGCGTATTAATGCCACATTTTCCGCTTAAATTGTGTGTACACAGAGAACAAAACGAGAAAGAAAGGCTACCTTTGGCGCTCCGAAGGTATTATACCCTTGCAGTCAACTAATATATTGAAATTGTCACACCGAACAATGAAACTCTCATGCTTATTTAAAAAGGTGTTTTCAATAGAATGAGAATGTTACCTTTAAAAATTAATTTTCTTATTTAAATCAATATTTCAGACCGATTGTTCCTATGAAAGCTATAAGCTTTAGTGATCCGATTTTGTTGAAATTTTCTGAGCGTGCGTGAGATAATCCTAAGAATTTGTAAGTTTGGTCGAGTTATCACAAAAATCAAAAATTTTCTACAGATCGTTCCTATGGCAGCTTTGTGCTATAGTGGTCCGATCCAGCTGATTCCACATGCAGTGCAGCAAAAATAAGCATCTGTACCAAGTTTCAAGATAGCTTTAAATTTGAGAGACTTGTCTGCGTAGAAACAGATGGACAAAGCTATATCGACTCGTCTTGTCGTCCTGATTTGGAATATAGAATATATAGAAGATGCATCCTTATGCCTATTAAATACTTTCACAACTTCATAGTACCCTTATACCCATACATGTTAAGGGGTTCAGGGTATAAAAACTATTATTTGTAAAAGTGCACAGCGAAGTGCGATAAAAACAAACTGATTTAAATTTTATTATAAATATTGTGCTAGCTCCATTGGCAATCAGCTGCTTGCTCGTAGGCGAAGCGATGCCAGTAACTGCGGAATCATCCATGTCCGCTGATCAGGTTTGATAGGTAGAAATTCACGTGTCTATGCGTTCTGCCTACCCAAGCAGCTCTATGCTAAAGATGAGGCGGTGGGTAGAGCGGCCCTTTGCAGAGTCATTCCACCGGCTCGCCGCGTCGTTGCCACTGCTTCATGCACTGCTGCCTGGCTGCTGCTCGTGCTGTACGCTTGCTCTGCGGATCGAGGCTCCTGCAATGCGTCTCTCGGTATAGCGTAGATCTGCCAAATATATTAATGTGCTGATTATTCTTATCTCGTTTAGGCAATGCGTTGCCGCCAGCACACGTGCATAGCTTTTAATCTGACCTCACTGCTAACGTTTGCGCTTGCAGGTGCAATCGTATCGGGCTGCAATGGGAACGGAATGTTTCCAAATATTGGATAAGCTATTTGTGTTTTTGGATGTTGCTTGCGCATAAGCTATTTGTATGTTGTTTTATCAACAGCCGAGTCGATCTAGCCATGTCCATCTGTTCGTTCGTTTGTATGAACCAGAACTTCGAGAACTTTAATCCCAGACCGAAGGAAATGGAATAATGGCAGCTATTGCAGTGGTTCCATTAGCCTGGAGTGGTTCACAGATGGATCAAAAACAGTTAAAGGGGTCGGTGCGTGGATCACGAAAGAGGGTACTGCTTTCCGGAAACTGCCCTACAAGGCCCTGAATCCTTCTGCGGGCTCAGTTGGGCTTCGACCAAATTCTTTGTAGAGGAGCGGTCGAATAAAGAGAGAGCTGTTTTCTGGCATAGCAAGCTCAAGAGATAGTCCACTCCTCCATAACAGGAAAGAGATCTTATCTATCCTGGTGACCTACCTCCCAGGTCACCACACTGTTAAATACCACTTTCAAACAATTCATCTCTCCCCTGATGCAGAATGCAGGCTCTGCAGGGAGGATGACGAGTCCACATAGCACGTTCTCTGCGAATGTCCTCCTGTTATCTGGAGTAGGAAGAGGCATTTGCCTAGGGACCGGGCAACTCCTGCGCATATTAGACAGACTTCTAGAAGAGACCTGCTCGCCTTCATAAGAAAGGTAGAGCCGCTCTTGTACCCATAGGGAGCTTTAAAAATAAAAATAATATTAATAGGGGCTGGGTTTTGGGTATCTTCTAGTCGGGCACTCTCGACTAGAGCACTCTTACAGCTCTTTTGCGATAGCTGCATGAACAGTTTCTTCTCGTGGTTTGTCCTTTTATCGAAGGCGTTATCAGACTTCACCTGCAACTTCTGAGATAACTTCCGAACAGTGTATGCAGATGCTGCGCGTATTGCCAGAATAATTACACGTTATTTTCTATGTACACCTGTCACCTGACGGCGTGTGATTATATGATTTTATGATTATGATGTAAGGGCAGGGTTCAGAGTATCTCCTGGTCGGGCAATCTCTTAATTTTTATTAAATCAAATATTAACTTATACAATACTTATGTATACAATGCTTAGTGCTTATACACTTTGCGGGGTCGGAGATGCTTTCTTATGATTGTTACATACTTTTGCACAACTTCATTGTACCCATTTTTATACCTTTGCAGAAAGTTAGCAACGCATAGAAGAAAAAATTTCGGACCGCATAAAGTATATATTCTTGATCAGGACGAAAAGACGAGTCGATATAGCTTTGTCTGCTGCTCGTCCGTCCGTCTGTCCATTGATACTGATCAAGAATATATATACTTTATGGGGTCGGAGATGCTTCCTTATGCCTGTTACATACTTTTGCACAAAACCGTTATACCCCTTTTTCCCATTTTTAATGGGATCAGGGTATAAAAATAAGTCGTTGTATAAACAACTTATTATACCCTGATCCCATTATAAATGGGGAAAAAGGGTACAATGGTTTTATGCAAAAGTGAGTAGCAGGCATAGGAAAGCATACGATAAACAAACTTACTAACTTTCAATGTACCATAGTATTGGGCCAATGGAAGAAGAAGAAGCCAAGCAATTGCATCAAGCGCGCACCGTGTGTTTATATGTGTCTGTGTGTGTGTTTCTATGTACGAATGCAGATAAAGAATTTTGAATGTAAGAACTGGGTTCAGGGTATCTCCTAGTCGGGCACTTTCGACTAGAGCACTCTTATTTTGATTTTTTTTTCTTAATCTATCTAAACCAAACTCAGTTATTGCAAGTTTTATTATATTTTATATAGATTGATTGAATTTGATAAAAATCGGAAGACTATATTTTATAGCTGTCATTATAACAATAGGTCTGAAATATTGATTTAAATAAGAAAATTCATTTTAAAGGGAGCATTGTCATTCTCTTTTGTTTTACGAACGAAACAGTTAAATATTATGCTTTTCGCTCACACAAATCCACATATGCTACCCGAGTTTAATTTTCAGAATGTCAGCAACTCCTTGATTTATACTATCTGCACGGAACCACTAAAGCTTGATAATTAAGAAGTTTCGGTTCCCAGTTGGACCACAACTTTGAGCCGCAATTGCCACGCCCACAGTTGCTGATGCAGCAGCAATCCAGGTTTAAAGGCTAATGTTCATTGGTTGCAATTGACTGCGAGTGACTTTCAATCACATAGTATTTTATTTCAAAAGCGAATTTGTGTCGACATTTAAGGCACAGATACATACATGGGTATACAATGTGGACGCAGATAGACAGTCCTTGCCTTCTCTTGTGTCATCAAATTTAAAAGATGCTGATTATTTCTGCTGTGGATTGTGTTTATAACTTTAACAAATTGGTTCCATTGCTTTCTTTTTATACACTTGCAGAGGGTATTATAATTTTGGGCAGAAGTTTGCAACGCATAAAAGGAAACATATCCGACCCCATAAAGTGTATATATTCTTGATCAGGACGACAAGACGAGTCGATATGGCTTTCTCCGCCTGTCCGTCTGTTTCTACGCAAACTAGTCTCTCAATGTTCAATCTCTCTTAGTATAGATGCTTTTGTTGCTGCTCGAAGATAATGTGTCGGAACCAGCCCTATCGGACCACTATTGCTTATTGCTGCCATAGGAACGATCGTTTTTTTTTTATGCCCTGATCCCATTAAAAATGGGGAAAAAGGGGTACTATGGTTTTGTGCAAAAGGATGTAACAGGCATAAGGAAGCATCTCCGACCCCATAAATATATATATTCTTGATCAGTATCAATAGCCGAGTCGATATAGCCATGTCCGTCAGTCTGTCCGTCTGTCTGTCCGTCTGTATTAACGCCTGTTTCTCAGAGACTACAAAAGCTAGAGACTTCATATTTAAAATATAAGTTCTCGTACTGCCGGGTCAATACAAGTTTATAATTTTTTTTCGATATCTTGTCCTGTTCAAAAGTTGTCGATAAATTTCGATTTCAGACAAGTGTTTTTCGGACATAACTTGAAAGTCATACAAGCTAGAAACTTTATATTTATATAGCTTAAAAGTTATAAGGGGTAGAGTCCCCAAATTAAGTACATATATTTTCCTATAGCATTTAGCGGTTAAATACATTTTACTTTTTGTATACCCCTCCCTGATTTCACAGAAACCGAAAAATACGTAGTTTTAGAAGTATTTATATGCCATCTTTGTGTCCTAAAAATTCCATTACGATCAGAAAATAAACAAAGAAGTTATTAACGAATCAATGTACCATAGTTTGTGGCCAAGGCAAGAAGAAGAAGCAAAGCAATTGCATGACGCGCGTAACCAGCAGCTTGTGTTTGTTTATGTGTGTGTGTGTTTCTATGTATGAATGCAGATAAAGAATTATGAATGTAAGAACTGGGTTCAGTCATTTACTCTCGACTAGAGCACTCTTACTTGTTTAAGATAACTTTACCAAACATACCAATTATAAATTTTAGCATTATTTACGCACGCTTGTTGTATCCACAACTTTTTTGTTTCTCAAGCTATCTTAATCAAACTCAGTAATTGCAAGTTTTATTATAATTTATATATATTGATTGAATTTGTCTAAATCGGACGACTATATCTTATAGTTGAGCGTTCTAAAAAGACCGAACTCATGACCATTCGTTGACGATAGTCTGTTATGTAAGCTTTTTCTTGATACCAAGAACGTTGGTCATATTTTATGAACGGATTTACTAAGACCGCTGTTCTGTTATTAAGAACGTTTATGTCTTCATTTGCTCTTTGTTTGAGAACATTTTGTTCTTAATTTAGATATAGTATATATTTTGGTTAGATAAAAAAATTGTATTTTGATGGAGGAGGAAAGGGGGGGGGGGGGTATAAAATCCGAATTTTCGATCATATTTTTTATATAGTTCATTTTTATTTTTTTTATAGTTCTATATCATTATTTCTGTTAAGCATTATCATCTTACGATTTTATAATATTTAGAAAGTAAAGTTTCGTATACTTGTTTTTAGATAATTTTACATAATTTAATTAAATTGAAAAAAATTCAGAATTGTGGACTTCTTGCGGACTGAGCTCTAACATAAGCCGACAGAATAGTTTGATTTAATTGAGTCGAAGGCCTAGTTCTTAAAACTTGTTAAGATTGTACTAAGGTTAGGCCAGGTTTACCCGGACGGCCCTCCACTACGGGGGGCCACGCATAGACCACATTGGTCCCTAGTGTTCCGGTTGGGTGGAGGTTCTCCTTATTCCGTTAGGATTCGCCTCGATTTGGCGAATACCAGGAGCTTGCGTGGTGTGTGGCTGGAAGCATCTTCGAGCGATGCTAACACAGGTGCACCTTAGTGCTTTTGTCGTGTGCGTGCCAGCGCTGGGCACCTGCAGATGAGGTGTTCCAGGGTCTCCCTTACACCTGGTTCTTCGCATTTCCCGCAGCTGTCGTTGGATGCTATTCCTAGCTTGACCGCGTGCGCAGCGGCTGGACAGTGTCCCGTTAGAATTCCTACCAGAAATCTACAGTCCTTGCGTGGGAGTCGTGCACATCAGTCTGGATATGCTGCATGTGGCGCTGCTCCGCCATCTTCTGTTCAGTCTTTTCATGGACTGTTCTTCTAGGTCGCTGTTTAGCGTCCGTAGAGAGATGGGTATGTCTTGTGTTTGTTCGCCAGTCAAGCCGACTCCTTCCTTAGCAAGGGCATCCGCAGCTTCGTTTCCGTCAATGCCTTGGTGGCTAGGGATCCAGTAGATACGCACTGACTTGGTCGTGCATAGTCTATCTAGTGCTCCCCTGCTTGCCAGCCCAGTTCTGGAACTCACTGTAGGTGATTGCATGGATCTTATAGCGGATTGACTGTCTACGAATATGTTTATTGTGCTGTGGGCTGTATCCATGGACATATGTAGTTACTTCTGCTGCTTTCCTTTTGGCGAAAACTTCCGCCTGGAATATGCTGCAGTGGTCCGGCAGCTTAAAAGGCAGCCTTATTTGTAATAAATATATATATTGTATATTGTATAAATACCAAAACAAAACAAGTAAGAGTGCTCTAGTCGAGAGTGCCCGACTAGGATATACCCTGATCCAAGGTCTTACATTCATCGAAGTTATTTATCTGCATTCATACATAGAAACACACACACATATACAAACACAAGCTGCTTGCTACGCGCGTCATCAATTGCTTTGCTTCTTCTTCCTTTGGCACCAAACAATGTTACATTGAATCGTTAATAACTTCTTTGTTTATTGTCCAATCGTAATGAAATTTGTAGGACACAAAGCTGGCATATAAATGTGAGGCTATGTAAAATCCGAAGGTCATACCTCTTAAAATACGTATTTTTCGATTTCTGAGAGATCGGGGAGGGGTATCCAAAAAGTGAAATGCATTTAACCTCTGTATGCTATTGGAGAGTATATGTACCAAATTTGGTGACTCTACGTTTTATAACTTTTAAGCTATACCTCAAAAGCACTGTTTTGGAAACTTAATTTATCGATAACTTTTGAAAGGATTGAGATATTTGAAAAAATTTGATGAGTTTGTTTAGAACCGGCAGTACATAACTTAAACTATAATAAAAAGTTTCTAGCTTTTATGACTTTCAAGTTATGCCCGAAAAACACTTGTCTGAAATCGATATTTATCGATAACTTTTGAACAGGACAAGATATCGAAAAAAAATGATAAACTTGTATTGACCCGGCACTACGAGAACTTATATTTCAAATATGAAGTCTCTAGCTTTTGTAGTCTCTGAGAAACAGGCGTTCATACAGACGGACGGACAGACGGACAGACAGACGGACATGGCCATATCGACTCGGCTATTGATACTGATCAAGAATATATATACTTTATGGGGTCGGAGATGCTTCCTTATGCCTGTTAAATACTTTTGCACAAAACCATAATACCCCTATTTCCCATTTTTAATGGGATCAGGGTATAAAAAAAACAACTAAGAATGCTCTAGTCGAGAGTGCCCGACTTGGAGATACCCTGATCCAAGGTCTTACATTCATTGAAGTTATTTATGTGCATTCATTCATAGAAACACACACACATATACAAACAAAAGCTGCTGGCTACACGCGTCATACATTTGCTTGGCTTCTTCTTCTTCCTTTGGCTTCAAACTTGGATACATTGAATCGTTAATAACTTCTTTGTTTATTGTCCGATCGTAATGAAATTTGTACGACACATATAAATGTGAGACTTTGTAAAATCCAAAGGTCATACCTCTTAAAATACGTATTTCTCGATTTCTTGGAGATCGGGGAGGGGTATCCAAAAAGTGAAACGCATTTAACCTTTGTATGCTATTGGAAAGTATACGTACCAAATTTGGTGACTCTACGTCTTATAACTTATAAGATATACCTTAAAAACACTGTTCTGGAATCTAAATTTATCGATAACTTTTGAAAAGATTGAGATATTGAACAAAAAATGATGAGTTTGTATCGAATTAGCAATACAGTAACTTAAACATAAATATAAAGTTGCTAGCTTTTATGACTTTCAAGTTAAGCCCGAAAAACACTTGACTGGATTCGAAATTTATCGATAACTTTTGAACGGGATGAGATATCGAAAAAAAATGATCGTCCCGCCGCTACGAGAACTTATATTTCAAATATAAAGTCTCCAGCTTTTGTAGTCTCTGAGAAACACGCGTTCATACAGACGGACAGACGGTCAGACGGACAGACGGACATGGCTATATCGACTCGGCTATTGATACTGATCAAGAATATATATACTTTATGGGGTCGGAGATGCTTCCTTATGCCTGTTAGATACTTTTGCACAAAACCATAATACCCCTTTTTCCCATTTTTAATGGGATCAGGGTATAAAAATTAGACCGCTTGTTCACAAATTTGGAACGTCATTTTTTTTCTGAGTGTAGTCATCGGTCTATAATATTCATTTAAGTAAGAAAATTAATTTTGAAAGGTAGCCTTCTCATTCTTTTGAAAACATCGTTCACTCTTCGGCGTGATAATTATACCCTGATCCCATTAAAAATGGGAAAAAGGGGTATTATGGTTTTGTGCAAAAGTATCTAACAGGCATAAGGAAGCATTTTTTCGATATCTCGTCCCGTTCAAAAGTTATCGATAAATATCGATTCCAGCCAAGTGTTTTTCGGGTATAACTTGAAAGTTATAAAAGGTAGCGACTTTATATTTAAGTTTAAGTTATTGTACTGCCGTTTTGGTACAAACTCATCATTTTTTTTCGATATCTCAATCCTTTCAAAAGTTATCGATAAATTAAGATTCCAGAACAGTGTTTTTAAGGTATTGCTTAAAAGTTATAAGATGTAGAGACACCAAATTTGGTAGATATATTCTCCAATAGCATACAAAGGTAAAATACATTTCATTTTTTAGATACCCCTCCCCAATCTCACAGAAATTGAAAAATACGTAATTTTAAAGGTATGACCTTCGGATTTTACATAGTCTCACATTTATATGCCATCTTTGTGTCCTAAAATTTCGTTTTGATCAGACAATAAACAAAGAAGTTATTAACGATTCAATGTACCATAGTTTAAAGCCAAAGGAAGAAAAATAATCAAAGCAAATGTATGACGCTCGTAGCAAGCAGCTTTTGTTTGTATATGTGTGTGTGTTTCTATGTATGAATGCAGATAAAAAATTTCAATGAATGTAAGACAGATCAGGGTATATCCCAGTCGGGCACTCTCGACTAGAGCACTCTTACTTGTTTTAATATATTATAGTATTACCTAAGGAGCGCTAAAAGTACCCTTTCATTCTTATTATAATTTTAAAATGGTTATGGTAATGTTGATTTTCGCATTTTTGTTTATGACGAGTTTTTTTATGTAACAACAATTTTGGATAAATTACATAAAGTATACAATTTTTATTTACTCAATAAAATGTTCAGAGTTTTTTTTCACATTATTTAAAAATTTAAATACTTGGTTAACAACAAAAACAAGTATGAGTGCTCTAGTCGCGAGTTGCCGAATATGAGATATCCTGAGTCCAACACTTTCATTCGTTCATAATTCAGCTGCATTCATTAATAAACCGTAATAATAATTTCTTAGCTTATTTTCCAATCGTCATGAAAGTTTTAGGACATAACCGTCATAAATATGACGAGTCGAAAGGTCATACCTCCAAATATATGTACATGTTTTAGGGGATCCGAGTAAGGTATCCAAAAATTCAAATAATCTTTACTTTTGCTAGCTATAGTCGGAATATAGGTACCTCTAGCTCCTACAATTAAATTATGACCAAAAACGCCAGATAAAAACTTATGTTCTCTAGCTTTTATAGTATCTGAGATCTGCGCATTCATACATATGGGCGGACAGAGAGACGGGTTAGATCGACTCGGCTGTTGATATTGATCAAGAATATATATTGTTTATGGGGTCAGGGAAGCTTCCTTATGCCTGTTACATACTTTTGCACACATTCTTTTTACCCTTTTATCCATTTCTAATGGATTTAGGGTATAAAAAGGCTTTGACGCGGGTTTGAGTCTTGATTGAGTTTTCATTACATTCCAAGAACGAGGTGACGTTGTATCTCCATCGCACTGTCAAGCACTTTGTATGCAGGAATGTGAACAAGAGCAAGGGTAGCCAATAGTCTAAGAAGTAAAGAGTCGGTAAAAGTGGCCCAGCTTTAAAAGCTAAAGCTGATGCTGTCTTCGTCATATCCAGCTAGTTCGTTGCTATGGCTATTGGTGCTGCTCTTTCTGCTACTTTTGCTGCTGTGTGCGTAGCAGCGTTTGAAATTGCACCCAAAATGACAATTAAGCATGAAGTATTTATGTGCCGACGCGCTTCTTAGCCAGAGAAGCAGCAACAGTGGCAACAACAGCAGCAACGCAAAAGTGTCAGAGTAACGTCGCCGAGTAAGAGAAATAATTTCATTATGCTTGCAACTTAATGCCAACTTACTGTTTTACAGCCTGTCAGTGGTAGCAAAGCTGGCCCTTCTCATTTCTCAGAACTCGGCACGCTTTTCATTACTGACGGCCGCATGACTTTGCTTTTAGCTTTTTAGCCCTTTGCTTATGACCAGCTGGCATGGCATCAGCTTGAAGTCGGAGTCTGGAACCAGAACTTTCTTTCTGTGACTGGATGTCTTTATTATACGTACAAAGCACTACATTTTATTGTCAGTTCATATCATAAATTATGTAGCGCGGAAAAAGCAGCAAGAGAAACAACGTAATCATTGTAATGCATTTTGCTTTTGCCACTCTGACTTTGACCCCTATTAAATGCATCAAAACCCAGGCATGGGATGGGATGAGGATAACGTCATAATTAAAATTTTATTGAGAACAAAGCCCATTGCATTGCACTAGCTCCGACGTATTCCTCTGAAATTTTATTGTGCATTGACCTGAATCGAACTGAAAGTCCCCGCAACATAATGAGTAACAACTCCACACCCTTTTTGACCACTCCAATTCTAGCATATTTAGTAAACAATTTTAATTAAAAGCCAACGCCAACAACAACTATGCACATTAATTTGCGGCATTAGTCGGGCGCGCGCCATCAACTTTTTAATTCAATCTCAAGAATGAAAGCTGCGACCTGACTTTGGGACGTCTGGTCCAAACAACAGCAGCGCAACGGAGGTCGGAACATGCAATTTATGTGACAAATTTTTGTGAAAACAGTTTCTGAAGCTGCGCAAAAGTTATCCATAAAAGGTCAAGAGACTTGAAAGCATAAACAATAAAGCAGAGCGTAGATATTGAACTACCAGCTCATTAAATTTGTATACCCTGAAGCCATTCAAAGTGGGTAAAAAGGGTATAATTGATTGGTGCAAAAGTATATAACAGGCAAAAGGATACATCTCCGAACACATAAAGTATATATATTCTTGATCACTAACAAAAGCCGATTCGATTAAGCTATGTCCGTCTTTTTGTCTGTCTGTCCGTCCGTCTGTATGAATTCGCGTTTCCAGAGTAAAGCTATCATATTTGGAATATAAGTTCTCATATTGCCGGGTCCATACAAGTTTATTTTATTTTATCAATATCTCGTCCCATTCAAAAGCTATCGATAAATATCGATTCCAGACCAACGTTTTTTGGGGATAACTTAAAAAATTTCAGAGTTAGAGGCACCAAAATGACATGGTATGGCACTCAATATGATAAAGCCGATACTGTCTAGTGGCAATCTGATATTTTCGACAATATCAAATTGATATTTTCAAAGAGATCAATATTACATTTTAAAGATCATCAGTATATTTTAAAATACAACATATGTCAAAAAAATATATTAATTTTAAAGTAAATTATATATATGAAATTAGGACCCGATCAATACGATCGATCATAATAAATAAAATTGTATGTAGAACTATACACAGAGAAAAAAAAGCCGGTCTAAAAACAAACTCTTAATATATTAAAATCGTAAGATAATTGTGTTAAAGGTAGTATACCCTAGCAGTTGCTTAATATAATAAAACACTCCTGCTTATACAAAAAATAATGACAATACTACCTTTAAAATTAATTTTCTTATTTAAATCAATACTTCAGACCGATTGTTCTTATGACAGCTATAAGAAACAGGTGTCCAAATTCAGTCTGTCTATATAAAATATAATAAAACTTGCAATTACTGAGTTTGGTTAAGATAGATACAACAAAAAAAGGACTAATTTTGCAACTGATTGTTCCTATGGCAGCTATAAGACATAGTGGTCCGATTTTAATGAAATTTTGTGAGCTTAAATAATGTTATCACTTATATTTGGTAAGTTTGGTTGAGTTATCTAAAAAAACAAACATTTTCGACCGATCATTCCTATTGCAGCTATATGCTATAGAGAGCCGATCTAGCTGATTCCAACATATTATCTGCGTGCAGCAGAAGTAAGAATCTGTACCAAGTTTGATCAAGAAAGCATTAAAATTGAGAGACAAGTTTGCGTAGAAAAAGACGGACAGACGGATGACGGACAGATAGAAGGTATATCGACTCGTCTTGTCGTCCTAATCAAGAATATATACACTTTATGGGGTCGGAAATGTTTTTTTCCATGCGTTCTGGCCAAAATTATAATACCCTCTACAAGGGTATAAAAAGAACAAGTAAGAGTGCTCTAGTCGAGAGTGCCCGACTAGGATATACCCCGATCCAAGGTCTTACATTCATTGAAATTTTTTATCTGCATTCATACATAGAAACACACACACATATACAAACAAAAGCTGCTTGCTACGAGCGTCATACATGTGCTTTGATTCTTTTTCTTCCTTTGGCTTTAAACTATGGTATATTAAATCGTTAATAACTTCTTTGTTTATTGTCCGATCGTAATGAAATTAATAGGACATAAAGACATATAAATGTGAAACTATGTATAATCCGAAGGTCATACCTCTAAAAATACGATTTCTGGGAGATCGGGAAAGGTATCCAAAAAGTGAAATATATATAATACCAAATTACGTGCCTCTACCTTGTATAACTTTTAAGTAAGGACCAAAAAACACTGGTCTGCATTTTTAATTTATCAATAACTTTTGAAAAAACTATGAGCTTGTATTGCGCCGGCATACGAAAACTTATTATGTCTCTAGCTCTTATGACTTTCAAGTTATGCCTAAAAAATACAGATCTGGAATCGAAATTTTAGATAACTATCGAATAAATATGATAAACTTGTAGTGTCCCGGCACTATGAAAACTTTTATTTCAAATATGAAGTCTCTAGCTTTTGTAGTCTCTGAGAAACACGCTGCATAGCAGCTTTTGTTTGTATATGTGTGTGTGTTTCTATGTATGAATGCAGATAAATAACTTCAATGAATGTAAGACCTTGGATCAGGGTATATCCTAGTCGGGCACTCTCGACTAGAGCACTCTTACTTGTTCAGTATGGATCTTGTATATAGTGTCCCCAATATAACCCTTTTCGGATCTTATTCTCTTATTATTATAGCCTTTCCTACATAATAAGTGCTATATCAGATAGTGCCCGACACCCTGTTCCCAGCCCTTAAATTAATTTATAGTTATTAATCTGTATTCATACACACCCGAGCCATCACACGCTGCAGAAAGTGTGCTTCCGCCATGTCTTCAACCTCATGCTTTGGTAATAGGATGTTTTTATGTGAGCACATAGCGGCTAAATTTAACGGTACAAGGGTTAAATCAAGCGTATGGTACTGATTTCCCCCTTGGCAAGGAGCGATGCCTATCTTAGCATCTACCGATAATGTGCAAAGGCACCCGGTTGAGATCCTATCAAACCTATACCTTGACATGTTATATTATTATTCACTGCCGTGGTGATCGGAACAGGCCCCGTAGCATAATACTATTTATTAAAGTCCATTACAGTTTGAGGGCTAGTACCCCTATATATTCCCCTACGTCACTACGCAGGGTAGATCGCAGTTGCAGTGGCATTTCTCAACTATCGCAGTGGCCTTATAAGAAATACAACTGGTTTGTGTGTATGTGTGTCAAGAATGCCGAGTTTCTTCAGTGGCAGTCACTGCACGGCTCAAATGTGTAAATATACAAAATACAAGCTCATACCTCAAAAAATTTCGTGTCTCCCATTTTTTGTGTGATCTGGTTAGGTATATATCAAAGACAAACACATCTATCCCAAAAAGATATTGAATTTAATACACACACATACAAACACACGTTGCGCGCTTGATGCAATTGCTTGGCTTCCATTGGCTCCATACGATGTTACATTGAATAGTAAGTAACTTCTTTGTTTATTGTCTAATCGTAATGAAATTAGATGGACATATAGATGACATTAAATGTGTCGAAACCAAAGGTCATACCTCCAAAAATACGTATTTTTGGACAATCTATATTTTGTACATCTGTATGCTATACGAGAATATACATAGTGAATTTTGTGCCTTTAGCTCTTATACCCAAAAAACACTGGTCTGGAATCGAAATTGATAGTGATCAAGAATATATACACTTTATGGGGTCGGAGATGCTTCCTTATGCCTGTTAAATACTTTCGCACAAAACCATTATACCCTGTACCCATTTTTAATGGGTTCAGGGTATAAAAAGTCTACTAAGAGCAGTCCTGTTTGGACATGTTAGCGTTAACCATACGACGCGTTGGCTGCAAGTGCCGCTCCGGTTGCCTGAGCTTGGTGTGGAATGTGTGACGCCGTCATAAAGGCTTAGATCCGAAAAACAAACCACAATGTCCCTTTAGCTGGTTGAAAACAACAAGCAAGGCAACAGCCGAATTGTGGCCAGGAATGATGATATGATCTGTTGTGTGCAAGGGCAGCGTTTAGCTACCATCAAGTCAAACGAGACTTCCGCCCAGCCCAGTGGGCAAAGCATACCGAGGCATACTGCTTGATTGAAATACAGCTTTTCCTGGTGGGTGACACCAACATGGTGTACATTTTGTCACCGCCAACATATTCAGTGAGCCACATTTCCGGATCTGCAGACTTTTGCATCCGTCAACGCAGCAATACCTGCACTCAACATACAAATTTCCCCTATACACTTCATCCAACTTGAATAACCACAATGCCCACAAGCTTAGCTAAGTTTTTTTTCTCTCAAATTATTGCATTCAAGAGTTTAGACTTCATTTAGCCTGGCAATATAAATAAATGCCAAAGCTTTTTAAATGTTTAAGCCAATAATTTAAATTGGCTCTAACGAAACGGTGCCGAGTCACTGTTGTCCAATTACTTTTTTGTTGGATTATACGAGTCAGCAAAAGCATCACATAACTGGCCAGCTGATTGAACTATACTTTGCTCAGCTCGCCACGTTAATGAATAAATCAACATGAACATCGTTGCCGATGCACAGATAAAGCAAAATCTAAACTAGAAGCCACGTCCGGGCGGCACTAATAAAGTACCATTCTGTGAGCGCACGTGCGTCATCATTATCATCAGCTTCATCATCATCATAGTCATCATTATCGCCATTGAGATAGGGAGTGTGCAGGGATAGCTTCGCCTCGGAAAAGTCAATTATGTGGCACAAAAGAACAGTACCGTCTCATTTAAGGGCAACTACTTTCCAACTCTACTCTCTTAATTACACGTTGATGCTGGCGTTGCAGTTTCCATGACAATCAAAAGTTATTTAATTCCCAACGAGCAAATCACACATGCATACCGAAACTTTGACTCCAAAAAAAGAACACCTAAACACAAACATTTTACAATTTACAGTATGCAGTTGAAAAGTTAAAGGCATGCCAACACCTGTCCACACACAATCGCCTCACTTACAATTTGCAAAATGTTGTGGCATTTTAACTGATTTGCTTTACACTCGACACAACATTTTGACAGTTAACAAATTTCGGTGTAAAAGTTTGTCAAATGTTTTAACATTCCGAGAGAATTATGCTACGCAGAGTACACATTACACATGCGTTGCTTAGGTATTGGTAAAGGGTAGGAACCATGGAGCGAGTTGACTAAGAGTTGACAACAAAATTAAGCGAGGTAGTCGTGCGTGCCTGGCAAAGGTTAGAAACTGACTGTTCGCCAACATTTGTGAGTGGAAAACTCTTTTGGCCACAACTTCGTAAATGCGTGTTGTTGGTATTGCAATTTTTAACTTACATTTCAGACTTAGAAAGAGTTGTGTACGCTTTTGCTTGCGGCTTTATAGCCATTAGTATTCAGTCCAATGTTGTCATAAACTGATTTAGTCTAGTTCAATTCAGTTTAAGTTTATAAATGCTTACAATGACTATATATGATATGAAGTTTGTAAGTGTGGTGTTAGATATTCGTCCAATATGAAACCGGCCGAAATCTAAACTGTCTTAAGAAATTGTTGTGCAATTGGGCTTAGACGATTTGGGAAATTGTATATTGTAAATCCAAAACTAACTTAATTGTCACTTGTATTTTTATACCCTGATCCCATTAAAAATGGGAAAAAGGGGTATAATGGTTTTGTGCAAAAGTATATATATTCTTGATCAGTATCAATAGCCGAGTCGATATAGCCATGTCCGTCTGTCTGTCCGTCTGTCCGTCCGTCTGTCTGAACGCCTGTTTCTCAGAGACTACAAAAGCTAGAGACTTCATATTTGAAATTTTTTTTTTCGATATCTCATCCCGTTGAAAAGTTATCGATAAATATCGATTTCAGACAAGTGTTTTTCGGGCATAACTTGAAAGTCATAAACGCTAGAAATTTAATATTCAGGTTTAAGTTACTGTACTGCCGGCTCTTCTTTCAATATCTCAATCCTTTCAAAAGTTATCGATAAATTAAGTTTCCTAAGCAGTGTTTTTAAGGTATAGCTTAAAAGTTATAAGACGTAGAGTCACCAAATTAGGTACATGTATTCTCCAATAGCATACAAAGGTTTAATTTATTTCACTTTTTGGATACCCCTTCCCGATCTCCCAGAAATCGAAAAATACGTATTTTTAGAGGTATGACCTGCGGATTTTACATAGTCTCACATTTATATGCCATTGGTGTGTCCTACAAATTTTATTACGATCGAACAATAAACAAAGAAGTTATTAACGATTCAATGTAACATAGTTTGGGTCCCAAGGAAGAAGAAGGAGAAGCAAAGCAAATTTATGACGCGCGTAGCCAGCAGCTTTTGTTTGTATATGTGTGTGTGTTTCTATGTATGAATGCAGATAAATAACTTCAATGAATGTAAGACCTTGGATCAGGGTATATCCTAGTCGGGCACTCTCGACTAGAGCACTCTTACTTGTTCAAATAGTGTTTACCGATATCAATCGTCTAGTGACCAATAGCAATTGAAGCATATATCAAGCACCGTCTAGTTATTGGCATATCTGGATTACTGTTTTTAAATGCATGCTCCTCCTGAGATAAAAGTCCTGCAAAAGGAGCCCCAAAAAATGTTTTCACCAGCGGACACTCAAACATGGCTAGATGTTCTGGGCAGAGGCTTCAGACCAAAAAGCAAAAAGGGGAAGTTAATCGCAGACCATTGCTCGGCATGCGCTTGCTGGGTACCAACTCTCTCTTGGTCATGCATTCATTTCACTTTGCACTACTTTCGGATTAAGTCTGCGCCTGTCATGTTGATTTGTATTTACTCTGTTCGACTATATCTGTGTGGGTGTGTGTGTGTGTGTATCGTTTGTGACATTGGTGTCTGCGGCTGCAATGTTGATGGCATTTTGCTTTGGTGTCGGCATAAAGTTGAACAATGCCATAAACTGCGCTTGAACATACTACGATGGACTGTGAATGTTTCTCGTGCAACGTGGAATATTATTAATTCGTTTATGCTGTGCTAATAATTGTCATTGACGCTGTTGACCAAACAGCTGTGGGTATGGTTACCTATTGCCGCCCTGTTCTCAGACGAACAAATTCATCTTGGTGAAATCAAGCTATTGCCGACCCGAGAAAGCTAGCGCAAGCTCAACTTGAACTTTGTGGTATATTGATATTTCACAAGAAGCACACACAATTTCAAATGTTACTTTTCTCATTTGTTCACCATTTGCAGCGGAAATGAAACATGAAATCAAAGAAAGGCACAGGAAATGTAGCTTTTCGTATTTCACTTGTCGTATGTGTGTATATTGGTGTGTTTGGTTGACTATGTGCTGTTGAAAGTTAAAGTTACTGTAGTTCCGATGAGGGAAACTACCCTTTCAGGTCTAGTCGTCGGCTGGGTGAAGCTGTTGCGAAAAAATACACAAGGCGAGACACATAGGTAGCACTTGCTTAACCAAAGTTTCACCCAAGATGATGCAAAAGCGTTTCACTGACACTGTGTCGCTGTCGAAAAAATTTTACCGCTGAGGCTAGTCCGTGCTTAACTCGTGTGGTTGAGGCAAAGACGAAGTGGCTCGTTTACGTCGCGATGTGTCACTTTCATTCCCGTACATAGACCAGTCTGATGGAGCGACTAATATATTATTATTCATTGTTTATACATTGATCCATTAAAAATAAAACAAGTAAGAGTGCTCTAGTCGAGAGTGCCCGACTAGGAGATACCCTGATCCAAGGTCTTACATTCATTGAAGTTATTTATCTGCATTCATACATATACATACAAAAGCTGTTTGCTACGCGCGTCATACATTTGCTTTGATTCTTCTTCTTCCTTTGGCTTTAAAGTTTAAACTATGGTACATTGAATCGTTAATAACTTCTTTGTTTATTGTCTGATCAAAATGAAATTTGTAGGACACAAAGATGGCATATAAATGTGCAACTATGTAAAATCCGAAGGTCATACCTTTAAAATTACTTATGCCTGTTACATACTTTTGCACAAAACCATAATACCCCTTTTTCCCATTTTTAATGGGATCAGGGTATAAAAAGAGTATCATGAAGTTGTGCAAAAGTATGTAACAGGCATAAGGAAGCATCTCCGACCCCATAAAGCATATATATTCTTAATCACTATCAATAGAAGAGTCGATATAGCCATGTCCGTCTGACCGTCTGTGCGTCTGCCCGTCTGTATGAACGCGCATTTCTCAGAGACTACAAAAGCTTCATATTTGAAATATAAGATTTCATAGCTATCAATAAATTTCGATTCCAGACCTGTATTTTTTTGGCATGACTTAAAAGTTATAAAAGCTAGAGACTTAATAAGTTCTCGGCCGGCTCAACACAAGCTCATCTTTTTTTTCGATATCTCGACCTGTTTTAAAGTTATCGATAAATTAAGATTCCAGACCAGTGTTTAACGGTCATAACTTAAAAGTTATACGAGGTAGATTATGTTCATATATCCACGTGTATCACACAGAAGTAAAGAATATTTGACATTAAGGACAAACTGCGTATTTTTGAAGGTATGACATTCAGCTTTGACATACTCAAACATTTATGTGCCATCTTTATGTCCTACAAATTTCATGATTATCGGACATGGTGCCAATGTAAGAAGATGCACAGCACTTGCATCAAGCGCGCATACGGACGAACACGGCTAGATCCATTCGGCTGTTGGTAGTGATCAATAATATTTATAATTTCGGGGGTCGGAGATGCTTCCTTATGCCTTTTACATACTTTTGCACAACTTCATAAGACTCTTTTTCATATTCTAATGGATTCAGGGTATAAAACTACAATTCGATATAATAGTATTGATCATTTGGAACACTCAAAGTAAATAACGTAATATTTTTTTTTGAACAAAGTAAATTCACTTTATTTTAGGAAAATAAATCAGCATTATTTGAGTAATAGTAATTTATGTAGTAAGAGTGTATCAAATAGTGTTTTTTTAAGCCAATTTAATTATTGGTTCATTTTTAACCGTCTTGGCCAGAAGCCTAAACAAATACAAACAATTTTTTTCGATAAAAAAAATTAAAAAAGTAAGCAATTAATTCAGTTTAATGTATCTGGAGTAGATGAAGAAATCTTCTCAACTTTATCACATGCGAAAAGCTATGCGAAGATCTGCGAAGTTGCACTAATTAATTTGTATCATTTACCGCAAATCAGACAGTTCTCGTTCCATTCAAGAGGAATCTAATTAAATGACGAATGCATCTGACAATAGCTCAGGGAGTTGTTTTCATTGATTAGTTGCCAGCTAGACTACGTAACTGATGGTGTGTGGACTAAGGATGCGAAAACATCTAAGGCTGCTGCTGCGATTCCCACAGGTCGGATTGAACAATGAATGATTAAATTAATAAATAAATAAATAAGAGTGTAGCAGCAATCGGCTAATTTCAGATGCAAAATGCATTACACAAGTGTGACAAGCTATTAATCATTGAGCATCGGTTGTATTCAGCTGAAACTGCAACTCTAACTACAGTTTTCACTTGCAACTGCTGACAATATTCCATATACATGACAACGTGTTTGATACACTCAGTAGCAATCATGCTGCGACATTTAACATTTGAGATTCGATGGAAGTCGTTTCGCTCTATGACTTTAAGCTTAAAAATGAAAAGCACTCAAAGTAAATAAAATATAGATACAGGTCGAATTCAGTTAAATAATATTAAACGGAAGTTTCAGTCGTCAAGTTGTGAGCCCAATCATTGAAAACAATTTGTTCGAATTCGGTGCGACGTGGTGGATGGAAAATTAAATTATTGTAAGTAGCTAAGAAATTGAAAATTTGGCGAACATGTGGTGATGTTGGAAAACTAATTTAAAAGCCCGAAAACGGCTGCAAACTAAATTCTATGAATCAGTTCTGTAAATTTAAACTAAATTTAATATTTATTGCAATTCAGCTTCAGCCCCAACCTAAAATCAAATTCGAAGCCTTGTGGGCAATTTAAGATTTTGAAGTGAAGGAAACCGCAACCATATATGGCGGAAGTGGTAGCTGCGACGTGGGATCGACATATGCGTTAGGCTGGGTATGCGGGACAACCGCAGCTCACAGAAACTTTCCCAATCGAAAATGATAGCTTCGGGGGCTCAATAAATTTGCGAGTGAGTTACAGCTACTCTAACATCCACCTCCAGTGTCAATTTGAAATTGTTTCAATTTGTTTGCGTCTGAGCTGCATAAGCCCAATAAACTCCAACATTTTACGGATATCTGGTCGACTTCAGTGCACCCGCGCCCACTCGTATATCAAACCTTGAGGTACTCCATTAAAATGCAATTAGTGCAGATTTGAATATTGATGTTGAATGCGAAATGCTGTTGTTGGTGTTGCAATACTGCTACTTAGGGCCTAACAGATTTTCGTCTGCCCTGTGGCCTTTTAACAATTCAATATAAAATTGAAAATTCAAGCAAGAATTTTTACTTTTGACTCAGTACAATCAGATTGGGAAACCTCTCATTATTCAGGAGTCATTTGATTTTCAAAGCGATAAAATATAACCATAAGCGAATCACACTTAAACGGCTTAATCAAACGTAAAATTTGTTCATTAACGCCAACCAAGAGCATGGACAAATGCACTGACTATTGCCTTTGTGTGTGGGAGTCTGTATATGCTTTTGTATTTGTATGATAAAATACATAGGCGCGACATTAAAAGGATCCCCAAATGAAATCGCGACGCGTAACTGCTGTAGTATGTATACCCCTGACAGCTTAAATGTGTAGACATATGTTTAGCGCGACAGGTGAAATACGCAGCAGTAAAACAAACAACGGATACTGAAGCCAATGGGCGGTCATATTTGAATCGGCATTGAGAAAAAAAATGTCACACACGCTGCAATTGAGCATATTAGGACGATAGACGATAGATAGGCATGGATGTTATATATGTTATTTGACGGCATGGTTGTTATTGGCTTGTTGTCGTGATATACAAATAATAATGCAGCTGCAGCAGCAACTTTGAAAATATTTACCAATCGAAACAAAAATTGACAGCAATGGAAAGCCGACAAACAAAAACAATGTCAGCGTTGGCTGCATAACAATAATGGGCCAACCAACAAACTGTTATCACAAGCACACACAAACGCACATTTTTGTAAACATAACGAGATTTTATTTGCTGTTTAATTTAACCAGCAAGCAATTTTTATACCCTGATCCCATTAAAAATGGGAAAAAGGGGTATTATGGTTTTGTGCAAAAGTATGTAACAGGCATAAGGAAGCATCTCCGACCCCATAAAGTATATATATTCTTGATCAGTGCCAATAGCCGAGTCGATATAGCCATGTCCGTCTGTCTGTCCGTCTGACCATCTGTCCGTCTGTCCGTCCGTCTGTATGAACGCCTGTTTCTCAGAGACTACAAAAGCTAGAGACTACAAATTTGAAATATAAGTTCTCGTAGTGCCGGGTCAATACAAGTTTATCATTTTTTTTCGATATCTCATCCCGTTCAAAAGTTATCGATAAATATCGATTTCAGACAAGTGTTTTTCGGGCATAACTTGAAAGTCACATAAGCTAGAAACTTTATATTTTAGTAGTATAGTCTCACATTTATATGCCATCTTTGTGTCCTACAAATTTCATTACGATCGGAAAATAAACAAAGAAGTTATTAACGATTCAATGTAACATAGTTTGGGGCCAAAGGAAGAAGAAGAAGCAAAGCAAATGAATGACGCGCGTAGCCAGCAGCTTTTGTTTGTATATGTGTTTCTATGTATGAATGCACGCAATGCAACTATGTAAAATCCGAAGGTCATACCTTTAAAATTACGTATTTTACTATTTCTGTGAGATTGGAGAGGGGTTTCCAAAAATAGAAATGTATTTTACCTTTGTATGCTATAGGAGAATATATGTATCAAATTTGGTGAGTCTACACCTTATTACTTTTAAGCTATACCTTAAAAACACTGTTCTGGAATCTTAATTTATCGATAGCTTTTGAAAGGATTGAGATATCAAAAAACAAATGATAAGTTTGTATCGAGCCGGCAGTACAGTAACTTAAACTTAAATATAAAGTCGCTAGCTTTTATAACTTTCGAGTTATACCCGAAAAACACTTGGCTGGAATCGAAATTTATCGATAACTTTTGAACGGGACGAGATATCGAAAAAAAATGCTAAACTGGTCTTGTCCCGGCACTACGAGAACTTCAAATATGAAGTCTCTAGCTTTTGTTGTCTCTGAGAAACGTGCGTTCATACAGACGGACAGACGGACAGGGCTAAATCGACTCGGCTATTAATAGTGATCAAGAATATATATACTTTATGGGGTCGGAGATGATTCCTTATGCCTGTTACATACTTTTGCACAAAACCATAATACCCCTTTTTCCCATTTTTAATGGGATCAGGGTATAAAAAAGGATTACGGCTAATTTAAGAAATACATCAACGATTTTTTAACAGCAATTACATCAGAGTCAAACGAGTAGAGATGGTAAAACTTATTGCAATTAAGGCACAAGGTACGGAAGGCTTCATGTTGAGCGTAATTTGTTAGGCAGACAGGTAGATGGAGAGGTATATAATTTCTAGTTGGGCGGGACGGAACTGAAATAGAAATGAGGCTAAGAAGAGTACTGGAGTCAATCTCCCCAGACAGTAGTTTATGCAGCATAATGACTCCATGGCAAGTTCTACGATTTTTTAATGATGGTAGGTTAATCAAGCGAAGTCTACACTCATAAGAGGGCAGCTGTCTGTCTGAGTCCCAATTTAAGCCACGAAGGGCGAAAATTAGAAACTGCTTCTGAACTGATTCAATCAGATCCTGGAATTTTTTATACTGTGGAGACCAAACACAGGATGCATATTCAAGAATAGGTCTGACCAGCGAGATGTATAGTAGTTTGGTGATATACGGGTCAGAGAATTCCTTAGACCATCTCTTGATAAATCCAAGGACACCTGAAGCTTTGTTAGAAATGACCGTTATGTGACAACTAAAGCATAGATTCGGAGCAAAGAGGATGCCCAAGTCATCCACCTTGCTTAAACGTTTTAAGGGAATATTGTCAATAGTGTACTCAAACAAGTACGGTTTTCTACGGTGAAATGTCATAAAATTACATTTCGAGATGTTAAGTGGTAGACGATTTAGCAAACACCAATTGTTTAGGGAATTTAAATCCTGTTGGAGCAAACTTGAACTCAGTGGGTCTTTAAAGGATAGACAGAGTTTGAGATCATCTGCATACATTAGTGCATGAGAATGTGACAAGGCGAGAGGAAGATCATTTATGAACAAAATAAAAAGTAACGGCCCCAGATGGCTACCTTGTGGGACACCAGACGTTACCTTAATAGGTTTCGAAAGCGAAGAGTTAAAGCGCACACGCTGGTACCGATTATGAAGATAAGAGGTAATCCACAGAAGAAGTTTGTTTGGAAAGCTCAAATGACACAACTTGAAAAGAAGAAGATCGTGGTTAACTGAATCGAAAGCCTTACTAAAATCTGTATAAATGACATCAGTTTGACATTTTGTTAGAAACCCAGTGTTAATTAAGGTTGAGAACTCCAGAAGGTTGGTTGACACAGAGCTTTTGACAAATCCATGCTATGACTTAGAAATCAGAGGCACACAAAAATGCTGCAGTTGAGAACAAACAATTTGTTCAAATAACTTTGGAATTGCGGATAAGTTCGAAATGCCTCGATAATTTGATATGTCAGCCTAAGACCATTTTTTATGAATGGGGCTAATATAGGACTCCTTCCACACTTGAGAAAATCGCCAAGCTCGAGAGAACGGTTGAAAATAAATAACAGAGGCAAACATAGCGAGTCAGCACATAGTTTAAGGACAGCACTCGGAACTTTATCCGGACCTACGGAAAAGGCATATTTAGATTTTTTTAGATATGGTAAAAGGCCGTTATAATCAATGAAAGGTGGAACGATACCATTAGAATGACCTTAAGAGAAAGGATAAGTCCCAAATGAGTCTGAAGATGAGGAGTAGCAGAGTTGGAAAAAGGATGCAAATAGATTTGAAATATCATTATCAGCAGACACATTATTAAAAAAAAAAGCAGTTAACAAACTTGTAAAACTGCCTTGGGTCACGTTTAAAATTGAAATAATTATTATAGCAAGATGAATTTAAAAGGACAAATTGGAACGCGCGATGGAATATTTTGAAACGTCAGACTGCGACCCTGATTTCTTAAACTTTTTATAAAGGCGCGACTTAACGTTTTTAAGGTTAGTCAACCTAGGGGTAAACCATAATGGACCTCTCTTTAATATTGGCGGGCATATTAATGGAACATAGTCATTGAACACTTTAAAAATTGCACTATAGAATGCATTTGTAGCAGAGTCAATGTATTGATATGCGTACAAAAAGGACCAATCTATCTGTGATAAGGCAAGGTTGAGCGAGGAGACATTAGCCTTGCGGAAAAAAAGTGTTGGCATGAGCGGTGTGCAAGATTTTAAGCAGAAAGGAGACGGAAGTTGGATTACAATCAGCTAAGTTGGATGATAACTATCTTCAGGGACACTTAGAGGAGAGACTCTAGTGGCTATAGAGGACGGGTAATCAGCGACGAAGACTAGGTCGAGAAGCCTGCCAGTGCTATTCAAAACACTGTTAACCTGACCCAGGGACAATTCAGCCAACTGGTCCACAAACTCGTTTTGATCTGAAGGGAATAGTTGATTGGGATAATTAGAGGGAGTCCAATATATGTTGGGAAGATTAAAGTCACCCAGAACAATTAAACGGTCGGAATCCACCGACAAGGACATAACAAATTTAAGGCGTGCCACATGCAGCATATAAATCGAAAAGTCAGATTTGGGAGAAATATAAGATCAGGTTTACACAAATGAATTCAAAGTTATCTTGCAAGTCACAAGCTATGAGGTGCGAAGGCCAGTCCGATCTAACAGCAATCAAAACCCCACCAACGCGACGGCAGGCCCCTAACATTCTGATAATGTACACTAAGGGATGTTATTAGTTTTTTGAAGCAGAGGCAGATGAAACAGACAGAGATGGAATAATACCAACACGGTTCTTGGTGTTCGAAGAACGGTTGGTGAAAACGTGACAAATCGTGTGTTCCGGCCAAAAAGAGGGATCAAGCAAGCATTGCCCATATTGATCTGGGACAAGAATTTTAAAAGAAGAAATGCTCCTCTCAGACTTTGAGCTAAATTTTTTAACAACACAGTCTGAGATTCTATCAATTTGAAGCTTAGAGCAAATATAATGCCTAACATGTTCCTCCGTAGCCGAGGGCATAAGACGAGAGACAAATATAGATATAAAAGGTGCTACAGCAATAAGTTTTGACGGGGCTGTAAAGCTATTTCCAGCTACGGTAGACATGGCGTTGGATGATACCAGATCAGAATCATTAGTCATCCCGGTGGCATTCCTCAATGTGGTACTTGCGACACCAAAACCGGGCACAGTAGTTGCATCAGCCGTAGTAGCAGTTATAGGTGCAATTGTATCATCCGTGGTGGAAGAGGATGTAGAAGCAGTCGGTTGGTTCCACATATACAAAGTCCCGGATTGCCCTGCCATACGAAGACCAGATGCAACGTTATCCACTAATATATCTCTTGCAGATGTTGCATTAAAAAATCCGCCTTATTAGTTTCCACTGGGAGAGTATCGACAGGGACATCAGCCGTAGGGGTCAACGCCACATCATCCAGAGGACACTCAATCAGAAGTGTGGGTGTAAAAGCCGGTGATGCCAACGATTCAGACGCTGGAAGAGATAAGAAATTAGTCGTTATAGAGAGATTGCATTTCTTTCGTTTAGGCGATTCATTCAACACTTTAAGAGATTTAAAGTGAGATTCCATTTTGGCAAACTTAGCTTGAAAGTCACGGAAACCATAGCTAACTGATTCAAATTCCATATGAGTTTGTCTCATGAAAGTTCTCATATCAGCCTCGATATGCCTGCAGTTCCAGCAAGTCCAGTTGAGGCCGTTACGGGCCTTAATAAGGTCAACAATACGGCCACCCACATGTCCAAAATCAGCACATCCAGTGTGGGCCATATTATCACATAGCCAACAGTAAACATAAGATTGCCGAGAGGTAATCTTATTTTTAAATACACATCGTAAGGCACAACAAAAGCTCATGATTAAGTTTGAAAATAATAAGAGAAAAGAAAAAAAAATTAAAAATATAAAAAAACAAGTAAGAGTGCTCTAGTCGAGAGTGTCCGACTAGGATATATCCTGATCCAAGGTCTTACATTCATTGAAGCTATTTATCTGCATTCATACATAGAAACACACACACATATACAAACAAAAGCTGCTGGCTACGCGCGTCATACATTTGCTTTGCTTCTTCTTCTTCCTTTGGCCCCAAACTATGTTACATTGAATCGTTAATAACTTCTTTGTTTATTGTCCGATCGTAATGAAATTTGTAGGACTCAAAGATGGCATATAAATGTGAGAATATGTAAAATCCGAAGGTCATACCTCTTAAAATACGTATTTTTCGATTTCTTGGAGATCGGGGAGGGGTATCTAAAAAGTGAAATGCATTTAACCTCTGTATGCTATTGGAGAGTATATGTACCAAATTTGGTGACTCTACGTCTTATAACTTTTAAGCTCTACCTTAAAAACACTGCTTAGGAAACTTAATTTATCGATAACTTTTGAAAGAATTAAAATATTGAAAAAAAAATGATAAGGTTGTTTAGAGCCGGCAGTACAGTAACTTAAACTATAATATAAAGTTTCTAGCTTTTATGACTTTTAAGTTATGCCCGAAAAACACTTGTCTGAAATCGATATTTATCGATAACTTTTGAACCGGACGAGATATCGAAAAAAAATGATAAACTTGTATTGACCCGGCACTATGAGAACTTATATTTCAAATATGAAGTCTCTAGCTTTTGTAGTCTCTGAGAAACAGGCGTTCATACAGACGAACGGACAGACGGACAGACAGACGGACATGGCTATATCGACTCGGCTATTGATACTGATCAAGAATATATATACTTTATGGGGTCGGAGATGCTTCCTGTTACATACTTTTGCACAAAACCATTATACCCCTTTTTCCCATTTTTAATGGGATCAGTTTGTCAAGTTTTTTCGATATCTTGTCCTGTTCAAAAGTTATCAATAAATTTTGATTTCAGACAAGTGTTTTTCGGACGTAACTTGAAAGTCATAAAAGCTAGAAACGTTATATTTCAGCTTAGGCTACTGTACTGCCGGCTCGATACAAAGTCATATTTTTTTCGATATCTCAATCCGTTCAAAAGTTATCGATAAATTAAGTTTCCAGAACAGTGTTTTTAAGGTATAGCTTAAAGGTTATAAAAGGTAGACGCACCAAATTTAGTATGTATATTTTACTATTGTATACAAAGGTAATATATACATAGGTGATACCTCGTCCCGACCTCCCAGAAATCGAAAAATACGTATTTTTAGAGGTATGGCCTTCGGATCTTACATAGTCTCACACTTATATGCCATTTGTGTGTCCTACAAATTTCATTACGATCGGACAATAAACAAAGAAGTAATTAACGATTCAGTGTAACATAGTTTGGGGCCAATGGAAGAAGAAGCAAAGCAATTGCTTGACGCGCGTAGCCAACAGCTTGTGTTTGTATGTGTGTTTTCATGTATGAATGCAGATAAAGAATTAGGAATGTAAGGACTGGGTTCAGTGTATATCCTATTCGCACTCTCGACTTGAGCACTCTTACTTGTTTTCTTTTGATTTTAAAGATTTTGCTAGCTTATTTTGTTTGTTTGTGAAAATTCTAATTTTTATGTCCTCAGTGAGATTTGAGGATGTGGATTGATGATCATCTATCGAAGGGGTGGTGTCCATGGTATTTTCTGATATTTCTTCGTACGGTATAATCTTGCGTTGTTGAGGCTATTTGATATCCGATTGAGTGTCTTTTGTCGTGATGGTTGTGTTGTTTGCGGTGTCTTGTTGTTGTTTTTGATTTGTAGATTGCTGTGTTGATTGATTTGCTGCTATTTGTGAGTATAACGTTGTTTTGTGGATGTGTCGTCTGGCGTAGATGCTAAGTGCAGTCTTGTGATCGACTTTTTGTGTTATTTTAATTGCTGTTAGTTCCTTTTGTTTTATGAATACTAGGCATGCTCTGTCGAAAGGGCTGTGTTTGTTTTGTGTGTCTTGTTCATATTTGCAGTTGATGCAGCACTTTTCTTTATTGCATGTTTCATCCTCTTTTGTGTGGTGTTCAGCGGAGCAGTTGTTTGCATGATTTTGGGCTTTTACAGGTGGTGGAGTGGTTTCCAAGTCGTAGACAGTTTTGACATCTGAGTGGGAGAGGTATATAGGGTCGTACATTGACTATATCATAGCCAATATTTATTTTATCAGGTAGGTTGAGCATTGCGAAAGTAAGAGTGATAAGTCCAGTTTCTTTTAGTGTGTTGTTTTCTTTTTTCATTATTTTCCAAATTTCTGTTACTTTTTGTGATTCGAGCTCCAGTAGAATTTCTTCTTCTGTATATAACTCCTTTGAGTGATTTGTGCTCGCTTACTGTAACATTAAATTCTCCAAATACGATTAGTTTCAATAGTTTTTCGGCTTGTACTGCGTTTTTAGTTTTAATTAGTAGTGGGCCTGCTCTTGTTTTCTTACATGTGTCAATTTCGCCGTTGCAGGTGTAGTCAATGAATTTTTTAATTAGAAAAGACGATACGTTTTCGAATGTTTTATTGTCGTTTCTATTTATTATTAGGTATTTGGGTTCATTGTTTGTGATTCTGTTGTTTAGCGTGTGCTTTTTTAAGTCTGGTGGTCGATTCATTGTTATAGTTTTTGGGCTTATGCCCCACAACTGTTCACTGTTGTAACTGTTCTGCGTGTGTATGTTGTTTTTGTTCGTTTTGGATTTTTGTTTTGTGCGCTTGGTTGTTTTTGGTTTATTTACTGATAAGCTCTCGCTGACCGCTAGGTAATTGTTCGCACGTCTTTACTTCTCAGAGCTCAGATTTTGACTGATGTATATTCTCCAATCAAATACAGAAGTAAAAATTATTTCACTTTTTGAATACAACCCTCCGATCTCCCAGAAATCGAAAAATACGTATTTTTAGTGGTATGACCTTCGGATTTTGCATAGTCTCACATGTATGAGCCATCTTAATGTACTACGAATTTCATTTTGATCGGAAAAAAATTAAAGGAGTTATTAACGATTCAATGTATCATAGTTTGGGGCCAAAGGAAGAAGAAGAAGGAAAGCAATTGCATGAAGCGCGTAGCCAGCAGCTTGTGTTTGTATATGTGTGTGTCTGTGTTTCTATGTATGAATGCAGATAAAGAATTATGAATGTTCAGGGTATCTCCTAGTCGGGCACTCTCGACTAGAGCATTCTTACTTGTTTTTTTTTGTATATTGAGCATAAGCCTCACTGCTTAACCGGCTCAGTATTGGCTACGAAAGCGACGACAGCTTATTAGAAAATCTGAAGTTAACAAGATATTATTGTATGGTAAGAGCTCAGCTTAATTGTCATTCAGTCACCCATCAAAGTATTTCTAATAAACAAGGTAAGCTGATAGATTTTACTTACTGAAAAACTAAATTTATTTCAAATTACCCTTTTTTTCTTTTTATCTACATATTTCGTCAGTGGCACATTTTAACTCAGCAATATGGCATCTGGAGGCACCATATTGCCGCCACCGCCTCTGTATCCAATTTTTTTTGCGCGTAACTTGTTTCGTGCCCTGAACGAGGCGGAGGAGGTAAATGTCAATAATTTAATCGTATCACCAGCAGCAGCGCGCAGTGCCATGACTCTAGTTTTTATGGGTGCCGGCGGAAAGACTGCTGACGAGTTGCGTTCCGGCCTGATACTGGGTGCTACGAAGAAACTCGAAATAGCCAAGCAACATGCCGAGTTCTTGAGCAAGGACTGCGTGTGCAGCGATAAGGGAGTCTCAATGCGCCTAGCCACTGGACTGTATGTCAAACACGATCAGCAACTGCGTCCCGATTTCAATCTGAAGGCTGTGGAATTCTTCAACGCTCGGGCAGATGGGTTGAACTTTACCGATGCGGAAGGTGCAATGCGACATGTCAATAAATGGCTCGAGCGGCAAACCTTTCATACCGTACGCGACCTGCTTAGTCCAGCATCTTTCAATCCGGAATCAAGCGTTATTTTGGTTAACTCGCTGTACTTTCGTGCCAGGTGGGCCACGCTCTTTTCCGTAGACCGCACTTCGCTGGGAGATTTTAGGATCAACGAAGAACAGAAAATGCAGATGCCCATGATGCGACAGGTGGGTGTTTCATAACAGGATGTTGCCCCTTCACTTAATATAATTTGTCGATATCGGCTTCGTGCTGATATATTTTGTATTATATTTAATTTTTTAAATCTCAGGTGGGTGATTTTCGCTATGGCGAGTCTCGAAAGCTGAAATCGCGTATTCTGCAGCTACCTTTTGAGAATTCGGACATAAACATGCTGCTGATTGTGCCCCAAAATATTAATGGACTTGCCGAGTTGGAATCGAAGCTAGAGAAACTTGATTTAAACGAAGTGGCCCTTAAGTCAGTGATGCATGATGTTGATGTAACATTGCCCAAGTTCAAGATCGAATGCGATGTGGATTTGAAAGTACCTCTGCAGAAAGTGAGTCAATAAAATAGTTGTATGTAAAGTTTTACTTACTCATATGTTATTCGTGACAGTTGGGAGTAATGTGCATCTTTCGGCATGGGGCCGCTGACCTGAGTGGACTTTTTGCTAAAAAGTCGCCTCAGATGATCACTGAGGCCAGACAAAAACTATATTTAAATGTGAACGAAGCCGGCTGTGAGACAGAGGCCAACAAGCGTAAGCCAACCTTTTAATATACGAAGATAAACTTTCCAAATTATTATTATTTTAGCTGCTCGAGCGGCCGCTGCTAAGGTTAATCCGGACCGCAAAGTCTTTAAGGCGGATCAGCCATTTGTGTTTGCCATACGGAACAACAAAACAGTTTATTTTGTGGGTCATTTTGTCAAGCCCTGATTAGTTGAGGGTAGCGTTCCGCAATTTACAAATAAATCCATGTAAATACCATAAAAGCAATTGCAAATTTATATTCTAATCCCCGAGTTGCTATTAATGAAAGAATCACTTTCCAGGGCAGTCTGGGCAATTGCAACAAATGACAATATCCCATGAGCATCAGACTATTGCTGCGCAAATGAACACAATGCACAATCGCACACAGATAAATGCAAGGACAACAAATATGACTATTGAGTCAAACACAAAATGCATACATAGAGAATATTCAGGGTTGATTCACTCTAATATGTGATGCTCAAATTTTAAAAATTCTGCAATTGACGCAACGTATTTAATGTGTTATCCTGACATAATAATAAGTGTATTAAACATTAAATAAATTCCAGTTTAATAAAATTAAATGTGTTTGAAGTTAAATACCCGTGCCCTCTGCAGTGTAAACGGTATAAGATATACAAAATCCGACAACAACTAAACAAATAGCAGAACGGCAGAAGAATTCAATGAAGTGAGACCGAGAGGAGCAAAAAAAGAGTTTTGGCAGGAGGTGCCGTTTCGGCGGATCATTGATATAAGAGAAGAGTCAACTTGCAATAGTGTGACTCTGACGGGGAACAATGTAGGAAATTGGGTGGGTGGCAAATGGAGGCTGGCAAATGGCAACTAAATGAAAAACCAAAATAAGCAAAATGAGCGTCGCGACGTTGGCACTGCCCCATACCAGTCTTCTTGCAAATGCTATACAACTTGTTAGCCAATTTTGAATAAAACTGCTGCTACCGACAGTAATCAAGATTGCATGGCGGCGGTGGCTACAACAATGCCAAATGCCATTCGGAGGGGCCAACAAATGAAAAATAAGTAATTTCTCAACTGTACTGAACTATGTACGCAGCAACACCACGCCAACACCAATAGCAGCTGAGACAAGCACAAAACAGGAGCTGGATGTCCGAAGTCCGCGCTCGAGTCCGCGTCCGGTTGCAAACTTTGTTGTCCAATTCATTGATGGTTGTCGTAGACTGCCGTATGCCATTGGCATTGCCATTCAGAGCGTCTGCTATTGATGGCCACTGCCGGGTATTGTGGCAAATATTTATCTTTCGGTTTGGATTGTGCTTCGGTCTGCGTTGCACATCTTTCTTAATTTTACTTATGCCTCTAGGCCGCTGGCAGCGTCATCAAAACGGATGTGCCGCTGCTCAAACTTTGGTCCGCCAGACAGTTGTGTAATTTGGAAATGCTAATGTAATGTCACTGTAATGAAATTACTGAAATTGCAGCCACAGAATAGTATAAACTAAATAAATTAGGTCCATCGAACGTTTAAATTGAGATGATAAAGATATTGAATGGATGGAAATACATTTTTATGCTTTTCGTAATGCACGTAGTTCTAACAAACCAATTTGGTTTACACGGGAATTAACTAGCATGAAAAATAAAAAGTCAAAATTGTACAAAAAGTTCAAGGAAACTGGCTCTTTCTTGGATTTCTCTAACTACTTGATTGCTCGATCTAATTTCTCTGTCCCGAATAACCAATGCTACCAGGATTATCTTAGAAGTTGCAGGTTACAGTTTCAGCGGGATCCTAAACAGTTTTATAACTTCGCTAATGCGAAGCGTAAATCATCAACACATCCATCAACCGTATTTTTTGAAAAAACGACAGCTAACTCAGATCAGGCCATCGCCGATTTATTTGCTGCATTTTTTCAAACAACTTATAGTTCATCAAATGTTCAATTGGTTTCGCCATATCTTTATAACGTAAATGTCTCTAATTGCATATTTGGACCTTTGATAACGGAAACCTCGCTATTAAATGATCTTAGGGCCATTAAGCCAGTTTTCTCACCGGGACCTGATGGAGTACCAGGCTGCGTGCTTAGGTATTGTGCTGAAGGTCTTTTGATGCCATTATATAAGCTATTTAATCTGTCCGTCGAGTTCTGTTCTTTTCCCGTCATATGGAAAGAATCATTTATTATTCCTCTTCATAAAAAAGGAAACAAGTCAAACGTTCAAAACTAAAGAGGTATTTCTAAGTTGTGTGCTATTCCTAAGATTTTTGAGAAATAATTTCTCAACTACAACATCTTTATAGATCTATAATTTCACCCTGACAGCACGGGTTTGTGAAAAATAAATCTACTTCCACTAACTTACTTGAATTCACTTCTTTTGTTATGAAGGGGTTTCAAAACAAAATGCAAACAGATGTTATTTACACCGATTTTAGTAAAGCTTTTGATTCCGTTAATCATTCTCTTTTACTTCATAAACTTCATCTTCTGGGATTTCCAAAAAACTTAATTTGGATCGCCAATTATCTAAGTTTAAGATCCCAAAAAGTCTTTTTTAAAGGACTTGTCTCTAAGTCTGTTCAGGTCACGTCCGGAGTACCACAAGGTAGTCACCTAGGTCCTTTGTTATTTACATTGTTCATTAATGACCTTCCTTCCGTGATAGCACACTCTCTGGTGCTGATGGATGCCGATGATGTTAAACTTTGTTTTTCGTCTACTGACTTTCTATCTGGTAAAAGGTTGCAAACTGATTTAGAAAGCTTTCAAACCTGGTGTCGGGTAAATTTATTAAACTTAAATTGTGGTAAATGCAACGTAATGTCTTTTTATAGGCGAATGCCCTTTTTAAATAATTATGTTCTTAATGGAAAACCACTTGAACGAATTGAGTCACTTAATGATTTGGGTATCCTTTTGGATCCCAAGCTTAAGTTTGACAAGCATATTTCTTCTGCTGCTAATCGAGCCTTTGGTGTATTGGGTTTCATTAAGCGTTGGTCGAAAGAATTTGACGATCCCTACGTTACTAAGACTCTTTATACTTCACTTGTTCGCCCCATTCTTGAGTATGGGTCATGTATATGGTGTCCACAATATAAGGTTCATCAGGATAGAATAGAATCTGTGCAAAAACAATTTCTACTCTTTGCCCTCCGGTGTCTCCACTGGAATCCTAATACTCGCTTGCCTCCTTACCGTTGTAGACTTCTACTAATAAATCTTCCCTCTCTTTCTGATCGTAGAACCATGCTTGGTGTAATCTTTTTACACAAACTAATTAACGGTGAAATTGATTCATCAGAATTAATTAGCCAAATTAGTTTTGCTGTTGATCAGAAGTACTAGGAACTTTTTCCCGATTTCCCTGCAAGCCTGTAATACTAACTATGCAGTTCATAACCCTTTTCGGATCTTATGCTCTAGTTATAATAACCTTTTCCCGATAATAAGTAATGCTACTTCTGTCCCTACTCTCAGAACCTTACTATTACAACATCTGTCTAACATTTAAATAGTCTATGTTCATTTGTTGTATTTATATTGTATGTTCTATTCGTATTTCGCGATCTTCGTAGCCGCACGTTATGCGGCGCGCCCCTCGGTCGGTTGGGCGGGAGGTGGGTTGCATGTTGCCTGGGTCCGCGCGTTAACAAGCCCTGGCTTGGTATCGTTGGGCCACTTGAATGTACTGTTCGTAAGTACATCAACGTCCATAGAATAAAAAATACATTTGAAGCATTTCCTTTTCGTATGATAACATATTTACTCTACATTGTGTATTGAAATATTTAATAAGCAGTCCTCGGTAGATGAGTTGTCTTATGTTCCCAGTCATTCGGGGAACTAAATAACTTGGATCCGGGTATAGTATAATAATATGTAATAATAATCAAAATTAAATATACAATTCATATGTATTTATTTCCAAAATTTACCCAAAAATGATGATGCTTGAATATTTTGTGGAACGTAGCAAGTAATTTTCAATGGCAACTCAAATGAAGAGTTATAAATACAATTTAAACGCAATCGATCGCATCAGCATACAACAAAGAGCGCGAATTGCTGGCGGTCACAAAATGTATTAAGCATCTTCATTTGATCATATGGTAAAACAAGTAAGAGTGCTCTAGTCGAGAGTGCCCGACTAGGAAATACCCTGAACCCAGTTCTTACATTCATTATTCTTTATCTGCATTCATACATAGAAGCACACATACAAAGACAAGCTGCTGGCTGCGCGCGTCATGCAATTGCCTTGTTAAACATGACATATGTATGTTTAAGTATGTCAAATCCGTCATGCCTCTAAAAATACGATTTCTAGGAGACCGGGGGAAGATATCCAAAACATTAAATATTTTTAACCTCTTTATACTATAGGAGAATAAACAGATTAACTTGGTGCCTCTACCTCTTATAATTTTAAAGCTATACCTAAAAAAAACTCTGTTCTAGAATCTTAATTTATTTATAGCTTTTGAACGGTTTGAGAACTTAAATTCAAATATGAAGTCTCTAAAGAATGCCTAATGGCTTACGACCCTGGGCTTCCATTACTATTGGCATCAGGCACGATCAAAAAAGGACTGGGAGCTCCGCTTGACAAAGGGCAGGTCAGGACACGTTCACTAGGATGGACCAATTACAGCCACAAATGGACAACGATGAACTAGCCATCATATGGGCGGTTAAAAAATCCGGCACTAGACGCTTATTACAGCCGACCAAACATAACTGTTAACGGTCTATGATACGCCACACTGTCAACTGCATTAATATGAGTGGCCAGGACAACAACGAATGGTTTTATAATGAATTTGACTCATTCATTATTAACTAAATTCAGCAAATAACAATAAGAGCATCAAAAATTGCTACGGAAACTATAATCGATTGTGAACTCCTCAAATCGTAAAACTTCTTGAAACTGAAAAACAGGTGAAAAGATGTGCGCTTAAGGAACTTAAGAGCTACAAGCTAATGCCGGGATGCTTATCTTCGAAAACCGTGTTGTTATGCCCTGCTCATTCGAAAAATACTAAGATCTACACATATCACAGTATACACATCATTGGCTTTATTTTAAGGACCATGGGAAGACTCCACATTGATAGTACGGGTCCGGTCGCTGGCACCATGCTATTGGTGATTTCTGATGCATATAGCAGAGGGTGGGAGGTTAAGAAAATTTCAATCCGGGATATATATTCGCAGCATACGTAAAAAACTCACTTATAGCACTTCACAATTCAAGACCACATTTATGAGTTCCTGCGGCAATATACATAGGCCCCACGTACAACAACAATCCAAGCCCTATCACAATTATTCGTAGGTCGCCTAATTCGCAAGCGCTTGGACCTGACAATGCCTGCTGAATTAATGAGCGACAAGTTTAAGAATGCGAATTCCGATGATTTGAACCAGATCAGAATGTTTGGTTCATATCGAAAAACACGCTGACGATAAATGGCTGCGTGGGTGGATTCAGATGTAACCGACTCGCATTTATAACAACAGGAACCCAAAATGCGTACACCTTATGATCACTAAGCATGTGACCACCAGCACCACCACAGTCTTCAGCAAGAAATGAACCGGAAGCACCATCAGGCAGAACCAACCTACTACAGCCACCTACAGCCCCTTGTCGTCAAACAACATCACCATTGTGTCTAACGCTTTGACGATCTACAGGAGTATGAAGACCGCCGTTTTCCACTTCGCCATAGAAGGAGAGGAATAAATGTTGGGTATGAAATTGTTATACTCCTACCGTTTTACAGTGGCGTGTACTCTGCATACAATCGAATAATAAGTAACGATAATTATATGTGCTCCGTCCTTTTTATAAAGTATCATCTCTGATTTAGGCATAATCATATTCATTTTATTTATTTATTTATTTAATGTCGACTAGAAACAGTCAGACACAGGAAAATTAAATTTAAAATTACATGAAATTTAAATTATATGAATAAAATGTGGTTAAAAAATAAAAATTTTAATTTAAAATTATATAATTAAAATTAAATATAAACTGAGAGATAAAAAGATATAATCTGGGGGTGTTTAAAAAGCAAATTGGTCCAACATTTGTTGCAAGGATTGGGGAAAACCCAGAAAAACCCAATCAGACCAAAAATTAGTTAGTGTTAGGTATTAATAGCGGGGAAAGGTGTTTTTATCTATGCACGGTCAGAGATCAGAGATCAGGGAGAGAGAGTTCCGCCGAGAATACGTGGAATCATAAATTATACGATTTGCAAAGGACACGAATTGGATTGTGCAAAGCAAATTCAGTCGTGCATGATGATAATACGTAAGGGACAAAGTTTCTAGTTGGTCTACTAGGAACAGAAAAGTTAAGGCGACCTAAAAGAGAAGTGGAGTCAATATCGGTGTAAATTAACTTATGCAGGAAAACCAGAAACCAAAGCGTTATCAATTTATCGTAGAAATTGAATTATTTAAGATGGTTAAACAGCTTTGATATTAAGAAACAAAATAAAATATGCGTATCTAAAAACACGTGAATCACACTCAAACTGAGAGCTCTCTATATCTCTCTATATGTTCAATCACTACGCAATTAATTGGAACACAAAATGAAAGTAAAAGTTTTTAACAAGCTATTAAAGGGCTTTGTTTTGGATTTGCTTTGCAGTTTGGTTTTTGAAATCGGGTAATGAACACACAAGCTAGCTCGACTAAGGTATTGATAGTAATCAAGAATTTACTTATACGGTCGGAGATGCTTTCTTATTTGTGGATCGCAACAACTTGCTAACTGAGAATCAGTGTGGTTCCCGGAAGGGCTATTCTACAGTGGACATCATATTCAAATCAGACTTTATTGACTTTAAAGCGGCATTTGATACAATCGACAGAAGTGGTCTTATATGAAAGCTTAGTAACGCATGAGTATCCCCAAAACTGATCAATGTTTATCAAACGTTATACTCCGGGGATTGAAAAACCTTATCAGAGTGGTTTGACACTAATCTTGGAGCAACGATGTTTACTGAGCCAACTTATCTTCGCGTTTTACAAAGACGATATCGCAGGAGTACTTCCCGAGAAGTTCGCGCTTTTAACTTTCAAGTTATACCCAAAAAGTACTGGTCTGGAATTTTCTGGAAATTTACCGATAACTTTTATCCGGAATGAGACTGTATAGACCCGGCAAAACGAAAACTTATATTTCAAACATGAAGTCTCTAGCTCTTATAACTTTCAAGTTATGCCCAAAAAACACTGCTCTGGAATCGAAATTTATCGATTACTTTTGAACGGCATTAATACAGACTGACGGACATATGGACAGAAAGACGGACATGGCTAGATCGATTCGGCTGTTAATAGTGATCATTAATATATATACTGTATGGGGTCGGAGATGCTTCCTTATGTCTGTTATAAAATTTTTTCACAAAACCATTTAACCCTTTTACATTTTTAATGGATTCAGGGTATACAAAATTTATGCAGTGAAGTGCAGGGTGGCGTAATGAATTTATGATATATGTATGTTATTTATTGCTGTTTACTGATTATAATTTAATATAAACATAAAGCCCGAGTATTAACTACTGATCGAAGTTCACTCTATATTAATATTTTCAAATATGGCTTTGTTCTTTAAAATATCAAAGCTCTTTGACTGCTGCTTTCTGCTTGGTCATGTGCATCCTAACAAAATTAATTTCAAATTTTAAAACTCATTTAATTGCCACTCATCTGCCTTCGCTAACCGCAAGTGCGGCAACCGAGTCCGGTGTCAGTGGCAGGTCAACAATTTTTTGCCACGAGCACCGCTTATCGCTCAGCTGCAGCTTAAGAGCCGTTTCATCCATCACACAAGAGCAGCAGCCATGGACTCTCTTTCCCACGCAGTTTGTGGCACGCGTGTGCTTCAGACCGTGCAAAGTGCTGTCTCTGCATCACAATAAGCCGTCATGCTGGCTGAACGGCAGGACAGGTGCTCAGTGAAAGATATGTGAATAAAAGTTGGCTGCTAATTTCAAATCGTAATTCATATGCCCCAAATTAAGAATCTGTAACAAAAACAGTGCAAAGCCGTACAAGTCAGGCATGTGATTTAATATCCATTTGTCAGCAGCAAGAACTGCACGGACAGAAAGAACGGCAATGACGAATTTTGCTAATATGCCTGCCAGGAGTTTTTGTGATTGGCTTGGGTCAGTGATATAATTCAAATTATCTTTAGCAAGATTTTACTGTCAGATACAATCGGCCAATAGCAACAACAATAACGAAAAAATACCAGACTGATGCACCAGCAGCACCTAAGGCAGCAATCAAACGGCTTTAGTGTCATTCTTTTATCGCGCAACCTTCTCCACAATTCAAACATGGAGCTGCCAAGCGAAACCCAAGAAACAGCAACCGGTAGCTGACACCCGACAGGCTGCTTCTATCTGAATTTTCTGTTGTTGTTCTTGCTGTTGTTGACAATTGTAAATCCCATCTATTATAAGTGCTTCTTACCACTTGGCGTTGAACATTGACATTTGGCTAATGGCAAAAATGTCACCGAAATGCAGAGAAGCAAGCAGCTGCCTTGGCAGCAGCCCATGCCATTTAACGCTGCGACTGTGTATTTTCTTAGATGATTTCATGAGCTTTAATATTGGCATTATCGTAGAAGCATTTATTACTTTATTGACAAACATTTCGGCGACAGCGAATACTATGCTGACAAGTATGACACCTCCTCCCCTCCCCGTCATGCCGATAAGTATGCACCCCACACATAGAGTTGATGAGTATACAAAGCTAGCTTTCAACAACATAGCTAACTTTATCAAAACAAATAGTGTAACTACATAACTATTAATCTTATAAAGAAATTACGTTTTAAATGGATGAACATATAAACAAGGAATCCGTGGTACAATTGTACCACTATACGAAAGACGTCTTAAAAATATGAAGGCATTTGTATATTTCTTTTTTGTTTGCAGGCTGTGTAGCTCAATGGAAAAACGCACGCCATGCAGACATGCAGGCTGTGCGGGCTCCATACTCGGTCAAGACGAGAATATTTTTATACCCTGAACCCATTAAAATAGGTAAAAGGGTATCATGAAGTTGTGCAAAAGTATGTAACAGGCATAAGAAGCATCTTAGACCCCATGAAGTATATTTATATTTGATCACTATATGCACCCAAATTTGGTATGTATATTCTCCTATAGCAAACAGAAGTGGATACCTCCCCCCAACCACCCAGAAGTCGCAAAATACGTGTTTTTAGAGGTATGATGGATTTGACATACTTAAACATATGTCATGTTTATGTCCTACAAATGTCATTGCGATCGGCCAACAAACAAAGAAGTTATTTACGATTCAATGTAACATAGTTTGGGGCCAATGGAAGAAGAAGAAGCAAAGCAATTGCATGAAGCGCGCAGCGTGTGTTCCATGTATGAATGCGGATAAATAAATATAAATGAATGTAAGACATTCAGGGTACATCCTGGTCAGGCACTCTCGACTAGACCACTCTTACTTGATTTAAATTATATTTTATTTATTTCTAAAATTAAATTTCTTATATAATATTAACATAAGTACAATCTTAATAAGTACTAACAACTAGGCCGACTCAACGAAAGAAGACTCATTCTTTTAAGCTCTATATGTAAACATTTTTATTTTATATATTTTTTTTTTGTTAATTAACTATAATACAAATATACAAAACATGTATTTTATAATAAATATTCTATTAAATTATAGGAAACGAGCGTTAGCGTCGAGGCTCTAATTTCGTAATTTATTAAACAGCTGGAAGTCCCTGAGTGAGGGTTGCAAATACAAGGCAATCATAAATCAAATTCAATTTGATTCACTGATTAGTGAAACGGCTACAAAACTACACACACACATCCGTCCGCACGGTCTTATATTTGTATATGTGGGTCTCTGTGTCCTTGGCAGTTGCTTTAGCGCACCTATTTAATCAACCCAAACCCCAACGGCAATTGATTTATAATGACGCACAGCATGAGATGTCGAACAAAATTGCTCTTAAAGCATTTTCGAACAAAAATATTTAGAATGGCAACAGTTCAAATTGCTGTAGACCATTTACTGTGCACTCAAAAGCAATTAACTCTCGTATTTGGTATAACTGAACATAAATATATGCAGACCCTAATTGAAAAAGACAGGATGTGGCTACAGCAATCGCAAAAATGTCCCAAAATTTACAAAATACTGACATAAAATGCAAATTGATATGCCGGTGTCGATGTCAGTGACAAATTCCGGGTCATATTTGTTATGACAACTGATGTCGACGTCGTTATTGTTCGCTTTTTGGGAAATTTATTAAATTGCTTTTTGTATGCAGACAATTTCAAAGACAAATGCAATTCAAAGAATATTTAGCTGCATACGTAACAATCACTCATTAGCATAACATTTACTTCTTCATTTTCTCTAACTGTCGAGTAACATATGTGCCAACAATTCGCTCTGTGAATCACTGCAAATTTAGCGACAAGCAACGAAACATTTGACAGTTGCAGTTACACTATTGTATGATGGATGCGAATAGCTTCCTCCCATATTCCAACTACATACCCCTAAAAAACTAGAGTAATGCGCTCTTCAAATGTCAAAATGCCGCCCCCTGGGTCACCCACCTTTTTGGGGTGGGTATTTAAACCTGAAGGTGACTCAAGCAAGTTAACACAAAAAATTTGCGGTTGAGTCAATTGGAAACATCCGACTTTTCAATAAATCGAACTAAGAGTCAATAGTGATCTGCAAAACCCAAAAAAGGTATAGGTTAAAAAAATATAGTTATCAGTTGGTTAGCTACTAGCTACCCCATCAAGAAGTTATTCCTCGGATTTCATCTTTCATGTCAATATTTTGATTTTGTTTCGTTCTCTGTGCTTTAGGTTTGAAAAAACATGGACAAAGAATAATTGTATGAAATAAAAAACGAATTTGCATATTAGATTCACAGCGTCCACCTTTTGTATGCTGTTGATTTTTGTTTGTCATTCAGCGCAAACAGCAGCACCAGTTACAGTGTTTCGCTTGCGCTGACAGACGAGCCGGGGGACTAAGAAGTACCCTCGAAACAAGGAGCTCAACCTGGGCCAACAGATAAGAAGACCTCGCATTAATGCAGCAGTTGCGAGTGGACACTGAATAAATGTCAGCACCGGCTGCCACCTTGTCAGAGAGAACAAGTAAGAGTGCTCTAGTCGAGAGTGCCCGACTAGGATATACCCTGATCCAAGGTCTTACATTCATTGAAGTTATTTATCTGCATTCATACATAGAAACACACACACATATACAAACAAAAGCTGCTGGCTACGCGCGTCATACATTTGCTTTGCTTCTTCTTCCTTTGGCCCCAAACTATGTTACATTGAATCGTTAATAACTTCTTTGTTTATTGTCCGATCGTAATGTAATTTGTCGGACTCAAAGATGGCATATAAATGTGAGGCTATGTAAAATCCGAAGGTCATACCTCTTAAAATACGTATTTTTCGATTTCTAGGAGATCGGGGAGGGGTATCCAAAAAGTGAAATGCATTTAACCTCTGTATGCTATTGGAGAGTATATGTACCAAATTTGGTGACTCTACGTCTTATAACTTTTGAGCTATACCTTAAAAACACTGTTTTGGAAACTTAATTTATCGATAACTTTTGAAAGAATTGAGATATTGAAAAAAAATGATAAGGTTGTTTAGAGCCGGCAGTACAGTAACTTAAACTATAATATAAAGTTTCTAGCTTTTATGACTTTCAAGTTATGCCCGAAAAACACTTGTCTGAAATCGATATTTATCGATAACTTTTGAACGGGATGAGATATCGAAAACAAATTATAAACTTGTATTGACCCGGCACTACGAGAACTTATATTTCAAATATGAAGTCTCTAGCTTTTGTAGTCTCTGAGAAACAGGCGTTCATACAGACGGACGGACAGACGGACAGACAGACGGACATGGCCATATCGACTCGGCTATTGATACTGATCAAGAATATATATACTTTATGGGGTCGGAGATGCTTCCTTATGCCTGTTACATACTTTTGCACAAAACCATTATACCCCTTTTTCCCATTTTTAATGGGATCAGGGTATAAAAACTAATACTCAAAACAATTTTTTATGACAGCATAACACCCCAAGGATCCCCTCTTAAGAGGGTCTACAGTTAATCTGGCTTCTTGTGACGAATGATTTAAAGTTTTGGCCATTTTGTTGGCTCGCTTATGGCCCTTGGACATGTCTGGCTGTTTTATTTATTTCTCTTTTTTTTGTGTTTAGTTACGTTTTGTCTTTACTTTGGTTTTAGGAAGGAGCCAGGAGTCTAATGAAGTGCTGGCATTGCGTTAAAGTGGGCAATATATTTTTGTGATATCCTGACTCGCCTAATGAGATTTGGCTACGCAATTTTTGTCGTAACTTTTGCATGTTGCTTTTCATTTGTGCTCATTTTGAGGCAATGCGAGAAGTTTTATGTTTTCTGATTTGCTTTTGATGAATACGTCTTACATACAATTTCAGCACAGACAATGGGCACATTTGGAAGAGAATTTTTATCACTGGTGCCCGATGCATCTTTGGTCTCTGCTTAATGCCATTATATATATTTTTGGGATCAAGTAAGTTTCTTTACTTACATTTTTGAGCACATATATAATTATTTCATGAAAAACTAACTTCTACAATTTTAGCAGCCATAGACTTATAAAAGCGGTCGTCGATATTTAAAAATTCATTAATGATAAATTGTTTGCTTATTGACATTTTATATTTAAGCTACAATATTGCAGCTTAAGGTAAAACATAATCAGTATCAAGTATCAAACTATTTGTGCAATACATTTTTGTGGTACCAATCATCAATTTTATGTATCGGAATCAGAAATGTCAGCATTCAGGGGATCAGCGACACATTTCCCTTCTGATTGCGACCAATTAGATATATTAATGCCTTAACCCTCTGGAAAGTAGCCTTTTAGTATTAGTTAGTTGCTTTATTTCAACGTTAAGTAAAATGAGTAAATTTTTTGACACAATTTGCAATTAAGGTACACCAAATCTATTTTATAGATAAATCGAATATTTATATACTTTATATAGGAATAGTGTCATTTGGCCGTTGCCGTTGCAACTATAAAACCGCAACGCATATAAAAAGTGTGAAATTTCAGTGACATGAAGGCAATACTGACAGCATGCAAATTTTCATTTTGCGACTGAAAAACATTAAAAGCAGTGGCAACTATTTGCGCAAAACAGCAGCGCAAAGCGAACAGCTTGTCTAATTGTAATCCGTGTTGTAAGTCGTTTAAAACAGACAGCGCGAACGACGCGGAGTACTCGAATTAATTACCCTCGGAAGTTGCTTTCTAACAGCGCACAGCGAATCGGAACGGCACACGGAAATGGCAGAGCGAAGCGGACTGGACCGGACCAGACTCTGGGCTCTGGGCTCCGGGCTCCGTTACAGATTCAGATTCACATTCGTTCTTTGCCGATCGCTCTCTGCGCTATGTGGACTTTTCGCTTTGGGAATGTCATCATCCACGCGTTGAAGTTCGAGTTTGTGAGCACGATGTAGCAATGTTGAAATGGTGGTCCTGGCCAGGACTTGTGGCCACAGTCCAATGAAATTGCGACCGCAACGTCTCTCTATCTGTCTTTGTGTGTGTGCCCGTGTTGGTGACGTGCAAATGAATGCAGCGGAAATGAAATGAATTCGTTAGAGGCCGCAAAAAACCCAGCGTTCAACGAGCTGCGAACATTGCAAACAGTTTGCAATTAATGAGTGCCTACCGCTATGCAATAAAAAGCTGAATACAGCTGTAAAAACTCTGGAAAAACGCTGCTTAAACTGTAAGTACTGTTGGGCGTGGCTGCTGGACTATATAATTTAAGCACATCATAAATATGGGGGCAAAGCCTATTTAAATGTTACACATACGCAGCACAATTATTCAAAGAATTTTAAACTTTATTTTTTTATTTATATTTTAATTCCTAGCGCAACAAGAGAAAGCTTATAAATTAAGTCTCAAGTAAGTTGGCTTTCCGTCAACATTGGGTGTTATTTTGAATATTAAACCCACAAGGAAAGAATAAACACGCACAAATTTGTTGAATAAAATTTCGGCACATGGTCTAATTTTTATTGAATATCACTTCCTACCAATTAGAGAGATACCAGAGGAAGCACAGGAGTCGAGAAACAAGGATTACAAAAAATGCAGGTACATATATGAATACGTGCAAGATATCACGAATAAGGCAGCCAACAGTTTCATTTCACAAAAATGTCAGATCCCAAAAAAATAAGCAAGTACACTTAGAGAAAAGTAAGAGTACTCTAGTCGAGAGTGCCCGACTAGGAGATACCCTGAACCCAGTTCTTATATCACAATTCTTTATCTCTGTTCATACATAGAAACACACACATACAAACACAAGCTGCTGGCTGAGCGCGTCATGCAATTGCTTTGATTCTTCTTTTTTCATTGGCCCCAAACTTTGTTACATTTAATCGTAAATAACTTCTTTGTTTATTGTCCGGTCATAATGAAGTTTGCAGGACATAAAGATGACATATAAATGTGAGACTACGTATAATCCGAAGCTCATCCCTCGTTCGTGGTATGGGAGAATTAACATACCAAATTTGGAGCCTCTACCTCTTATAACTTTTAAGCTTTACCTTAAAAACACTGTTCTGGAATCTTAATTTTTCGATAACTTTTGAACGCGTTAAGATAACGAAACAAAAAGTTTGTATATAGCCGGCAGTACTTAAATTTAAGTATGAAGTCTCTAGCTTTTATTACTTTCAAGTTGTGCCCAAAAAACATTGGTCTGGAATGTAAATTTATCGATAACTTTTGAACGGAATGATAAACTTGTATTGACCCAGCACTACGAGAACTTATATTTTAAATATGAAGTCTCTAGCTGTTGTAGTCTCTGAGAAACGTGCGTTCATACAGACGGTCGGGCAGACAGACGAACATGGCTAGATCGACTCGGCTATTGATAGTGATAAAGAATATATATATACCTTATGGGGTCGGAAATGCTACCTTAATTGACCAAACTTACCTATTATAAGATTTAGTATTATCTAAGAACGCTTACAAAATTTCAATAAAATCGGACCGTTATAAGATAAGCTGCCACAAATCTGTAATATTAAATTAAATTACAAACTAACTAAATTAAATTATTTGAAACGAAATCGACAATAAAACGTTCTATATCGATGCAAAAATACAATTTTGGCATTTTACATAGGAAAACATTCATCGGCAACAAAAGCCAACTTTCACAACATATTGTGAAGCTCCTAAATATTGTAGCACCAAGCACAAGCACTGGATCAAAACTTTCCGGATTTTGCTTCCAAATACAATTAACTTCATGAAAATAACTTTAATGGTTCAGAAGCTATGATTTTTGCAACCTTAAAAGCCCGAAGGACCCACTGTACATCTGTTATCACCAAATTCTGTTTGCATATGTCTATTTTTTCATTTCCTTCCATTTATGTTTTGCATCTAAGTATTGCACGATTAAGTTTTGATCAGAGGTAAGAGTTTTTTAAAATTGCTGTTTTAATTTCTCTACGGAGCCAAGGACATTCAAATTGCTTGACTGCTCTCCTTTTAAGAGGAATTAATTAGTTTCATAGATATTTTTAATAGATTTATATTTGATTTTATACATTTTATTTGGCAGTTAAAGCAAGTTTTGAAATGTTTACTTTTATTCAATTTAAAATACAGTGCTTAATTCAGCCACCTCTCATGGATTTTATATTGTCTCTCGTCTTAGGTACGCGCCTTTGAGCCGCTTACCATAATGAGCTCAAATTAAAATCTTGTTAAAAGTGCATGCCAAAGGAAAAAAATGTATAGAACCAACGACATTTACGAGAATCTGCTCATGACTTTGCCAGCTAAGTCAGTTAATCTTGGCAAGCTACTTAAAAGTCAATGCAAAAACAACAATAACGCACAAAGTACAAGAATAAGCAGAAAGGCGAACGAAACTTAATTAGAAAATTATGCGCGCAACTTCAAAAGCTGCAGCCACTTTTGCATTAGAGATGCATCTTTCTGTGTATGTACGTTATTGCATAGGGCTACGTGTGTATGTGTATGTGTATGTGTGTGGCTGCTTAAAGCAGACTTTAGTACTTATAATTTGCATATTAAATGCCACGAAGTGATTTTCTAATGAATCAAATTTGGCAGCAGCTCCGACTCCGTCTTGAACTCAAAATCTCAAGCAACTCTCGTGCAGTTTTAATGATGGCTTCATATGTTTTAATGGTTGACAAATTTGTTGCCTTGCCTGCACTCACACACCCATATATGGATTGACTCGCAACACAAGATGCAAAATTGTATCTAGAAGTTCATGCCCAAGTCTTTATACTTTGCGCTGAATTTTTGATGGCATTAATTTTTAGATGCATGGCGAGGACAACATCACGTTCTTGACAAGACTCTTTTCTGTATTATGCTTACTAAGTATGTACCTAAATGTACATACATACACAGAAAAAACAAGGAAGAGTGCCCGACTAGGAGATACCCTGAAAATTCATAATTATCTATCTGCGTTCATTCTACACACACACCTCCCTCTTTTTCTATACATAAAGGCATAAAATCGTCTAAAAAGTGACTGCACTCGAAACAAGATCGATTAGATCCCAGACCATCTTCGTGTGCCGCGACTACGAAGGCAAAGCACGAAGGCAAAGCGCAGAAGACAGGCAGAGAAAATTTGGCTTGCCATCAGCGGCACAATACGCCGAACATCATTGCTTGCCTTTTGGTCCCGCAACATCTTTTCCGAGGCGTTAGTTCGCAGATTTTTGAATGTAAGCGAGCTAGCAGCAACACATTTCTATTAGATCCCAAAATGTATAATTGCGAGAGCGATAGAGAAGGCAACATAATTCGATTAGATCATACGATCTATGAAATGCCATGAAGTGTGCGTGCATGTGTGTGCTTCTGTTGACACACCACAGCCATGACCGCCATGCCAGTTTTCTGTTGTCGTTCGAGTTGCTGGTAGAGACGGGGTACGAGCGGCAGAGGCAATCCAGCCAGTGACCGAAAATTAAGTTTTTACAATTTCGATCGCGGTGATTCTCTTCGAAATGAAGGCTACTAGTTCATAATTAATATGTTTGCAACACTAATTTGCAATTAAATTAATTAAAATACATTTAGTTATAATCAATATTTATTGTTTTAATTATTTTTATGTTATGAAAGCACTATCCCAATAAATAAAGATATTTTTTATTTAATGTTTACCACAGGCAGTCATGTGGCTGAAATTTAATTTAATTAACCATGGGGCTTTAAAAACAAGACTATGAAAAAACCCATTGAAAATGGTAAAAAGGGTATCATGAAGTTGTGCAAAAGAATGTATCAGGCATAAGGAAGCATCTCCGACGCCATAAAGTATATACATATTTTCTTGCTCACTATCAACAGCCGAGTCGACCTAGCTATGTCAACCTGTCTGTCTCTCCGTCTGTATGAACGCGCGATTCTCAGAGACTACAAGAGCTAGATACTTCATATGCAGCATGTGTTTGTTTGTGTGTGTGTTTCTATGTATTCGCAGATAAATAATTATGAATGAATGTAAGTGTTGGGTTCAGGGTATCTCCTAGCCGGTCACTCTCGACTAGAGCACTCTTGTTTTTTATTTGATCCGCTCATATATAATAATTCAAGACGACTAAGGATTCAAATTGCCTTAAAATATAATACCGGGATACTTAAATAATGTATTTTGTACTGGACTAATGCATATCAGGCTTTACCAAATTTTTGACAGCAAAGCGGATCGTTTTATGTTCTGTCAAGTTTAGTCCAGTGCTGTTGCCGTTGTGGTGGTACGTCATGGCATCAAATCAGTCTTTTCTATAAGCACCGACGAATGCAGTTAAACAGCTAACCGCATCGGAATCATGCAATGTTGATTTGTAGGTAAAGTTTTGGCATCTGTACATTGAAACGATAATTTCACACATATTTGCAAAATACTTGCATAGTAATCATAATTTTATCACGCGCTTTCGCGCAACTTTACTTTGATTAAGTTGGGCTTAAAGTTTGCCAGGGAAACCGAGACACCATCGCATAATGAAGAAATTCGCGCGTAGTTGTGGCAAAAACTTTGTGAACAGACTCACATGAAGGCGGAACTGTTAAGTTAAGAAGGAAAGAAGTGCTGGAAGTAGGAAGTTAAACTCAAAAGTTTATTGGAGGGGGAGCATCAAAAGCCAATAAAACTCACATTTAAATTCTCTTAATGGTCAATGCACTCAGAAACAAACAAAACAAACACACGCACTTGATGAGTGACACAAAGAACATGTCGATGGCAGTTCAAGCAAGTCAGTTGGAAACTCTGAACTATAAAAAACCTTACATTATTTCTTAATTGTATTTCATACCAGACCTGTGGATATTATTATTATGTAAACCGTGTAATTTGCATGCAACCCAATATTCAAAACAATGGGGATTTTGTTTTTAGATCTTTAGATCTAGCATTACGATTAAAAGGCTTTAATTGCTATGAAAATAATAAATGTAAGGCATAAAATAAATGTTTTTAACTGATTTTAATTTATAAGTAGAATTAGGTCACAATCCTAGGTTACCATTATGGCGTTATAGTCCTTGACCATTTTTAATTCATTATTGAATCAATAATATGCAGAGTATTAAAGCACCAAATTCAGTCTGTGACTGTTCCGATGGTGACGGCGACTACGCTGACTAACTTTTAATTGAACTTTAGTGAGCAGCGCTGCCAACTTCGACTACAAACGCAATAAAAGCTTAGCCAAGAAACAGGCTGTGAAGCCAACAAAGCGTGGTATCGAGAGACTGAGACAGAGTACATTACAAATATTGAAATAAAAAGCGCAGGTAGCGTAACTAACTGGTATGTATATTACTTTAATGGAATAATAAAGTATGTTTGCAGCCCTGGATAGGGGATTTGGGCATAAAGCGCAGCGCCTCAAGTTTGTTCTATTAGTCTTCAGTGGCATTGTGAGGTATGTAAAGAAAAGCCTTGGGCCTCGCGGCTGCTTCACATTCGCGTTCAGTATGCAACGCGCATAGTGGCCAACGCAATTGTCAAATACCAGTAACCAGGCAGCCGGCCATAATCGTATTGAATGACAAATAATTGAGGTTAGTTTAGCCATTGAGCCGTGGGGAAGGCGAGAAAAAAAACTACTCGCAAATGGCAAACACGTTTCAGGGCTCATGAGCAAGTGTTGATGGCACCGACTGAGAGTCTAAAAGTGGGCGAGAGTGGGATGCCCATAGACGAACCACACGTGCTGATACTGCTGTTGCTAGTTTTCCAATACAAAAGCGCAAATTTTCTAAAGAAAAACTTTTGTAACGGAAAAAGCAAAAGTTTTGCTTTCGACACCGCAACGAGAATTGTGTCTAGCAGCACACAAAGCCAAGCCAGCAAAAAAATAGGTTGGGATGCCAGCAAGAAAAGAAAGAAATAAAGAGTACGCAGCACTTCCTGCTGACTGCTAATCCATAGACATAGTCACACTCGGCTAGTGATATTTTTAGGCGTACGTGTGGAACGTTTCAATTTAGCATTGGTACTGAGCAAAATTTAATTTATTATCATAGGAATTGATTGTCAGAAAAGGCTAACTCTACACGATATGTAGGCATTGAGGATTTTACAAATTCACTATACAAACTATCGGTTGCCTAATGATACATTTTAATTATTAAATTAATATGTATGGTTTTTTTTTAATAAATTCGTTTTGGTAGCCACTGCTATTGTATGTGGATCAGAGTTTCCGCCTTGCTGGCTAACCTATAAGTAATACTGCGCTTGCTGGGGTCTTTTCCAAGTCGTTAAGGCTTTCCGGGGCAGCCAAGCTTGTTACCGAACATTGACCGTTGAAATGCAGGCTAGACATTCAGTCATCTGGTGGTGTCAGTCCAGGACCAGCGCTGATGAGCGTCCATTGTCTGCAGCTTCTGCTGCGTTGACTCTTTGGCGCCGCTTAAAGTGCATAAATTATGCAATTTAAATTAATTAAAAGACTCGTCACCTACACGACTCCTGTGTCGGGCACATGGGGCATTAGCAAACAGACAGCAATTTTCACGCAAAACTTTGGGGCCAACAGAATAAGAAGAGTTGACGGCGGTGTACAGTTAGACAAATAAGGTTATTTAAGGAAACATCAAACCAGAAATAAATCACATTAAATTTGCTGTGACTGTCATTTATTACATATAAAGAAAGTGTTCATTAATTTAATATCACATTATTCGTGCAATACGAACCAGGTTCTTGTTAATTACAGATCAGAGTATATGTCTATAATTTATACTCATTGAAAGTTGATTATTACATTATCTAATATAATCTCACTCAAAGATCAACTAACGAACACTCTTGAGTTTAGTCCAATTTTTTCTCAGAGTGTAATGTGTGCAGGAGCTTCAGCAAAACTCTGTGTGATTACAGCAAACACTTTCATTAAAATTATTATTGCAGAAAATGCTTTTTGCTGTTGCAATTGTTTCCACTCGTCGCACCGAACTTGGAGTTGCACACACATGCATACTTTTGCTGTTTCTGTTTCTGTTTTCTACTAGCCGAGGCAACAAAATGAATCCAGTTGAGGCTGTTGATGCTCGTGGTTCTGCTGTAGGTGGTTTTCACCACCACGGTGACGTTGCCGGTGTTTGTCTGCGGTGCCGCGTGTGCTGATTGCTTGGCTGCCAATGCCAAAGGCGGTGGGTCTGTACTGGCTACATGAAAATGCAATGTGCTTGAAATGAAAACATTAAAAATTTAATTGCGATAATACAAGCGCATAAAATGTTAATGGAGTGTATGTAATCTGACACAGCAGAAACACAGCGACGATGAACAGGACGCACACTGCGACGAAACGACGAAATAGCCGTAGGGAAGCAGCTGTAATGAAGGATAAAAGAAATTAAAATACTTTGTGTGTTGGCAGCGCAAGCAAGGAGCTGCATGAGTCGCAACCAGCTGGATTTTCGAAACTCAATGATGTTCCAAGATCAACGCGACCAAGAACCAATATCTAAGGTTGAAGAACCAAGAGCGAAAGCAATGCATTTTAAAGTCTCAAAAACCAAATTGATACTAAAATAAGCAGGTTCAAGAAAGGAGAAGTTCAGAGCAGATACAATAACAAACTACAAACAGGTAACATAAGCTGCTTGCATAAAGAGCTACATAGCAATACAGAACTGAAAAAACTAAAAGTAAAAACAACCTAAAGCTAAAACCTGCAGCTGCCAACAGTAGAAGCTTTGCAAATTCAACTCGACAACGTCGTTGTAGCTGACACCGTTTTTGTATTGGCAAAACAAAAACAGGAAGTGCTCTGCGTTGCTCTTAAGTACTTCCTTCTGCTCTAGTGCTCATTGTTGGGCGACGCCATTGCTCCATTACCAAGTTATTGAAGCCATAGAGGTCCACAGCCAACAAATAGTTCTCGCGCTGTCGCATTCGCCCAATAATTGCTGCAGGCACTTTTTCTTTTCTACCTGTCAGAACAGCAACGACAATCAAAAAGTTATAATAATACAGCTCAACAACAGATATTTTATTTACCATATCGAATGCTACCATTACCCGCGGCACTATCAACAAATCGGACCAACTCCGGCTCTGTTCCACTCTACAGATTGGGACTCGACCGCAAAATCAGTGTGCATTGCTTAAATTTGACTATCGATTAGTGCTTGTTTTTATCACGAGAATGATTATTATATATGAAAATATTAAAATGTGGCTTTGCCCGGAGCAAATAGTTTTATTTCAATTTTAAAACTTAAAAATATATTTTTTTTTTTTTTATAAATATAATTTAGTGTACATTTTTCAAAATACAGGTTAATAAATTTGAATCAATCGGATGAAAAACTTAAAAAGTTTCTTAAAAGTTGGTATACTGCTTTTAATGTATTTTTTTATACCCTGAACCCATTAAAAACGGGCAAAATGCTATCATGAAGTTGTGCAAAAGCATGTAAAGCATCTCAGACCCTACAGAGTTAAATTATTGATCGCTTTCAACAGCAGAGTCGATCTAGCCATGTCCGTCTGTATAAACGCTCGTTTCTCAGAGACCACAAAAGCTAGAGACTTCATATTTGGAATATAAGTTCTAGTTAAGCCGGGACAATAAAAGTTTTATCACGTCCCGTTCAGAAGATATCGACAAACTTCGATTCTAGACCAGGATTTTTTAGGCAAAACTTGAAAGTTATATTTTCGTAAAGCATACAGAAGTAAAGAATATGGATACCTGTCCCCGATCTCTCAGAAATCGAATAATACGTTTTTTTTAGGTATGACTTTCCGATCTAGCATTTTCACACATTTATATGCCATTTGTATGTCCTACAAATTTAATTAAAATCGGACAATAAACAAAGGAGATATTTACGATTCAATGTAACATAGTATGGAAGAAGTATAAGAAAAGCAATTGCATGCAGCGCGCAGCTAGCAGAGTGTTTAGACGTGTGTGTGTGTGTTGTGTTTCTATGTATGAATGCAGATAAATAATTATGAATGAATATAAGGGCTGGGTTTAGTCGGGCACTCTTGACTAGACCACTCTTATCTGTTAGTCCTTATATTAATACTAAAGCATGGAAACCGGCTGATATATATTCATTTTACACGGCGCTTAACAAATTGTTAGTGATATTTTTTTGGGAATACGAATCGGAAGCATAACAGTTTATTTCAAGAATATATGTATATAGATTTATTCGAATGTATCAAACTCAATTGCCACCATTGACTACAGTCAGTACATACTACAAGCATATGTATATACGATTGTTGCCACTTTGTTTGCGTTTTTAATGCTTGCTTTGTTGTGCTTGACATTTTAATCGCCTTAAATTTTATGTTGAGGTGCGCAGGTGACGCGCGAACCCTCTTTGACCCCACACTTACACACACCCAGACATTTACATACCGACTCAGACAACGTTGTCGTTTCTCCACAAAAAACCCCTGTCGTCCCGCCAGCTGGGTAACTTTATTTTGTGCAGCGGTCCACAAGTAAAATTTCCGTTCGAATTACTTTCTAATTCTGTAATGAATTGTTTTTGTGGGCTAACGAGAGAAAATTTACATGGTTGCGGCATCAAAAGTTGCGTATACGCCCTGCATTGCCAAATGAGTAGAGGGGTGAGAATATATTCCAGGATGTATATCTATAAGGGAGAAGAGCATGTAAAGTTATACAAGCACTTATTTGATATTGTCTTTTACTTTCTTTTTTTGTTTTTTTTTCCGCCAATTTTGTGGGCATAAATGTGAATCTTTCAACGGTACTGTGCTATTTCTGTGACACGGTAGCCACTCAGGCACTTATTTATTGTAGTAGCCGGCTGTTCACATTGTATTTGTCGCTTTTTGTGTTCTATTTGGGTGGCGTCCTGCTACACCAAGCCCCGAAGTTTGTTTAAGCAGCTGTGGTCCAGCTGTCGAAATCCCCTGCATAAATTGCCGGATTAGTATTGTTAACCGAAAGTTTTGTTTTGCATTTTAAAAAGGCGGACATACTAAAAGCAGCAACAGCAACAAAAACAGCATGTGGTGAATAAGGTTGGCAATTTACATAGTTATGTTTAGTGAAGAAAGGGAGGCAATCATATTTTGATGGTGCTAAACTATCGTTGTAACTATTCTCAAACAAATATTATTGAATAACTGTATACACACACAGAAAGAAAAAATCAAGACACTCGATCTTGAATCAAGACCAAAATTCTCATTTCAAGACAGACATTTTAAGACCGGAAACCTTGAGAGCTTGGCTGGGTTCCATTAAGTATGAAGTTTCTTCATAAAGTTTCATCATACTCAAAGGATTTTAAGAAATAACAAGGCAACAAAGCTTTAATTCAAACCCATTTTTCGCTTAAAGTAAAGCAAAATAAAAAACTTTAATTTTGTATGCACACTAGAAAGCCCGTTTGTTATATATTATTATAATACTTTATGTTATAGACCTGATATACAAAAGTAAAGAATATTTGACATTTAGGATACCTCTAGGTAAGACCTACCGATTATTTACCATCTTTATGTCAACAACGCAGTTATTTACAAGAGCTAAAGACTTTATATACTGAATATAACTTCTCGTACTACCAGGTCAGTACAAGTTTATTTCATTTTATCGATATCTAGTCCCGTTCAAAAGTTATCGATCAATTTCGATTCCAGACCAGCTTATTGGTCATAACTTGAAATTTATAAGAGCTAGGGGCACGAAAATTAACATGTATAACATACAGAAGTATATAGATTTTACCACTTGTATGTATGAATATACAAAATTGCAGGGTCGTACTTCGAAAAATACGCGTTTTCTTATTTTCGAAAGATATGCAAATAATATATACTTACATCTAACAGACAAATAATTAGACGGACGGACGGACAGACAGACATTGCTTTACAAGGGGAAGAAAGATATGCATACTAGAACCACTCCGTTCAGTACAACAGAAGTTACTTCTAGTTTAATATAAGCCGCGAGGAACAATTCAAAACACTCCTCAAATGTTAGTGGTTTCCATTTGGGGTTGTATCTTTAATCAACCTTCTGTGTAAAGTGGAGGCTAGTGTTTCAGTCCTCTGATTTTTAACATTTGTTTCTTTTTGCATTACAGTTCTGACTGCTGTTTTTTCTGCTGTTCCTTTTACAATATTTGCTGTTTGCACTCTGCGTTAATAACTTAACGGCATGTCAGAGCTGCTGGTCGCTTTACCTGGCAATTATTTTTCACGAATGTCCTGCTGCTTGGAAAATCAATTCTACTCAATTTTGCACACAGTTTAAGCGGCTAGGCAGGGCCCCTGTTTGTGACTGACTAAATGTCTGCCAGCTTGAATACCCGTCTTTCTGCTCGTCTGTCTGGTACGCTGGGTCGTCGCGAAATTGCAAAAGAAATTGCGCAAATTGTGTGACAGCGTGTAAAGTTGGCACTTTCACATATAACTCATAACTTTGGTGGCAAAACTTTCTCTCTTGCTAGCGGGTGATTAGGGTATCGGTATAGAGAGGGGGAACTGTAAGCATTACATTGGCGGCTATTCCCACGTTCATGTAGACTATTTATCTGAACGAGTGTATGAGGGATGGGGTAGTAGCGAGCTTTGCTGGACTTTTGACAGCTCATATAAAATACCATAAAACAAAAGTTTATGCTCTAACTTTCATCGTAGAAGCATCTGTAACGCCTACAAGGCAGCACAGATACTTGTATGTATAACCACTGTGCTGCCAGAATAAAGTATAAACTATTTGCGGCATTAGAAAGGCAAAGCAAAATTTAAATTCCGAATTTTTTATCAAGAGTTTTTATACACTGAACCCAATAAAAATGGGTAAAAAGGATATAATGGATTTGTGCAAAAGTATGCAACTTTTACACCCATTATGGTGGTTGGTCACGCAGCATACAGCATACAGCCATACAGCATGCACATTGCACTTTCAGGCTGACGTCACATCATTGCATTCGTCGAGAGCGACGTCATCGTCTTCAGCATTGCAATTGCTACTAATAATAATAACAGCTCATGAGCAGTGACGCTTGACGAGCGACTGCGGCGGTCAAAAGTATTCCATAGACATTACTTTTATTTACAGCAGACAAACATAAATTGAGCAGATGCAGACCAAAGCGTTAGATACGAGCCTGAGCGGCTATCACTTTTAACTCATCAGCCAAATGGAAAACGGACTTGAGTTGATCGGCGTCATTGGGTTCTTTCTTCCCAAGTCAACACAAATGTCAAGTCAATGTTTAAAACCATTTTCAAGCAAATACTTGACGGCAACTGTAACAGCTTCTCGTCATTGTTATCCTGGTCAAAAGTTTTGCGTTGATTTTCTTTTCTTTTCGTGTGTTTTGTCTATTTATTAAAAAAAACTTTTGTAATTATAGCAATGCGTCTGGATCTGAGATGTGGCACCTGCGTTGGTCTCACATTTCGTCCTGTCTTGCGCTGTCATTACATTAAAGCTATTTACAATTATACAAGGTGAAAGACTTCTTCTAATACATTAGACAAATTATTAAACTTTTAGAACACAAAAAGCTCTAATAAATGTGTTAACAAAACACCTTGTTGTTTATTCTGTTATTTTTCCAGAAAACTATTGTAATTATTTTGAACAGCCAATAAGGGCAATGAAGTTTCGAACACATTACTATAGAAACACATACAACGACAGCTAATAGCCAAGCCGAAATGACCTTTGCCACTTTTGGGACAGACACAAACACAGATATGGATACTATTGCTTGTTGTGCTCCTTGTTGTAGTTGCCTGATGCTCTCAACCATTTTGTGCTGCAAACACAATATGGTTGCCAAGTTGTGTCCGGGACAGAGCTGCAACCCCAAGCAGCCCATAGTCGGTTTCATTATGTTGTTGCCCCCAAACATGACACATTCTGAAATTGCTGTCCAGCATTTTGTACAACATTTTTGGGAAAATTACATATACAAATGCCGTAACAAGCTTTAGAGGACACTGGTCAGTTTATTTATTTAATGCAGACTGCACTATTCAGCAAAAATTTAGCCTCTTTTTATGCATAGTCAAAATCATAAAGAATATTTGGTTTTTGGAATAAGACAGCCAAAATGTGAAAACACGTTTTATTGGAGGTATGATCTACCGATTTGGTATATTCACACCATTAAATGATATCTTTATTTCCCACGAATTTCATAACACTCGGACAATAAGCAAAGAATTCGTCAATTCAACATAGACAAATTAAGACGAAGCACAGCTTGTTTGCCCCGCGTGTGCTTGTGAGTGTATATGTGTTTCTGTGTATGAATACAAATAAATAGTTATGAATGAATGTAAGAGGGTATCTCCTAGTCAGTAACGCTCACAATTTGCTGACAAAATCGAACAAGAAAGAAAGGCTACTTTCCGCGCTTTGAAGGTAGTATAGTTGTTTTGCTAATAGAATGCTACCTTCCAAAATTAATTTTCTTATTTAAATCAATGTTTCTTACCGATTTTTCCTAGACTGCAGTAAAATAAAGTCGTCCGATTTAGTCAAAATTCAGCCAATCTATATAAAGCACTAGCATTTCCCGGCGTGCGTTGCTACTACATTGTTATACCCTGATCCCATTAAAAATGGGAAAAAGGGGTATTATGGTTTTGTGAAAAAGTATGTAACAGGCATAAGGAAGCATCTCCGACCCCATAAAGTATGTATATTCTTGATCAGTATCAATAGCCGAGTCGATATAGCCATATCCGTCTGTCCGTCCGTCTGTCCGTCTGACCGTCTGTATGAACGCGTGTTTCTCAGAGACTACAAAAGCTAGACACTTCATATTTGAAATATAAATTTTCGTAGTGGCGGGACGATACAAGTTTATCATTTTGTCCTGTTCAAAAGTTATCGATAAATTTCGATTTCAGACAAGTGTTTTTCGGACATAATTTGAAAGTCATAAAAGCTAGAAACTTTATATTTAAATTTAAGTTACTGTACTGCGGGCTCGATACAAACTCATAAATTTTTTTGGATATCTCAATCCTTTCAAAAGTTATCGATAAATTAAGATTCCAGAACAGTGTTTTTAAGGTATAGCTTAAAAGTTATAAGAGGTAGAGTCACCAAATTTGGTACATATATTTTCCTATAGCATACAAAGGTAAAATATATTTCACTTTTTAGATACCCCTCTCCAATCTCACAGAAATTGAAAAATACGTAATTTTAAAGGTATGACCTTCGGATTTTAGATAATTGCACATTTATATGCCAGCTCTGTGTCCCACTAATTTCATTTTGATCAGACAATAAACAAAGAAGTTATAAACGCTTCAATGTACCATAGTTTAAAGCCAAGGGAAGAAGAAGAATCAAAGCAAATGTATGACGCGCGTAGCAAGCAGCTTTTGTTTGTATATGTGTGTGTGTGTTTCTATGCATGAATGCACATAAAAAAATTCCATTAATGTAAGACCTTGGATCAGGGTATCTCCTAGTCGGGCACTTTCGACTTGAGCACTCTTACTTGTTTTTCAATGGTTCTTATGGCAGCTATAAGATATAGTGGTCCGAGAAAGATGAAATTTTTTAAGCGTGCTTAGATAGTGCTAAAACTCATAATTAGTAAGTTTGGTTGAGTTCAATATCAACAGAACAAAAATTTTCGACTGAGCGTTCCTAGGGCAGCTATATGCTATGGTAGTCCGATCCGGCTGGTTCCCACATATTATCTGCGTGCAGCAAAAACAAGCATATATGCCAAGTTTCATTAAGATACCTTCAAAGTTTAGGGACTAGTTTGCGTAGAAACAGACAGACAGGCGGACAAAGCTATATCGACTCGTCTTGTCTTCCTTATCAAGAATATATATACTTTATGGGGCGGATATGTTTCCTCTTATGCGTTGCAAACTTCTCGCTTTAATTATAATACACTGGTATACAAATAGAACGACTCATCTTTTTGAGAGAGCAAATGCTCATGTGCATTGCACAGTGCATTTCGAAATTTATGCGGCGTGATCTCGCTCGCACGAAAGCTGGCTTACAACTGATTTCATTTTCGTTGCTCGGCGATTCACACAGCCATAACTTCAGCCTGCGTCTGTGTCAAAAGTCAAAAGCCACTTCAAAAACCACACCAAGAAATGTTTCTTTCACTGAAATGAATGAGCGTTACTCATTTTATTGTTCTACTCTATGTGGTTAGACTATATGTCGATGGAATCCTTACCAAAAGCATATGCTTAGTCACTACTGTATGCAATTTAAGATCAAAAGCTTCATCCGGGATTTCGGCTTTGGGGATGGAATGTATTTTATCCGACCTCATTTTGCCAAAAAAATGTGCGTATGAAACAGACAACGCTTTTGCAAATTGAAGAATTTGCTCTAATCGAGAATACACGACTAGGAGCTACCCAGAACCCAGGACTTACATCCATTCATAATTATTTATCTGCATTCATACAAAGAAGTGTGTTTGTATGTGAGTAATGCTATTTTTAGCACATAAATTGAAAGCTCCAGATAAAAATGTTTTAAAATCGCAATCTTCAAATTTGGGAAAATCCGCATCTAATGTGTTAACATGAGAAAGTCCCGTTACATGAAACTTGTATGTTTTCACCCAATTGGGCTGAAATTCATTATTCAATACTTTAAAAAATTCGAATAAAGTTATTTGTTTTAAATTCAAAGATAAACCTTTTTCTTAATTACAAAGTTTTTTTTATTTTAAAAATCCACATTTTAGTAGGCTCTAAGCAGTTGTAAAGCATATATACATAGGCATATACGAATGTATTGGTTACTGAACCAACAATTGTTCATATTCCAAACCTTCTCGATCTAGTATCCCCATAAAAAGGAAAACAGAACTGCATATTACTTGTGGCTGGGAAACCGCATGCAAACAAAGCAACATCAGCCAATTAATTTCAATAAATTGGCCGCAGACATACTTCATACTCACACTCAGCTATACACAGTATAGAAGACACTGTCAAGCTACTTTGCTGTTGCCTAGGCTTAAGATGTTCAGAGACGCCTCCTTTGTCTGGCGCCTAAAACGAAAATTAAATAAATCCTGTGCCGTCAAATTAACACACGCAAGGCACAGGCCTGTGTAATGCGCCATACAGTATGCTACAAATACATTTCAACAGCCAGGGCTACGCCTACTTGCTAGAAATCTGACTCTCCTCCAGCTGCTACCTCCATCGTTTGATAAAACGCTGCATATGAATATTTATGTGTGCGAAATTAATGCCGCTACAATTACCGTTACGCTAACTACACACAGGAACACGCACCTACACACCCAAACACTAGTAGCATCTGCAACTACAACAACTAGAAGCAGCTACTGACAATTTACGGCACTTTGTAAGTTTTGTGCTGTAAAGTTTTGTCCGCGAATAAATTATTGACAGATTGTGGATATCACTTAAGTCAGCTGCGGCTTGTGTGAGACTCTGCGTGTGCCATAAAATATGGCATATGTACATAAGGACGGACGTATGTGTTTGTAATGGGCAAGCATAATCTAAATCAGCCAGAGAACGGTGAAGGGAGCATCTTCGTCGCTATTAAGTAAATATGTATGTATGTACTATGTATTTTATGTATTGTGTAAACGTTAACCGAAATTCATCTTTCGATTGATTTAGCTGCGTTAGATTTAAATATATTTAGCTCTCAAAAGACATCTTCTTGACGGTTAACTACATTGACAAAGTACAAATTTGTGAACAAGTCTCGTTACCAGTTTTTTCACAACATGATATAATTTTCTTGACATATTACTATAAATTGCCCTTTGACGAAAAGACTATATTATTTACAGATATATTGACCTCATAAGCCTAAACGTGGACTTTGACAATTGTGATTGCAATGTGATAAGCCGCCTATCTGATGTCTCAGATAGAATGGCTTTCGAAACATATTGACATTAATTTCAATAAATTTGTACCTCTTCGTGGTAAGCCATCTGAAAACCATGGTTTAACAATGACATTCAAATTATTATTTCAAAGCGAGACAGAGCTTTTGCCAAATGGAAAGATACAAAATGGAAAATCACAATCTGTTAATTAAGAAGTAAAAGTGCTCTAGTCGAGAGTGGCCCACTAGGAGATACCCTGAACCCAGGCCTTACATTCATTCATAATTATATTTTTGGATATTCGTGGGATCATGGGAAGGTGTTCAAATATTCTTAGCTTCTGTATGATATACGATAATTAACATGTGCACTGTTGGTAAGCAAGAGAAAACGGTCGTTCTTTAAAAGTCATATTGATATATATTAAAACTGTAATGATACCAATTTTGTTAAACTCCCACGCGGATGATTAATAATAAACACTATTTTTAATCTAATCTTACATACAAACCAAATTTGGTTCCTCTAGCTCAGAAAAAGCTGATCTGGAATCGAAATTAACGATAACTTTTTAACGAGACGAGTATCCATGAAATTAAATAAACTTGTGCTGACCCGGCAGTACGAGTTTATAGAAGCTTATACTTATTTAAATAAATGTTCTTATTTAAATAAATATTTCAGACCGATTTTTCCTGTGACAGCTATAAGATATAGTCGTCCGATTTTGAACACATTTTATCAATTTATATAAAGTACTAGCATTTCCCAGCTAGCGTTGCTGCGCCCCTTCTTTACTTGAAAAAACAAAATTTTTTTTTTTAATATTTTTTTTATAATATCTCATTTTGTATATATACATATATGCATTCAAGCCAGCTAAATATATAAACACGTAAATACAATGTAAATATATGTACATATCTCAATCGCATATAGAGACGCTCAGCATGTTTATATGTTAGCGTAGATCACTAGCCTCAACTGGTCATTTGAAACCACTTGAGCAGCGAAGAACTGCTGACATGCAGATTCCCACGCTCGGCCAAATATGCATATATACTGAGTACATATGTATAAGTACTCAATATGCATATGCATAAAACCCTCTCACTTTATGTATTTAGAATTAAAAGCTAGCAAGTAGCATATTTGAATAAAGAAAATCATTCTGATTTATACACCAAAAGCGTAAACACGCCTGAGTATTAAAAACCCAAAAATGCTGGAAGACTTCAATATAGGCAATATAGGTAAATAAAAAAACCCTTTTTTTTTTAAAAAAAAATACCTTTGAAAACTACTTTCAAAATAAATTTAATAATAATCAGATGAAAATTTAATTTTCACCCATACAGCCCATTATTTTCTTCACAGGGCGGTGCATTTTCCACAAACTTGGTATACATTTCTAAATCAATTTTTATAATGTTCCTTGAAAATAAGTTTGCACCCGATCCGATGAAAAACTAAAAAGTTGCATACAACTGTTTTCCCGCCGTTTTCCAACTTTTTGGGTTGATTTTCCAAAATTGTAAAGTCCTGTTGATAATATTTTGTTATATAGAGCATTAAAAATCAATTTGAAGATAATCGGACGAAAATTAAATTATCACCCATGCAACGCACTATTTTTTCCCAGGACCACTCTGACACAAACTTGGTATACATTTCTAAATCAATTTATATAATGTTCCTTGAAAATGATATTGCTCCCGATCCGATGAAAAACCAAAAAGTTGCATACAACTGTTTTCCCACCGTATTCCAACATTTTGGGTTGATTTTGCAAAATTTTTAAGTCCTGCTGTTTATATTTTGTTATGTAGAGCATTAAAAATCAATTTGAAGATAATCGGACGAAAATTAAATTTTGCACATACAACCCACCATTTTCCTCTTATGGTGTGAAATTTGTATACAGTTCATAATGCATTTTGATAATGTAATGATCTTTAAAAAAAAGTTCGAACCCGATCGGATGAAAAACAAAAAATTTGCATACAACGGGTTTTCCTCATTTCCTGAGTTTCTGCATAGAAATCGCTGCTTAGTACGCACTAATGTGAAATTTTCAGCTCTCTAGCTTTTATGGTTTGGGCCCTGCGTTGATCACCAATCACCAGTCACCAATCAGGACAAATTGTTTATATATAGATAATAAAACTTGGAATTACTGAGTTTGGTTAAGATTGTTTGACATGGTACAAAATTTGTTTTGTACCTAAATGATAACTAAGTGGATACGTTTGTCGATACTATTGTTATTTAATAGGAAGTCGGCAAAAAAAATATGCGCACCAATTATATATTATTATATATATTACCAAATATAGCTGATCTACCTCCCTTATGAAGGAGAGCAGGTCTCTTGTATAAGTCTTTTAAATCTGCGCAGGAGTTGTGAATTCGTTACGCTGATGCCTCTTCCTACTCCAAATAATATCTAGACATTAGCAGAGAATGTGTTTTGCGGACTCGTCATCCTCCCTGCAGAGCCAGCATTCTGCATCAGAGATTTGCATTTTGTGAAGGTGGTATTTTACGGAGTGGTGACCTGTGAGGTACGCCACCAGAAGCCGCAGTTCTTTTTGTTAATAGACGGGTGGACTAGCTCTTTCGCGTGTCATAGGATTTTTGTCGAGGCCTAACTGAGCCCGAAGAAAGGTTCAGGGCCGAGTAGGGGAGTTGCTGAGCCGGTTCTGGCCAAATCGTATGCAATTTCATTTCCGGAAATGCCGGCATGCCCAGGGATTCAGCAAAGAAGTACCCTCTTTCGTGATGAGAGTTGTTGAAGACAGTTCCAACAATCTTCTATCAATTGAGAGATTGTCCGCCACGAGGAAATAGCTCTTATGGTTTTGAAAAGATATTTATGTAGGCTCCGCGCCAAGAGCACTTTGAGCCTTGATATGGGTAAGCCTAACCCACTCGGTCGAGGCGTTGTCAGCACAGACGATCATTAACCACTTAGTTCGCGGCACACAGCCCTCGAACTGGGGTCGTAAGCCTGGAGACTTCCAAGTCCGGGTGGCTTCCAAAATCGCCGCCTTCAGCTTTGCCATATGCTCTGCTGTCAGCGGTGATGAACACTCAGTCGAAGCAAAGCCGAGCTTGACACCACTAGCTATCTGATGTTAGTATGGCACTGTCGACTCTGAATGAGTACTTTTCGGCTTCTTGGATAAACCTAGCTCCGGGGACTTGTCGTCCGAGCGGTCCCGCTTAAAATTGGTTTCGGCAGGAGACGCTCTTGCAGCATCAAGTGCCGCTGCTCTGGGGAGCTCTTTTGCAATAGCTGCCTTAAAAAATGTATTATCGCGAATCATCATTTTAACGAAGGCGTTATAAGACTTTGCAGTAATATAAATAAATAAATATATTAAATTAAACTGTTAATATAAACGAAAAGATATTGTTATTAATGGTAATAGTTCTTTGATAACATAAAATGTATTAAATGAATAAATAATAACTATCACTAAATGGATTTTTAATGTTAATTGCAAGTAAGTGTTGCAAACATATTAATTATGCCCCAATACCCTCCATTTCGAAGAGAAGCACTGCGGGCTGAAACTGCAAAATCTAAGTTTCAGCCACTGGCTGTCTCATAGAACTATTGCCGCCCCCGCTCCATCTCTACCTACAAGCTCGAACGACTACAGAAAAAAGGCAACGCCGGAAATTCCCAGCAATGGCCGCATGTCTTCTTGTGATTGAATATATATGTGTTGCTGCTAATTCGCATATATGCAAGCGTTTCGGAGCGTCGAAATAGATGTTGCGGCAGCGAAGCCAGAGCAAGCAATGAGTTCGGCGCTATGTGCCTATGCTGATCGCAAGAAGAATATTCTCTGCCTGCCTGCTGCGCTTTGCCTTCGTGTAGCAGTCGCAGCATACGAAGCTGCTTGGGATCTCCCGATTCAAAAATTTTATGCAACCACTTTTTAGTCGATTTGACGCCTCTATGTGTTGTATGCTTAGTGCTGACATCCAACTCATCAGAAGTTTGGAAGAGAGGTCACCCGCAGCATAGCCCGTCTATCGTGGGAAATCAAATTATAGCTGTAGGTTTACAGGTATCCAGAGTTCGAATACTTGGGACCGGGCACCCCTTCGGCCATGAATCCTTTTGTATTAGCTGTTCCACCTTGGATTGGGATAATTTAGATACAAGAGTGTTCTTCTCTTCGCTCGCCTACCCTTGGCAGAGACATGACCGTGCCAAGGGTCTGCTTCCAGCCGCCCTCGCGTGGAGATTATAGTGGCACCTCTGAGCAGTGTAATAATGTGTTTCGTATAAATTAACATATTTTCACAATGTACAAGTTAAACATAAAGGAAACAAAACAGACCCTTAGAACAAGCGGAGGGAAAAACGCGTACTACTAGAGTAAATACACGTATTCCCCTTATCGGGAACGGCCCAAAATAGGTACAATTACATAATTGCCAATATGTTCAAAATTAGTTGCAAAAGTCATTAGACGCGAAAGAAGTTATTCTATTCTATTCTCGACGTCGAGGGTGCTTTCGACAACACTGGCTACCAATCAATATGCAGAGCGCTGGCTCGCAGGGATATGGAGAACTCTGCGGATCAATGCCATGCTTGTGGCCAGAGACATTTCATCTACAATCTACACCACTACTGACCGGATACAAGCGGTAAAAGGTTGTCCCCTGGGCGGGGACACTTCTCTAGTCTTAAGTGATACATGAACTCCTTGAAAACCTTTATCAGGCCATCGATGCCATTGCATTACATGCCATGCAGATGAGCTGGCTATAATAGTTTCAGGAAAGTTTGACAGTACGATTAAAGAGTTGATGCAGAAGGCACTCAATGGTGTTTAGTTGTTAGTCCTAACATCATCCCACAGAAGGCGATTATTGTCCCCTTCACTAAGAGGTATAACATCGATGTAGGGAAACCCAAGAAGCTCTCCAATAAAGTCAAATATATAAAAGTCGTTCGGGACAAGAGGTTAAGCTGGAACTCCCACCTAAACAAAACGCTGGCAAAGGGTACACAAGCCTTGTGGGCCTGTCGTAGATTATTTAAAACAAGTCTCCCGACTAGGAGATACCCTGAACCCAGTTCTTACAATCATAATTATTTATCTGCATTCATACATAGAAACACACACACATACAAACACTTGCAGCTAGCTGCGCGCGTCATTCAATTGCTTTGCTTCTTCTTCTTCCATTGTCCCCATACTATTTTACATTGAATTGTAAGTAACTTTGTTTATTGTCCAAACCTAATGAAATTTTCTGGACTTATAGATGACATACAAATGTGTAAGTATGCTAAATCCGAAGTTCATGCCTCCAAAAATTCGTATTATTAGATTTCTGAGGGTTTGGAACCAAATATATAAAAAAATATATTTAGAACATATGTTTGCTAATCGAAAATGTACATAGTGAATTGGGTGCCTCTAGCTCTTATTACTTTAGAGTTATACCAAAAAAACACTGGTCTGGAATTGAAATTTATCGATAACATTTCAACGAAACGAGTCATCAAAATCAAAATATGATAAACTTGAATTGACCTGGCACTACGAGAACTTATATTTTAAATATGAAGTCCGTCAGTTCGAAGTCGGACGGACAGACGGACTGACGGATAGACGCACAGTGGCGCCATTTGAGTTTTTTCGTTGCAAAAATCATAGCTTTTGAACCAAATGAGATAATCGATCAATTTAAAAAGCATTTGATAGATAATTGATCAACCTATAAAATAGGCGTTGGAAAAGAAATCTGCGATGTTTAGGTGCCTATTTACGGGTAGGCAAAGTTGAAATTTTTGGAAAAATCAATTTTATGGGAAGTAAAAAATATATATTTTTTTAATTTATGGATTTATTATGTTTTGTTTGACAGACTTTTATGATTAAAAAATTTTTTTTTTTAAATGTTTACTTCAATTTTTTGTAAAATATTGCTCACAATCTATTACAGAAGGTATATCTAAAAGACTAATCATTTCTGAACTATAAATGTTTTCTAACTCTTTTCCTGACTAACATGTTGAAGAGGTCCTCATTCTGTCTCACCCTTGATGCTTTGAAAGTGTTTAGCAATCTGTTTAGCAGAAAGCTCTCCAATTGGCAAAGTCTGATATTTAATTATATATTTGGCATGCGCCAATATTTTATGTACTGTCGGGGTCAACTATTTCTGTGGATATAATTCTGCTAAAAGTGATGCAGTTTTTGAAGCATATTCTCCATATTTTGCAGAATTAACTTTTTCCTTGCAGTTTAAAACATTTAAGATCGTTCCCAATCTCTTAACAATTTGATTGTTTATCCCAGTGATTTGAGTTACAGCCTCATCATTTTCAAAAAATCTCCTCGAAGGGTTTCCATCGTTTGAGTTTCCGTATCCGTACTTGGGGCAGTCTACTTAAAGTCCAACTTGTTTGAAAAACGCATCTTGTATTCGCTTCTTTCTGATCTTTTCCTTATCTTTGTTTGATGTGTTTTCATCAAAGTGTTCCTCCTCTTGTGGAAGCGTATACGCTAATTTTAACAAGAACTCCATACATCTTATTCTTGCGTGCAATGGTGAAATCCTAAAATCATAATTCTCTTCATTTGTAGAATCGTTTAAATTGTTGAAGTTCTTTTGCGTCTTTTTGCAAATTGGACATGACAAAGTTGACGTTGTGTTTGTCAGTTCGTTAACGAATTTCCGTCAACCATGGTCGAACGAACTAAACAATAACAATAAGAATGGGTTTTCACGGTTATGTGTCATAAATTGACCAGAAATGCATGCAACACATTTTTGGAACTATGTCTTTTTTAACTATTTTACCTCTTAAACAATTAAGAGTGCTCAAGTCGAGAGTGTCAGACTAGGATATACCCTGATCAAAGGTCTGACATTGATTCAAGTTATTTATCTGTATTCTGTAAGGGAGTATTCTGGGCTGTAGATTCTGTAGATTTTCGGGACTCCGAGTTGTAAATGCAATAGTTTCCATAGGCCATACACCAGCAGACGTTCAAAACGTATTGAGATACCCTCAGAATACGTTTTGGGCACCTGCCAGTGGTCCGGTGGCGGGCGAGGATCACAGAGTATACTGAGATCCCTCGGAGTACACTCTGGGGTCCTCGCCAGCCACCGTGATCAAATTGCCTGGTGGGAGAAGGGGGCTGTTATTCTGATGCCCTCGTTCACAAAAATCATGGTATATTCTATTTTTTTTCACATTCCTGGTTTTTATTTATTCTTGCCAAAAATCCAAATCTATCGCCCTACCTATCCGCACTGCATCCTCATCGCCTTCTCATCTTAGCTTACCTACTTGTTGTTTTTCCCTGCTCGATCCCGTTATCCCGTCATATATGTTCTAACTCTGTTTGTTGGTACAGCACTCGCCGAGGATTTTGCGTGCTAAGCGCACGCACGTCTGTTTGCTTTCCCTATTCTACGATCGGCTCTTACGGCGGCGCTTGCTCGCGTTTTGCTGCTTTTGCGTGTCGCTCTTTTGCGTTTTAGCCGGCTGCGACGTCATTGCTCACGTTCTCCGCGGCTGCGTCGTCATTTCGGCATGTAGCTCTGCTCTCGTTCTCTGCGGCTGCGTCGTTCGGCGTGTGGCTCGCTCTCGTTCTCGGCGACCGCGTGTTCGTTAGTGATGCCTGCAACGATCAGAGATGCCCCCTTTTTCCAACGACTTCTTCCTTTTTCTCTAAGTTCATAATATGTTTTATATTTAACGAAATAAAAAAAAAACTTCATAATCTTAAAACTAGTTAAATTCCATGTTTCTTAAACTTATGAAATAATAATAATCCTGTCAATGTTTACTCTGAGATCCTCGTATTGAGGGAGTGCGTGTAACGCTCCCTCACAATTCATACATGGAAACACACACACACATACAAACACAAGCTGCTGGCGACGCGCGTCATGCAATTGCTTTGCTTCTTCTTCCATTGGCCCCAAACTATGTTACATTGAATCGTTAATTACTTCTTTGTTTATTGTCCGATCGTAATGAAATTTGTAGGACATACAAATGGCATATAAATGTGAGACTATGTTAAATCCGAAGGTCATACCTCTAAAAATACATATTTTTCGATTTCTGGGAGATCGGGAGAAGGTATCAAAAAAGTGAAAAAAATGTTACCTTTGTATACAATAGGAATACCTTTTATAACCTTTAAGCTATACCTTAAAAACACTGTTTTGGAATCTTAATTTATCGATAACTTTTGAACGGATTGAGATATCGAGAAAAAAATGATAAACTTGTATTGACCCGGCATTACGAGAACTTATATTTAAAATATGAAGTCTATAGCTTTTGTAGTCTCTGAAAAACAGGCGTACATACAGGCGGACGGACAGACGGAGAGACAGACGGACATGGCTATATCGACTCGTCTGCTGATACTGATCAAGAATATATATACTTTATGGGGTCGGAGATGCTTCCTTATGCCTGTTACATACTTTTGCAGAAAACTATAATACCCTTTTTCCCCACTTTTAATGGGATCAGGGTATAAAAAAAGGGGAAAAACGGGCAGCTGGAACTTTTTGCATTAGGTAAAGGAATAATCAAAGAACCTATTTTGAAAATATGGCAAAAATAATAAATTATAATTTTTTTTTCATCAAAGTTGAGAAATAGTGAAAAAATGGATAGTTAGTAAATGTCGATTTACCTGGCCAAACGCAAAGCAAACAGTACAATTTATTATATTCTTTTTTTAATAAATAGATCTATCAATAAAATTAAAAAAAATTAAGATATGTTTCCTAGTTTTTGAGATATTGTATCTGAAAGTCGACCAAACTACATTAAAATTGTGTAACACTTTGAAGGGCTATATCTTCTAAACCAAATATCTGGTTGTATTAAGGATAGCAGATTTGCAATCGTTCCTATAAAATAGGTTCATTCAATATTTTTTAGAGGCACATGAAATTTTTGATTTTTGCAACCTCATTTGTTCTACGGGCGCCACTGTGAGACGGTTAGACGGATAGACGGATAGCTAGACGGACGGACATGGCTAGATCAACTCGGATATTGATAGTGATCAATAATATATATACTTTATGGGATCGGCGATGCTTCCTTATGCCTGTTACATACTTTTGATCGCCAATCAGTACATACTCTTTTATATGTATGTATGAATATATTCAGATATAGATAATACAAAAAATAAATACAATTGGACATGTAAGCAGCATGTAAGCAATACTTCATAGAAGATATATCGTACTTATAAGTACTAACCATGAATGAATCGGTGAGCTGGGTACAGGGTATATCCCAGTCGGACACTATTGACTTGAGCACTTTTTTTGTAACGCACGTGGTAATAAACGTGGTGCAATGCTAGTAGAATCATATAGGATATGAGCTGCCCAGCATTCACATGGCAAGTTAATGTTTGAACAAATCTGCAAACATCAAAAAAAACTATTTTTTTCCACATATCCAACGCTCGTACTGGCACATCCTGAACGGGCTGCATTTACATATAACAAAGGCAAAATAAGGATAAAATAGATTTTAAAGGGCTATGGACAGAGAGAAAGGCGGAAAAATGTCAGTCACTGGTAGCGTTAATTTCTTTGCACTTTTACAGAGCTTCACTAATTTTAATACCCTGGACTCATTAAAAATTGGTAAAACGGCTATTATGGATTTGTACAAAGGTATGTAACAGGCATATTATATTCTTGATTGCTATCAGCAGCCGAGTCGATATAGCCATGTCCGTCAGTCTGTGCGCGGATCTCAGCTCCATAGCTTCTCGTATTGCCGGGTCAGTACAAGTTTTTAATTTAATCGATGCTCGTTCCGTTCAAAAGTTATCGATAAGTATCGATTCTGGGCATAACTTGAAAGTTACAAGAGCTATAGCCACCAAATTTGGTATGTATAGCATACAAAAGTAAACAATATTTGACTTTTTGGATACGTTCTCATGAAAATATGTATGAGCTGGTAAAGGGTATATTTTAGTCGGGCACCTTGACTAAAGCACTCTTAGTTGTTTATTTTGCAGGCTTCCGTTTTTAGCACACTTAATACCATTCGGAACTCGCATGGTGAACGCGAGCAGCGATGATGACGCTATTAAGGACACATTAGCCGGAACACTCTGGAATTATGTGTGTGGCCACCATGGGGCGACAATGCAAGCATGCATGCTAATGACACGGAAAGATACAAAGGCGCACACACAACACGCATATATGTATGTATATACATATATAACTGCATTAGTTTGTGAAAGAATTCAATCTGCATATTTTCACTTTCACATACATATGTATGTATGTACAAATATATACTCTCCCTCTCCCTTTCTCTGAATTTTTATCTTTCTCGGGTTATATCTTTTATTTCAGTCATACGATTGCCATCCCGCTCGCTGCGTTCTATGTCGGCTATGTTTTTTGGCTCCCGCCAATGGTATCAATAAAAACTGTAAAGCTTACATCTGCCTGCTAAGCGCCTGTTGCTCAAGACATATTGTGGTCAAGCGGTAGACAGCCCTTTAAAACGTGTTATAGTAAAAGGCCTGGTCTCACTTGTAAGTGTAAATGAAATAATATTGTTGCCCGAATTGCACAATTGCTTTCGATATGGCCTGTTTATTTAAGCAAGATTGATGACGACAAAACGTGGTCGTGAACATCGAATTCACGAATGATGAAACTTTTTCGAAATTCTCCATTTTGTTATGCTTCAAATTGAGAGAGAGACCAAAAGAGAAAGTATAAGAGAAAGTCACACGTGCGCTCTTCAAAAAGTTTCTATCAACTGATACGTGTATAACAGTTGTTGATGTCAGTATACCAGAACAGCAACTGCTGTTAGCTTACAGCAACAGTTTATGTTAATAATTTGCGATTTTATTTTTGTTGTTGCTTTGTTTTAACAGCGAATAAAATTTGTATAACCTTAACGGATTTAACATGGGTAAAAGGGTATGAAACATGCAGAGGCTTCTCAGGCTTCTCAGACCCCATAAATAATCATTATCAACAGTCCAGTCGATCTAGTCATATTCGTCTGACCATCTGTGCGTGTGACCATCTTGCAGAGGGTATTATAATTTTGTCAAGAAGTTTGCTACACATAGAAGGAAACATTTCCGTCCCATTAGGTATATATATTTTTGATCAGGACGACATGGCGAGTCGATATCCCTTTGTCCGTCTGTCCATCTGCTTCTATGCAAACTAGTCTCTCAATTTTGAATCTATCTTAATGAAACTAAACTAACAGATAATTTGTCAGAATTAGCCGGATCGGACTACTATTGCATATAGCTGCCAAACGAATGATCGGTGGAAAATGATTGTTTTTTGAGATAACTCGAGCCAACTTACCAAAAAATTTGACTTAGCATACTCACAAAATGTCATCAAAATAGCCTTTCTTTCTCATTTTCTTTTTGTATAAGCAAGAGTGTTTCATTATATTAAGCAAATTCAAGGGTATACTACCTTCGGAGCGCCTCTAAGCGTTGTCCGGTCGGTATCGAACTTAAATTTTTGTTTGTTTTTAATAAACTTATATAAAAAGACATTTTTTAGAAACGGTTCTTGGATAAATAAGCCGAACATGTGCATGTACATATGTACAATATGCATTCGCTGACATGGGTTTCAATTTATTTGCTTAAAAGCAATGCACACAAACATCAATTTACTACCGCAAATACGAATGAGTCGAATGGTAGTTGCTATGTTTCCTATGAGAACTTTAATTGGTGGCAGCAGCGCGTATAAAGTGGCCGACAGTCTGTGGCACAAGTTCCTTAAAAAACTTGAAAAACCATCTCACAAGCCGAAAATAATAATCAACAACAAATACAGGCAACGAACGACACAGAATTTGGCTTCGTCTATGGACTGCTCCGACAATGTTTTCATTACGATCCGTCTGGTGTGTGTGTGAGTGTGAGTGTGAGGGCGTGAGTGTGAGTGTGAGTGTGATGTGTGTGCGGATGTTAACGGCAGCCAAGCCAACGAATATGCTTGATGAATACTCGACATCACGTACTCTTGAAAAATGTACGTGTTTCCATTATACGAAAAGTCAAACCCGAAAGCATGACAGACAAAAGCGAGTGTCTACTGCTGGGCATAACAGGCCAGGAAAAACAGTCAAGCGGTAAGGAAACTCCAGTACCAAGACGCTCGCGGTTATGCGGCGGCCAAGTGCGAAATCCAGTGCTCAAAAGCCCACAATGGACGAAGAGCTCGAACAGCTTGAGAGCGGTGCCCACAATACAAAACGCCATTTATCATATTCATGGGCTCCCCTTTTATTTCTATTTTTCTGGATCACGAGAGTTTTATTGCAATTTATCATTAGACGACAGCACACAAAAGGAAGACGTACGCACATTTACAACTCGTTACAACAAACCCATCGCAGAACCCCTACCCCAGAAAAGGTGTTTCTGCAAGCGCAGTTAATTTGATAAACTGCGCTTGTCGCTATTAACTGTTGTTGTCGGTTGTCTTCTCGTCTTTTTTGTTTGTTGTAGTGCTCAACATGTCGTAGCTGGCACGCCCATCTCCGCCCCCGCAGAAACTATTGCTGATATCCGCGGGAGAAGTAAGACAGTTTAATCACAATTTAAGTAGGGGAGCAGTATTGCGTAACAGGCAGCTTTGTAGAGATTTTGATTGGTTGCTTTTGTGTCTGGACTTGTATCATCTTCATAGTAGTATTAATAGGCAAACACTTTTCTGTGCACCGTTTTGCGATATTAATATATAATGTGTCATTGGAAATTATTATTATTTGTACACTAATAAATAGATTAAACAGTACACTCGTATAGCTTCTAAAATTAACAGTAGCATTCCAATATTAATAGGCCCATTGCCACACAAGCTTTTTAAACGCTGGGTTGTAATGCCAAAAATAAAATATTCTCCCGATTATCTTCAAATTGATTTTCAAAGCTCTACTAAAAAAAAATTACTGTGCTCTAAAAACAAGTAAAAGAGCTCTAGTGGGGAGTGCTCGACAAGGAGCAGCCCTTACATTCATTCCCATATTCACATATCTGTATACATGCACAGAAAATCATACACGCTGCAAGCAGTGCACTGCTTCTTGTTCCCTGAGCCCCTCACTAAGCAAATCAAATCATATCTTCCGTGTTTATTGACCAATCGTCATGTAACTACTGTCAGGATGGCATTTAAACGTATCAACAAATCAAATTCCAAAATTAAAATTAATTGTTTAAATATTATTTATATTGGTGCCAAAAAAACGCTGTTCGGATATCGAAATATCTTGAAAACGGACGAGAATGTCGATAAAACGAAATAAAAATTATCTGACTACGGTATACTATAACTTATAATCCAAATACGTATCTGGGATCCTCTCGATTATACAGATAGACTAACATGGCTAGATCGACTCGGCCTTGATACTGATGAAAAATACATATACTTTGTGGAATCGGAGTTTCTGTTGCATACATTTGCACAACTTTATAATACCCACATTTTACCCATTTTTAATAGGTTCAGTTTATAATGATAGCCAAAAGAATCAGTCATTGAGTTATATTTTAAATTGATTTGACGCAAATTAAATTCTCTGTTCAAGAAGCTGTACAAATGAAAAGGCCGCGGGGAAAAAGTTGAAGCGAAAAATAGCAAATAATAGTGACATGGCGAAATACAATCATAATCATGGTGCAATGCAACCGCACAAAAACTTTCGCCATCAACAATAAGCAACGGAGGGGCACTAGCCGTAGACGAAGCTGACGCTCTAGCAGGAGCAGGAGCAGGAGCAGGACGAAGAGCCGGACGAGAAAAAGCAGCAGAGCAAATAACAAGCAACATAATAGAAGTATAGTTGTTGCTTTTGCTGCTACTGCTGCTGCTGAAAGAAAAACTAAGATACAAGAGAGACAAGGGGAGAATGGATACAACAACCACAACAGAAATAATAATGGCATATAAATGAAGTAACAAACATTGTTTTCCTTTGACATAACTCATTAACCAGCAGAGGCCACAAGACGAATTGAGGCAAGCCCAAGTTACAGCTGCAGTTGGAACTGGAGTTGATGGAGTTGGATGCTGGAACGGCAAGACAAAGATGAGGACGCATCCCAAAGCTGCACAAAGCGAGCTGACAACATGTAAATTAATGTCTTGAAACTGGTCTGGTCGCCAGCAGTGACAGTGGCAGCGGCAGCGAGAACGCCAGCCTCCAGTTTCAGCTTTAGCTGATTTTAATAGACCCCAAGCTAAAATTTCTTAATTAAAACAATAAGCAGGCGTAGGGCCAGGCCACAAATGTCTGCAATTATATGCATGACACACACTGATGCAGCCGCCATAAGGCAACATCAACAGCTGCCAGTTGGGTGATGCCTTGCTGGCGTGGCAAATCTATCCGCAGAAACGCGACCGCAACCTCGCTTGCTGCTGTCCTGTCAGCAATTTCGACACGACAGTGGCGTTGAGAAGCGTCGAGCTCCTGTAAATGAAGAAATTCCGCTGTCGTCTGTTGTCTTCGGGCCTGTCGCCTTCGGCACATCGTCTGCTCCTTTGCCTTATGACTAATGATTGAAATTTCATGCTCCATATGGGTGCGAGTGTGCCGGTTGTCAGTTGACAGTTCATTTGGCTGTCATGAATTGGCAAAAAGAGAGACTGTTGCTGCAGCTAATTAGAGTAGAGTGTCCTACGCTTAGCCGCAACTACGAAATATGAAATAAAATGCTTGCCAGCACTCTTTTTATTCGTATAAACACGCGAACAAACGTCGAATCCACAATCGGCAATCAGGAATTGTCAATTGGCAGTACGTGTTTTAGCAAAAGTTACATACACACACACACACACACACACACACACACGCATACATATACATACTAGCACGCATGGACACAGACAGGAGGCGTGGCGGTTTAATGGATTTTGAAGTGCGAATGCGTTGCCACGCCTAGCATACTTTGGGGCGACCCCTCCTCGCACACTGTCTCTGTGCGACGCCTACAGTTATTTGCGGCCATTTTTTAATCTACACTTGAACGCCGGTCTAGCACGCGGCAGTATTTGCGCAACGTGATGAGATTTTGCGGTTGCTAACCAATCCAACGCCTTTATTTACATTTTTCTCAGCTTTTGCTTATCGATCCCAGGCTTTAGATTTAGCTTCGGCTTTTTGCCGTGTCAGTCTGTCGCCCCATCGACCCGTCGGTCTGTCGCTTACTGCGCATTCGATGCGGTTTAATTTTTTGCGCCTAAAAGCAGACAACACGGAGGCGACAACTGAAATGTGGAGTCTGGTTACAAGCAAAATAGCTACTACGCCAAAAAGTTGGTTTGGTTGTCCTCACAACCAAAAATTGTATTTTAAATAAAAGATGTTTGTCTGGCTCTCAGTTATTCAAAAGAATGAAGGGTGGAAGAATTTCGTAACCAGAGTAATGCAATTTTAATATACATAAAATTGTATCTTAAAGGCCTACGAGTAAATGGAGTCATAAATGGCTGCCAAATGCTAAATACTTAGGGTTCCTATAAAGACAACCTACACTGTTTCAACACAAACATTTTTCCCTTTCATCATTAAAGCGAATCGCAACATACTACTATAGAACAAACTCTGCGTAATAACCGACTACGCTGTCAACAGCTCACCCTAGGCTGCGTAGTTGACCATTGGCTTGCTTAACACTTCTGATTGTTATTGTTGTTGTTATTGCTGGCTAGACCGCATTCTCAATTGGTTTTTGCGTTTTCGCTTTTCCTTAGAAATTTTGCCACTTAGCTTAGGTCGCGGAGCACAAATGTAAGCTGCTGCATAATGTTCAGGTTGGAGGGCAATCTCGATATATATATGTACATATGTACATATGTATGTCCTTGTATGCATATAGAGTTGTAGTCATACTACTATGTTGATTTGAGTAAATGGCGCTAATGGCCGATCGAATTCTGCCTGCAAAGCTCCTCTGTCCACTTATCTGAATTTCAAGTGCATTTTGCGCGGCAATTATTTTGCTCAATACTCGCACTTGACTTTAAATTGTCACCGGCTGTGTCAGTTCCACCTAAACTCCCATCTTCGCCATCTTCTCTTTGCAGGCAAGGGCTGTTGCCCTTGCGATTTTAATTTGTCGCCCTGTGCCAATTGTTAAGCAAAAGTGGCTAATTTGAAATTCTTTTGAGCGAACTGCGCGCATTTATGAATGTCAACTTGACGACGTCGCGTCGATGGCCCAGCTGCGCCCTCTGGGGGATTGGAATTAGTAACTGGGAACTGAGAACTGAGAACTGAGAACTGAGAATTGAGTACTGTCTGTTATCGCTACTGCGGCTGATGCTACTGCCTGCCTTTGTCTTTGTGTCACGCGGCATGAAATTGAATTTTGGTCTGCAGAAGTTGGCTGGCGGTGAAAGCCAGCCAATTGGCCCCAACCCAGTCCCCGTTCCAGTCCCAGTCCCCGACACACTCATCATTTACCTCCTTCGCTTTCCCTCATAAGCCTTCAATTATGGCTTATGGCCAAACGACGCCATTTTGGCACTCATACAGCGTAATTCGAAATGAATGAAAATTCTTTATAACTACCGTCCGTTTTGCTGCTGTTTTCTCAGTTGTTTGTGTTGTTGTTTTGTGAGGTTGAATTTAAATTTACATAAGTCTCTGCATCTGCACCCAGCGCCAGACTATGTTCTCAGTCTCATTCCTTTGTTCAACTTTTATCTTTACTTTTGTGCATTGTTTTTCCGCACTTTTTGTCGTCGGTGTCGAAACTTAAGATGTTTTTGTGGCTAAATGTAAATTTTATTGAATTTAACTCTTTTGTGTCTGTTTGGCTGAGCGTTAAAGAGGAAATTGCATAATTATGCCTAATCTTGAAACCTATTGCAGCATCACTTGAAAAATGCGCAATGCAAAACGGGAATCGACTTCGCAATCGCTTTGCGAATTAGTTTCAAGTTGGAGCTGCTACTAAATGGCTGCGTTCTCTTTGACAAATTCGAATATGTAAAACTGTAAGCTCGCTCCTATCGCTTAGATTACTTGGCTATAGTCGCAACCAGAATGACAGACAAGAAAAGAGATAAGGAGAGAAGAATTGTATTTTTATCGTTATATTTATGAAACACTTCAATCATTAATAAATCAATTAAAATAAATTGGAATTTTGTGCGCTGATGTTGAACGCGCAACGTTTTTTCGTTTTCATGGTCCTTTCTTGTGGAACTCCTCTCTTTCACTCTGTGATGAGTTCGGTTCCATGCCATTTAATGCAATTACGTAAAGCTCTCTTGGTATTATTGTTGTTGTTGGTTTTCAAATTGTTGCTGATATAAATCAAAAAATGAATCATTTGACGCGCTTGACATATCGACGAGCCCCGCCAACAACTTAAATTATTCATTTGATTTACGGCGACACAAATTTGTATCCAAAATGAATGTTAACTCTGGTCAACTGGGTAGTGGCATTGATTTAAAGCAGCACAAATAAAATTATGTTCGCCATATGAAAAGAAAAAACGAATAGATAGTTGGCACAGAACATCCTTTTCCCAATTCTAGACATAAAACTACTTTCAGCGCCTTACAAGGCAGACATGTCAAAAATTGCAAGACGGCTGTCAATGCGCCAGGCATAAGGCAGAAGTAAAGGGCGCACATGCATTGGTGGCAAAGGAGAGGAAAAAGCAGTAAATTCCTTCTGTAGCACACACATTCATACACATCAATAATCGCCGTTTGACATAAGCGTTAAGAGCATGCATTAGAACTTTGCGTTGAAGTCTGCAATGCTCGCCTCTAACAGATACCAAAGCTAAAACTTGTGATTTGAAATCAGGATTGCGAATAAGGCGAAGTGCAACCAGACACCAACAGACTGTCATATAAAGCTCACAATGGCCACCTAGTAGAACACCGGAAAAATTCGTAGGTTCCCAAATATAACAAATTTAATATCAAGCAAAGCTACTTAATAATATTTTGAAGTTTATATTGGAAAAGCACATTAAAACTATGTAAATAACTATATGAACATTTTTAACGGTTATTTTCTAATTTGTTCAACAAAACACCCAAATCTATGTAAATCTATATATATAAAAGAGTTCGTACTGATTGGCGATTGGTGATTAAAGCAGGGCCCAAGCCATAATAGCTAGATAGCTGAAATTTTCACAGTAGTTTCCTCCTAGGACTTAATTGCGTACTAAGAAAATGAGGAAAACCCGTTGTTTGAAACACTTTTGTTCATTTTTTTAAAATACATTTTCTATTTTTTTTTCCTGCGTGGAAATCGGGATGCTCAATTTTAAATATTCACCCGATTAGCTTGAAGCTCATTTTCAAAGGACGGAAAACTGTTGTATGACATATTTTTTTATCCGATCAGCTCCAAACTCATTATCAAAGCTACACATACAAGAGTATAAAAATCCTGACTTTAAAATTTTAAAAAATTTACCCCTTAGTCGGAAAATGACTGGAAAGCTGTTGTATGAAACCTTTTTGTTTTTCATCAAACTTATTTTCAAAAATCAACATAACAAAATATTAACAACGTGATTTTAAAATTTTGAGAATTCCTAAAAATAGGTAAAACACTTTTTAAGAAAGAAAATGTTTTTTTCCATTCGATTAGATTCAAAATCAATTTCAAAGATCTATATAAAAATTTCATGAAAGCGTTATTTACTTTTTGTGGAAAATCCACGCACTTGCGTCGAAATTGGGTAAATTTTCAATATTCGACCTAATTTTTTTTGTTTCTAAAAACGGGTCGTAGTAGTGCACGCCGGCAAATGCTAGTATGTATGTATAATAAATTTAAATGCCTAACTTTTTATACCCTGATCCCATTAAAAATGGGAAAAAGGGGTATTATGGTTTTGTGCAAAAGTATGTAACAGGCATAAGGAAACATCTCCGACCCCAAAAGTATATATATTCTTGATCACTATCAATAGCCGAGTCGATTTAGCCCTGTCCGTCTGTCCGTCCGTCTGTCCGTCTGTCCGTCTGTATGAACGCACGTTTCTCAGAGACTACAAAAGCTAGAGACTTCATATTTGAAATATAAGTTCTCGTGGTGCCGGGACAAGACCAGTTTATCATTTTTTTTCGATATCTCGTCCCGTTCAAAAGTTATCGATAAATTTCGATTTCAGCCAAGTGTTTTTTGGGCATAACTTGAAAGTTATAAAAGCTATCAACTTTATATTTAAGTTTAAGTTACTGTTCTGCCGGCTCGATACAAACTCATCATTTTTTTTTCGATATCTCAATCCTTTCAAAAGTTATCGATAAATTAATATTCCAGAACAGTGTTTTTAAGGTATAGCTTAAAAGTTATAAGATGTAGAGACACCAAATTTGGTACATATATTCTCCTATAGCATACAAAGGTAAAATACATTTCACTTTTTAGATACCCCTCCCCAATCTCACAGAAATTGAAAAATACGTAATTTTAAAGGTATGACCTTCGGATTTGACATAGTTGCACATTTATATGCCATCTTTGTGTCCTACAAATTTCATTTTGATCAGACAATAAACAAAGAAGTTATTTACGATTCAATGTACCATAGTTTAAAGCCAAAGGAAGAAGAAGAATCAAAGCAAATGTATGACGCGCGTAGCAAGCAGCTTTTGTATGTATATGTGTGTGTGTTTCTATGTATGAATGCAGATACATAACTTCAATGAATGTGAGACCTTGGATCAGGGTATATCCTAGTCGGGCACTCTCGACTAGAGCACTCTTACTTGTTTATGCAGACACTGTAGTCATAGAATCGTTATTTCTCTTATCTTCCCATGCTTCGTGCTTAATTTATTTGTTTAAGTTTGCTGATATTTCTGGTTTATTTTATTTCGATAATCTCGCAATTGCTTAGAGCCCACCAGGTGAGATAACTCAGCTCCGACAGAGTTGGGCTCAACCTCCATAGTGGGACTGCCAATGATAATAAATAATAACAACAGAATTTATTTTTCAATTACTTTGAAGCCTTAGCACCAACAAGAAGACAAGACACCACCAACTACTAATAACTCCAAATAGATATATTTCGAAAAATAGCTCGTAACTCTTCGAAAGATACTTCTCCGACTACTATATCATATAGCTACCATATGAACAACCGGTCGAGCGAGTTCTTGTATCAACAAATTTCTAGCTTTCCAAGATATCCCGACCAAAGTTCCGAGTGTTATTTATAAATTAATAAATTTAGATGTGAATATGTGTACTGCGGTCTGCAAAGGTATGTTACCGTCGGTGAGCCGAATATAACCATTCTTACTTATTATAGTGTAAATTTATTAGCCTGCTTAATTGTGTCCTTAAATCCAATACTAATTGCAAATATCAATGCAATGAGCCACAAATACCGCATAGCCAAAAATGTGCTTTCATGGCCATCGCTAACAATTTTCGAAGTTGGATGCTCGCAAAGTTTAGCTGCAGTTTTAATAATGTAAAGTAGTAGATGACTGCAAAAGCAAACAAAAATTTGCTATTAATACTAAACAAAACAAGTAGTCGAGTGTGCCCGACTAGGAGATACTCTGAACCCAGCCCTTACATTCATAATTGTTAAGAAACACAACATACAAACACACGCAGCAAGATGCTCGCCTTACGCAATTGATGTGCATCTTATTCTTCCATTGTCCCCATACCATGTTACATTGAATCTTAAATATCTTTTTTGTTCATTGTCCGAGTGTAATGAAATTTTTAGGACTCAAGGAATGCAATAAAATGTGTGAATGTGCCAAATTTTAAATAACCTCAAGAATCCTGTAAATCTTAGAGATACTACTCTGATATCCGCGCGATCATACAGATGGACGGACGGTCATGGCTAAATCGACTCGTCTTTTGATAGTGATCAGTAATATATATACTAAATGGGTTCGGAGGTGCTTCCTTATGCCTGATACATACTTTTGCACAACTTCATAATACCGTTTTTAACCATTTTTAATGGCGAAAATGTAATTTTCATCCGAATTGTAAAAAAAATGGTATATAGTTCTGAATGAAAATAAATATAGTAATTTTTGAAAATAAGTTTGAACCCGATCGTATGAAAAACAAAAAAGTTGCTTACAACGGTTTTTCCTCACTTCCCAAGTCTCTGTATAGAAATTCCGCTTCTTAGCAAGCACTTTCACTAAGAGGAACTACTGAGAAAATTTCAGCTGTCTAGCTTTTATGGTTGGGGTCCTGCGTTTATCAACAATCACCAATCAGGACAAACTGTTTTATATATATAGATACATATGGGGATGTGAACTCCAACATTGTTACATTTAATTTTGCCACCACAGTTGGGAATGCCTAGCCGTATACAGATCTGAATATTGTGAATATTCATTGGAAGACTTTGTGCAGCCCCCTGTAATATGTATACAGGAGCGTAATTGAGCTGTCAATCAATACAGCCTGCAGTCGGCATTACATTTGCTGAACTTATTGCAAAGTGAAGATGCACCAAGTTAAAATATTTTCCCTCGTGTCAAAATTGTTTCCGGCAGTCATCCGAAACTACCGACTGCTTTTCCTCGTGAATGCGTTGCCCGTGATTGGATTTCCAGCATGTTTTATTTTCAGTGAGCAATGTTTCAATAGTTAGCTTAAATAACCAGGTGCACTCAAAAAAAAAAACAAGTAAGAGTGCTTTAGTCGTGAGTGCCCGACTAGGATAAACCCTGAACCAGGTCTTGCATTCATTCATAATTATTTATCTGCATCAACACACGCATGCAAACACACGCTTTGCTTCTTCTTCCATTGGCCGCATACTATATCAACCCCACCAGAATTTATGTTTCAAATATGAAGTCTCTATCTCTTGTAGACTTATAGCAGTAAGCGTACAACACAAGGGTATAATGGTTTTGTGCAAATGTATGTAACAGGCATAAAGAAGCTTCTCCGACCCCATAAAGTATATTTATTTTTGATCACTATCAACACCCGACTGTCTGTCCGCCCGCTCGTATCCAGCAGCGTGCGTTTGTGTGTGTGTTTCTATGTATGAATGCTCTGTTTCTCAGAGACTACAAAAGCTAGAGACTTCATATTTAAAATATAAGTTCTCGTAGTGCCGGGTCAATACAAATTTATCATTTTTTTCGATATCTCGTCCTTTTCAAAAGTTATCGATAAATTAAGATACCAGAACAGTGTTTTTAAGGTATAGATTAAAAGTTATAAGAGGTAGAGGCACCAAATTCGGTATGTATATTCTCCTATAGCATACAAAGGTCAAATTTTATTTAATTTTTTTGATACCTCCGCCCGATCTTTTAGAGGTATGGCATACTCAAACGTTTATATGCAACAATAAATAAGTACGGGGAGAGATGATGGCAACAGAAGATGATGGCAACAGCATCTGTATATGCAACCAAAGAACAGCCCCTTTGTTGTTTCTGCCTGTCGCAGAACTTTTGTGTAGGCAGCTTAGCTGAGTTTATACGTCTCCAGCGGAATTTTCAGTCTTGGCGATATTGAAAATTATCCTTGACCTATTTCGAAACTCTCTAATTTTTGAGGAGCGTACTCTCCCTGTTGGTTTGCCATGCCCTCTTGGCTTCTTGATTTCATAAAAGCGCTGTCGCATGCACTTGTGAATTAATGTATGCTAGTTTCGTTGAACTCTGGGGTGTTTGGTCCGTCGGGGGAATGTCAGGGAGCAGATTAGGAATGTGCGCCGCGCATGTTCGGCCAGTTGGTTCGTTTGCCGTTACGAGACCAGTTGGGTTTGGGGCTATTGAGTGAGAGTTCTGTTTCAATATACCTATGGGAGGAGGAGTGCTCATTGAGTACTCTGCACCTGCTACAGAGAGTTCAAGACAAGGGTCAGGTCAAGATTTTTTTTTCCGATTTTTGAAAGTGGGTTTACTTCCTGCCTTACATAGTAGCAGGCAGGCAGATAGGATGTAGTTCAAAAGTAACTCAGCTCGGTCGCTTGTGATGTAATTCTGCCTACCTACCTACCTTCTTTCCTAATTAACGCAGTTCGTTCTTAGCTGACGCCTATTCGTGACGGGTGATTTTACCCTACTTGTTGCCCGTATCCAGGACACCAATGAGTACCTTACTCTTCGCCACCTCTGACTAACGGTGCAGTTTCCATAACTGACTTTTAACGCTTTGCCTTCCTCTTCTCTGACTTCAGGGGCGCCTGTTTGATTCCTGGCTAGGCTCCGAGGGCGTGGCAGTTGCTGCGTCCTGTTATGGAACGATCTGCACACCCCCAGTAGTGGAGCTTATCAACGCCATACTACCCACACTTTTTTTGAGGAGGAGAAGACCCGTTGGCTCACTGGGATCCTTGTCTTTTCTGTGGCCTACGTCCTTTGCAGCTGAGGAGCTTTGGTCCTCCTTCACTTCATTGTTTATATTTATACCCTGAACGCATTAAATGATGGCAAAAAGCGTATTATGAAGTTGAGCAAATGTAGCAAAACAGGCATAAGAAACCATCTCTGACCCCATAAAATTATATATTCTTGATCAGTATCAACAGCAGAGTCGATCTGGCCATGTCCGTCTGTCTGTCTGTTTGTCAGTCCGTCTGTAAGAATTAGCAGATTTAAGAGACTATAGGATCTAGACACTTCATATCTATATATATAAAACAGTTTGTCCTGATTCGCGATTGGGTATTGGCTATTGGTGATTGGCAACTAGTGATCAACGCAGGGTCCAAACCATAAGAGCTAGAGAGCTTTTCAGTACAGTAGTTTCCTCTTAGTCTGAAAGTGCGTACTAAGAATTGATTTTGGAAAATTGTATTCAGAAGCTAGGGAAATGAGAAAAACCCGTTGTAAGCAACTTTTTTGTTTTTCATTCGATCGAGATCAAAGTTACCCCCTTTGTAGGAAAATAGTGGATAAAAATTAAATTTTCGTCTGATTATTTTCAAATTTATTTTTAAAGCTCCAAATAACAAAATATTAGCAACATGATTTTAAAATTTTGCAAACTCCAACACCAAAGTTGGAAAATAGCGGAAAAACTGTTGTATGCAAACAATTTCATCAGCTCCAAAATGATTTTCAACATGAGTGAAACGTAAGGTAAATGAAAAGCTGGACAACAAAACGTAAGGTAAATGAAAAGCTGGACAACAAAACGCAACGCCGGGAAATGCTAGTTTAGAACATAATTTCAGGTATCGCCGGTTCATTTTATCGATAGCTCGACCTGTTCATTAGTTATCGATAAATCTCGGTTCCAGACCACCGTTTTTTGGGCATAACTTCTAGTTCATAAGAGGCACCAAATTTGGTATGTATATTCTCCTATAGCATACAGAAGAAGTAAAGAATATTTGATTTCTTGGATACATGTATCTTTGGAGGTATGAGCTTTCGGTTTGGTATATTCACACATTTAAGTGCCATCTTTATGCCCAACAAATTAATTACAATTGGCCAATAAGCAAAAAATATATTTAAGATTCAATTTAATATAGTATGTGGCCAATGGAAGAGGAAGCACAGTAATTGCGTAATTCAATTTTGCAATTTTCAGCGTGTGTTTGTGTGTGTGTTTGTTTGTTTGTGTGTGTGTGTGTGTATGAAAATTGTGTACGAAGTGCTGAGTATAAGTTCACGGTATCTCCTATTTATATACTTGAAGAAAGAAAGCATTAAAATCATTAGATTTCACAATATTAAGAATGTTTTCATATTTTAGATAATTTATCATCGTTTTCCCACTGTCTGTAAGACAATCGACAGCTGAACTCTTAACATATCAGCCGAGACTGTTAAAATAATGCGAACCAAATTGAAAGAGAGCGAGTCAATTCTCCAAATTTGTTTCTCTCTTCTGCATTTCAACTTTCTTCAAGCCATTAAAGTTCTTGGTAGATAAGTTCTATACTTATACTATAACCATTTGACCTTCTTCCGAAATCAAGAACAATTTGTTCTTAATGACCATTATCCCGAGTTGGGCTCAAAATTAGGTTTTTTTATTTTACAAATCAATACCGATCAGGCAGGTTTTTAGACCGGCATTATTCTCTCTGTGTATGCATACTGTATGTATATCCGTTCCCATATCGCTATGTATTGTATATTTGCATATATATATGAGTATGTGTACATGTAATTGTATGTTTGTGTGTTTTGGAGTACTTCCGCTGCCGTTATGTGCTGCCACTATTTCCGCTGGTCGCATTAACTGCAGGCGCATAACTTTTCCAATTTGCTTTTGGCAATTATTGATATAAGCCACTGGCAACAACACTTCAGCTCAGTTTTTCTCTGTGTCTCTCTCTCTCTCTCCCTCTCTGTATCATTCGGGTTGTGAGACGGCCAAGCATATTTTCTTGCATTTTGCGCATATTTGTGCAACATTCTCAAAATTCTTCAACAAAGTTTTGTTATTATTGCCGTTTTTGCTCAAGACTCGAGAGTCGAGACTTGGTTTGGTGCTGACTGCCACTTTGATTACTTTTGCAGTTGCCGGTGCAATTAGTTTGTTCATTAGACGAGGCTACAGCAGTCCATGACAAAGATAGGCATATATAGAAAGAGCAAGAGTTGGAGCTTGCCTTGAGTTGATTGGAATTCACACACTTAATTAGTTGCATGCCCAGTTAATTTCCTCTTTGTTCCTGCTTCTGGTCCTATAGCTGATGATTGTGTACAGTTTTCGGGACAATGTATCTTCAAGTTAGACATGATGCTTGTGTGCTTTGCAACAGTCCGCCGGGGATGCAAATAAGTCACCAAGCGAGCAGCCAAACTAGAAGTTGAGTAAAGTGATTGCAGACTGTTTGGCGTTGCAATCATTTTTGTGTCTTTAACTCTAATCCTTAAGCCCTGGAATTCAATACAGCTCTGAACTTGTAGAGCTCGTTTAATGCTTTAGCCACAACGATCTGCATAAGCTTGTCCATAAGGCATTTGCGATGGTCGTGGCTCAGCTTCTATCTTGTGCTTAGTATCCATTACACTACACATATTTATTGCATAATATCATATAATATCAACTTATGCACTGGCACATTGTTGACCAGTTGCCCTGCATTCTGAGCTTAGTCCCCTCAGCCACCCCCTTTTTATTTACGTTATTCCCGATAGTCTAATGCCAAAGCGTTTTGGTAGAAAAATCTACAATTTGCATGACGCAAAACAAAAGCAAATGCCAGAGACAAACTCGTCAAGATGAATGACTGTTGGCAAATCCAGCGATTCCAGCTTGCATACCAGCATTATTCCATGTCAGTAGCTTGCCTGAATGCCTACACATTTCAAATTGCACATGTCCAGTTGAAATAAAAAAAAAAAAAAACAAACAAAAAGAAGCCAACGAGTATGTGACCTGGGATAGTTGCTCTCGACTGCTTGCGAAATTCTAAAGTAAATTTCATTGAATAAGAAATATATAAGTAAATACTTGACATAGCTCTAAGATTCTTTCTCGCTGTGACAATTGTCTGCGGCGCTTTCAATTTAATTTTCTCCCATTTTACCATTGTTTGTACATTGTGTATAATTTAAAAGCTTTTCAGCATGCAAAACACATCCTGAGCCGCATTTAGGCGCTTTCTCTTGCCGGTGACTGAAATCAAGAATGAAGTAAACCAGGGACATTTCCACAACCAAAGGTTGTATAGCCATACCAAACACAAGTATGACATCCCGACAACAACGTAACGTCGACGTGGCATCGCAAGCTTAATAAATAATGGTGGAAGGCAAAAATGAAACGTGTCAGAGTCAGTTGGCAATGTACAAGGTGGCTGGCTCTGCTACCCACATACATACATATATTAATACTTATTTTGTTGTAATGAAAGTGTGGTGAAAAGTCATGCAAGGGTTGACAAAAGTGTCTTAGTGACTTTTCACTTGATCAATCGAACATTTAATAAATAATGTTCTTTTGATGAACAAATTATGTTTTTTTTTTTGCAAATATTAAACTTAATTTGTAATAGAAAAATATTTAGAAATATTTGCCATGGGATCTTGATTCGAAATATTGACTTCATTAAATTAAAAGGTGACATCTTTTAAGTCATAATGTTTTATGTTTATAATTTGTTTTCTACCCGCAAATAATGGTTTTAAAATTGGAACTTTTAAATTTTCGTAAATTTCGTAAATGGCAGGCAACGGCAAATGTGACATGGGAGAGTACGAGGTGCAGAGCTCCGCAACTCCACAGAATAAAGTTGAGGCACACATTGTTTGCGGGTATCTATGTGCGACAGCGACAACTTGTATAGGCGATGGTCTATGTGAGATCCGGAGACGTAGTCGAAGATAACTGTCTGCCTTAGATTCTTTAGCTGACACTAACATGATGCTGTACGCTTGACAGTACAGATCTGGTCGAGTGTGCGACTGGGAGATACTCTGTGAATTTATTCAATCGAATGGTCATCTTTATGTATAAACCAGTTCGTACTGATTGGCGATGGCGATGCCCAAATCAGATTGGCTTTAAACTTATTTTCAAAGATCATTATAAAAATTCATTTTATTAAATTTGCTTGCAAGGTCGGAAAATGGGCGGAAAACGGATTGTTGACATTTTTTATTTTCTATCTGATCAGCTCCAAACTCATTATTGAAGCTACACATACAAAATTATAGAAAACATGACTTTTAAATTTTGGAAAATCTTTGGAAAATGGCGGAAAAATAGTTGTATGCAATTCTTTTGTTTTTAACCCGATGAGCTTCAAACTTATTTTCAAAACACTACATAACAAAATATTGTCAACGTAAATTTAAATATTTGGAAATTCCAGAAAAATGGCGGATACTTATTGCAGAAAAAAGTTTGTTGTTTTCTATTCGATTGATTGGATTCACCTGCGTGGAAATTGGCTAAGGTTAACTCAATATTTTCAATATAGTACCTCCATATTTAGTACCTACGTGTTCTCCTATTTTTCGTGTATTTAGGGGGAGGTATCCAAAAGTTATGTATTATTTTTATCGTTAAAATAAAATAATCTTGATCTGATCAGGGTATCAAGAGCTTGAATTCCTAGTTCCTAATCTCCACAACTCTAGCTCTATACAGACAGACAGACAGGAGAACTTGGGTAGATCGACTCAGCTACTGATCCTGATCAATAAGAAAAATAATTGGAGATGCACAACATCACCCATTTTTAAGAGGCACAGGGTATACAACTTTATGTAACGGACCGCCGCCAGCAAATTTTCTTGTCCTAGTCGCAGCTGACGTCCCAACTCCTGATTCACCCAAGGCTTGATCTCATTTTCTTTAGCGCTTGTCTCGCTGATTTCGACTGGCAGAGGCCCACTGCAAACGATTGTAAATTAAGTTTTAAGCAACATGTCTGCAAAAATCATGCCGAGGACAACAGACCCCCAGCATTTGTTACCCTCCTGCCAACCCGACTTCTGTCGCAGCCAGTTGCAAGACTCCTTATTTTTTTGTATTCCTATTTGAAGAATGGAAATTGTGTTTTGTGTGTTTGCGCTGCAGTGGTCTCTATCGTCGGCAGCGCCGTCGTCGTCGTCGTGGAGTTCCTTGAGGAGCTGCTTTACTATTTTCGCATCATGCCTTTCGTACTTGCATTCTTTTTGTTTTATTATTGTATTTTTATATTGTATTTTGCTCGCCGTTGTATTTGCACTGCCACAGTCAACAGTCGGCGTCGGCAGTTGCTTTTCCTGTGCCTATTTATATATTTGCTGTACTTGCCAGGAATAGAACGGCAGGACGTCTCAGTGTATTCGTATTTGTATTTGTATTTGTCTTTTAGTTTATTGTGCTGGGCCCATAACAGCTTCCAACTTTGCCAGCAAGTTTTCTATTTGAGCTCCGTTGAGGCAAGGAATTCAATTTTAGAATCGCAGAGGACTCAGCACAATTGTTGTGGCTCCTTGGTTTTCGACTGACTAGATGGCTGGCTGACTGCATTTGATTACAGCTCGTTTCATTTTAAATGATTTGCGCAGTTGATCAGTTTACGTGCGCCGAGACAGTGCCTAATTAATGCCACCAACAATCAATATAACAAGGAGCCTCCTCTCGATAGTGCTCGACTGAGAGGTAATCTATTTTGGGCTCCTCTGATGAATCCAAGAATATTAATTTTACTAGTAAACACATACGCTTCTAATAAAAAAATTATATAAATAAAATATACTTACTGAAGCTATATTGACTACAGTTTTTACACAATTGTAATTGTTCTAAAAATTACCTAGATGCGCACAACTTTATTATACCGTTTTACAAATATACCCTTTTGGCTATAGAGTATTTCCATGAAGAAAAACGGCAGCATTCCAGGCTTCAAATGTATATATATATATATATATATATATACTGGTAAACAATAGTACTGGCTTAGCTAGGCGACTTAGCTGGGATGAACAACATCAGGCAAGCACTTGTCTGGCAATTAATTAAAATCCGACAAAGCTAAGCACGCAAAAAGCCAACAAACTAAAAAAAAATAGTGTATGGCACACGGATACAAGTCCTGCTAAATATTTAGCTGTTAAATGCAGCGTTAGGAAGTTGCCTTAAAAATGGATGTGCTCAAACGTCCCTCGAAGGTCATCCACCAGCTGCTTTATGGCCACTGTGCAGCCCACAATACCGAAGATAATTCCAATTATTATTAACACAATGTCACGTATTAGTTTCCAACGCAGTCGACCATAGCCCGCATCATAGTTGACAAACATATCAATCAGTGCCGGACATATCAGATTCAAATTGCATAGGGAAAATGCACCTTCCAGTTCGGTCAATGCAGCTAAATTTGGAACCACAACAGCCACAGCGCCTAAGATAAAAATGATGAATCAAAATAAAGAGAACGACTCTCCTAACTAAGTCATAGACATCAGAACATACCCGTGAGCAGCAGAAAGCAAAGTCGTACTGAAACTTCCGCTAAATAATGACTCTTTTTATTGGAGGCTTCCAGTTCGTAATCACTGAAGATAACGGTAATAACAACAAACCCATTCAGTGGATAGCTTAGAAAGATGCCGCACGCAATAGATATCTTGATAAATTGTGAGAGGCTGAGAAGATCATGTGTGAAGAGAAGTGAAAACAGGAAATGAAACGCTTTTCAAACTAAAGCTAACTTTTATATGCAAGATATGCGTGATACGTGTTAAACGGTATCAGGCTATATAAGGATATCAGATAAATATATTAAACTGTAATCTGCAATTTCAATTTTTCAGTGCCTTCTAAATTAACTCATTGGGAAAGTAACGCACTGCGACAATGGATTTACTTACATCTCATTTTGCGGAATGTTTAGGGTAATGCTGGCTTCTACTTGCTCTCCGAAACGCCAATAGCCCATTATTCCGAAAAAAAGGTTCGAGAACAGTATAAATAACACGGCCAGATTTAGTATACCACAAAAGCCGAGATAGCTTTGGGGATGCGCCATGTTAGCCTCGACGACAAGCATCTAAAAGTAATTTTGAGGGAAGGGTAAGATTATGGCATCTGAAAGAAGAAAATTTTGAACGCACCGAGCCCACAGCTGTTAGAGAAAAAGCGGCAATGCCAAAAAACATTATCCATTCCGAAGGTGACTTAAGCATTTCACGCTTCTCTGGACTTGGCAGTCCCCTAAACAGATAATACATAATGCACAAGAATCCAGCATAGAGCAGAATGTTGGAGATTAGGTTCAGCGGCACCAGATACTTCAGTTTGCGTATCATAAAGAATGGCAGTTGAAGCACGCAGACACCAAGAACATAGTAACGTTCGCTAAAGTCCTTGTAGTAAAAGTCACCAATATCCTTAAAATTCTTAGCCACGAACACAATATAAACGCAGCAGAGCCCAAACTGGCCGATAACCAAGACGCAACTGGTCAAAAATCCAGCCACGTGGGCAAAACAATGCAAGCAACTAGGTCCCAATTGATAGGCAATCTGCACGGCTTCGGGCATGGATACCTGCGGCACATGGATTCGTCGACAGCACTCGGTCATGCCAGAGATCTGTGCAGGAAAGCTAAATGCAAATAACTCAAATTGGGCCGAGCATAGCCAGCGGCTTCAGGTACACACCAGCAAATGGATGCAGTAGGTTAGCAGGATCATTAGCATCACAGAGAGCAGAGCGCCGGCCGCAACGCCCGAGTATTGAATAGCCAGCGGCATGGCCAGAATTCCTGTGCCTATCACACACTTTAGCAGTGAGATGAATGCGTCAAAGTTGCTGTATGAGGAAGGCAAAGCAATTGACTCAAGAAGAGGCGGATCCTCTAACAATACTTACTTCAAGGGCACCTCAACTGTGCGCTTCTCGTAGGGGTTGTAGTAGTAAAATGATGACATAGATTGCCTGTCCGACACAATTTAAGATATTGAATATAACGAATGCAAGTCTAGAACATACTCACACTAAATTTGGCTGAGTTTGCTGCGATTCCTGCGCTGCATTCGCCATTTCAGCTTTGTTCTCGGGAAAACAGAAAACTTAGCTAATAGTGACTGGCAATTTTGACAGCAAAATCAAATGAGTTAGTCGTAGTTTTATATGTCTCCAGACTACATCTCCGCACACATTCAGTTTCACTTTAAATCTTTAACTAATCAGCGGGCTTAGCACCAGGCGGGCACACAATCAAAATGGCTGCACATGCGCGGGGCCATTACCATAATACGCGCAAATTATTGCATACTTTGGGGCGTTGCGCTGACTGCAATGTCCCATAAACTGCATCAGCTCAGTTAACCCAGAGACAGTTACAGCGCCAGCGCCAGTGCACTGGTAGCAGTGGCACAACAATTTGCAAAGCGACATTACAGTGTCCATTACCTATATAAAAACTTAAGCTTTATAAATATGTATTTATTTATTTAATATTTCAATATCAACTATTTTTAATTACTATTTTGTATGACAACAGAAATAGGAACCACCTAGGGTTTCTCCCGATCGAAAAGAGAGCACTTCAGGCGGGGAAATGTTAACCTAACAGTTATAATATAAAATTGTCCCTGAAGAAATCGTGTCTGACCCGCGGCATGAGCCGCTTTAGGCTATTAAGTCAAGGGTGGATAAAAACATAAATAAATCTTCGATTCTTTTATCTAGATTCTAGAACGAAAAGAATACAGGTGATAAACATCTATAAAATTATAAAAAAATACCTTTATCAGAGGTATTATTTTCAGTGCGACGAGGCTGTACAGGGAATTACATATATAAAAAAATAACACCAAAAAGAAGTTTATACGGAAAATCATCCGCATATTCATAACAGTAATGAAGAGAAAAATCGCAAAACTCTAATGAATTAAAACAAAAAGTTTCTATCTTTATATTTGCTACATACTTTTCACACGATTGCATATACATAGTATAAGGTGGTTAGTCATTGTTGATCAATGTTTATTATCTTAAAATATGTGCTTATCTTAACACTTATACCAGCTCACTTTAAGAATTAAACAACCCTCACTGGCAGCTCTCACTGTACCTTATATCTGGATAACCAGCTCTCCAGCTCAAATTTCAATTCCAGCTGCAGGATGCATCTGTCGAGCTCGCGCTGCCGGAGGACGATTGTCATGCCAGAATGTGCACTTCCGCGTCCGTTTAGTTGTGTGAACTTTATGGTAAATTGAATTAAAATTTATTGTGAAAATTGCAAAATTCCAAAACGCAGCAGCTACGAAAACTGGGCTTCAAGGAGACATCAGTGCAAATCCAATACAAATAAAATTAAGTAAAAATGCACACACTCGCATAGGACATAGGAGTGTGGAAGATATGTACACTCATACATACATACATACATACATACATACATACATATGTACATATGTGGATGAGGGTGCAAGGGTCGGGGTCGCCGTGTGTTTGCACAAAATATGCAAATGTGATATTGTCGCTGGCGACATTTACAACAATTACAATAACAACGAACGCAACATCGGACGGGACAGGCGGCGATGGGTGTAGCAACTAACTGCGTGCGACATGTGACACGATATTCAAATAAAGGCGGTCCAGAGGCAGAAGCAGGAGCGACGTTGGTGTGTAGGCGTGGCATTTATAGCATATATTTTGCATAAAAAGAGAAATATGCAGCAAGCAGCACAGTAAGAAAACGAGCGAAAGCGCAGAAATCAAATAAAACAAATTTGGAATTTTACAGCAGACGAACAGGAGAACAACTTACACATACATACACATACAATGTACATATGCGCATGAAGGAGTCCCGCAGCTGACTAGAAGCTGTTCCATAACAGTAAGCAACGTGAGGGGATAGTCTGTCTGCTCTTATACCCTGTACACATTCAAAAATTTTAATAAGGTTATGAAAATATTTTCTAATAGTATGTAACAGGCATAAGGAAGCATATCCAACTACATATTCTCGAGCAGAAGCTACAGCCAACCATATTTGCTCTACAAGATCTCGTAAACCATAGGCAGATAAAGTTTATTTCATTTCCTTGCGATTTTTTAAATGCCCCCTTACAAGTTTGACAATAAACACAGAAGTTCTTTGAGATTTCATTTTGTCAAACAGAGACGTTGCTGACGTTGCGTTAGGGCTGAGTACAGGGTAATCTTCTTGTCGAGCACTCTCGGGAAGAGCACTCTTGTTTATCTTATGGAGACAAACAGACTGACATTCAATTTAAATTCCTATACAAATAATTGCGTGCCAGTTCCCAATCTGAACAGATGGGTAGGAACTCGCTAGGAGCACAACAACGCTTGGATTATGTTGATTTTCAAAACTGCGACATTTGCCTTAATTTGCCTAGCTCAATGTCAATGGACACAGACGCCGACCGCATCATGCAAATAATTATGCATTCTTTGCCAGTTGCCAGCAACGCTTCATCCTCTGGTATTATGCTGTGCTCATCACCTGCTAAAGCTAAAACAAAAAGGAATAGTTTTCTATTCGGCTGCAATATACCCTTTACCAACTTCTGAATGTAAAGTCATTTTATCACCTTCAGCAACGTTGTTTTGACAAGTACATTGAGCGGGATCCTTGATGCTAAAATATGCATACTCGGTGACAAAGTCTCGCTTATCCATTTTCGGATATAGGGTATTAATATAAATTTCATCTCAACGCAAATGCTCTAAATGCAGCTCACGCACCTGAGCTGCGTGCTTCCCTATTCGTGGCAATTGGCTAGCGTTTACCTGACTGTGGCTTCACCCATTATCACTGCGGTTATCTGTCCTACTCCACGCTATCATCATCAATGTTATCAACAGCTTAAGCTTAAACTTTATGCGACTGGTAGATGCACCACGTACCACGTTTCGCTGCAGCTACTTCCTCTTCCTTTGCGCATCAATGATTTTGATCAGATTTACTGACGCTGTCCAGCGTTGATGCTGATGAAGAAGATGAGGATGCCGATGATGATGATGATGATGATGATGATGTCGCGGCTACAGAACGCGTTTACCAGCGCTTTTATCTCGTTGCCCACAATATTTTTGCATTTATAATGAAATTCATCGTCATTTTTCATACTTGCACAAAGTGGATTTTTATTAGATTTGCGACTCTTGCAAACCTTTTTATGTATGGACACATGTACATATATATACATATGTATATACATATATGTATATACTTCTTATTGCTATGCGTTGGCAACCATATGGCAAAAGTGGCTTAAATGCATTAAAAGAGTATGTTTGCTTTTCTTGTTCTACGATATTGGCGACTTGGCTGAAACATTCTTATTCATTTCAGTGTAAATGCACAGTCATACTGATATATGTATATGTACAATAGAATTTGTTGAAGTGGGAAATTACATACATACATATTGTAATTTGGAAACGCATCGTGCAGCAAATTTTCTATTAGATACACTGTCAGTCATTTGCGCCGACACTTGACGGCAGTGACGGAGACGTAAGCGTGAGCCCGGAATAATAAAATATGTACATATATATGTAACTGTTTTTCTTCTGTATAGTAATAATTCTTCTGTAATAATTCAATTTGGTAAAATAATGATGTATATTGTAGACAGGAAACGTATTTTTTTTATTTTAATGGAATAAACATAAAGAATAATTTTAGCTAGAAGTATCATACAAAGAAGTGTAGTATTAGGCTAATTGTTTGCGTTGTAGTCTGAGTGGTAGTTGAATGTTGCACGTAAAATATTGTCACCTACAGTCATAATACGTGAACATAGACAAACGTGACAGCTCGCGCATACAATACATACATACATTGCTCATGGTAAATAACTTACATCATCAATTACAGCTAAACAGATTCCAATTCATTTAAATTATCACGCGCGCATGAAAGCAATGTTGCTTGTGGTGTTGGTAAAGTTTGAATTTTAATCGTTAATCAACACAATATTGCTATCGGTATTTTGCAATGTGTCACGGAGAATATCGATATCCCGTATATAATCACTATTAAATCGACCAACCCCCTCGCTTGAGCAGCACAAAATTCCACAATAACAAATCAAAAGTAGCGTGCTAAATTACTGATAGTTAATAAAACATTACAAATACAATGGATGACGAGGCGGAAACTTACAAACTGTGGCGAATTCGCAAGACCATCATGCAGCTGAGCCACGATCGTGGTTACCTAGTGACTCAGGATGAATTGGACCAGACTCTGGAGCAGTTCAAGGAAATGTTTGGTGACAAGCCCAGCGACAAGCGTCCTTCTCGGGCGGATTTGATCGTACTGGTAGCCCACAACGATGATCCCACCGACCAGATGTTTGTCTTCTTCCCCGAGGAACCGAAGATTGGCATCAAGACCATTAAGACTTACTGCACCCGTATGCAGGAGGAGAACATCCACAGAGCCATTGTCGTCGTCCAAGGTGGGATGACACCCTCGGCCAAACAATCCCTGGTAGACATGGCGCCCAAGTATATACTTGAACAGTTTCTGGAGTCCGAGCTGCTGATCAACATCACGGAGCACGAGCTGGTGCCGGAGCATGTGGTAATGGCAGCCGAAGATAAACAGGAGCTGCTTAGTAGATACAAGCTAAAGGAGAACATGCTGATGCGCATTCAAGCTGGTGATCCGGTAGCGCGCTACTTTGGTCTCAAGCGTGGCCAAGTGGTGAAGATTATACGCTCCTCCGAGACAGCTGGTAGATATATATCATATCGACTGGTCTGCTGAGTGACTATATTATTAAATAAACGTAATAAATACATATTCAACAACGTTGCACTCAATTTTAATGAAAAACATTAATATATCATTATAAATGCATATTATCATTTATTTTTCTTACTCCAGAATTTCATGTGAGCTAAAGCCAATAAATGCTTGTAGCTCACAATGTATGTATGTATGTCTGGCCTGGTCTGGTCGATTGCATGATAAACATCATTTGTACGCCGCATAAACGTGACTATCGATGACAATAGTCGATACTTTGCCGATATATGTAAAACTAGAGCTGAAAAAAAAATACAGAAAATAAAATTATACAATCGAAGGTGTGTCTAGTGCCCTGTGTCTGGTCTGGTGTCCTATAGAGCCTATTGAGTGGCGTCCATTCCAAGATGGCTATGTTAACGCGCCTGACCAGCAGCGGCACAACAACAGTCGCGCCTGGCTCCCCAAAGGGCTTGCAACGCTTTCAAAACTACCTCAGCGCATTCCTCTGGCCAGGAGCGTCGCAGAGACAGCATCGGAAGTCCTCAAGGCAGGTGGATGCTATTGATTGCTTCACCAATGAGTTGGTCAGCCGCAAGACACAGAAATGGGAGGAGCTGCGTGAAAATCTAATGAAACCCGTTGCCGAGGATGTTAATGTTAATGTTAATGTTAACTACGGGAAAAACAGCTTTGGGCAGAATGTGGGTCTCATGTCCAAAGGCATGATGAACGACCTGAAGACACTTCGGTCCCCACAGCTGGGGCTGGACATACGTTCTCTGTCGCAGCCGCAACTGGACAATTTGCTGCTGGCCACTCTGGAAGTAAAGAACAAGGTTGATTTTCTCTATTTGATACGTCAATGCGTGCGCTGGAAGCAGCTGCCGTGCAACGAGGCATTAATCTCCTGCCTAAAGTACTTGAGCTCATTGGGGCGCATGCAGCAACTGGAATCGTTGGCGGAGACATGCCGTCAGTTGAAGCATCCGTTTGCCAGCATATATTCGGATCTGGCTCCATTTAAGGCCATTGCCCTGTGGCACAATGGCAGCTCAGATGTGGCGCTAATGACGCTGCATCGCGGCTATGGCGGAAGTCTGAATACGGAAGAGGGTAGGCGCATGATTCGCGTCGCCTTTCGCACCATTGTTGAAGAGACTCTGGCCCAAAAAAGTGAAGCAGTACTCGTCTCCTTAATTGAGGTGGCACACGCCATTCATCGTGAGCACAAGGACTTATTTGTAGTGGCGTGCGTTTGGAAACAGTGTTTCGCCAGTGATTGGTTCTGCGATCAGATATCTGCAGGCGAATTATTTGAACACTGCAAGGAGTTGCAGCAACTGGTGGATCGCAGGTGCTCCTACTACTAATATTAAGAAACCTTTCATATTCTGACAATGTATTATTTTATATTGCCAGGGCTAGTCCACTCTGCTCCTCATTCCTGAGTCGCCACAATATCGACGCCGTACACCGCCTAATTGAGGTATTTTTGCAACACAATCAACGCACCGCATGCGCCAATTGCCTAAGTTTGCTCTTCAACTATCAATGTATGTTATGCCTTATTATGGATTTATTGGCATATACTTAAATAATTAATACATTTTACAGACTTGCGCAAGGATCTGCGTGCCTGCGCTGAGATTGTTAAGTCCTGTAGCGAACTGGAAATGCCATTGAATGAACTACAAAATGAACAGTTCCTCAGCCTGTTCCTCGATCAAAGCGATCCATTTGAAACGACCACAGCTGGCAATCGTAGTGCGACAGCCAAGTACAAGACAAAATCTTTCCAGTACAAATTTTAGAGGCCATTTGTTGTCCATTTCGTTGTAGCCGTTGTAATTATAGAGCACAGAATCATGCAGCAGCAAATAAGCAATATGCACATAACACCGTTACCACTTTAATAAATGTTATTGATCTTATAATACCACAGCTATCCTGAACAAAATTAATTGTTAATATGCTCGGAAATGAATTCACATATTCTTAAACTTAGCTTTCATTATATCACGATTAGTATTTGTCTTAAATAAATAAGACATTAGGTATTGACCCCAATGAGACTTATAAAATGATATTACTTTTAATTGACATTTTTTTCATATTTTAATATCTATTCCGTATTAATATATGTTTTACATATGTACATTACTAGCATTTTGCAGTGTGCAGTACTAAAAAAAAAGAACAACATGTTTAATATCATTTTTTATAATATCTCATATCACTGCCATCCAAGGTAAAGAAAAGTGGAGGGATTTTCATAAAACGATTTTTCCTCACTTTCCAAACTTGGGTATCGCATTCCCGTTTTAATGCTCATATTCGTCCTAAGAGGAAGCTACTGTGAAAATTGTGGATTTCTGGCTCTTATGGTTTGGACCCTGAGCTGATTCCCATTCGCCATGCATCATGTCGACAGTTTCATGTGTCTTTCATGTTCCCCTCGGGTAGCTGTGACGTCGTGACGCCCATGCACTCGTAGCAGCGTGATATTAAATGGTTTCCACATCGATGCGCTTGACACTGCTGGCAACGAGAGCGTGCTTTAGTCTCGCGCTTGTTGTGAGCGCATGGTTTGCAGCGGCGGTGCTTCTCTCCATAGCGACTGACCAAAGTAACTCCTCCGGGGAGCATAGCCTGGTTCAAACTAATGACGCCTACTCCATTCGATTGCTTGGCATCGCTGGATGCCTCACTCAACAGCCGCTGGCTGGATTGACCCAAAATTTCACAGATTTGCAGACGCATAGCTAGCGTTGTTGTTGTAGATCGACGTTGCAGGCGGTGTTGTAAACGTTGCTGAGTCAAAAAGAGCCCCAATTGGCGCTGAAAGTCGCGCTGATCAATGTGGACGTCGCCTTTCGCTGATAAGCGGAACAATACCCAAGCATTGACAGCTGCCACATTGAGCATCAAATGCAGCAGCTGCAGGAATGAGTCTCGCTTCCCTGCCCCCAGGCGAGCAGGAATAGACAAAGCGGTGCTGTATCGGTGGGAACGCTCATAAAAATGTACGCAGGCTTTGGAAGTGTGCAGTTCCGCTTGCAACACATTTACATGAGTGTTCAAACCACAGGTGAGCAGCGCGACGCCAGTTTGCTGAGTCAACTTCTTCGAGCCGCATATCAGTGGTTCCCCTGACCAGTTTTTGGGATAATCCACTGCAGTGGAGTGCAGTGTACAAAGGCTACTCATATTATGATGCAGCAGTTGATCGCAATGTTTCACGCAGGCATAGCGCGAGCCCAGTGTAACATTGCGACCTGTGGTTTTGTAGTCGCAGATGAGCTGCATCAGCTCTTTGTTGGGTGTCATTTCCTTCTTACTAAGCAGCGCATTGGTCATGTAGAGCGTTTTGGCATCACAGCAGAGTGACAAGAGCTTATTTTCCAGGGCGGGCTGCTCATCCACACAAAGCCAACCGCTGGGACCGTAATAGGAGCGACAGTTAATGAGCAGCTTTTGCCACAGGCGCTCGGCATCGTTCCAGCTGCGGTCACTCTGGTTGTTGAAGCTTTCTGCGATAAACTCAAAACGGGTGAGCGACATGGTGGCCCGAAAGATGGCATTCCCCAATTCCAGCGTCCAGAGCTCGTCTGTTAAAAGTGAAAACGTAACATAACTGATTTGGGTATTTATCTAATAGTAGTTAAGCTGAATCTACCTAGCGGTCCATTGTGCCGTGCATTTCGAAACACGCCACACAAGTAGCTCAAGCCAAGCCATGAGCGCAGCTCTGTGAGGTTAATGGGCCGCTCTGCCGGATTTCTGATGCGCCGCTGCCGTATTCGCTCGTTAGCCTGTCGGAGCAGCATGCGGAGCATTTCATCATCGACCAACAGCATCCAAGACTCCACGGCATTGGAAACAGATCTTGCGGGTCCCTTGCCACAGGCTTGCTGCCCAGGCAACAATAGTTCCTCCTGTACGGTGGCCTTCACATCACGTTCCATGTTCCAGATCTGACCATTACTGGAATAGGTGACCATACTGCTGCTTAAGGGACGCCCACGTTTGCCACGACCTTTGGCAGGCTTCAGGACCACCTCCAACAGCTGTGCATCATTTAGCAGAACGTCTTCATCTTTGAACTCCCACATAAAATTGGATGATACCGATGAAGTTTCCTGGAGGGGATCAGCGAAACATTCGAGTGGAATCTTTAGATCCATGTCTAGGTTCTCTTCTTCCATTCGCTGCTCATTTTTCATCTTAGTGCCACAACTTTTTATGTTTGACAACAGCTCCTCGTCCAGGACGAAAGCAATTTCATCGCTGTCATTCATTGTTTACCATTCCTTGTTTACCTTTTTCCGTGTACCGTGAAGTTAGCTGCGCGTAAGTGTTTGACTCGCGTGAAGTTGGCTGCGTGAGCGAGTTTACATCGTAGCAGTGTGTACACCCTTTTTCAAAAATAAATACATTACATTGAAACGGCAGAAAAATAAAACATTGCTTATTTTATTGGTTGTTAAGCTGAAGCAGCGGTGTAATTGTAATTGTATATATGTATATGTATACATTAAAAGAAAATTACTCGCACCGACGACAAGTGTACACCGTTAAAGATCAACAAAAACCAGAACAGCTTTAAATTTTGGGCAGATAGCAAACTAACCACAGCTGCCATGCAGAGGTTAGACGCTTGCTCAATAAACAAAGCAATTTAAACTTAAATGTAAATTATTGAATCACTTAGCAAATAAAGTGTTTCCGTTGTGAGTAAATAAAGCGCGCGTATTAGCCAATTTGTCAAAAGTTCTGCTACGCAATGTCAATTTGACATGTTATACTGTCACGTCTTCGAATGGATCTTATACTAGGAGCTGTCGATAGACGACAACGCAGTAGTTTTCGATAACAAGCAATATTGATGGCGAGCAATTTCAAAATAGAAATGTGCAGTAGAAGGCCATGCTAAAATTTGTGCCAGCTAGAAATGTTGTCTAGTCAAAGTTAGTCTAATTTCAAAGCCGGTGCTGTGAACACGAATATACGGGAGCTTCATAATATATATTAGATATATTTATTTTCTTCTTTTTTTTTTTGTTGAAGTTGCTGAAGTTAAGTTTGCAAGTCATTCTGTGCTAGTACTCCTTGTTTTTTTTTTGTTTTTTTTTTTCCTGGTGTGTGTAATGATGATCTCACCGGAGCAGCATGAAGTTGATTTGGTGCTGGATCGCCAAGTGCGCCAAAATATTCAGGACATGATGCACGAGGCTGATGTACAAGCAAATCTATTAGAAAGTGAAGGTCAGTCGTCTTAGTATCAAAAACGAAATCTTTATATGCCCTTATTGACAAATTGAATTTAGGCGTTTCGGGACGTGAGCGCTACAACTCGGAATCTAGCATTGAGCAGGATCAGATGCAGCAGGACACAATGGCAGTGCTGGGCACCTTATCCGCAGATGAGATTGTTGAAGAGGACCAGGACTCTGAGCAGGCAGTTCAAGAGATACAAAACTATCATGACATGCTAGTAGAAACGCATATCGATCTCAATGGCTCGCTCCGGAAACGTCGCGGCAATTTGCCAAAGCACTCGGTGAAAATTTTGAAGCGTTGGCTCTATGAACATCGCTACAATGCATACCCTAGTGACGCCGAGAAGTTTGCGTTGGCAGAGGAGGCGAATCTAACCGTGCTGCAAGTCTGCAACTGGTTCATCAATGCTCGCCGGCGTATTCTGCCTGAGATGATACGCAGAGAGGGCAATGATCCATTGCATTTTACCATCTCTCGCCGTGGGAAAAAGATAAGCCCAAACACATCAGGCTCCATTATATTGAGTACTGGTGGCACTCCAAATCCAATTACAGGCAGTCCTGCTTCGGAAGTGGTAAGACAGACTTTAGTATGTTGAATTTAGTTCCCATTTCATATATTTTCCGATTTTCATTGTAGGTTGTTGGCGCTACCGAGGAGGTGCACAGTGTTGCAGAGATGCACGATGGAATTGCCAATGTGCTTACCAATTTTGACCAGTATGTGCGTGCCCCCAATGGGCAAATGGTTAAAATGGAGCCCGAGTTCGATGAGAGCGTAATTTACAGGTCGGTTATTTAATATCAATATCAATATCCTATAGCCTAATTAAATGCATGAATCCACAATTAACCTCCATGCCAATAAACCTTTCTCCCAAGTTGGCAACAAGCAATAGCAAATAATCCACTGGGTTTCCAGAGGCTGCATACCTCTTTGCAAGCCACTATTATCGATAAGATACAAAGCTATCAGTCGCGCAAGGCGACTACCATAGGCGAGCGTAGCATTAGCAGTAGACGCAGCAGCACCCAAAGCGGCGGGAGCAACTCCATGTTATCTCATAGCCCTCTTGGCCAGATGGCACCGGAATTTGAGGAGGACAAACCGAGGGAGCGCGCACGTAAGCGCAAGAACGAGGTGACCAATACTGAGGGTGGATCAAATAAAGTTACTAAGCAAGACAGCGAACAAGTTGAGCAAGGGAAACGGCAATTGTATTTGTCTCAAGCAGATGTGTTTTCAAATCATGATGATTGCAATGGTTTTGTCGGTGCTCTTAGGTAGCTTAATTTTCGGTTTTATTGCATAAGTTGAAGCTCGAGGCTAACAGTTAACGGTCCTATTTAATCCCTCGTTCTCATTCACAGATCAGAGGGTGAGGAAAGCGGGGCTGATTACGAATCATGTGAGCAGGCTAGCGAAGAAGAAGTGCGCTTCGAGACATCTGATGACTGGCAGAGTGTCATAAAGTAAGTATTTCTCGATAAAAATCGTACGTCACGGCGCAGCCTCCATACGCATACACCACTCTCGCCTCGCTCTTTGCCTATGCAATTTCTTAATGATATGTAGGACCGTTTTCAGCACCGAGGAAGTGACCACCACGAAAACTAACGCTAACGCCGGTGCTTCCAATGGCGAACCAGTGCCAACGCAGATCCGTAAAAGTGATGGTATGTACATATACGATTCCCTTAACCAAATTTGTAGTTTTAATAATGCCTTTGAGAGCATAGGCAATCAGCAATTTATGGATCATGTCTTGGGCGCCGAGGCAACCATTGTGACGAGCACCAACGAAGCTGATAATGTTGTGTCATACGGTCCTCAGCAGGAAGAAAATGCTACCATCACAGATAATGATAATACACAGCTACAGGTGCAAACGCCTCCGCGTCCCGGTGGGTTAATTTTGATTTTGTAATTCGTATTCGTATAACATTTAGTTTCTGTACTTACAGCTTTGTGTCGCGAGGAACGTGATAAATATAAATGTCTTTATTATCTTGTGGAAACTGCCATGGCTGTGCGTCAGAATGATAGTGGCCAAGATGAAGATGAACTTGCCTACGCAGGCAACTATTTAAATAACTAACCTCTATACAAGGATTTAATATATATATTTATATAGTATTAGCTTTAAATGCGGGCATCTACCAGCGATTGTTAAACTAATCTTACTTATTAAAGAGTGTGAGCAATTTCATATTAGCTTACAAATCGTGAACTGAAACATTAAAATGCAATAAGTAGTCAAATACGTATTGAAATAGTCGATTCAAAAGAGCTTAAGCATATAATATTTTGTTTCTGATCAACAATATTTGAAATATCGCGGCCAATTTAATTCTGGACGTGTAATTATATATGTTTTTCTAGGGATGCAATATGTATTAACTTGTGTTGCCTAGCTATTGTGGCATGCTTACATTATCATTAAATCGTGCTAGGAAATTCAAACTGTCACTTATTTAGCCAACACTTTAATCGGTCGTTATCGATAGACAGAGTTGCATTTTCAATAGGTTTTATTCTGTACATAACAGCTACTGAAACTCGTAAAGAAATGTTACCAACATTTCAGCAGAGGTAGGTTGTTGAGTGACCACAGCTGTAAGTGTAGCTGTTAGTGTTGGTAAAATGAGTTACGCGCAGACAAATGTGCAATTTGTGTAAATAACAATAACAATCAATGAAAATGTAAATGTGTAACATATAATGCAGTGAGCACCTCACATATGTATATGCATAGAGCCAGTAAACAAGAAAACGTTTCCTTTGTCAACTGCCGCTCTTCACCTGTCGCGCTACCTCCACCACCTACTACATCAAAAACAAAGCGTACGCTTCTGGGATTGCGGCTTAGCTATAGCATCGGCATAAACAGTGCTGTCTGTCATAGAGCAAAATCAGGACATGCAAAGTGCATTTCAATTTGCGGTGTGGGTACGTATATTAAATGCCAGCGGCATAACCCCATTCACCACAAATTGATTGTGTACTTACAGATGTATGTACATTCATACGTACATGTATGTTTCTTTTTTTTTGCTCTCACTTTTAGTTTTTAGCTTTTTCTTTTGTGGCAGTACTTGCGTCACCAAAGCTGTTCTTGTTGTTTTGGTCTACATTTACATATGTACATGTATATATGTATTCACCGATCTGTTATTGTTTTTTTTTAGCAAGTCTTGAAAGGGGTTTTCCATAAAATCGTGTAATACTAAAATGTGATTTTTCATAATAATATTTTTATAATATTAACATAACTATCAACATTCAATACGAATCTAAAAATGTTTTATTCAAATAGGTACATAAATACATACATATATGTACATAAGTTTTGCGATATTTTCGTAACATAATATACATATGTATATGTTTGTATTATTTTCCATCAATTAATTCTTAGCTTTTCCCTTTGAAAACGTCAAACCCCCAACCATGAGCTATTTTTAAACACGTGCCTATTTCAGGCTTGGTATAATGAATTTTTAGAATGCATTAATTTTATTCAAGCCAATAATTTCATAAAACCAACTGGACATGGTTTGTGGTCACCTGCTTGAGTCTTTGCAAACGAATAGATGCAACACCATAGTACAGTGAAATAGTTTCAATACCGGTAGCAGAGGGTCAAATGGTTGTCGATGCCGATGCGCAGATAGTTGTGTCTTCCCCTTCGTCTCTATCACTTAGTTTGTAATTTTCTATATGGAGGCTCCCAGACTACTCTCTATTTTTCTAGCTCGCGTTCTAGTATTGATGCTGTAATTGCTCTCTCTCTCTTACTATCTGTCTCTCTCTTTCTCTAATTCTGTATTTGCTCAGCGGTAGCTGCCCGTTTCGATGCCTTACTTGTTGTGCCACCAACACAATGCATAATTTTCAGTTGCAGCTAGAAGCGACGCGGGTTCTAACTGAATATTGTGAGAATTTGTATTGCTTGTACGCCACGCTGTGCGACAAATATATAAATAATACAAATTTATATGCTGTCCATATTGTTTCTATTCTTGTGGGCAACATTTTACTGATCGAAATGGATTTGCTACGACGGTATGTGTCAAGAAATTGTTGAACGATTAATTTGTAATTAATTATAAATGTGCGGTTAGTAAAAAAACATGCGGAATATTATTAGACAACTTTAAAATAAATTGCACATGCCTTTTATCTATTTGGGTCACGCTTACGTCTTGAATGTGGCGGATAATCCGTTCAAAGCGGATGCATTGTCAGCTATTTGGTCATGAGATCATGCTGAACACGATAAGCTACACAGCTAATTAAACAGCTCAACCCCTGAACAGATAAGCGCCGGCTCTGACTGTGTCTGTCTGGGCTCACCCTATTTTTAGGGAAAGAAAATCAGCACACCATTATTTGAGCTAGCTACAAAATTGCGACACTCAGGTGAAAGTGAATTTTTAGAACATATCTGACAATGCATGCATAATTACATATCCATTAACAGAGCACCTCTGCCGCCCAACGCTTACGGTCCGTCCGTGGTACTCTGCAAGTGAGCTGACAATTCAAGGTTTCATTCAAAGCCTACCCTCTTGACTTTTGAGAACCTATACGAATGAAATGTGACAAGTAAAGCGAGCTACTAACAAGTTGATTGTTACTATTCTTGAGAATATTACCTCTGTGTTGGCTGTAGCTCTCACTTGCAGCCCTGTGGTCTTCCCATTGACCAAGCCGGGCTTCACATTACGTGCGATTTGTTTACGGTCGACGTTTCTTTGTTGCCCTTATGTGACAAACAAATCAAGACAGAGACAAGACATGCTTTTGTGTGTCTCTCGTCCATCATACATATGTACATAAATATGTACATCAAATTGGATAAAGGTTTCTTTTCACGGTTAACCGAAATACTTTTGCCGCTTGTTAGTCGAAATGTCACTCTTTGCCTACTCATTCGTTATATTTAATGCAAAATCGATCAGATTAGCTTTGATGAGCGTGAAAGCCAAAGTATTACGGTGAAGGTTCAACTTCTGAATGATTGTTGAATTGTTGGCTATTGGCTCAGTGGGTTAAATTTGTTCAATTACATTTGTATGACCTGAATCCATTAAAAATGGATAAAAAGGATATCATGTAGTTGTGTAAGAGTATGTAACCGGCATAAGGAAGATAGAGAATTCATATTTGGTACATTTTATTTTATTTTATCGATATCTCGCCCCATTCAAAATGAATCGATACATTTCGAATTCAGACCAGTGTTGTTTGGGCATAACATGACAGTTCTAAGAGCTAGAGGCACCAAACTTTGTATGCATATATGTATATAGCATACAGAAGCAAATAATGTTTGACTTTTTTCATATATTTTCCCGATTGTATTTTTGGAAGTATGTCCGATTTAGCATACTTACACATCTAAGTGTCATCTTAATGTCCTACAAATTTCTTAACGATCGGACAATAAACAAATAAATTATTTAACATTCAATGTTACAGCATTTGTGTAAAGCGCGCAGCTTGCAGTGTGTGTTTCTATGTATGAATGCAGATAAATAATTATGAATGTATCTCAGGTATCTCCTAGTCGGGTACTCTAGACCAGAGTACTTGTTTATTTATGGTTTTGCTTGTAACTCGCTTGCAGCAAGCGGTTTCTTAGAAATGCATGCTTAGAAATAACAGCTAATACTAAAAATACATTTTACATGTGTATAATTTGCAGAGGGACCCAAATGTTTTAGGTTCAGATACTGTTATTGAGAGGGGTTTTTGTTATTGGTATTGCATTAAAGAAAATCACTAAACTCAGGTAAGAATAATGTAGGCATCAGCATAAGAAAAAACAACAACTGCACATCGCAAACTAATTACTCTTAGTACCCATCAATGTTTTATTAAATAAAGCACATTCGTGATATATTTCGTGTTTCGTATTGCAAATTTTCAACTTATTATGAATTTCTCTTCTCATTCATTTTATCTAACAGGAGTTTCAAACATAGCCACTGGATTCCAGCTTCAGGGCGCCCTCGTATGTAGGCAGGCCCGATATGTCAATGATTTTGCTCATATCCAGACTAATGATGCCGTTTTCGTTGATGTTGTTAACATCTAAGTCGGCGTCAGTATTAGAGTTAACTTCAACTTCAGTTGGTGGTGCTTCTGCTGCTGCTGCTGATGCTATTGCATTGTCATTTTCGTCTATGTCAGAATCAGTTGCTGATGTTGCTTCAATTGTGCTGTCTACCATATTTCCATTTGCTGCATCCGCATCAATTCGGCTGTCAATTTGATTATGACTTGCTGTGGCTGCTTGCTGATGCTGCTGCTGCTCAGCATTTGCCACATTGACATTGGCGTCACACTGTTCTAGGCTGCTCTCCACGGACGCCGTTAATGTCTCGTCTTCGGCCGCGTAGCGGAACTTGCCACACAGTGGACAGCCACGTCTGTAGTGGCTGTGATGCTGCTGCTGGTGTTGACTGTACTCCAAATAGCGTCTCCCAAAACTGTTAAGCCACATCGCGGTTTGGGCCTGCTTGCGCGGCTGCAATGCTTGAGGTATCGGCGGCGGTGGTGATGTCGATGGCATATATGTCTCCAGCTCCTGGCAGTTGCCATTGCGCGCAACCACTACTGCCGCGGCTGCGTTCCACATGTTCTCCACCTCGGCACGCTGCAGCGAGCAACAAGATTGAGCATTTAATGTGCGCTGCAATTGCTTGTTGACCATTGCACCCCCAGCATCGGCACTGCTGCTGCTTCCTGCTATCGCATCTGCGCTGCCATCGGCACTTGATAGCGCCATTACCTGCTGCACGCAGCTTATGTCCAGAGAAGAGCGATACCCAGGCGGTGGTGATACTCGTTGCAACAGTAGTTGTTGCTGTTGCAACTGGAGTTGCTGCTCCTCAAGCTGTTGCTGTTGCTGTTGCAACAGCTGCTGCTCGTGCAAAACTACGGCGTCATACGACGGCGGTGGTTCGTGATGCAGGGCAGGCAGCGTGGCCAGACCGTCCGCTGAATCGCCCAAAAAAAGGCCCGAAGTCTCGTAGCACTGCAATGAAAGAGTAGAGGGTCTGGTTTATATTTATTTTATGTTCCATATGTACAGATGTGTATGCACATAATTACGTCATTCTTTGTATACTTTTGTGTTACTTGAATTAAGATAATTCGGACCAGAAAATGTCACCCCAAGAAAACTCTGGAGCACCTCTAGACCAAAAGACTATTCTTAGAACAAAGTAGCAATATAACTACTGTATTTATTCCAATTAGAGAAATTAACGGTACACAAATGAATTTATTTATTTGTGGAACTCAGTACCTACTTCTCCACTCACGTTGACAATTTCGGGCGACATGGACCAACCTAACGTTGATTTACGCTGCTGTTGACGGCGCTTTTTCCTACAGGGACAAACAAACAACAATAAGCGCTGTTTCAGTGGGGTGTACCGAGACCAACCACTTATTATGCCCACAATAAAGGAGAATTGTCACATGTCCATTTCTAAAGTGCGCTTGCACTTCTGACAAAGCCAGCAGCAACAATTGCGGCCTGTTGTGTTTGGCCCTTGTTCAGGTTTATTTGTTTATTTCAATTTTTATGGCCCAAGTGCTCTGCATAAATATTTAATACCGTTTGAGGCTTTTAATCGGGCACTGCGTGTTAAATGGTATGGTGCAAAGCTGTTAACCAATATAAAGTCGTTTAGCTCATTGGATGTAATATGCACGAATGACCAATCACTTAGTCCCAAAGGGTTGAAATTCTTCTGTTTTCTATCTAATTAAATAATATATACGCTTTTTGGTGTTTGACTCTTGTAGTATTTATCAATACTGTCCGAATTCTGAATTCTGTCGAATTAAATTCTGAAATTTTTTTTAAACAATTTTCAATTTATAGAAAAGATCGCACTCCTCGTCGTGGTGGGGGTGTACTTATTGCTGTTGATGTCGATTTATCTTCAGAAATAGTAATAATAGATAGTTCTATAGATATTGAATTTGTCGCTGTCAAAGTGAACCTTCGTGGTGTTAGCCTTTTTATTACTTGTTCTTATATCCCCCCTTCTGCAGACAATTCTGTATATTCTTTGCATTTTTCTGCAATACTTTCTGTATCATCTATGCTTTCTGATCGTGATTTTCTTGTTGTTCTTGGTGATTTCAATATTGCTGGGACTGTTTGGATTTCTAATGTAGACTCCAATGTATTGACTCCCACGACCCAACATGATTTTCTTGATAATTTATTTGGGATGTCATTGTGTCAAATCAATGCTATCCCAAATTCTCAGAATAAGATGCTTGATCTTATTTTCGCTTTGGATCCCTCCCTCGTATCTGTCTCCCGTATTGAACCTATTTCCCTTCCTGAAGATCATTATCACCCAACTTTGGAAGTGTTGATAGATTTACCTGTCCGGGGGATGTGCCCACGTAATCTACCTCCAGAGCGAGTTCGTCAATTTCGGAACACCGATTTTATTAAACTTACTCAACTCTTATCCCAGACTGACTGGTCCCAGCTTTACAGGTGTAGGGACATGGACAGTGCAATCACGATTTTTTACTCAACCTTAAATTCATTACTTGATTTATGTGTCCCGGTTCGTAATGCACGTAGTTCTAACAAACCACTTTGGTTTACACGGGAATTAACTAGCATGAAAAATAGAAAGTCAAAATTGTACAAAAAGTTCAAGGAAACTGGCTCTTTCTTGGATTTCTCTAAATACTTGATTGCTCGATCCAATTTCTCTGTCCTGAATAACCAATGCTACCAGGATTACCTTAGAAGTTGCAGGTTACAGTTTCAGCGGGATCCTAAACAGTTTTATAACTTCGTTAATGCGAAACGTAAATCATCAACACTTCCATCAACCGTATTTTTTGAAAAAACGACAGCTAACACAGATCAGGCCATCGCCGATTTATTTGCTGCGTTTTTTCAAACAACTTATAGCTCATCAAATGTTCAATTGGTTTCGCCATATCCTTACAATGTAAATGTCTCTAATTGCATATTTGGACCTTTAATAACGGAAAGCTCGCTATTAAATGATCTTAAGGCTATTAAGCCAGTATTCTCACCGGGACCTGATGGAGTACCAGGCTGCGTGCTTAGGTACTGTGCTGAAGGTCTTTTGAGGCCATTATATAAGCTTTTTAATCTGTCCATCGAGCTGTGCTCTTTTCCCGTTATGTGGAAAGAATCATTTATTATTCCTCTCCATAAAAAAGGAAACAAGTCAAACGTTCAAAACTATAGAGGTATTTCTAAATTGTCTGCTATTCCTAAGATTTTTGAGAAATTAATAACTTTTCAACTACAACATCTTTGTAGATCTATAATTTCACCCTGCCAGCACGGGTTTGTGAAAAATAGATCTACTACCACTAACTTACTTCAATTCACTTCTTTTGTTATGAAGGGGTTTCAAAACAAAATGCAAACAGATGTTATTTACACCGATTTCAGTAAGGCTTTTGATTCCGTTAATCATTCTCTTTTACTTCATAAACTTCATCTTCTGGGATTTCCAAAAAACTTAATTCTTTGGATCGCCAATTATCTAAGTTTAAGATCCCAAAAAGTCTTTTTTAAAGGACTTGTCTCTAAGTCTGTTCAGGTCACGTCCGGAGTACCACAAGGTAGTCACCTTGGTCCCTTGTTATTTACATTGTTCATTAATGACCTTCCTTCCGTGATAGCACACTCTCTGGTGCTGATGTATGCCGATGATGTTAAACTTTGTTTTTCGTCTACAGACTTTCTATCTGGTAAAAGGTTGCAAACTGATTTAGAGAGCTTTCAAACCTGGTGTCGGGTAAATTTATTAAATTTAAATTGTGGTAAATGCAACGTTATGTCTTTTTATAGGCGAATGCCCTTTTTAAATAATTATGTTCTTAATGGAAAACCACTTGAACGAATTGAGTCAGTTAATGATTTGGGTATCCTTTTGGATCCTAAGCTTAAGTTTGACAAGCATATTTCTTCTGCTGCTAATCGAGCCTTTGGTGTATTGGGTTTCATTAAGCGTTGGTCGAAAGAATTTGACGATCCCTACGTTACTAAGACTCTTTATACTTCACTTGTTCGCCCCATTCTTGAGTATGGGTCTTGTATATGGTGTCCACAATATAAGGTTCATCAGGATAGAATAGAATCTGTGCAAAAACAATTTCTACTCTTTGCCCTCCGGTGTCTTCACTGGAATCCTAATACTCGCTTGCCTCCTTACCGTAGTAGACTTCTACTAATAAATCTTCCCTCTCTTTCTGATCGTAGAACCATGTTTGGTGTAATCTTTTTACACAAACTAATTAACGGTGAAATTGATTCATCAGAATTAATTAGCCAAATTAGTTTTGCTGTTCCGATCAGAAGTACTAGGAACTTTTTCCCGATTTCCCTGCAAGCCTGTAATACTAACTATGCAGTTCATAACCCTTTTCGGATCTTATGCTCTAGTTATAATAACCTTTTCCCGATAATAAGTAATGCTACTTCTGTCCCTACTCTCAGAACTGTACTATTACAACATCTGTCTAACATTTAAATAGTCTATGTTCATTTGTTGTATTTATATTGTATGTTCTATTCTTAGTTCGCGATCTTCGTAGCCGCACGTTATGCGGCGCGCCCCTCGGTCGGTTGGGCGGGAGGTGGGTTGCATGTTGCCTGGGTCCGCGCGTTAACAAGCCCTGGCTTGGTATCGTTGGGCCACTTGAATGTACTGTTCGTTAGTACATCAACGTCCATAGAACAAACGATATCTCTTAGTATGACAAATCCGAAAAAAAGAATTTTGATAGCGTTACCAAATGCAGGATTTTAAATTGTATGTCATTCTAAGTACCTTATATACCAGCGATGCCCAAATCTCTCAAAGCCAAGTGCTCACACTAACAAATGGAAATTGTATTTACTTTTACAGTTACACTTGAAAAACATTTATTTTCGAAATAATAAGGAATACAATTTGTTTTGATTACTTATCATGTATTGTGCCACGTTCTTACATTTTGAGTGAAAGTAAACATATTTTCCCAATCACTAAAGTTGTATTTATAATTAATACTTATTAAGCGAGCAACTGCTTGCAGCAATATTATTTGCATAAATGTACATAAGCAGAAAACAAAAACAACCACATACGAACCAAATATTTTATTGCGTTGCGTCATAAAAAAGCAATAGCAACATTACGAGGCACTCTGCTATAGGGCCAAAGACACATGAATATAGGAAGACAGACACGGAAGGGCATTACAAAAACAAAAGTGCATCGAGTGTGTATGACTTGGGCATCGCTGTAAAATCTATAGGTATATGTATATATTAGGTCATCTTACCTGTTCAACGCTGTAAATTTCCATATTGGGATCGTTTTCCACCCATTGATGCTGTTCCTGCCTGTAAGCAGCCTCAGTACGCTTTTTGATATTGCGATGGCAACAATAACAGACTACACATAATATTGTCATCACCAGGCATAGCATAGACCTACAAAACAATAATAACAACGGATATAAATAATTCTATTGGAATGGGTCATACATAAAATACCCTGTATTGTTTTTGAAAAAAGACATTAATCAACCTACTAGTGACGAAAATAAAAGCATTAGTGACTACTTATTTTTTGTAACTTGAAGAATGAATGTTCATAGCTCCTAATATTTGGTTTAATAACTTTAATATAAAGTTTAAATTCACTAAACCTGTATTCATTAAATTTAATTCAATTTCAATAGAGAACTAAACAATTTATGTCAAAAAAAAACTACACGATGAAGATGTACATATGTATGTATAAATGCATATAATATGTACATACATACATGCCTTAGTCTTTAATCAAAAAAGCATGTGTGTACTTAATCACTCTTATGTATTGTAATTTCGTGAGCAATGTAAATCCTATATTTGTGGTAAGCAAAAAAATGTATTATGAAATTAAACTTAAATTTAACTCTGATTAATTCGATGGTGTATAATAACAATCTAGGAACAAAAGCAAAATTTTGTGACGATACATGTTCAATATGAAATAATAAAAGTAGTTCAGTATTCCGCATGTTGCGCAAAAAGCTCCAACTTCTTTGTGCCTTAAAATAACTTTTGATATCAGAAGTCTTTTGGTTTTAAATTTATATTTCATTTCCATACAAAATCTAAACAAAGCGGCAGATTGGTCAGTCCTGCTAGCGCTATCAGAAAGCTATCGAAAAAACTTTGGGAACACAGATATTAAAATTAAATCATTACCGAAACATATAGGATATTCCAGGTCTTCACTTTGATTTTCTTTTTCTTAACTTTAAGCAAATCAAAATCAGTTGCGGGAACGACCAAAAACTACCCTGATTTGATTTTGTGAAACATCTGTTCTGTCTGAAATTTGGCGGAAACAAATTTTTACGGCTGTGTCGCCATATGTAAACAAAAATACAACTTGTTTGTTTATTAATTAAATCGAAATCATTCATTTAAAAGGCCGAAAAAGCCAAATATTGATTAGGTTGTTTATATTCGGACTTTTCAGATGCATACAATGGTATTTTGGTAATATAACATTATTTTAGCTGGTTTTTGGTACATACATATGCATATATATATAAGAGTCGGAGCTGATTTCGTTTATGTGATGCGAGATTTTGTAATAACTTTTTTTTAACAATCTGGCCACTGCCGCATTGTTTTGATTTTGTATGGAACATATACCCCAAAAGTTGAAATTAAATCAAAAGCAAATAAAATCAAGACCTGGCAGACCCATATTAAATATTCCAATCATAAATATGAATAACTAATTAATATTGCAATATATCCAGCAAAGATTTTGGCTTTCTTTGGGCTTTTTAAATAAACTATTTCGATTGTATACGTAAAATCATAAATCAAAGCAGCTGTTTGCAACAAATTTCAGGTAGAACAGCTAAGTAAATTTCTGCCTTATGTATTATTAATTGTGCAACGAAAAAGTGTATGATAGTAGTAGTAGGAGTAGTTTACTTTACAGCCCAAATCAATTATTTCAGATGTGTGTCATACGACAAAAGTTACGAAATTTCAATGGCTTCGATAACATTAAACATTGATTGATTTCTTGTAAAACACAAAAATGTGTTATCAATTATTCTAGCTGTAACGTTTCACCTACATACGAACATGTCACTTCTGTAGTTTGGAAACAAAAAGGCGTAGAAAAAGCATTTCTTGGATCATAATAGGGAATAAGCCCACAAAGTTTCAGAAAAATATGTAACAAACAAAATTTCATCTCATTTTTGGAAGACCACTTACACCCCCATCTCACAAACCAGACAAGTTACCAAATGTCTTAATGTACTTTTTCTAGTGACAGTCTTGTAGTAAGTGAACGATATGTGCTTTTGAGTTTTTTCTAGAATCACATCGATAATGTTCCTAGAATATGGAATTTCAAAACAATATTTAATTGATTTCAAATGCATGATTTTAAGATTAATTATTAAATTTGGGTTTAGTCGCCGCAAAAAGCAAAAACAAACGATTGTTCACTCCTTTAAATTGAACCGAACGTATTGCCGCTTAAGATATATTGAGAGACGTTCGATTTCAATCTACCTTACTTTATAATAATATATATATATATATACATATACATATACATATAATACAAAATAACTTGCAATTTACATGTTATTAAAATGAGGAGGGCTAGTGCGCAACCTAGATAATAGCTGTGTATGTAGCACATTAACCCCGTTAATATGCGCCTCAAATCTGTTACACGTCACAGATATCAATGATGTCACTTTATGCAACCAAATGCGGCGATTGTCCTCTGCCTTATTTTGAACGCCTCCACGCCTCACAGTCTTGCTTTACTCATTTTCCGTTGTGCCTCACGCAAAATATCGCATGTGAACAGTTCATTAAAAGTCTAAAAAAGCGTTCATAGGAGTAGGGGAGTAGCTAAAGTATCGGCGTCATGTGCGGCTTTTTTAATACCCTTACAGAAAGTATAAAAACTTTTATGAAATGTCAAATCGATTAATCTCGGTCCTTATAAGAAGATTATGTATGAGTAGTCTTGGTCTGAACGACGAGCTGTATCGCTATATCCATGCCCGTCTTCCTGTTCCTATGCAAACTTGTTTTTCTTTTGAAGCTATATTAGTAAAACATGGAATTCCCATTGTTTGGCTGCAATAATTTTGTCATCTGTAATCTTGTTTTAAACTGACAAGTAAAATTGTATATAAAATACTACTCATCATAGAGCTCCCGTACGAACAATCCGCCGATATTAAAATAGGAAATTAATAATATTGAATGAAAAGACCGATGTGTTGCCAGGATAAGAAATATACTGTATTCCTACTGTGAGTGCAAGGGTATTAATTCTACGGTACTCTATTCCTTTATTGACATGTAGCCAATCGATAAAAATTTAGTTAAAATAAAGTTATGGCATTGCAGGAATAAAAGTTTTTGTAGTCAATTAAAGCGTTTGCTTTTACAAACTCATTTTTTTGCCCACTTAATTCCAGTCTTACTAATTTGAGCTCGTGTTGCTGTAAAATTAATTTAAATGAGTCGACAAGGATACTTTTTTACTTGAAGAGAAGGAAACAACAAAACACGACCAATTATGAATATGATTACTTTGTCATGCCAATGTAAAGGAAGAAAAAAAACATTTTAATATCTTCGCTTGCATGAATTTTGTATGCTATTAATTTGCAGCTGGCTCATAAATCATTAAAATAGCCATTTTTTGCATGTTCTGTGGAGCAGTTACTGTTGCAGAGTTGTTGCGATGATGAAATATTATACACATATTCATCAAGATATATACAATATTTAAAAACTTTAAATATTATGAAAATCCATTTAATCTAATTTATGGGGAATAGCACATCAATTTAAAATGTCGATTTAGTTATAAACAGGTGTTACCAGTTCTATTTCATAAATCTCTTTCAAATTTTAAAGCGAAAGTTTGATATCCATATTTAGTACGCTGCACAAAAACACAGTTAATATAAAATTAGTTTTGCTTACTTTCTGAATTGTATTTAATATAAACTTTTTATACGCTCTACCCATTCATGAAGCTGTGCAAATCTATGGAAAAAAGAAAGCACATCTGATATATCTTTTCAGCATCAACCGATAGATGAGTTCTTGCAATAGCCACTCTTAAGTTTCCCAATATATCGAGTCAAAGCTCACTAGTTTCATTTTGCATTTGTTTAACATACAACTCTACAATCCCCAAAAATATGTATAATATGAATAGGATTTGTGAACATGTAAAACTTATATATTCATTATATATTCACTCAAGTGAAGATACTAAGGATCATTTATACCATATATAGAACATTGCTAGTAAGTTTGCCATCCGCTGCCTAAGCAATCTTTGGCAAATAAATATAATTACAAAAATTTAATAATGGAAATTGTATCAAGAAGCCGATCTGAGTTAAGACAGAATATCAGCGTCACTCACCCGCCAAGCAGTAGATTAACGCTACCATTTACAACATGTGCGTAAGTCTGTGAGCCACTGCCTCCAGCTGCACCGTGGCCGCTGTCGGAGCCAGCGGCGCCATTTAACAGAGATATTCCACCTCCAATAGCTCGCTGCTGATTGTAGAGACCCATACCGCCATTGTAGTAGGTGGTTATTGAGGAGCTGCTGGCAAGCTCCTGGGAATGCAGCAGCTCGTCCTCACTTACGGGCAGAGATGTTGGGCCCATTGTTGTTGTTGCTGCTGTTTCAGTCGTTGCCGGCGCTGTTAATAATACTGTTGCATTGTCTGGACGCTGTTGCGGCTGCTGTCGCTGTAGCTGACTAACCGCCGCCATTATTGCATAACGTTTCAAAGACATTCCCCCTTATAAGTTAGAGCTAGACGATTGCATAACAATTAGCCCGTAACACAAAATCAAACTACACATACACATGCACTGATAAACACACACACACACAGTACACCTGAACAAGCTTTAACCTGACACACGCAGTACGCAGCACATCGGCATTACCGTTGCCTGACGTTGCAAGCGCTAGACTAAACCAAGGACAACAGCCAAGCCTACACTTAGTCCTATCCTCGTATACGTAATGTACGTTAGCTTGACACGCGAACCACACGGACTCGAGAGGCGCGATCGATGGCCAAGGTAAGCTGCTAGCTACCAACAATTTGTATAAGTGTTACTATTTCTATTTTCGCTGCTTATTCAGTAAGCTTTCTGTGCCGTCACGTTCTATGTGCGTCTTGGCAAATGCGTTGCGCTGTTGCAACTGAGTCCCGGCTTGACTTGCTGACTAGCTGGCAGGCTGCTTGGCCAGGCTGACTTGGCTTATCCTTTTGTTGTGTCCCACCACGAAGTTGTTAGGCAACCGACAACGATTCGGCTTCGGCTTTCTGCTCGGCCCAAAACGGCAACTACTTCGCTTATAACTGGTATGGCGGTTGCTGTTGCTGTTGCTGTTGCAGTCACTGTGCGCCTGTTACAATTTCTGCCGCCATTTTGGTGTTGCTTTTACAGACTGCTTTCCCTTTTCAACGGCAATAATAAAGGCCAAGCACAGCTATTTGTATTGGCTTTCTTCTTTTTTGTTGTACCTTGCTTGTTCGTCTCTATGTATGTACATGTATGTATATGTATGTACATATATGCACGAATGTGTGCGGTTCCTGCACGTTTCACATCAAATTGAGCGCCAACTGCTTTTGTTGTGTGTATGACTTTTGTTGTTGTGGCAACCGTGCATACCATTTGAACAACACTTGTCGCCAACTGTCGTTTTTCACGGCATGCGACCATAAATAATAATGTGACGTTAAGCAACAGTCGACGCACTGCATATTAGCCATGGGATGTAGGAACCGTGTACCTATGTATTTGTACAATGATTCAATAATGAATCGTATTTATAAAAATTCAAATTTGTAAATAAATTAAAAAACATTTAAAAATCCTATCCTTTGACCCATATTATTTTAAAAAACTATACTATACATTGATGGTTGGCTCAGCTCTGATATTTTCACCACTGGCGCAAATATAATTTGTTGCTCAGGTGCCAATAATCAATATTATTAAGAAACACAGCACGGCTCGCATAGGTATGTAACTAGAGCTAATGCGAATAGTTAAAACTTTAAAGGTGTGCCACGCTCAACATATTGCTCATACAGCGCATGCATGCTCAATGTTCAGAGACCGCACTGTATCTGTGTCCAGCAGCTCAGCAACGTTGGCAGGTGGTTCAAGAACATATGTAAATACTTGCACGCCATTTTTGGGACCAGCTCTATGCCAACCAGTTAGCCAGTAAAATCTTGAAAAACTGAAAAATCCGTCGTGCTCATAGTAGTTACTTACATCTCGAGAGTCGCGCGCGCTTCGACTAGCAGCACGTCCATTGAGACGAAATCAGCGCAAAATTTTTACAATTTCAGTTGCAGCGTTAAGGACAAAATAAGTAATAATATTCAAAATAGCTGCAGCAACGGCAGCCGCCTTGCAACAGTTGGCTACAGAGTTCATTACATTAGAGCGTCTATGTGTCCCTGGCACAGATGAGGCCAGTCTCCATCAGCCCCTCCATAGTCCATGATGATGGATAGTTTTCTGCGCTTTTGCTCACTGAGTTCTTCACTGCGCACGCGCTGCAGGTAAGCGTTACTCAAACTCAAGTCGCAGGCAACGCTTGAATGTATGCTACGTTCTTACGACTGTAACATCATAATTAGTTTCAGTGCGACAACTAATGAGAGAGCGCTAGCAAACCTTTATTTAATACATTACCCTTGCGTCTTGATTTATTATGCACCGACTATAAAGGTAAATGACTAAGTTGGCAGAAAAGGTGCACTTGTCTGTTTAGGAGTTTAACACACTTCACGTCTTCTGCAATAATACGTTTTTCTTACCAGTGGGTATCGGTATTTGCCATTTGGTATTGACAGGCCACAACAAATTGTAGAATATTTTTGTGGCACGTGTGCAGACGTCCTCAACATTAACTTACCATATTGTACATACCAAGTATAGCACAAGTACATGTTTAATATTTTCAACCTTGTACATCAGCCGATATTTAAGTTAGACGCATGCTATTCTTGCACCACATGGTGTGTCTTTTTATTGTACACTAAAAAAATCATAAAGATGATATTTAGGCATCAAACTCTTGATTATAGATTTGTCCTCAATACTCACTACAGTATCAAATTGATATTTTCAAAAGTATCACAGTGTTACTTGAAAACCTATAATATTAATTAAGTACTTTCCTATACAAGTTTTTGTTTTGTCCTCCTATAGAGCCTGAAAGATTAAAAAATAAAAATTTTGAACAACTTGGGTCAGTTTGATAATTATACCCTTTTCTTTTTGGGTGTAGGCTATATAATAATTTAGTAACTGCCTACACCATACACAGTGTGTCAGCGGCAAGCATTAGTCACCCGTCAGCAGACTTGATGGCACAAGGTCTTGTTCCTGGACATGTGCATATGTGGGCGGGAGGGTTTTCTTGTGTGTGGGTTGGGTTGTCTTGTGGTTCTTTGGAAGACTTTAGAGCCGGTCCCAAACCATCAATGTTGACTTATTCGCGTATGGGAATCTATCTAATTAAATAAAAATCAATTGACGCATGTGAGTCTCATCATTAGTTCAGAACGGTTGTTTTTTTATAGCCTGAACCCATTAACAGGGTATCATGATAATAGGCTTAGAACCACTTTCTCAACTTCGATTTAAAGTTCATGTTAACTATTCTAACGATCGATTAAGTCGCGATAAAGCATTTTGGTTTTCTCTTTGTGTTTTTATCCTACAGGGACAGGGTATCAGGCTGTCTGTTTATGTGACTGCCTCTAGTCGATATCAAATAAATAAATTGCCAATGTTTGTTTCAACTTTGCGGGTGTCATAGCACAGCTGTAGACAAACACAAATCAGCTTTATCCCATCGATAAAATTTAACCGTCGCACAGTGGCACCGCATCAAGTGAGGTTGCAAAAATAAAAAATTGCATGTGCCCCTATTTAAAAAAAAATATTGAATGGACCTATTTTATAGGAAATTTTCCAACTATTTCAAATCTGCTATCCTTAATACATTTTGGTTTAGAAGATAAAGCCTCAAAGTATTTATTTTTTAAGGGAAATAACAATTTTTATTTTATTAATTTAAAGAAAAATTTTACATTCTAAGTAAAAATATATAATGGGCTTAAAATCTATTCATAAAAATCCGACTCTTTTATATAGAAGAATATTACATACGTCGACTTTAAACCCTTTATTAATTTTATAGAAATTTTAGCCCGTATTCTAGATATTTTGAACTTTTTGGTAAAACGGAGTTTTTTCCGTGTAACAGCTCAATTTGATAAAACCTATACATGCCACAATTTTAAAGCTATTCTCCAAATTTGGGAAGTACATTGCTGCGGACCTGCCTCAAAGGTCTAAAACTGGGTTTCTAAGCCCCTCGAATCGTGAAATCGATTTTGGAAGATAGATTACTAATAACTTTGCCAAAAATAAAATATTGCAAAAATGTATATTCTAACATAGGTACATATCTGAGTCGGTACGTCCGATTACTTCGTTCTTGCTATATTTTATTTAATATACATCTACATCAGTATAAGATTTAAGCTGAAACTGGTGGTTAAATTTACTTATCTTCTACTACTGAAATATATTTATATGCCAATAAGTTTAATAATTTGCAAGACACCCTCTTGTAATATCACAATTTTCTTGTTTCTCTGTCTATCCTTATCAAAGCATGCTTTATATTCGTTGTTGTCTGATTTAAAAATTAAAATATCTTGTGTGCCATAATATATAAATAATGTAATATACACTGCGTGCTAGTATCGTTTGTTACATTTAACTGAGTTCAATACCGTTTGACATCAGCAAATCCATTTACCAAGTCATGCAACAGCAGTACATACGCCGCAAATTTCGTCAAAAATACCCTGGGTAAATAAAACTCTCGAACTGTACAAGAAATTTGTATTATATAGTAAGTAAGTCATTAAAGTTTAAGGTATTGTATAACCGCTGTACATTCTTTTGTATGCACCGTGCAATAGAGTAAACAATATGAAACTAAAAGCTAGCTCCTATTACTATCTGTTGCGTCTCAGATGCCAGGAAATACATTTTGCCATACGCAAAAGTTGTAAAGCCCAATCCACTTTCGTTTCATTATCCAAGTTTCTAACACAAATTTTAGTTAAATTCTGTCGTCTTGTTGTTGGGTTAAGACAAGTTGCTTGTTATTTGTATTTGCACCGTTAGGTTTAGTGCTTTGAGCTCAAGTTATCAGTTTTGTGCACTCGTCCTGTGCTAATATTGTCGAGGAACATTTTATTGTGCCAACTGACAAGGGATCTTTGATTTGAATTGTTCTTTACTAAAACCCTTGCAAATTAATCTGGATTTTTTGTTTTTTGCCAGCCTACGTTATCTCTTTAAGATGTCATTGGCTGTCTCCTTGCGCCGTGCGTTGCTGGTGCTTCTCTCAGGAGCCATTTTTATACTCACTGTGCTTTATTGGAATCAGGGTGTGATCAAGACACAGGCTTACAGCGAAGCGCAACTGCGACCACATACCCAACAGGATCGCATTTTTATTCCCTTGTAAGTATATCATGTCAATTATTAGAATGAGTCAATTTGCATTAATCAGTTACAGGCCCGTGGAAAAGTCGTGGACTTACAAATGCGAGAATGACAGATGCGTGCGCGTTGGCTATCACAAGAACGGAGAAAACACAAAGCGTGTCTCTTTCATCAGCTGTTCCATGACCTGTGGAGACATTAACATTTGGCCTCATCCCACTACCAAATCGCTGATCAGCGCTCACACACTGCGCTTCTCAGTAGAGGATGTACAACTGCGTATAGATTCACCGCATCGCGAGGTGTGCAAACAGCTGAAGTTGTCATTTGATTGGTTTGTTAAGGACTTGCGGCAAATACAGCGCTTGGACTATGCAGCGCACACAGCAGAGACGCTGCCAATGGCGTCAGGATTAGGTAGCGAGCCCTCGTCCAGATCGCGACAGCACAGTATCGACCCGGACATGGCAGAAACGCCACCAGCTGCTTCCCTCTTTAGCGCCACGTTTGGTTCACATCGCGCTGGCGATTTGGACAGTTTACAAGTGAAGCTTTCGGTGCATCAGTCGGGGGAGCTTAACTTTAATCTAGACAACGATGAAAGTTATCAATTAAGTACAACATGTAAGCGTGGCATTCTCTTTAGTACTCATTTATTGAAATAAATCTTTCCTTCTTCTTTTCTCAGTTGAGCATCGGCGGATAGTAGTGCACATTACTGCCCACACATTCTTCGGCGCACGTCACGGACTGTCTACGCTGCTGCAGCTAATTTGGTATGACGACGAGGAGCGACTACTGCGCACCTATGCCAGCTCGCTGATAAATGACGTGCCTAAATTCCGCTATCGTGGTCTCATGTTAGACACCTCTCGCCATTTCTTCTCCGTGGAAGCCATTAAACGCACTATTACAGCAATGGGCTTGGCTAAGCTGAATCGCTTTCATTGGCACATAACAGATGCGCAAAGTTTTCCTTATATTTCACAACACTATCCAGAGCTGGCAGAACATGGTGCCTACTCGGATAGCGAGACTTACAGCGAGCAGGATGTACGCGAGGTGAGCGAGTTTGCCAAGATTTTTGGAGTGCAAGTACTCTTGGAGATTGATGCGCCTGCGCATGCGGGAAATGGATGGGACTGGGGACCTAAGCATGGCCTTGGCGAACTGTCGCTATGCATCAATCAGCAGCCTTGGAGTTTTTACTGTGGCGAACCACCTTGCGGCCAGCTGAATCCGAAGAATAATCACACCTACCTCATACTGCAGCGCCTTTACGAAGAGTTTCTTAAGCTTACGGGGCCCACAGACATTTTTCACCTAGGCGGCGACGAAGTGAATTTGGAATGCTGGGCGCAGTACTTTAATGACACGGATCTTCGCGGCCTGTGGTGCGATTTTATGCTACAATCTCATGCTAGGTAAGGCTGTACACGTTTACAAAATTATATAATTATAACATAACGTATTTTGCTACGCAGACTGAAAATGGCCAATGGCAATGTAGCGCCCAAGCATGTGGTTGTCTGGTCCAGTGCGCTGACAAACACTAAGTGTCTTCCAAATAGTCAATTTGTGGTTCAGGTCTGGGGCGGCAGCACCTGGCAGGAGAACTATGACCTGCTGGACAATGGCTACAATATTATATTTTCGCATGTGGATGCTTGGTACTTGGATTGCGGGTTTGGCAGCTGGCGAGCGACCGGTGAAGCAGCCTGCTCGCCTTATCGAACTTGGCAGAATGTGTATAAGCATCGTCCGTGGGAACGCATGCGACTCGATAAAAAGCGGCGAAAACAGGTAAGCTAACTTAACAAATAATGTGCCTCGTATATTAGCAGTATTTTCAAATATTTTAAGCAAAATATTTATCTTTTTAAATTTTTAAGCACGTTAAATGCATGAAACTCATTAATAAACCTTTGTTTTTACAGGTGCTGGGCGGTGAGGCCTGCTTGTGGACCGAACAGGTGGACGAGAGTCAATTGGACAATCGATTGTGGCCTCGTGCGGCTGCGCTCGCAGAACGCCTGTGGTCAGATCCGAATGATGATCATGACTTTGACATTGTACCGCCAGATGTGTTTCGGCGAATATCATTATTTCGAAATCGACTAGTAGAGTTGGGTATCAAAGCCGAGGCGCTGTTTCCCAAGTACTGTGCACAGAACCCCGGCGAGTGCATTTGATATTATGTGTAAGTCAAGAGGCGTAGCTCCCGCCCACCCTGTGCGTTAATTAGTTAATAGGGTAATTGTTATTTTTTTATTATTATTACATTACATATTAAGCGTTAAGAGTCCACTAAACCAATGCGAATGAAAGTGAAATTAGCTAACGAGACGACTTTTTCAAGGACATTTTGCGACCAAGTGGTTTCTGGCAGACCTGCCATGCATAATCACGAATCTTATTTTTGGAATAATTCATTTTTGTTAAATTTTCTCAACGCACACGCATACGTAAAGACCCAAACAAAAATATGACAAGCGTTTTGGAAAAATAGGAAAAATTTAATGACAGTGACAGTGATAGTTTTAGTTAATATACGAAGTTTCATACGACATTTCATACACTCACATGCACACAACAGGTATATACTTTATAAGGCATACATAGCTTAGATAACTATAATATTATAGAGAAGATAAACAAACAAGAACGCATAGGACATACTTTTGATATTTTGAAAGCTTTATTCGCAAAAAAAAGTATATTGTTTAGTATACATAAATATACATATTGTGTGACAGTAAATTGTTTTATGTTTCGTTCTGCATTAGGATTATTTTACATTACATTATCAGTGATACAAACAATGTGACCTTATGGAAAAATAAATAAATAGGAAGCAAACAAAAAACAAATGTTAAACACAACAAAAACCTAGAGATAATATACACGCATATGTAATCGTAACAACAATTTTTGCACGAATTGGCACGTAATAAATAAAAACTAGCAAAATTATAGCTAATTTTTAATTAATAATAATTATAGTAAAGCTGTTCACAGTGCAACTAATTAACAGCTCAAACTGGTTATTTGCAATTTGGTACTTTATCTGTAATATTTTGCATGTCTGTTAATAAAGCTGCACTGGAACCAATCCTAATCTTAGTTTAAAATTTGTTTTGTACTTAAGACAGAGATTTTGGAACTAAATACAAAAAAATTATAGCTTTGAACATTTTGCTGTAACCTCAAATCACTTTCAACAAATATAAAGTCTAAGCAATGCAAAAGGATTTCATATATTTACATTTTGATATTCAATTTGTTACTTTGATTATTTCAGCAATTGCATATACATATCTATGTATTGCAGATTTGTATTCAGGAGTTAAAATATTTTGAGAATCGATATTCATATAAGAAGAAGATAAGAATGTTTCGTAGCAGTTGCTATATTAATATGTGTTGATGTATGTTTGTATTATTTGTTTTAAATAAATCCGTATAAACAACATGAATTAAATCTAAACAAAATCGGTAAGGTCAATGCTGTGATAGCGTTTCAGTGAGCCAATACGTGTAGGCAGCGATGGACGCACACAGATGACACACTCCTCGGTCCTGAAATAGATCGAGATAAATTTAAGATAGTTTGAAGTTAAATAAGTTATTCTGAATGTTTTATTTATGAAAAATAATACTTTAATTTTGTGTACTGTAGTACAGCTCTTATATACAAAAGGGTACAGCTTATATGTATATAAATACATACATATATGTATGTCTGTGTATGTATATAATGGAAATCTCAATATCTCAGTAAACTCCATACATGTTTGGTAGAAATAAATTGATTATTCAAAATGTCCGGCAGGCACGGGACTTGTCGAAGTCAGTCTATAATAATAATAAAGTATGAAAATATTAAGTAAAAAACTTGAAGCATAAATTATAAAAAAAATGTAAGTTAGAGATCAGAATGTAAAAGACTAATTTTTCATGCAGTGTTTAGTAAAATCAATTAAAACGAAACGTGTGAAAGGTGAGGTGTGCTTTTACAAGAAAAGGAGCATTGCGTATACGCACCGTAGACTTTCAGTTCGCGAGCGCTGCGAGTAGTCTTTGGATGCGCGATGTCTGAAATGGAAATTATTTTGGTTAAGTGAAACAGCGAGTTACAAAAAAAAATACAATGCAATGCAATGTGTAAAACATGTGACAAGGCACAACAACAAAAACAGCCTAGATATAAATAAATATGAATTTATGTATGTTATTATGTATTTATACCCATTCGAAATTATGTAATTATAAGTAGTAGACATACCTGCGATTCTTAAGAGAGCTGCTTCGATGAATATTTCGACTCTCCCGCCATCTAATGAAGCGATGCCGCAGGGTCTGGCGTACCTCCGAGTTTAGAAAGCAATAAAACAAAGCCACAAAAAACCCCTAATGATAAACAGAGATCTTGCTAAAAAAGTTATTAAATCATGAATCCTTTTTTTTACCTGTGTGCTAAGTAAAAAGGCGCGCATTGCCTCAAAAAGATTACGACTGATGCCCTGTTCGGGCCCAGTTAACACCAGCAGATACGTAATACCAAAGAGCGGTATTAGCACCAGCAGAGCCTTGGAGGCCTTATAATACTGCCGCGTCTCCAGCGTATGAGCTGAACGCAATTTGGTTATCAGTACCTGCAAGAGAACGCTTGAATAAGACGACAGCAGCATTAACAGTCGTACAATGCAAACTTACCCACATAATGCGTATGAGAAATACTAAGTTGATTAGAATCGCCATTGAGGCCGGTCCCTTGAATATCCAATCAATGTGAGATTCACGCATCCAGGCGCATTCAATTTCCAACTATACTTATAAATAAGTTGTCGACAATTTCAAAGACCAAACTGATGACGTACTTACACCATTGAAATGATCATTCTCCAGATGCGAGGCAAATGCCTTGGCAATGGACCAGACCAGAATACAGAGCGCCGGACAGCCCCAGCCAATCATTGCATAGATAACAAAGCTTATGTTATCGCTAGAGAATGTTTGCACTACTAAGGTGTAAAGATAAAGGCCTGCAAATAATTATCACAAACATCTGTATTTATTATGTAGTACAAAATAAAACAAAATTTAAAATTTGTGCAAATGAATGTAATGTGCAGAACGAGGCATCTTAGACAATATTTTTCAAGCGTCTAAAGGTCTAAAATCTTTAAAGTTGGATCAACCGTTTTTTTGACCTTGAAAGTCGATTTTGGAAAATCACTACACTACATATTCAATAATGATGTATGTAGAAATTTAAAAGTGAACTTAAAATTAATCGGATCATAATTTAACTTTTCAAGTATTTAAGTAGTATTTATGACATGGGATTTACAACTTACCCTCAACGAACATCCAAAAGAAGTTGGTCAGGTAAAAGTATTGAAACATAATGACCAACGTTATGCATCCAGCCTGACTAGATACAGAAGTTATCTGTAGAGCAAATACCAGATGAGAGTATGCCATAATAAGAAATAACAAGGCTACCAACCACTTGTAAAAATAGTGTTAAAATCCACAACAGCGCTGAAGTGATGTAAGTTAGAAATAGATTCGCATGTATTGTATTTCGGAGGCAGCGCAAATCCCTGCAGTAAATACAAATCAATAGAATATTTCATACCAGTTCGTACAACTCACTTAAAGCTTAGGAATATTATAAGCGCCACCACCAAAGTAGCAAAACTTATGAAATAACCGCAAGCATAAATTATAGCCGGCAAATCCACACTGGCCGAGAAGTCTGGAACAACAGGCACAGAGCCCGATTGCTGATGGCAGCTGCTATAGTTGGAGTAATGATTCCATGTACCATTCGAATGACAAAAGCGTGTCGCGTTGTCTATTAACAAAAGTCCGTTTTCAGTCAGTATTCAGTAGTGTTATCTTCGGTTCTATAATCCCGATCTCACCTGTTGTGTCGTAGTGAACGCCCTTGAACTCCTCAAAGCAGGGCAAAACAGCCCAACTACTGGCGCTGGTACGGGGCCAACAAAGTACAGAGTCGAAAGAGGATGGACAATGCAAGTCCTGCGAATTACAACACAATGGGTTAAGTGGTAAACTGAATTTGAATAAGTTTCAAAAATAAATAATTGTACGTGTACGTATGCATTTATAATCATGTCTAATATAAGAAATTATCGAGCCTTAAAAAAAGTTTTTAGTTGATGATTTTGCTTACGTTATTTTTGAGGATAGAGCTCGATATATGTTTGAACAATTTTGCGATAGACTTTGTTTTTAAGATTGCTACCCATAAATAATCATACATTGATATAAGCTTTTTCTATATAACTGGACTGTGGATTGTGTGGCACCCTTTAATGCATCAATAATATAATGAATACAATTTGTGCATCATCAATTGGGTACATTCAATAGCAAAGCTTTTTGATTTTAATTTATATTAAAAATGCAATCTGCACTATCTGGCTGATAGTGATTTAATGCCCGCAATCGATAAGAAATTAAATGTTGAGATTTTTGGTATAAGAATAAACAAATAGAAAATAGTTTAAAAATATAAACAGATATTGTGAATGTTGGATCTACACTCACCGGCTTATCAATAGATGCTTTGCTACTGCTATAGTGGTCTTTGATTGTGTTGTTGTGTTGGAGTTCCTCCATCTCAGCCTGTTGCTTGCACTGCTCTTCTAGGGTGCGATTGATGAGTAGAGCACCGCTGTGCGGCTTCTCTGAACCAATTAGGGTGCTGGCCCGCTGTAACATGTCCAACGAGAAGTTTGCAATTGCACTCGCAATGTTTTCCGCAGAGGCTTCGTCCAGGCTCTCCACGAGTGCTTGCAAATCGTCATCGGCCATTGCGGCAGCTTCGAAATTAAATTGCCGAGGATGTCGGTAACTTCTTAGCAAGTAATTGTGGTTTATTTTATTTTTTGTGAGGCACAATTATTTTCTGTTCTGATGCACATTTGTTGTTGCCTCTTTATTGCCTGTGGCAAGTGCAACGCCGTGAACGACGTACTTATTATGACTCTCACTATATTGCCATAACTTGTGTATTATCTGACTGTGAACATGTCAGCAGGACGTCATGTGTGCATATGTGAGTGTGGACAGGAACGGCTGCTGCTGAACCCGGGACACACTTTCGTATTCGCGCTGCGCAGATAAACGGCTCACTTCAGACAGAAATTGCGCAAATATGTTGACGAGCTGAAAAAAGAACCACTTGGTGATATCTTTTTATCTGATAAAATCAAGTAATGGGCTTATTCACGCACTATTCAAGCTCCGAAAAGTATACATATATTTCATAAAAGGCACACATATCTAGAATCTAGATAGATATGCCGCTGAGTTGTGTTATTTGATTTGTATAAACATACATATAGAACTTATAAAATCTGTACAAATAATACATGCTTAAATCACGTGGCTCAGTCTGTATACGCAGATAATATGCAGATAAATAAACAACAATCTTTATTGCCCGTACACTTTGGGGCGGGGCTACCGTGACTGCCATACACTACGATCGCAAAGAAAATGTCTATAATTGTATACCTTACGAGTAAGTATATACCCATCGAGATCATAACAGATAGAAACCACAGAATACCTGACCATAATTACAAATACGGAAGCGAATGTCTGAACTTGTTGTTAGGGAAAACTGGGTGTTCTTATGTCGTCGCTTTTTGCCTCTTGTTAACACATAATCTATATAAATAATCTGTTCTTTAAAAACACATACATTCTGAAAACTGTGCTGCAAATTATCTGTAGCAATATACAATACAGTCTATCTCGTACTTTGGGCTGGTGCTTTATCTTGAAAAAATATTTTCATTAAACTGAATCATGCAAATGATACATAATGGTGCAAAGTCAAGAATATATTTCAATATTCTATATCAATTTGTTTTTTAAGACAATTTAACCAAACTTACCAATTATAAGTTAAGCATTACAAAATTTCCTTAAAATCGGACCACTATATCTTAGTGCTGCCATAGAAACAATTTGCTAAAAAATTAGTCGTTGTATGAACAACTTTTCTGTTTCTCAAACTATCTTAACCAAACTCAGTAATTGCAAGTTTTATGATACTTTATAAAGATTGATTGAATTTGGTCTAAATCGGACCACTATATCTTTTAGCTTATTGATTTTAATAAGAAATTTAATTTTAAATGTAGCACTGTCATTCTCTTTTTGTATAGGCAAGAGTGTTTCATTATATTAAGCAACTGCAAGGGAGCGCCAAAGCTAGCATTTTTTTCTCGCTTGTTCTATTAAATGAAATAAAATTGTTGCTGCTGCTATTTTATTTTGATAAAATTGCTTCTGGTGGTTTTTTGGATATGCATGATTGTATTTATATATATATATATAAATGTATTTGTGCTGTACACTGTAGTTGACATTAACTGGAAAGTGAGGACAATAGCGAGGAGCAGTTGACAAAACAACAACAATGAGTATAGCAAATATGAGTTCGTTGTGTCAGCTATTTAATAATGATTTATCACTGCCAAATTGAAGAAAGACCTTAGGCTCTGAAATATGTTTATGTTGATATCCTTGTCAAAGGATGTTGTTGGAACAATTTGTTGTGATTGATAGTAACGTGTATTAATAATAAACTAATAAAATCAAATAATAATAATTTTAGATAATATAAAACACAAAAATAAAAATAATAATAGAACAAAAATAAATCTTATATTAAAACCAAAAAATAATTATAAAATTTCAAAATAATATAAGCTTAAATTTATTGAAAACAACTTAGGTTAACTTACAAACTATTGTTTTCGAATTGTGTTTTTTATGTATGTAATTTCAATATTAATTATATAAGCAATCGTGACTTGCACTCTAACTTAAAAGTACATATACTTGAAGCTTTCGGAAGACAATTAAATTAAATAAATAAAAAAAAATAAATAATAGTTTCAATAGTACAAATTAATAAACAGTTAACAAATTGATAAAATAAAATTCACTCATATTTAGAAAACGGGTTATCTGAGTGATAACTGGATTATCAAAAAATTACTTAAATGGCAAATAAAATGTTAGTATAAAACGGCTTTGTTGCCACAGAAGCCTATGACTTTGATCTTGTGCAACTTTATAATCAAAATTATTTAAGTTGGTATCCATGCATTTCCGGACAGCTAATGTTGCAGAGTTCTGTCTGGTATGGGCAGTACGCTTAGAGCAGCAAACGGAGCAACCAATCGGACAAGTGCCACTAAGTGGCGCATGCTGTACTCAAATATTTGGCGAGCTGCGATTTATTTATGATGCTAGGGGCAAACAAGCGCAATATTTGTACGGGTGCGTTAGATTATGATTTTTATTTTGTTGGCAAGCCTTGTGGTTCATATTCCATTTAAGAAGCGGCTAATTCGGCTGCTAATGCGCACAATTAACAGCTAAAGCTAAAGGCAAATAAACAGACACCTCAGCTGCTTTAAATGTAAATACAGCAAATATTCTCCTAATGGCTGCAACGGCGCGTATGCTTTATATTTATTTTTACCAGGTGGCTAGTTGCGATCTGTAAGTGTCAAAAAAAAATAAAATAAAACAAAATCAAAAATCAAAAATAATAATAATTTCTATAAGTGCACCTTTTATTGTCATCGTGCACACATATGGGACAGCTATAGGCCAGTACTAGGCTTATTACGATAAAGAAATTGCCAACTCGCTGTTATCATGAGACCATCAATTATATGTCTTTTTGTGGCTATTAGCGGCCTATGAGCTCTTATTGGACATGCCATATGCTGTCTGATATGTGATGAAAACTACGTAAAAACCAAAACGACACAAACAATTTTATGAATGAATAAAGCCAAGCGAATTCAATTGGAATTGGAACTGGAGCTGGAGACGACGCGTCGTCAGAAAGGGGGCAAATCAAATGCCAGATGCAGTCAGGCGCAATGATCGATATTTATGGACGCCGGAAAGCAAATAAATAGCTTGCTTGCACGCCGGACAGGCGGCTGTTCAACTACCTTCCCGAATGTTCGACTAGCTATTTTCCTGCCTCAACACTTTTCCTGTTTCCAATTGGCTCCCACAATTCGACACTGAGAAGGCAGGCAAAGTAAAACCAAAGAAAATAAAAGCACAGTTAGTGCTCATTTGGTTGAGGTTAACAAATCCACAAGCTTACTAACTAAAAGAAAATCGTCGAGACCCAACAATTAGTGCTATGTATATGCCAGCAGCAAGGTAAATTAACAGTTTACCAGGTTACTTAATTTCATATCTTTAAGTATGGTTTTAGCTTCAAACAAGTGGCGTGGTATTGGGTTTGGGCTGCTGCGCAGTGGCCCTATGTAAAGCTCTTTTATGTGGAGCAAAATGTGGGCGAAACAAAATATTCATTTGCAATTAATATATAAATTTCAAAAGAAGCTGCAGACATTTATTGCCTGCTGGCTGGAAGCGAACGCACCCAACCCAAAACCAGAAAAACCCACAAAAATATGGAATTTCTTGAATAAATGCATGAGTATACAGAAGCTCGCTTTAAAGTTTGCTTTATCTCTGTTGATACTTGTGAAAGTAAATGAACATACAAATATACATATGTAAGTTGTAAGTTGTAAGCAACCTTTGATAGCCACAGCCACAATTTATATGCCACGCAAAAACGATTACGTAGCTAATTGAGTATTATTTAAATCAATTAGCACGAACATATTGCATATGTGTATAGTAATCTTCTGCTACTGCAAAGCTTGTGCACTGATTGCTCTTCAGAACCAAGTGGATGCAAGTTTATGCAGCCTGGAGCTGTTTCGAGTCGCACTCGAAAATTCATTTGGCAATCTTGAACTGTATTGCCTGGCACTTAAGTATAATTAAAAAAAATGTATTTACTTAACAATTCAAATTCTATTGTCGTAAACACTTAGTGAGAGCTACATTTTTAGAATAAATCATAAAATAAATCATAAAGGGACATGCATATAAAAACGAAAGTTAAACAATTATGTTTATACATTGATAAAATAAGTATTAATCAGTCAGTATTCCCCTGTATTCAGGCATATGTTCTAAAAAGTCTAAAATTACACAATTTTCGACCATTTACCGTATAATGGTTTCTGTGGACGGTCATCATTTAATTTCAATATGGCTGTTAATTCAGTTCAGATGTCTAAAATCTGTAAAGTCTTTGACTTGCAAGCAGAATAGTGAGGCATAAATAAATTTTTTTAAATGTACATTGTTCCTACTATTTACAGAGTAACTTACAGTCGACAATTTGACTTCAAATATGTTGTTGTTTTTCTTTACTGCTGGTTTTTAATTTTAAGTATTGCTTTTCGTGTTTCGACTTATTCTATTTTTTATTCAATGTTTATTTTCAGCTCTGGAGGCGAACGAACGCATTGCAAAATTTTACAATGTTTATCTTTAGTCAATAACAATAACAAAAAAAAACTGCAACAAATCGCGTGGGCGGGTACATATACACATACACGTATACATAAAAGTATATAAAATATAACCTACATATTTGGTGATGAGTAAGGTTGTAGACTGGGTACGCATAGCTATTATTCAATTAAGATTGGAGGGTCTACCTAATTGGACCTTATGTCTATTATCTTCAGCAAATGATCTAACCTGAAAAGCAAGACTCACTGCAGAGTAAACGAGCAGCATTCAAAAAACACATCAAATTGTTTTGCTTTTGTGCGCTCAAGCTGTTAACCTGATGAGGCTAATCAGACGTTTATTCTTCAATTTAAATTTTAAAAGTTTCAATGTATGTCAATATAGCGAGCTGCTAAGTGATCAACAATCTGCTTGGAGTCTTAAACTCAGACTGTTAATAAAATAGCCTTTTAATGGACTGTTTATTTGGCAAATGTGTTAAGCAGGCTGATATCCAACATTGGGGCAAATCTTTTTTTATAATTTAAGTGTGAAATCAGTTGTTGGACAGTTGCATACTAAAGAGTCAGAAGTCACAATCATGTCATGGTGGAACAAATGTTTAAATTACCGTCTCACCCATCTACTCACTTGGTCACATGGCCGAATGTCAGTGTTGTCAGCTTTAAATGTTTATCGCCTTTATCATTTTTTATTACTTAACTCACACATTTTTATGTATGTACATATATACTCAAACTCATTCGTTGCTACTGAACACATTTAATCACATTTGATCACACGCAAACATACAATTTGGTATAGCAGATAGTGGAAATATAAAAATTAAAATTATTTACACAAATTGCAAACAAATTAAATAACCAAGATTAAGCATCAATTCTGAAATTTCCCAACAGAAACAAAGGAAATCGAAAGTATGCGAGATTTATAAAGTAGCACCCACCGCGTTTTTATTTTATTTGTGAATCCGTTTTCAAATATATAATTTAATAAAGGTTACGGAGGCTGATACAGATAATGAACGAACCGACGATGTCTTACAAATCTCGCGTCTAATAACGGCAAATGACAACAATGAACTGCGGCCGAGAGCTTTCGCACAGCGTTGTGTTGCTGTCGGTACGGGACCAAAGCCCACACAAGCACATTTAAACACACGACGCCCGCAATCAACACAGGATTCGGATTCGTTGTGACTATGGCAACCTGATTAGGTGTGTCAGTTCGTTTGTAATACAGAGAGCTAAAAAGCAAAGAAGCTTTCGCTTAGCTGCTACCGGCATTGTTTATACTCTCTCTCTCTCTCCAAAGCAAAAAAGAGTAAGTATGTAATTTATATTATATGTAGTACAATAATCACAATTGCGTTTCTCTATTACAGTTTGAGCTTTAAGATCATGTAGTAATGTTCGTGTGTGCCGGGCCGCCCTCATAATAGTTTTAGGAACAGAGTATCTCGCATTCGGAAGCGCTCTACTGAAATGTTCTGACTTGTTTGTATTTTCATTTGTATTCAATTGGCACTGAGTATGACGATATCGTTGAATATGCCTTCGCCTAATAATTGAAATTAACAATCAAACTGAATGGGCCATTAAATACTTTTTGTCGATCACTTATTACTACGAAAACATATAACACTCTGTACGAATAGATTAGCAATATAAATATTTATTTGGATCAAGATATGATGTACAGATGGGTAAAATGTAATTTAAATGTATATATATTTCAGAAATGAATAAAAGATATAATAATACATAGTGAGTGGATAAAAAATACAAATACGGTCTTCTTTTAACTATCGCAAAACCTATATAATATTCACCAGAATAATTTTAATGAACACCCGCAGCAATTCTGTCCGAAATATGTCCCATTTTAAGCCCCTTATAGGGTATAACAAATTTGTACAAAATGCACTATTGCATTTAATTGCCTCCTGGGCGCCACATTTCACAGCCGATCGAATGTGTCTGTCTCCGACACTTGAAATCAATAGCAAATTGATTCAAATTCTTCTCAGCCTCATTGACTCTCACATCGTCCATGTCATGGCCAATGGCCGGTGGCAATCGACCACAAAAGAACTGCGCAAAGTTCATATGGAACAGCTGAGGTGCCAGAAATTCCGATTCAAATTCATATGGCTGATACACAAATTGTTGGGAGTCGTGCGCTACGCCAAAAAAAGTATCATATGCCAGCTGCAGGCCATTTACATCCGCTAGTCGCTCCTTTAGCGATGCTGTTGGGATCCGCTGGACACATTGTAAGGCTGCTTGGAATCTCGGATGCTGGCGTATGTGCAATCCCAATGGAGATTCATTGCCGGCGGCATCGAAGAGTATACCGTCTTGCTCAAAGGCGTGACTGAGCTCGTGTGCTAGAATAAAACCCATCAGACTGTGTCGAAAGACGGAATGCTGACGGTAATCGTAGAACGGCCACTGCATGAAGATCAATGGTACGGTTAGCGTGTTGCGCTCATGCTCAAAGTAAGGAGCATTGCGTGCTCTGAGCACATCATCGTTAACATAGTAGCGATCCAGTTGCAATGTAGCTCCAAGTTTCAGCAAAGGCGCATGCTGAATACGCGTGCGCAGACGCAGAGCCTCCCACAAATTATGCTGAAAGTCCGTACGTGAAAAGCTAGCACTAACATAATGGTTATCGTAGAAATCATCATTCGCTGTCGCATCCGGCAAATTACCTAACTTCAGTTGCATGCCCGCCAGCTTAGCGCGCACATAATGTAATTGCTCTGGGCTTAGCTCCAAAGAATTACGCTCTAGGTACTTGGCAAACGTACTACGTAAACTGGCAAAGATATCACGGAGCTGCCGTGTGTCCTGCGACCGCGTCTTATACACATATCGATCGTATATGTAGTTCATGCCCAGCGGCAACAATGCGCGCATGTGATGTATGCAACTGTGAACTCTTGAGGAAGAACCTGATCTCAGATAAGCTCTTTCTGCAAAACTAGCAAGTCGCGCACGCATATATAGTTGCAAGCTAGTGGTATTGATCCTCTTCAGCAATGTCCCCAACTCTCGTAAATATTCCACATCACTGACCTCCACACGAAGTTTGTCACCACTTAGCTCCGCTTCCAGCAGTTCATTGAAGTAAATTTGCCAGTCGATTTGCGGTATTTGCTGCTTCAGCTTGTCCAGCGTCCAGGATTGCAGAATTGGATCCTCTCTACGGTATTTATCGCACAAATCCCGTAATTCTGTATCTAGTTGCTGAATTTCACTCTCAACAAAAGGCGGTAATGGCTGAAAAAATTAGGTTATGAAAAAATTATTATAAATCATCCCAATCAATTGTATAGTTTTTCAAAGATACATATTTGGTTTTGGGGAAATAATTGTATCTTACACAATGATTTTACTCACAAAGTAGTTGCTTTGATCTGCTGGCATCTTCAGCTGTATTACATAACGTAGCGAGTCGTTGTAGGCAACATCCGCCGACTCATCAAAGAATAAACCATTAAGACCATATTTGCGAAGCCTGGCCGTTGCATGTGTCCATTCAAAGTAGCCTGAGATCAGTTCCTGTGGCAGTTGATGCTCCTTATGTTGATGCTCGATGCAAGCAGTAAAATAGTCATATATTTGATGCAATAAGCGTGGTGCCGTCACCTGCTCGATAAGTCGAGTACCACCCAGCACTGAAGCCATTGCAGTGGCATAGCTCTCCTCCGCCTGATCAAAGTTGTCCACGTAGTTAGATGACCAGTTGCCACACGAATAAGCCCAGAAATTCGTACAGGGTGGCATACTACGGTCTAGATTTGAATAGATGTTGCGCACAATGGCCACATTAATGTCTATTTGTGATTGCGCCAAGGACGACAAAGCAATGCAGAGCAAAGCCAGATATAAGCTTGACATTTCTGTTTCACTTTGTATACTGGACGTCAAACTTGACATTCAATCCATCCAAGGCCTTACACTTATCAGCAAGCTTGCATGCGCTCCAACTGTAGTTGTAGCTCGCATTTAACGATTGTGTTTGCAACAATCGGATCACATACATAAATACATACATAAAACAAATGTATATATGAATTATATTTAGTACGAGTATATCTTTAAAACAAAGAGGGACAATTACATTTCGTTTTCGACATCAAAAATATTTATCGGAACAATTAATCAAAAATGCCCGCCTTTTTGCGAGTTTGAAGAGCTTTATGTCACATTATTAAATAAACTATAATTCATTGTAATGTTGGCTAGAAATATATTTATGATCCAAACGTTATGTTCATATTATAAAAACAAATAATTAGTTTCGGCTGTTTACGCTGATGCGCTCTATGGACAGCTGTAATAATTTCAGCTGTTAAGCTAACCCAACAAATTTTTTCAATAAAGTTATAAGCTAATTGGTTTAATGCTTAGTTTTTAATCCTTTGATTTTGTCCACGGGTTTCTTGGATTTTTTCAGCTGTCCCAGCTGCTTGGGTTTGTTTTTTAGTTTATTCTGCTTTTTAATTGGCTTGCCCTCCAGTAATGGTACTTCATCCACATCCACACGCTTCGCCTTTAACTGCTCCTTAGTTAGTTTAGATGTAGGGTTCCGCTCCGCTTGCTGCTCCTTTTTCACGACTTTCTGTTTATTTTTTCCGTTTTCTATTGCTCCTTGGGCAACAGGAGAAGTTAGCTTTTTTTCTGTCTTATTAGGCACTTTTAAGGGCTTCTCAAACACGTTGGCCACATATTTTGTTTTACTTTGTTCAAGCTTCTTCTTTTTTAGATCTTGCTCCACATCTGTAAGGCTGGGCTTCCCAGCTCGTTTTCCATGTGTTTTTCGTGGGGCCTCGGGGTCAATAGTCTCCTCGTCATTGCCTGCTGTCGTTTTAGAGTCGGTTTGATCTGATGCAATTGCTTCATCCAGCTGCTTCTCATCCGTTTCCTGTTGCTCCTTGGTTATGGGAATGGTGTTGGAAAACTTTTTCAGCTTGGCCACATAAAAGCCATCCATGTTGTTTATGTGGGGATAGAAGCGCTTGCTCAAATTTAAACTAGGGTGGTAGCGATGCTGACGGAACTTAGTAAAACCTGGCTCACCAAAATCAATGCCCAGCGGCACCAACTTAACATTGCGCTTCTTGAGAGCGTAATCAATTACCCACTCGTTCTCTTCGGGTAGTACGGAGCAAGTGGAATACACAATATATCCACCAGTGGCTGATTTTGCATCCACACAATCTATTGCAGTAAGTAAAAGCTTGCGCTGCAAATTATAACACCGCTGCACATCGATCTCTGATTTGGTAGTTTTAACACTAGGATCCTTTGAGACGACACCGGTGCCGGTACAGGGCGCATCAAGCAACACTCGATCAAAGCCAGTCATAATGTTGCGGAACTTGGTGGCATCCTCGCAGCTGACAACCGCATTTACAATGCCCAAACGATGGAAATTAGCCACAACGGCTTTTATACGGTCGCGATTTGCATCGTTGGCAAACAACACACCCGTATTCTTCATAACGGCAGCTATGTGCGATCCCTTGCCGCCCGGTGCAGAGCACATGTCCAAAATTCGTTCTTTCTCTTGCGGAGCCAACGCAATCACCGGAAGCATCGAGGAGGCACCCTGTATCATGTAATGCCCAGCCAGATACTCGGGCGTGGCGCCCAGCGGCACCGTCGAGTTGAAAATGACAAGACCCACGTTTGTCCACTTGCCTAGCGGATCAAGATTGACACCGCGATTAATTAAAGCGCCAGCCAGGTCTCGACGACGTGTCTTTAACGAATTCGTGCGTATGGTCAGCGGACGTGCAACCTGAAAGAAATAATGCATATTTAATTAACTATATGCCCAATGAAATCACTATAATCATAAAGCACTTCATAGTTTTAAAATATGAATGACATCTATGTAATCGAGCACTAACCACAAATAAAACGAATTTAACAATTATGTACATATTTGCATTAAAAAAATGTTCTGTACATTTTCGAATACATTATTTTTGTAGCTAGGACTCGACACACAATATAGGTCATACTGATTGGCGATGTCGATTGGTGGTCAACGCAAAGCCCAAGCCATGAGAGCTACATGCTCATATTTTCAAAGTAGTTTCCTCTTAGGATGTAGGTTAATACTAAGACGAGATTTTTAGAAAATTTAGGCCAATGGGTCGAAATGGGGAATCAATGTTGTATGGGCGAAAGCTGACTTTTTTTTAATAATGCACCCTACTGGGTGTAAAATGAATGGTCAACACTGTATGGGTGAAAGTTTATTTTTGTGCGATTGGCGTCACACTTATGTTAGTGGAAATGCTATTATAGTTAAATGTGAGCGGAAAAACATTGGGTCCGTGCGAAGCTGGGCAACACCTTCTAGTATTCCTAAGTAATTCATGAACAATTTGCAACTCCCTCTAACCTAGTCACCAAAATATGCCAGCAAGCTTACAGTTTTGATAACCTACCTCTGACGCCTCCAAATATTCCATCAGGTCGCTCAATTTAAATATGTCCATCAACTTGGACATAAGAAACTCGTTATAGCTGTAGTACAAGCATAAATCTAGACGCAGCTGATCCATATACTCGCTACGTGAGCGATCCTCATCACGGAACTTGGCGAAATCAGAGAGCACATGTGTGATGTCCTTAATGCGCTGCTGCACATCCTGCAATGACAATTCTTTTTCAGCATCGTCACCTGGTTCGGGTAAATGGAACACTTCCGACTGATCGACGGACATTTGCATCTCCTCCTGAGCCAATATGGCTGCCTTTTCCTGACGTTTCTTAAGTTTCTTGTTAGCGAGTTCAATGGGCAGTTTGTCATCATCATCATCATCACCATCATCATCATCATCGTCGTCGTCGTCATCATCATCATCATCATCTTTGTCTGATTCTTCGTTCTCGAAATCTGAGTTGTTTTCGTCGTTGTCAAATAGATCGTCCAATTTACCAACTCGAGCATCATCGTCATCGGTCGATTCATTCTCATCCTGCTCCTCATCTATGCCTTCGTTATCGCCTTCTTCCTCACCTTCCACATCCGACTCTGCACTCTCTTCCTCCTCCACAACTTTCTTTTTTTTGTTCTTCCCTTGTTGCTTTTCTGATTTTATCTTTAGCCAATCATTATTGTCATCTGTGAAACCATTCGACTTTTGTTTTTTGACTGCCACAAGCTGAGACACCTGCTCCTCGTCTGTTGACTCCGCCACCTGTTCCTGTGCCAGCGCCTCCTCTTCTGGCTCGCTGTCGCTGTTATACTTCTTTTGCCTACTGTTAGGCTGTTTCTGAGTGCGTTTCTCCTTCAATTTTGCTTTCTGCACTACTTTCTTTTGTTCTCGTTTGACAACGCGTTGCTTTTGACGGTGTGATAATCTCTTGTCCTCATCGTCGAGCGGAGCTGTAAATGCATAAAATATTTCAATATTTGCTTAAAAGAAGCATTAGCGTCGTTAAAATACCAAACGTTTTCTTAGGAAACTTGGGTGGCCCCTGTTTGCGAGCCTTGCGACCGGGACCCTTCTTTTGCTTTTCACTGTATTCAGCTTTGCGTCCCATATTTTACCTTTAACACACGTTTTGATAGCGAACAAATGTTTTTAAAAAATGTGTGTCTCCACGTGCGGTGGCTCTGGCGGTGTTTTGCAGCACTGATCGATAAACAGCAACTGAGTGATATCAGTTGGTACAATATATATCGATAAGAAGCGATATGTTGCGCATGGCCACCATTGATACATTTACATATGGTTATGGAAAGCCAAATTGCCATATCGAATGTCCAAGCTTCTAAGCATACATATGTATGATCACGATCTCTTTATAACAAAAAAAGTATACATATATAATTTGAACAATTTGACAAACCGAAAACATATCGAAAAATAACTTAATGCAAGAAACAGGTAAATTGAACAATCGGCACTTCAAACCATCTCTATCCCATTAAAATCTATCCCTAATATATTTTGGTCAGCTGCTTGTGTGCATTTTGCAGCACTGACTATAATTAGCTGGGCATAGATTGAACATAAAACAAAAACATGAAAAATGTAAATATCTGCGAGCAATTGGTCTAATTAACAATTGGTGTGATGGATATTGGCAGCATTGAGCTGAGCCTGGAGGCACTCATTGGCTCGCTGGTGGCTCTAACCATGCTCTTTATCTTTTGTCGCAGCATTCTAGCCGAAGATATTGTAATTTGCATATCGGGCAAAACACGTCACAGCTGGAAATCAATAAAAATACTTGAACAGGTACGTACGTGGCCCAACACATTACACTCACTATTTTATCCATTACTCTTACCAGGCCTGCTTCTGTAATGTGTGCGAGATTCTGTTGACTCCATCTGCGGGTTTATTCTGCGACTGTTGCGGTCTTTGCACGCACTCGGAGGTGACGTGTCAGCGGCAGGCGGATGCACAGTATCGCTGTAAGGACAAATGGTTAAAGAACGCAGATACAGTGCGGCACTTGTGGGTGCGGGGCAATTTGCCAATGAGCTACAGCTGCGCCGAGTGTGGCCAAGAGGCAGAATTAGATCATCATAGTAGTAACTCTGGCCCGGGTCTCTATGGTTGGCGTTGTGCCTGGTGTCAGCGCTGCTATCACGACAACTGTTACAAAGGCGTGGATACCAAAGCTGCTTGTGATTTTGGAGAGTTTCGTGACATGATATATCCGCCATACAGCATCGTGGCAGCCAGGACGCGTGAATCTGTGCGCTTGCACCTAGCAGACATCAAGCCGCCAAACATTGAAAACTGGGAGCCGTTGATTGTTATTGCCAATACAAAATCGGGCAGCAGCACAGGCTTGAATGTGTTATCGCTGTTGCGTGGTTATTTGCATCCAATGCAAGTCATGGAACTTGGCACACGCGGTCCGCAGGATGCCTTGCAATGGGCGGCCAAGACAAGTCCTCGCCCATGCCGCATACTGGTGGCAGGTGGCGATGGGACGATTGGCTGGGTGCTCAACACCATCTACACGCTCAACATAAAGCCTCAACCCTCAGTGGCAATCATACCCCTGGGCACTGGAAACGACTTGTCACGTGTGCTCGGATGGGGAGCAGAGCCGCCTTCTGTCCTGGATCCATTGCAGATACTGCGTAGCGTTAGACGCGCGCGATCTGTGAATCTCGACCGCTTTGATCTGCAAATTGAGAAGCTTCACTACCGTCTTCCCATACAAAGACATCCCATAAAGACAATACACGTCTACAACTATTTCAGCGTGGGTGTGGATGCGTACATCACCTACAACTTCCACAAGACGCGTGAATCTCGATTCTATCTGCTCAGCAGTCGCATATTTAACAAGGTGTGTGCTTCCTTGGACATATTTTTTTGTCTTACATCATTCACTTTTCCCTAATTTATTTACCTCTATTCACAGTTGCTGTACTTTACATTTGGCACACAACAGGTCATGCAGCCGGACTGTGAACGCATTGAGCAGAACCTAGAACTCCATCTAGATAATAAGCTAGTCGAACTGCCGGAGCTACAATCGCTTGTATTTCTGAACATTGACTCTTGGGGAGCTGGGTGCAAGCTATGCGAGATAAGCAACTCCAATGGCGAAAGTCGCATTATAAACTCCATATCCGACGGCATGATGGAAGTGTTTGGCATTGTCTCATCCTTTCATATTGCCCAGCTACAGTGCAACATCAGCAAACCTGTGCGCATTGGCCAAGCCAAGCATATAAGGGTGAGATATTACTTTCCTCACTTTATACTAAGGTTTCACATTTCTATTGTATTCACTCTCATTTCAGCTGCGAGTGAATGCGACGGTGCCCATGCAGGCTGATGGCGAGCCCTGGATGCAGGCGCCGGCAGACATAAGCCTGCAGACACGCAGCCAAGCTCGTGTGCTTCAAGCAGAGCCCATGATCACCACCGAGTAGCAGATATTATAGTCTTCAAATTAACCCACCCTTTACCACAATGCATGCTCCCAAACTACTAAGGGATGGATGTTATACTTAACTCTTGCTATACTAAAATATCTTATGTTCGTCCCATGAGAATTTACGAAATCTATTCTAGTTTATAGTTAGCCAAAGTTTAAATTTTACTTTACATAACCAAAGGATGAGACAACGAATCAAAACTATATGCAGCACCATACATAAATGTATTGAAATTGAATAACTGTGAAACCAGATACTATCTGGGACATGGAAGATATAAGTAAAACAAATTATAGATTTTGACTTTTAAAAGCATGTCACTTTATTCTTCTGTTAAATTGTTAAATGTTCGACTGGTGTTTAACATGCAGACATGTGCATGTACATAACATTTGGGATTGGGGCTTGTTTGTTTATAGTTTATATCGAAAGGCGGGTGGTATTCAACGAAAGCAACGAAAGCATTCTTACGAAGCGCCTTAGAGCATAGTTAAGTCCATAATGGCATTTACGATATCGTTGTTGTTGTTCTTGAGAGCCTTTATGGCCTTGGCACGCGTCGTATTCGCCTGCGTTATAACCAGCTCGATGTCCTTTTCATCGACGCCCGTGTCGTCAACCTCTTCCTCATCTTCCTCAGCGATTGGAGCCACTGATGTGGTGGCGCCTACACTATCAGCAGAGCCAGCTGCTTCTGGTGCCTTGAACTTCTCGGCTGCAGCCACTTGAGCCTGTTGCGACAAGTCCTCGATCTTGGCCTCACCAAAGACAATATATGTGTCGCTGTGAGGATTCTTGTACACATCCGGATTATTGATGACAAACAAAATGTTCTTAGACTTGCGTATGGTAACGCGGTTGACTCCCTGAATCTGCTTCAGGCCAAGCTTCAGCATAATCTTGCGCGCCTTCTTTTCACCGCGCGACTGCTTCGCCTTGGAGACAACATCGACGGGCAGTCCTGTGGCGCCACCGCCCAGCTGAGTGGTGCCTGTGTCGGCCTCCTCCAAGTCGGGAATAATATCCGAATCACTCTCGCTGCCGTCATCCTCCACACGGACATCCACATCTTCGGACAGCTTCGCCTCAGCGGAGGTCGAGGGTGCCTCGTTTTTAATTTCAGTGAGTTCCGGCATGTTTACCTACATAACAAAAATAAATCAAATTAACAATATTACACTTTAAACACAATGTACAAAGTATAAGGAGTAAGCGATGTATGAAATTTTCTAATCGATTTCTCGAAACCATTTTGTTACTGTATGTTTAAACAAATGTTGCCATACACAGCAAATAGTATAGTTCGAAAGTAGCTTTTGTTAATGAGATTGAAAGTTTATACTTTTAAATACTGATGCTTGGTTAATTTAATAATTATTTACCTACGAAAAGCGGCTGTAGCAGGGAATCGCAAAACGTTTTCAGTGAAAAAGAAGTGTTGCCACCTGGCAGAAAATCGGGATAGGCATTACAGTGGCAACTTCATAGCCTCACTGTTACGGCATCGATAACATTAGCTTCCCTGGTATTGCAAACTGTTGCAAGCTTATTGTTATGACATACGGCGCACTGTTTTGAATACCAAGTTCGTAAATCTCAATGCTAAAATAAGTGCTGTTCAGCGTCGGGGTAGCCTATTAATTACTAAATAAACAACTGCCTCACATATATGTATATGTAACAAATAGCCATGTAACTGACAACTGTAATTACTTTCCAATTTCCAATTAAATTGTATTAACAATTAATGTGCAAGGCATAATTACAGTTTTACCAATATGCCAACAACGTTTGTCATGTGTACAAGGTAGAAAGGGTTAAAATTACACAATTATGGACGCACTGCCGTTCCTGTGGCCGTGCTCGGTCCAGCCTGCAAATTGTAAGGTGGGCGTGTCAATTGCTGGGTAAACATTGGACAGCTTTCGTTGTGTGTTGCGGTCAACAGCGAACACATGTTCGACTTCGCATTTCAGAACCAGAACGTAATGATTATTAAATTATTATTATGAAATAATAAATGAACGATATAATTTAGGGGCTGGTAAGCACATACCATACAAACAAATTTCTGGTAAACGAAGTATTTGGTTGTAATCATATCGATATTGATGCACTCATGTCTCGCTGCAGATGTAATTGTTTTTTATTTTATTTTGTGCGCATTTTTAAGCGCTGCAAACGAGCACCAACTATGTGAAGCATTCACAACAATTTGTCAGTAAATAATTTCGATTTAGGCGCGCCGTTGAGTTGGTTGTCTTTCTGAATCTGAATCTGTATCGGTGCCACATCCCGGGTGTCAACAGCGCCCTGATTTATTTGAGCGCATGAAATGCTTCGTTGGATTTCGTTAATTTGTCCGTTTCCCGCAAGGGAGACTGGCAAAAACAAAATGTATGTATGTACATATATGCTTGCACACATACACACATACATTCATGCACATGTATCTACAAGATACAAAATTTCTTTAAGCAGCTCTATGCCAAGTATTATTGACACAGCGCCAAAAAATTACAAGCTTTTATCATTATAACAATAATCGCCGACCAGGCGCATAATTATATTGTAATTTATGCCCAATGCCAACAAAAGAAACTAAAATCTACTCGTATTGCAATTTAAAGCGGTCATAAAATATTTCAAACACTCAAACGTGACGAAATGTTATTTAATTGTTTAGCAAAGCTTGAATTTGAGAAAACAAATACAAACGTATTTGATTGCCAAAAATATAGAGAATTATGAGCAGCAATAACGGCAAATGCAAATTAGCTAGAATGAGAAGTGTGGCTGGCATAATAACAAGTGTGAAGGCCGAACTAATATGTAATGATTAACTAAACCATAACCTGGAACCAAGATTTTAAGAACTGGAAATATTAATGTATGAAATGCAATTACTTTATGTAAGTTTTATGTCATTTTATTATTCTGACTGATAATCAAATAAATGGTAAATATAATTAAAATAATATAAAATGCAAGCTGCCTGGTTTTGATTGCCAACATTGTTTTTATGATACAAAAAATATTTGACATTTTAGTTGACACCTCTCTGAACAAGTCACTTTCGAATACTTAAATAGAAAATAAAATCGAATTCAAATGATGCACAACTGAAGAGTGTTTGCACGGGCAACACCCACATGCACTCACCTCTGAATTTAAATTGCTCACTAATATGCCACACGAGACCACACGAGCACCCACCATCACCCCACCACATTTCTAACCACCTCAAGCCCACCAACTGACATCGGTAAACTACGGCAAAGACGGCGCATTAATGTCTTCCCTATGGTTCGGCTAGTCAAAGTATGAGTTTGATTACGGCATGACTCAAGCAGAAAGCAATTAAGGAGCTTGTGTATATGTCTGCGGCTCCAAGAACAACCCTAACACAAATAGAAAACAGACAAGCTCAACCGGTTTGGCAGCAATTAACTTTAAGCCAATCACAGACGTTCGGCACTCTCGCACAGCGCGCCATATTGGCCATTAACAAGGCGGAGCTAGCTCTATCTCTCTCTTTCTCACCCTCTCTTCCTCTCTATCACTCTCACTCTCTCTCTCTCACTCTTTATGTTTGTGTGTGGTGTGGTGGTTGTTTTTGTTTGACAGCAGTTGGGTGCAATGCGTCGTTGTCTGACTGAGTACGTGATGTGTATGTGGCTGCTTTGGCTTTCATTTGCGCGCAGATCTTTGAACGGTTCACTGCGTCTACGTTGCGTGCACACGTGTCGCGTTTGAAAGTCTAAGCGAGTAGCTGAATTAGAAGTTGATAATGCAGAACGATCACATGGCGCTGCTGCCGCCGGTCGAGAGCAGCACCAAACTGGTCAGCAAACCGTTTCCGAAACCCTTCTCCATTGAGAGTCTGATTGCAAATCAAACACCTGCGGTTGTTCCTGCTGCCTATAATGCTGAACGGGAGCCGGAACAGGAGCGGGACCGAGAACGTGAACGGGGCACTCATCGGGAGCTGAATGCCCGCGCAATAGTGGCCAGTTCAGCGCTGGGCCTCACACAGTTTCCACTCTACAATCCCTGGCTTCATGGTTACTTTGCACAGAATCATGAGCGGCTCACACATCTGATTGCCGGAGGATGTTACCTGGGCTCGCCATTTGCCGGCAAGGAGCCACAGCAACAATTAGCTCCACTGCCGACGCATGCCTTGGACAGCCTAAGCCTTAATCCGACAAAGCCCAACGATGCCGAATTGACACATCGTTTGCCACTTTCGCATCCGCTGGACACACGTTTCCTGCCCTTCAATCCTACCGCTGCTCCGCCCACGGCGCCATCGGATCTGAGTTATCGCCGCCTCGCGGAGCTCATGAATCAGGACTATGTTAACAATCTGAGCGTGCATGCGCGGCTGCAGCACATCGCTGCATCCCGTGCCCAGGACGAGAGTCAACACCAGGCACTGGAGCGGTCACAAGAACCATCGCCCCAACAATCCTCGCCTTCAAAGTCACACAGCTATACAGAGCCAGCGGTCGATGTGGGCATGGACGAGGACTACGAATGCAGCGGGGATTCCTGCAGCGACATCAGCCTCACGATGTCCCCGCAAAACTACAATGCAGAGATAGACAAAAGTCGTAACGGAGGTAGGTTCACCCATAATATAATACAGTTTTGTATTGGTCAAAAGTTAAGCGAACTTTTAATATGGAAATAATAGAATATTAACTTAGTTTTTTGTCCCTTATCACATGACTTACTGTTTCTCAATATTATTATACTGTCGCAAGATTCGGAAAGTTAAATGTGTACTTTATTCCTGAGATTAATCAGAGTCAAGGCGAAGCCATCTATGCCATTTACTCGACCTGTCCTGCTCCTCATGGTCTGCAGCCTAAAGTGGTTTTCTCCTGGTAATTAAAATGACGCAGTCAAGTCATAGGCAAAATTAGCATAAAACGCATTACGGCTGAATGTTTGGTGTCAATCAAAGCTGAAAAGTTCTCAACTCTTGCTTAGTAGGCAGGCGAAAAAGAGACAGATATATCTATATATATATATATGTAGACACTTATATAGGGAGAGAGAGAGAGAGAAAGAGAGGGTGGATGGAGAAAGAGAAACAACAATGACATCAAAATGGAGCTGACGTTTTGAAAATGTAACGAAAAAGGAAACTTTAAGCCAACCGCATTATGATGAGTCCTCGGCATATCCTCATGACAACTATGGCTATGCCGGACTCGGGCTGTGGGTCTCCTTTGTAGCAGTAATGTAAGCTCAACACATTTTAAATCAATTCGTCTGCACAGCCGAAAAGGCGAAGCGAATTTTCAAATAATGTATTCATAACTGATTTTCATGTTTTGCTGGGGGTGTGCACATTTATGCGATCTACCCCCACAACGACTCATTTATAAACTGAAGCCAGACGGAAGGAGAGGACACATATATATAAATCAGTAAAAGCGCAGGCAAAAGGCATATAAGAAGCGTGTAAGTGTTAAAAAAGCGCTTAAGCGTTGCCCAAAATAATCAGGCATCCCGAGGGGATGAATGTGCTAACCATTGTTACTCATTGTTACTCTCACCCTTACCGTCTGCTGTCTGTGGATCGTTTAACATTCACACTCAACTTGGGTCACCACAAAATACATACGCGTATTAAGTTTCAAGCACTGTCTTGTTGTTATTGTTGTTGAACTGGGGGGAATGGGGCATCGGTCGCCCAAGTCAAGTGAGGCCGTCATTTGGACACACATGTATAAATATAAATAAATATGTTTGCCACAAGTTATGACACAGGCCATTTACGCCAGAAGCAGAAGCAAAAGCAGACGCAGATGCAGATGCAGAAGTCAGAGTCATAAGTTGTTAATGGGCGAATCGATGCGAAAACCAACTACGAATATTAAGCAGGATGCTGTATTTCTTAATTATAATTAATTCAATCATCTTTAAGTATTTAATGTGTGCTACCCTTGAGAGATAGTCAAAAATTATAATCAAATTTAGGCAAATGTATGTAATAGGCATAATGAAGCATCTCCTTCCAAAGTATATATATTCTTGATCAAAATCAACAGCCAAGTCGACCTGCCATGTCCGTCTGTCAGGATGTATGAGAACGGTTAAAGTCTCAATATTTTGGAAAATAAGACAGATCAAGTTTATTTCATTTAATCAATAACTTTATAAGAGACAGAGGCACAACATTTGCTCAAGAAGATCCCCACAACTCCAAATAATTTTAAAAATTCTAAATTCGCACATTTGAATACCATCCTGCTCCAAAAATTTAATGCGATCGAAGAATAAACTCAAGCTATTTAAGACTCAATTTCCCATAGTGGGAATCAGGGAGGAGGGTGCATAGGAATCACTATGTATATTCTAGTCGGTCATTCGCGACTAAAACACTTATACTTGCTTAGATCTGTGAAACACGATGCGAATTTCAGCCTAGTTTCAGTTTATAGTAAAATATATAATTTTTCTCAAAACTTTCAACCGATAGGATTAAAACAAAAACGAGAAAAAAGGCTACCCTTGCAGTCGCCCAATATAATGAAACACTCTTGCTTATACAAGTAGGAGTGCTCTATTCGAAAGTGCACGACTTGGATATACCCAGAACCCAGGTCTTACATTCATTCATAATTATTTGCATTCATACATAAAAACACACACACGCATGCAATTGCTTTGCTTCTTCTTCTTCCATTGGACCAAATTTATGTTACATTGACTCGTAAATAACTTCTTTGTTTATTGTCCGATCGTAATGAAACTTGTAGGACATAAAGATGGCATATAAATATGTGAGTATATCAAATCCAAAGGTCAAACCTTTAAAATTTCTGGGGGATCAGGGAGAGGTATCCAAAATGTGAAATATTTTGTACTTCTGCATGCATGCTATAGGAGAATATACATACCAAATTTTATATCTTATAACTTTCAAGTCACGCCCAAAAACACTGGTATGAAATCTAAATTTATCGATAACTTTTTAAAGGGTCGAGATATCGAACAAACAAAATGAACTTTTAACGAACGGACAGCGGACATGTTCACATCGACTTGACTATTGATAGCGATCAATAATATATATACTTTGTGGGGTCGGAGATGATTCCTTATGCCTGTTACATACTTTTGCACAAAACCGTTATACTCTTTTTACCCGTTTTTTAATTAAAACAAGTAAGAGTGCTCTAATCGAGAGTGCCCGACTAGGATATACCCTGAACCCAGTTCTTTCATTCAGTATTCTTTATCTGCATTCATATACATAAACACATACACACACACATACAAACACACGCTGCTACTGCGAACGTCATGCAATTGCTTTTCTTCTTCTTCTTCCATTGGCCCAAAACTATGTTACATTTAATCGTAAACAACTTCTTTGTTTATTGTCTGATCGTTATGAAATTAGGACATAAGGATAGCATATAAATATGTCAGTATGCTGAATCCGAAGGTCATACCTCCAAAAATACGTATTTTTCGATTTATGGAGGATTGGAGAAAGGTATCAAAAAAAACCAAACATTTTGTACTTTTGTATGCTATACGAGAATATATATTGTGAATATGGTGCCTCTAGCTCTTATAGCTTTCAAGTTATACCCAAAAAACACTGGTCTCAAATCGAAATTTATCGATAACTTTTGAACGGAAAGAGGTATCAAAAAACGTAGAGCTTGTATTGACCCGGCACTAGGAGAACCTATATTCTAAATATGAAGTCTCTAGCTTTTGTAGTCTCTGAGAAACGCGCGTTCATACAGACGGAAAGACGGACAGACGGTCGATAATATATATATTTTGTGGGGTCGGAGATGCTTCCTTTTGCCTGTTACATACTTTTGCACAAAACCATTATACCCTTTTTTCCCATTTTTAATGGGATCAGGGTATAAAAAATATATAGATGAAATTTTCGTATACCGGCCACTTAGCATACAACACATAGGGCTTAAAGTTAAAAAGTTACTGCATTCGAAACACGATAGATTGGATCCCAGACCAGCTACGTGTACTGCGACTTATTTGTTTACAATATTAATAAGCCAAGGAGAATACTCATCAATACAATATGCAATAATATCGATTCTAACAAATGACTAAACTACATTTTAAAGTTTCATTCCTAAGTAAATTAATTTTCGACCAGTTTTTGTATACCCTTGCAGAGGGTATTATAATTTTGGCCAGAATTTGGCAACGCATAGAAGGAAACATATCCGATCCAAAAAAGTATATATAATTTTGATCAGGACGATAAGACGAGTCGATATAGCTTTGTCCGTCTGTTCGTCTGTTTCTACGCAATCTAGTCTCTCAATTTATGCTATCTTGATGAAACATAGTACAGATGCTTATTTCTGCTGCACGCAGATAATATGTCAGAATCAGGCGGATCGCATCACCGTAGTATATAGCTGCCATAGAAACGATCGGTCTGAAATATTGATTTAAATAATAAAAATAATTTTTAAAGGTTGCATTCTCATTCTATTAGAAACACCTTTTTGTACGAGCAAGAGTGTTTCATTTTTCGGCGTGACAATTTTAATATATTAAGCGACTGCAAGCGTATAGTGAACTACGTTCGGAGATCCGAAGGAAGCCTTTCTTTCTCGTTAAGTATTCACGTACAAATTTCAAAAAGTAATGGATAACATTTCTAAACAGTGAGTAAGTTTTTAATAAATTTTAAAAAATTATTTACTAAATTTACTATGTTTCAAATTCACTTACGTCAAAGCTCTAGCTCTTATAGCTTTCAAATCGTCTAGATTTGAACACGCTCGGACTATTACCGTTTGCATGACGAGTGCATTGTTCATAAGGAATTCATAATTATTAAGAAATTTTTTTTTTTTTTTGCAATGACTGATACACTGGTCCCGAGGATCAATTCGGTGGTAGTATAAACGGTAGGTCCAGAGGATGGTACCGCTTCAGGCGGCGATGAACGAGGCTGTTGTTCAACAGACATTTGATATGTAGATTTTATTTTTAAGTTAAAACTCTAAACTCTTAGGAACGTGAAATCATCTTTTTGGTATTTCTTTTTAAAAATAACTTATTCTTAATGTAGAGCTTTTGAAATGAGTTTGAAGCCAATTGGATGAAAGTGTAATACAGCGTTGATAGGCTATTTTAAAAAAAAACAAGTAAGAGTGCTCTAGTCGAGAGTGCCCGACTAGGATATACCCTGATCCAAGGTCTGACATTCAAGTTATTTATCTGTATTCATACATAGAAACACACACACATATACAAACACAAGCTGCTGGTTAAGCTCGATTTCTTTGAGATCGGGGGGAGGTATCCAAAAAGTGAAATGTATTTAACCTCTGTTTGCTATAGGAGAAAATACATACCAAATTTGGTGCCTCTACCTCTTATAACTTTTAAGCTATACCTTAAAAACACTGTTTTGGAAACTTAATTTATCGATAACTTTTGAAAGGATTGAGATATCAAAAATGATGAGATTGTGTCGAGCCGACAGTACAGTAACTTAAATTTCAATATAAAATCTCTAGCTTTTATGACTTTGAAGTTATTCTCGAAAAACACTTGTGTGAAATCGAAATTTATCGATAACTTTTGAACGGGACGAGATATCGAAAAAAAATGATAAACTTGTATTGACCCGGCACTACGAGAACTTATATTTCAAATATGAAGTCTCTAGCTTTTGTAGTCTCTGAGACAGACGTACATGGCTATATCGACTCGGCTATTGATACTGATCCAGAATATATATACTTTATGGGGTCGGAGATGCTTCCTTATGCCTGTTACATAATTTTGCAAAAACCCATTTCCCATTTTTAATGGGTTCAGGGTATAAAAAAGTGTCATTAATAGAAAGTAAGTTTCTGTCCAAACTTAAGCCTTATATCCCTTACTGCCAGTGCTGGGCGTTAGTCACCATTCAGCACTTAGTCAATCAGGACAAACTGTTTAGTTTATTCAAAAATGTTATTTATTTATGATTTAATATGGTTACTTTACAGCTTACACAAACTCGGACAGTGAGGATTGTAGCGATGACGATGGCGGCCACATACGTCACGAGGCCGGCGGCAAGGAGTCCCAAAGCGGAGGCAGCAACAGCTCAAAGTCGAGACGGCGGCGCACAGCGTTTACATCGGAGCAGCTACTCGAGCTTGAGCGCGAGTTCCATGCCAAGAAGTATCTTAGCCTAACAGAGCGCAGTCAAATAGCCACAAGTCTGAAATTGAGTGAAGTGCAGGTGAGCTGTCGACCCTGGTGCCCCAAAAAAATCAGCAAGCGTAAAGCAAGCCAACTGATTTGAAATTAACTTATTTTCTTCTCGATTGGCTTAGGTTAAAATCTGGTTTCAAAATCGTCGTGCCAAATGGAAACGCGTTAAGGCCGGACTCACGTCGCACGGCTTGGGCCGGAACGGTAGTAACAGTGGCACGAAAATTGTGGTGCCCATACCCGTGCATGTGAATCGGTTTGCGGTCCGCTCACAGCACCAGCAGCTGGAGAAAATGTGCCTCAGCGGGCCCAAACCGGATCTGCGCAAGAAGCTACCAACGGAAGCGATTAGCGGTTTCGAGAAGTTCAATGCAGGCGGTGGCGGCTCGGCTGCTTCATCGGTTGGAATGGGAGTGGGAGTGGGAGTGGGCATGGTCATGGGAGTTGGTATGCCACCGCTTGGCACATTGGCACCCAGCCCTGCCGCCTCGTTGGCCCTGGCGCGCAGTATTTATTAAGGGGCTAAAGTTGCACTGAAAACATTTTTGTTAACAATTTTTGGCTGAGTTATCTTTGTACATAAGAATTGGCTTAAGTGGAGAAGCAAAGTTTTGTAAATAAACACAATTGAATTAATGAGACACAACGATTTTATTTAATGCTCGAGTTTACACAACAGCAGCTAAACCGCTTAGCTGCCTAACAGCTTAAATGCTGATCATAATTTACAGCTAACCACCACAATAAATTCCTGGCTAACTGTGCACGCCTCCAAAGTGCCAAAATCAGCTCGCATTGCCCATTTATTGTGGACCACTCAAGGGGCGAACAAGATTTGGTGTCAATTGGAACAATTAAACTGCCAATTTGGGCCATTCGGCACGGAGGCTCTGGCAGCAAATGTCGAACCAACTCGTCGAGCCTTTTCCAGTTGTCCTCGGTGTGACTAATTTTTGTAATTTAACGCACCAAATTGTCGCAAATACTTACTGTGTGAGAGAGCGTATGCGAGTTCACAGCGACTCCTCGTGGACACATCAAGCAATCGCTCCAGGTGTCTCACGTGTCACGCCCCTCCAGGGCCTTCGCCACGACGAGAACGAGGACCAGGAACAGGATCAGGCTAGACTCCGCGAGGAGGGCGCACACATGGTGAGTTATTAGTTTCGTAATGCCAAAACGAAAGGGGCTTTACTCAGCCCTCAGATCCTGTGTGTGTGTGTGAGTTGTTAATTGCGTTAGCGACTTATTGGCTACGTCAATTGACTTTTGTTAGGAGAGTAAAAAAAAACTGTAATTGTGTGAGTGCAGGCAAAATAGCAACCACCTCGTAGCCTCGTGGCCTGGCACAAGGGGAAGCTTGATACCGGCACCCTTGTATCCTTCTGTATCCTCATGCTCGTTTCGTTTGCAGTTTTATGTTGGGACACGCCTCCAAGCATGAGTTTTTATTATTGTAACACTTTGTAAGCAATTTGCTGCCGGCTGCGAATGCTGCCACTGCTGCTCTTTTCCTTCTGTTCTGTATCTAAATCTGAATTGCGGCAAATGAACAAAGTGCCAGTGGATGATGGTGATGCTGATGCTAATGCTGATGCTAATGATGCTGCGACTGTTCCTTAAGGAAGTTCTTAGTTCGGCTGCGGTGGCTGCAAAGTGAGCTATTAACTAAATATACTCCCAAGAATTAGCTATGACTGATCATCAAGTGCAAGTGAATGTTAAATCAAAATTGCACGATCTCATTTAATATTGCATTTTTACTGTAATAGTAGAATCAAACTTTAGCTCACTTACAGTTCGTTGCAGCTGGACAAAATGAAAATCTGGCATAGGTGTGTCCCAGGCGCAGGATCAGCAGCATAGCCTTGGCTGTAAATTATATTGCCATTAATTACGCTCGAATTTACAAATGTCGCGCTAAGCAGTTAAACAACCATAATGAAGCACGTTAAAAATCACTTTAAAGCCATTAAAAGTTAAAAAAAAAACACCCTTGAAAGGAACATTTTGAGTTACGCTCCGAACTTAAAATATCCATTTAGACGCTAATGCTGATTTTAATTGAATAGTATCAGAATAGTCATGACACCGTTGAATGCGTGAGTAATTCGTACATTAGTTTAACCAAAAAGAGCAACCCTACTTGAATATATTTGTATTATTAGTTGGACTTAAACAATTTTGAAATCACACAACAGGCAACAGGAAATCTGTTAGCACAGTCCAGCCAAACTCGAAAAAAGGTGGTCATAGTTGAATGCAGGGACTCATAAATCAAATGCGTAATGCTCGCTGTCATAATTTGTCATGAGGCGTGGACACGCCTTCCATTTGCTAGTGGCCCTTTTAGTTATATGCTTATGTTCATATTTATGTATGTACATATACATACTCGTACATATACACATATGTATGGAACAATTTGCTGATCCAAGTCTCAACTTCGTGACATGTGGCAAGTATGTAAAGCTGATGTTATTGCAATATTGTTTCTGCCTAGATCCGAATCCATATCAAAGAGTGCGAGACCGACTCATTACCCGACGCAGTCGTCACTGTAATCTCAGTGCGATGGCTTGCAAAGTGAAGTTGGAAAATTGACGACCAGTGGGCTGAAGTCGCAATCAAGAGACGGCTGCCTATGTAAAACGGCTTGCAAATGAAGGGGCCGCCCTGACAATCGCATAATCGCATTGCTGCCCACTTGGGTTGCTTTTGTGCCATGCGATCTGTCAATCGACAGTCGCTGTGCCCCTCGCCGATCGGAGCACCCGAGGCTCTGTCACGGTCGTTGTTGAAATTCTGTTGAAAACCGAAAAATGCACTCACGCACCTGAATCCCTAATCAGATGACAATCCAAGTCCCAATCCAGGCGCAATCCACGACGTAAAGACAGACGCGCAGACTGGCGGCTACCGGCGGCTACCGGCGGTAATGCATTATTTTCTTTATTCTTTTTTTGCTTCTGTCTCGTGAATTAATTAATTACAATTTTATGATTTTATTAATTTCCCAACAAATATGAGATTGGGAATGCCGTTGTCTGTTGCACGGTCTGTCTCCGTCTCCGTCTCCGTCTCTGGCTCCGTTTTCTTCAACACTCCGTACTCTCTTCGCCCACCATCTATATTCCAATTCCCAGGGCTTATGGGCACGTACGATGAGCTCGTAATAATAATGAATGTAAATTGCCTCAATGAACGATTTAATGTCTTAATACATTATTTACAATGCATGTTCATTATTGTATGTCTGCCGCAGTTGCACCTATACAATGCCACGCCCACACTCACGCTGTACGCCCTTTGAAGTGACCAACGGTTGACAGTTCCCCAAACAATTTGAATATAATTATTACTGTGGGCAAACATTTCTAGTCTTTGTTAGTGTTGTTGCTGCGAGTGTTGTTGTTGTTGTTGTTGTTGTTATTATAATTGTAATAATAACAATAAAATATGGAAAACAAAGAAAGTGCCGACTGCATGTGCCCAGTATACTATATTCAAAGAAGAGAACTATACAAATTAGAAAATGTTGAAAACACTTCACATCTAGCGGCTGCACTTTTATTTTATTCATATTGGCTCTTGGTCACGAAGGAAGTCATTTATCAAAATTTGTCAGCTTTTTCTTCCAAGCTAATTAAATACATACATACATACATATAGATTTTATTCGGTGACCTATTCTCAAGTTCTTAAATAAAAACAGTTCAAATTTGTAAACAGCTTGAAAATATGATGATTATAAAAGTATGTGGATTATAAAAATGATCAGCTGCCTCCCTCAAACGTTGGCCAACAAATGTTTTGCTTTTGGTCGCTTAATTCGCATAGCGTCATTTACCACTGAACTGTTGTCTAAAATCACTTCCGGGTTTGCCCGCCCAACCACATACATAGGTCACATGATCATGACCGCATAATAAGGCAAATTTGGAAGTGTGCACGTTTTGCCAAGTAACTCCAAATTGTTGAGTTGTGTAAGCACTGTGTGTGGTCCTGCCCGGAGAGAGATCGTTTAAGATGAGTTACGAGGCCAGTCGTCGAGTCTACGTGCTCGGTAAAATTTTTATAGACTGTGGTCCTCCTCTGCCCACAAGGACACGTGCAGACGTCAGATAATTGATAAAACTGCTCAGATAAGATGAGAGTTTCTGTTAAGTAATTGATATTCCCGTCGACAACTTTTACCGGCTACCCGCTGAGCACTGGGTGCAAAAGCAATCAGCAATCGGTGGATGTGGCGACTAAAAAACCGACGGACAATTTATGCCACAGCATTCGGAGCTGGCAAGACCCCCACGGAAAGAGAAAATGAGACAGAAACAATTCCTTGCGCACAGGACACATAAAATACATACGTACGCACATGAATACATGTTATTTGGTGAGCTAGCAAAAAAATATATAAATAAGAAAAATCTCGGAATAATAAAAAAAAAGATGTTTGCTGCACAAAAAGCACATCATTGTCATCTCCTGGCTGGCAATTTGGGAACCGTCTTCTTTGCAACGCCCACCGACCCACACGCAGTTGGCCCTCGTCTGTGTCTGTCTGGACGCGCTCTAGTTCCGCCCACTGGATCCGGCCACATAAGTGCCAACTCTCAGTGAGTCTCAGTTTTTAGTTGTTGCTATAACTTGAACGCACTCAACGCTGTTTGCCAAGCGCTTAATGTACTGAAATGTGACGGAATGGGTGGCGCATGTCCATAATTACAAACCACCCACCGAGCGCGACCACTGGCCCCCTTTGCCAGTAAAAAAGTGATGACGTAGTTTGTGCCACAACTCAATTGTTTGGCAACGCCCACCGCTCAGCAGGAGGTCAAATTTTGCGGTAATCATTGTCGCGCAACGTTGTTAAACGCTGCCGGAAGGGCTCCACAGCTGTAGCTGGACAGTATCCCGAAACAACATACTTTCGCAGATATAAATAAAATAGAGTATATATAAAGTATTTTTTTTTAAATTGCAACAGCTCTATTCGGAGACTCCCATTATAGCAGTCAGCTCTCGTCCGTGATCGGTATTCTATCGATAACTGGCAATCGTCGTTATTTAGTGTTAGAGCGTAAAGGTTTACAACAGATGGCGCACATTTTCGTTTTGAAACATAGCTGCTACAACAGATGGCACACATGTTCGTTTTAGTGCATAACTATATACAACAGATGGCGCACATTTTCGTTTTTAAGCAGAATTCGCAGATAACCCTCAGCACTTTCAGAGTGTCCGAAAAATATAGTTCTTTTACGTACACAATGCAAAGTGGACAAAAAGACACCTACAATTCTGTTTTTGCTCAAAAAACTCAAGCAATTACCCTTTTTTTCGTTTTCTTTTTGAATGTGTTTTTCGCTGACCTTTGGTCGCTCACAACGTTCAAACTTACCACAACATCAACAACATAAGGACACTTTATCCGTCCACTTTTTCGGTTTTGTTCAGTTGAAGACACTTTTCTTTAAGTTGTTATTGTGAGACAGATTCGGTTGAGCCGAAAACACGAAACAGAGTACACAAGCGAAGACAAAAAATGTGTTCGGGTTAGTGTAAGATCGAGTGTGCTCTGTTTTTTTCTGTTGTCCATTTAATTATTTTGTCAGACCGCATTGGAAAATTGAGCTAAGGGTTATTTGCGAGCTCTGGTTTTTAGTCAACTGCTTACAACCGAAGCCGCTTACTCTAACGTACATTTCTAAAATTTATTAGGTTTATTTGGTTTTGCGCATGTAACTATCTGCTGCAATATTTTTGAGATATTTAACTGTAACCATGTCATTTTGGTTAACAAGCTTGAGTAGCGCACCATCTTCGAGCTGCAGCAGCTCATGCGGTGGTCCAAATTCGATTATCTTGCCTGCATCCATAACTAGAATTCTGTCGTTGTCCATCACAGTGTGAAGACGATGTGCAATTGTTAACACCGTGCACTGACCAAACTTCGCTCGAATTGTCTCCTGTATTAGATGGTCGGTGCTGAAACAATAAAAAAGTATTGGCTGATTAGCCCCGGCTCAACTGTCCACTGTCCACTGCCCACTGTGTCACTTACTCCGCATCCACATTGGCCGTAGCCTCGTCCAAGATGAGTATTCGATTGCTGCGCAATATAGCCCGTGCTACACAAACCAATTGCCTTTGGCCCATGCTGAAGTTTAAGCCGCCGTCTTGCATGTGGAAGGAGAGGCCACCATCCAAGGTGGCAACGTATTTCTTTAATTTTACATCCTGCAGAACGCCCCACAGCGCCTCGTCGCTTTTCTCATTAAAAGGATCAAGATTAAATCGCAAAGTTCCAGAAAACAGCACTGATTCCTGCGGTATGATTGAAATGCGACTGCGCAGGTCATGCAGGCCCAGCTGGGCAATGTCCTGGCCATCGATCTCGATAAGGCCATCGTTCTCCGCCAGCCGAAACAGAGCTTGTATGATTGATGACTTTCCAGCGCCCGTGCGTCCCACAATGCCAATCTTCTCCATGGGCCGTGTCTCAAAGTTTAAGCCTTTCAATATGTCGTTATCCTCCGGCGTGTAGCGCATGCGCAGCTCGCAGAAACGCATATGAAGCGCTTGTGGCCATTCGACAGGAAGATTCACATTCTTCGCGGTCTCCAGTGGTGGCTCGGAAGGCGTGTTTGCATACTCCAACACACGCTCGACGCTGGTCATTTTATTCTCTAGCTCGGCGGTTTGCCGCATACCCCACTGACACATAATGACTAAGCTCATGGACTGAGTGATGGCCAGACCCACATCTCCGCTATAGAAGCTTTGATTGATAGCCAGGAAACTAAATGTAACGGCCAGTATGTAAACTACACAAATCAGATCCGTCCAAAAGGAAAATGCTCGATTGGCGCTCGTATAGAGAAACAGGGCCGACGAGTTAATATTCTGATGCCCATGGAAAGTCTGCTCCAGCTGTGGCATGGCATCCAGCGCCCGAATCGTAGTCAAACCTTGAAAAGTCTGAATGGCATGCGAGTAAACTGGACTGCGAGCTGATAATCAGAATAATATTTCATATTTGGTTAGTAAAGGATATCGGAGTGAGGGTTCTTTCTGCTTCTGTGACTTACTCAAGCTTTCAATGCGTTTCAGGCTGCGACTCGCGCCTATATAAAAGGAACGGCACAGATACATAAGAACCACCATTATAGCCGCTGGAATGAGCAGCCAATAGTTGGCAATGGACACTATCACCAACACTGCCACCACGTCCACAAAAAACTGTAATAAATAAGAGTCAGAACTTTACTTGCACTCATTTGCAGCTCAGGAAAACTTGACTTACCTGCAGTGAGTCCATCATGGCCTGCGGCAGGGCCACATCCACATTCTCAATGTCGCTGGAGAAGCGGTTGAGCACACGTCCTGAGGGATTTGCATTAAAGAAGAACATGCGTGCCCGAATGATCCCATCAAAGAGAAGATTATGTAGTCGTAGTGAAATGCGTAGGCATAAGAGAAAAAACCCAAAGGTACGTAGCAAATACAACACCAGGGTGCACAGTAGAAGCCCCGAATACCAGGTTACCATGCGTGCCCGGGTTTCCTTGTACTGCTCGGTGCTCTCATAATCCCGATTCTCCTCCCAAGTGGCCCAACGTGATATGAAGATGTCCATGAGCGCTTGGCAAACTCGAGCCAACACAAAGAGCACAAGCACTAGGCATACCAATGTAGGAGAGCCCAGTGCCTGGAAATAATCCCTGTAGGTGTCATAGCTAACGGCTCCCTGGTGCTGTTTCTCGGCATAGGCAGTGTCCTGGTGTTGTTGCTCATTTGCATGCTTATCAGGGTCCTGCAACTGCTTGGAGCTTCTGTCCACTTGGCTAAGCACACGCTTCACCTGTTGTTTATCGGCCTCAATGGCCTCCAGGTCAGGCGCTGCATGTTTTTTAATAACATCCCGCAGCTGTGCATAACTGCCTTGTTGTGTTAGTCGACCTGATTCGAGAAGCAGCAAGTGATCCACCTCTTGCAGCAGATGGAGGTGGTGAGTCACCAATATCCGGAGTTTATTAGCCAAAAATCTATGAAAACACTTGTCCATCAGCAGTTTACCCACTCGGGAATCCACCGCAGCTAGCGGATCATCGAATAGGTAGACATCCGCCTGGCGGTATACAGCACGTGCAAGACTAATCCTTGCCTTCTGTCCTCCGCTCAAGCTAATACCGCGCTCACCCACCACTGTTGCATCGCCGTGGGGCAACAGCGCCAGGTCGCAGTCCAGCTGGCAGGCATGGACGACAGCACGATAGCGCTGCTCATCGTAGGGCTCCACGAAGATAATATTGTCACGTATGCTGCCCTGAAAGATCCAGGGCTCTTGCGGTGCATAACTCAACTTGCCGTGCAATTCCACACGGCCCTGCATTAGTTCCACTTCGCCTAGAATTACATTCAGCAGCGTACTTTTTCCAGAGCCAACGGTTCCCACAATGCCCACGATTTGTGTCGGCTGCAACTCAAAGCTAATGCCTTCAATGTGCGCCCGACGTTCCTGCTGGAGGTTTGACTTGTTCCAGCTCGCACTGACGTTGTTGAAGAGAAGTGACTTCACAGAACTCTCGGTACAGTGCAGTCGACCAACGTAAATAGGTTTAGAGGGGGATGCCGTGTCCAGTTGCAATGTGGGATTGTCCCGGCAGCTGGAACAGCCTTTGCTAGTGGGCGACTCGGTCAGTAGCAGAAAGTCTGCCACCCGCCGTGCGCTGACTAAAGTCTGTGCCCAGGTGGTAATGGCCAGTGGCCAAAAGTGGAGCAATGAATCGTTCAGAAGACTGTAGTACGACGATAGTATAAACACCTTTTGTGCGTTAACGACATCGCCCGTGTACACGTAAGCAATGAGACTAAGAAAAAGCGACACCTTCGATATCATATTGGTGCACTGCAGCGCCGCGTAGATGCTCATGGAACCGCGTATGGCTTTTACCTCATAGCTGCGTACAGTGGCTATTAGTTTCGCAAAAGATTGCTCCCAGGCATACATTTTGATCACCTGGATGGCGCCAATAATCTCGTTCATCAGCTTGACACGCCGGTCTCGCTGCTCCGCGGATCTTGTGCGAAACCGAGCAGCCGCCTTGGCAGCCCAAGCCTGCAGCGGAATTAATAGTACGATGAATGCAATTCCTATCAGAGCTGTCCAGCCAACCTGACTGTACATAATGTATCCAAAGATGCACGCCTCCACAGGGCCCTTCCACAGATCATGAAAAAAATAGAACGTCAGATCGAACTGCGGCAAATCGATGGACATCACTGATATGGCCAAGGCGCCCAGGCCTTCTCTGCCAGTAACCGCCGCTCGCAAACACTTTCGGTATATCAGCCCGGCACAGGCGAGACGTATTCGTGTGCCCACGGCAAATACATAAAACATAAACGGATGAAACACCAGTGAGGTGACCAGCGAGCACAGCACAATGCCCATGGCATACAGATACGCGGATTCCTTTGTGACACTGGTTTGCCCCTTCGCAAAGTACGAGATCAATCCCCCCAACAACAGTGGCTGAAAGGCGCTGCACAAAATAGTGCATAAGAATTGGCCTTATTTTCAAATGTACATACATACATATATGTACATAGTGGGCAAAGTGACTGGGCAGGAAAGCTCTCAGAGATTAATATTGGTGGCATTGGTGGTACCACCAAAATGTCAATTCACCCACAATGCAAATGCTACTACTCACTGTATAGTTATTTCCATGGCTGAGTAGATCACACAAACAGGCACTAGCTGCCAGCCATAAAATGTAAAGATCAAATGCAGCAAACTTGGACGCTGACGTTGCGATTCGCGTATCCAGGGACGTTGCAAGTCCTCGGTCAGTTTCTCGCTATCGAAGCAGGGCAGATTTGCGTATAGCTCACTGTCGCTGAGTTCTTCACGGCCTCCCTTGCGGAACACATGTCGCATCCATCTAAAGTAGAAAATAATATACATATGTATATTCGTTTCGCAAGAGCCATATATTGTCATGTCCATGATACAATATATATCAGTCAAATGATTAAAAGCACGTACATTCAATATGAATATCTTCAAGACCACCTTCTTATCGAGACAGGCGAGACAGATACACAGCTTAAATGGGATTTGTTTTGCAATCAAAGTGAACTAGAACATGACAAAGACCTTTGCGGTTTTAGTAACCCCACGCACATCGCTGGGCTTTTAGTTAAATTTATGGTCTCATTTCCTTAAACTCACACAAAAAACCACTTTGAAAGAAAATTTGCCTTTAGAAACGGATTTGTCTCGCGTTTAATATTTGGCTGCGTATTCATGGTGCCATTCACGAAGACCTACGGCCATATACGGCTGACGATTTCAAAATGAGTCGCATAGCGCCAATTCCACCTCTTTTATTCAATTTTTCATGAGTATTTGTTTGAAGTTCTTGTAGTTACTTGTTAGACAGACCCATTATACTTGTAGGTTTTTTGCACTTGGCACAACACAAACTGCTGATTAAAGTGGCGGTCAGTTGGCCAATGATACCATTCTGAAATGTGTAGCTAATAGATATAGCCTAACGCGTCATCAATAGCGTAAATGAGCAAGCAATTGACGGCCATTTGTGCGGCCATTAAATGCAGATTGCAACCAAGTGTGCGGTGCTTAAGCATACTTTATAAATCTTCGGGATTTTGGAACAATTCGGCTTTATGTCTTAAATGATAAACCAACTTAGCGATGCTTGGATTGGGTGCGATGTCCTCGGACAGCTGATTGAGGTTGTACAATCTAATCATTGAGATTTAGATTATACTTTGTTATAAGTTTTGTCACAGATAAGTTTCCCTCAAACTATTTTTGAGAGAATGTTGTACATACTTAAGCTTTAATAAGACAAACACGTGCACAGCAAGGCAAGGCAATAAATACAATGAAATATTGGAATGCAGAACACAAATAATTAGGTTAACACAAGAAACAAACAAACGAATTAAAGACCTATGGTCTCGCAGAATTCTAAGGCAGACTGTGCAGCTCTTGATGCGTATACAGGTGATCCGTGCGATCGTAGGTAATGCGCATGTGTTGCAACATCCCAGGTAGCCTCTCAACGGCGCGTGACACATCCACATTCTGACAGACGCGCTTGAGGAGATCGCCGCGCGTGGGCATTGCGAACATTGCTACTTGGGCACCTTTGCGTATTATAAATGGGTGATGCTTGGCCAGCGTATCGTTGTACGCTGACTTGCAGGCATTGTGTGTTTTCTCGTCATCTGCCACGTCTTGAAGGCGGTTCAGAAACTCGTATACGAACTCTATAACAAATACAAATATAAGATATCAAAGAGATCTTATCAGGTTGAAGACTACTTACCTAAGCCGCGATGTAGTCGCAATAAAGTGCGACTGCCAGACACGTAGCCTTTTTGATGCAGCAGGGAAGCATCCTTTTCATAAAGAAGCATTGTCTTGATGCTGTCGAAGTGTTTTTGCTCCTCGCTGTCTTGTCTTCGCAGTTCGTAGAGAATGTCCAGTTTGTTCCGTACGTCGCTGCTTACAAAGGTGAACACGCTGCCCATCAGCAAAAAGAATCTAAAAAATAAAACAGGGATTAATGTGATTTACTTATACGTTACTGGTATGTTAGTTAAATAACTCACTTCATGATTTCCTCATATGCTTCCAGATAGTCCTCCATGCAAACATCGTCATCATCAAGTAGGCTCCTCTCCAATATTTCTGATACTTTTTCAATATCAAAACAGTTTACTGCAGCTGCTGCATCGCTGGCAGCTGACATTTTTGATAATACTTACCCACTGTGACCCCTAATGGAGACATTATGTTTTACCCAACACTACCTCTTATATTTGTAGTTCCTATTTACAAGAATCTCTTATCGATATGTCGGTGCACAATAGTTATTTAGTAGATCATGGTTTTGACTAAATAAGCTTTTGGAATGTGTTTTTTTTACAAGTTTATAATCAAATTCCCGGTTCAAAGACAATAATGACAACAAGGTAAAGAAGAATGCGATAGTCGAACTATCGTGGATTAATTTGGTAACATTGATAATTCTATCGGATATTGTTGAAATCGATACATAGGATCAGCTGTAGCTTTAAAAGCTTGTACGAAATGGATTCGGAAACATTTTCCGGGCTGCTGCTCACAACAGAGCGACTAAATGAAATACTAGCCGAGATGGACGCTGCCTATGTAAAGTCTGTAACTCAATATACACATTTTCCAATTCTTCCGCCATTTAAGAAACTTGGCGTTCTCGTCGACTTGGACGACTTTGTAGAAGCTAAGGGAACGCAAACTGCCATACACAAAAAAAATGGCGCGAATGTTAATACACAATCGTCACAGTCGTACAGCTGCATCCAGTGTCGACGACACTTACCCACTGCACACCTGCTGGATCTGCACATTACAGAACAGCACGATTTGTATTTTGCGGCGAGCGTGGAGCGAGGCGACAAACCATTGTATTCCTGCTATATTGAGGAGTGTGCTGTGAAGTTCTATGTGCCCCGTGAGCGTAAGGACCATTGCATTACAGTGCACAAGTTTCCGGCCAACTATCGCTTTGACCAAGAGAAGGTTAACCAAGTCAAGGGACGCAAAACTAAAAAGGCGGACGCATACGCCATGGATGTGGACAATGGGACTTTAGTCAAATTACCTTACATAAAAGCGTTTAGTTTTGGTCACCCTACACAGAGAACTTTCAGCACACGCAAGGAACGTGTGTCTGGCAAGGAGTTGCTTGATCTAAATAAAATGAAAGAGGCGCTTGATGATATGGACTAAGCTTTATGTTACCATTTTATTACTTGAACTCGAATGTTACTTTATATATAGATAGATACTAATTAATTTGTGGAAACCTCACATCATTTGGATTTGATGCTCGACCTGTGAATGTAAAATTGATAATAAATTGAATTGTTTCTGACGGGTCGAAGATATGTATTTGGTATTACTTACTTTCCCGTATTGGCGTTGATATAGTGATAGGCAACAACAAGCAGAAAGAGAAATACGCCCAAGACATTAGAAAAGATGGCCAATTGCACGTCGGTAATCATTTTGATACTTGGATACTCTACAAGCAGAAAAGTATTTTTATTGACACGTCATGTACTACAAGCCACTGGTTTAATCTAAGAACTCAACAAATCCACCATAAAATCACATTTGTTATATGCAGGGTGCAGCTTTCGTTAACAAATGCGCTCTTAACACATTCATTTAAGAAAGTATTTACCTTTTATTTGGAAAAAACAAGCCGGTTTTGTATAGGCGTGTTAATATCGCAAGGAATGATTAAAAACTATCGATAAATATGGCTGAAGAACATTTTACTGTTCGATAGTATCGATGTATTGAAATAAATATCGAGTATTCTATTTGGTAAATATCTGTATCGACATGAAAACAAACAACGATAGATAGTAAGGATTTTCCCTCAATAATACCAAAAATTCAGCCCGGCAAGATTCAATTTATAAAAATATATTATTTTTGATATTATTTTGTGTTCTTATTTGATTATTGAATATTTCTTTTATGATATCCAAGTTTCTTAATCAAGAACTAAAGACTCAGTTTAACATAATACTTAGCGATTGCCATATTAGCAAGTATAATCTTAAGGTCACTTTAGTGATTATAGTCATCAATAGTAATCAGCTTAAATGAATATCTCAGACTAATGCATTAAGTATTGCCGATGCATCAAAAGATGCAATTTTGCACCTCCCTGTTTTGCTTATAAATTATGGAATTTGTGAACTAAACGATTACTAAAACGGTTATTTAAATCAATAGTGTGCTAATTCGCCGTAGCAACAACTGATGAATGTGTTTGGCTTATATCTTGCGAGCTTCGCGGCAAGTACGACTTCGTGCGTGGGCTCGTAGGGAATAAGTCAGATACGTAGTTTGCCTGCAAATAAAGAATTTGAAAGGTTATTATCATAGTTTACCAATTTAAGTATCACATTTATTTATCTCATAATACTTAGATATAATTGACTTAATGCTGATGTCGATACTACTACTAAACTAATTGACTAGCATTTAAAAATCGTTTAATCATTTTAATACTCTCTTACATAAGCAAATACTTATAACTAATATTCATTTAAATGTATATTTAGGTTTGAGCCTTATTATCAAACCAAAGTACCTAATAGTCACCTGAGTGTGTTGCGGTAGGTAGGCATTTATACAGTAATTAATAACTTAATTTTTACTAAAAAGCTTTTACCTCAAGTTTTCATTAGTTTCATACAATGATTTCTGTTTGCCTTGTACCTTGACTGGGAAAATAGCCTAAATCTTGCACTTGGCATCACTTTAAAAACAAATCACTTTTAAAAAAATAGTATCAGCTTTATCTATATTTTATTTGATTGTGAATGGCGGCTTCAAATTGTCAGCTACAAAAGTGACTACTACTTCATTAATTAAATTAATGTATATGCATTTATGTATGTATGTACATGCATGTGTACAATGCATCTATGTATGTGCAAGTTTGAATTCTGAGCATGTCCATAAAACCAAATGAAGCGTGACACATGCAGCTGTAAACAGCAGTAACGTATAGAACATGTAGTATCTGGTTAATATGAATAACACGTGAAAGTGTTGAAAGAGACTTATTTGAAGATAATGGCGCACTAGGCGCACTGGTATTAGGCGGAACGACTTAAGAGAAACGCTATGTTGTGGGTGTCAATTAATATGTTTTTAATCTCTAAGTGTCTTGACTTTACAATGATGCCATAAATTAAGCTGAAATCTCTATCTCTGGCCACGAGAAATCACTGTGCCTTGCCTTCTTTGATGGGCCAAACTGTTTGTAAGTTGAACCAAGCTTTGGGCAAACAGCAACACTAAAAAAAAATGATCAATTGATGCATGTTATGTTTGTAAATGTGACAAGACAATTGGGAAATGTGACTAGATAGTTGGGAGCATATTTCACACATTTAAGCATATTTCGGTGACTTTGCTTTCGAACTTACCACGATCAATGCGCAAGCTGCACCAATGGCTGAACCTGCCAGAACATCTGACCAGTGATGCTTGTAGTCCGAGACGCGACTCAGCGCCGTGTACCAGGCAATCATAATGAACAGGAACTGTAGAAAGTGACGCAGCAGCTTCGAGCCCCGCCAGTTCATGCGCGCTTGCAGATAGAGCTGTAAGTTATTATTGTTCGTGAATGAGAAACACACAAAATCAACAAGCAAACAAACAAATAAACAAACACACAAACTTACCGCCACATAGACCATGGTGTAGAATGTAAAACTGGAGTGTCCACTGGGAAACGAGAGGCGCATCTCTTTCAACATGCGCGCCGATGAGCCGACGCCTTGACATTTGAAATCCGTTATGTACTTGCCGGCGTTGGTCGCGTTATCGCAGCTCGATCCATCGGGCATGAGCGGCTGGCACACCTGTGAATATTGTAAGCAAGTGTACTTATTAAAACCTGAGCAGAAACAACTTGAAGTTAAGCAGCTTATTTACTCTTTCTTTTGACCACTCAAAAGTCCCCCTTTTGCATTTCCAACATGTGCAACACATTTGCAAACGACTGCTGTTTGCTGTTTTTTGCTCCATTTTGCAGCGCTGTTGCCACACTTCACTAAATAATAGGGCGCCTCTGTGCTGCTTTGCAGATGGGAACTCATAGCGAGCAGTTCCCCTAAGCCGCATTTATCTCTTTATCCCCTCAAAAGTTATTTCGACAAAGCGACTAAAAAGAGAATATACGAGTGTTTCCTAACAAATTATACAATATTATCATTCTGTCATAAGATTAGTTAGATATACATCTTTTAACTTTGTACCGAAAGTAGAAGAGTACATTGGCTCGCAATTTATTTCAACGCTTGTTGACTCGGATTGATAAATTAATAAAAACTCGAATAATCCTTGAAGCTTAATTTCCCACAATTTGAAGATAGAGTCAACCAATTTAGAAGGTAAATTGCTGGAAAGTTTCCCTTAATACTAGACAAAACCTGCCTACAGTTTCAAATTATGACACTGATTCATAGAAATAACATATTATTTATTTTGAGTCGAATTTTGTTTTTTGTTACTACGCTAGCGGTTACGTCCAACTGCAATGTTTCATTCAAATTCAATCATATTACGACTCTGTTGCAATCTTTGCTGTTTTTACAAACCACCCTCGTACGCAGTCAACATGCCTTAAAAAAACATAATGAAATACAAATCCAAATTGTCATTTCGAGCATCCATTTCCATTGGATGCAGTTATTTTTAGACTTCCCTGCATATTAAAATTAATTGGCAATTCCAAAAGTCAACTCCACTTGCTTAATTGCTGATCGATTAAGTAACTCCTCGAACTTACCGCTATGAAATGTGGACGCAGGCGACCGATCGAATACTTGGCTATATCCGTGGTAAGTTGACTGACGGCGGCGCCAAAGGCGAAAATACCAATTTTCTTATAGCACTCGATCAGCCAGTCGGGAATTTCATAATTCAAAAATATATACCGGCGAGGCGTCCCAGTTCCACTCGCACTGATTTCTCGCGAGCGCAGTAATTCAATGGTGAGTATCTGTAGAAGAGAGAAGGACATTTCCTTTTAGCACCTCGTTAAAACATTTTTCTAGAGAATAGCTACAGTAAATAGCCATTGAAAGGTATGCAAATATTTATTGTTGCACAAGCCCAGTTTCGAGGTATATTTGTATATATTTTCATTTAGACTTCGCTGGAATTATGGCTATAGTTTTATAGCCCAGACTCTTGGCATGCTGCTCTAGTTAAATGTTCAACATGTGCTGGACAGACACCATATGCCAGATGACTTGTCGCTCACACACTACTTGTGGACGCTGATGTATTGCATCAGCTTCAAATTGGAGCACATTTTGAGTTTTTTTTTCTAGCTTTCAACAATTGTGAACTTGAAATGATTGTGCAACGCTCCCTGCGGACTTACAACTGACATATGCTTGACACATTTTTCATGGGTGGCCACTTGGGAGAAGTGCCAAGAGCTGCTCCACATTCAAAAGCCCGCAGAGAGAAATGAGTTATTTAATTCATATTAATTGCTTTCAATTCAATTCGATTCAATTGTTTTGTGAAACATTGTGTTCTCTTCTTTACTTACTGCGCCTACTGGTATAACCAGCCCAATGACGTAGAGCATCCAGGTCCTCACGGTTGAGTCCTTAAAGGGATGCATCAGCGATTCATCGTCGCAAAAGAATCCGCGCTTATATGGTGCCCCAAGCAGAAAAAATAAAAGTATGGGAAAGCCAACTGCAAATGCAAGAAAAAATATATTATACAATTATGATAAAATATTTCTAGAAGCAACCTGATAAGAATAAAGCAATAATTGTAATTTTTACATTTTTCCGGTTGCTATAACTTGTACCTTTGTGTCACATATTTTAAGCGGCAATGATTTATCATTTTGTTTTTAGTAGGTCATTGGGACTTGTGTCAAGTATTAAATGGCATTATCGACAGTGGCTCCCTCTCACAAAATATAAATTTGGTATGAATGTCACTGTTGACTAACGACATGTCTAAGCTATTGATAAGATTACTAATCGACTTCTTGGATGACATGGACGTGTGCTGCTTTTGGAATACGAGGAGACATAACGACGACGCTCGTAAAGAGTTCCTCCAACTATTTTGGGCACAACGAAGACGAATGGTGTTGGGGTCGGCCTACGAAGGGTGTGTGTGGGGGGTAATAACGTCTTGAGCCTTTCAGCAAGATACTCACTGCTCAACACACGCACGCATTTTTTAATTAAAAATGCCATATCATTAATAATAACTTGAGGGCATACAAATTACGCAGCTAGACAAATGGTCAGTGTGTAGCTCACACTTTGATTGATTGATTGATGAAATGCTGCAGCGAAGCACGAAGAAACTCATCCATCAAAAGGTCGTTGCAGCTAGGACATTGAGAGAGTGTCATTGACACTTGAAATATGTTTGTTTTGAAAAGAGTCATCAGGTATGTGCCAATTATATTACACCATATGCGAGAGCTAGTATCTATGTAATTAAAAGTACACTAGATGTTACTGTTACAGTTTGCCTAATTGCAATTGCAATCGGGTGTTTACCTGCATACAAGTTGGTCAACAATTTTCTGACCAACGATGCGTTTAAAAATAAACAGCCAGAGCCCATGGCTTATTATCATCAAGAACGAGGGTGGTTTGATAAGTGAGGCATATTTCATACTTGCCTCATGGCAGTGGAAGTATTTATTACCCAAATCGGCAATTCTTAGCAAATTCTTGTCTCATTTTACGGCATCTCCTGTTAGTTTAACTATAACTATAACGACGGGCTTAAGGGATGCATAAATAAATATCGACGTCGAAGCTAAATGTGTTGAACCCTCAAAGGCGACGATTGCCCGCAGTGTTGCGACACTTAAGTCTGACGGAGCTAAGTCTTTTGGGCTAGGAGAATATTTTGGTTTTTAGTTTATGCCACATCGCAACAAAAAGTAACTCATGTTGAGTAAGCCAATCGCAATTGCAGGGAGAGCAGCTGCATTAAAAACAGGTTTGATCTCTTCGAAACATGCAAACAAAAAACTAGACCGTCAATTGTCTGGATTTTTAACGATCTCTGCTGGGAAAGTTATCTTCATGTATTGTTAGCAGATTAGAGTCATATTACAAGAGCAAGTGGCCTTTGTATGCGGCTTATCCTGCTCGAACGGTAGCTCCTATCTACAGTATCTATAGTTGCCTGTGTGGTGCTCGATTTTAAGACTTTGCGGCTCAAAAACTGATGAATGATATTATGGGACATAATCCGATATTAACTAGAATTTCTTCAAATGCGACAAAAAAGGAATGAAGAGTAGCCAAACATAACTATTTTCGAAATTTCGTTGTTGGTTTTAATGAGAGTGTCATTAAAGTGGTGGGGCATGGGTACATACGCATATAGTAATACAAACAATAGAGAATAGGCTGCAAATGGTACCATACACAACCAGCAAAACCTGCGGCCGGAAGTACTTCGTTTAAAGTCAAACGTTAAATCGTGTCACAGCAAGTTTAGCCGAATTATTATCTACGTACAGAAACAGTCGCATTTTGATATTATTGAAAGTGCTTTGCGTCCATTTGGTGTCAAGTCCATTTCAATAATACTTAAAGCACAGTATGCCGACCAAATTGTAGATTCCCCCACATAAACAATTTGTTTGATAAACAAAGAGGTTAACGATCTGGGGGCTTGGGCAAACTGAAGCTGCCCCTTCACAGTCCTCTAGTTGAGACCAAAAGGGAGCCGCTGGTGCCACCGGCCACCGGCCTACGCCACATTTCATTCTTTACTTATCTGTATATGCAACTGCATTTAGTATCTGCTGGATGCTGTTATTGTTGTGCCGCATTCTTAAGATGTGGTCTAAACAAGTTTGCCGCAACGTTTACAAACAAACCCTTTGTGGGCCACACAAACATTGGGCAGCACATTACCTATAGCTTATCGTGCAACATTAGAACGCAATTATTTCCTGTTAGATATAATAAAAGAAAAGAAGAAAAACTAAAATCTCATATTATGTGCAGTAGATGGGATGAAGACAATGACTGTCTGGCAATTAAGTTCTAACAGCGTTAATTAAACAAGACGGAAGTTTAATTAAAGACAATTAATGACAAAGATTTGCACTCTCAACCTCCAGCTAAGTGACAGCAGCCAGTCTTCAGACTCCAGCAGAAACTCTGAGGATGAGTGACAGTCCACAATTGATTGATAAGCAAAGGATAGAGTGAACGGTACAAGCAACATTTCTTATGTACCAAGCCCAGACATCAACTGCTAACATAAGACAGGTTTAAAGATCTATGGCCAAATTCTCTGACTTCGACCAAATCAGTGCCCTAGACAATAGTGCAGACTCTCTGGGAGGCGACACGTTAATTGCAGTATGCAGTGCACATGTGCATCATTACCAGGAATTCCCAGAGAAGCACACAAACATTCACACACAGAGTGAGAGTGCGGTAAAAGGTGTCACCCAGGTAGGGCCCTTTGTCTGCTGTCGCATAAGTCATGGCAGGTCGTGAACAGCGAAAAAGATTGGCGACCATTACCAATAGCAATCAGATTCAGACTGGTTCAGCGTAGCAAAACAGGGTACACGGTACATTATATATATGTAATGTAGGAAAAACAGGGGGAAAAAAAAGAAACAACTCAAGAACAATACAGTTGATGCTTCGGCAAATTTGGTTTTGAGATACCCTATAGTAATAAAATAAATATAGTTAAGTATTTGCCAAGAGTGTAATTTCTTATGTGTGTGTAATAGTTGCAGATCTAGATCAAATGCTGATCTAGAATTGATAATCTACCCTGTCCGTATTAAATATGTTGATCAGGGTATAAACAACGCAGTCATCAATATTGCTTGTATCTGTGAGTCTCTCGTGTTTGTAAGTGTGGCCTTTTGGGTAGAAAATAAACAAAAATATTTAAAGAAAGAAATGGAAAAGTGATTGCCTCTATGACCATGGCAACAAACCAAATGCGTAACATAAATATTTTTCTTTCTACTTAGTTTTTGGTCGAACGGAGAATTCTACTCCACCCACACTCACGCACAATAAATTATTGCAGTGGAGTACTTTATTTTTCTCTCTTTTATGAGTTTAATGACTTCACACAAGCCCACCAAAAGTTGGAGGAAGATTTTCCCATTGTGTTAGAGCTCGTTTGCATTCATTTAACGTTTATTTCAGTCGATTTTGTAGCAAGGTATAACATGATTTTAAAATACACAAAAATACTCAAGGTGGACGCCTGAATAGAAGTGGAAGAGAACTTTTGTTTTGGGCATATCACTTTATCAGGGAGTTGCGTCGAAACTAATTAACCCCTGAATTAGTCGGCGACAGACACAAAATACCATTACCAAATCACAACAAAAGTTTAAGGTGATCGACTTTTAAAAGGCCTTACAGTTTCGGTATCTGCTTTGCAACATTAAACTGATTGGAATTTATTTGGAACGAACTATTTCTGGTTTTTATACACTGATCCCATTAAAAATGGGAAAATGTGCAAAAGTATGTAACAGGCATAATGAAGCATCTCCGACCCCATAAATTATATATATTCTTGATCACTATCAATAGCCGAGTCGATCTAGCCATGTCCGTCTGGCTGTCCGTCTGTATGAACGCCCGTTTCTCAGAGACTACAAAAGCTAGAGACTTCATATTTGAAATATAGGTTCTTGTAGTGCCGGGTCAATGCAAGTTTGTAATTTTTCGTTTTTTTCGATGTCTCCTCCTGTTCAAAAGTTATCGATAAATTTCGATTCCAGACCGGTGTTTTTTGGGTATAACTTGAAAGCCATAAGAGCTAGAGGCACTATATTCACTATGTATATTCTCGTATAGCATACCCCATAAATCGAAAAATACCTATTTTTGTAGTTATGACCTTCGGATTCAGCAAATTAACACATTTATATGCAATTTTTATGTCCTACGATCGAACAATAAACAAAGAAGTTATTTACGATTAAATGTAACATCATTTTGGGCCAATGGAAGTAGAAGAAGCAAAGCAAAATTGCATGACGTTTGAAGTAGCAGCATGTGTTTGTATGTGTGTGTGTATGTGTTTTTATGTATGAATGCAGATAAAGAATTATGAATTTTAGAACTTGGTTCAGGGTATATCCTAGTCGGGCACTATCGACTAGAGCACTCTTACTTGTTTATATTAAGTGTGCAGCTGGTAGAAGTTTTTCTTTTAATGTCAGGCTTCTTATTTATGGACAAAGCTTTTTTGAGGGGGTAAAAGCTTTTATCGAATCAATAGTACGTTTATATTTGGGTAAAGATGTCATACTGTGCGTGAATATAATTTATAATTCTATAATACAGCAAGTATAATAAGTAAGCATTTGTCAAGTGACTAGCGCCATAGTTTTATAATAAATTTCACTTGTAGCACTAGGAATATAAGAAGATAAAAATAAACAGTAAGGTAATAATTATATTAGCTCTCTGAAGCTTTGCGTGTAAATTCCATAAGCCGAAAACGTTTTGTTGTTTCACTATTTCTTGTTACTGATAAAGCACACGTTACAAATGTGGAAAGCTTTAAGGGGACTCCATTAATTGCCAAATAATAAAAAGATAAGCCCCTCGCATGTTTTTAGGCAAACTGATTCATCAAGGATTAGTGCTTATATATTTTATTTTGATGATACCTTCCGGAGCTGAATCACGCACAGCGATGCTTTTAAGATAACCCAGCTATGGAATGAGTCAACCTGATTTACCTGACGCCAATCTACAGTTGTTTATACAAAAAAATACATACGCATATGTATGCATACAATAAATATGTGTGATAGTATTGCGAGAAATGGGGATATGTTGACAATTGGAAAACAAGTCGAATGATCTTGGCTTTTATGTTCAATGTATTTATGTAGAAACATTTATGTATCTACAATATATTACAAATAAACGTCAACTTTATAAAACAAATAAGCGGCACAAAAAGCTGTAAATTAAGCTTGAGGTCAATCAATTTGTATATGGCTATGGCTATTAGCGTTTACGTTAAAACTAAGGTGTTGAGCTCCGCGTTAGCAATTACTGATTGGAGCAAGAACACGTACGTTGCAGTCTGCCGTAACCGAATGCGTAAAACTCTGATGCCAGTGTAAAATAGTTGAAAACATGCGACAAAAAGCTTCTATGCGATTGTTTGTGTAGCGTTAATGGGTTTGGGTGTGACTTGTTATTTGTAAAAGCTTATCAATAATAAGCAAATTTGTACCAGATATATATTATCGCCATTGGCTAATGAGCAGGAGCGTGAGTAAGCGTCTACCAATTTTTATTTTCTATATTTGGGGATGGATAAAAATCGATCTTACTTCAGCTCTAAAACCGTGGGAGCTATCTGCGGCTAGATGTCGCAGGAGAAGGCGCCTAACAAACTTAAGACCCAATCTTTCGGGACCTCTTACCATCATAAATCTACCTCTAGTTTTCGGATAGTCGAAAATATATACTTCTTACCGAATTGTACTACAATCCAAGTTTCAAGTCTCAAGCTTAAAAAAGGTTTCGCTCATACAAATAGATTGTATCGAAGCATATAACAAATAATAAAATATAATTTGGTGAGTCACATTTCATGAAAGAATTGAGAAAACAATGCGGCTTAGTGAGAATATGCCAACCGTTTATAAAATTCAATTGTCTTAACAAGTTTTTTTGAAGATTGCTGAACGTCTGAAATATGTTTTTATTGATTGCGGGGCCCTCTGCTCATTATAAAACTTCACCTGTATACCTTTTGAGTGACATAGTTAGTGGTCTTACATATAGTGAAATAAAGTGCAGTTAAGGCAATTAAATCATAATTCAAACAAAGGGCATCGTCAGCTTATTGGTAAAATGCGGAAATTGCCTTTGTGATATTGAAAAATGGATATGGGTACATATCTAAAAACTCTAAAGCTTTGTGTGAGTTATTCATGCTTAGATTTAAAATGCTATTATGATTAACATTAATAGCACTGCGGTCGCTTTAATCAAATCCACGCCAGAATAACTTTAAATTCAGATTGTCAACTCAAATTTAGCAATAGTCGATGTGGCCCGCTCAGCTGTTTTAATTTTAAAAGCAGCAATGGAAAGAGCGAAACAGAGTGTCTCTCCGTGAGAGAAAGCTCTGCCGAGCAAGGCGAGCTCTCCGGAGAGCACACACACAGATGCCAAATCTTACATAAAAATAAAAACTCAAAACAAACATTGCGACAACAAACACGCGGCAAATTGACACATATGTTCATCTATAGAACTATAATTGTGTATTTAGATTGTCGCTCTCTAATATACAACTACATATGTATGTGCAATTCCAATTGGAAACACTTACCGCATAGCAAAATCAAAACATCAAGACCCACACGGCACAAAATTCGCTTGTTTGTGTCCATATCTTTGTTATGTTGCTCGTGTTGCGGCTGAGAGCGATTGTTGTTGTTGCTGCTGTGCAGGCGCTGCTCAATGCTGGAGTTGTTGTCGTTACTACTGGGAATAGTCAACGCTGTCTGTGCAAGTGGAACGCCGATAGTATTGACGTCTTTGTTGTTGTTGTTGGAACTTGAATCTGCACTCAACTGGCTTTCCGGCCGACGCAACGGTGTTGTCTCGCTCGCTGACGATTCGTTACTCATTTCCAATTTGTTTCGATGCTTTTGGGTGAGTTAATATTATAAAAAAGCTTACAAAAGCTTTCTCTCTTGCCCACTTGACAATGAACTTGGGTTTGGGCTTTGCGCTTTGGGAGCGTGGCCGGTAACTCAGATGTCTGCTCCTCTCTGTTCACCTTTGATGTTCAGGTAAAATTTTAAAGTTTCAAATACGTCATTTCTGAAAGAGGGTAGAAAAGATGATAATTTAAAAAGAAGAAATGTTGAATAACACAGCGGTTCTTTTACTCGACTTAGGTATGTATGCATGAGTGAGTAACGCTGCGGATTCCCTTAAGAATAAAAGACAGCCGTGACGACTTCACTTGGAAAAAGTACGCATGCTGTGATTCATTGTTCCACTTCGTAATATCATTCAGAGCCAATTAATTTGATCAAGTATGTATCTCTATCGAGAATTCTCAGCTTGGAGATACCCTATACACAGTTCTGGATAACACTGTCTTGATTTCATATATACAAAGGAGTTACCAGGATCGACTTTTAAACAATTTGGGGGGTATCGTCATTAAACCCGTCATTAAACCCGGATATATTTGCATATACAAGGAAGCAATGCAAATCTAAACTGAAACAAACTAAGTCAGAGCGCTGAGTTCATGTGGGGAACCGCAATCCGGTAAACTACAAACCAGTTAGCGTGATATCTTGGGATTAAAGTTGTGAATTTAAGGATAGCTTGATTGTAAAGAGATTCAATGAGTAGTGAGTCGATTGCTTGCAGATCAGAGCTCAGCGATCATAGCCACTGGTAAGCCAATAGTTTCGTGGTCAGAACGACTGTAATTTTATGCAATTTGTTTAACTATCTTGCCTATAAATGGGGCGTTGTAATAAGCGGCTTCACTGACCAACTCCAGACTCCTTAATTTGACATACCAACTGACGAAGTGCCAAACGTCGAAGTAGAGAATAAACGAGCTGAATTCGGATGGGAGCAATTGACAGTGGAACTGCAGTTTTTAGTTTCAAGTATGCAGGAGCGATCCAACCGTCCAGATAGTCAGCGAAGTTATGTTCACCACATCAGGCAAGACCTATTTATAGACAGCAAAACGAGCTCCACCACCCTGTGCCTCCTTACAGAACAATTACCTTGGCTCAGACGAATGTTATGTCTTCGTCTTGACATGGCAACCAGTTGTTGGCTTGACTCTTCCAATGATTAATTTTCCCTCCAAAGGGGAGTATTGAAATGGTTTTAATGACCAAAACAGCATTTTAATTAAATGAAAAATTCTCAACGATTTTATCTGATTTAACTGACTGACTGGACAGTGACTGCAAGATCCGCACTTGGCTTATTTGCGGGAGTGTTTCTAATTGTGTGACGGCGGCTACTTTCAAAGAAGAAACACAAAATAAATGTAGCTTGCCAAACGCCATCAGAAACAACAGGAAGTTGCATTGCAACTTTGAAAAGCATACTTCACATTTTGAAACATTAAATTAAATGTTAAGTCCATCAGAACATATGATGACTCCAAGTAAATATCATTCGAAAATCAGCGCCCTATTTCTATCGACTAGATGCATTTGGAAAGCGACTTTTTTAAAATTCTTGATTCATTTTCACTGGGTGGCAGTTAATCGATTCACTTATGGATGGGCAATGACCACAAGCTTGCTGTGCACCCCTTCGCTCCACAAAGGCCACTCCTCCACCGTAGCAATCATGTGTCATTCTGAAGTAAGGTCAAGAAGCTGTGACTGCTCCCCACTGAGCGTGGCAAATGCAGATTGAAGTTAAAAAAAATATAATTGTACATAAATAACAATAAATGAAATGTAAAAATTTACATATAAGTATAATCGGGAACTTGCGACTGTGCGTCGTTAGCGGCGCCAAGCAAAAATATCGAAAATTCAAAATTGTATCTGAATCTTCCAACAATACACCCGACAGCCCGCCCGACTTCCCATTGCGAGTGGGGCATTAAATTTCACGGCCACAAAAGAATGACTGAAACTGTGTACTGGGGCTGGTCAAAAAGCATTGCAGACTTGTTGACGACGACAACGACAACGACGACGATGACATCAAAAAACGCTGCTAGCGGAAGGCAAAACGACACCTAAGTGTCCATGTGCGGTCGTTGTACTTATGCAAAATGCTTGTTTATTTGCTATGTAAATGATGGTTATTACATCCATGCATTTTGTGGCTGAAATCAGCAATTTAATAACATTCACACGCGCCTTACATTGAAATCTAAGACGCTTCGGTCAGTCCGAATCTGATTAGTTGCTAGAAGGTGAGAGTGAAGCAAATTAGTTTTTCTAAATGAAATACATTTGTTTAAATGATATTTCTTTTTAATTGATAGTAAAAGTTATCGGCTAAACTTTACTAAATACTTTATGCACACACATACAATTTGCTATACTTCAGTTTTTGTTGGCTCAATCTTAAAAAATATGAAATTACCCTGTTTAATGTTGTTGTTCAATGCTATTACTTGTAGGTAATAACATTTTATAATTACTTGCGTTTTGGCCACATGCCAATCCGTTCATGGTTATTACGAAGTGAAGCATTTGATGGTTCATTAAATTAATAAAATTAAAATCATGATGAAACGCAATTATTTAGCCATGAGGATTCCAAGTAATCAAATCAAATGGCTTTGTAGCTTCATATTTGTTACCTGATTAGAAAACCACTACCTTCCCCATTGGCACTGATAAGCAGAGCCACAAAGTTATCAAGACTGTACATTTTTTGGGTTTACATCGCAGGTGGGCCAACCTCCAGGAAAGCGGCCTTGGCCCTGACCCAGAGACAACGAATACAATACAAACATCCTTAGTTGCGAAAATCGATTTTACAATATGGAAAATAAAATTCAAACATTCACGTCCACTGGAAGCAATCTGCTTTCAGTTTATTTATTTTTGCTCACTTTCGTTTGTCCGGTACTCTTCTTCACAATCCGTGCAATTACACAATATACATATATAAATATACATTTATGTTTACTAATTTTGTTTGTTTACATTGGCATAAACTTTGACCATCCACAGATATTTCGATACCTATTTTACTGCTTTTTTATTTTGATCTTCAATCGACAATACGAACGGAATATACATATATATATATAGGAATAATTTGTATTATCTGCTGACTGTACACAGACACAATCAAATTTATTGAATTCTATATAAATCCATACAACGTATGAATATTTTTACCTTTTTCCAAAAATCAAATGGCAAATTAATGGGTTTTTTTTTATGTACATATATCCGTTGCTGGAAGCAAATGCGAAATTTCCTCAGCCACTTTGCTTATAACGTCACTAAACTATTAGTTTCTCTTGTATATAAACATATACGAAAATACACTGCATTTCCCGCACATAGTTCTCATCAAAGTGGGCAACCAAAACAACCGAACACGTCCACTATGTGAAGTGTACTAAATATTGAGGCAGAGGCAGACAAGCCTTGTGTTTGTCGCACGCAGAGAGGGAGACAGATAGCGAAAGAGCGAATGAACTCTGCGCTCTCTTTGTACTTTGTGAGAATAATACGGAATGTGCGCATTCGCGCTGCTCAGGTAAGTTATATTATAAGCCTTAGATAAGAAATTGTATCGAAACTAATGTGATTTTGGATAATAATGAGGTCACTAGACTCCTAGAATAATGTATTTTTAAAAGCTTTTGAACGAGTTATCGGATTGGAATGATTTAGGTACCATTCGATTCGTATTTGATGCAAAAATAATTATCGGCATGAAAGAATTCCCATCAGGTCCATTAATTGCATTTTTGTCCCACCCACTAGATTACCAAAAGTCTTAGTATGTAACTTTTTGAATTAAACCAATAACTTTCGATCGGTATATATCAAATTGAACGGACTATCGGAGCAGATTCTTCCTTGGTTAGTTGCTAGTTGTAAGACTGCCGTCCACGGTGGTATGTAACTGCTTGGCCTAAAGAGTAACACGAAACTGAAGACTTAATAATTCTAAAGCTCAATCCGCGGGATCAGCATAAGCAATTTTTAATAACGATCCTATATCTATCGAAGAAGATAGCATCCAGAGCAGAGCAGTGCGCTGGCGGTTCTCTTACATGCCACTTAGTGCAGGCTCGCGGCACGATTGAGAGGCCTCACGGCTTAGGCTCTCTCAGTCGTGCTGTGCTTCATACATACATACATACATAGGTATTTGGATAATTTGTATGCTGGTTGCTGCGCTCAGTTCTTCGGGTTCTGTCGAGCGCGGCGGTCGTTTTTTCTTGATCGGTGTTTCAATTTTATCGTTTGCATTCTTCGTTGACGGCGCTGCGCATGCGAAAGAACGGCGCGTAGAAAGCAGTGGATTGAAAGTGCAAGTAGTAGTAAATTACAAGAAGAGAATATACGAAATTACATATAAAACGAAATAAACAATAATTGTGGCTTTCTAAGCAGCACCTCAACAAAGTGCTGTGAGATAAAAGAAACGTAAATGAAACCAATGCAACTGCAAATATTTAAGACAAATTCATATAAATAAAAAATATTTTGTGAGTTGCCAGCAATATTTGTCAAAAATAAAAATGTTGACTTCTCACTTGCGCAATTTTCATTTTACCCGCCTCAGTTTTTGTTTATTTTACATTATCGATTGCTCGGCTCTTATTTAAGCAACTTGGCCACCAACGCCGACGCTTATCACCAACTCAGTAAAGAGTCAGCATTGTAATAAGTACGCTGTAAAACATTTTCGGTACCCGTCGGCCAAAGTAAATAAACTTTCAAGACCCTTGCCGTTCCCGTTCCTGTTTCCGAGTCCATTAGCACATGCCCAAAACCGGGCATTGCGTTATTTATTGCCGAGTCGCGCATTTCAAATATTTGGGCTTCTACTGATAAAAAATGCCCACACACGACAGTTGCAAGGTGCGATAGAGACACACCCACAACCACAAAATGAGCAGTATGCGACCTGCAAGTATCTGCGATACGACGCCGCTGCAGCGCTTCGAGAGTCAAAGCAGCAGTGGAGAGGAGCCATCCTCGCCAACAGCAGCGAGTATCATGGCGGCCGCAGCGGCAGCAGTGTCCACTTCCACTACCCCACACCAGCAACACCATCAGCCCCATCAGGCCCACCAGACCCACCACAACAACCATCACAACAACAACAACAGCAATATCAACAAAAATGTAAAAGTTGATTTACAGCTGCCACAGTTTGTTGGAGTTGACGCCGCGGGGCCAACTGGAGCAAGTGTCGCCAAGCGTCGCTTGTCCCGCGGCACAGCTCACATCTTTGGACGCATCTTTCTAGACTTGAGCCTGCTCAGCTGCGGTAAGTGATAATCCAGTGATGAAACATGCTGATAACTGCATAGGAAAAGCTATCTACATAATAGTAAACATACTTACTTACAGTTATTTATTTATTTTTGAGAAATTATCAATCGCACTTCTTTTACACGACTATTGTTATTTTGTACCGATTGATCTCTGACTTCCCAAGTCGAGTTAGCTGTTTAATGAATCTATCCAAAACTAAACGCTTCATTTAATGGTCTAAATTGGCTGCTCTTGTTTATACTCATTGTGCATCGAAAATGTGCCATATCAGAGTTTCACTAGTCGCAGCAACTACGAAATGTACTTTTTATTATCGTGCCCCTGGTGGGCGCCTCTTTTTTCACGCTCTTGCACCGTCATTGTTATCGAAACCGTGTGCCGTTGTTCGCGTTGTTGTTCATTAAATTAATAATACGCTAGGAATTGTAGAGGAATGTTTCCAACGGCGTTGGCATGTTTTTAATAATGAATAAGCATTTCTGGTGGGGGCTGCTGGGGACTGATCAGCAGCTCTCCAGCAGCTGCCCAGCAGAGGATGCCCAATGTGAAACTGAAATGCTGGATCACTGGCCATTTGGGGCCTCAATAAGCGCCCAAATGCATAGGTATTCGCGCATCGAGTGTTGTCTGATTTATATACGACTTAATTTACGCAAATGCTTGTGGGGTGAATTTATTGTACTATTACGAGTATTGTGAAAACTTGCGGGCAACAGCACAGAAGCCACATCATCATTCATCAGCATGATTTTGAATTTAAATTGGAATTGGAACTGGCCCTGTTTATTTACCCAGGTCTAATTTAGGCATCATCAGCAGACCTTGTTCCGATGAGGCAGTGCGTCAGCTAGAATCGGACACCACATGACAATTATGATGATTATGCTGTTGGCCACCCTTGGCTACCGCTCATTTTGCAGCTGACACACTTGGCCATTTCATTCATTTTTTCAGATCATATATACAATCAAGAAATAAGATAAAGGCTCTTTCTAAACTTCAAAATTTACAAAATGGATGAAAATTAATCAAAGACTCGTCCATCAATATGTAAGACTGTAAAAAACAAAGGACAGCATTTCCGACCCCATAAAGTATGTATTCTCGATCAGCATCAATCCGTCTGTTCGTCTGTTTGAAGACGCGGGTCTATGTAACTATAAGAGATAGTCTACGCAGTAAATTTTGTTAATTCTTGTTGGAACTCATTTAAATGTTCATGTCTTACAGTCGGTTTGACCATCATCGGTTTCTCGATGTGGTGTGAACCCTACAAGCGCGGATTCTTCTGCAGTGACCTCTCTTTGAAGCATCCATACAAGGAATCTACCATACCCAGCTGGATGTTATATCTGATGTGTGCAGTCCTGCCAGTTTCTGTGGTAAATTGATGACAATACTAATCTCGAAATCTTGTGTCTAATCGAGTGGCTTGCACAGATCATACTGGTTGAATTCTACAGGGCGCAGAGTACGCCGAAACCCTTCCATCGTCAATATCACAGTCAGCAGGAGAGCAGTGGCTACTATCTGTGCCACATGGAGCTGCCCTTTTGGCTGCTCGAGTGTTATCGGAAGATTGGAACATTTGTGTTTGGCCTGGGCGTAGAGCAGCTAACTACGGAAATAGCCAAATATGCAATTGGACGACTGCGGCCACACTTCTTTGCTGTAGGCCAAAGCCAACTCCCAACCATTCCTTACTTATTGCTAACCACAGTTTTATTTATTCAGCTGTGTCAACCTGTGCTCCTCGACGGCACCGCTTGCAATGATGCCATTAATGCTGGTCGCTACATTGAGGACTTCACGTGCTCGGCATTAAATATGAGTGCCAAGAGCCTTAAGAGCATGCGGCTCTCGTTTCCCAGTGGTCATGCAAGTTTTGCATGCTACTCCATGGTCTATTTGGTGGTGCGAGTACCCAAACAGCTGGACAAGCCTTCAATCGACTAATCTGTCCCCTTTCCTTAGATATATTTACAACGTCGCATGGACTGGTCGCGCATTAGAATGCTGCGACACTTGCTTCAGTTCCTGCTGCTTATGTTCGCCTGGTACACATCCTTGACGCGCGTCTCTGACTACAAGCATCACTGGTCGGATGTGATGGCCGGTTCGGCCATTGGCCTCACCTATGCGGTTATGGTGGTAAGTTAGTTACACTGTATACAGGTATATACTATAAAATTATTCATATTATTTCTTTTATTTTTTGTAGACATCGACAATTTGGTAGAATGGCCAAATCCTAAACTCTCGTAACCCCACCGCCATCGGTCTTCGCTTTAAAGTTTAAACTCATTGTGCATGAACTTCAGTGGTTGTTTCTTTTAGCAATCGTCTCTCCATGTTCGAACACTATATTACATAATAACTTTAACAATGTACATTGTCCGTATGCGTTTGTGAACGTATGCTTTAGATTAGCTTAATAAAATTTTAATACTGTGTGTCTAAATGGAGTTTTATCATTTCTTGTCCTTGTCCACCAATGTGTATGACATCTTATAACAGTTTGTCCTGACTGACTGACAGATTGTGAGAGTGACCAACGCACCGAGTTACGATGTGGATTTTTCCTCAGGAACTTCCTTTTTAAACGCAAACAACATATTAGGCTTCGACATCGATCTCGAAAACCAGGAGTACGCACCTCTCACTCCAACAACATAAACACATTTAAATATATTTTTAAAAATTGCTTATATTATATACTACCGTTTGCTGAAATTTCAAGTTAAAGGTGAAGGATAAGCAAAAGTCACGGGAAAATCGGATTGTACTTCCAAATAAAGCTTTAGGTATATATTTTCGTGGGGGCGGGAGAGACCGTGGCCGGGTGCTTTGTGCTGTCTGGAAGAGGTCACCAGGAATCTATGTCGCTTTCGTACATACATACGTACAGAACCTATTTCCATTCCTGCCCATGGATGTTGCTTGCTTAATCGTTTTAAATTGTATACATAGACATAGGAGAATGCTAGCCTGCCTAAGCCTAAGGCCTGGTGCCTCTACTCAGCACAATAGTCTGAGATGTCTTGAGAATATTATGTTATACAATATACCAAATACCAACATAAAATACCTAACTATGCCAACAAGTTAGTAAACAAAGTGAATTTGCCACAAGCTGGTAACGGAAACTGAGTGAACCCAGTGTCTGCTAGCCGTAATCGTAAAATGCAGAAATGGCCAGTCAACAAAATACGTTTTGCATTTGCCGTTAGCTGACGATTGAAGTTGACTTTAACTAATAGCGCCAGATAAGCACTTGACTTATGGCCAGCCAATTAGCCGGTTTTCGGTAGTGCCTTTCGGCCTCGATGGTGGTGGCCAATTGGTTGATTTGTTGTTAATTAGTCGGAGCCACTCTCACGATCCTGGTTCCAATCACCTGTGTCCAGTTGCATGCAATTTGCATATTAATCGAATTTATTGACATTGGACACTCGACACGAGCTCCAGATGATGATCAGACGAGAATGGCATCAACGCAACGCAGGAACCATCACTCAGTCAACAATCAGCCAAGCCAGTTGTTGTTTAATTTGGACGGGACACGTTTAATGTACTTATGTACTTATGTAAACATGTATGCAAGTATGTGTATGGCAATACATACATACATAGCTATCAGCACTCAGCCGTAAGCTGGCAGAATGATGCGGTTGTAAAAAGTCAATGAAATGTTGTCGCCGTTCACTCTCTAAGAGTTAAGAAATATCTACGAGTTTTACTGACCAAAGACCCCACCGACATTCGATCCACTCGACACTCCACTCTCGACTCTCGACACTCGACATTCACAATTACATAGATGCATTTGAAAGGCCTGTTCTACATTTTCATCGCAAGTCTTTTAGCAATTAACACAATTTTTTATTTTGCTTTTATCGCAACAATTACATTTCCTTTTACCCAAATTTCCCCTCATTTCAGTCCATTTTCTGCCTCCCCCCCCAGCATCTGCATCGGCTGCTGTCAATTGGCGGGATTCGTATCTGTCAATTGCTTCAAGTTTATGTCGAAAGCAATGCTATCTGCTGGCAGGCCAAATCTTGTTTCCATGGCTGTTGCTCGCAGACAGCTGGGCAGCGAACTTGTACAAAGTATGACAAATGCCAGAGGGCGCTGAGTTTGCCTCCATTTGTCGCCCCTGGATGGGGTGTACGCGCACAATCCCGTAAAATTGGCTTGCGATTTAGGCGCAACATTAATTTTACCATGAAAATTACAGATTACAAAGGTAGTTTGCTTCGCTATTGTTTATGGTGAAAAGTGTGTAAAATTGCATTTAGGGTACAATATTCTTGGCACCACCGAAATGCAATGGGTGTATTCCCTTAACATACTTAGTATATTATCATAATCTAGTGCACAGCATTATTGTCAAAAATATAAAAAATACATACCCTCCATTTTATGTTGTACTAAGTATATCAGATTTAAATTACTTGCTTAGATTTTGATATCTCATCAAGTTAGCTTCTTCTGAAGAGTTTTTGTTCGGGTATATTATATTCGATCAGCCCCTGTTTAGAACCGCTCTCACTAGCTCCGACTGGGCACTCTGCACAGCAGTGTTGCCGCCAGGCATGCCCACATTTCATGGTGCAATGTCCAGCGCGGAAAGCGTGAAAATGTTCACATGCAGCGTCAAGGAAAGGGAAGAGAATGGAAGGGGAAGAAAGGGAACGGATGGTTTCTGCACAGTCGATATGACGTTATGGCAAAACCCAGCTTGCGTGGGTTACTTTTTTTAATCAGAGTCTCTGTCTTTCACCTTGTGGCACTGACACTACGTGCTTGCTACGTTTTGTAGGCATCCACACACAATAGGTGGTCACATGGCGAACTAGTCCTGTGGCAGACATGCTCCTACGTGTTCTGTTATTTATTTGCACCAGAAGAGCCTGTAGCCTGATCAAACCCTGGGCCACCAATTAGTGGGCAGTGCAATTTGCGTTGGCACTAAACGGTTATTAATGAGCCCTAGTCAATTTTTAGATATGCATATTATTTATGACGTCTGGGCAGTGGCTTAAGAAAAGGGATCTATGAAAAGCTGCGCTTTTAAAGATAAGACGTCGGGGCATTTAAAATAGACACACCCTTCAGCGACACCTTCCACAATTGGCACTGAGATCGGCTATTCAGTATGGCATTATTCTTGCAGCTGAAGAATATCGCATAAATCTTACCACAACTGGGCGTACCCTGGTGGCTGATAGGTAACGAACTTACGTTGGTATTAGAAAACATTCTACCCTCTGAAGCCAATTTATGATCATACTTGCAACAAGGCTGCAAGTAACAAGCGACTCTTTTCCAATTGAATGCATTGCAATTGCAATCTCGTCGCCTTCAATATTTAATGCGTCACATAAATAAAAAATATGCATGATGATAAATCCAGAAAGCTAGCCCGATTCCCCTTTTTTTGTACCCTGATCCCATTACAATTGTGAGCAGCGTTTTTTGGGCATATCTTGAAAGTTATAAAAGTTAAATGCACCAAATCCGTATGTAGTATATTATCGAATATCATTCAAAAATAAGGAGTATTTTACTTTTCGGATACTACCATCCCCCCGATCCCTTATAAAATGAACGAGAAAGAAAGGCTTCCTTCGGCGCTCCGAATAGCTATACGATATAGTCGTCCGATGTAGACCAAATTCAATTATTCGATATAAAGTTTATTGAAACCTGCAATTACTTCGTTTGGTTAAGATAGCTTTAAAAAGAAAAAAGTTGGTCATACAACGTCTCATTTTTCAACCGATTTTGATGAAGTTGTGAGCGTGCTGAGATAATGGAAAAACTTATAATTGGTAAGTTTAGTCGACTTATTTTAAAAAATAAAAATTTTCGACCGACATATTATCTGCGTGCAGCAAAAATAAGCATCAGTACAAAGTTTCATAAAGATAAATACTCGTCTTGTCGTCCTGATCAAGAATATATACTTCATAGGGTCGGATATGTTTCCTTCTATGCGTTGCTAACTTCTGACCAAAAATATAATACCCTCTGCAAAGGTATAAAGACACGTTTATGTTAGTTACCGTTAATCAATTTAACAGTTTGATCTTTAACTGTTACTGGTTTAAGTGTAGTATTTTTTGTAGGCTAAGAGCAAGCGAACGCAAGATTGTTAGAATGGTTGAACTCCAGATAACATACAACGGTAACCTGGTAGCGGGTAACATCAGCGCTCGATTCTGGTAAGGCGCCTAAGAATTGGCTTCTACTTTCAAGGAAGGCAACAGGTGCCTAGATTACCCACGAGAGATATGAAGAATACCAGATTGAGTTTTTTAAAAGCCCCTATCTACCGCTTGGCAGATAAGTATTTATCTAATTTTTCAATCCCTTTTAACTTTTGGTTACCTTAAGGGCTACAGTTTGTATTTTAGACTTGATTTGCATGTTATGGGTATGGTTACTGCATGGTTTGTATGGTTACTCTTTAAATGTTGCCTTTTCCCCTCGTTGCTATCCCTCATTTGCCTGACCGACAATACTGTATCTTGTTAGCGCCTGCAACTTAAGCTGAAAGTCAAAGATGAGCTCAGTCAATGGTGACTCGTTGTTGAGGTCGCCTTTATGGCCATTCGCCCGCTGGTTTTTTGTGCAGATGGGGACAAACATAAACATGAGCACATACTGACAGATTTGGTAACTTAAAAATGGTGCCAAGCTGTCGACTGCTTATATTGATGAGCTGGTGAACAATCTTGGCAGACTAATTTGCCTTCTGGACTGCTCAGAAGCCGTAACTAATCCCAGCTGAAGACTCTGCAAACTTCACTAAAATTCCATCAGCTAATAGCCATTTATTGGGGACTGGCCAGACCTGCAGACAATTGCACACAGTTAACATAACAACAGTTAACCATATGAAAATTCCTTCACGCAATTACAACAAGGCTGCAACTTGTAGGAGCTGCAACGAGCAGATGAATCAAATCAGTGTGCTTTAATTGAATAAACGCAGCAGCTATAAATGTTTACATTTAGTGCGTGCCCCCCACCACGCCCCGGCCCCGTTCACCAAGTTTCCCCTGTCGATCAACTTTAATTAGCAGCAACAAGTTGGGGCAAAATGAGCAACGGATGCGTTCAATTTCGTCTGACATGATCATGATCAGGATGAGGAGTTGCGGCAAAATGTCCACGAAACACCCGATGCAGAGATGGCCAGCTATAACCCGGAGCAGGCACTGGTGTCGGATGAAATGTTGTTAGCCCGCGGGCAACACCTTTCCGCTTATATCGGGCAACTCAACTCATCGAATTTGCATATTGCATTTGGTCAATTAGTGAGTCAGGCAGCCGTTTGCCAAGTTGACCAGTTGACAAGTTGACCACAGAAGCTGCCTGTGTTCACTTGTCAACAATCATCAGCAAAGTGACGAGGCGACAATGTATTCGTTGGCGACGCGTGTCGCATTTGCATATACTATATACATACATAAATATTTTATGGATCGAGCGCGTGATTCGGTTTTCCTTAATGTCAGCGGAGAGCGTGATTTATATCAGTCATATGCAATGTACACATATAATTCCTTCGTACATTTAAGGTGTGTGTTTAATGTTAGCATTGCTGCTATCTTTTGCCTTATCGCAAATGCTGCTCACGATCAAAAAGATTTGAAAGGCGCGCCATTTGAATGCTCGGCATGCCAGAGTATGACTCGAATTGGCACTGTTAATGCACTATTTATGTACAGATTTTTCAGATCTGGTCACATTACTGTTTACAGTTTTTTTGCAGCTGTTTTGCCATTCACCCAAAAACGAATCGTTATCGGTATCGAAATCGAAGGCACACCTGAAGTCGCCTTCGCGTTGTCATCATCGCTCCAAAACCTCCGTGGACCCAATTGTGCCGATTTTACACAAGCAACCGTCTGTTTATTTTTGCTTAAAATACACATCGAATTTGCTAAAATTCTTGTGACAGCTGTGCACAGCTGTTGTGGGCGATACAAATTTGTGCAACAAGTGGTTTTCAACTAGCTCTTAACTTCTCAACCAAAAGTGCCTTACACACAAACACACACCGACGCGCGCACACAGACACTGCTCTTCTTCTTCTTCGTACCTGCCAGCTTGCACGCACACCAAATCAAATAGGAACCAATTACATACATACATACGTAAGCAACAACAAGTACATACATAAGTATGTTGTATGTATGTATGTTCTCTCGGCTTTAAGTCTTAATAACTCACTCTCGCAGTGAATGAATAAAACAATAACAACAAATAGCGAGTGATAAGTGCTGATCTATAAAATACGGCCAATATCCCTAACGCGAGGATCAGTATCGCGTAAGAGAAGAGAGAGAGAGAGAGAGAGAGAGAGAGCAACATACAAATCGAAACAAGTGTATTTTAAATATAGATTACAAAGTCCACATAAGCAGATAAAACAAATAAACCACAACCCAGGTAATTACACATTTCACTGGCATTTTTCACTTTTGGTTTTACATACATATGTACAAAGATACATAATAACGTACACATAAAAACAAACCTTCATACTATATATGTACATACATATGTATTTGTGACATTGTTTTTAGTTTTGGCTTTTGCTTTGCGCGTTTTCTCTGCCGTGCATTGCAAAATATTTTGTATGATATTTTCTTTTTATCATTTCTCTCTCACTGCCCTGTGGTCTTTTTTTATTATTATTGTTTTTACCTTTCTACACTGAAACAGTTATCATCTGTTAGCACTTGTTCCTAAATGCTGCCATCTCTTTTTACTTGCTAATAAGACATTTCATTTTATTCGTGTGACTGAAGTTTCTTGTTTGACTACCCATACATGCGCAAAAGCCGCTGCTCAACACTCGCATACGCAAACACAAAAACAAATCCATAGACAAACACACATGCATACATGCATATAAACTGACCAATAAATGCCGCTGCTTTGGAATGTTCATAGTTGATGGTTTCTGCTGCTGCTGTTGTTGTTCCTGTTCTCAATACATTTTGTATTAGGTGTATTTGGCCGTTGTCAACGGGTTTGGTTGTCACGTCATTCACATACACATACGCATTTAGCAAATTTCAATAAACAAACTGTAACTGTGTGTATCTTCGTTATTTCCGTTGCTTGTCCACCTTTTCTGTGTCAATCACCTGTTTTTCACACATCAGCCGCCAAAGCGTCTAACAACAACAAATAGAGCACCAACGAATTCGCCGTGTCCTGCACTCGTTACCCCATAACTTAACAGCTGCGATGTTCTCTCTGTTTTGTTTATCTTTTAACAGTTGCAGACAAAATAATGTTAAGTTAGAAAGGCTTGACAGCAAAACTTAACAGACGAAAATGTTTTACGTTTACATAGAACCACTAAGCATACAATGCTAAGTGATAGAAAGCTATGGTTCAAAAACTCTCCAAACCAATAGCGGATAACGTAATTGTATTTAAATTTTAAACGCAGGTTTGAGGACTGTTTTTTTTTTTATTAAATAACATTGAAACTATTTAAAGTTTTCGATGTGCAAGCCAGCCATTACATACATAAACACATATGTATTTAAATTCTCATAATTTCAAGATTTTGGAAATTAGATCCCATGTTATGGAAACCACTGTTAGTTAACATAAATGGTGGCAGCAACAACGCTCTTCATACCAGTTGCCTTTTAACTTTCGTGCGCGACACAAGGATATGCGCAAGAATTCAGTAAACACAACTCCAGTACCAAAATTTGCGGAGCGGCTTTTCAATTATTTAAGCCGGAAAACCGACGTGCAAGTTGAGTTTATGACTTTGTGCGCTCAGTGCACCATCGGATTGAGATAGAAATGTAACAAAAATAAATGTAAAAAAGCGTACAAAAATAAAGTAGAATGCAATAATATAAAAGCGGTAGCAGCCTAAGTGCAAAAGTGGATGTGTATTAAATAAATAAAGACAGTTAGGACAGATGGCAGATACAGATACAGATACATATACATATGTATGTACATTGAACTACTTACATATATACATACATACAAGCATGTGTGCATTTCGTTTTGTTCATTGCATAAGATAATTGTTTTTTGTGGCTTGGATTAATTAAATTAACACTAACTTTTCACTTTGAACGCTTTTGCTCATTGCAGATAACGGTGGCGTTGACAAGAATAGCAGCAGCGATATTTAATATTGATATTTAAAGAGATTAAACAAAAGCGTACAATATGGAATCCATGGAATATGAAATGGCTCGCAACATGACGTTGCTGTTCTTCCTCGAACGACTGCTGGACAAGGGGGAACCACGCACTGTGCACGATCTCTCATGCCAGTTTGGTAACAAGGAGTTCACCAAGGAAATGCGGCAAATTGCCGGAGGTAGTCAGTCCGGTATGTGCTCAAATCGATGAAAATCAAAATTCAAAATCATTTCACTTGTTAAACTTGCTCAAATGCGAATATCTGTGGGTAACCTAAAACAGGTACAGTGAAAACTAATACTGAACATACATACATATATAGATATTTATTCACCTGCGCGGGTTCATTGTTTTCCTCTTTCTGCTGTTTTTCTTGTTGCTTAAGTGCTTGACTTGTCCAAGTGCACATGTCATTGCCATTCCCAGTTGACAGTCGCCAGTCGACAGTGTGGTGGCCCAGCAATATAAGTTGCGGCTTCAACCGCAAAAGAAAATAAAACAAGTTGAATTGGCGCGACTTGAAGATATCCTGTATCGACTTATGGAGCAACCCGCATAATCATATGTGTGTGTGTGTGTGATTATCATGTATTAACTGACATCTGTGACAGATAGACATGAGGCTGCATGCGCATATTAGATTTTCCCAACTTTTCAACACAAGTTCAGCATCCAGTTGCATGTATTTTAAAAATAGCGATACACAATACTTCAAACAGTTTAAAAATAAACTTATCTTTGAGTGCGGTGCAATGCACCTTCAAAAATTGAAACCGCGTTGGATGCACTCAAAAGATCATTAGCGTATAATTAGAAACTATAGTTAGGCCAATTTGTACAGGAAGTTGCGATACTTTTGTCTGAGCCCTGATATGAGATTAATATCAGCCGTGCACTTTTTATTAAAATGGATTCATTGTTTTGGAAATAATTTTTGTGAAAAAAAAAACCGAAATATCTGTTCTGTTTTGAGAAAGGTAATGCAATTAGACGTTTAATATCGTTTTCCGAAATTTCACATGCACAAATTTAAGTTTGAAAAGGAAATGATATTTAGATGTCAAATTAAAATATAAGACAAAACATGACCAAAATGCTAAAGCACGAAACTAAGTTTATTTTTGTATAATTGTTTATTTTATTTCTTGTAGCTAATGAAAATTTATCATAAGCTCTTTACACCATTTACTACAGTTGTTATCGTATTTTTCATAGCTGAGCTGTTGCTTAACTTGGCATGCCTTGCTAAATATTGTTCACACCTTGTGGTTGCGTTAATTGCACCGATAAAATAAATTGCAACAAATGCATTCGCAAATACTTATCGCACTTAAAATACATATGTCTTTTAAACATTAATTCGTGATGCGTAGAACTATTACGAATTTTCATAAGACAGCCCACAACGCAAAAATACCTAGTAAGTTGGATGAACAAATGTGTGGCAAGCACGAAATGACATAAATACAAATGTAACCAATCTAATATGTATTTTAATATTATAAATAGAATTGAATCAACGTTAAGGGAACACAAGAAAGAAACACCTGCTACATTTTCATTAAATACTAGCCGTATGGCGAATAGTACTGAGCACCACCTCAGTTCAATGAGGGCTCGGAATAGCTTCTACAGAATTTTCTCTTTAATACGCGTTACACCAACTTAAGACACACAACAATTCTAAAGCCATAGGCTCAAGTCCGAACCTGACTTGGTATGTGATAAAGGCAATGTCCAAAAGCTCAAGTAAGAAATACTCATCCCATAAACATATTTTATGTGACACCCATTCCTGTCAACGTTTTGCTTACGCTCCTCTTGTAAACCGTTAAGAGCGTACTGTTGCCAACTCTCTATACCTTTGATATTTTCATAATATCCCATCTAAACCCCGTCTCTAAACCCCAAGCCAGTATCCAAATGGTGATGATGATGATGTGGGTAAATTTGTTTTCTTGTTTGGTTTGCAATAGAAAAGTGTCGATTACGTGACAGAAATGTTCAATTGAATTTCAAATATTACATTATAGAAAGAGAGAGAGAGAGAGAAAGAGCGAGAGTGAGGTAGAGAAGGCCGCCCATTTGTTGCTTCAATAATACATGTGAAAGGTTCGTAAAGTTTTCTATTCCCCAGCGTTTGATGAGGGTTACAAGCAAACATTTACGTAATTAATGTCACAAGCAATTTTGTGCTAGCTAAACAGCGTTGAAGAACGCTTCTGTCATAATTTCAAAGTCTTAAGGCCATTAGCCAAAAAGTGATTATGGGTTAAGCAAACAGTTTCCAAATTGTAGCGTGCCCATTTCACTGCTAATTTGACAACCGATCGCCTTAAAAATAAAAACAAGTTTGCATTCATTTTGTGCGAATCATTTGGTCAAACATAGCCATGCCATTAACTGTTTAGCTGCTGACGACGCCGATGTCGATGTCGATATCGATACGACTCACACACAAACATATTCCATATTGGCGGGTCTAACGAGGGCGCCCCTGTGAACCTCGAATTGTTTTTGCTTTTGCGTAATTGATTTCCAAAGCGAAGGTGGAACGCATTTGTCAATGTGATCAGATATTTGTTGTGAATGAGAGGGTGGATTAGTAAATACTATGTAGTCGGATTTGAAGTATAGATGAGTATAATTTAATCTTACAGCTTTTAAAATGAACTATCTTTAATTTCCATATATATCGAATTATACTTTTAGAAGCTTTGCAGTTATGATGACCAAAGAATCTATATTCCGAATTATGACTTGCGCCCTTTTGGAGCCGAGGCAGACAGAGGACATAAATTTAACGATTTTATGCCGGCAGCAGTCGGTCGGCCCATTCGAAATCCTTTAGCACCCTTGGTTCCTGCTCCCTCTTCCAGTTTGTATATTGCGTGTCGGCATTGTGCGTCTGAGTTGATTTCAGTTGAGTTGAGTTGAGTTGAGTTGAGCTTGCCTGGCAGCTGCCAAGGTTTTTGTTATTGTTAACTTATGCCGGGGAAATGGAAATAGAACTGGCTTAGGCTAAACATTGATTTTTGTGGCAGTCGTCGCATTAATGGCACACAGACTTTAACAAGCAACGAATTTGATATAAATTAGTTGCGCCTTTTGTGCTTAATGAGTAAATGCGACAATTAATAAGTACATAATGAAGTCATGCTTCCCTGAAAGTCTGCCCGGGATATGAAATATGCAAAGCCAATTCGACAAAGTGAGCAAGACACATATGTAGGAAAGTTTCACTTTCGTCTTAAGACATAAAATCTGTAATATTGCCACATAACTCTTTTACCTGGCTGCCTAAAGCACTTACAGAATTTATAACATTTGAGACCCCATTCGCGGGGCCGTCTGGGGTTACATTTCAAAAAGTAAACATAAATATACATATATTTTTAGAAAATGTTCTCGTTGCGCTTGAAGTAACTGTCCAATATGTAAAGCGGCGTGTGACCGTAAAATGTACCAGCCAGCAATCCGACCCTTCGTCTGGAGGGGGTAGCCTGCTTTGCCCACTGCCCCGCAAAATATGTTTGCCAGCCAAGAAATGCCGCTGTAGAAGCAGTCAAATATTGGCTCGGTTTGGCAATATATTGTTTAGCTATAGAATTTGCTTGCGGGTGAATTGAGAAGTATTTTAGATTCGAAACATACTACAAAATCGGTAGATGTGTTGGCTAAGCGACCCAGTCATTTAGGGAACTGAACAAAGTGTTTTGATGTTGTTATGACTTAGCCGAAGCTAGGTTGATAACTTACAACTATATTCTACACTGAATAATAAAGTAATAGATTTAGTATGCCCTGAAAATTGGGTTCATTTAATATATGAGTACTTTCAAAAGGTGCTATTATACATAATAATGCTTCAGCTATTATTTCCAAAGCCTTAAACTGTCAAACAACACGGTGATCAAAATGTACAATGGAGGATTTCACAATTCCATGACTGCTGATCTCCCTGGGCCCAGAGATGACACTGTTGGCCTTGTAGCAGGATCCTCGTTGTTGGGCATTAGATTTGATAACGGTGTTTTGGTGTCCGCCGATACGCTGGTCTCCTATGGTGCAGTAGCTCGTTACCAAAACATTGACCGGGTCCTCAAGATCAATGACAGAATCGTGCTTGGGGGCAGTGGTGATTTCGCTGACGTGCAGTCAGTAAGGCGAACCCTAGATCAGAAGATACTTGAAGAGCACTGCCACAATAATAACGTCAACATAACGCCGAAGGCTTTGACCACCTGGGTGACTCGAATCGCCTACAGTCGTCGCGCTCTCATGAAGCCGCTTCAAGCTGAAGTGGTCATCGGCGGTGTCGATGATGACTTCTCTCCCTTTCTGAGCGTTGTGGATATACGTGGATGCGCTTGTGAGAGCTACGTGGCGGCTACCGGCTTTGCACGTGTTTTGGCCATTCCTCTGGTGAGCGAACAAAAACCCGCCGATCGGGATTTCACTTTAAAGGAGGCATCCAACTTGATTCAAGATTGCATGCGAGTTTTGTACTATCGCGACACGCGCGCTATTTCCCAGTATACGGTTGGTATTTGTACAGCGAACGTTTGCAGCATAATGGGTCCCTTCAAAGTTGAAGAAAACTGGGCACTTGCTGATCAAGTTGAGGGATGCGCGTAAATATTTTGTATTGATACTTGACGGCACTTTTCTACAGTTGTAAATTAATTGCTTTCAAGCAGAATGTTTAATACATTAAAATACAAACGTGTCACTTTCTTCCCATGAAACATATGGTCAACCCTCGCAGCCACATTCATGTCATATGTGTATGTATGTATGTATGAACATATCTACTACTCATATGCAGACTAGGTAAGTGGTCCTTCCGCTTTTTCTGAGAGAATATTGTGGAACATAAATATTCATGCATATGGCTTGTTCGTATTTTTGTGGCTTTCAATTTTGAAGCAAGTTCATTCGGCGTAACCTGTAAATTTCTATTTCAATTTGTGTAATGCATAAGGAAACATAAAAATTGAATTATGTACCAGTTGCTTGGTCCATTTAGTGGACACATAATGTAGAGCGATTGTCACATCCCAAGGGTGTAGCCGACTCTTCTGGGGCGCATTTCATTTATCAGTTTTGTGGCCCATTGGCACATGGCATTAGATTTGTAAGCCGAACGCCAAATTATACTGCCATGCAGAAATCTCAACGCGTCTTGGGCAATCTTAATATTATGCTTGACAGTTTAGTTACAATTCGATTATTCGAATTTCGAAAGTTCGTTTACATGTTGGAGCCAGCCCAGTTCAAAATGCAATTAGATTAATTTATTCTGCGATTTTGAGCAAGGCATGTTACAAATTCAGTTTGACAACAATAGTAACGATGACAACTAGAGACAGAAAAGATGCTGCTTTTGCTCCTCTTGACACGCAATAACAACAACAATGATCAAATGAAAACAGTTTCCCTGCTCCCTTGCTTCATCAGATGTTGCGCGTATGTCATGTCACGTCATATTACACACACAAGACACTGGTATAAAGAGACGACGGAGTTGCCTCTCGCCAACCCCCAGAGTCTACCCACGAACGGGTGTCTGCCAACTGTGTGATGCTTCCCTGGGCTGTTGACGGCAGTCAGTCAGCAAGCAACTATGACCTGATTTATCAAATAAATAGCTCGCGCTGCTTGGCTTGAGTGCATTCACTTTTCATTTAACCGGAAATACTGCGCACTGTTAACAAACTTGAGTGCATTGCTAAAAATATTACTGGCAAGAATTACTCTATGGATAATCAGCTTCTATCAAATTAAGCCCAAAGCCTTCTCAAGAAGTAGACTTTGTGATAAAAGGCTACTTTATAAATGTCATATTACAGTTTAATTGCTGTAATATTCCCAAGCAGCGAATAGTTTTGAACGTCCCCTATATGCCTTATTTATACTGTCTGAAACTGCATGCAACGACAAGTCCTACCTTAAGGGTGAGCCTACCCTCGTGCTCGGCCCGGCAAAACTTGAACTAACTTTACAACTAAAGCGGAAACATGCATCTGAAAAATACACCATGGTAGAAACGTATGTATGTAATTTATACATATGTATGCGTTTTAGTGATTACAATGACGCTAATTATGGGAAGCCAGGCATATGTGGCAACCAGCTTGCAAAGTTATGCAATGCGCACTTTAAAGCTTAACTCTGCAAAGAAATTAATCAACTGCTGTAAGATAAATTATAACCACAATACATATAGACAATGTACATTAGTACTTTGCCAGATACAAAAAGAAATGTCTGACGACGCAAGGTAGACACATTAAAAGGCGATAGCGAATTTATTAAGTGAACACTTTTACTGCATTACTGCACAGAGAGAACGATAAGAGGGAGGAATACCACTAATGGCTTATACTAATTATAATTGACATCTTTGGCGTTTCGCTGGCAGGTCTGAAGAAATTTCTCGCCCAATATCCATCAATATTCCTTGTGGACGGTGATTATGTGCAGGTGAATGCCTATCAGCACAGCAGTTCGGACGATGGCAATAGCGGCGGCAAGCGGGACTACATCCAAGAGGCTAAAGACTACTTTAAGAACAAGATGCTCCAATATGGCGCTGCAGCCGAGGTCCCCGTGCGCAGTTTGCTTGGCCATCGGTCGCAGGCTTCGCCACAAGTACGACACATTTCAGGTGAGTAACTCACTTACTATACAATGAGTTGAATTGAATATATTTACTATATCTTACTTTACTAAATCACTTTACAGGGCAGCACATCAAGGAATTTACGGATTTTCTCATGAAACACACTGACACGTTTAAGGTTGTCGATGACTATGTCGTGCTGGTGGGCAGTGAGAATATGACGGATCTTCCGGCCAGGGACCGCTTGCATTTGCCACAGTCGAACATCGATACGCGCGGCACGCAGCAAATGCTCGATTTTTTTGCACAGTGCATCGAGATGAAGGGACCGCTAATGGTGGATCAGTTATTCCATCTGCTGACGCTCAACTTTCCCCAGGATCAATGGCTGCGCATGTTCAAGACGCCTGTCGATTTGAGCTCCTTTCTGAAGCTGTTTGGAGACTGCTTTCACATACAGGCGAATCTAGTCACGCTGCTGCAAAAGCCCAAGTTAAATGACTCGCACATACAGCAGGCCCAAGCGCGCTCCCGCGAGCAGTTTAATGCGCTTAACAATAATCAGAATCCGCGAAAGGCGGACGCAAACACGAGCTCAGTGCAGCAGCGCTTGCAATCGCCGGCAATGCGCAGCAATGGATACAGCAACAGTGTGAATAACAATAATAATAATGTTAATAATAATATAGCATCGCCCAACTTCAAGCTAAATGCGCCAGTGTCAAATATGACGGGCGGTAATGGCTTTGGACAGGGCCAAAATAAGTCGGAGCCAAATTCTGGCTTTGACAGCTATGTGCCAATGTCTGATATGAAGCTGGAGAATCTCTGCGAGAATAACTATCCCAGCTCGAATGTGTGTTATGGTCCCATTGGCGCTGCACCGCAACAACAGCAGCCTCAGCAACAACAGCCACAACAACAGCATCAGCAACAACAACCAGCGGCACCCACGGAGCGATTGAATAGTGTAAATCAAACGCTTAAGCAGCGCATAAATACACTAGTCATACGGACCCTTGCAGAAAATATGGAAAAAGACAAGCAGACGCTGGCTAATCAAAATTTACACGCGAGTCCCTTGCACGGCAGCAATACCAAAGGCAACGTTGGAGCTACGGCAGCAGCAGAAGCTACAACAGCAACATCAGCACAGAACAATGCCAATCCCTCACCCAGTCATAGTTACTTTGTTGGCGACACCTGGAAAATAAAAGTTCTGCAAAATACCACCGTCATAGCAAATGTAAAGCATTCAACGTTTGTAACGGAGGCTCTTTTAGACTTGGCTAAAGATGAGAGCAATATCGCTGTATCGCTCGATTGTGAGGGGATCAATCTGGGCGTTAAGGGTGAGATTACGCTTATTGAGATTGGCACAGCGCGTGGCGAGGCGTTCCTGTTCGATGTGCAATCCTGCCCGGCCATGGTGAGCGATGGTGGCTTGAAGACGCTTTTAGAGCACGAACAGGTTATCAAAGTCATACACGACTGTCGGAATGATGCAGTCAATCTGTATCTACAGTTTGGCATATTATTGCGCAATGTATTTGACACGCAGGCGGCGCATGCCATACTACAGTATCAGGAGAATGGCAAGCAGGTGTACAAGGCAAAATACATATCGCTTAACTCGCTGTGCGAGCAATACAATGCGCCCTGTAACCCCATCAAGGATCAGCTGAAGCAAATATATCGACGTGATCAAAAGTTCTGGGCCAAAAGGCCGTTGACTCGGGAAATGATGTTGTATGCGGCGGGAGATGTTCTCGTACTGATACACGATCAGCTCTTTGGCAATCTGGCGCATCAGATTAAACCCGAGAACCGGCTTCTATTCTCCGAGCTGTGCACCGAACAAATTCTCATGCAGATCAAGCCCAATGAAGTGAAAATACGCAAGAAGCAGCGCAAAGTTAGCACCGAGGTGTCAGATCTTAAGCAGAAATTGGCGCAAACCAGCAAAAGTATTGTGCTATCCAATCGCGAGATACGATTGCTGCGGTGAGTGGAATGGAAATGTGCTTAACATTACTGCAATTTGTATTAGCGCAAGAGTCAATAGGATAATGCCTTTAAAGACATGTAATTAATCAAGTGAAATTTTGTTACAGTTACATGGACCTGACAGAGGACGAGAAGGAGCGCCTCAAAGGCTATTACAAAGTGGCCAAGAAGCTGGAGAAGATGGAGTCTGTTGGCAATCCAAACAAGTTCGTACCATACCGTTGTTTAGTTGATGGCAGTTTAAGTAGCATTTACATTTTCATGCAGAGATCAAAGTGATTCTGAGGACGAGGCGGAAACGAATGAAAACGACTTTTTCACCAGCTTAGATTCAGTGCCTTCGGACAATTCACTGTCGGGTACCTTCTCGCCACGCTTCAGCTCTGAGCCGCCTAGTCTGACTGAATCAATGCAAATGCTGGAGGAAATTCTGCAAAACAAATCGATGGATCGACTAGCTCGCATTGATAAGCTTGAGGCCATATTGACAACTGCGACAACATTGCCATGCGATCAAGTAAGTGTTGTTTTAATTTTACCCTGATCCCATTAGAAATGGGAAAAAGGGTATAATGGTTTTGTGCAAAAGTATATAAAAGGCATAAGGAGGCATCTCCGACCCCATTAAGTATATATATTCATGATCACTATCAATAGCCGAGTCGATCTAGCCATGTCCGTCTGTCTGTCTGTCCGCCCTTCTGTATAAACGCGCTGATCTCAGAGACTAAAGCTAGAGACTTCATATTTGAATTATAAGTTCTTGTATTGCCGTGATAATACAAGATTATCTCATTTGATCGATTTCTCGTCCCGTTCAAAAGTTATTGATTAAAATTATAGATTATAGACCATAGTTTTGTAGGCATAGCTTGAAAGTGATGAGAGCTAGAGACACCAAATTCGGTATGTATATTCTCGTATAGCAAACAGAAAATACTTATTTTTGGAGGTGTGACATTCGGATTAAGCATACTCACATATTTATATTTCAATGAACAAAAAAGTTATTTACGAGAATATTTGGGGCCAATGGAAGAAGTAGAATCAAGGCAATTGCATGACGCGCGTAGCTAGCAGCTTGTGTTTGTATGTGTGTGTGGGTGTGTTGAGATAATGATGAGTTTGTATCGAGCCGGCAGTACAGTAACTTAAACTGAAATATAAAGTTTCTAGCTTTTATGACTTTCAAGTTATGCCCGAAAAACACTTGTCTGGAATCGAAATTTAACGATATCTTTTGAACGGGACTAGATATCGAAACTTGTATTGACCCGGCACTACGAGAACTTATATTTCAAATATGAAGTCTTTAGCTTTTGTAGTCTCTGAGAAAAAGGCGTTCATACAGACGGACGGACAGACAGACGGACATGGCTAGATCGACTCGGCTATTGATACTGATCGAAAATATATATACTTTATGGGGTCGGAGATGCTTCCTTATGCCTGTTACATACTTTTGCTCAAAACCATTATACCCTTTTTTCCCACTTTTAATGGGATCAGGGTATAATTATGAATGTAAGAACTGGGTTCAGGGTATTTCCTAGTCGGGCACTGTCGACTAGAGCACTCTTACTGGCTTTAAGCTGACATAATAAATATCTCATACTAAACTTATTTTGCAGATTATTACTTCCACTACAATGCAGGAACAATTGGGCTCCAGCATTGCGACCACTGAGAATCTGCAAATCATTCGCGAGAAAAGAAGAAAGTAAGTATGAATCTTTGATTTCCCACATACAAACTAACATATGATTTTTTAACTATAGCATGAAGAACTGTAATTGCCATGGGGAGCGCAGCGTTACGCCCATTTTGAGATCAGCGAATGACAAGCGAGTAGTCAAACTAGTGGATGCCGAGTCTCAAACGCTCAGCACCGGCGACGTTGTCATCACTAAAATTTTTTTTCAAGATGAACACGAGCGTGCTAAGGAAGCGGTGTTGACTAATAGCAATACCAATTCACCGAAGCGTGTGGCTTCAACTTGAAATTTTTTGATAAACGATTCCTAGCAAGCAAAGCGCAGACATTATATGTATTATTTTTTTTATCATAATGAGACTCCAGTAAAAATGGAAGAAAATGACGGAGTGCTCAACTCTATTAAATATGCAATATTTTTCCATTCAATTGAAAAGCAATATCTTTTGTGCCTAAATGTTGAACATTGCATTAACAATACATATATATAGTATATTATTTACTACTACTTCAGCTGTCTTAACACATACATAAATGTATTTTGATTTTGGCACTAATTAAACTAACTACACATTTTACTAAGCCAAAATTGCTACACCGAATTACACTTGTCATCGAGAGATGATAAAGAACTTGTGTTGTATTCCGATTATTTAGCAATTTTTGTTAAAGCTTTTTATTTACTATTATTATATGAAATGAAATCTTAGCGAACCAATCAATTTAATATTATTATTAAATTTTGACTTAAAGCTTTGATTTTTATTTGAGTTGTGCAAAAAGTAAGTCTTATTATAAGAAGCGTTGGACCAATCTGTGTAAAATCGGAAGCCTTTATGTTTAAAGATACAACAATTTTTAGAGGTTTCCAATATCCTTGTCGCCATATCAAATCTAAAATTTGTATTTTAACCATAATACTTACAATCAAACACGTTTGTCCAACTTTATTTTAGTTAACTCAATTATATGATCCACATTTCTTACTTATTAACAAAATGCGTAGTCAATATAAGTAAATGATATTAAATTGTAAAGAGAACTTATTGAAATTGTATGATTATAAAGAATAACATATAAAATAAAAAAATTGTATATACACATGTAACGAGAAGCTGTGTTTAAGATAATTCAACACTATTGCGGTAAGCAACAGGCTTTCGTCAAGCATGTTGCCTAGTTACAAGGCGATCTCTGGTGAGAGTATATGGAGAGCAATTACTACTTACTATAATGGTGAAGGACCAGAGCCACTACAAAGATATCTCCCAAAGTAAAAGCATGCATTCCTGGAAATTGATTTTGTCATTCTGAAATTAAATTATTATCCATTAATTATTATCTATATATAAAACAGTTTGTCCTGATTGGTGATTGGTGATCAACGCAGGGCCCAAAAAATCTAGAGCTGAAATTTTCGATTTTGGAAATTTCTATACAGAAACTAGGGAAATGAGGAAAACCCGTTGTTTGCAACTGTTTTGTTTTTCATTCGATCGTGTTCATTATAAAAATTCATTAAGAACTGTATACCAATTTTTTCACCTAAGAGGAAAATGGTGAATTGTATGTGGAAAATTTAATTTTCATCCGATTATCTTCAAATTGATTTTCCATGCTCTACATTACAAAAAAATAACAACAGGACTTTAAAATTTGGGCAAAAATTTCTTCCCCTGGGAAGAAAATGGTGGGTTGTATGGGTGAAAATTAAATTTTCGTCTGATTTTTTTTAAATTGATTTTTAAAGTTTTAGGCCTTAAGGGGAAATTGCTTTGAAAAAAAGACGCTATTTATCTCTACCTGTATGGTGATGAGGAAATGAGATATTATAAAAGTATATAAATAAAGAAGGGGCGTAGCAACGCAAGCCGGGAAATGATAGTTATACATAAATTAAAAAAATTGGATGGACTAAGAGATACCTTGAACTCAGCCCTTACATTCATTCATTGTTAATTATCTGTTATACATATTCTGTATTCATACACAGAAACATAACCAAACTTCTGCTTGAATTACGAGAACAAATATATTTGGTACTTAGCTCTTAGAGCTGAACATAAATCGCTTTTCAGTAAAACGATCTTTAAAACAAGTAAGAGTGCTCTACACGAGAGTGCCCGACTAGGAGATGCCCTGAACCCAGTTCTTACATTCATAATTCTTAATCTGCATTCATACATTGAAACACACACACACACATACAAACACAAGCTGCTGGCTGCGCGCGGCATACAATTGCTTTGCTTCTTCTTCTTCCATTGGCCCCATAATATGTTTCATCGAATAGGAAGTAACTTCTGTGAGTATGCCAAATGCGAAGGTCGTACCCACCATTATACGTATTTTTCGTTTTCTGGGGGATCGGGCGGAGACATCCAAAGTGTGAAATCATTTTTACTTCTGTATGCAAGTTTTAGCTCTTAAAAATTTCAGGCCATGCCCAAAAAAACACTGGTCTGGAATCTAAATTTATCAATAACTTTTTAAAGGGTCGAGATATTGAAAAAATAAACTTTTATTGACCCGCCAATACGAGAACACATATTTCAAATATAATGTCTCTAGCTCTTGTAGTCTCTGAGAAACGCGCGTTCATACAGACGGACAGACGAACAGACGAACATAGCTAGAACGAGTCGGCTGTATACTTTATGGGGTCGGAGATGCATCTTTCATACTTTTCAACGAAACCATTATACCCTTTTTCCCATTTTTAACAGGTTCATGGTATAAAAATAAAATAAAGCAAACTAAGAAGTTCTGAAGACGAACCTTTCAATATTCTAGGGGACAAATATATTATAATGTCAGATTTTGGAATTTAAATTTTCATGAAAATTGTTGTCTTTATAAAAGGTAAGAAAGCCGACTGCTGTTGTGAGTCGCGTGTTGGTGGCTCATTCTAGTGTGTACTAGAGCAGAGTCCTGCGAAAACCTTCCTTTCTTAAACGCGGATCCAATATTGTTGAAACTTTAGGAACGGTGCTGGTTACTTACCCTTTTTCTTCGACCAAGTAGTTCGTGTCAACTTCGTGGTAGTGGTGGAAGTTTCTCACATAAGGCCATACTAAAACATCGATTCCCCAAAAACGTAATCAATGTTTCCACAACAACCAAAGAATCGATTTTATCGATGTTGACATCGATTTTTTTGCAGCATTACTAGCTCTTATAAGCTTCAAGTTATACCCAAAAAACGATGGTCGGAAATCGAAATTTATCGATATTTTTTGGAACGAGTTATCGTTACAAATTAATTAACTTGATCTGCCTGTTACACCCATTGCACAACCTTGTGATACCCTTTTTGCCCATTTTGTTTTTGCTCAGGGTATAAAAAGGTATTCCCGTATTTATCGGGGCACTCTTATGCTAATGGTATTAATTAATATTTTCAAGAGTTTTCGGTTTTCGTTTTTTTATTTGAGACCAAACATCAAGAGGCTTTAAACATTGATAAGTTTGTGAATAATTAAGATTTCGATTTTGGTAAACATTTATAAAGATAAATTTGTACAGGTATTTAAAGAAAATTTATATAATTTTTCAAAGTCTTGTATGAATGTAAAGTTTCTGTGGTATGCGTCAAGTTGTAGCGAATTTAACAGTAAATTTCAAAAATTTCGTTTTTATCAGTCTTGCCAAATTTTACATACATATATATATATTAATATGTGCTAAAAGAGCTTAATTCACTTTATTATTTTTCTTAGGTTAGTGTAGTGCATATGTTATATATGTATGTATTTTAAGTTACATATTTTTTACCTTACAAGTTATTAATTATCAAAAATGTTGCTATTCATTGTGGATATATATGACATTTAGGGTATTATTGTATAATTTAATTTAAAATACAATCTAGGAATTATGCTGATTCCGGCTATGGTTACTTACTATACCAAAAGATTTTTTTTTTGACAAATATCATACTCATTTTTGGCAATCTAAATATTATTGCTGAGCAACTTATTTACTTTTTTAAATTCGGGGTTTTATTGTTTATTATTGTTTCATTTAGTAATTATATTCATATTCATTATCCTATTCATTTCATGTAACTTAATAAGTATAGATTGTTACAGCCTTCTCGCATATTTTGAGCATTTTAAAAACAATAATAAGTACACCTAAGCGCATCTTTCACCTATGAGTTGCACTGTTCGTTCCATTTATGCAAAACCATAGAAAGTCATGCTTATTAAGTAAAAACAAGCCAAAGTATTAAATTTAGTGTATTATCTACTTATTATATCTAGACAAATATATATAGGTCCATTATGTATATCTATTTATATGCAAAGGTATACTTTTACGTATATATATTTGTTAAAATCACATCTTTGAATGGTATATAGCTCGCTAGCTGTATGTACAAGTGGTTCTAACTCTCATCAAACTTCGTTAAGCTTAATAATTAGGTTCTTATGTCAAATTGTAAATTACGTATGTATTCGTTTTGGGGAAACCTGTTTAAAACATTTGTTTACTTTGTCTCTATACACTTACATATTAACTTAACATATAGAATGCTATAGTTTAAAAATTATAACTTCTTGGTGGTTTCTTTTACCATTCCTTACAAGAAAGACATAAAAATAGTGATACATTATTATTAATTTTATTGAAGTAGAAAAATGTAGTTGTTTTGTTCATAGAGTTCATAGAGATTTAGATATTTTCACCAAGTCTTGATATTTCACCATTGAATTAAATTCAATCGATATCTGTCTTTCAAAGAAAACTCAACATTTTAAGGTTTTCAGCACATGAAATTAAACAGAGTTTGGCTGACGGCCATAAATCTATCTTAATGACACCAAAAAAAGTATATAAAAGTATACTACCTACATTAACTATTTAAAAATCTTACAATTACGTTGACTAGTTCCCAATTTACCGAATATTTTAATTTATTCAAATACTTGTAGCTATTATTGAAAACATCAACTAAAATTAATATGCCTGTGTATTTACCAACATAAATTAAAATCGATGTATACATTAAACTACAAAAAAATATAGTTATTACAACCATCAAATGAAACCTGGATGAGAACTTAAAAATATTCACAACATGAAGAACCAATGAGTTTAATGCCCATTTTTTTTATCCCTATATAATTTAAAAATTTTGTAGGTTCCGTTATAAACAATTTTGTAAGCCACCATTACCAATATTATTTGCTTTTTATTTACCACAGTTAAGTATTATTTATGACTTGAAATGTTGCAGATATTTTAAATATTTTATACAAACCTTGCGATACCTTTCAATACAAATATATCCGAGTTGTTAAACATTGCGTTGGTATTCTTTTTAATTTTAATTGTATAATAATATAATATGATATCATTAAAATCAAGCTCGTATATATTGATCACCATTTTGAGATAGAATATAGATATTGATTCGGCTTTAAAAGCTCTCTTTCAAAACTGCATGCAAAAATAAAAAACACATCAACTTTGTAATTAAAATAAAAATATATTTATTTCACTAAAATATTTTAACAAAACATAATACATATGTACAGTGATCGCTGCAAGCATTTTAAGGACACAGAAAACCAAACATTAAATTCGATCATACTTTAATTCTTAAGCATTGAGTTTAGAATTGTTGCTGCTTTATATGTATGTACCAAGCTGCACACTTTTTTATCTTTTTGGAGACTTTCTTAGGGTAACCCCTAATATCAATATAGACAATGACGATTTGGATTATACTATATATGTGACTATACACATTGCACAAATTTAAATGGAATCTAATGCATCTATCTGTTAATATATTGTTATTAAAAATGTTCTTTAATGCTTTTGAAAAATTTCATAATTTTTGGTCGACTCACAGGAGCCGACTATTTATTATTTATTCATTAATATGGTATATGCATGCGTGTTGGTTTTTGTATGTAAATGTAGGTATATTTATATGTATGTATATATTTGTAATTACTTAATGAGATCAAGTCATATAGCGCATTATCTCGCGCAAAGCATAGAGTAATTCGGCCTGATTACGGGCCTCCATTATCATAAGATTCACATGAACCTGCAAGCAGTGAAGAAAATAAAAAGCTATTTAAACAGAAAGATATATTAATATAATAATAATAATCACCTTTTCACTGTCCTGTAACTCAACGAGCACACTGTCATAGTCCTTGGTGGTAATGCGCTCAGGAAAGCAGCATACTGTCTTTATAAACATTTTCAAGGGACGCACAAGCAGCTGAAAGTGATCAAACAAACTTAGTTCACTTTTAAAACACTCATTGTATTCTTGTTACTGAAAATGTACTAACCTGATTTACTTCTCCGTAGTCGTAATCATCGTGTCGTATGCCATAAATGCATTGTATGTAATTCCAAATGGCGCGGCGAAACTTGGATGTATCCACATTCTTAATACCACCCATTGTAAAATATGTTAAATTGTAGGCGGCACGAAACTTTTCGTCCAAAAAAGTTCCTACATCGTTGTACAAACTGTGTAAAGATAAACAGAATAAAGTAAAATGGTTTTGATTCATTTAAAGATATTTTTCTTTCGCATACCCATCCACCAAGGAATAGCCATGATCCTCCCAAGAGTAGTCCTGAATGCGAAATGTGTTAATATTCTCGGCACCCCGACGAGCAAAGTCCTGGTACGTAAAGCTTGCATCGTCCACATAGTGAGAGATTATTGGTGGTAATGCAACAGTCACCTCCGGAGTAGCTGCTGCCAGCTCCGCAGTTTGCAGCTCGACGCTCTTGAAACGATTACTTAACTCGGCCTCGCTGCACTCGTCCTGGTTCTGGGAGAGCACCTTCATGCACTCCATCAATGCCTCCACAGAGATGACATGCTGTTGCTGCGGCTGCTGCTGTGCGCTGCCTGTAAATGATATTCTCATTGAGATATCGACCGAGTTATGATGAAAGTATTCGCGGTCTTACTCAGATATTGTTGGCCAAAACTGTTGTTAGCTCCACTGCTTCTGCCGTTGCTATTGTCCATTGTATTGTTGAAATCTGGCTTTGTATTGTTGCTACCGCTGTTGCTGCTGTTGCTGCTGCTGCTGCTAGTGCTGTTGTTCAGTGATATCTCACCAAGAACATTTTTCTGCTGTTGCTGTTGTTGCTGTTGTTTTTGTTGTTGTTGCTGATGGGTAGGACTGGTTGTGGTCTGGTGGACATCATCCAGCGGCAGCGGCAGCGGTGAAGGGGGCTGCGCCAACGACACTGGTGCACCTTTCAATTTGGGACTAGACAAGCCATCGAGCTTTTGTGTAAGACCGCAGGAGAAAACAAATGAGGATAGTGAATGGAAATGCGATAGCAAGACCGTTGCATGCACCACCTCCGACAAAGACCAGCTATTTTTGCCTTTGGTCAGACGCTGCAAATGCAAATTTATAGTTGTAGTTGTAGTTGTAGTTGCAGTTGTATTGGTGAAGGAAGGGAATTAACATTAAACATTTATTTGATTTGTAAGTGCATCCATACCTCAACGTGTTCCTTGCGCAACAGCCAGGGACGATGTGCTAATATTTTATTTATATCATATATGGCACGTAACTTAGCGGGTATATAGTCCAAACCATTCAGCCATTCGCTGTTGCCGCCATGATTAATGAATTCCTTTTCGTAGCGTTTCACCAGATAGGGGCATTGATGCCGAGCGGCTGCCTAAAATGATGAGAACAGAAACAATGCTTTTAATAATAACATATAATACTTTAAAGCATATTACATGCTGACAAGTTCTTATAAAAATAATTTTGATCTTTTGCATTTGAAACGATATTGGAAAATGAAAATTTACCCATTTCAAAATACAAGTAGTTTTGTTTCGCTCAAGTCCTTAATAATGTTTATTTGGTTTTTGCCTTGACCAGGTTTAGCATTGAACTTTACATTCATGGAATATCATAAGGTCATTTCACGCTTAATAAAGTCAATTTAGTCTACTTAGTGCACAACTGTGATTCAAAATCAAATCTAAAGTAATAATAATGACAATGAAATAATCCCATGCCGCGGTTTACATATTTAAATGTCCGAAGACCCCTGGGAAAGCATTCAAACATCTGAAATTGCTCAAAAAATATTTTTGTTGGACAAATGATGTGTGTGTGCGGGTGTATGTGTGGGTCAGCACATAAAATACGACAAATGTACGTATTCACAACATAGAGCAATATTTGTATTTTTGCGATTGTATTGTTTTTGTATTTCGTTGTTGCTGACAATTAATAACACTTTGCATGAAAAGTCAATGCAACAAAAGTCTACATAAGGATGAGACCGAATTTTGTTTGCAAATATAGATCCTAATAACAAAAATAATTTGCTTAAAGTAAGCGCAAAATTAAAGGCTTTCATCACTAAAATACACACCCTTGTTTTGGGACTGCACTTCTTGAGGCTGAACCAAAATATTATTTTTGACTTGAGCAAGTTTGGGCCCAAGGTGTTACACGTACCCAAGGACAGGCGTACGAGACAATGAGTAAAATTGCCGAGGCTTTGCAGTGCCATCGATGCCATCAATACAATATGTTCGCGAATTACACTGACACACACAAATCGACAGAATTCGTGAGACCGACATCAACTCCGACTAGTTGCCCACACCTAAGGGACAAGCACCCACCCAAATTACAAGGGGGTTTCCCATTTGTAGACCCTGGTAACGAGATGCCTAGTTAACTGACCCAATCCTGATCGAGCGCTTCTCTCTTCTCGTCAGACAGCCAGCCCAAAGCCGTCCTGTTAACAGTAGCAGCAACAACAACATCAAAAACAACAGCAGCAGAAGCAGCTCAATCCTGCCAGTTAAATGCACAGATCTAAAGAATGCGACAATGAATTTGCTCCGGCAGATGCAGCTGCAAATTAATCCCACACAAAGTTTAATATGTAATGCCATCGCGAATAAGAGGAAATGATCTGTTGAGCTGTTCTTTCCTCATGGCGAAATCAATGTTGCTCTTCTGATTGAGCCGAAGAAGGAGCAGATGCACCAAGCTAGTGGACACGAGAGAGGAGTCGTTGTTTTTGTCAGGGATTATCACACGTACTTCCCACAGGGCAAAGTTACTACCCCACATATATAATCCATTGTTCTTACTACCCTGGGGTACATAGACTTCGGCGCAGTCTTTTTGTCCCCTTCTCCAATTTGTTTGTAGTATGACAGGACGTTGCAGCAAACGGGATAGAGCATCGTACCGACGGCCTGCCGGTGAGCTAAAGGAGGGGGTAAATCGGAGAAAGGCTGCCTTTTTCTACAAAGAGGCAACCGCTCCGAAAAGTGCCGGTCAAGGACTCCAGTTTCGTGTAGGTAAAATCTGATGCAGAACAGGCCCACATCATCGCATCGACCTTGAGTCAAGCTTTGTGACCTTTTCGTTAGCGGGTGATGATTTCGATGGATCCTGCCTGACCACTAATATATATATATATAATATAATATGATAGGTGGATAAAATTTAAAGACTTGAACCTGGCGGGTTCGTTAGCGCTTCTCTCAACTACACCATACAACAGCAAAATGTATCCATTATTTATATTAATTGGTCGCTAAGACCAAAACAAAAATGAAAAATTCCAAAAAAGGATCCTCACATAATTGCCCATGTCTTCCAAATCACTTTATTAATTTTAAATAATCTTACATTTCCAAAATATAATAAAATCTATATATATATATTGTCCATTGGTTATTGGCGATTGGATATTGATGATTCACGCATTTTCATAGTAGTTTCCTTTTAGTTCGAAAGTGCGTACTAGTAGCTCAAGAAATGAGGAAAAACCGTTGTATGCAACTTTTTTGTTTTTCATCCGATTGGATTCAAACTTATTTTCAAAGATCATTATACAAATACATTAAGAACTAGAAAGAACGCCGACAAATACTAGTAACCTATACCCATGTATTAGTTTGAAATCGGATTATTCGTTTGGGCACTACTTTTAAAATTAAAATAGAAATTTCGCTTAAAAAAATGTAATTACAAATTAAAAGCCAGATTATAGATAATCGTAAGCATTAATATTTCGCAACTTCTGACAAATTACACATATCTGCAACGTTAAGCAAGCGTGAAGAATGTAGCCGGTTCAATTCTTGCCCGGGGCCAAGAAAATAATTTTTTTGTGTGTACATATTTAGCTAATATATATTCTAATTTATTGGATCCAATTGTAATAAATCTTTAAATAATAAAAAAGTGAAAATGTGTGTAACAGTCAGACGCAAGCAACTCTGACCCCATAAAATATATACAAATTCTGGAACAGCCGAGTCGGTTTAGCAGATCTCAGAGACTATATTCGAAATATAGTTATTGTATACCCTGGTTAGATAAATTTTAATTCATTTTAGTGAAAACTCTAGCATGTATTTTTGAAGGTATGACCTTGCGAGCATACACATTTTAACATTTAAATACCTCCCCTAAGCACGACAAATGTCATGACGACGCAACAAAGGAGATATTTAATACTACATTTTCCATAGTGTGGGGTTCAAGAAGCATAGCCATTGTCTGACGAGTGCAGCTTGCGGCGTGTGTTTGCCTGTATTTTGCTTATTTGTATGCATACAGATTGGCAACTCTGAATGAATGTACAGAGTATCTCCTAGTCGAGCACTCAGGTTTAGGATTTATTTTATTGTTTATATTTAAATTGTAACTATAGCCATGGAGTCTCAAAAGACCTGGCTGACACCTTGACGGTATTCATTTCAGAAGATATACTGAGCAAAATATGTCTGCTCACCAAGCAAAGAATTGCACAAATATGAAATGCTGTCAGTTGTAATTAAGAAACTTGTTCAGTTGCAACGCTTCTATTGTTTCGGCATGTAGGTTGTTGTGTACCACGTCCCACCACCCGTTTAATACCGCACCTCCTATCCTAGTCAAGAACTTCTATTCTTGTGACATGTGTTCGCCTGTAGGTTGGAGCTATAACAAATAGCTGAAAGCGACCTGCCATTTTTTACAAAGAGCTCAGAACAGTGGAAATAATTTGCTGTTGTTGATTCCCCAATGTGTAACCTGTTGTTCTTGTATGTGTTTGTGTTTTGTGTGTGTGTGTGTGTGTGTGTTTGCGAGAGTGGGAGCGAGAGTTTGGGAGCTCCTGTCATTGATAGGGCATCAAAAGCTAGCAAGCAGCAAATGTGAGCCGACAGCACCAGTCGGCAAGAGCTAATGTGCTTAAATTTGCCAGTGGCCACATTGCACAATGCATCCACACACATCCAGAATACATACATATAGTACCCAGCCAACAACAGCCACACCCGTTATGTATGTTCTGGCAGATAGATACATTATGAATACAGTAAGCGGCGCATTCGCTTTTTGTCGAAAGAAAAAGGTAATTCTAGCACCCAGCCAAGTTAAAACAATACTTTATTATTATAAAAGTTAGTAAATCCAATCATAATATTTTTTAAAATAAAATTCCAAATAAAATTAGTTGCGTAAAACTTTAAAAAATCCTAAAAAGGGTAAACTCTTGGTCGATTATATTTCATGGTGAACGTGGCGGTTACTTAACAATTATTACTTAAATTATAATTTAAATCACAAGATGCTAAAAATGTTTAGTCTTTTTGGCACACTTTAGTTGAGATCAAAAACGTGTTATGTATTTGGGGCATCTACGCATGTAGATAGCGAAAAATCTTTTTATGGTAAGATTTTTATACATTTTCTTTAAAATTATTATTTTTTAATGACAAATTGATGTTTTTATACGACCAGAATGATGAAGTATTCACTATATTTTTGTTTTTTTGGCTGTGACAAAGTGTTATAAACCAATATAATGAAGTAAAAAAAGTAAATAAGAAATAAATGCTACTCACAATTATGGCTAAATAGTATCTATAAGCATAAGGTAAGGGTCCATCACCTTTCATAATAAAATTCTGCGTGTGCAGAAAATGATCACGATATCGCGGATGATAACCAATCACTTGTGTCACTTGATCACATTCATCGAGATCATCCATATCAAAATCTGTTGAGGAACACTGAAAATAGATAAGCAAAATTGACAGATTAGAAGTGAGTAACAGCTTGCATTAATTGATTAATTAAGCAATTACAAAATTATTATTTTTATGTTGCGCATTCGTCAATTGCGGAAACTGCAAACAAAATTAATAAATAAGCCTCAGCTTTGTTTGGCCACACAATTATATTCAATTTCCATACCGTTAAGCATACTCGATATTCAAATTCTTTTTTTTGTGGACAGTGGGCAAAATGCATTTTTGAAAAACTTTTTATACCCTGATCCCATTAAAAACGGTAAAAAGGGTATAATGGGTTTGTGCAAATGTATGTAACAGGCATAAGGAAGCATCTCCGACCCATAAAGTGTATATATTCTTGATCAGTATCAATATCCGAGTCGATCTAGCCATGTCCGTCTGTCTGTCCGTCTGTCGTCTGACCGTCTGACCGTCTGTCCGTCTGTCCGTCCGTCTGTATGAGCGCGCGTTTCTCAGAGACTACAAAAGCTAGAGACTTCATATTTAAAACGTAAGTTCTCGTAGTGCCGGGGGTAATACAAGCTTATCATATTTCGATATCTCGTCCCGTTTAAAAGTTATCGAAAAATTTCAATTCCAGACCAGTGCTTTTCGGGCATAGCTTGATAAAAACTAGAGGCTTTATATTTGAATTTAAGTTTTCGTACTGCCGGCTTAATACAAACTTTACCTTTTTTATTCGATATCTTAACCCTTTTAAAAGTTTTCGATAAATTAAGATTCCAGAACAGTGTTTTTTTAAGTATAGCTTCAAAGTTATAAGAGGTAGAGGCACATTATTTGGTATGTATATTCTTTTATAGTATACAGTGGTTAAAAATATTTCACTTTTTGGATATCTTCCCCGATCTCCCAGAAATAAAAAAATACGTATTTTTAGAGGTATGATTTTACATAGTCTGACATTTACATGCTATTTTTTTGACCTACAAATTTCATTACGATCGGACAATAAACAAAGAAGTTGCTTACGATTCAATGTAACATAGTTTGGGGCCAAAGGAAAAAGAAGAAGCAAAGCAATTGCATGACGCGCGCAGCCAGCAGTGTTTATAAATGTGTGTGTGTGTGTGTGTGTGTTTCTATGTATGAATCCAGATAAATAATTATGAATGTAAGAACTGGGTTCAGGGTATCTCCTAGTCGGGCACTCTCGACTAGAGCACTCTTACTTGTTAATTATGCAACATTTGTAATTAAAGTCAAAAGTTGACTTGCGAATCATTTGGATATCCTTTGCAGTTGTCATTTCATGTATATTAAGAGCAAATATTCACTATTTGCAAAGAGCTGCTTTATTGACTTCTCTCGGTTGCCAATCAATAAAACGTTGTCATGGCAAATTTGTGCAGGTCCCAGAATGCATTTTGCTGAGATATATGACTAATGCGCTTTTAGTGAGGAAAGTTAAAGCTAAAGCTTGAGGTACAGGCAAAGGCAAAGGCAAAGGAATTGTGTATATTGCTGTCCATTACAGGGACTGGGAGTACTAGTGGGAGGCAGAGTACAAAGTGCAAAGTCCAGAGCCCGGGGACTTAAGATACTGAAGCTGATTGGCAAATTGACTAGCCGAGTGAGTCTCTGGCTCGTATTTATAAATGCGACTGGGCAACGCTTAAGCAGCGGATTTATTAAAATTATCGCATCGAACACAGACGCACAGCAGATATGCACAGATATGACTGTAGGACCACATTGAAACTGCTCGTAAAAAATACAACAGAAAAGCGGCTCTTGTTGTTATTTAGTTGCTGTCGCAGCCCTCTTCATGTACATATGTACATATATGTACATACACACAATTAGTATATGGATGTACGTACATACATACATGGTATCTACTAGCGAATAAGCTTGATCATTAAACAACACATGTTTATGCGATTCCAGCAGCAATTTCTATATTTTTATCTGTGTCTGCGTGCTGCTTACTCAAGTCAGCTAAATTTATAGATATAGTAGCTACAACAACAGCTCCAGTGACTGACGGACTGACTGATTGACTGAATGACTGAATGACTGACAAACTGCCTGAGTGACTGTACAATGTTAATCAAAGTTGTTTTGTTGTTGCCGTTTTATTATTTCATTTTTGTTTGTGCGGCTGACTACTAAACTGGGGCGATGTTATTAAACGTTCAATGACTTTTTTTTGTTAGTTTTCGTTTGTTTGTTTTTTCTTCTCATTTCTTTGTTGTCGGACTTAGTTGCCTTTCAATTCTTGATAGCACGGCGACTACTTATACACCATATAGCCATAATCAGGCACCGCCAGTGCTGCTTATCATATGTCATGTGTGAGTATAGGCAGCTGCACACGCACACACGCACACACACTCACACAAGCACACACTTTATATATATGAAATTAACTGAATTAAAAGAACACACACGCACACACACAAATTATTGAAAAAAGTAGTTGTTAACATTTAAATGTTAATTCATTTTAACTTTATTATACATACATACATATGTACATATGTATGTATATGACGACCTTAATACGCCCACCCCCGCCCAGCCTTATTCTAAAATTAATCATTACCATTTTTGGCAAGCGGCTCTATCAAGTAAAAACCTCATACATTGTTGCCTAGTCACAGTTGGTTGACATTGAAACTCCCACAGATATATTGAACTGTTTTATAATATTCTTATTTGGTCCAGTGTTGGTTGTGTTTATCGTCGTTATTTGTAGTTAGCTTCTTACTAATACCAAAATATAACAGAAACAATATGACAGGTTGAAAGTTTACACTCTTTTTTGCTCAGTTGCCAATAAACTGAATTTCCCATATTTAACATAATTTAAGCCCGCACTTAACACAATCCACCGATACATAAATAATGATGTAAACGTATGACCACATGTGAGTTTACTACTTTGTAAAATGGCACCACTTTGATGTAATTAATTAAATGTAATCTCGAGACATATAAATTGGCAGCTGGCATTTAAATTAACAAGTGCTTATGAAAACATTTGTGAGATATTCCATTAATCTTTGTGATTTATGGCCAATTATGCAAATAATAAATATAACATGCAAATTGATTAGGCTGCACAAATTGTAACCATAAATTAATTCATACTTCATATGTGAATAGTTCGTTTTGGTTTACTAATTCACAAAATGAAGTATATTTGAACCACCTATTTTTTAAGAGATCGTGGAATCATATAATGAATCCACAACACAAACAAAACCAAAATTGGAAATCAATGATGTAAACATATTTGCAACGGTTGCCACAGTTTGTCATTGATGCTCAAATGCAAGTAGGAACGTTGATGTAAAGCAGTTGGCCCTTGAAGAACCTTATTAGTAAGCTAACTAAAACTGTTGCGTATTTTAATTTTCGCGATTTGCGGGAGCGGAAGTGTTTTCATTTCTAAACGGGTTGAACTTCAACGGTAGCATCGAAGATGGCGATAAAATATGTTGGCGTTTTGATGGCTCTTTCAGGCATTGTGAACACACGGGGCCCGAGGCTGGGGAAAAGAATCCGAAATGGATTGGTTAACACGGCTTCGGCCTGAGTTGACAGCTGAGTATCCACTTTACGGGCACGGTGTGCTATTTTTTCTAATTTTACTAACTTAAGCTTATTACTTAATCACAAATCATTTTTAAATAGTTTTTTAATTTAATTAAATACAAATATTGATGAAATACTTATACTAATGATATATTTTTTTTTCGAAAAATGATCACAAATATGTTTATAAATTCCATATAAAAGAGTGCCCGACTAAGAGATACCCTGAACCCACTTCTTACATTTATAATTCTTTAGCTGCATTCATACATAGCAACACACACACACACACATACAAACACAAGCTGCTAGCTGCGCGCGTCGTGCAATTGCCTTGATTCTTCTTCTTCGATTGGCCCCAAATCCATTAAATCGTAAATAAATTTTTTGTTTATTGTCCGATCGTAATGAAATTTCAAGGACATGAACATGACAAATAAATATGTGAGTATGCCAAATCCAAAGGTTGAACCTCTAAATTCGATTTCTTGGGGATCTGGGTGAGTTATCCAAAAAGTCAAATATGTTGTACTTCTGTATGCAAAAACATGCATAGCGAATTTGGTGACTCTGACTCTTATAACTTTAAAGTTATACCCAAAAAACACTGGTCTGGAATCTAAGTTGATCGACAACTTTTGAACGGCTCGAGATATCGAGATACAAAAATGATGTACTTGTACTTACACGCCAATATGAAAACTTATATTTCAAATATGAAGTCGCACGCTTATACTGACGGACGGACAGACAGACAGTCGGACAGACAGACAGACGGACAGACATGGATAGATCAACTCGGCTATTGATAGTGATCAAGAATATATATACTTTATGAGGTCAGATATGTTCTTCCTTCTATGCGTTGCAAGCTTCTGGCCAAAATTATAATACCCTCTGCAAGGGTATAAAAACGATGGTAGGAAATCTAACGGGACGAGTTATCGATCAATTTGAATAAACATGATCTTCATATGGTACACGCTCAGAAGACCACAGACGCTTCCATCTTCCTGTTGTACCTTTTTACCCCTTTTTAATGGACAAAGGGTTTAACAAGTATAAAGTTGCACCGGACGTAACAGTACCATTGTGAGAACAGTTCAATATACATATGTGAGCGGGGGCATGTGTGAGTGTGATCGTGATTTAACCTCTAAAGAAGAGTACACGGTATATCCTAGTCGGATTTGTATTAATATCTTACATTTTCATTCAAAAATTCAACAGACTTTGTTTAAACTAAGAAAATAACTGTGACGAATTGCTTAAGACGCAAATTGTAATTGATTACTGTCAGCCAAGAAAATTTGCGTGTGTTTTGGCTGATATTCCTATTATTGACATAACAATATTTTTCAAAAGTATTCGTTGAGACTGACTTAAGAAAGTATAAGGTAGTAAAACGAAAATATTACACATTGGAAGCATATGGAAAATTAGCTTACACAAACAAACACAAACACATGCACACATACACATACACATACACATAAAACAACACATACTCAGCTGGAAGAGAAACTCGTTTGAGAAGCAAACTACTTTGACTTTGGCATACTTAAACAACTTACATTGTGGTCGGGGACCAGTTAGTTTCACAAAGTGGGTTACATGGCAGAGCCTGGAGTGGGAGCGAGCGAAGTTGTTTAGGTATGTAAGTATTGGACACGAAGCAATAGTTTTCATACCCAGTTTCTCTCTCAAATGTAAAGTTCCATCAAGTCCGATTGCGTCAATTAAAGCTAAACTTCAACTGCTGCAACCAAGCCATGGCATTACAGGGTATCTCTTGTTCGATAATCTGTTGTGTTCTCGAAACTCGTTCGACAGCACAGCGTATACGTGATTTGACAAGGTTACTATTACCAATAACAATGTGGGCTATAAATGCACTTCGATATATTTGCATATTTATAATTGTGAGGGCGTTCTATCATCTTTTTAAAATTACACGTGCACGATGAACATTTCTTAAGTCAAATGATAAGTATGAGATGGCTCAGAGCAAGCAACAAGTAATAAGTTTTTATCAACTAACATTTGCTCAACTGACTGATTCAACAAATGCAACTTTCAAAAGAATATGGTAATTATCATATATGTATTGGTTGTTCCTAACTCACAATACCACAAAAAAACAAGTAAGAGTGCTCTAGTCGAGAGTGCCCGACTAGGAGATACCCTGAACCCAGTTCTTACATTCATAATTCTTTATCTACATTCATACATATAAACACACACACACACACATACAAACACACGCTGCTACTGCGAACGTCATGCAATTGCTTTGCTTCTTCTTCTTCCATTGGCCCAAAACTATGTTACATTTAATCGTAAATAACTTCTTTGTTTATTGTCCGATCGTTTTATAATTTTTAGGACATAAAGATGGCATATAAATATGTGAGTATGCTGAATCCGAAGGTCACACCTCGAAAAATATGATTTACGGTATGATTTATACAAAACATTTTGTACTTTTGTATGCTATACGAGAATATATATTGTGAATATGGTGCCTCTAGCTTTTATAGCTTTCAAGTTATACCCAAAAAACACTGGTCTGGAATCGAAATTTATCGCTAACTTTTGAACGGGAAGAGATATCAAAAAAAAAAGTTGAACTTGTATTGTAAGTCTCTAGCTTTTTTAGTCTCTGAGAAACACGCGTTCATACAAACGGACAGATAGACAGCCAGACGGACATGGCTAGATCGACTCGGCTATTGATAGTGATCAAGAATATATATACTTTATGGGGTCGGAGATGCTTCCTTATGCCTGTTACATACTTTTGCACAAAATCATTATAACCTTTTTCCCCATTTTTAATGGGATCAGGGTATAATAAAGACAATACTAAGCAATGACATAGTAAACTTAAGAATAGGAAACCTAAATCATTAAATGGAGGCCATCATGCTTCAAGTTAGAGGAAGCAAGTCGTCTGCTATACTTAAGTATACTATTCTATATTTGTGTACGTGTGTGCGTGGCTGTAAATCGTGACAAAGCATAAGCTATCACTATACGCATTGATCTTGTTGTGTTCTCAACCAAACCAAACCAAACCCAAGCCCAGCCCGAGCCCAGAGCCCATGCCCATGCCTATGCCCATTCATGCATAAATTTCGGCATAATTGAGTGGACTTGAAGTAATGGTAACTCCAAATCATAAAAAGTGATACTTTAGGCAAGGGCAGGCAACATGCTTTCTGTCCAGATAGAGCTTACACGCAGTATTCGATTTGCCACGATGATACGAATTTCAACACAAAGAAAGTAGTCAAGCCCAAAACTTTGGTTGAGCTGATGTCAATAGTAAAGTCCAATTGACAGTAGATAAATGCGGCACATCTAAATCCTAAATAGTTAGTAGATTCAATATATACTATATTCTTCTTGTGTGCCAACTTTTAGTGGTCTGAAGGCGGTAAGCTTTTACGTGCAAAATCATGAAGCGTGGCGATTATAAATCATAAGTAGAGTCAGATAAGCGGTGTGGGTGGACGGAGAGTCTGCAACACGTCTTCGCATAGTGCCAGTTATTTGAACTTTAAATATTTGCTCAATGTGATGCCTTTAAATGTATACGTTTTTGAGCTTATGCTAATGTGGGTAATTAATTACACAATGCAACAGAAAAAATGTATCCAGAACAGCTACTAAAAATTTCATATCTTAGATCGGTCACTGAATCACATTGTAAAATTTGTTCGTGTCCGTTTGAAACGTTTGCATTAAATTTCCATTAAAAAACAAGTAAGAGTGCTCCAGTCGAGAGTGCCCTACTTAGAGAGACCCTGCACCCAGGCCTTACATTCATTCACAATTATTTATCTGCATTCGTACATTCGTACTGCAAATACACATAAACACACGCTGAAAGCTGCGCGCTTTTTGCAATTGCTGTGCTTTTTCTTCTTTCATAGGCCCCATACTATGTTACATTCATTGAATAACTTCTTTGTTTATAGTCAAGTTGTAATGAAATATGTAGGACATAAAGATGGCATATAATTGTGTGAGTATGCCAAGTCTGAAGGTCATACCTCCAATAATAATTCCTTTTTTGTAGGATCGTAAAATATTCTTTATATTCTGTATGCTATACGAGAATATACATACCAAGTTTGGTGCCTCTAGCTTTTATAACTTTCAAGTTATGCCTAAGAAACATTGGTCTGGAATCGAAATTTATCAATAACTTTTTAACGGGAGGTGATATCGAACAAAAAAATAAACTTTGTAAGCTGATTTTGATTTGCTCTTTAAAAATTACGCATACCTACATATGTACACATATAGTCCTCTCATGGCCCCCTCTTCTAAGTTACCTGCGGTTTTCATTTTGCTGTTTTGTGTTGAATTTTTATTGTTATTTATTTTCCCCCTTTTTGAAGTGGGCGCATTGACCAAATCGCCTCGCTGTTCAGTTCTTGGAGTTTTCGCTTCAAATGTCAACAGTAGTGGCCTCAACAAATTAAAACAAAAGCTGATAAGCAAGCAAATAAATTAGCATAAATGGTAGTCTGCTAAAAGAGAAATAGCAAATAGTAAGTATGTAGGTAGATAAATAAGTAAAGTGGAAAAAACGGCAGGTGTTAGACATGCAAACTAAATAGTAAGTGTATGAAAACGAAAAAATAATATATATAATAATAATAATAACAAATGAAATAAACAACTTGCAAGCATTTGTTATACTATACACACAAATGCAAATAGTAACCTAACTTTTTACGTAAACATATGTATGTATGTATATTTTTATTCGTATGTGTGTCGTCTTTGTATGTATGTATAAGCAGCAGAGCTTGCATTATAAACTATTTGTCGTGCAGTTGCGTGTGTGCGTAGCTAATAAAGACGCGCGTCTAGACGTGATAAACTATAAACTCATAAGTGTATATACTAACAAGTAAGAGTGCTCTAGTCGAGAGTGCCCGACTAGGAGATACCCTGAACCCAGTTCTTTCATTCATAATTATTAATTTGCATTCATACATAGCAACACACACACTCACATACAAACACACGCTTCTAGCTGCGCGCGTCGTGCAATTGCTTCGCTTCTTCTAGGCTCCGATTGTCCAATCGTAAGGAAATTTGCTGGACATATATGTAGATAGCATATAAATGTGTGAGTATGCCAAATCCGAAGGTCATACCTCCAAAAATACGTATTTTTGGATTTCTGGGAAATCGGGGGGAGGTATAAAAAAAATAACTTCTGTATGCTATACGAGAATATACATAGTGAATTTGGTGCCTCTAGCTCTTATAACTTTCAAGTTCTACCCAAAAAACACTGGTCTGGAATCAAAATTTATCATTAATTTTTAAACGTGACGAGATATTGAAAAAATATGATAAACTGCACTACTGACCCGGCACAACGAGAACTTATATATTTCAAATATGAAGTCTCTAGCTTTTCTAGTCTCTGAGAAACGCGCGTTCATACAGACGGACAGACGGACGGACATAGCTAGATCGGCTCGACTTTTGAAAGTGATTAATAATATATGTATATACTTTATGGGGTCAGAGATGCTTCATTATGCCTGTTACATACTTTTGCAAAAAACCATTACACCCTTTTTCCCATTTATAATGGGATCAGGGTATAAAAAGTGGATTTTAGTTTCGATGGCTTTCGCAGCTTGGCATTTTAATTTACGTTTATTTACATATTTATGTATATGTTCAAATGCATGCATATATGCCGTCCTTCCTTATATCAAACATTGCTGAATCTTTCATGTTAATACATCGCTCATCATTCCGCTCTACAAAAACGGTTAGAAGTCTGATATTGATAATGAACGAGAAAGAAAGGGTACCTTCGGAGCTGCGAATTGCATTCTTGCTTATACAAAAAGGTATTTTCAAGAGAATGAGAAAACTACCTTTAAAAAATAATTTTAGTATTCAAATTGACTGATTACTCCTATGACAGTTATAAAATATAGTCGTCTGATTTAGACCAAATTCAATCAATATATATAAAGTATAATAAAACTTGCAAATACTGAGTTTGCTTAAAAAATTTTGGTAACAAAGTTGTTCATACAACGATTAATTTTTCAACAGATTGTTCCCATGACAGCAATAAGATATACTGGTCCCATTTTTTTTTTTTTTTTTTTTTTTTTTAAAGACATTTGTTGAACATGCTTAGATATTGCTAAAACTTATAATTGATAAGTTTGGTCAACTAAAGTTTTCGATCGATCGTTATATGGCAGCAGATGGCAGCTATATGCTATAGTGGTCCGACCGGCTGGTTTCAACATATTATCTGCACGTAGCAAAGATAATCATCTGTATTAAGTTTCATCAAGACAGGTTTCAAATTGTGAGGCTAGTTTGCGTAGAAATAGAAGAACAGATGGACGGACGGACAAATTTATATCGACTCGTCTTTTCGTCCTGATCAAGAATATATATACTTTATGGGGTCAGATATGTTTCATTCTATGCTTCGCCAAAATTATAATACCATCTGCAAGGGTATAATGACTTCGTCTGTTTAAAGCAATTTTATGTTATGTTGATGTTAAACTTTGATGCACTGGTTAGAGGCGACTTTTTACAGAAGCTTAAGGCAACTTTAACGCAGGTATCTTACGTATGATAAGGTGGATAAGAATTATAGTCATAATGCGCTTTAAAAAATCAAAGAAAACTGCGCGACTAAGCTGACAAATTTTTGAAGCTGCAACGATATTGTATTTCGATTCTCAGCACCAGAGCGAAAGAGAAGTTGTGCGGAAGCCAGTGGAAAAGTGGCTGCAGCTGGGTATAACTCGAGTCATGTTCAAACGTAGTAGGCAAACTAGTCTTAGCAGAAAAGAAAAATTAGAAAAAATAGACTGTCGCAAGTTTAACACGTTGGTTTTAAAAGATAGATTTACAGTACTAATTGTTGACTTTGTAATTCAAATTTATCATCGAGTAGAGAGCAGAATGAAACACGTGGACAGCTTCAATCGGTTTCCGGCGATGACTTTGACGCCAGAGATTCATGTGCGAAACTTGAGAGCTCAAAAGAAAGATGATCATTTGGCTGCAGTATCCAAAACCCTCGAAGACCATATGAATATTTCAAGTTAGATAAAAACAGATTTTATAGCTGTATCCAGGTGCATGCAATAAGAGATAATATGCAACACATATAATTTAGGACACAAGGTAGTGCTAACATGATATACGCAGAGAAGCTGAGATATTTCATTCCACATCTAGAAATAAAAGCAAACGAATTTTTTTCAAATTTCATCACGTGCATCATTCATAATCGGAAACTGTGTGAACAGGAAGGATTTCTTCACATCAAGGAGACGGTCCTCTCGAGACAAGACACGTCCATCTATTGTGTTTGCTGGGTACCACATATAATAACAAAAAAAAAACATATTTGCCGTTGTTTTTGAATTTTCTTTGATGCACATGAGGAAGTTAATCGCTTAAAAGGCTGAGTTGCTATTTTTGGAAACGTACAACGAGTTGAAAGTGGCAGAGACGCTGCTTTTATGTCGAAGTTGTTTTCAGAATTCTCCGCAAAGCACCAAATTTTATTTTTTGTAGTGTAAGGATTCGTTACAAAGCTGTGGTGAACTTCTGAAAATTCTGCGAGATGAGCCGCTATAAAATCTGCAAAATGAATGTAACGTAATACGAGAGCAAGCCAGAGTCCGAATTCAGAAAGCGCAAAAAGTCTCCAAAAAGCTTTGCGAGTCTGTTTACTGGTCAAGATCAAACGAAACGGTATGTATGAGATTGACAAAGTTTCTGAGTTAAAGGGTCCGCATCAGTCCAGTTGCAAGTTGTCAGCCGTCAGCAGCACAAGTAGAGCAGTCGTTACTCAACAGAAAAAGCCGAACAGCATTAACAACAGTTGAACCAGTGGATGGCAAGTTCTTTACTAAATCAGAATTAGATTTAACCAACAGTCTTATAGCAACGACTTAAATATTATTATAAACACTAATCCGCGAATGTCTTGGAGCTAATAAACATTTAAGCACAACCGTTCTTACATACATTACATACATATACCATATTATTTTTTATCCGTTTCTCTTTCTTCTCGTCTACACCACTTTTTCTAATCTTTGCTCGACTATCCTCTTTCTCGCTTTTAATTTTAATTTGTTCATCTAATTTTACTTTTTTTTAAATAAATAATTATTTAATAACTTTTAAAAGATTTTTGTTTGGTTTGATAGGGTTTTTCTGTGAGATTCCCCAACGCAACGAATGTTAGAGCAATGTCAATTTTAAATGTCACCAGAAACTTAAACATAACATTAAAATAGTTAAAAAGAGTGCCCGACTAGGAGATAAATAAATTGATTAAATCAAAATTCGATTTCCAGCCAACGCTTTTTATTAACCTGAACCGATCCAAAATTGGGAAAAAGGGTATCATGAAGTTGTGCAAAAGTATGGAACAGGTATAAGGAAGCATTTCCGACCCCAAAAGGATATATCTCATATTTAGAATATAAGTTCTCGTATTGCCGTGTACAAGATTATCTTGTTTGATCGATATCTCGTCCCGTTCAAAAGTTATTGATTAAAATCGATTCTAGACCATAGTTTTGTAGGTATAGCTTGAAAGTGATGAGAGCTAAAGACACCAAATTCGGTATGTATATTCTCGTATAGCAAACAGAAGTAAAATATATTTGACTTTATGGATACCTCCCCCAATCCCACAAAAATCTAAAAATGCCTATTTTTGGCATATGCCATCTTTATATCCTACAAATTGTATTAGGATCGTACAATAATCTAACGTGTGCCTGAATGTGTGTGTGTGTGTTTTTCTATGTATGAATGCAGATAAATAATTATAATTCAGGGTATCTCCTAGTCCGGCACTCCTGACTAGAGGACTTTTAGTTGTTGGGTACCAAATTTAGAATGTATGCTCTCGTATAGCATATTGGCATGAATGCAATCCATTATTTTTTTCTGTCATGCAAAATATGTTCAGTATTTAATTCCTGTTTTATTAAAGTTTTGCGAGTGCCCTTGAGTATTCTCACTTGCACTAAAAGTAAGTATGCAATGTGCACATGTTTGCAAGTGTCCACCAAGTAGTAATATTGAACAACGTCAATATTTTATGTAGCAACATCTATAATATATGTTTCATGTTGTATTTCTGCGCGTGCATTCTTGCATGTATGTATGTGTGTATGTATATGTGCATGTGCGTGGGTGTTGGCATGAGTCTAGGCGCGGCTCTGACTTTTATGACAGCCTGTCTGACACTCAGTGCGACACTTTGTCTACTGATATAGTGAACGAAAGTTCTAAGGGCAAAACAAAAGCAATATAAACACAAAGAAATTACAGCTTACAGTGTCGCAAGTGTGGCAAATTATTAGGTGCATATTATCGCTTGTAACGACAACAACAATAAACAACCTAGACAGATAAGTCATCGTTGACTGAACTGCTCCTTTGCCTGATAACATTTATTGATAAGGGGCAGACCGAACAGACTATTGTCTTAACTGTTATTTACATAAGAATAGCTCTATCGAAAGGTCTGGCCATTGGAAAATTGTGTGTCACCCACTTAAATTAATTTGCTAATAATATAAAAGTCAAGTTGAATGAACTTTGTGAATTCGGGAATATAATATACTAAGGAATTCAAAAATATATAAATTTAGCAACCCATAAAAATGTATATACTAGTCAATTTCATAATAAATAACAAACACACGGATTTATACCCTGTACCCATTAGAAATATGTAAAAAGGGTATCATGAATGTATTGTGCAAATATATGTAAATGTATGAAGCAGACATATGTAAGTATATCCGACCCCATAAAGTATACGTATTCTTGATCACTATCGACAACTATAAGTTCACGTGTTCCCAGTTCAGATCAAGCATTTTTCATTTATTTCATATCGAATTCAAAGAACGAGAAAGAAATTCTGCGCTCCGAAGGCAGTACCCTGCAGTTGATTAATATATTAAAATTGTCACGCTGAACAATGAAACACACCACTTATACAAAAAGGTGTTTTGAAGTGAATGAGAATGCTACCGTAAAATTTAATTTTCTTATTTGCATCAATATTTCAGACCGATTGTTCCTATGGCAGCTATTAGATATAGTCGTCTGATTTTGACCAAATTCAATCAATCTATGTAAAGTGTAATAAGACTTGCAAATACTAAGTTTGCCTAAGATAGATACTGATCCGATCTTAATGAAATTTTGTGAACGTACTAAGATCATGCTTACTCTTATAATAAGTAAGTTTGGTCGAGTTATTTAAAAAAAAAACAAAAATTTTCGAATGTTTGTTCCTATGGCAGCTATACGTATAGTGGTACCATCCGGCGTTCCGATATATTATAAATAAGCATCTGAACCAATTTTCATCAAGATAGCCTCAAAATTGAGAGACTAGTTTGCGTAGAAACAGACGGACAGACGAACAAAGCTATAGCGACTCGTCTTGTCGTCCTGATTTAGAATATATATACTTAATGTGGTCGAATATTCTATACGTTGCAAACTGCTGATTAAAATTATAATACCCTGTGCAAGGGTATTCAAATTGCTGTGTTTATATATCAATAGTTTCACAATATTATGTTCAACAGGAGTGGGATTATTATGAATTGGCACTCTAAATGAATTGGCTCACTATGAGGATTTTTTGACAGAGACTGATGATAAATTCCGAGTAGAAACACTTCATGGAAGATTTTTAAGGGAAGGCTAATACATACCTCTAAAATTAAGTGTTTTACAAATTTTGGGAAATCGGGGTACCAAAAAAAGAATCTGTATATGACACGCGAGAACATACCAATAGTTCCTATAGTTTTTTAGATATGCCCAAAAAAATAGCGCTCGCAAATCGATATTTATCGATATTTTTAAAGTGTCGAGTTATCAATAAAATGAAATAAACTTGATCTGACCAGGATATACAAGACTTTATTTACCAAATTGTTTGTCTCTAGCTCTTATACTTGTAGTATCTAAGATCTGCGTGTTCATGCAAACGGCTGTAGACGCTGGCCAAGAATGAGCATATGAGCCGGAGCCCATTCAAATTGTGAAAAAGGTTGTGAAAAAAAGTGTAACAGGCATAATAAAGCATCTAGTCTTGATCGCTATCAATAGTCGATCCAGCCGAGTCGATCCAGTCATGTACGCCTGTCCGTCCGTCTGACCGTCTGTATGAATGCGCTGATCTTAGAGGATATAAAAGCTAGAAACTCCGTATTTGGAATATAATATATATAATATAATATAATATATAATACAAGATATATAACAGAACAGCTATTTAGGCATTACTTAAAAGTTATAAGTGCTAGAGGCACCAAATTTGGTATGTATATTCTCGTATGTCAAACAGAAGTAAAATATATTTGACTTTATGGATACCTCCGCCAATCCCACAAAAATCTAAAAATGCCTATTTTTGGCATACTCACGCATTTATATGTCATCTTTATATCCTACAAATTGCATTAGGATCGTACAATAATCTAACGTGTGCCTGTATGTGTGTGCGTGTGTATTTCTATGTATGAATGCAGATAAATAATTATGAATAAATGTAAGGGTTGCTTTCAGGGTCTCCTAGTCGGACACTATCAACTAGAGCACTCTTACTTGTTTCTTCTATTTTCAATGAGTACATGAATATCCCAAAATTTCAAATACATTTAAGCATGTCACACCATCAGTACTATATATATGCGTATTTACATTGTACACATGTAATAAGTTTAAAAATAAATATTTGGTATGACTTCCGCATCTGCAAAATGGTGCCAATTAAATTGCACATATCATAAAATATAATGTTTAAAATGTAGCCATGTCGAAGCCACCACTAAAATGTAACAAAACAAGTCTGATACAATTGCTGTATGCACTTGCTTAGTCAGTCAGTCAGTTAGGCAGACAGTCAGAGATTCAGACAGCCACTGTCAGTCAGTCAGTCAGTATACCATGTCGTTATTCCGTCACTCACTCAAAAGACAAAAGCCGTTTGGACCTTTGCCAGAATCAGAATGGCGCACATCTGCTTATTTAAGATTGTTGCTCATCTTTGCGTATTTTTATATCAAATGTAAAATAGACTGCATGTTGCCAGTTTTGTAGTGAGTCTTATAGTCACGAATTCTATATATGCTACTGTTTTAGAACTAGAACTTACAGATAAACTTCTTCAAATGTCCAGCCACGCCCAAACAACCCCCACCCCCACACCACCACTCTCCCTTCCTACCACCTGATTTGAGCTGGTATAACAATGGTACCAGAGTGTGACGCAGTCGATTACGCTCGCCTGCAGCGTTCTTAATTGTTTTTCTTTTCATTGTGCATTGTGATAATATTGTAAAACGAAAACCATCCTTTATTGTTTTCCAACTATTTGTGTACTACTGACATGTGGAAAAAATACATGTGGACTGCATTTTCATATCACAAATTTTCACGGAAAAAAGTAATATGCTTAACTTGACGTTCTCATACCCTTCCCTAAACCATGAAACCAATTATAGGATAGCTTTCAGCTTGTACATCGTTAATCACTTATATATCACTTTTTGTATGAAGGCTTAAGATGCAAATGAATAAAAAAATTACAGCTTTAATTATTGTTTAAGCATGGGATTAAATTTACATGTTAAACCCTCTTGAAAGGGTATTCAAAATTAAACACGGTCTGTCTTCTATATATGTATGTATATTTACAACAGTGCAAATATTTAACAAACTACAGCAGCATTGTTACCACTTTTTATATAAAGTTGGTTATATTTTTATTTTAAAATCAAATATTACTGAAATGTTTATTTGCGCAAAAAGAGCCAAAGCATGTTGGCCAGAACTGTAAAAAGCCAAAAGAAGTACCCACTGTTGAGCATATGAATCTGGTATCTCAGCCTGCAGGGGATGACCAAAACAAATAAACAATGCAAAATAATTAATTTAACTACAATTATGGCATGATGACAAGGAACGTCTTTCACTAATTAGTCTAGACTTTCAAATGCACAACTCGACTCTGATTTCGAATCTAAGCAGTATGCGTATAAGCGTGTGTGGGTTTGTGTCGGAGTGTGTCGGAGTGTGTGGAGGTGTAGCTACTGTATAGCTACTGTGTATGCCAACAAAGTGCGCACAAAATGTGGCCTGCAGCAGTCTGCAAAAATTCAATTAGTGCATGGATTTCAGCGAGACCAACATGCAAGCAGCAACACATTTCAAAATGCTGTTGATTTCCCTCACAGTCTTTTAATCGATTTACACGTTCCATGTTCCATTCATTATGCAATGGCCTCAACGCAGAAAGTGTCAACGTCTTTATAGAAATTATATTGAAACACGTTACCGATAATGATAAAATGGTGACAAATGTTGACCATTTGACAATTGATAATATGGACTACGAATATAATTTATATTATTGTACTTATATAATAGGCGTATAATGAGCGTATTGGATATACTCTATATTATTAGTATTTCTGTGGTAAATATATTGAATTCACTTTTACTTACATCTTGTGAGATTTGTCCCATTTCCGCGTAATAATCAAGAGCGGAGTACATTGGTGTGGATATTTGCTTGAGATTTTGTTTATGTATCGGTGCTCAGGTGGGATGCCCTCGCGGATAATATATTAAAGAAAAATACCAGTTCCAGTAGCGGCAGTTACTGGTTTCTGCCCTCTGCCGTCTGTGTATCCCAAATCCCGTATTCCAGCAGTTAAAAGGAAACTCGTCAGCGAATGAGCCAACTGGCTTTCGAGCTGGCCACAAACTGAAAGAGGTAGCTCGTTGTCATTCACAATCAAGATTTGGCTGTATGTCTTTCTCTCTCTCTCTCTCTCTCTCGCCTCTCCCAGACTCTCTTTATCTGGTTTTGTTTTAAAGTGAATTTTCACTTGATGGTATTTCTTTTTTGTTGCGTGTCCTATAGCGTTATCACTTGATTGTTGCTGCTGGGCAATTAAAGCGGGTGCTGCGGCAATGCCTCCTTTCTTAAACAGGCAGTCGAATGGAAAATAAAAAACGGTGGGTGTGGTTTGCAATAGCACTTCAACTACAACTTGAACTTGCACTTGACTGTGGTCAGGAGTAGCACGTCGTATTCAGGGTCAGATCAAGACTCTGCTTGAGTGACTGTTCAAGTATATTGAGTTTGATGCACGTCGATGGAACATGTATGCGTCGCGAATTTGAATTTGTTAGCGGATTATGATTCAGGCACTTGTACGTATGACTGCGAAAGCCAAACTTCTTCTTCAGCTTTTCCTTAGCAACTGTTGTTTTTGTGCTTGAATCGTATTGACTATAATTCGAGTCGTTGTTTTCATTGGTTTTCATTTGTATTCGCAACAAAGTTTCAACTTGCCTCCTGGCCGAAATTCAACTCACAATTGTCAGCGTACACTGAAAGATAAAAGGCAGCAAAATGTTAACTTTGAAGGTTAAGCTATGTACCATTGTAAGTTAGTTTAGTGAAATTTATTTTGTTTATTGAGTACAATTAATTCGTAGGACAAAAGTGTGGTCTTAAAATATTACATTCCAAATTACAAACGCTTGTCAGTCTATATCAAATAAAAACATGTATGAGTGCTCTAGTCGAGAGTGCCCGACTAGGAGATACCCTGAACCCAGGTCTTACATTCATTCATAATTCTTTATCTACAAGCACACACACACCCATAAACAAACATGCTGCTAGCTGCGCGCTTCATGCATTTGCTTTGCTTCTTCTTCTTTCATTGGCCCCATACTATCGTAGCAGAATTTCTTATCACCTAGTTTGAGCTAGTATCCAGTTAGTATGGATGTAATCCTTATAACGATTTGCTTTAGTGGTTAGTTCATCTCCTTTAGTGTCGGCAGTTGGTGGTGTCCAATCCAGGCAGTGACGGGGCAAGTCATAGTACAAATAGGCAAAGTTAATTATTAAAGTAGTCCGATCTTGATTCTTGGCTTATATTACAAGACTAATAATGGAATCCTGTCAGACACTACCTATTCACTACCTACACTACTACCTATATATAGTATATAATTTATATACTACACTTACATAAAAGTCAGTATGTACATATGTATGTATGTACATGCAATGTTCCTCTGTGCTTTGTAACATTAATAAGCCAATTTTGGGTTAATTGCATTGTGAGTCATGCGCAAACAAAAAAGGATTTGTGCCAGATCGAAATATATATTCAGACCGAAAATAAGCGTAAATGTACATATAGCAATAATTATCAAATCATCAAATAATTTCCAATATCTTTAGAGTCCTAAACAATATGTCCGCGTATATCCGCCCCGGGCTATTTTGGAAGTACACATACATTAGCACAAATTATTATTACCACACGTTAGATGTTTACTATGCGTATACTTGATTTTCATTTAACGCACATACGCACCGTGGTACGTTGTCGTTGTTGGCAAATTTTTCGAACAGTTCAATGTCAGGCATAGTATTTGTTATACTTGTTGCTATATTTTGCACAAAATGTTTATGATTAAGCTTTGAAGCCAGCCTCATTTGCATTGTACGTATGTATATATATATATATATATATATGAGTGAGTATGTGTGTGGATAAGCAAAATGCATGTGAATCTATGATAAGTAATACGAAAAGTTGTCGCTGACTGAAGCAGCTGTTGGATGTTGCTTGTTGATTGTTGATTGTTTGGCATGCCATTATAATTCATTTCTTCGCTAATTAATAGGGTAAACCAATAAACAACAACAGACGCCCCAACAACAATCAGTCAACAGTCGCCACAAGTCAAATTTAATATTGTTTTCATGTGGCTTTCGGCGAGCATCTGTCAACAGCCGAGCCTGCAAGAGCCACAGCGCTGCGATTGGAAACTGCGACGGTTGACGGTTGACTGCTGGCTGCTGGCTGCTGGCTGCTGACTGTTGACTAGGGGCAAGGCTGGGCTCACATACATATACATATATATATGTATGTATATATATATATATATATAGCTTCATTAGCTGATCTGGCACTGAGTAAATCGCTGAAGCGTTTAGCATGCGCACTGTGCGGCTATGAAAAGCCCATGAATTTATGAATTTTACAATAACAAAGTATCGAAAACAATAACAGCACAACTGAAATAGAAAACTTTACAGCGCTTCGTTACTGTCATTTAAGTGCGCACAAAGTTGCTTAAGTTACAGGCAAATTGTTGCTATTGCTATCAATGTTGTTGCTGTTTTATTTTTGCTACTGTGACGCCCATAGAGTCACGTTCGTTGTCCATGTTTTGGCTTTGGCTTTGTGTAATATATTTGTTGACATTGTTGCGCTGGCTTCGATCAAACCGCAACACCCTATAGATGATAATCGTGCAATGAGATAAATTACAAGCCGACAGCTCGATAGAAAAGAATGCAGGCTAGTGCTAAGCTTATGTTTCTAAGCATAGCAGTTTCAATTTGTTATTTTAGGTACGCAATAAGCTAATTTTAATGCAATCCATGATTAAAGACTGAACTGAGAACATTTGTATGCGCTGTGTCTCTTTAAAATGGGTAAACAAAATAATATGTTATCAGAGCTAGAGCCACAAATTGGTATTTATGTTCTAATGTAGTACAAAGGTTTTTCAATTCCTCACCCCTGCCCACAAAGTTCGGAAACTTGTATTTTGTAAATTCACACATTTGAATACCAAACCAATAAGCTCAGAGGTTGTTTTAGATTAAATGTTTCTTTGGGAAGAGGAAGCACAGCCATTGCATTACATTGCGTAAAGCGCGCTGCTTGCAGCATGCTCTTGTTTTTGTGTGTGACAGTTTCTGTGTGGCTACACCGTCTGAGCTAAGCATGGGCTACCCATGTGTCACGTGAATGTTTGTAAGGAGCTGGAACATGGTATCTCGTAGCCGGGTTCTCTCGTCTGAAGTACTCTTAGTTGTTTAATGGAGGAAAAATAATGTTGAGTTATTACTATCTGTGTATTGTATACAGAGAAAACAGCGTAGTCATCTGCCTTTGCTTCATAGTATTCCATTTATACTTGTAGCATGTAAGCTTAAAAAATAGAAAAAAATTGAACAGCCTGTGACGACTTGCGTCCTGCGACCTGCGCGATCTGAACTGCGCCAAGATCGAATCATAATGTGTAATAAAGATTGTTGCGCCCTCAAGACTGCGCTGACAATCCGCCGGATGAAAATTCTGGCCGAAAAGCAACGTGAGGAAGAAGCCAATGCCAAACTCAAAAATATAATACTAACACCACAAACATTGATCTATAGCTTCGAGGAGATGCAACAAATTGCCGATTTCATAATTGCGAGAACCCAAATAAAACCCAGATTCGGCATGGTGTGTGGTTCCAATTTGGATGGGCTGGCCACAATGATTGAGAATCCCAAAGTTATTGACTATTCGGAAATACCTAAATTTCCGCTATGCACTGTGGACGGGCACAGGGGCAAAATGTTCGTGGGCACTTTAAAAGGCGCCAATGTAATTGCCATGCAGGGGCGGTTTCATTTTTACGAGGGCAATCAGATAGCCACCTGCTCAATGCCAATTCGTGTAATGAAGCTCTGTGGTGTTGAGTACATATTCACCACGTGTGCATCTGGTAGCGTTAATAAAGCCTATAATGTGGGCGACATAATGCTCGTTAAGGATCACATTAATATTTTGGGCTTGTTTGGCAATTCCCCACTCAATGGACCGAATGATTCGCGCTTCGGCGACCGTCACGTCTCAATGATCAATGCGTATGATGAGCACCTGCTCGAAAAGGCACGGGATATTGCCCACGAAATTGGCTACGAGGATCGAATTCACACAGGTGTTTATGCTTGTATGGGTGGGCCTGTCTTTGAGACTGCGGCGGAGCATCTGCTTTTGCGAAAAATTGGCGTCGATGCCGTGGGCATGTCACTCATTCACGAGGTAAATTTGGAGGTTGATTCCACAAAAAGCGGATTGCCAATGAGAGTTTAAATTTTGTCGTCTCTTTTACATATTCAGGTAGTTGTCGCCCGTCATTGCAATATGAAAGTGTTTTCATTTAGTCTGATCAGTGTGCCAGCTGTAGAACTTCCGGACCCCCCTGAGAACGTTATGATTTCACTGCTAGATCAAGGTCAAAATATCTGCATGGAACTAATATCTCGCATGATTTATAAAATACAAAATAACTTATGATTCAGCCGACTGACAATTAGGAAATTTAAGTGTTTAATATAAGTAAGAAATTACAAATCAAAACATCGCCATCGCCGTCACACAAGGTTCAGAATGGACAAAATTCTGTACATTTTGAATCGCTGAAGAATTTCCACACATGGGTATAGATTAAGTTCACGTGGCAGCCACAGAAACTAAGGCCCAACCTTAGCCAAATATAAGGCACACTTTTTTTAAATTCTTACGACAATTTTGCCAAGTTTCAAGTCTATCAGACTTTGTTAATAAAACTACTTACACTTGGTGGACTGATCGATTTATTTGGTCTAACTTAGATCACACAAAGTGATCTAAAAAGTCTGTGATAAATTTAATTGGCCAGCGTGTTTGCTCATAGTTTTTAGGCAAAAACCCTGAATTGTTTCACTTAAAGTACCTTTTTTCTACACCTAACTGATATGATTTTTGTATTGGGTACAGGGTACAGGGTATAAAAAAGGCATCCTGCATTCAAATATGTTACATAAGTTACAAAATTGAGATCATTTACGATGAAGTTGTTAGTAAACGAGTTTTTAACTTAATTTAACAACTATACACTGCGTATATGCAGCAAATCCAAAGGGCACTTATTATTGCTCATTTAACCTTTTGCTTTTGCTGCATTTCTGATATATATAAAGTGCATGTGTAGTGTGTATGCTGTGCGTACATATGTAAAGATAGTAGACACATTTACATATACTAAGACAAAACACGCGTTGTCTTGTGCTCCCAGTTACACTTATTACTAGCGATTTGTGCTGATAGTGCTCCAGTTTGTCTTTATTGCATTTAGCTAATCATGATAGTGATTACCTTATTTAAGGTTCATTGACTTAGAAATAAATACATTTTCATATGTACACACCCAGCATTTTAAAAAATATAATATATTGAATAATTTTAAAATATATAAACGACCTAAATATGTTTTCCTATTTACACATGCACCATTTACTATTTATACAATATATATATATATATATATATATATATATATATATATATATATATATATATATATATATAAAAATACATATATAATTTGGGTGATCTGTCCTGTTCGCTTCTGTTCTATTCTAATCTGTTATTTGTTGTGTAGTTCAGTGCACTGGCATTGCATTTAAAATTAAATTTAAAAAAAAAAATTAGAATCAAAGCATTTGAGGCATTTGTGCGTGCATATCAAAGTGCCAACAATTGAAATGCCCATGCATCTGCAGCTGATTGTCAGGATGTGCATATATATACATATATATATATATAGCCCACGTAATGTACGATACACACTTGTATATTATATATCAGAATAAATACTAAGCTAAAAACGTGCACCAAATAGTTTTGGCATTTCAATTGCTTTACGTACACATCTGTCGATACTTTGTGAATTGATTTATCGACAAGCGGGCGGGGCGGGGCGGGCGGGTGTGTGGCCGGCTTAACGGGCGTACGGTACGATTCATTTAAATGGCAGCCCAGCTGCGCATTCGAAATAGTAATGGGAATTATAATAGAATGTTCAGATAGCTAATCAGCTGACATAAGAACACAAATGCAAATTGATTTTAAGAGTAAATAAACCTAGTAACAGTTTAAAGCTATATGTATGTATATGTTCTGTATATGTACTGTCACTGAGACGTTGCAATTGATTTCATAAAATTATCATTGTTTTTGCCTGTCTGGTTGTCAATGACAGAAATATTGGGTGTGTGCCTAAACTTATATATATATATATATATATATATATATATATATATATATATATATATATATATATATATATATAAAATACATATATAATTTGGGTGATCTGTCCTGTTCGCTTCTGTTCTATTCTAATCTGTTATTTGTTGTGTAGTTCAGTGCACTGGCATTGCATTTAAAATTAAATTTAAAAAAAAAAATTAGAATCAAAGCATTTGAGGCATTTGTGCGTGCATATCAAAGTGCCAACAATTGAAATGCCCATGCATCTGCAGCTGATTGTCAGGATGTGCATATATATACATATATATATATATAGCCCACGTAATGTACGATACACACTTGTATATTATATATCAGAATAAATACTAAGCTAAAAACGTGCACCAAATAGTTTTGGCATTTCAATTGCTTTACGTACACATCTGTCGATACTTTGTGAATTGATTTATCGACAAGCGGGCGGGGCGGGGCGGGCGGGTGTGTGGCCGGCTTAACGGGCGTACGGTACGATTCATTTAAATGGCAGCCCAGCTGCGCATTCGAAATAGTAATGGGAATTATAATAGAATGTTCAGATAGCTAATCAGCTGACATAAGAACACAAATGCAAATTGATTTTAAGAGTAAATAAACCTAGTAACAGTTTAAAGCTATATGTATGTATATGTTCTGTATATGTACTGTCACTGAGACGTTGCAATTGATTTCATAAAATTATCATTGTTTTTGCCTGTCTGGTTGTCAATGACAGAAATATTGGGTGTGTGCCTAAACTTTTAATATTTTACAACAATTTGATACATTACTTTTGGCAAACAGTCAAAATGATCGTTCGGCTGAGTTTTAATGACTGGCTGGTCTGAGATAATATCCACGGCTACAATTTATCACTCTGGACGCCATTCCACACTAGTGACGACGAATCACGAATGGTGCTAAAGGCGACTAGCAACATACATATATACAGGAATAGTTATGTATCGATCACGATGTATTCTTGTAGCTAAAAGATACATATTAAAACTTTCAGTAACTCTGGTTCAGAAGATATCGAGGTGTAAGTGGGTACGTGAACATTTAAGATTAGAACTGATAGGGAAAGTGCTATACACCTCAAGCGTTCCAATCAAATTTGCCATATTTCGTTTTTGCAAGTGTACCTACTCCTACTTTTCTTTTTCTTTTTTCCCTTTTCCTATGCGTTGAGAACCACTGATAAAAATATAATGTCGATTTGTGTAAGCTCATTTATGAAAATAATAATATTCCAAGCACTAGCTTGCATAATGATGTACATATATGTAAATGTATGTATGCCACTTTAATGTAAATATGTTTAATTTCACTCAAAATGTTAAGAATGAAGCATCATGTAATGCATTTTCTTGTGAGAACAGCTTTTTTTTAATTTCTTGTTTTACTTATTATCTTCTTATTATTTTGTATTTCATATTTATTTTTTTGATAAAAAAGACTTGAAAAATGTTGTACTCTGAACACATTAAAAATGGGTAAAAACTATTCACTAAAAATGTCAAGTTGTACACAGTATATAACAGGCATAAGAAAGCACCTCCGACCCCATAAAGTATATATGTTCTTGATCAGTATCCATCCGTCATAGAACGTCTTCGTCGAAAATTAAGTTCATACGAACCGAAAATAGAATGACTGGCAAAAGAAAAACGGTATCTGAATCACAACAGCAGAAGCGTCCAAGAGACAAAGAAATGTTGCCAAATAGCATAAAAACATTCAACACTCACGGATGCCAAGTGTTTTGTGTTTATTATTGAGTCACCACTTGCCACTTGCCACAAGCCACAAGCCACCGAAATGAGCTAATTAAATTTAGTTTTACTTGACTACAACATTAATGTTTCAATTAGCTGAGTAATCAACTCATTTGCTCATAAATTATGTTGGGGCTCGCATTCAAAAGCCATTAATATATATTTAACCTACTCAAATTAATTAAATACAAGACGCTGAATTATCTGCAACAAAACAAACTTTAATAAACATGAGGAGAGCACACACAAATTGTTTTCTAGCTGCAAGCGAATATTTCATTACATCTAATTATAATTAATTACCACTTTGGCATATTTATAACTAAACAAGTAAGAGTGCTAGTCGAGCGTGCCCGACTAGGATATACCCTGAACCCAGGTCTTACATTCACATCGTTATCTGCATTTATATATAGAAACACCTAGACACACATACAAACACACGGTGTAAGCTGCTCGCCTTGTGCAATTTATGTGCTTCTCTTCTTCCGCTTGGTCCCATCCATGTTACATTGAATCTTAAATAACTTTTTATTGTCGGATCTTAATGAAATTTGATTGCTGGGGTATCGGGGAGAGGTATTGAAAAATGTTTTATACTTCTGTACGCTATGCGAGAATTAACATATCAAATTTGGTGGATCTAGCTTTTATAACTTTCAAGTTATGCCTAAACGGGAAAGAAAGGCTACCTTCGGCGCTCCGAAGTTTGCAGTTGCTTAATATAATAAAACACTATTGCTTAAACAAAAAAAAAAGACAGTGCTACATTTTAAATTATTTTCTTATTAAAGTAAGTTTGGGCGAGTTATTACAAAAAAAACAAAAAAACAAACAAACAAAAAAACAATCGACTGATTGTGCCTATGGCAGCTATATATAGTGGTCAGATCCGTGTGATTCCGACATTTTATCTGCGTGCAGCATAATTAAGCATGTACCAAGTTTTATTAAGATAGCTTCAAAATTGAGAGACTAGTTTGCGTAGAAACAGACGGACGGACAGACGGACAAAGCTATATCGGCTCGTCTTGTCGTCCTGATCAAGAATATATATACTTTATGGGGCCGGAAATGCTTCCTTCTATGCGTTGCAAACTTTTGGACAAAATTATAATACCCTCTGCAAGGGTATAAAAACGCTGTTCAGGAATCTAAGTTTATCGATAACTTTGAACTTGAACTTGACGAAATATCGATAAAATAAAATAAAATTGTTTTGACGCAGCAATACGAAAACTTATAATCCAAATATGAATTCTCTAGCTCTTGTGGACTCTGAGATCTGCGCGTTCATACAGACGGACGGACAGACAGACGGACACGGCTAGAATGACTCGGCCTTTGATAGTGATCACGAATATATGTATGTATATACATACTTTATGAATCGGAGATGCTTTCATTTGCATGTTACATACATTTGCACAAATCATTATACCCATTTCTATTGCCTATTGAAATATACATTTTTAAGCAATCTCTAGTCAGTATCAGTACTTCATATTGCCAGTATTTTATTAAAATATTTCAAATTTAGTTAAAACGCTCATATTTTTAATGATGTTTATGTTTACATGTATACCAGACGACGCATGCACGATTTTGCAGTTGTTGCCAAGTGTACAAAATAAAGAAAACCTAAAGTCAACAACATATTGATTAGATTAACAATATATAATACACAAATTTCATGGCTGCTCATGGTTAATCAATATAGATTAGCCGTAACAGGTTTGTGCTAAATCGAAGTTAATATTCCCATATATGTAACTATCGTAAGTATTCGATTATTGCATGGCTATTAATTGATTTGCATTTTGTTAGCTTAATTCACACCTTTATTTATTTGCTTCTTATAAAGAATATACTAAAATTGTTTACATACGATGAGAACTGATAACACAGACAAAAGTTTGCCGCTAGCTTTATAGTTAAATTTCAAAAACAATATGATTTATTTACACAGAAACATACACACACACCGATGACATCATGTTGCCAGCTGAATACAATCTTTGAGGCAAGGCCTACCAGACGTTCGTTAAAGGTTCTACGCTGGAAGACATGAAACGCCGACGGAAGCTAATGCTACAGATGATTGTGGAGCAGCACGGGACGTGTTACAAACCATAGCACGTTCAGTTATGCAAGCAGCAATCGAAGTAGTCGGCAGTTATGCGGCTGCCAATAACCTCATACCCAAGGAAGGGCCAGAGCCAGACGCTGGTGCTCCAACCAAATCCAGGTAAAACCCCAAGATGACACTTCTGCTCTGGACACTAAACACAAAATCCCCGAAGAAGCTGATATGCACAAGGCTAGAAGCAGCGATCGACAGAGCGTCAGTAAGGATTACGAAAGACGAGTGATTCTTTGAACAAGGCCACTAGAGCTACCCTAAGCTGGATGTAAATGGATGTAAAAAGCGCATTTAACACGGCTCACTGGAACATCACATTAAATTCATTTGGAGTAATATGTATGATGGCGTCCAGCGGCTGACACTTGCAACACACAAGACGTATTAAAGAGGGATATTAAATGACTAGTTGTAATGCTGGATACGAATATGTCGAATCGAGAACAGTCGATGCATGTCCACAAAAAAGAAAGCAGAAAGCAATGTCTCTCCGCCGGCACCTACTGATGTGCGTTGCAAGAGCCAACATCTTGTATGCCATACAATTAAAGTATTCAATGAATTTTCATATTGCTCTTTGAAAATGAATTTGAGCCTGATTGGATGAAAAACAAAATAAAAGACATATAAATGTTTACCGTATTAAAGTAAAATACTGTACAAATTTCAGCTTTATATCTCTTATGGTTTGCAACCTGCGTTCCAATCGCCAACCTCCAACCGCCAGACAGGTTCAACTCCGTCATACTCTTTTAATAACTTTAAATAAACAAGGAGTTGTTTCGACAATGTTTGGTTTAAACTTTAAAGAGTGCGAATGGAACAGAAGCACGCCGCAGTAAAATGCGAAAATTGTTCAATTGCTTACTGGCTGCTGAGTGCTGAATGCTGAATGCGAACCGGGAGAGTCAATAAGAGGCTCCGGTACAGGTTGTTGCATACAGCTGTTGTTGTTGTGGTCGCTGGTACTGCAAGTTCACTCAACTCAATTTGCGACCATAGAAGTGACGGTTATGCTAGTAAGTACCTCTGACGTTGCTAGGAGTATTGTTGCTGTCTTCTAACATACTGAACCATTTTTTGAGCACGTCGTCAGGATGTTGTGCGTGCCTGATACACGTTGCACATCATATCAGTTATTCATTTGTAAGTTTTGTAAGATGCAGTTTCCATTGTCACAATACATATGTTTATTAGTATGAATTAATAAAAGAGTTCCATAGCAAGTTCTTGGAAATCTGCTAACATTAAAAGTTTTAGCATGAAACGGAAAAAATTAGTAATCTCAGTTAAAATTAATAGGCAGAAAATTTTTGTTGAGTCAATGTTCTGTATGCTCTCTCCAACAAATTAGCCCCACTCAAAAACCGCTTAACATTGATTGCAACATTCAATGAAATAAATGTATATACATATATATGTATGTATGTATGTAGTTCAAGCACTTTAAGCAGTTCAAGTGATTTAACTAGGTGCACCGCACACTCATCACTCCACAGAGACAGCACACATTTGCACAAACACTCACACAATTTTTAGAACTCTTAGCAACAAGACCGTTATTCAACTGCAATGTCTAGTACGTGAGCTCTTGTGTTGTTGGCATAGCAACAATTGATATCATAATTGGCATAAACTGTTTCAGTTCTTTAGCTTTTTTATACCCTAAACCCATTAAAAATGTGTATAAGGGGTATCATGGTGTTGTGCAAAAGTTTGTAACAGGCATAAGGAAGCACCTCCCCATAAGGTAAATATATATTCTCGATCACTGTTAACGCTTAAGTGGTAACCAACTACAGATTAGAAATAGTCCTATTATTATATACTAGAAAGCTGGTTCCGGCGTTTCCCGGAGAAAAGTATTTTATTTAAATTGTATAACATTAAAAATATTTGTTGTTTGAATTTTTAAAAAAATATATATTTTCAAAATATAGTTTAATGAATTTGAACCCGATTGGATAAAAACAAAATGTTTCATACGGCAGGTTTCCCACATTTTTCGACCTTGGCGTTTTCAAAATCTTTTTATGTGGAGCGTCGTAAAATAATTTGAAGACAGTCGGACGAAATTTAAACTTTAGCCCATACAACCTTGACCCAACCACAAAATTATGAAATTTGATAATCACGTATTCCATAATTTTGTATGTGTAACTTTGATTATGAGTTTGGGGCTAATCAAAGGGAAAACAAAAAATGTCATAAAACTGTTTTTCGTCTATTTTCCGACCATGTAAATTTCGTTTTTATGGAATATCCATATAGATATTTTAAAATGATTTTGAATCCGATCGAATGGAAAACAAAACAGTTTTTTTCGCAACAATTTTACGCGAGTTTTCCGTGTTTTTCAAAATTTGAATTGTCTTATTTTGTGATGTAATATATCTTAATATATAAGTTTTGATCTGATCGGATCAAAAACCAAAAAGTTTCATACAACAGCTTTCTTGTCATTTTCCGACTACTCAATCGAAGGTAAGACGGACAGACAGAGCGACTCGGCTGTTGATAGTGATCAAGAATATACATATATACTCTATGGCATAGAGTCTGTGGGGTGGGAGATGCTTCGTTATGCCTGTAACAACTTCATGATACCCTTTTTCCCATTTTTAATGGTTTCAGTTTCGGATTTTGCAACATTTTAAAATCACGTTGTTAGAGCTTTGTTTTATTGAGCTTTGAAAATAGGTTTAAAGATAATCGGATGAAAATTTAATTTCGCCAATGTAACCTTGACCCCCCCCCTCCCCTTTTATTGCAGGTGGGTTAATTTTTTAAAAAATGAAATTGGGTACAGTTTTAGTTGAGTTTTTACTAGAATCTTTGAAAATAAGTTTGGGCTCGATCGGATGAAAAAGAAAAGAGTTTCATGCAACTGTTTTTCCTTTTATATACATATGTCCACATGTACATACATACATATATACATAGAAATATTGATAATAAAAATAATTTGAATGTCTTTATTGTATTTTTAGTTACTTTTCGAATTGCAATTAAATACTTCTAAATTAATTTTCAGAATGTATAATATTTATTAATTTCTGTTTTTAATAATTATATAATCTAATTCTTCTCAACAATGTTGTTCATCCATAGACAATCTACTATTTTGGGTACCCATAATACAATAAGGGTCGAATTGTGTGAAAAAGTGGCTTATATACGTACATACATAAATACATACATCAAATTAGAGGTTAAATTAACAACGAACAAAATCAAATCACTTGGAGATAACCTGAACCCAGGTCTTACATTCATTTAAAATTATATTTTTGGATTATCGTGGGATCATGGGGAGGTGTCCAAATATTCTAAGCTTCTGTATGCTATACGATAATATACATACTAAATTTGGTTCCTTTAGCTCTTATAACTTACAAGCTATGCCCAGAAAACGCTGATCTGGAATCGAAATTTATCGATAACTTTTAAACGAGACGAGATATCCAAAAAAATTAAATAAAGTACAAGAAATTGTGTTCCAATTCCGACCTATGATGACCTATCAATATATGAATATGCCAAATCCGAAGGTCATACCTTCAAAAATACGTATTTTTCGATTTTTGGGGGATTGGGTGAGGTATCCAAATATGTTGTACTTTTGTATGCTATCCGAGAATATACATATTGAATTTGGTGCCTGTACCTCTTATGACTTTCAAGTTATGCCCAAAAAACTTTGGTCTGAAAACGAAATTTATCAATAACTTTTGAACGGGACGAGTTATCGAAAAAAAATGATAAACTTGCACCACGAGAACTTATATTTCAAATATGAAGTCTCTAGCTTTTGTAGTCTCTGAGAAACGTGCGTTCATACATACGGACGGACGGACAGACGGACAGCCAGACGGACATGGCTAAATCAACTCGACTATTGATAATGATTAATAGTATACTTTATGGGGTCGGAGATGCTTCCTTATGCCTGTAACATACTTTTGCACAAAACCATTATACCATTTCTTTCCCATTTATGACATTTGTAAGTGGTAAGCTATGATCTGGTAACACGGTGTTGATAATACTTTGCCACAACGTTGATAGCATATTAACACTTGTAAATGGTGAATTTAGTGAAGAAAAAAATGTGTCATAGAAGAACTCATCTTTGACCAATTTGTTTTAAGACAACTATACTGCGTGCAGAAATAAACCGAATCCATGTCAAGTTTCATCAATATATCTTCAAGAGTGCGAGACTAGTTTGCATAGGTGCAACTACGTAATACTCTCTTACCATTGTAAGATCAGCTGAAAAAATGTGGAAAACCTTTGAAAAAAATGATCAGTAATCTAACTACAAAATTTAGTGACTCTAGCTCTAAAACTGTAGCAGATATAGATTTTCTCGATCTATATTTCCGAGTTTTTTGGACGGTGCTGGTGTTTGAACTTCTTCGGTTTGAGAGTATAATGAGAAATGCTGAAATTAATGATACTACTTAGTTAGGTAATACACCACAGGGTAATCAAATTTTTTGCCGTTGAAATAAAAAAGGCATACAAAAATTGATCATAAACCATTGTGTATATATGTTTTTAAATTGTACATATGTACATACTCATATGTGCTTATATGTATATGTACATACTCTCTCAAATTTACAAAGAATTCCGCCACAAACTACATATACTACAAGTACATATATTTTGTACACTCATGGTACGTCATACATACATATATGAATGTACATTTGAGTATATGAGTAAAAGCAAAGCAAGCATCGAAGAGAGAGCAACCAAAATTATTGCTTAATTTAGATTTTCGTGTGGTAGGTCAAGTGGCAATTTTCTCAGCGAATTTTTGGGCAACTTAGTGTTTTTATAAATAATAATGTAAAATATTTGATTACTTCTGATCAACTTGAAATACTTTCTGAAATAACAGCTTAAGATTATTTTATCTGCGAAAAAATGTGGACAGGCGAATACAATTATGAAGATGCTTCGAAAGCCGAAATTCGAATTGCGAGAAATCAAGCTCTCAGTTAATCTACTACTGAAATATAAGTACGGCTATCTTCGGAGCGCTGAAGATTACATACACTTGTAGACCGGAGTCCATCTGTTCACATATAAATTAAATTACACCATGCAACACCAAAATTTATCCAGAACAGTCAATATACATTTAATTTCATTAATTTTGTCCTGGTCAGTTTTCGAATTAAAGAAAAAAGAAAGGTTTTCTACAACTTAAAAAGGTACACCATCAATATCCCCGAATTCATTCAATTGATTTCAAAGACCTTATGAAATAAATAAAAATATATACCTACTACTAAAAATAAAAATAAGTTTATAAAAGTTTTTAATAGGATTTTTCGAGTAAGTTTTGCTAAAAATGAGTAAATTTATTACAAAATCTCTGCTGAATGTGTGAATGTCAAAATAATTTGCAAGTAAAATGTAGCAGGTTTGAACAGAGTTTGCAGCTAAAATTTAGTGCTGCATTTGTACCTGTCTGAACAGAATGTGCCCTTACTGCGTCAAATTTATAATCGTTTGTTTATGTTTATTCCTACATATCTGACTATTTAATATACATATTTAATGCTGTTTTATTGCTATTTTTATTATTTATGATGAAATACATTTTTTTTTAAATAATTTTGTTTTGTTGGCTGCGCTTATAACACAACAAACTCCGTGTGGAATTGTTTAGCTTTGTATATGTGCACCAACTCATACTTTGTTTTTTTTTAACATTTTCATTGATGTTTTTTCGATTAAAGTGTTTTGCGTGGTAATTTATTACATTTTTACCCAGGGACGACAACGGGGCTGCGAAAAATATCGAATGCCAAAATGTATCGATATTTCACTGCTGTTGTGTGTATTGATATAAAAAACGTGAGTATAAATAATAACGTAATATTACTAAATACCTGCACACAATATAATATATTGTAACAACAAATTCATATGTACATAGATGGAGGTTAAGCCGCCAAAAATAGTTTGCCGCAAAAGTAGGACCTTTTGAACAATATCCCTGCATCTGGAAAGCGGGACTTGGCGAGTATTCGAAAACATTAAAACATTTAAAATCCCGTTACATTTTTCTCATTTGCTTTGCAGGTAACTTCTAGGATAGTACGGTGTACGAAGACTCTTAATTGGAGCCAAAAAGTAGACTTTCTTCATTTTTTAGGCATAAATTAAGTTTAAGCAAATATATTAAAAAAATATTTTATTTAAATTAAAGATAAAATATAGACAAACATATCTGCGTTAAAACTTTGTCTTCTAACACGGTGCATGTTTCTTTTTATCTTTGCCAAAGTTGAACAAGGCTGCAGTACGAAGACATTTTTGGTACACTGTATGTATATGCTTTTATTACAGCAATTCTCCTTTTATTAAGTGACGCATCCATTTAATTACATTTGTGCGGCCACAGCTATCGATAACTAAAAAACAATGGTATCAACAATCAGAGAATTTAGTTATCATTTTGCTACAAAGCAAAATAGCTACCAAATGTCTGAGCTCTGCGTGAAAAAGTGTGCACTTCAGCCGATTTTGGACAAATTTTGTGCTGCCAACTTTTTCATGGATAAAATATCGATAAATGTAGATTGCCGAACAGCGTTTTTGCGTATAATTTGTATGTTATAAAATCTAGAAGAACCAAATTTAGTACGCATGTTCTCAAATAGTATGCAGAGATCAAGAATATTTGAATTCCACTCCCCGATCCCCAAAAATGAGAAAACACGTATTTTTGTATTGCCATTTCTCATATTCACACATTTGAGTTGCCACATTTATGCAAAACAAATTTCATTTCAAAGTAAACAAAGAAGTTATTTAAGATTCAATTTAACATAGTATAGGTCTCAAGAAGGAAAAAGAAATGCAGACATTGCCTAAAGCGTGCCGCTTAGGAACAATTACAACAAATCGAATTGCTAATTGAAACTATAGTAAGCATCTTCTAAACTAAAATAATACCTCCTAATATTAACAGGGTGAAGTGCAGTCGAGTAGTCGAAACCCTGGATATCTTATATGTTTAATAATATTTTGTTAATAATATTTTTACTAAAGATATCAAATTATATTTTCAAAAAAGTTATTGTCTTAGTATGGCGCAGAGTTATTAACCGTTAAGCTAAACAAAAATATCCATAAAAGGAAAATTACGAAAAACTTACCCATAGGGTTTCTGACAACAAAAACGTTAAAATATTCTGTGGCTTTCTCTGTCAATGCCAGATTCTGTTGACAACAAATGCTCTGGAAATCTTTAGCGTAACAGCGGCACCTTTTTTCATTTGAGATCGCTTTTGGCTTATTGTTGTTTTTACGAAGCTGATAACGCGACCGCACTTTGGTTCTCTTGCTTTTGTATGTTCGTGTGTTTATGTATATACATACATACATACATACATACACATATGTACTTATGCAGGTTTGTAATCGGGAGCGTCTGATAACCGATGCAGCTATTTTTGTGTCTTTTACATGAGCACAATGATACCGTAAAAAATAGTGGACCCACTATGGGAGAGATTTATACATATGTATACATACATACATATATGCACATGAATGTAAATACATATGTTGAGAAGTTATCTTAAAGCAATGTACATACATATGTATAATCCTAAGCAGCGCTATTTTCTGTGCTTAAAAAGTCTAGATATGCAATTTGTTAAAATAGATTACAAATTTAAACATATATGTTTATGATACATATACAAATATATTATAAATTATCATATGCACACCTACATTTTTTCAGATGCATTTCATATAACATAAAAATGTTTTACGCTTTCGTCTTGGTTGCTGATGTACGTATGTATGGAAATATGAACATATGTATGTATGTTTGTATGGAAATACAAACACAATTTTATATTTTTGTTAAAGTTTTTCTTGTGTGTGAAATGACATGTGTGTGTTTATGTTGCTTAAGATTATAAATTTATCGCTTGATTTTGTTTGTGTTTATTTCTTTAGAAGAAAGAGAGGTTCTGGATATTTTTAAAAGTATTCATTTTTGATTTGTAGGGCGACCGATTGCCTGGTGCCTGATACATATATATACATATATATATATATATATACACACACACACGCACAAGCACACAAACACAAATAGAATTAAACATATGTATGTATGTAAATGCATTTGGCGCGAAAACAAAAATAAAATCAGCAAACACGTTAACTTACGTGATCACAACAACAACGACAAAAGCATAAATATACATATATATTATATATATATATATATATATATATATATAAATATACATACATACATACATACATTAGAACTCAATACTACCGGTCATTTAATTTGCTGTGTGGCCAAACCAATTTATGCTGTTTGTTGTTGTTGTTGTTGTTATTGTTGATTGTTTTGTTTTGCTCTTGGTTTTTTGAAGCTCCGACGCTCAAGAAATTTATGTAGTAATTTTCCATGCAATAACAATGATTTTTGGCTTTTATTTTGTTGTTATTTTGTTATTTCTTACGCTACCTTGTGCGCTTGTATTTCGTTGTTTTTTTATTTTATTTAGTTTTATATTTGTGTTTTGTTTTTTTTTTTGTGATTCTTTCCTATATATTTAACATTTTTGCGTTGCTTCTCTTAACACATTTATTTATATTTATATTTGATACAAATTGACTAATTTACCCAAAACAAAGAATATAAAACACAACTTAAAAAGTTCAACGAAACAATTCAAAAACTTTTATCGATGATATTTTGCTCTCGCCTATGCTTTTTGCTCGAGACTTAAATAAAAGCTGGGCTTTGGGGGCCTTAGGCGGCTCTCGCTAGGCGCGCAGTTAACTAGACGACAACCGAACGCGGCCACTGACAAAATAAAACTGAAATCAGCCCCAGCTGCTGGCTGACTGGTTGACTACTTGGTTCGTAAACAGCAACAGCACGAAAGCTAAACGAAATGTGTTTGTATGTATGTATGTCTGTAAGTGCGAGCTCCGCTACACATGCTCCCACACACTTGCAGTAAGCTTATTACGTACAGCCGAACGAGCGAGATAGCAATGATAGGCAAATGAGAGCAGAGCAGCAACAGGCAGTCTACGAAGCAGCAATAACAACAAGATACGCTTCACATACAAAAAAAAAAAACTTTACTTCGGCTATTTGCAGCCGTCGTGCTAGCTAGTCACTCTGCATCAAACTGCACTCTACTTACTTACATACATATAAAAACATATGTATGTACATACATTACAGAATTATAGGTTAATATTATCACAGTAATATTTCTTTTTATCTGTTTACACATAAAAATCAATTAGAAATTGACTGCAAATTCTGTCATTTTCAACCCGTATATCTTTTTGCTCTAGAGACTGTCCAACACACGTCCACGGTCATGTTTTTTGTGTCGCACAAATATTTTACAACAATAAGAGATCTGTCATTTGGTTTTAAAAAGTTTACGAGTAAGTACATCACATATTAAAATTTGACTTAAGCACAAAGCAATCTGATCCATGTTAAATTTTAGTTTCCTCTTTTCTTACAATTTACAGTTAGTTAAATAATTTGTAGCGCGATTAGAAATCGCCTAAATCGATTCAAATTGTTTTGTTCTTAGCTATTTTTATGCCCATAAAAAGGGTAATATAGCTACATATGTCGTGAGACACATATGTACTATGTAAAGCATTGAAAAGTGTATATATGTACATATGTATGTATATGTATATTATTGATCAGTATCAATAGCCGAGTCGATATAGCCATGTCTGTCAAAACTCTATTTATAAAAACAAATGATAATTTAATTTGGATGTGAGCAGGTGGAAGGGTATGTAATCTTCGGCGCGCCGAAGATAGTCGTTATTTCTTGTTTAGTACATATGTATGTATGTTTGTATGTACATATATATTTTGTTTTTCCCCTATATGTACATATGTATATGTATGTGTTTGCAATGCACAAGTGAAGTATAACAGCAACATCAACAAATGGATGTGGAGAGGGGCACAACGAGCACAACATTGAAACGGCGCGACAAAAACGACGCTTGATATGATTGAACTCTTAAATGGTCTCACTCCTCGGCGATTCAACCCCCTCCTCCTTCGACTATCGCTATGCCGAGGCCTATACACGCGTGTGTCTAACTACATACTAATGCATATGACATATGTGGTATGTGTGTGCTCGTGAGTGCTTTGCAACGTTCGCGTTCTCCGCGTCTGCTGCTCAATTATCAACAGTTTGTTTGTTTGGCCGCTTTGTCTCCTCCGTCATGTGTACACAAAGCAAAGTGCCAAAGCAAAGCCAAAAGCAAAAGCAAAAGTAAAGGCAAAAATTGCTGCTGCCTATCATAACAATAGCAACAGGCAATAAAATAGCGAATATCAGGGGGCATTGAAAGAATTAGCAACTAGCAACTCGATAAAAACATTCATACGGGATGTACCTGGATTTGGGCCCGCATCACTATTTAGTCGCTGTCATTATGTTACAGTTGTTGTACGCTTTCCCATTTCGCCTGCAATATTATCACTTTTTCATATAAAAATGATGTTTATACATATGGATGTACATACATATTCATCTACATACATTTGTACATTCATCCAATTGAATCATTAATAATAAATTGCAGTTAATTGTAGTTGCACTCGTGCACTCATTTATAATTTAAGCCTTGAAGTGTGCAATGAAGGAACGAAGAATATAATAAAATAACAATAATATGTACTTACATATGTATGTATGTATGTTTGTATTAAAACTCGAGTACAAAGTTCTGCATGGAAACTATTAAAATGATTGTCAGCTTGAACAATAGTATATTAACATTTGTGTTCTAGTGTAAATATATATATGTATATGTATGTTTTGTATGTATGTATGTATACACTAATATTCTACATTATTCTGTCGCTTGCTTGATTTTATTATCAGTTTTTTTGATAACAGCACTTGCACAGAAATATATACATACGTATGTATGTACGTATGTACATAGATATGTACACTAGCATTTCACATTTATATTATTAATATTGTTGTAAATGGTCTTTTTTTGAATCGGGTTTCATATTAGGCCTAGTGTGTACATAAAAACAATATTTCCACAACCAATTCGACTTATTAACCTTCTTCCAAATAGAATTAACGGTAAAGTTATATGCCATTATATTAAAAAGCAATGCTTTGGACTATTTCCCGGATTTTCTAAAATTGAATGCTTTTACATTGTTCAATAGGCAAACAAAATGTGTAACAGACCCCTAAAACAAAGTGGAAAATTATCCCTAGTTTCATAAGACAAAAAAAAGGCAACATGTTCTGAACTAAATATCCGTTAAGAGTCGACCCACAGTGGAGCGCACAAGCATCCAGGTATTCGCAGGATGAATCCTTTTTAGACGACGCCTTCATATGCGACCTAGCAGAACGAACCGCTAGTACATTCTTGTGAGTAATCATCCTGTCCGGGTTACGAGTGGTAAAATTGGAAATAACTCAAAAGACTGGCTGGATCCGCAAATCTGTGTAGATTCTTCTACAGATTGTACATCAGCTTAGCGTCTTACAATCTTGCTTTAACAGGACACAAATAATTGAAGAAAGTAGCACGCGGTACCTCAGCTGATGAGAAACCACTCCATGCGGCTACACTTTGACAAAGCTGCATCACGCTTTCGTAAAAAGTGGGTCTTCCAAGTTAACCTACAGTCAAAGTGCATACCAAGATACTTTACGCTAGCCATGCTTTATGCGAACGCCGTCAAATGAGTCAAACTAGACTTGTTGAGAAGATTTAATGAAAAGTGGCATGCTGAGTCTTGCCAGGATTGACCACTCAGTTCCATCTTGAGGCCCATTCTTCAAATTCATTCAAGAAGTTCACAACTCACATGGACGCATGGACATCTCCGATCCTATAAAGTATATACATATGTACATATGTATATTCTAGAGGAGCATCCACAGTCGAGTTTGTCTGAGTGTCTGAGTGTATAAACACATGGATTTTAGAAGCTATATATAAGAATGCAAGTCAGATCAAGTTTATTTCATTTGATCGATAGCTAGCCCTTTAATCGAGAAAAGTCTTTTTTCGATTGCAATAACAGGTACAATTTGAAGGATACTGAATATTGAATATTCAATATGAAACACAGAAGTTGTTGAAGAAAACGTCTATTAATATCGGCGTCCAGTGCAAGCGTGTTCTGAACACATATGCAACATATATACACATACAATAAGATTCATGTGTTATCACAGACAATTTGGCATCATCCGCAAGCTTGTCAGTGCTGTTAGGGGTAGCTGACTTTGCGTTCTACAGTATACCAGTATACGAGGGTGCAAATCCCGTTGGCGTCTTATTTTTAAAAGTAAAGAAAGTTTATTTTTTTTTTTTATTTTATTTTAATTTTAACGTGTAGTATTAAAAACGCAAATATTTGTATGACAACACAACATTCATAACATTCAGTATATCTCCCAGCCTGATTGATTGCAGGCGATCTCGTTAGAAGCTACTGTAGTAGGTCCTTGAAAGTTCTGCGTCGTTCACTCGTCTGACTACGCTTCTCCCTGCAAGCTCACTAGCCAGCCGACTACGGTGCCGCTGTAGACGTGCGTTGTATCTGATGGAATATGCTTCGACTTGGCTGTCTATGGTGTCCATTCTGAGGTCTTTGTGTAAGGTTGAGTTTCGTATATACCAGTCAGCTCCAGTCATACGTCGCAAGGCCAAATTCTGGAGTGTCTGGATTCGTCGTCGACTTGTCCGGCACGCAATGCCCCAGATTTGGATACCATATCGCCAAGTCGGGGTGATCAAAGTGTTATACACCGCCCGTTTACAGCGCAGTGGCAGTGCGCAATTGGCGTTAAACAGCCAGTTGACTTTGGCCAGCTTGCACCGACAGAGCTTAAGGAGTCCGTCAATGTGCGCACGGAAGCAGAGTCTCCTATCCAGGGTGATTCCCAGGTATCTAGCTTGTTTTCTTGGCTGGAGGGGGCTCCCGTCAAGCCAGACTGCTGGAGCATCTCCACGTCGGAGTGTAGTTCACGGCCTGGCTCTTCGAGGCGTTGAGCCCAGCTCTCAAGCAGGTGGACATACTCCTGAGCTCCATCAGCAGCCTCGTATTCGCAGGGGGCAGAGTGGAACACTGCCACGTCGTCAGCAAATGTGGCAATAAGGCCAGGTCCAGCGATGTCCTCGAGGTCATCTGGAGTGGGAATGTCCGGTTGTGTAGGAAGGGACCCAGAACGCTACCTTGTGGGACGCCTGCCCTCATTTCCCTCTTAGAAGACATCGCTGCCCTTACCTTTACTTGAAACCTGCGCTCGGTTAGGTATGACTGCATCAATGTAAAGACAGTAATTTAATTTTGTAGCTAAGTGTGTAACAACCCTACCCCATAATTACCCATATCTCACACAGTTTTAGAGCTCGAATAACATTCAAACATAGATTACATACATAGCCCTAATTATTTAAAAAAAAAATTACCATTCACGTTCCTGCATGTCGCGAAAATCTATATCTAACACAATTTTAGAGCTACAGTCACCACGTTTTAAAGATAGATTACCGATAAGCTGTTCCTACAAAGTTATCAGAGTATTATGCCGTCGGTTACGCTCGATTGAAATGTTCTTACTTGCTTTTGAATAAAGACTACATACAGTATGTACCTAGAACTACATACATATTATGATTAACAACTTTCGCCCTGATTGCCTATATTTTAGTTATCTGTGGAGAAGCCCCCTATGTTACACACTCTCATTCTAAATACATATATGTTCATGTATGTATATGTATGCATGCACATATATTATTATATTTTTGTATTGGTTATAATTGCGCCTGATAAGAAATGACCGCTTTAGTTCTATACGTATTAAATTCTTATTTTGAATGATAACTAGCGTAAACTTTAACAATACACGATGCTAAGATGCCAACATACAAGTTGTTCATACACATTTATATACATAACAGAGTTTGTACTGATTGGCGATGGGGATCAATGTAAGGCCCAACCCATAAGAACATTTACCCAAGCTCGGAAAATAAGAAAAAAGAGTTGTATGAAAATTTTATGTTTTTTATCCGATCGGGCTCAAACCTATTGTCAAAGATAGTCGAGAGTGCCCGACTAGGATATACCCTGAACCCAGAACACACAGAGACACATACAAACACACTCTGCGCGCTTCATACAATTGCCTTGCATCTTCTTCTTCCATTGGCCCCATACTGTGTTACATTGACTTCTTTGTTTATTGTACGATCGTAATAAAATTTGTAGGCCATAAAGATAGCATATAAATGTGTGAGTATGTCAAGTGCTAAGGTCACACCTCCAAAAACACGTATCTTTCGATTTCTGGGGATCAAGGGGAGGTATCTAAAAAGTCAATATTCTTTACTTCTATACTGTATGCTATGCGAAAATATACATACCAAACTTGGTGTTTATAACCAATTTATAACTTTCAAGTTATGATCAAGAAAGATTGGTCTGAAATCGAAATTCATCAATAACTAGATATCAAGATATCGAAAAAAAAAATTAACTTGTATTGACCCGGCAATACGAGAACTTATATTTTAAAAATGAAGTCTCTAGCTTTTGTAGTCTCTTGACGCGCGTGTTCATACATACGGACGGACGGACACGGCTAGATCGACGCGGCTGTTGATATTGATCAAGAATATATATACATTATGAGGTCGGAGATACTTCCTTATATCTGTTACATACTTTTGCACAAAGCCATTATACACTTTTTCCTATTTTGAATGGGTTAAGGGTATAAAAATGATTCTACATTTTTTTATTTTTATTTAAGCCACAAATATTATATTCGTTTATAAAGTTTAAAGAAAAACATTTACTCTGGGCAAAGCCGGAACCAGCATTCTAGGCCTAATGAAGAAGCCTATTTAAAAATAAACGCGCCATTTTTTTCAACCATAGATGGTGGTGTGAAAATCAGATATTATAAAGGAAGTATTAAACATAACTGCTTTATTTTCATAAAGACGGGGCTAAAACTTATTTCCAATATTTTGCAAAATTCACCCTTTGAGGAAAATGGGGGCTAAGGCAGTATGGCGAAAATTTAATTTTCGCACGATTCTCAGAGACTAAAAGAGCTAGAAACTTCATATTTGGTATGGTACTATATATATTTCCGGGTCAGATCAAGTTTATTTCAGTTTATCGACTGCTCATCCGTTCAAAATTTATCGATATATTTCGATTCCAGATCAGTGTTTTTTGGGCATAACTAAAGTAATACGAGCTGTTAGCATGCTATTCCTAAAATTTTCTCCATGTTCCTAATTATGTACATGATCATATATGTATGCAAGTAATTTTGACAAAGAACTAATTCGACTGAGTAATCTCAACGTATTTATGAGCCGGTTAAAAGAGGAATCCACGCAACAAGTTTAAAATTGAATTTTTCAATGCATTTGTTAAAATATTCTGTAGCCCTTCACTGCATTCCTGACGTAAACTCTCTTGAAATTCGTCCGAAACCCACATGACTGCCACCCACTAACTGCCCGTTTGCCCTCTGGCATAATTGCAGCCATTTGAGCGCTTCACCTGGACGTGGACATGGAAACAGTTTGCATGCCATTTGTCAACTTTTTGTGAATATACGGTACACAGGGCACAATTAGTGCACGTGTACGCCCAAAAAAAAACATAACAAACAAGAGATCTCTAGCTGGGAGTGCCCAACTAGAAAATACCCTGTACTTAGCCCTACTGACGGCTGTGTTTCATCTATGGAAAATTCAATCTTTGTATTGCACACCTCTAAAAAACATGTTTTTAAATTTGTGAGATCGGCTAGTAAGCAAGTAAAATATTAATGACCCCTGCATGCTATACGATAACATAAATACCCAATTTGGTGTCTCTAGCTCTTATAACTTACAACTTACGCATGACTGTTGACTCTGAGAAAGATTATATAAAGATGCTTTTGTATGCCTGTTACATACATTTGTACAATTTTATGACACCCTAGTTAACTATTTTAAATGGGCACAGGGTATAAAAATACATCCAACAGAACAGTAAAAATCTGAAAAACATCCGCCTCCGCAGGTTGTCAATTAATTGTGCTGAAACCTGCAGGGCTGCAGAGCAAAAATTGTTGTTTGAGTTGGAGGATGCTTGCAACTTTTTAAATGACCAACATTTACATGCATGTCTGAAGTACACGGAGTAGAGAGCCAGGGCTTGCCCAGCCGAGCGACTTCCTTTCCCGACACATGGCTATGAGGCTTAGCGTTGGCGAATATTGTCAGCGAAGCGTTAAGCCACCGCCACCGCCACCGCCGGCCCCGCTGCCTATTACGCATCATTGGATTGGTTGGCTGGATGCGGATTTGGATATGGATTAGTGAATCGGTGTGCCTTCTTCTCGCCCAATTGACGTACAGGTAAACGAAATTCCTGCAATATAGGAACATTTTTTTCAACGTCACATCCTTTTGGCAGGATGAATGAGCAAAGTCAGTTCTTAATTTAAAATACATGTGAATGTACCGAAAATATAATTTCGCACAAACAGCCTTGACCTCTATTGAATTTTCGCTTTTTCACGACTTGAGAATATAATTTTCTAAAATCCCGTTTTAGTACTTACATACGTTCGAAAATAAAGCAGCCCTCAGCTTTTCTTGGTTGGGCACTGTCTTGATTGCCATTGGATTTGCTGGAAGTGAAACTGTATGAGTTAATGGATTTGGGCGCTTCACTCAGCGCATTATGGATCCTTTGGACATACGCTTCGCTATATCGCCTTACACGCTTGGATCATCAGCAGAATAACGAACAATTAGATCCTATTCAGTATTTCGAAGACAATGGTGTGCAAAATATTGCACGAATTCTGCAAAGAGGTTTTAGTCAAGATTTTTCCAATTTCATTTAATTTTATTATATACTTATACATATATTCGATTAAACTAAGTATTCTTATTAGTGTTTCGTATAACTTCCAAAAATCCATCACAAAGGATGCCAATCGCAGAAACAAAAACTATTTAAAATTAATTTGAATTCAATTGAAATTACCAAATTTTTTGCAGCTCTGTATTTGCTGTTATTCAACAATAATCGATAACATTGAAACTATCGAGCATTCGAACGCTGCGTTAATTTTGAATGAAGAGTTAACAGCAACTTACCAGCCCATAAATTTAAATGGATTTATGCGGATTTCGACGCTATCTATATCAAGTGGGTACTTGGGGCTTACTACGTTTTTCGTGTGCAGAGACTAAAAGGGACACACACAACGCACAAGTAAATAACGTGAATTGAGATATAATAAAGACAGATCTAAGAGAATAGCGTTTTTGTTGTAATTGTAGCTGTTGTGCCGTTTCCGTTAAATTTTGTGTCGCAACTCGCTGTTTTTCGATACTTTTCAGCTCAGTACTCATTTGGCACTGTTGTTTCAAAATATTTTTTTGTTTAATAATTAATGATTTGGGCAATATAGATCAACGGGAGTGCCAAAAGTTCAATCAGTAGTTCAAAATTTGTACATTTTAACAAATACAAATAATAAATCAGCTGTTTCCCGAAATCAAATCAACATGCGTTCCATCAATTGATTTTGGTTTGCTTATATTTAATCAAAATCATTTGACGAAATCCCCTATAAAAGTTGAATATCGTCAGTTTTGTCCGCGTACTGTTAATAACATTTCAGCAACTTTTAACATTTTACCAAATGTTAACATTATTTTCTGGGTGCCCACAGCTGTTCTGAGGTGTGTGTGTGTGTGTGTGTATATAATTTAACCGCAAAAATATTTATTATCACACAAATGGCACCGCCAAGAGCCAATACCAATAGCAGGCCTGTGGCCCGACGCAAAAAGAACGGCGCCAACCTGTTGCACACGCTAAAGGACAAATATGTAAACTGGAACTTTATTAAATATCTGGCATTCGATCCATCTGCTTTGCCCGTTGTTGCTGTTTTGATTGTATTGGCCGAAACAATTATTAACGTGCTTGTCATTCGCCGTGTCCCCTACACCGAAATCGATTGGGTGGCCTACATGCAGGTTAGCATTAACAGTTAGATATGTTACGTATTTACAGAAAGCAACTAATGTTTCTCTTTGCAGGAATGCCAAGGTTTTTTGAATGGCACCACAAACTATGCTTTGTTGCGAGGTAAGTAAATCAGCTGCCTGCTGCCTGGTTTCGGTTTATTTTTGGAAACCAGGCAGCCAGACAGCCCATAGAGACCATGCCAAAAGCACGCATAAAATACATACGTACATACATATATGTATTTAAGAATAAGACAAAATATGTATCTCGGATTGAGGTTCTGCCGAGAGGACGACTTAACTACAAAACACAGTTTTTATGAATGTGCAGTCTTGGTCTAGCATAGGAGGACGTATATGGGCCGAGTTTTTAGCGCCTGCTTGGATTAGGATTGGCTCGGCAAGAGATCTACTCTAGAGGTAGAGTTGCTCTGGTCTCCATAGTGAGCGCTAGGGCACAAAAGTTCCCGTAGGATCCACCATTCTTTGTCAGACTCCATTTCTTATTATATACCTGATACACAGGTATCAAGTTCTTACTGTCAATTTATCTGTATTTTTCTTTTGTTTCCACATATTGGAATAGCCCCTAAATTTACATATACAGCTTAAAGGCAAATTGACTTTCAAAAACATTTGTAACCTTTGTCCATCAAATGAGCAATAACAAATTACAAAACAGTTACCATCCAATAACAAAACATACACTCCAGCTCCAACTCCAATTTAGTTGAACATGGATTTAATTTTGTTCAAGAAGCTTCCGCCTTCACTTTCGCCTCCTCCACCGCTTTGCTGCTCTGTCCGCTCTTTTTGCTGTGTTGTACCTTGTGTTGTTTCAGACCTTTCACTTTGGTGCTCTTTGCTTGTTGCTTCTGCTCTGCTCGTTCCTTGACTACTGTTGGCCTCGGATCCTCCTGCTGATTTTTTGGCATCACTTCCTTCCTGACTGGCACCTGCGCTGCAACACATTCAAAAAGGACATAAATTGAATTTGTGTATCTTAAAGCGAATAATGTGTAATAATAAATAATTAGACATGATAAAGTTTAATTACTTAAATACACAAAACAAAAGAAGAAACAGAATTATTTTACAAATACAAATGTCTATTCAGTAGTATTTGTATATTAATCATGGTACATGGTTAAAAATGTATTTACGTTGCTTTCTTACTGCCATCTTTCCGTTGCGCCATGCCGTTTATCTGTCCGGGCGTGTCCTCCTCCAGTTCAGCATACGCCTCCAGGAGTCCGCGCTGCTCTTGGCTCAGCTTCTTGGGCACCTCGATCTTGATGTGCACGTAATGATCGCCGTGTCCGTGTGCATTAACGCGTTTCAAGCCCTTCCCGCGCAGCGCGATCTGCCGATGCGACGATGTACCCGGCTCAATGTTCAGCCACTGATCTTCGTATACGCCCTGCACCCGCACCGTGCCCCCCAGGACCGCCTGGGCCAACGAGATCGGCGTATTCGTGTGCACATCAGCGCCGTCACGTCGAAAGTAGTCGCTGGTCTCCACGCGGAACGTTACGAATAGCTCCTTAGTGCCCACCTGCATGCGCACAGTTTGCCCATTCTCTATGCCCGCCGGCACCGGAACCGTCACCTTGCGCCGCTGCACCGTTCGTCCTTTGCCCTCACACTCGGCACACGGGTACTTGATGTACTGGCGCGTTCCTTGGCAGTAGCGACACGTGGATCGCATCACGAAGGGTCCTGTTGATATGGTCTCAAACCCGCTGCCATTGCAGTACTGGCAGCGACCGGGCTTCGTACCCGGCTCGCACTTGGAGCCCGCGCATTTGGGACACTGATCCACCACATTCACATTGACATCCTTGTTGACGCCACGCGCGGCCTGGGCGAAGCTCAAGTCCATGACCAGCTCCTGTGCCTGGCCAAAGCCGAACTTGGAATCTGCAAAGTCGTCGAAGCTATTGCTCCGAAAGTTTCCCTCGCCAAAGATCTTGCGGAACAGCTCCTCCGGATCAATTGTTGACCGGAATTGCCAGTTCTGTGCAAAGCCCTCCGGCCCAAAAGGCCCGCCACTAAATCCGCCGCCACCTCCACCACCCTGACGATTCATACTCTCCGCCGTCTGGCCATACGTATCATATTCCCGGCGCTTCTGCTCATCGCTCAGGACCTCGTAGGCTTCACTGACTTCCTGGAACTTTTTGCTTGAATCCGGATCATCCTTGTTGGTGTCCGGATGATACTTTTTGGCCAGCTGATAGTATGCCTTCTTAATGTCCTTGCCGTTGGCATTCTTGGCCACGCCCAGTGTCGCGTAATAGTCCTTTGCCTGCAACCTACTCGAGCTGTAGATACTGCGTTGCTGTGTCGCCCTCTGTTGCCAAGCGGCGGTAGCAGCGGCAAACTTTGGTTTCCATTTTCCAACTGGGCTGCCGACTGAAAGCAGCGCGGCGGCGGTTAATTGAATTGCGTTGTTGCATTGACGGCGGCAGCAAGTTTTAAGCGGCAGTTGACGCAAAACACATAAATTTTTATACGAAATCATTTTGTCCATTAACTGTTTTAAACTCTATTAATCTTCTCTGTATTTGGCAGACAGCTCTAACAACATGCCGTAATAACCTCCATGCTGCTCAATACAAAATGTTCTCTGTCTCTCTCTCGATTTTTTTTCACTTTGACATTTTGACAGTCACTGAGTTGCGTAAACAGCTCGCTGATGAACAAATGTGTATGTTCATTTACTAGTTCCAGTCTGGTTTGCGCGGGACATTATATCATATTTAAATACGCATTTATAGGTTCGTGGTCCAACTTAAGCCATTTAACACCCTGAACCCATTAGAAATGGGAAAAGAGTATCATGAAGTTGTGCAACAGTCATGACGAAGAATCTCCGACTCCATAAAGGATATATATTCTTGAGTCGAGTCGATCTAACCATGCCATAACCGTATTGTACAATTTTATTTCATTTTATCGATATCTCGTTCCGTTCAAACGTTCTCGATAAATGTTCGATTCCATATAAGCGTTCGAAACTTATAAATGCTAAATATTCTCGAATACCATACCAAAGCAACATATTTTTAACTTATTGGATGGCTCCTCCCGATCCTCTATAAAATTAGCGAGTGTTTGTATGTAAGTATGCGTGTGTGTTTCTACGTATGAATGCAGATAAATATTTATGAATCAATTTAAAGGCTGGTTCAGGGTATCTCTTAGTCGCGCACTCTGGACTAGTTGTTTTTATTTTTCGAAACAATTTTACATCCTCTTACCCGGACGCGAACTCCTTAGAAACGGACGAGAGGCACAAAATGTGGCAAGTAAGCCAATTGACAGCAGCAACTCTTAAAATGTTTTGAAATTCGAATCTGAAAATGATTTACCACTAGCTCCGCTGGCATACATTTTTCAGTTGGCTAAATCATTAGGAGAGGCATATTTAGAAACAGCATAAAATTAAATGCAATTTAAAATAATTTATACAAGAAGGCAGTGTACTTCGAGCATTTATAAAATGTAGAATAAATGTACGTTAGGCGACCATTTGCGAATCAAGCTACAAATTCAAGAATCAAGTACATAAAACGTTTTGTATACAAAAATTACTTACAGGTGACACTGGTCCGTTGGTCTACCCGGCTGCATTTCTTTATATTTACTCGGCACTATATTATATAACATCGCAGGGGACTAATTTGCGTCTGGCGCAGTACATATTTGCCGGGATCTACCTGCTGCAAATGTGCCTCGTATTGCGGCTGTATGCCAAGAGCCGCAAAGTGCCGCCATATGTGCTGGTGCTGAGCGCCTTCACCTCCTACCGCATCCACTCGATCTACGTGCTCAGGCTGTTCAATGATCCGGTGGCCATCCTGCTGCTCTATGCGGCCCTCAATCTGTTCTTGGATCGCCGTTGGACACTGGGCAGCATTTGCTTCAGCTTAGCAGTCGGAGTTAAAATGAATATTTTGCTATTTGCCCCAGCGTTGCTATTGTTCTATTTGGCTAATCTGGGCTGGGTCAGGACTCTGCTGCAGCTAGTCATATGCGCTGGAATACAAGTACTACTAGGTGCGCCCTTTCTGCTCACGCATCCGCTGGAATATCTGCGTGGCAGCTTCGATCTAGGCCGCATCTTTGAGCATAAATGGACTGTCAACTATAGATTTCTGAGCAGAGAGCTCTTCGAGCAGCGCGAGTTTCACTTATTCCTACTGGGCCTGCATCTGGTGCTGCTTTTGTGTTTCGCCAAACCCACCTGGACTTTCTTTAAAAGTTACCTGAGACTGCGTCTAGTGCAGCAGCAACTGTTACCGCAGTTGGCACGCAAGAATCGCGAGCAACAGAGCCTAACTAAAAATAAGTCTAAGAATTCCGAGAAACTTCCTCAGGACGTGGATGAGCAGCTGAGCGGCGAGCAAAGGTCCTTTCTGAGGTCATTCGAGAAGGGCCTGAAACAGTCCACGGGTCACAAATCTCCAACAGCAGTCGATCCACAGCCGGAACGCTACGGCATCCATTTTGACCAGTGCACCCAGCTGGCGTTGCTACCTTTCTTTCTGTGTAACTTCATCGGTGTCGCCTGCGCCCGTTCGCTGCACTATCAGTTCTACATCTGGTACTTTCACACGCTGCCGTATCTGGTCTGGTCTACGCCGTATTCGCTGGGAGTGCGGTATCTAATACTGGGCATCATCGAGTACTGCTGGAACACCTATCCCAGCACGCAGGTCTCCAGCATAGCTCTTCATCTCTGTCATCTAATTCTGCTTGTGGGCGTGGCACGGCAAATCTTACACACCATGCGGCTCAATGCAACGGTGAAGCAACATCAGCAGCAGCAAACCTCACTACAAAATGGACAACCAAAAACAATCAAAAACCTGTAATAAATAATAAAAAGATTTGTATGTACATTTTAAATAAAAAGAACTCATTGGAAAAAAGATTACAAATTACAGTAATTGTTATTATTTATTTTTATAACATCATAATATTTATTCTTATAACGCATACACCGCATAAATATACATGTTTTTAAACTTAATACGCAATTTAGGTTAACGACATTATTTTGAAATTATATTGAACTTTCTTTTGATAGTTGGATAAACATAATTAAGAAGCTACTACTTTACGTAGTAATATGAAATTCAAAAACGAAATCAGTTTTTATTGTCATCATTGATAATATTGACCCAGCCAAAAGCACATGCATGTCAGGAAATCTTATAGATATCTTTAGTTATTATATTTAGTCTTTTAGTTGGTACTGTACAAAAAGAACTGCTTAACTTAAAACTATATAAAAAATATGTCCATTTAAAAATAGTTATGGGATGGTGACGGGTGGGGGGTGTGTGTATGTGTTTGAGCTGCAGTTAGGAGAGCATCTTCCAGCCAGGCCAGCTCATCAGGCTCATCAGTAGATGTCAGTCGCTGCCGACTACCGTCGTTGGCGTCCGCAGCGTCAACGTTGTCGTTGCTGGCGGTGGGGACATTGCTGGTGCCAACTCCAAATCAACTGAATTCACGAGACTTGTCGTTGACTCTGCAACAGCGTCGCTGCCGCCAAGACTAACAGTGCTCCGCTGAACGCTGAAGAAACGAAGCAGCGTTGTCTCACTGTTCCGACGGGATGAGGTGGGCGTGCGAAGATGCGCAGCGCCGCCATCGTTATGTGAAATGCGTCGCCGCGGAGTGGACTGGTGTCTTGGACTGCATTCGGAGTTGCGCAGGCTTTGTAAACGGGGTGAAGCCAGGGCATCCGTATTGGTTATATGCGACGCCTCCTCATTACCGATCTTCTCGGCCAGCGTTAGCGTTGCACGACTGTTGGACATGAGCTTCTGTTTGCGTATTTTCGTCAGCCAGTCAACCTTTTCTTTGGCTTTTCGTTTCGGGGACATGATGCCCAAATGCGGCGCCTCACCATCTAATACGTAATTGGGCAGGTTTGATGTGGGCGAGTAGATTAATGATGAGAGCAAGGGAGGTGAAGTGGAGCAAGCGTTGGCTGCTGCTGTCGCCTCCGCTTGCGCTGACGTTGTGGGTGGCGAGGTGTACGGAATGTGATTTAAATGATGTTCGCTAAGTGGCGATGGTAGTTGCTGGAACTTACTGGCTGCACTGCAGGGCAACGGCGAGATGTCATCGGCACTGTTCTCCTGATTGCAGGCGGACATGTTCCAGTCCTCCTCTCCTATGGAAGGCAACTGTTGTTGAGGCTGACTGGCGGTGCAGTTAGGACCAAACAGGCGGCGGCCTCTGGACTCGAGTGGCTTTATGCGCTTTTGCTGTGGTTGTTCCATGTTTGCATCGCTGGCGGCCGCTCCCAGCATTTCGAGAAAGGAACGCTTTGTGGTTGCCTTTTCCACGGAGCTAGGCGTGCGTTCATTCTGATCCATGAGACGCTTCAGCGAGCGCGGCGTGGACTCCAGATCTCTTAGATTGTACTTATGTTGTGTGGCCTTTCGCTGCATATCAAACTGACGCACATAGCTCGCCTGGCCGCGATACTGCTCCGCAACATCCGCAGCTGTCACTGACTCCGGAGTCGGCCCAATGCGCCAGATCTTGTGGCGCGCATCGTCACTACAGGTGACAATCGGACGATCGTGAGTGGCCCCCCAAGCTACGCACGTGACCTCTACAGTATGTCCCGAGAGCGCCACCAGCGGCTCAGCCGCATGTTCCAGATTCCAGATATAGGCGCGCTCATCACTGCTGCCACTCAGCAAATACTTGCCATCTGGACTTAGGCAGCTTTTGATGTAAAAAGTGGAGTTCAGTAAGCCCTTGTAACAGGCCAGAGGCTTGGGCGCATAGGAGACTAAGTTATAGCAATAAATTGTGTTGTCCATGCAATTGGCATACAAACGTGTGCCCGCCGCATCCACAATGAGATTGGTGAAGCCTTTAAATGTAGAATGACCAGCATAGGGTAAGCTTTGACGCGGAAGCGGCTCCTTCTTGTAAGCCGTATAGTTACGCCGCAGATCCCACACTTTAATGACGCCATCCCCAGCTCCACAGGAGATGAGCGTATCGTTGTCCTGGAAAGCCAAACCTGTGATGCTACTGGAGGTGTTGCTGCTACTGTTTGACATTTTGGGCGTGCGTGTGCGCTGCTTGCGTTGCGATTGAGGCGTGCCCGGGCCGCCCGTGTGGCCACTGTAAATACAGTTGTCCACGCGTGATGTCAGATCCATGTTAAGATTAGCGCGTATGTCCCAGATAAGAATGGCACCATCGCGACCGCCCGTCGCAAACACGGCTGGATCCGACCGCTTGAATGCAGCTGTTTTCACGGAACGCGTGTGACCCACATAGGAATTGAGACCACGAATGCCTGAGCCAGCGACCTCCCACAGACGTGCCGTATGATCCCCTGAGGCGGACACAAAGCGCATCTGTCCGGGCGCCCATTCCAAGTCGAATACAGCATTATAGTGACATTGTGGAGCACTTAGCGACTGCTCCTCCGGCTCCTGGTTGCGCTCCGTGGTATCCTGCAGCGCAATCTTACCATCCTCGTTGGCTATAGCCAGTATGTGTCTGTAGCCATCACAGTTGGCAAACTTGGCCGAAAAAATAGGCGGCTCCGGGTTGAAATCCGGACTATAATTAGCCGGAGCAATCCCACGCCAGCTGTCCTGCCTGGACACACACAGGCGACTCAGTGCAAAGTCGTACGTTAGCTCACTATTACTACAGCCTACGGTGCGAGAATACAAATTGTGATTAGTGTTAATTGCATTGTTTACGTTCTAGTTTCTCTTCCGCTATTTTCGCAAACGCAGCAATTTATTTTCAATTCAATGCAAATTGTAGCTATCCAAGTCCAAAAGCATATGTACATATTTACATAGAATATTCACAAAATATTAACAAACAGTTTTGGCGCTCAAATTACCCGCGAAAGGAGTGGAGAAAGGGAAAGCGGGAGCGGGAAAAAGAATAGCGCGCTCTTTTCGAGCGCCAAAAATCCAGGAATGAATTCTAGCTTTTAACTTACCATGTCCATGTTCTCTGTGGCGTAATTTGTTGTATATGTTCATTATAATTATCAACTGTACTTTCAGATGCAACTTTGACTATTTTATTTGGTATAAAAGCTATTTTTTTAACTATGCGCGCAGTCAACACATATTTTTCCTAGCGACGCAGTCACCGATTGTCGTTCATTTACACTTTAAAGTGACAACACTGTTTGTTTATGTTATCTTTTTGGCATGAAACAAGTTAACATTTTACTCAACTGTTATTAACAGCGCACTCTCATATTTTTCGGTAAAAAGTAACGTACTTTTTTTAGCTTCGATATAAATAAATTTATATAATATATTCGTCATCCCGAAATGATAAAATAACACAAATTTCCTTTTAATTTTATTAATATCTCGAAATCGAATTTTACAGTGGCTAACGATTATTGTTAACATTGTCAGAACACAGTCATACCGAGCACAGCTGTTTTTAAAATTTTTTACAATTGTCCCAACAAAGCCCCTTTGGTTAAATGTACCAATCTTGGCACCAGAAATTAATTAATTTTAATTCCAGTTACTGTGCTTTAACATTTATTATTTAACAAATTAATATTATGAAGCAACAGTGCCAAGTGAGTATGTTTATTTAATTTTATTATTGACCTTAATGATACAAAATTAATTAAACAAAAAAAACGATGCAGTGTTTTTTTTTTAATTTTGTTTTAAATGCTGCATTGTTTTCATTATTTAATTTTGTATCATTACCGTCAATAATAATTTCAAAATAGGCAGGGCTGGAGTACATAATTTCAGTAAACGAGTGGCAACATTGGCGCTCTGTTATGCTAAGCCATATGTTCGAGCATGTTTCAGCCGTTAAACAATTTCAAACACAAATCATAAGTGAAAAGAAATCGAAAAAAGTGTATTTAATATAATCTTTTTTACAAGTTATATTTATTATAAATGGACAGTGGAAGCAAGCGCAATGTATTGAAAGAGAGTGCGTCTGGCAACAAGCTCTACGAAAAAGCAGTAGTTCAGTTTAGTTTATTTTAAGCAAGAAGCAGAGAAAACAAAATGTATAAAATAAATATATTTGATAAAATTATCGTTTTATTATTGCATGGGCACAACAGAACATATGTTTTTACTTGACAGCAGAGATCGCTTTTACAGAACCATTTTGAGTGATTAACATTAATGTTAAATGAAATGCATGATCGCGTATTCAGCTCATTTGAAGTGAGCATATACATTGGACCTATAACCTTTGGTTCGCTCAGTTGTGTTATCATACAACCTTTCGCAAAGTATTATATTCAGCTAAATGTACTCATTTGGCACTGTTGTTTTACAAAGTGTATTTGTTAGATAATTAATGTTTAAGAGAAATAACAATAACAGGGGTACTAAAAATAAATTGTTGATGCCAAAAGTAGTATGAATAGCCAAAGCTTCGTTTAGTTTGGGACCTATTTCTGTCCGGAAGTGCGTTCAAACAATTATAAAGAAATGTTAAACTTATCGTAATCGATATGTGTGCGCCGATTCATCTCACCTATATATGCGTAGCAAGAGGCAAAAAGTATCGGTCTGAACACATCTCAAGCTAGGAGTTGCTTTATTTGTTTATACTCGATAATTAGTAGTGGTCGGTCGTTGGTAAGGCGTTGGATGTTCACAGCACTGCATCTTGCCCGCTCTAAGGACGTGAAAGTTAATATAACTATAAATTATGCAAATGCACGCAATAACAATTTGCACATGTACATATGAGTGAGTGCTTATCAAAATTTTCGTTTAGTGGATGCAGCGCCGGCAGCAGCAGCAACAACAACAAGAAACGAGCAACAGCAATGCTTTAAACTTTAAATAGTCGGCACCTTTTGTTAAGCGCCACTTAAATCGTCTGTCGAATAAACAATCGAGCGCAATCACTTGCATTCAACATTAATCGCTATAGCAAAAGCAGAGGAACAGTTTGTCTATTCATTAAGCGTTCGTACGTTACCTTGTACATTTGCTGCTGCTGCTGCTGCTGCTGCTTTGGCTGTGCGCCATATAATCAACACACAAAGGTGAAGGCGCACATACATATGTACATATGAACATACATATATATTTGTATGCATGTACGTACACTGAGAAGCAGAAGTTTGCAAACATAACAGTAAATAACGTAGTATTTGTAAAAATAATCAGTTTATTAGCTGCTTATTGATTGATTATATAATCTAAATTAAGTGTAGAGTATTAAAACAAGAGTGCTGTAATCGAGATACCCTGCAGCAAGCCCTCATAGTTCCTTATCGGCTTTCAAAAACAGAAACACGCACACTATGAAAATTTATTAAATAGCTTCTGTGTTTATGTCCGATCAAATGAGTAATTCATCAAAGAAAACTTGTTTTCGCAATATTAGGTGATTTAGGGGGATGTATTCAAACACTAAAACATTATTTTATGCTATTCGACAATATACATACATACATAACAAATATGTTATGAACCCTTATTCCAAATATGAATGGACATGGCTAGATTAACTCGGCTGTTGATGCTGATCAAGAATAAATACAGTTATGGGGTCGGAGATGATTCGCGAGTCTGTTACATTAGTGTATACTCATTTTTAATAAGTACAGGGCATAAACAGTTACCAATGACTGATACGCGCTCTTCTGATACTCACTGTTCATAAACGTTCGAGTCCATGTGTGATAAACAAATTAAATTAAAACAGGTATTATGGGTATTATTCATTTTTCTTTGGTTAGATATAGGCAACATGCGAACTATAAAGAGCAACAATGTGAAGAAATAAAATAAATAAATATAGATTATAAATCGATCAATAATTTTAATGTGTAATGCAACTACTTTTATACGGAAGACAAAAAACAACAATGGCTACATTTTAAAATGGTTTCAACGCGTCTTTCAATCCGTCGTTACTTGACTTGTTTCGGTTGATATCTTTTGGAGCACGGCTTTTAGGAGAACGGCCATCAGACTGGAGGCCTCACTCACTCTGAAGCGCATTTTTGCCCGCAAAATTGCCTATAAAACGAAATCAAAGTCAATTTTAGCGGCCATGCGAACTAAACATTTAATACTGATACTAATCGGAGTGATAATCGCAACGATCGTATTCATCGTTTTTGGACCTGCCGGTGAACCGAACGATTCCTTTAAGCACATTGTAGTGCAGACGCATCAACAACTCAAAGAGCTTCAGGTGAGTTGTCCATTATCTAAAAGTGCCCTAAGTACTACCTCAGATATCTCTCGCTGTTATTAAATTGAAAAATCCAGAGCCAGCGCATCGAAATTTGATTACACGTACCCACCCAACCGCACAGTTGAGTTAAGGGGCGTAACCGTTGCTGTATTAAACGTTTCCACATGTATTTGTTGTTAATGTTGTGATAAGGTCTGTTATCGGGCCAACTACGTGACAGCTTTCTTCTTCTGGGACGTCTGTCGACTCAATCCGCTTCGTCGGGGAAACATTTTTAGTTTTCATTCAGCAATATTTCGAATATATTAGCTGCTCTTGAGAGATGTTAGTTTTAAAATACAATAATTTGCATTTTGTTGCTTATGCTTCAGTGCCAAACACAATGTATTAAAATTATTTTAAATTGAGAGCATGAGTCATGCAAAAGTTTCCAAAATCTTATCAGTTAGAAGATCCCAATTATGTCAACTAAACACCAATGTCAAGTGCCAAATACTTGTTTCATTTTTTGGCAAATGTCAATACAAAAAAGATTCAAGTTGGCATCAAGAGTCACATTAAATGTCCTTGAACTGCGTGCCATAGTTTATGTTAGGCTGGCAGGGCCTGCAAATTAACTGGTTGAATTGTGGACTGCCCGCTAATAGCCGCATATCAATGGGACAAGCATTTGGGTTTATTTTCCACTCATTTTCCGAAGGCTTTTAGCCAAATTGAAATACGTCTAAAGTTGTAAAGAGAGCAGGCAGGAATAACCAGGCAAGCAGTCTTTCGGTCTGTCTGTCTGCCTACTGACAAGGCAAACAAGTAAATGACCCAAGAGATATCATCATTTGACTAGCATGCCTGCCTATGTCGGCTTTTAGGTCCGTCTGTGTCCATTTGTGTCCGTCATTTGCCCGTGAGCCCACGGCATTCCTCAAGTTCCGGGCCGGCATTAGGTAGGGAAGCCTTTAACTTTTCCAGCCGATTGTTTACATGCAAATGCCATATGAAACTTTCTTTGTGGCGCCTCAAAACACAACATACACTCAACAAAATCCACAAATTTTCAACTTCTTTCCCCCTCCGTCCCACGGCATCCTCAAGTTCCGGGCCGGCATTAGGTAGGGAAGCCTTTAACTTTTCCAGCCGATTGTTTACATGCAAATGCCATATGAAACTTTCTTTGTGGCGCCTCAAATACACAAAACATATGCATACACTCATACAAATTTACATGTATATATGTATGTACATATCTATGTGTATACAAAGATATTTAATGATTCATTTTGTGTGGCCAGAACGTTTATTGTTTACTTTAATTAGATTGCGGCAGGCACTTTCCGGCCCAGTATGTATACTGAATTTATTTTTTCAGCGGTTTAACTTTAAGCAACTTTGTAACACAAATTAGTTTTGAATTACGCAGAGTAACAAGTGAAATACAAATTCGCGCGTTCAAAAGGTTTAGAAATTATTGTACTTAAACATACCCCACACTAGAGGGTTCTAGTCGAGAGTGTCCGACTAGGAGACAACCAGGACCAAGCCTTTTCATTCATAGGCAATTGTTGTGCTTCCTCTTCTCTGAGCCCAACACTATGGAAAATTTATATATATTTATATTTTTTGAACTAAACGAGCTGTAGATAATAAATTGGATATCAAATCCAAAGTATACGAGAACTTAAATTCCAATATGCAAAAGTCTCTGACTTTAGAAAAAGACGGACAGACTGACGGACATGGCTAGATCGACTCGGCTACTGATACTGATCAGGAATACATACATATATTTGCACAACTTTATGACACTATATTTATCAATTTTTAATGGGTATACGATTTAAAATTGGACCCATTGTGAGCACACTATTTTGCTGAATAAATATGAAATTGTATATTGACTATTTTAGTAAAACAATTAATGTGTATTTCGATTTCTTTAGTTGTTGTGTTTAATAGTTTCGTTGCTTGATTAATATATTGGGTAGATAAATATAGTATGAATATAATTGTTACACATGTGACTGGTGTCTGTCAGTTTATAAACTTGCTCTCACCGTGGAGAACCAAAATCCACAGACAACAGATAGCTTATTGTATTTCATATGTCTCTAATTGCGATATTTACATATACTATAACTGGTTTTCCGATACACACTGATATATTTATACATATATATATATATATGTAGTTACAAGTCATGTGTAGGTCGTGTTACAGTGATTTCACATGATGTCTTATGTGTTCAGCTACATACATATATGTGCACAGGTGTAGGGAAAACTGCATGGCCAGCTAAAACAGATCTCATAAAAATTCAATACTATGCCTCATTGCCAATTGAAGCGAATTTTAGCATCTCAGCGCCCAATCGCCACCTCCACCTTGCGCAAGCTACTTTTACAAATTGTTGACAAATCAGCCCCCAAGTGAATGTGCTTTAAATATTGTCAAGTATCCGGAAGCTACTCACGCATCCACCTCGATGATGATGAATTATAAACTGTAATGATCATCTAAGTCGTCGTTCGTTGCAGTCTCACTTGTTCTGACGTCAAGTGCTTCAAAACCGCTGGTTGCCCCCTTTCTGAGAACTTTTCACAGCACACAAACAAAACATATATGTACGTATTTTAGTATGAATATCTTAATTCTCACAATGCTGGCAGCTATTTTAACTGAAATATTTTCATGTACAGCATACCAAAATATTGTTTTGAATTTTAAACGTTTTACCAATTATAAGACTTAAGAACATTGTGAACCAAACAGGTGTTCTAATACAAATATATACGTTTATATAAATAAATGCACAAGGGTTGAAGTCTTAGAATGTTACAACTAACTGCTCGACTGACAAAAATTGCTTAAAATATGGCATTATCAAAATGTGGTATTATAAATCCTTTATTGCTTTTGCTAGGCATTGTATTTGTTAAAACTATGGTCTCTATAAATTAAATTAGTGTAAACTTTAATCTAATTTGCATCATACAATAAATTTAAATTTGTATGAAAATTCCGAAGCTCTAATCTACTTGAATTGATATTACTGACCGCTGACCGCTGACCCCTGATCCACTGACATCAATTAATTGCATGGTCCGCTGTGAAATGTCTCGGCTACCTATTTATCATTCAGTTTAACCCGCGATATGTCATATCGATACTTATACAGTACATAGTACGCTCGATATTGTTTAATAATTGAATATAAAATAGCACAAATGAGCTTTCGATGACCTAGAAGGAGTAAAAGTCACTGGCTCGGCTGCTACGTAAGACGGTTATAAAGTCCATTAAGGCTCGAATAAGACTACAGCTATAGCAAGAGTGCTCTTGTCACAAGTGCCTGACTAGGAAATACCCTTTACTTAGCCCTTACTTTCATTAATAATTAATAACCTGTATTCATAAAACGAGCACACATAAAAGGCGCTATAAAGAGTGAAATATATAAACTTATCGAAATTTTTGTAAACAAGAATAGTTTTTAATATATATGCGTAAAATAAAAATGCGTACAAACGGTATTACGAAGCTGTGCAACTGTATGTAACAGGCATAGTGAGTGGATATCCGAAATAGAAAGTATATTTAAGGTTTTGCCTTCCTAACGCGCAACCCCGAAAATGGGAAAACACGTATTTATGAAGGTATGACCTTGTTTTTTTTTTTTTAGATTCGCACTTTTGAATACCATCTTTGTGCTTGTATGTGTGTGTTTGCTTAAGTGGAATGGCGCCATAACACCACTGCCCCCTCTGAGCCGCCATTAACACATGCGACCATTTTAAGTCACGCGCCAGCGACACAGCCTGGATTCCACAATTTAAATTGTTGCTCACGTGCAACGCTAGATTGTGGGAAAAAAAGTAAATACTATAGTGCCGACTTCCTAGCGCTGCGTGTCATTTGGACTAAGCTGCCCAGGGCTGACCTTACCTGGCATTGCCTGGTTTTATTGGGCAGCACAACCACAACAACAGCAGCAAACACAAATTAAATGGCTCGCCGCCATATTGCCAATTAAAATAAGTTAAAGGCTTAGACGTGCATGTAACTACGTATATTTTGGAAAGAGAATTTAACAAAAGTATACCCAATGTTGGCTTTAGTTCCTGACGGCATTGACAAAGTCGTGATAGTTTATTTTGCCATCGTTATCGGCGTCGATTTCCTTCATCATATCGTTGAATTCCTCCTCGGTGCACCTTTCGCCCAAATTGTACATCACATTGCGCATCTCGACGGGCCCTATAAATCCATCCTCATCGCGATCAAAAAGCCTGAATATCGCCATCAGATTTTCATCCTTGGTTAGTGCCTCCATGCGCCTTACTATCATCTGTTGGAACTCCATAAAGTCGATCTCGCCATCGCCATCAAGATCAATTTCATCGATCAGATCGTACAGCTCCGCCTCGGTGGGACAGTGCCCAAGGGTGCGCATCGCAATCCCCATCTGCTTGCCGGTGATTTTGCCAATGCCACTTGGATCGAACATTTTGAAAGCATCGCGTATTTCTTGCAATTGGTCCTCGCTTATTGGAATTCCCTCCATTGCTTAAACTTTAAAGTCTTGGAAAATATTTGAAATTTTTGTATTCAACTCAATATTTAATTTTGTTTCTGTTGTTCTTAGTTTGTGTCGTTTTAGTGTTATGATTAACATACAGCTGAGTCGACAGTTGTCAGTTCTCAGTTTATCAAAGCAAGCTACATAGATTAAAAAACAAAACTTTGGCGCTATATAAAAACAAGCAGGAGTGCTGTAGTTGAGAGTGCCAGACTAGGAAATACCCTGTACCCAGCTTTACATTCCTTTATACCTAGTTACTTATCTGTATACATACACAGAAACACACACTGGCTGCAAGCTGCACGTTTTCAAGTTTTACAATGGATGAACTTCTTTTTATTGTTGTGCAAAAGTAGCATCGCGACCCCATAAAGTATATACATATATCATCTTCATCACTATCAACAGCCTAGTCGATCTAACCATGTCCGTCTGTATTAACGCGCCGATCTCAAAATATAAGAGCTAGAGACTTCATATTTGGAATATAATTTCTCGTATCGCCGGGTCATATTAATTTTATTTAATTTTATCGATAGCCTTTAAAAGTAATCGATACACTTTGATTCCCGAAACGCCTTTTATACCCTTGCAGCGGGTATTATAATTTTGGCCAGAAGTTTGCAACACATATAAGGAAACATATCCGACACCATAAAGTATATATATTCTATAGATATAGCTCCATCGATCGGGCCATTATGGCATATAGCTGCAATTTTAACGATTATTCGAAAATTTCGGTTTTTTAAGATAACTTGACCAAACTTACTTTTTATAAGCATTTTTATTATCTAATCATTTTCACAAAATTTCATTAAGATCGGACCAGTATATCTAATAGCTGCCATATGAGTAATCTGTTCTATCTTAACTAAACTCAGTAATTGTAAGTTTTATTATTCTTTATATAGGTCTAAATCGGTCGACTTTGTCTTTTAACTGTCATATGAGCAATCAGTCGGAAGTATTGATTCAAATAAGAAAATTTATTCGTAACGGTAGCATTCTCAATCTCTTGAAAACACCTTTTTGTATAAGCAGGCGTGTTTCATTATTCAGCATGACAGCTTTAATATATTAAGCGACTGCAAGGGTATACTACGTTCGGAGCGCCGAAGGTAGCCTTTCTTTCTCGTTTGGGCATAACTGTAAAGTTATAAGAGCTAGAGGCACGAAATTTGGTATGCATATTCTCGTGTACCATGCATGACTTTTTGGATACCACCCCGTGATCCCCCAAAATTTGTATATTCACACATTTAAATGCCATCTTTATGTCCCTACAATTTCATTACGATCGGACAATAGACAAAGAAGATATTTAAGATTCAGTGTACCATTGTTGTTTATGACTACATTAATAATATCGAAAGCTCAGTTCTTGAGAGTATTTTATTTTTAAATTTTTCTAATTTTTACTAAGAATTTCTGATTCTATACACATTTTTTGTTTAGGCCGAATTCTCAATATCCAACTATGATGGACCTTAACGATGTGCCATATATACAAGAATATTGATAATCCAGGCCTAAATGTATGTATCTACACTGCACTTATTTGGTAATGCTTTCTAAATAATAATACAATTCCGTCAGCCCTTTGAAGTCATCATTTCGACAAACTCCTCGTACGTTAGTACTCCATCTAGATCGGTGTCCGCCTCGCGAATCATGTCCTCAAAATCTTCATCGGATAGCTTCAAGCCTATAGATGTGTAAAGCGTGCGCAGTTCAGCTGTTGATATAAAACCGTTATTATCCTTGTCATAAATCCTAAACGCTTCCCGAAGATCATCTGGGTGGTCAGTATCGGCCAACTTGCGCAGGAGCATACCAGTGAATTCGGCAAACTCAAGGGATCCATTGCCATCCAGGTCCGACTCATTGATCATAGATTGTACTTCCGTCTCGCTGAGTTTGCCGCCCAAGGCGCGTAATACAGCACCCAGTTCCTTGTAGGTGATGCTCTGGTCGGCTTCACTGTCTAAAATGTCAAATAACTCTTGAAAAATGTCCAACTGTTCTTTTGTTAAGTCTTCCATTTGTATTTGTAGTATGTTTAGTTAAATATTTTTTTTATTTTATATTTTAATAGTGTTTTTAGAATATTTTGTATATTTTAATATTTTTGTATTTTTGTATTTTTACGTTTTTATATTTTTTGTTGTTTTGTGTTTAAATATGTGTGTATTAATAAATTTTTAACTCATATTTCAAATCAAGTTCAGCTCGCATGAAATTTGAAACATGTCCTACTATTAAAAGTCCTTAAGCAAACCAACTAGCTTCAGTTTCTCCTCCTATTTAAAGGAAAATGTAATATTGACAAAGTAATCGATCAAAATAATTAGTTTCCTCAATGGGATTAGTTAATGTATATATACAAGCCCCTTCATCGTACTTGGATTTTCCCCGTTTGCTTTTGGTTCTAGGTTCAGAACCCGCATTTTTAATTAAAAATCTGCATGTTCCTCAGTGCAATGCTCACTATTTGGCACAATTGGCATTCTGAGAACTGCTCAACATTGAGTAAAATAATAAGTTTCAATCAACTTGGAATGGACATGAGCCATGCGCTGTGGCTTGATGGTTGGGGATGACAACGCTCCAGTGGCTTGCACCTATGTACAAAATGACAGACTACCTGGAGAAGGAAGGCAGGGAGGGAGGTTGTTTGGGAGGATATGAAACTGACATGCGATTTGCGGCGACGACAATCATTTGGCAGGGGCCTGTTTCGCAGGCTTTTATTGCTATTGGAGGCACCCACAATCTGCTTCAAAGGACAAACTCTTTACTGGCATGTGACACGCCCGTAAGACTCATAAGTTGGAAGCCAACAAGGAAAAGCATGAAAAAAAAAACCATTGTAAACAGAAGTTAACTGCGTCCGCAGGGAGTAATTTGTTTTGGCAGTGTGTTTGTCTGTGGGATCAGAACACAAATTTTTGTTATTAAACTTGAGTTCTGTTTACTAAGGGAGCTCCCAATAAAAAGATTTCTCACATATGATACCGCTTAGAAATACTAAAATGTGGTCATGTTGTCCTCATTGTCTCCATGACTGTGCAACATTTGTGTGTCTCCTTATGGTCTATAATTTGTTTAGGCGTTAAACTGAATAATTAATAAACTGACTTCCAATATTCACAAAATACCCCGAATTTACAGCTTGTCTGTAAACTTTAATAATTTGAGGTGTAAATACAAATAGTAGTAATAGTCGAAGAATTGTGTAAATCAGGCAATGCCATAATAGAGAAAGAGAGAGAAAGAGGTGTGCTTGAAATTACTCCCCTAGTCTATGGATTAGCTTGTATGACATGCTAAAGCAAACCTATTGTTTTTTTACCTTGTACTTTCAGGAGAATTTGCGCGTAGGCTTGGAACGCAAAAAACTCGAGCTTGAGCCAAAATATTTAATGCTGCTGGGATTCACGTCGCAGCTAAGTACAAAGGACGATGCGTCCCAGCAACCCCAATATGCAGCCCAACACCATCAAACAGACACGCCTGTTACAGCGAAGAGCGCAGCGCAGGAGCTCAGAGAGATGCAGCAGCTGCGCACACGAGACGGCAGCAGGCAAATGGCAGCGATAGCAACCAATCAGCAGGGACTGGAGCTCCAGCAACAGCAGAAGAGCCCGCGGAAACGTATTACGACGCCCTACAACGGCACCAAGGCTAATTTCACCATAGTCAGCTATGTGCAGGAAGGGCAGGTGTCATTGGCCATACTGTTGGCGCAAAACATTGCAGCAAAGCTGCCCAGCGAGAGTCTGCTCATCTATGATCTTGGTGTGTCCGAGGAGCAGGTGCGATCCCTGACCGCCTACTGCAACAGCAGCCGCTGCGCTGTCATCACCTACGATCTGTCCGAGTTTCCCTCTTTCGTCAATGATCAGCGAACGCATGCATATCGCCCCATTGTGATAAAGGATGCCCTGATGCGGGCCAAGTCGGTGCTGTTTACCGATAACTATATGCGCATACGCGGCGGCTATCGAGAGCTGCACGAGCTGCAGAGCCGCGTCATGGTCTCCGGTGTACTGGGCTGGAATACACCGACAGCCGTTTCGTCACGCACGCATCCAAAGATGTTTGATTATTTTGAGTCAGATGCCGAGGATTTTATATTCTTGCGTATGGTTGATCTTGATGCGGTCTTCTTTGCAGATACCCTCTTTGTCACGGAAAAGATTATGCTGCCGTGGCTGAAATGTGCCCTTACATTGGAATGCATCGATCCAATCGGTAAGTGATACCACACACACAAATATACATACAACGCCCGAATGGGATAAGTTACTAGTATAGGCTTTAAAGCATATTTATTGGCGTCTTGTAATCCAACAAACGAACGAAAACTACTATATGATAATACTTGTTGAACAATTTGGTTTCTATTTAAATTATTTAACAATCAAATATTCTTTCACGTACTCTGATCACTCCAAATTAATTGTAATTAGCATATCTCAGCTGTACGACAATTGCGTATAAGCTTAATGAACATGATAAATGGACCGAAAGCAATGTTCTTAACTAGTATCCACATGAACTTAGGCAAATCCGCGTGAATATTGCTAGCTGCAAACATATATTCCTTGGGCCCAACATAGTAGCCATGGCGGCCGGACAGCATAAGATGCGTGTCGTAGATGATGTACCACGCCTCCAACGTGCAAGCAGCCATGGAAAGCAGCCTGTAAAACATGTCCGCCAAGTACGCCAACATTAGAAACAGTCCAAATACTATAAATATTATAATGACACCAATGCCATGTGTAAATTTGATTCTGTGCTGTTTAGTGTATAAAGCCAGAACCGACAGTATCGTAATTAAGATCACTGGATATGCGTACAGCTGCAAGTTATATAATATATTAGTTTGCGGACTGTATAGATTTCCAAGCTCGCACCCATCGTGACTGACCCAAATACATTAAATATATACTTATGCTGAACGTGGTGGTGAGAGACGTCAATAGGAATACGAGATAATTATATGGTGGAGATCGCCGCCAATTTGGCCACATATAGAGCAACGTATACATAATGAGCAGCAGCACAACGCCACCACCACGCACATATAGGCCATTGTAGGACATCGGGAATATACGTAATATCTCCATGCAGGGCAAGACCAAAACAAACTCTAGCTAAAGTAAAAAGGTAGATGTAGATTGAAAAATGAATGGCTTATCGACGTATTAAAAAACTGTAAAAGGAAAACGTACCATTAGCAGATAATAGAAACGACGAACTAATCTTCGTCTCATTTTTGGATCAGCTATATTAAACTCGTTAGTGCGTCCGTGTAATCCATCAAGCAACAGCTCACATTGTATGCCCACATCTTGCAATGATGTTTAAGTGGATATTATACGGCAACTGTATTAGCATAATTAGGTACCTGATTTATGTTCCATTGCTGTTTATGATTTGCCTGATTTCGAATGAAATAATGGCATAATTAAAAAGGCTTATCCATGGTGAAATGAATTGGTGGAAACAATCTGTACAAATGCGATAAGTGTATCTATATTTATAAATTATTCTAATGGGTTTTCCGATTGTTATCTTCAACCATGTTCATCCAGGTGCCCAATCGAATGGCTGCAAGTTCAACAAAAAACCACTTTATCGGTATTCTGGCTGTCATGGCTATGATGCATCAGCATTTAACATTGTGCTGGGGCTAACGTGGCATCTGGACGACTCGAAATATTCGTTGCCTATCGATGCAAGGGAAAATATGTTCTACAAGGAGACCCTCGAGCAGGCGACTAAAATACTGGAAAGTCGTCGACGCAACATCAGCGATACATCGGATCATCCATTTACGGAGGACTGAGCAATTGCAGCAGCAGATAAACTTGATATACATTTAACATTTTCTATATTTGTACATACACACTCAGGAGCCGCTGGATCAAAGCAAGCCAATTGCTTACACTAAACTGCATATAAGAAGTCTATTATTTAGGCAAAAAAAGTTCATACACACAACATTATATACATCCAACCATCAACTAACATACATATGTGTCATTATGAAACGTTTGAAAATATCGAGAGAAATTCGTTGTACGAGTATTTTCAGTGATGTCTGCATAAAGTAGTTACTTAGAAAAAAATTATACATGCAAATGTAAAGGACGTGCTATATACGACGTCCATGACCAGAGCAGCAGCAGCTTCTGTCCAATAAATACGCCTTAGTTACTTATTTGTATTATTCTGAATATATGTGTATCTAAAAATAGCTTGTTGTATAATGATACTCTCTCTATCTTTAAATATGATTATTTTATATATTATTTATGTACATAAAAGAGGAATTACATACATTTTGTGATTGTATTTGATAGTTACACACAAATTCTTACATAATCAATACAAATAACTAAATATACTATAGAAAATGAGCCAAAAATGTTAGCTTAATAAAGGAAAAAGTACAACAAAAATAATGCAACAGTATCTGTTTTTGTTCGATTTATTATAAATAGTACTTATTATACTAAATTTAAATAGTTGGCTTAATCCAAAAGTCGAGTGTGAAATTAAATAATGTACATTGTATAACTACATATGCATATACATATAAACATACATATGTATTTTAGATAAAGCATATGTGGCCATGATTTCGATAAAACATAGGTTACAAACCATTCCATTTTAAGTTTTAGATACATACATCTAATTTTTCGAATGTTAATTGTGGCATACCATTTGATGGCCGCTGTGTTTTTCTTATTATAAACAGTTTGGTTTAGGTTTATAGGAGTCTTCTTGCTGATGTTATCAATGTTTTCTTGAAACTATTCTTGAATTCCCCAATAATCCTGTATACATTTAATAATAAATTCGCATAAATATACACTGAGGTGTGTAATTCGATTTATATTAGCATTGTGCCCTTCTTATGGCCCACAAAAAATAGTTTACCTTCTCGCTAGACGCAATACATACAAAAATATGCGCACCACATCGACATACAAAGTTAATGCCGCGAATATATAATCTTCCGGATTGAACTGATACTCATGGGTGCCGCCAATAATTAATTGTGTATCATAGATTAACAGGAAACTGGCCAGTAAGGCACCGAGGCACGATACCGCCGTCTCACCAAAGGCTTCCCGTAAAAATGCTCCGGCAAATGCAAGGATTATCAAACAAATCACTACCGATACTAAGACGCCGCCCCAAGCTGTAAAGTCATATTTTGTCTGTATGGCGAATATGGACAAAGCCACAACCAGCACTGCAGTTATTCCCACAGCAATTAGCACCAAATTGGCATCAAGTGTGCTAGCGACGGCACCTAGAAGCAGCGACATGGTGACCGTGAATAGACCAAGACACACAAAGTTAATGGGGAAGGAGCGCCGAGCAACTTCACAGCAGGCCATTGACAGCATTACCACAAGGTTCACGATCACAGCTACACATACCACAGCTGGGTTTTCACGAACAAAAAGCTTTGCTGGTACGTAATACATGAAAATGGATATTACACCACAGGTTACGAGTAACTGTGTCTACAAGTGCAAATTGGAGATTAGTAAAGAAAAGACATGTTTTAAACTTATAACTTACCAAAAGAATAAAGTAAACTTTTCGAATAAACCCCTTGCGTATAGTTTGATCATTAAAAATTATATTTTTCGCTTGCAGACTATCGTCTTGCATCCCAGAGCCAGCTACCATAATTCCGGGAGTATTGTTCATTATAATTTGCCCCGTCTCCAAAAGTAGTGCGGAATTCATAGTCTCCCTGCCTGTTCCTGTCATATTTGAATTGTTAATATTCTCCCCAGGCTTTGTTTCCATTCCGTTTGGCGGTGCAGGCAGCGGAATCGGTGGATACCGATCGCCGTTGTTGAGTGGAGCTACAAATTGAAAATACTCACATTAGCAGCCAATATTAATAAATTACAAAATTCCCTCTAAATCAATGTTTATTCATGCGACTTATCCGACGGGAAAACACAAATTGGATACTTACATACATTATATATATGTACGTACTTGCATATATATATATTCGAATTTAATCTGTGGTTTTTTTTATTAACATGTTCATTTATAAATGAGTCTGTACAGCAAAGGTACAAAATTATAAAAGGAAATCATCCTTAAGTTAAAACCCGTTTTATGTACGTAGGTACATATGCATTTCAGTACACATTCAATAATCCAACTACTTATGTATGTACATACATATGTATGTATCTATGCATGTAGCAACTTACTCGTTTTTGTACTTAAATCTTCAGTTGTTTTCATGCGGCTATAAGACATTTTCGATTGTTGTAATCAAAGCTTGGGTTTAAATAACAGAAAACGGCGTTCTTATCTTGCTGCGTATTATTTTCGTTCTAAACGGACCTAGTGCATTATTGCTCTTGCTACAAGAGATGAGCGCAGACCGTGCTTTTTTTAACAAGAGGCACGAGTCTGGGAAGCTCAGTGTTACTCATGCAAAAATTAAAAGGAAGCTTAAGTTCTCTGATTATTTACTTATATATTCTGAATAAATTATCTGACCATACATTTAATTATTTATTAACAAACATCAATTTCGTACGTGCATTGCATTTTAGGAAAAAAAGAACATAAATTAATACATTAATTGCAGAAATTTTTTAACGAGCGTATCTGAAATTTGGATTATTAGTGTAAAGAAATTTGTAATTAGTGGCCGTGCAAACAGTACTATAAAATTGATTGTTCTGGTGTTGCCAAATGGCATCTCTGCGACCGCGTTACCCAATAGTTAATAAAAGGAGCGCGCGAATTGAAGTTATAAAAGCTCTTGCATGTCCGAAACTCAAGACTAGTGCAGCAGTAGTCAGTATAATTTGAGCCACAGCATTTGAAACAAGTTTAAATTCGCGGATCTAAAGAAAACGAGTTTAGCGTTCCGAAGCAGCAAACTACTGTGCTCAAAAAGTAAAAGTACGGTGTGCGTGTGTATAATCAGCAATGATTGTAATTACGAAACTTTTAAATATAATTGTGATTTTGTTGTGCACACAACATAAACTGATCAACGCATATGATCCAAATGATACAAAAATAGTTGAGTGTTGCCTTCCACCTGCTGGAATGTTTGAGGCCTTCTATCCCCGTGAAGTGGAGGGCATTCCAAACAGCGCTTCTCGCCCAGCTCACGGGCATGGCAGCTTCTTCAAGCACCGAAATCCTGCGCTGGTGGACACGAAAAATGCAGCAGCATATGGCTATCGCTTTGATGGCAAACGGCGTTTTAATTTTGATTAGTTTCTAAGACCCTCAATTATTTTAGTAAACTATTCAAATGTACAACACAATTTTGAGAAAATAAATAAATGAAACGGTCATTCACTTATCTGTTTAAATTTCCACGGTTGCAAATGTGTTATCGATATATTCAAATACAGCTGTGAGCTCTGCTGAGTTATGAATGACATTTGGGCTTGACAGTAGCAACGAAGAACATTTTTTCGTCAAAAGTATGTCTTTGAAACAGATTTATTGAACGCAGCAAAATTCAACATTTGAAATTGTAAATATAGTTGAGAACCAGAGGCCAGACCCCAAAATCACCTGCAAATCATGAACGTGAGAAGCTTTAGAATGCTGAAAATGCTCAAAAACTCTTGGCGCACGTAAGAATCGTATGTGTGTGTTTGTCGGCGTGTGTGTGTGTCTGTGTGTGTGCGCGCTTGTTAATTTACAAAGACCCAGTAAATTAAATGTATTTCACTATTATTCAACTAGATTTCCACGGCGCTTCGCCACAAAAGTAACAACAACAACAGTCGGCGGTGGCGATGAAATTGGCAGTGGTACGGGTATTGGTCAAATCACCGGACACGTGCGCAGTGGACCACATAAGGTAAACACGCCGTCCAAAAATATAGTCACGCATCTGCCGCCACTAACCGAGCCACTGCCAAACTTGCCGGAGGCCATCTATGCCAAACCGTTGGCCGAGAGTGCATCTACACAGGTGACAACACTGGCTAATGGACTTCGCATCGCCTCGGAGACACGTTACGGGCAATTCTGTACTGTGGGTCTGGTGTTGGACTCTGGACCACGTTATGAAGTAGCATATCCCAGTGGCATTTCACATTTTCTTGAGAAGCTTGCGTTCAATGTAAGTGAAACTCAATAAGTACCTATATTTTTTATAAAATATTAATTTTGTAAACATTCATTCACAGTCCACCGTTAACTTCCCCAACAAGGATGCAATACTCAAGGAATTGGAGAAAAATGGCGGCATTTGTGACTGCCAAAGCTCGCGCGACACGCTAATATATGCGGCCAGCATTGACAGCCGTGCTCTTGAGTCTGTGACACGATTACTGGCTGATGTAACCTTGCGGCCCACGCTCAGCGAACAGGAGGTGAATTTGGCGCGTCGAGCTGTCAACTTCGAATTGGAGACGCTTGGCATGCGACCCGAGCAGGAGCCAATACTCATGGACATGATACACGCGGCAGCGTTCAGAGACAATACGCTGGGATTACCAAAGCTATGCCCGCCACAGAATCTGGAAAGCATTGATCGCAATGTGTTAATGAACTATTTAAAGTATCATCACTCACCGAGCCGTATGGTCATTGCTGGCGTTGGCGTAAGTTTCGCCTTTTGATTAAATTATATTATATTTTACTATTTTATTATAAAATTGAACTCTCCACTAGGTGGATCACGATGAGCTTGTGGGGCACGTGAAAAAGTACTTTGTCGATAATGAGGCAATCTGGATAAACGAAGCGTCGCCAAATGAGGGTCCCAAGGAAGTTGACTCGTCTGTAGCGCAGTACACGGCTGGCTTAGTTAAAGTGAGCGACTATACATACGGAACATCATATTGAATATCATAATTCAGCTTGTAAACTCAAATAGGAGCATTGTGAAATTCCCATTTATGCGGCAGCTGGGTTGCCTGAACTGGCGCACGTTGTATTAGGCTTTGAGGGATGCTCCCATCAAGATACCGACTTTGTGCCATTGTGTGTGCTCAACATTATGATGGGCGGCGGTGGCTCTTTCTCCGCCGGTGGCCCTGGCAAGGGCATGTATTCCCGACTCTATACCAAAGTGCTGAACCGCTACCATTGGATGTACAGCGCCACTGCGTATAATCATGCATATGTGGACACAGGTCTCTTCTGCATACACGGCAGTGCACCACCACAGCACATGCGCGACATGGTCGAGGTGCTAACGCGCGAACTTATGAACATGTCCATCGAGCCGGGTAATGAAGAGTTGATGCGCTCAAAAATACAACTGCAATCTATGCTGTTGATGAACTTGGAGTCACGACCAGTTGTGTTCGAGGATGTAGGACGTCAGGTGCTGGTCACGGGCAATCGCAAGCGCCCTGAACACTTCATTAGTGAGATTGGTAAGCAAATGGATATAAAATAGTGTATATAATATAAATTTTTAATCTTTGCAGAAAAAGTATCTGCCGCAGACATTCAACGCGTGGCACAAAGACTGCTTAGCTCAGCGCCGTCAGTGGCTGCTCGTGGTGACATAGAGAATCTGCCCGAGTTGGCACACATAAAGAGCGCCCTCAGCAGCTCTGGCCGCTCGCTTGGACGCCGTTTATCGCTCTTTAAGTAAAGCTAAGTTTCCCAAATTAATACGTTGTTGAATTCGTATTGCATTTTGTACCATAGGCATTCAAATCGATTTGATTTTGTTAAATTTGAAATCTTTAAACATATTTTAATGTTCACTTGAATGGGCCGCCGGAAAATTTTTCTAAAGAAGCATGGTAATCCTAATGGTAGCTATCTACCTTCCAAAATTATTGACTAGATGTAAAATTTAAGAAATATATAGGATTCAAATATGAAATATATTTAGGGTTTATCAATTTACAATCCCATCGATCAGAGCATAGCCATCAGTTTACTTGCTTCAGCTAATTTTCTAGAAAAAGTACAAGACTCAAACCAGTTCGATTGCATTCGCATAATTCACATACATTTTATTGCGATACATTTATAATCACGATTGGGGCATCCTCGCAAATATGTCAATAAGTATTTAGCAAATTATAATGATGATGATGATACTGGGGATATTGAGCCTTCTGGTAGACCTTGTCTTCGCTTTGGCGGTGTACTAGAGCTGTCGCTATCACTACTGCTGATACTGCTACTTCGACTCCTTGAATTATGAGCTGGCGCTAGAATTGGGAAGAGTACAACATTATAATAGATAGAATATAGAATAATATTTTACTTACAAATGAGTCTTCTGGTTGGGGCATTGTCGTCTTCATCGTCCTCCGGTAACTCATCACTGGATATATTCTCGTGCATGCGATATTGTTTGGGCAGGTGCGATTCATCTTCAAGAGGCGGCGCATACTTTGGTTTTTTTGCCTTATCGTCTTGGGGCTTATCCGCATCGGTATCCATTTCGCTGCCTGTTTGTTTCTTAATGCTCTTAGCAATAACACGTTTCTGATGATCCAACTGAGGGAACAAATCTCGCGAGTTCTCCAGAGCCTGCTTGGCAGCATTCATTTCAGCCTGCTGAATGGATGACCCACTTGCGGTGGCTAAGCGCTTGGAGCGAAAATAGACAGCCACTTTGTACACGCGCGTATTTGTGGGTCCACTTGCCTCGACCACCTTATAGTAGGGTATATCTGGCTCGCCGCCATCCATGGTGCGTAGTGTGAGACAACACTGTTGCAGCTTTGACTTAGGATCGTTCCAGTCTTGATTCATGATGAACAGCTGCAGGCGTGGAAACAAGCAAACATGACAGAACTGCTCGCAATATAGAAGTCCTTTGTCGACATACAAAGCGCCTAAAAAGGCTTCAAGTAGATCAGCGCGATCTTTAGTCTTCAAGTCAGCTTTGGGGTTAGCATAGACTGCGTACCTAGGCATTCCCAAATCGTCACACACTACTGCCTGTGTGCGATTGTTGACCAGCGAAGAGCGAAGCAGGGACAAGTGACCCTCGTGGTGCTCTGGAAAGTGGCGGTACAAATACTCCGAGCAAATCAATTGCAGCACAGTGTCGCCTAAAAACTCAAGCCGTTGATTAGAGCCAAGCGTCAAATGTGTAAAACCAATCGAACGATCGGTAAAGGCACGCGCCAGCAAACGTATATGCTTGAATTTGATGCCAATGGAATCTTCGAATTTGGTCAGATCTTTCAGGACGCGATATGAATCAATGCAACTCCGATCGCCCAGCGGTTCCTGTTCCTGTAGCGGATGCTCAGGCAAATTTTTCCAAATGATAAGCAGCTTATCGTCCTGCCGAAACAGCGCGTCGGTAAAAACTTCATCGGCCACTTTGATACCACCGTCCAAAAGCAAAGCGCCCATCAGAGCCTCAAAGCAATTGGCCATGGCATGACGTAGTTCGAGCTCATGACACAGATCCGAGCCGTGTGCGTACAACATGAACTCCTCGAGCTGAAGTTTTTTGGCTAGCAGTGCCAAGTGCTGATTCTGCACAATAGCCGCACGATAAGTGGCCAGACCACCCTCCTCAAGCTCTGGAAACATAAAGAATAAATGTATTGAGCTCAAGAACTCGACAACTGCATCGCCCAGAAACTCCAAGCGTTCGTTATGCGTTATATTCGACACAGTCTCGTGATCCTTGCCAAAACGAGACATAATGCTAACCAGCGTATTTATGCCCCGTTTGCGTGTATTCATATAGTGAATCTTCCGGTCGCCGTATTCTGGCTGTCGAATTCCACAATTTGTGAGTGAGTTGCGCGCATGATCTGGATTAGTGCCATAGTTCTCCTTGTATGAAGGGTGTGTCAACGCTAGTTGAAGCAAATAGCGATTCTTGAATCTGTAGCCAATGCTCTCTTCCAACAGATCCAATGACTTGTGGAATCGCAAATGGCCAGTAAGCACGGGTATGAGCATCGCATGCTGCACAATGTCGCACATTATGCCCGTGCGATAGAAGCCGACTGAGCTGATGGCCACTGTAATATTACGTTTCATGCGTCCCTGCGTGCGCATCTCCTGCAGGCGCTGCTCCTTGTCCTCAAGCTTACGCTTGTCTTTGAACGATGGCTTCGACATGTTTGCCATTAAGTGACGGAACTTCACATATTCACGCCAGGCCTTTTGGTACTCGGGATTGCCTGCATAGCTCAATTGCGGCGGCCGAATACCAAAGTGCACAATTGCCGGATGTGAGATTCCTGTCTCCCGATCCAAGCACTCAGGCAAATCCGAATTATTGCGATCCAGCTGATCGACGCGCAACGAACAAGGTTTGTGGCCCGGCTTTGTCACCAACATGCCCTTGATAAAGTCAACATATTTTTGCCACTCGTGCTGGCTGATTTGGTTCAAGTGCAGCAGCTGCTGACGCTCCACAAGTTCGGCTGAATTGTCCAGTAGATACTTAAGCACCTCGCACATGGCGAGCACTTCTTTGCCATTATCGGGCAGCTCGCGCACAAAGCGGGGCAGAAAATGAAAGGCTGGACACGAGCTCTCGCCGTTTGGGGCTCCATTCGGTATCAGATTGAAGTCCACTAGCTCCAGTAACTCATGAAACAGGTATTTAACTAAATGATGAACAACTTTCAAGTATTGACAATTGAAAAATATAAAATACGCACTCACAAAACAAATCCAGTTCACGTATGGTAAAGTTCTCGGGCATCTTCTCTTCATCGTACTCAATCGTGTATTCAATGTTGAAGCGAATCACCTTACAAACAGGCAAATCGGTAAGGCGTACATGCGAAAGCAGAGAAAATCCCTCAAAGAGAAACTCGTGCTCGTCGTGCTTGATAATCGTCGGTGTCTTGGTCAGAAAGTTTGTAGGCGGCGAAATGGTGATACGATAGTGATACAAACTAGCTGCATTGTTTGTATCCTTATCGCACACCGGATAGCCCTTCTCGCCGGGATAGATTCCGTGCCGTATGCCGATGCGTCGCGACTTGGCCGAACAACGGCACAGCGGACCATCGTTCATCTCACCTGCATCGTTATGCCACAGATCGGGATGCACGCGCTGTGGATGCTGCACCTTGCGTGACAACTCCTCCATACAACAGTCCTGTTCAATCTTGAACGCATCTTCATCCGAATCGGAATCAGAGCTGGAGGAACATGCCTCCGACTTGTGCTTGTGGTTGCAGGCACGTCGTCGCGTATTGCGTGGAGGCGGGACAAAAGCAGGCAAAGTCTGGCGCACGCGTACTGCGCGTTGAATGAGTTCATCATCAAAGAGGGCGCACAATTTAAGTACGCGTGTCTTGGCCTTAACCTCGTGCTCGGTCTTGGTGCGCTCATAGTACAGCTCAGCGGGCGAAGAGCGCACCCAGGATTCAGCGGGCGGCTCAGCCTCGTTAAGTGCATTCATTTTCTTAATATAATCCTCTGGCTTTTCGCAATAGTTGGCGCACCACTGACGCAACAGGCGATCCCTTTCTGTTTCTAGCTTCGGAGCACTTGCAGCTGATTCACTCCGTTCGCGATAGCTACGTGCGTCATCATTGGTCATTCCTTTAGAGTTGCTCCTCCCAGGTGCATAGTAGGAGCCGGCACGTGGCTGCCGTGGACTGTAGTTGTAGCGTTGTTCATAACGATTGCTGCTGCTGTAATTGTAGCCTCCGTAGTTGCTCTGGTAGCTGTGGTTGTATCCCGAGTGTCTTTGATTGGGCGCTCGATAATTTGGTTTGTAGTCATGCCGTTCCCGATCCCGTTCCTGATACTTGTACGTGCTTGAGTACTTGCTCTGTCCGTATTGATCATATTGATCATATGAGGCCCCAGCCGATGGATGACCGTAGTTTGTATGTGAAGCGTAGCTCTCCCTGTATGAGTAAGTGTCATACGAATATGGGACTGAATTTGTGCCATATGATGCCGTTGGTGCTGGTGGTGGTGATGATGCTGCAACGTATGGTGCCGCATAGGGGGGTGGTGCAGTATACTGAAAGTAATTATTGTTCACACTTAATGACTGCTGCGTTGCGTATTCAAAGACAGCAGCAGCTGGTGGAGCGCCCTTTACTTCAGGTTGAGATTCGTCTTGTACGCCAGGCGGCGATAGTTCGTCTGTCTTCGGTGGTGGTGGAGGAGGTTGTGAAGAAAATTCTTGCGGAGGCGGCAGAGGCGGATTTTGATACATTATGTTTTAATGAAATGTTGCTTGAGCTCGACTCTTTTCCTTGCGTAAAGTGGCTGTAATGGCTGGCACTCATTTCGGTAGCCCTTTGAGTTTGTTTACATTAGGGCTGGGCAGGTTAGCATGTGCGTCAAGTTAGCGACGATTTTCAAAACTTCGCTGCGGCGTCGGAACCAGTCTTTATATTGCAATTATATTATGCTTTATAGACTTTAATCAAATTTAAATGCAGAAATGCCTTGAATTAAATTATCTTTTAATTAAATACCCTAACTTAAAGTTTTGAGCTTTATATGTGTGCAATTAAGGGGTTGAAATATTGGGTTCTTACGATATGTACTGAGTTTACACGATTAAAGCCTAATTAGGTGTTAGTTTTGTCCAAATGGACACTTTAGTTTAGTCTTGCCTTTGAACGCACAAATCTCCTTTCATGGTTCGCGTGCCATGCTCCACGCTATTCCAAATTGATGATACATCATTTATGTACATATTAAAATGTATCTGAATAAAATTGCTTGTTTAGTTAAAGAGAAATTTAATAACTTAAAAACCAAACTCAAGCAGTTTATTTATATGTGTATCGAACTGCTAGTTCGCAAATGAACTGAACTGAACAAATGAACTTGCCAGGATTCAGGGTTAGACAATTTTAGAGACCAGTTGGCGGAAAGCCCGATTTTTCAATTCAACATTTGTATAAAATATATACAATATATAAAATAAAATAAATATAAGACGTATTTACTTAACCAAAAAAAAATTATATTGTAATTTTAAAAATATAGATTAATAAATTGGGTGCAAACAAAAAAATGTCATACAACGGGTTTTTATACCCTGATACCATTAAAAATGTGAAAAAAGAGTATAATGGCTTTGTGCAAAAGTATGTAACAGGCATAAGGAAGCATCTCCGACCCCATAAAGTATATATATTCTTGATCACTATCAATAGCCGAGTCGATCTAGCTATGTCCGTCTGGCTGTCCGTCTGTCCGTCTGACCGTCTGACCGTCTGTCCGTCTGTATGAACGCGCGTTTCTCAGAGAATACAAAAGCTAGAGACTTCATATTATACATATATATTAATTACCCACATTAGCATAAGCTCAAAAACGTATACATTGAGCAAATATTTAAAGTTCAAATAACTGGCACTATGCGAAGACGTGTTGCAGACTCTCCGTCCACCCACACCGCTTATCTGACTCTACTTATGATTTATAATCGCCACGCTTCATGATTTTGCACGTAAAAGCTTCCCGCCTTCAGACCACTAAAAGTTGGCACACAAGAAGAATATAGTATATATTGAATCTACTAACTATTTAGGATTTGGATGTGCCGCATTCATCTACTGTCAATTGGACTTTACTATTGACAGCAGCTCAACCAAAGTTTTGGACCTGACTACTTTATTTGTGTTGGTATTCGTATCATCGTGGCAAATCGAATACTGCGTGTAAGCTCTATCTGGGCAGAAAGCATGTTGCCTGCCCTTGCCTAAAGTATCACTTTTTATGATTTGGAGTTACTATTACTTCAAGTCCACTCAATTATTCCGAAATTTATGCATGAATGGACATAGGCATGGGCATGGGCTTTGGGCTCGGGCTGGTTTGGTTGAGAACACAACAAGATCAATGCGTATAGTGATAGCTTATGCTTTGTCACGATTTACAGGCACACACACACGTACACAAATATAGAATAGTATACTTAAGTATAGCAGACGACTTGCTTCCTCTAACTTGAGGCATGATGGCCTCCATTTAATGATTTAGGTTTCCTATTCTTAAGTTTACTATGTCATTGCTTAGTATTGTCTTTATTATACCCTTATCCCATTTAAAATGGGGAAAAAGGTTATAATGATTTTGTGCAAAAGTATGTAACAGCCATAAGGAAGCATCTCCGACCCCATAAAGTATATATATTATTGATCACTATCAATAGTGTTTTTTGGGTATAACTTGAAAGCCATAAGAGCTAGAGGCACCATATTCACAATATATATTTTCGAATAGCATACAAAAGTACAAAATGTTTTTTTTTTTTGATACCTTTCTCTAATCCTCCATAAATCCAAAATACGTATTTTTGGAGATATGACCTTCGGATTCAGCATACTCACATATTTCATCGAAAACAACTTCTTTGTTTATTGTCTGATCATAATGAAATTTGTTAAACATAAAGATGGCATATAAATGTGAGACTATGTAAAATTCGAAGGTCATGCCTCTAAAAATACGTATTTTTCGATTTATGGGAGATCGGGGGGAGGTATCCAAAGAGTGAAATATTTTTAATCTTTATATGCTAGAATATACATACCAAATTTGGTGCCTCTACATCTTATAACTTTTAAGCTATACCACTAGGCATACAACACATAGAGGCGTCAAATAGACTAAAAAGTGACTGCATAAATAATTCTGACGGAGGATCCCATAAGAATTTCAACTCCATTTCATTTCGATGGAAAATCGCAGAACGCTGGCACAGGAAATATATCAGTTCTTGCTAGGGAGCATTAGCTCCGAGACTTTTGTATGTATGCGTGTATGTATCCACGCAATCCCAAGATCTATGACTGTGTGCGTGCATGTGCTTGTGTGGACATATCACAGCAATGTTCACCGATGCCAGTTTTCTGTTGTCGTTCGAGCTTGTGGGTAAAGACGGGGTGCGAGCGGCAATAAATCTATGCAGTAGCCAGTGCCCGAAGGAAGCATCTCCGACCCCATAAAGTATATATATTCTTGATCAGTATCAAAATAGCCGAGTCGATATAGCCATGTCCGTCTGACCGTCTGTCCGTCTGTATGAACGCGTGTTTCTCAGAGACTACAAAAGCTAGAGACTTCATATTTGAAATATAAGTTCTCGTAGTTGTCGGGACGATAGTTTATCATTTTTTCGATATCTCGTCCCGTTCAAAAGTTATCGATAAATTTCGATTCCAGCCAAATGTTTTTCGGGCATTACTTGAAAGTCATAAAAGCTAGAGACTTTATATTTAAGTTTAAGTTACTGTACTGTCGGCTCGATACAAACTCATCATTTTTTTTATCACAATCCTTTTAAAGTTATCGATTAATTAAGATTCCAGAACAGTGTTTTTAAGGTATAGCTTAAAAGTTATAAGAGGTAGAGTTATCAAATTTGTTATATATATTTTTCTATAGCATACAGAGATTAAATACATTTAAATTTTTTGATACCCCTCCCTGATCTCACAGAAATCCAAAAATACGTAATTTAAGAGGTATGTTCTTCGGATTTTACATAGTTACACATTTATTTGCCATCTTTCATCATTACGATCAGATAATAAACAAAGAAGTTATTAACGATTCAATGTACCATAGTTTGGGGTCAAAGGAAGAAGAAGAATGAAAGCAATTGCATGACGCGCGTAGCCAGCAGCTTGTGTTTGTATATGTGTGTGTGTATTTCTATGTATGAATGCAGATAAATAATTATGAATGTAAGAACTGGGTTCAAGGTATCTCCAAGTCGGGCACTCTCGACTAGAGCACTCTTACTTGGTAAATTTCTAGCTTGCGGTTCTTTTCTTCGAAGTGAATGGTATTAGGGCATAATTAAAATGTTTGCAACACTAACTTGCAATTAACATTCCGTTTGTATTAATAATTGAATTTAATATATTTATTTGTTTATTTAATGTCGACAAGAGGCAGTCACAGAGGAAATTTAAATAATTATTAATAAATTAAAAGTAAAATGTAAAACAAGTAATAATTTTTGGTAAGGGTATCTATGCGCTGCCATTTAACGATGCTATGTTTACATTATCTCAACACACAAATATATTTCATCTGTCTCAGACGAATGATTGGTTTGATGTGCTCAACGTGAGGGTTCCAAATGTGGATATCGGCTACAATTATATCTATTGGGCAGAAATTTTTGTGTTTTGTTCAGCATTGCGAATATTGGTGAAGATGATACACCAGATTTGGAGACGTCAACTTCTTCAATGACAGGTTGCATATATATATTTGCATCATGAATTTTAAATTTAACTTATGTTTTCTATATAGGATTGATACTCAGCAACTTCAGATGTGCCGCACAGCAAATGCCTATAGAAGAAAGCGGGGATCAGCCAGAGTTGGCAAATCTGGCTAGGTACATTTGTCATCGCCTGAAGAACATGGCCAACTTAAAATATTCTGGACGGTCAACAGATTTCACCTGGGTGGCTATGCAAGCCATCGACTAGCATGATGTGTAACATCAAAAAATGCGAAACTTTTCTTAGATACATGAATGGCGGTGGACTGTTAATTACTTCTAATTTTTAAAAAAAAACATATAAGTGCAGCTGAAAATGTAGTAATCAATATTAAAGTTAAGAAATTATTTTTTAGAAGTAGAATGTGTTTTAATATAAAAAAACTTATAATAAAAATTGTTATAATCGAGTGTATGTTTTATCTAAGAAACTAAATACGACTATAAATTAACGATTGAGAAATCGTGGATCTGCGGTCCGTATTTTTATGCAACCACTTTTAATCCTTTCATGACCAAATTAATGTGGGAAGACTTAAAAAATATTTGGAGTCATTTTTGTATTAATATGACTATGAATATTAACCAAAGTCAATTGCAAAGTATCCTAGTTAGTCCTTACCGAAATGTTGCCTATGGGCAGCATTGGTCTTGAACGGTGTATTTTCATAAAGATTAAGTATACGCAATTGCTTAACTAAAATTTTGTTTTTCATTTATTGTTTCTCTTAAGATTATTTATGTACTTCGAAACGTAAAACACATTTTCTAAGATAGTTAGCCCTTTTTCGCTGACTTAACAAGTAAATTTATCTTATATTCGTTACTAAGTCTTATGTATGGTACGATACAAAGCCATTTTTGTGAGGATTTGAGCAAAGGGGATGTCACACTTGGAACATTTGGAACGAGGATATCCTGTTTTGCACAGTCTGCATCTTTCTTTGGAGCCCCATTGAATCCGGCTCATTAAATTGGCGACTGCAGGCAGTCGATTTTCTGCATAATATCATCGCGGAAATACATACAAAATTATGATATTAGTTCCTTTGTTATTGAACCATTGATGGATCTTTTCCGTGAATGTTTTGCATCATTTGTATTTGAGGTGTTTTTTCTCCATCTCAAAATGTCCTGACTTACTTTTAGGAACATTTGCTGCACCGTTTCATCATTAAATTCTTGATTTGTGATTTCGGATTCACTTCTTTCAGCAAGGCATCTTCAATAGTTTCACCCTTGGCAATAACATCCTTCATTGTGTCTTCAATAAAATTTACTAAAGTGTCAAATGTATCGGTATCACCTCCATTTTCTCAATCACTTCCATCTCCGGAATCATCCCAGTTAAATTGGCAAATATGTTAAATTTCCAATTATGTTAATCCTTTGGTCCGAATATCTAGCAAATATGTGTAAGTGTTTTACAATTTCGTATACCAGTCGGGACCAATGCTGCCTATAGGCAAAATTGTCTTTGAAAAAATTCAGAGAGAAAACTCATCAATTTTTTGTTACCAAATATATTTTTCATATATTAACTTACTTTATTTAAACCATTAAAAGAACTTTTTGTGTAAATCTGAATAGTTTATTATGTACAAATAAATTAACTGCACAATCAGCTTTTCATAAAATTGTTCAGCACGTGTGGTCTTAGGGAAAACGACGCTAATACTAAGAGCTCAAAATATCTTTCTGCACTTTGTCTTTACAAAAATGCACAAGAAAGAACCGCCAATTAGACGAAATCAAAACAATTCGCGTAAAATGTAATGCTAAGTCGATTTGACGTTTCTATGTGTTGTATGCTTAGTGAAAGTGGGCAAATGTGAATGGACCTACCATTCAAGAAGAGCTATATTCGACTCTGCTTAGATTTAGATTGCCCAAAAGATGTACAGGCAGGTCATGGTGCATGAAGCAGATCGAGATTTCCAGCTTGTAGTGTGGAGAAAGAACCCATCCGACTCTTTGAGTCCTTCAGGTTAAACACCGTAACTTACGGCACTGCGCCTGCACCTTTCTTAGCAATAAGGTGTTGAACAAAGCTAAGTGAGATGAGCGAATCGTCGCACCCAAAAGCTGCTGATGTTATCAGGCACGACTTTTACGTCCATGATTTGCTAACAGGTGCCGCGTGCGTAGAGAACCTTCAAGCGATTAAGTCTGAAGTATCACGAATCCTTTTAGGCGCAGGTTTGGAACTTACCAAATGGTTTTCGAATTCTGTTGAGTTCTCCGCAACAAACGCAGCCAAGCCGATAACGATCTCAGAGTCGGACACAACCAAAACGTGTTGTGGTTGCCAAATGAAGACATTTTCCAATTTAAGCTAGACGATTCAAGAGGCTGCGATGTTGACAATTTTTGGTTTGGTAATTTGGTTCGACGGGCATTTGTTCTTAAAAAACCCACGAGAATCCTGGCCGGTTAACCAGCATCTGATGACAGATGAGATGCGTACCTCAGAAGTACGTAAAACAGCTTTTGGACTGACAGCTATGGTAGACCGATCAGATCTCGTGGAAATTATCGATAGTTTTTCTTCGCATGCCAGGCTGCTGGGAGTTTTTGGCTATGTGTTCCGGTTTATACAAAAATGTAAAAATAGAGCAGTGAAATTTGAGAACATTCCTACGGCACTCGAAAGAAAAGAATCTTTTGAGAAAATAGTTGAAGTCATTCAAAAAGTTGAATTTAAAGATGACATAGATAGGGTTCGAAAGGGCACGCGTGTAGGTCAAAGTCTGCAGCTTCTTATTTATACATGAGTATAATGGTTGACTTTTGTGGCCCAATTAGCACGACTCTTAGAATGCGTGGAAGGCCTACGTATAAGTCGCATATTACACTATTTGTATGCTTCGCCTTCAAAGCAGTTCATTTAGAATTAATATCCGATTTATCCACTAATACATTTTTGATGGCTCTCCAAAGGTTCGTCGGCCGACGAGGAGTCCCACAGACCGTCCATTGTGACAACGCGACAAATTTCGTGGGAGCAAGTCGCCAGTTGCGGGAGTTGCAAGCTCGAGTCGAAGAGGATTCGGACGTAGTTCGCGAATTCGCATCAAGAAACGGCTGCGAATTTGCGTTCATACCACCAAGAGCTTCGGTCTGTGAGAGGCAGTTGTGAAGTCTGCAAAGCCTCTACTCCGACGGACGGTCGGAAGTCTGCTGCTTACGGCGGTACTTAAACTTTATGCTGACTCTCTCCGTCTGCCCCTTTGAAAACTATTTAGCCTTTCTCTTCAGCTTGGTGAGTTTCCATCTGTCTGAAAAGAATCGTTTATTATACCCATTTACAAGAAGGGGTCCAAATGAGACGTTTCAAATTACCGTGGCATCTCTAATCTAACTGATATTCCTAAACTTTTTGAAAAAAAATATTATTTCTCAGCTCCAACACTTTTGTAGTTTCTTAAATTCTCAAACTCAGCATGGATTTATTAAACGTCGCTCTATCTCTACTAACCTTCTTGAACTTTCTTCTTTTGTTACAGCCGGTTTTCTAAAACAGTGCCAAACCGATGTAATTTTTACCGATTTTAGTAAAGCTTTCGACTTTGTAAATCATTGTCTCCTTATTCAGAAACTTTGTCTGCTCGGCTTTCCTACTAATCTACTACTCTGGGTTAATTTATATCTTCACAATCGTTCACAGCATGTTCGCTTTAATAACTCTCTCGAATCCTATTCATGTCTCTTCAGGGGTTCCTCAAGATAGCCATTTAGGGCCGTTGCTGTTTAATTGTTGTATCAATGATCTTCCCCAAGTTTTAACTTATTCCCGAGTTCTAATGTATACTGACGATGTTAAGCTATGCTTATCGTTTAATGATCCCGTGTCCCTACTTGTTATACAATGCGATCCTAGTGCCCTCAACAATTTGTGTTTGTTAAATTGTATTCCTCTTAAGCCATACCTTTTTATACCCTGATCCCATTAAAAATGGGAAAAAGGGGTATTATGGTTTTGTGCAAAAGTATGTAACAGGCATAAGGAAACATCTCCGACCCCATAAAGTATATATATTCTTGATCACTATCAATAGCCGAGTCGATTTAGCCCTGTCCGTCTGTCCGTCCGTCTGTCCGTCTGTATGAACGCACGTTTCTCAGAGACTACAAAAGCTAGAGACTTCATATTTGAAATATAAGTTCTCGTGGTGCCGGGACAAGACCAGTTTATCATTTTTTTTCGATATCTCGTCCAGTTCAAAAGTTATCGATAAATTTCGATTTCAGCCAAGTGGTTTTTGGGCATAACTTGAAAGTTATTAAAGCTAGCAACTTTATATTTAAGTTTAAGTTACTGTTCTGCCGGCTCGATACAAACTCATCATTTTTTTTTCGATATCTCAATCCTTTCAAAAGTTATCGATAAATTAATATTCCAGAACAGTGTTTTTAAGGTATAGCTTAAAAGTTATAAGATGTAAAGACACCAAATTTGGTACATATATTTTCCTATAGCATACAAAGGTAAAATACATTTCACTTTTTGAATACCCCTCCCCAATCTCACAGAAATTGAAAAATACGTTATTTTAAAGGTATGACCTTCGGATTTTACATAGATGCACATTTATATGCCATCTTTGTGTCCTACAAATTTCATTTTGATCAGACAATAAACAAAGAAGTTATTAACAATTCAATGTACCATAGTTTAAAGCCAAAGGAAGAAAAAGAATCAAAGCAAATGTATGACGTGCGTAGCAAACAGCTTTTGTATGTATATGTATGAATGCAGATAAATAACTTCAATGAATGTAAGACCTTGGATCAGGGTATCTCCTAGTCGGGCACTCTCGACTAGAGCACTCTTACTTGTTATACCCTGATCCCATTAAAAATGGGAAAAAGGGGTATTATGGTTTTGTGCAAAAGTATGTAACAGGCATACGGAAGCATCTCCGACCCCATAAAGTATATATATTCTTGATCAGTATCAATAGCCGAGTCGATATAGCCATGTCCGTCTGTCTGTCCGTCTGTCCGTCTGACCGTCTGTCCGTCCGTCTGTATGAACGCCTGTTTCTCAGAGACTACAAAAGCTAGAGACTTCATATTTGAAATATAAGTTCTCGTAGTGCCGGGTCAATACAAGTTTATCATTTTTTTTCGATATCTCATCCCGTTCAAAAGTTATCGATAAATATCGATTTCAGACAAGTGTTTTTCGGGCATAACTTGAAAGTTATAAATGCTAGAAACTTTATATTCAGGTTTAAGTTACTGTACTGCCGGCTCTAAACAAACTCATCATTTTTTTTTCAATATCTCAATCCTTTCAAAAGTTATCGATAAATTAAGTTTCCAAAACAGTGTTTTTAAGGTATAGCTTAAAAGTTATAAGACGTAGAGTCACCAAATTTGGTACATATACTCTCCAATAGCATACAGAGGTTAAATGCATTTCACTTTTTGAATACCCCTCCCCGATCTCACAGAAATGTAAAAATACGTAGTTTTAGAGGTATGACCTTCGGATTTTACATAGTTGCACGTTTTTATGCCATCTTTGTGTCCTACAAATTTAATAACGATCAGACAAAAAACAAAGAAGTTATTAACGATTCAATGTACCATAGTTTGTGGCCAAAGGAAGAAGAAGCAAAGCAAAGCGAATCGTAACACATAACTTGAAAGTCATAAAAGCTAGAAACTTTTTATTTGAGTTTTAGTTACTGTACTGCCGGCTCGAAACAAACTTATCATTTTTTTTCGATATCTAAATCCTTTCAAAAGTTATCGATAAATTAAGTTTCCAAAACAGTGTTTTTAAAGTATAGCTTAAAAGTTTTCCTTTAGCATACAGAGGCTAAATAATTATCACTTTTTGGATACCCCTACTCGATCTCACAGAAATCGAAAAATACGTAATTTTAGAGGTATGACCCTCGGATTTTACACAGTTGCACATTTATATGCCATCTTTGAGTTCTACAAATTTTATTACGATCGGACAATAAACAAAGAAGTTATTAACGATTCAATGTAACATACGTTTTTTAAGAGGTATGACCTTCGGATTTTACATAGTCTCACATTTATATGCCATCTTTGTGTCCTACAAATTTCATTACGATCGGACAATAAGCAAAGAAGTTATTAACGATTCAATGTAACATAGTTTGGGACCAAAGGAAGAAGAAGAAGCAAAGCAAATATATGACGCGCGTAGCCAGCAGCTTTTGTTTGTATATGTGTGTGTGTGTGTTTCTATGTATGAATGCAGATTAATAGCTTCGATGAATGTAGACCTTGGATCAGGGTATATCCTAGTCGGGCACTTTCGACTAGAGCACTCTTACGTGTTGTTGTTGTATCTGCTGTTTCTTGGGCTGTTGCTGCTCAGTGCGCAGCTTTTCCTGCAAGTTGTATAAGTGGCGACTTGCAGGTACGGCATGCGCACGGGCATTGGGCGTATTGGAGTTGAAACCTCTGGCAATCTGGCTAAACGTTGGCTTGGCCATAGGTGTCCGTTGTTGTTGCTGCTTCGGCTGCTTTGGCTGCTGTGCCGCGGGTGTCCGTTTTATCTGCTTTGGCTTCTGCTGCTGTTCAATGGAAGTCCGAATTTGCTTATGCTTCTGCTGCTGTGTCATGGGTGTCTGTATTTGTTGCTTTGTCTTCTGTATTTGCATAGGCTGCTTTTGATGTTGATTTGCTGTCGTTTGTTTGCTCGTCAGCTGATGGTGTTTTAATGTCGTATATTTAGGTGGCCATTCTTGTACCATTTTGGCCAATTCCACCCGCGCTTTGGTTATGGCCATTTTGGCTTGGGTTCTTGGAATGCCCGGCAACCTTTGTAACTTGATATGTGATCCCCTTGGAAGTTGGCACACTTGGCTGGTGTGTCCCTTGCTTTGGTGCACATTGTAGTTGCATGCCCTCCAGCACATTTTAGGCAGACGAATTGCCTCCTGCAATAGTTTTTCGAATGTCCGAATGCCTGACAACGGTGGCATTGGACTGGGTCAATTTTACGTTTTTGCCTCTCAACAGCAATGTCCTGACTCCCCAGTTTGGCCAACTTGAGGATCTGCTCATTTGTTCCATCCAGTGTCTGCAACTCAACCTCAAACAAGTTCAGCTGGCTGCGTATCCAGTCTGGCTGCGTTGAGCTGTGCAGGTGTTTAATGACAACGCGGTAGCCACGCTCCTTACGCATTTGGTGCGTATGCAGCTCCGCGTTGCCGTTAATCAGGTGGGCAGAGATGGCCTCGTATGTGGCCATATCCTTGGCCTGTATACGTAGAGCACCGTTTTGGATACATTTGGTAAACAAGCCCCCCTCGGTGACCCTCTATGCCATTAAGGCGATCCAATCGGGGCTGAATATAAGCCACATTTGGTAAAAATAACGTCGGGATTTTGGCGCTTTTTACCAGCTGCCATTTATTTGGCTGCTGGTGTTTAGCTGTTCGCTGTTTTTGATCAGCGAATAGCTCCTCCAGCTCTTCTCCTGCCTGCGCTTGCTAATGAAGCGCTTGGAGTTTCGCTTCTTATTTGGTGGGTCGTCGTCATTAACGTTTCTGTTGTCGTTTTTGGCTACTGGGGTAGCTGAGACAGCAGCAGAAGTGGCTGCGTTAGTGGTGGGCATGGGAACAGGGACAGGCACGGCAGCCATATTGACATTAGTGCCATTTTCTGTCTCAATGTTGACCACATCTTCTTTGGCCAACTCCATGTAATCCTCCGACGCACTCTCTCATGACCCGGCATGCCACGATTGGTCGCTATCGCTAGCAAATGTGTCCGAGTCTGAGAGATCGTACGCCGGATCATTGTCCATGCCATTAAAGCCAGGAATGTGGTATTCTGGTGGCATCATGTGCTCATATGCCTTGATGAACTCTTTGATATCCTTACCACTGACAGGAGGGGAGCCGCTGGGCTTGCGCTTTGGCCTGCGGCTCAGTAGTAATTAAGATTTGCGTGGCCACTGATGCGCCCGAGCCTGAGTCCACATCCTCGTCGTATTCTTTCTCCTCCTCAGTCTCGTCTTCGGACACCATGTAGTCAATCCCCAACGATGACACCACTGGCGAAATAATACTGTCAGTGGTGTCAGAGCTAACCACCTCAATGTCCGATTCGGAGTTGTATTTGCAGCTCTTGTCATTATTTATCCGCCTCGGATTTGTACTTGTGGCTGATGTGGATGTAGTTGTATGTGTAGATGTAGATGCCATTTGCCCGCCAACAGTTGGCTGCATTGGCGGGTAAGCTAGTGTAAACAAGTAAGAGTGCTCTAGTCGAGAGTGCCCGACTAGGAGATACCCTGAACCTAGTTCTTACATTCATAATTCTTTATCTGCATTCATACATAGAAACACACACACATATACAAACAAAAGCTGCTGGCTACGCGCGTCATCAATTGGTTTGCTTCTTCTTCTTCCTTTGGCCACAAACTATGGTACATTGAATCGCTAATAACTTCTCTGTTTTTTGTCTGATCATAATGAAATTTGTAGGACACAAAGATGGCATATATATGTGAAACTATGTAAAATCCGAAGGTCATACCTCTAAAATTACCTATTTTTCGATTTCTGTGAGATTGGGGAGGGGTGTCCAAAAATTTAAATGTATTTAATCTCTGTTTGCTATAGGAAAATATATGTACCAAATTTGGTGACTCTACCTCGTATAACTTTTAAGCTTTACCTTAAAAACACTGTTCTGGTATCTAAATTTATCCATAACTTTTGAAAGGAATGAGGTATCGAAAAAACTTAACTTAAAATTAAATATAAAGTCTCTTATGCCCGAAAAGTACTTCTCTGGAATCGAAATTTATCGATAACTTTTGAACGTTGTTACATTTGTGTTTTCATATCTATCTATGCACATTCTATGAGGCGCACATGTTCATGCTTGAACATTCTGCAAAGGGCCAGCAAAAGTGATGGCTTGCAGTCTTCTAGTTACATTTAGTTTTCTTATTATACAAATGATTATTATTATAGCTAAAATTATTACAATCATTAAGGAAGCATGACCGGATACATGATGAAAGTTTAGTTCGTTAAGGTCAACATGTTATTCTTTTAGTTCTTTGACCTTATCTAATAGATTACTAACTTCCTTAGTTGTAATAACATTTGCTATGGTCAATGGATCCCATACAATTTTTGGGATGTCATTGATTTCTCCTACGTATGAAGTTGTTATAATGTCTTGCCTTTCTGAAAGTATTTTATGGTGCGCAACTAGTAGCTTGTCTTCAGTTCTAGCTGTACAATCAGATTTCTTGCTCTGGTAAGTTAATCATTTCTGCTGGCGTTTCTCCACAATGAATTCTTGCTGTCGTATTACGTAAATTTTTAAACAACCAGCTGATCCTACCTTCTAACTCATTCCAATATGTTCTTGAAGCTAATATAGATTTGTAAATACAATTTGATGGTCTGTTCGGTTTGAAAGGTGAAATTTCGCAGGTGTTGTCACTAGCACTACTCCATGGCCAATTTCCTTCGCATATTTGCTTATTTAATTGCCATTTTTGACATTTATTTAGTGTGGATTCAGTCATTAGGTGATATGAATCCATCTCAAAGTTATACACTAAGTCTTCCGAATTTAGATGTATCATTATCATTTGTCCATTTTTTTGTACTGGTATTGGAATAATTCTAAATAACTGTGATGGTTGCCTGCCGAACAAAGGGATTTTGGCATTTATAGTTAATTTGTTATCTATGAACATCCCCCTAGCCTTCAAAAGTGTATAAATTTCCTTTAGTTCGGTATTAGGTCTTTTCCCCGGAAGTGCTACCTTGTCAGAAAGACTATTTTTTATTTTTGAGACCTCATCCCTTAACTGGTTTGGTTTTGAAATGTTTGGGTTAATTCGCCCATGGTTAATAATATTAAAAAGGCCAGTTGAGGAACGTTTTCGGCAAAGCGTTCCCAACATTGTGCTGGCGGATGCAGGATGGTTTAAGCCATCCACAGTCAGCTTGGTGTTGGGCTTAATTGTTCAGCCAGGAGTGCTTCCGAGCGAACATGGGCCAGTAGCTCAAAATACAACGTTTGGGTGGATCCTATCTGGAGTCTGCAGCCAATAAGGTCCGCTCCCCAAGTTCCAATCCTCTTCATTTGCAACTATATTGCAAGGGGGCGGAATGTTCAAGCCGGAAAGTAGGCAGTGGCATCTGCAGCTCCCCACCCTAACAGAGTATGAAAGCTCGCGCTCTTTTCTCCAACATGCAATGTAATTAGCATAAACACCTAATGTTAATAGCCTGCTGAGCATGCTCAGTAGGCTTTCTTACTAGTTCAAACTATACATTAAATAAAAGAAGATCTACTACAAAACCCCGGAAGTGTTTTTTTTTTCAACCCGTGTGAAATATTATAACCAACCAATTCCTCCACATTTTCAAATTATATTTAATATTGTTAATAAAATTACACAACACAAGCCACATCAGGCAATGTAACACATCCGCTTAGGATGTTTGTTTGTTTTCGCCGGATGTTAGTGGGTGGCAATACATTGCCATTTACAATACCATATCACACAAGCTGAGATTTCCCACTCAGCGTTTGTGAGGGTGAGTGAAAGTGAAAATTGCGGGAAAGCAATCTCTTTTTTTCAATTCTCACTCCAAACGTGCTTAAAAAGCAATAAAAAGGAACAGCTGATCTAGCTTGCCACTCACAAAGCTCGACAATTAAATTAATCGCGGATAGTGTGCTAAAACACCAACAGGTGATAAAAAAAAATTTGCTGCATACCTTAAGGGCGGTCCTAATATAATCGCTATAATTTAAATTTTAAAAGATGCAAAAGCGTAAAAGAACTCTGCCAGCCGTACGTGTAATAATACTGTAATATTATGTATAGTATAATCGATAGTTTTAAGAAATGACCGAGGAAGGTGCATCCCTATGTAAGCTCTTCCTCTTTGATCGACTGAAGTCTGAAAGTCACGCAACACAAGCTAATTTAATAAATCTTAAAATATACAAATAATCAAGATTATTACATGGTGTCAGAAGTTAAAATAGTACACATCGAACTAAATTAAAGATGTCCGAACGTGTATTGCCGGAGCTGGACTGCTCAATGCCATGAAACCATGGAAACTGTTATGGTCGGCTAATATCGATAACACGATAGCAAAGCGCCAGCTTTGGTTGCAAGTTAGAAACTGGCGCCATCTAGAGGTCACTAGACATAAATATTGCGGGGCGGTGCGGGGCGCGAGAGCACAATAATAACTGCATTATGGCCTGAGGCAGAATGATGTAGGTAGAAAGATAGTAGGTGAGTGTGAGTAAGAGCTGAGGGCATAAAGGGCACCAGTGGCGGCCACGAGGCAGTCAGTTCAGTTTTGGCAGAGACAGCGTGCGGAGTGCAACAGAGTATTTTTAAAAGCAGCTGAAAATTATAAAGAGTGGACGAACTGCAACTACGGCCACTGGCGAATCAGAGGGAGGGTCATCATACCCACGGATCTGGAGGCATGAGGGACAACAACGCCCAGAGGCTATAGAGAAATACATGGAACATAAAAAGGACAGCCTATAGCCTCGACGTGGGAGCATACAATTTAAACACGTATCACGGGATTTGGAGACGACGCACGCGGCAAGAGGACAGCATTTGAAAAGAAAAAGAATTCCGAGTGAGTCCGTTCCATGCAGTCTACTAACAGGGGCCTGGCAAACAAGTCTGCACTGATAGCGCATCCATACGCGAATGCATGGCCAGCCGTGAGACATCTCTAAGAGCTGTCCGACATCAGCTCCAATTTAGCCCCAAATATTGTGCAGTGCATTCCCTATACAAATATAAAACGTGTAAATTACTGCGCCAAAAGTATATATGAAATACGTACCTGCCCGCTAGCAACATAACCAGCTGTCCGAGGCACCCCAACGCGGATCGGTTGTCGACCCCGGAACATCAGTGATGCGCGCGACTGCTGCTATAGTCGCATTGGCACACACATTATCATTAAAAGAAACGAGGAATTAATATAATAAAATAATATAAATTTGTTATTTGGTCAGTTTAGTTTATGTTAGTTGGTATTAATTGTAAAAACATTCCTGGATACTAGCGCCGCTTGACATCTCAGTCCCTTATTCGCATATATAGACAAACATACAAACATCCATGAACATATACATACATACGTATCAGCTGGCGGTGTTTATAGAAAAACAAATTAACTTAACAAATCATGATTGTGTATCTTTAACTAACAAGAGCTCTTGGCAGGGACAAGGTTATTTACAATTATAATCAAAACATATCACCATATAAACATATATACATATATCTAACTATTTACATATATATACATACATACACCGCCTGATGGTGCCTTTCTTTCAGAAATTATTTACCTGTTGTTTATTTATCACAAGCAAGACGCGCATCCGTTCTTTCTATTATAAAATGTTTGGTATTATCTATTGTGAATGAATCACGGAGTTGCCAGAACGGCGCGGTAGAAAGATTCGTTTGTCAGCGTTTAAGAATAAGTGTTCGTAAATATTATTAGAAATTAATAATTAGGATATGCTAGTAATAATTAATATTGGCTAAGCCAATAATTAACCGAGCATGTAACCAATTATCGAGTATTATCCTAGGATGAATGAATTAATTATATAAAGCTTGAAAAAGAAAAATAGAAAGATGATGGCTTAAATAATTGGAATGGGGTGAGGGCAAGACGAGTAGACGAAAATAAGTTAGAAAAACAAGGGAATTTCTCAGAAATGCCAGAAAGGGAAATTTACAGGTAGGGAGGGCCACGCAGGCTGTTTAAAATCTAACACAGCCAACACACATCCGCGAGCAGACACCCCATAAGCCAGGCATATTTTTATTGTGTGTGTAGTTTTTGAAAGAAATGATTGTTGTTCAGTTGCTGCCCAGGATATCGCGGTCGAACTCGCCCTGAGCCGATAGCTAGCCGGTAGAGCGATATTCTGGTGCCTCCGATAAGCAACATGTAACAAAACCTTCAAGTTTAACAACATCGAGCAACAGGAAGGTCAGCAAATCACAGATTTTGAAACGAGCCTACGCAAACAAGTTTTTTTTTGCGATTTCAAGTGCGAATGCGGAAAGTCGTTTCAAAATAGGATGCTGCTGGATCGACTAATTGTTGGAGTCCATGACAAAAAGCTGAACTGAGACTACTAGATAACAAAAACAAAGGACTGGATGAGGTATTGGATATACAACTTGCAATCACGCAAGTGCTACAACTGCGGAGTCCTTTTCAACAAGGGGCATATCAATGAATGTAAAGCGAAGGATGTTAAATGCTACAATTGTCATTTCATTAAGTACTGCAAAACCAAAAAACACGAAGAGGAAGGAACTTCAAATACAAAACGGAATAAAGCAGGTATGAGTAAAACAAAGAAAGGATTAGTGGAAAATGATAATAAAAAAAATTACTTTAGCATAAGTCAGTGTGGATTGCGGAACAACAAGTGGGAAAAAACTTTAAAAATGAATGGAAATAAAAACACATTTTAAGTAGACACGGGTGCGGATGTTAACTGCATAGGTGGAAAGAGGATGCATTTCAAGGAAAATAAGCTACTACTGCACAAAGGCCAAGCTGCAGACTTTAAATGAGCTATATGGGATCACTTCAAGTCTGCCACTCTATACCTATGAAAAACTCCTCAGCAAGTCTAAGGAGGCAAAAAACGATCGCCACTAATTGTAACTCAAAAAAACAGCTATAGCAATAATGTTTCTAAGAATAAGTCCATACAATATAACAATACTAATAATTTACTTCTTTTTTTTTTTTTTTGATATAACTTTTTAATAATAACATTAATCAGCCTTTTTAAAGGCTATAAAACATTGATTTAACAAATGAACAATGACGACGACTTTAAGTCTGACATAATAATTTAAATTAAATTTCAAACAGGTATAAACGTATATAACAAAATAACATATATATACATTCAATTTTGAAACAATTAATTACGACATCCCTGCGTCCAGAGGTCGCTGGTGTGAAGACGCTTTAGTCTTCTCCGCGTTGTGTTGGAGCCCAGGGAGGTGGCCAATGGATTGACATGGTTATGGAGCCGATCGTTGTAGCGGCTCGTATGTCGGTTGATCTGCTCCATAACCGTAGGTAGGCCGAAGTCGCTGTGCAGCGTCCGGTCGCTTACAAATCTTGGAGCTCAAGAAATATCGTGGAGCACTAGATTCTGCAAAATCTGGATTTTACGAATCCATGATTTTGCAGGCGTGCCTCAGAAAGGAATGCCATACGTCCATGTTGGCATGATGATCGATTTGTAAACGAGTAACTTATTACTCATGCTGAGCTTGCTGGATGGCTTCAGCAACCAGCTGAGTTTCTCCCTTTTGGATCTACACGATGCTGCAGTCAACTGGATGTGTTTGCCCCAAGATAGTTTGCTGTCCAGGTACATACCCAGGTATCGAACATGGTTCTCCTGAGGTATGACCATGCTGTTGAGCCGGACGGTGGCACAGCAACAATGCTTGAGCGCAAAAGTGCAGTGCTGAGACTTGCTCCCATTGACGCAGATGTTCCACCGGTTGGCCAAACACAAGTCATCCAAAAAGTTCTGAGTCTGTGCAGCAGCACTCCTAGCGCTGGTGGAGTTGGCCAGGAACACGGTGTCCTGTTCTGGTGTACCATGCTGATGCCTAAAGCCAAACTGATGGTTAGGAATAGCATTCTGGACGCCACTTACTGTCAACATTCTTCTAAGAAATATTTTTTCAAATATTTTGGAGAAAGTGGATAGTAAGATTATCGGCCGATATGACGCGACAAGGTTCTCCGGCTAGCCAGGTTTAGGAATCATCGCAATCACAGCACACTTCCACGCAGTGGGGAAGTGGTGGATGCGAACCATGGAGTTGAAAAGCAGCACCAAGAACAGCACTCCCTTTTCAGGGAGGGCCTTAGCAACTCTGCCGTCGACGCCATCATAGCCGGGGGCTTTAGCCTGCGAATCTGCAGGCGGACCTCATCGGATCCGCATATAAAAATGCGTCCGTTTCCCGAATCTGGCTGGTAGTCACGAGCGCAAAAGGCGTGAACCGGCCCTGCAGCTCATCCGCGACCGCCGACGCAATCTTTGCGTCCGATCGACACCACGTGTTGTCCGGTCGCAATATAGGGATCCGCCTGAGTGGCTGCCGCTTGACACAACGCGTTGCCTTCCACAGATTGAACCAATGGTTCTTGTTGGGATCAGCGTTGCGGAGCATTTCCTCGAAATATTGGCTCTTAGTGTCAAACAGCAGCTTCCGCAGCTCGGCTGCAGCCCGCTTAAAGTCCCTAAGATCTAGCGGATTGCGTGAGCGCATAAATCGTCGACGCAGTGCTCTCGTGTGCCTCACCAGTTCCAGGACCTCGGGTTTTAAAAGAGGCCGAGATGGACTGGGAGTCGGACAAGGGTGTTGGCCAAGCATGGAGTATTCCGCCGCCGCGCTAATATTACGCAGGAATAACTCTGCTGCGTCGTCGATATCAGCCGGTGCACTCAGCTCCATGTTCAAATTCACTAGCTGCTCCAATCTCTGCCGGAATCGAGCTAGGCTTGCCTTGCGCGGCAAAAGCCGTGCCTTGGGAGCATTTTTGTTGGCAGCCACTCTATACTCAACGATCAGCGGAATGTGATCGATCAATTGATCAATTGCTGTCGGCAAATGTCTGCCGTACGAGTAGTGGGTTGGAGCACCCGTAGCAAGTACTTGGAGATTGGAGCCCCTCATGCAATCCGCGAGCGCAGTCTCACGGCGGGTGTCGTGTGCATCACCCCAGAGCCGATGTTGCGCATTCCAGTCACCAGCAATCAGGAACTTGGGGCCAAGCTCCTCGAAGAGATATTTAAAATCTTCTACTTCCCACACAAAACGAGGTGGAGCCGCTAGGACTACTTCGCCTTGATCACTGGAGACTTTTACAGCAACACATTGCGCACAAAGCCAGCTCTGAGACGTCAACAGGTGATGCTGCAGCGTAGCTTTAATAATCACTGCTGCTCCCACACGCATGCGATCCAAGGAATGGTTGGCAAGGAATAATTTACCTAATAATAATTTAAAAATAAAAATACTTGCATATAATATATAGCGGGTCAAAAGTCCAAGTTATTACAAAAGCGATTCTTCGATCTCATAAATGAATATGATATCATCAGTCTCTTTGAAACGTTTATTGAACAAAATGAGGACCAGCTTGGATTATACTTTAGAACTTTCGAAAATTACCAAATTTGGTACATGTACTCTCCAATAGCATACAAAGGTTAAATGCATTTCACTTTTTGGATACCCCTCCCCGATCTCCTGAAATCAAAAAATACCTATTTTAAGAGGTATGACCTTTGGATTTTACATAGTCTCACATTTGTATGTCCTACAAATTTCATTACGATCGGACAATAAACAAAGAAGTTATTAACGATTCAATGTAACATAGTTTGGGGCCAAAGGAAGAAGAAGCAAAGCAAATGTATGACGCGCGTAGCCAGCTTTTGTTTGTATATGTGTGTGTGTGTTCATATGTATGAATGCAGATAAATAAATTCAATGAATGTAAGATCTTGGATCAGGGTATCTCCTAGTCGGGCACTCTCGACTAGAGCACTCTTACTTGTTTTTTTTTTTTTTTTTTGTAGTTTAAGCTTATACACCTTTGGGTATCATGGAATTATTTGGCCGCCCAATTTCGAGAAGGTGGAAATCGCCATAACATATGTAGTGTCGCTTGAGTTTTGAACAAACGTAGTATTTTGAGCGATGCCGTAAAGTATACCATGGGAAGTGAACTTGCCGTAATTTGAGCATTTGTTAGCTATTTTTTTTTAATTATATTTGATTTATATGAATTTTCAGTATATCCTAAGTTGACAGTATATGTCATTTACACGGTCTGAGTTCCCTTGTTGTGGTTGTATTGAATATCGTAAATTTTCAGAGTAAGAGACTTGGCTGCAGCAAATATCGTAATATGCGTTAGCACCATCTATTGTTTACATTGGCTTGCAATTTTGGTTACAAGTGGAATTGGAGAGGTATATGTTATGCAGGTAGAAAATGGCGTATGGTGCACTTTTGCTGTTAATAGTTTTCTTTGACACCACCCGAGCTTAGGTAGCTCTCTTTTAATTTAACTGGTCATTGAAGACGGTTGTCTTTGCTCCAAGCTGACAATTTATAGTGCGCAACTTAAAACCGCGTGTTATCTTTATCCGCATAAATATAAAGAAAGTAATAAACTCGGAGTGAAATAATAAGTTTTTATGCAAACAATAATCAAATTTAACCTACTTATTGAGGCACATCAGCAGCAGCAGTCCGTTTGCTGCATATTTAGTAGAAGTGCCAAACCCAAACAGCGGTAAGTTGCCGAAAATAAAATTTTTTTTTGCTAATTAGCGAAAACTTTTTTTTTTGTGAGTCTAAGAAAAGTATTTTGTCCTGTGTAATTGCAGGATTGGCACTTTGTATAGATTTAAATTATCCAATTTTCTGCAAATCAGATGGCAACTTAAGCTTGCAGTGTAAAAAAAAAAAAATTTGCAATACTTAGCTTTCCGTTCCCTTGCCCAAATGGTATGCAAGTCATCGACCCCAAGAGCAGTTGGCACAGCTGTGATCTCAGAAGGAGCTTTTCTGGCGCTTCAAACAATTAGCTGAATTCGCCGTATTTGATTGAGCTTTCGAGAGGAACGAGCATCGCTGCAGCTTCCTCCAATTAGTTGGAATTCGCGCTTAAGCTGCGTACGTCGCATCGTCGGTGTAGTCACTCGTTAACCACGGAATTGGGTTTTATTTAATAAGCCACAACTGTGGGCATACAATTTTTTTTAGTTAAAATTTATAGTTGACCCCCCCAGAAAGAAATGGAAATTATGTAAAAGAAAGAAAAAAAAAATGCCGGAAATCAATACCTACAAAAAAAAAAAATTTAAGTTTTTAAAGAGTTGGATCGCCAATGCGAAGTGAAGACGCCATAAGCGCATAATTCGTATATCGGCTATAGTTGCTAGTAAGTTAGTGGTTAATATGTTTCGGCTAGCAAACCGCATTATTCATTTTTTTTGTTCGTTAAATTATTAATCTTCAATTATACACTTTATTCTTTTGCCCTGTTCCTTCCTCCCTTTTTGTGGATCGCCATCTTGAAGATGAGATAATTTTTAAGATCTTAGAATCCAAGAGAGGAAGGTAGTATAAAGTGGTAAAGCATAGAGATGAGATTTTCTCTGCCAAATTGTGGAAAGTGTTTCTTTTTCTGAAATTTTTTTTTCTCGTGCTCTTTGTGCTTTTTTTTTTCTTTATTCACAGCAAATCGTCGCCTTACATCGAAGAAAGCGCTTTTGGAGATGGAATGTAACGTAAGTGAACAATGCAAATTTAAACCTTTATAAAAGCTCAAAGCTCGCACCGTCAATAAAGAGAGAAATAAGATTTTTTTTTACAAATTGAAAAAGAAAAGAAGTTAAATAACGAAAAGTGATTAAAATTTTAACAAACTTTAAAAGTGAAATGCTTTAGGTGTAAGAATAAGTCAGACCCTTATGGTAACAGTTTAAAGAATACACATGTTTTAAGAAAGAAGTTTTAATTGAAAAGCGGCAAGCGTAACAACTATAAAGAGCGGAGATAATGTAGTCTCTTATTTCGGCGTTCGCTGTTATTGTTGTTGTCGCTCAATGCTTTCAAAGCCGAGCCCTAAAAACTTTGATAACATATGTTGTGAAGCAGCTTACGTTAGTGTATTACGTTCTTGTTTAGCCGGCTCGAGGTCAATGAAACAAACAATTTGTTATGTTCTTAGATTTTTTTCTCCGATATATTTCGGCTGCAACAGCGGCAACCGTCTTCAGGGAACTACGATTAAAACATTGAAATAAAAACAGATACTTATCATATAACAAACAATTTTTAAGAAAACAAAAATTTTTTCAACAAATTAAAAATTACAAAATATTTAAAAAATTATTCAAACGTACATTTTTTACACGTCTTCACTGTTTGGCGTGGAGTTGTCAACTAAAATATTTCGTGTAAGTAGGTGTCTGTATATATGTGCGCAGTTTTCTGTGTCTGTTTTGTAATTGAGTCTTCTGTCCGGTGGTACGTTTATTATGTGTAACATTTCGAGTGTAAATCGTTTGCTGTAGTGTGGTTCCTGTTGCAGTATTGTTGTTTCCTCGAAGTTTGGTGAGTGTCCGCTCTCAGTGCAATGTGATGCAAGTGCTGTCTTTTGTATGCGTGTTTGGTGTCTTAGTTTGATGTCAGACTTATGTTGTGAAATTCTTGTTTTTAATTTTGATTTTGTGGTTCCAATATATACCTTATTGCATATGTTGTTTTCGTCTCCGTTGCATGGTATTTTATATATAACATTATTTTTGTCCACTTTAAGTATTTTTGATTTTGTGTTGTTAAAAAAGTTTTTCATTGTTATTGTGGGCTTGTGGGCTATTTGTATATCCTCTTTATTGTAGCAGTCAGAATTTTTTAGACGTTCAGATAGAGACGGTACATAGGTTACAGATTTAAAGATTTTTGGTGGTTGTTTTTCTTTTAAGTCATTTGGTCTGTATTTTCGTATAAGTGATTTTATCATCCACACTGGGAAATCGTTGTTCGCTAGAGTCAATAATATTTGTGTTTTTATTTCCTTATGGTAGATTTTGTCGCTTATGTTTAGCATCCGATTTATACAGCCAACTGCTGTATTTATTATCATTGTTTTCGGGTGTTTTGAAAAGAAGTTAATGATTCGTCCTGATGCTGTAGTCTTTCTGTACCACTTTGTTGTAAGCGTATTATTGTGTCTAATTATTAAGGCGTCTAGATATGGTAATTTTCCGTCTAATTCCAGTTCCATTGTAAATTTTATACCTCTGTTGTATGAGTTTAATGTGTCCAGTGTGTTTTGAATTTCGTCAATTTTTGTTACTGCAAATAAATCGTCTACATACTACATATGGAGCAATTAAAAACGAAACTTGAACAGCTGCTCAGCAGTGATGACTCATTAGCATTTTATGAGAGCGAAAAGAGCGTCTCAGAAAAACTTACAACAACACTCAGAGAACGACAAGAACGAAAACACGACAGTCTACGAAATCAACGGAACGAAATATTAACTAACAACAACAACGAAGATTGGTTCGTAAACGAAACAGATGTGGAGTTCCCGCCAAACATAAAAGCGTTGCTTTCAAAAGGTCCGAAATTTGCGTTGCCAGTAGAGAACAAAAAGTTTCCTCTCTTTAAGTATATTGCATATAAAAAGGGGATACCTCTGAGACCAATATGCTCCTCTATTGGATCCCCATCGTACGGACTCTGCAAATATATTGTCCAAATATTACGCAACCTCACAGATGACTCCCAATATAATGTAAAAAATTCGATAGACCTTAAAAACAAAATTAACAACACTCACATTGAAGACGATGAAAGATTAGTATCATTTGACGTAGTTTCCCTATTTCCGAGTATCCCCACGGACTTAGCAATAGAAACTATCAGTAAAAAATGGAATGACATTGAACAATTTACAAACATACCAAAACTGCTTTTCATGAATATACTTACTTTTTGCATCACTGAAAACAGATATTTTAAATTTGAAGACACAACATACATCCAATTAAAAGGAATGCCTATGGGCTCACCTGCTTCGCCAATCATAGCAGACATTATTATGGAAGAATTGTTGCATAAGACAACCAATAACCTAAGGTACACTCCAAGACTTTTGACTAAGTATGTAGACGATTTATTTGCAGTAACAAAAATAGACGAAATTCAAAACACACTGGACACATTAAACTCATACAACAGAGGTATAAAATTTACAATGAAACTGGAATTAGACGGAAAATTACCATATCTAGACGCCTTAATAATTAGACACAATAATACGCTTACAACAAAGTGGTACAGAAAGACTACAGCATCAGGACGAATCATTAACTTCTTTTCAAAACACCCGAAAACAATGATAATAAATACAGCAGTTGGCTGTATAAATCGGATGCTAAACATAAGCGACAAAATCTACCATAAGGAAATAAAAACACAAATATTATTGACTCTAGCGAATAACGATTTCCCAGTGTGGATGATAAAATCACTTATACGAAAATACAGACCAAATGACTTAAAAGAAAAACAACCACCAAAAATCTTTAAATCTGTAACCTATGTACCGTCTCTATCTGAACGTCTAAAAAATTCTGACTGCTACAATAAAGAGGATATACAAATAGCCCACAAGCCCACAATAACAATGAAAAACTTTTTTAACAACACAAAATCAAAAATACTTAAAGTGGACAAAAATAATGTTATATATAAAATACCATGCAACGGAGACGAAAACAACATATGCAATAAGGTATATATTGGAACCACAAAATCAAAATTAAAAACAAGAATTTCACAACATAAGTCTGACATCAAACTAAGACACCAAACACGCATACAAAAGACAGCACTTGCATCACATTGCACTGAGAGCGGACACTCACCAAACTTCGAGGAAACAACAATACTGCAACAGGAACCACACTACAGCAAACGATTTACACTCGAAATGTTACACATAATAAACGTACCACCGGACAGAAGACTCAATTACAAAACAGACACAGAAAACTGCGCACATATATACAGACACCTACTTACACGAAATATTTTAGTTGACAACTCCACGCCAAACAGTGAAGACGTGTAAAAAATGTACGTTTGAATAATTTTTTAAATAATTTGTAATTTTTAATTTGTTGAAAAAATTTTTGTTTTCTTAAAAATTGTTTGTTATATGATAAGTATCTGTTTTTATTTCAATGTTTTAATCGTAGTTCCCTGAAGACGGTTGCCGCTGTTGCAGCCGAAATATATCGGAGAAAAAAATCTAAGAACATAACAAATTGTTTGTTTCATTGACCTCGAGCCGGCTAAACAAGAACATTATAATTAAAAAGGTCGCTAAAAAACATAAAAGTTAGTGTATTACGTTAAATTTTGTACTCCCATTAAACGCTTTTACATGACATTGTTTCTGCTGTCTTAGAACCAGATCAGGTTGATTTTAAATATTTTTAAGTTTTATTTTCTCCTTTCGTATTAAAAATGTGAGTTACCCGCAACTATACCGAAATTATTATAACTACCCATAATTTTGATATACTATATATATACGTTTATCATAGTTTATATAAGTTTAATTTTACTTTGTTATATAGGGCAAAGTTGTTCGGATTTTAGTCGAAGTGTAGTTTTGTTGAATACAATGGAAAATTATATTATAATAAATAAGTTAAAATGAATTTGAAAATGCAGTAGAGTTTTTTTTTGGGAGCTATGCACAGTGAGAATATGGAAGTAGGGTAAACCTTTCGGTTGTTTTAGGGATCGCCGACCTTAAATTTGGTTATGCGGCCAGGTGATCATGGTAGGGTGGGCAAAATGCTGTTGCGATGACACCAGCACAGCAACACAACCACAACCTCAGCTTCTGCCACAACAGCAGTGCTGAAATCAATCCATATGTCGTTAGTCGTCCGCTATGTTTTCCTTGCTTATCTTTTTGTCGGTGTCTATCTCATAATCGAAGGTATGGTGTAGAATTTTAGTAAAAATCAGCACGCGAATTTTTAATATAATTGTGTGTGGTAGAGTGCGAGCAGAATTGAGTGGTCTTCTTTTATGTTTTCGTGATTAAAGATTTTGTAGATGTCGTCGTATTTGTTTGGTGTTGGGAAGTCTTGTCGTATCGATATGTATTTTGTGCAATTGAAAATAATGTGAGAAGCGTTATCGATAGTGTTGCAGGTATCACATTTGTAATGTGACGACCCAAATATGGGCGTCACATAATAGTTTTAAGTCTAAAAAGTTAAATACATATATCTATACATATTCTATGAGAGAGAGCGTAATTATTACGAGTAGGGACCTGTTAGAGCCCCAATCACAGGTTAACGCGAGCACAGCAGAGCATCACTAACGACCCCGGCGCATCACTGACAAACAAACGACTGGAAGGCAGGAATAGCAGACCTGCGCACGCGCTCAGCGGCAACGGGACTTACACATCGGCACACGCAGCGACGACGGCAAATTCGCGATCGTCATAAGCAAAAACGGCTGGAAGGCAGCGACGAACAAAGGGATAACGGGACTTAGAAAACGACTCGGGAAGCATACTCGCGAACAGCGCACGCAGCGACGTCGACAGCGCAGATTTGTTAGCAACGTAGGTGGCTAGCAGAAAAAGGGAAGGTCAGTCACGTCGGGGACCAGACAAAAGGCAGTCCATCCGCTGGAAAATCACGCCACAAGATCCCGCCAGCAGAGACGCGAGTGGGTGATTTTAGCAACGCAGCGCCGCGACACCCGACACCACGAGCACGCCCCGCCACCACACCAACAAGCATAGACCCAGCCACGGCCAAGAGAAGGGGTGAGCGTAAGAAAGATAGAGAGAATTCAGAGTGCGGTATAGACTAGGTAGTTATTTCATCACATAGAATTATATTCTAGAAAAACCCTTTATTATATAACCAGAGAATAATAAAACGTAACAGCTAACATTCTTAGATAATCCCAAGTCGTAGTTACTACAGAAAACCCAATTTTCCCACGCAGGTACAGGCAGTTCAGTGTTACTAGTGTCCACTACAATTGCTACGGCGTTTAGCCTCAGTTGTAGTGGTATTAGTGAGCACGCGTTTTTGTTGCGATCAAGTACAGTTCCGTGTTACTAGTGTCCACTGCAATTGCTACGGCGTCCAGCCTCGGTTGCAGCGGTACAAGTGTACACGTATCCTTTTTTCCCTGACTAGGCACTAAGTATAAACCCAACTAGGCTTCGCATAGTGACTACATCACTCCCTCTTAACCAAAAAGCAGCCCAGCACTTACACATTTCTCTGTAAGTGGCCCTGACCAGACTGAGATCTGTACCCTGGCCCAAGAAACTTCCTTACAGTAGTCATCGTGGATATTCATTTTAGCTAGTGTGTATTTATCGAATGCATTTCCACTGAGTAATCTATTGAGTATCTTTATCTCTTTTGGTTTAAAATTGGATTTGTGAAACCATAGTTTGTTTAGCGTGCCTGGGAACAGGTCGCAGTAGCCTCTGTCTTTTTTGCAGACAAAATCGGAGTAATCCCTTTCTCAGTCTTGTCGGATGCGTCTGAAGATTGCACATGTGGCGTCCTTGATGCTCCACTTGACCGAGGTGAAAGTGCCTTCCAATAGTGCGTTCTTCACCGCCAGGTCTACTATCGTATTTTGGGAGATGTTCGAGTGGCCAGGAATGTGATGAATTTCTACTGCAAGTATTTGAATGCTTTGGTTTCTATTGTTTTTTTTTTTTTTACAATATAATTGTTCTGGCAGGGCTTCTTCATGACTTGTGTACCATTTCGGCTGTCCATCAGGATCGCTATTCGAGGTATGCCCCTGGATATGGCATGGTCTACTGCTTTGTCTATTTCGAGCAGCTTATGTCTTTATGTCTGCAACGTTATGTCTTTTTATAGGCGAATGCCCTTTTTAAATAATTATGTTCTTAATGGAAAACCACTTGAACGACTTGAGTCAGTTAATGATTTGGGTATCCTTTTGGATCATAAGCTTAAGTTTGACAAGCATATTTCTTCTGCTGCTAATCGAGCCTTTGGTGTATTGGGTTTCATTAAGCGTTGGTCGAAAGAATTTGACGATCCATACGTTACTAAGACTCTTTATACTTCACTTGTTCGCCCCATTCTTAAGTATGGGTCTTGTATATGGTGTCCACAATATAAGGTTCATCAGGATAGAATAGAATCTGTGCAAAAACAATTTCTACTCTTTGCCCTCCGGTGTCTTCACTGGTAGTAGACTTTTACTAATAAATCTTCCCTCTCTTTCTGATCGTAGAACCATGCTTGGTGTAATCTTTTTACACAAACTAATTAACGGTGAAATTGATTCATCAGAATTAATTAGCCAAATTAGTTTTGCTGTTCCGATCAGAAGTACTAGGAACTTTTTCCCGATTTCCCTGCAAGCCTGTAATAACCCTTTTCGGATCTTATGCTCTAGTTATAATAACCTTTTCCCGATAATAAGTAATGCTACTTCTGTCCCTACTCTCAGAACTGTACTATTACAACATCTGTCTAACATTTAAATAGTCTATGTTCATTTGTTGTATTTATATTGTATGTTCTATTCTTAGTTCGCGATCTTCGTAGCCGCACGTTATGCGGCGCGCCCCTCGGTCGGTTGGGCGGGAGGTGGGTTGCATGTTGCCTGGGTCCGCGCGTTAACAAGCCCTGGCTTGGTATCGTTGGGCCACTTGAATGTACTGTTCGTTAGTACATCAACGTCCATAGAATAAGCTCGGCGGAGACCGACGAGAGTATTTTGTTGGTAAAAAAGCTATCTGAGTGTCCTGAAATGTCATGGTAAAAGGCTGCACTTGAGTGACTGTTGGTTACTGCACCATCTGTAAAGTAGATATTGAAAATTTGCAACAATTAAGCACTTTTAATTGTGCAACAACTATGTATGAACTGGAGATTTAGCTGACGATGTGAGACTTGGCTGCTGCGCTTTAAAAAAAACAAGTCGTTGCTTTCGATCGGTTCACATGAATGCCAAATCATTTATTGGCGGCAGTGTAGAGCCGCTGGCGCATTATTGCATCGGTCGCTGAATACGAGCTACCGCACGATGCTTAACATATTGAGAGCCGCTGCGTAACATGGATGTGCAGCGAGTCTCTGGTGCTTAGTGCACAGTGGTACAATTTCAATGTATTATAGCCCAATTCAAGTGTGCTCTTATGTTAAACTAAACTATTATTATAACTAAGCATTTTGGTTAAATATGACTAAACATTCCGGCCACGTTGAAGGAACATGCTTGCGACTTCAAAATATGGGTACTTGGGAGTTTTGACGTCGGCCACTCGAACCCGGCCGTCTGCCCCTGTTTTAACGTCGACGATCCTACCGATTATCCAGCGCTGGGGTGGTGTGTTGTCGTCGTGCACGACCACGAGTGTTCCTCCCTCCAGATTGTGTTGAGGGGTTTTCGATTAGCTGCGTACTTGCAGCGCGTGGATGTAGTCCTTGGACCACACTAGCCAAAAGCGCTGTTTGAGCATTGACAGCAGCTGCCACCTGCGCATATATGAAATTGCGCTGCCTGGTCTGTCCGGCTCTAATCCTTGAGGCAGCGAACGAAGCGGCTGACCGATTAGGAGATGGCCCGGAGTTAGCGCTTCTCCATCGTTGGGATCGGAGCTGAGCGGAGTTACCGCCTTTGAAGCAAAACAAACGAACACTGCAATGTACACTTTTATTGGAGGACGTCCCCTAATCCGCAAGGATACACTGATAGGCCCACAAAAGTCTACTCCACAAACAAGAAATGGTCGCACAGCCGTCAGGCGGTCGGCTGGGAGATTTCCCATTACCTGCACCATCAGCTTGGGCTTGTAGCGAAAACAGTGCAGGCATCTGCGAACAATTTGAGTACATTCTCTACGAGCATTTATGAGCCAAATTCGTTGCCTTAGCAGAGCGATCATAGTTTTAACACCTGCGTGACAATTCTTAACATGTAGGTCTCGTAAATATAATTCAACAAAATGGGAAATTTAGCATCGTATTCCAAAGGTGCATTTGAAAGTCTGCCTCCTACACGAATCAACGAGAGATTTCTATCTGATTCTGAACGCTTCTGAGTGAACGGGGTTAACGATTGTAAGTTTGGTTGAATTAGCTGCTTTTTCTTCAGCCTTGCAAATTCTTCTTTGAACTCAGAGCGTTGAATAATTTTTAAAAGTTTTAAGAAGGCAAAGTTTAATTCTTTTGAACTGAATTCTGCCGTTAATTCATTCGATTTTGAATGATTTAAAAATCTATAAACGTATGCAAAAACTCGAACTAATTTGCAATATGATGAAAAACGAGATATAAAAGTCACTAAAAATTCTGGACTAGTGACCAGGCACACTTGAGCAGCCTTTTTCGATTCGCTGTTTATTATTTCTGGTGGCAACACAAAGTGAGGATTCTCGGGCCAATTCGTCTTATCTTCACCCAAGAATTTTGGTCCCTCTAGCCAAATTGAATTGATAGCTCTTGAACATCACAGCCGCGAGACGAAATGTCAGCTGGGTTCAACAATGAGGGCACATGTCGCCAAGATGCATCTTGAGACATTTCTTGAATTCCTGCTACTCGGTTTGCTACAAATGTTGTCAGCAAAGAAGGTGACATATTTATCCAATGTAATGTGACTTCTGAATCTGTTCAGAAATACACACTCGATTTTACATTTTTCAAGCATAGGTTTGACATGAGACCATAAGTGAGTCAATAGGTATGCTGCACACAATTCAAGTCTTGGGGTTGACGTTGTTTTCAAGGGCGCAACCTTCGCCTTTGCAGTGAGCAATCGGCAATATACTTGGTCATTGTGATTAGCTCGAATGTACAAACAACAGCCATATGCTTGACTAGACGCATCAGCGAAACCATGCACTTGTATGTTTGACCAGCCCCTGGCATGTGCATATCGTGGGATTGATATTTGATGCAGCTCGAGGAGATTCAGCTTGAATTTTTCCCATTTAGTATGCAAATCCATTGGAATTGTTTCATCCCATGCCATAGTTCTTGCAATACGATTTTGGCTTTTATGCCAATGGGGCTTAATAGCCCAAGTGGGTCAAACATACTGTCCAAATGATATCTGAATATATCTGTTTTTGGAGTCCACCGCATGCCCAATGTTTTCGTTGAATCGGTATCATTGAAGGTAAGAGACTTTTCAGTTTCCTCTTCTTCCATAAGTTTTGGGTGGTTTGAATACCATTTTGCTAATCGAACGCCACCTGAGTTGAGGATTTCAGACACCTGAGTGCAAATAACTTTCAAAGTTTTTGTATCGTCGGCTCCAGTGAGCATATCGTCAACATAAAAATCATTGCAAATGACTTCAGAGCCAGTTGGATGTGTATCCTTATGAAGAACACCAAGTTCGTGCAAGCATCGTATGGCAAGGAATGGTGCAGACGCTGTGCCATAAGTGACCGTGTTTAAGCGAAAAACTTAAAGTTCACCTGACGGGTTTTCTCGCCAGACGATAAGTTGAAACCAACGGTCGTTTTCCGATATGCTCACTTGTCGATACATCTTTGTGATATCTGCCGTGAGGGCAAAACGGTTTAATCGAAATCGAATTAAAGATAAAAATAACTCTCTCTGAATAGTCGGTAACACCATTAGACAATCGTTTAAGGATTGTGAAGATGTCGTTTTGCAAGAAGCGTCAAAAACGACTCGCAGCTTGATGGAACTTGTAACGAACACGATGTCGGTGACGTTTCAGGAGCGTACTCTGTCTCTTTAATTCGACTGTGCTCAGGGCAAATTGGGGTGGGTCTTTTGCTCCCTAATACGCACGCGTCACATAACCAAAACCAAGACAGAGTTGAGTCAGGAGCCGGAGATATTACAGACCACGAGAACTGGGTGAATTATGTTCTTTATTGATGTGTTGGAAGATTTGAGATGGATTTGTTCTTCCTTCTCTACCCGCCCTACCTGTAAAAGAATAGTATGTTTTTGTTTTTACCCATTTATATACCGATGGGATGTGCTGTACCGAAGGTGCCCAAGTAAAACTAGATTAATTCAATACGATCATGACTTAATTTGATATAAGTTGTCCACAGTGTTACAGTACATCGTGTTTTATATTATTAAACTAACAATATGAATTAGCAGAAGGCTATTCTACTATGTACGCGTCTTGAAATTCTTATCAAGTATATGAAATTATACCCAAGCTCAAACATTAGGAAAAAGGAAAGATGTGCACCATTAAGCACCAATATGTCTTTGCTACCTTCTCGTGCGCTAGTTGCTTGTGCTTTCTAGATTCATGCATCCAATTACCCGGCTATGCCGTACTCACTGCAGTGTCCATCGGCGTCAGCAGGCCTGTTGATCGATGAAGCTGGAGGGGGATGCAGAAGATATCACTCACACAAGCAAATAGAGCGACACATACAAAATTAAGAAAATAATTAGCTAAATGAATTTCAAAGTGGGGTGTCCTCTTAAGAACACTCGTTGATCATACGCCAGTCTGGGCCAACGATCGTGATTGCCACCACGTGTGGAATGACACTGTTGATCCGCCGGGCCCTGAACAATCATACGTTGGGTGTGAAGGGGCGCAGTGTACTGGGTGTCCGACCAGAGACTATTGCGGGCACACCAGGAGGCGATTGCGCACGAATCGCCGTACCGGGAGTTGAGAGTTGTTGTCGCAGCACTTACTTGCAGTGCTATGCGGTATACTACTGCAGTGCGCTTGGCTAACTCGGTTGGCTAACTTTGGTGGCAACTTGTAAAATTCGCTGCACTGCACTCGCTTGAAGAAACGCGTATAAGCAACGTGGAGCGGTACACTTTTACGAAGAGCAAGCGTGGGTACAATACAGAGCAATGCACTCAAGCGATGGGGCTTGCAAAGCGATGCGCACGGCACTGCCCTGCCGTTTCACTGCGTCACTGCCGATGTAGCCCTAGATCACTACCAAAACTGTACATTAGCGTTTATACAGGCATCGAACATTCATGCGTACCTGTAGCTGAGGTTAAATCGGCCGATCTGACGCTTTCTCGCCAGCAACAATTATGATGGACAATAAATGCTTGACTTCCTCTTCGTATTAACGGGGTCCGTATGGTTGGATGACGGCTTTCAAACAATTTAGGCCACGTGTAAATTTATGTTTTCGGGAGTCTAAAAAATGTGCGTCTGTACGTTTCAAGGCGATCGATAAAAGTAAAGCCGGAAATTGTTGCGGACCTATTGGCACGTGAAAACAGTCCTGCTTTTTAAAGTCCAGGACCGGACTGATTTTACATTCACCACATATATGGCTGTCGATGCGATATATGGCGATGCCATTGCATCAAGGTTGCCAATTACTGCGATCTTGATAAATATCGATAAGCATTGCGGTTATTTTCAAATCAAACCCTCACAAGCTACTATCAGGCCGCAGGACACACTGATGTGGTATAAAGTAGTGTGCTCCTGGTAGAATTTTTGTGTCTATAGCAGACATGTGTCCGAGCTCAATATATTCTTTCATAAAGTTCACATACATTTCATTTAGTATAGGATCTTTTGTGACTGCGTTCCAAATATAGAAAACGACGTTTAGCGACATCAAAAGACAAACCTAACGCTTGAGGGTCAGTTTTAAATGGTAAACTATATATAAAGTCTTGTTCACATGCAAGCTGATCTAAAGTGTATTTTGAGGACTCTCGATCCTCAGGGACCTTTTCTAACTCCCAGAATCGCTCTACGAGAGATTCTTAATTTGTATCTTCTGTGGAATACATAACTGCGCAGCATGATGGGCTCTGAGTACGAAGCTTTTTGCATCGCCCAGAATCTACCCATCCCAGAAGAGTTTTTTGTAAAAATGGTGCTCCATTAGCAAGTTTGATTTGACCAGTACACAGAAGGTCGAAAAATGAGTCTGCACCTAATAATAAATCAATGCGCTGTGGCTTGTAGAATTCCGGATCGGCTAATTCCAGATTTGACGGAATTTTCCATTGCTTAATTGGAAGGGCGCAATCAGGCTGCCTTTTGGAAATAGAGTTAAGCACCCAAAAATCGGCGATAAATCGATGAGCGTTTACTCTTGAACAGATTGTTGTTGACACTTCGCTCTTTGCCACCAAAATTGATTGGCCAACAGAAGTAACATTCAAGCATTTTTTAACTCTTGAAAGTCTAAGAGTTTGAGCAAAATCCTCGGTCATAAAATTGACCTGAGAGCCAGAGTCAAGTAACGTTCTTGCAAGGTGAACTTGACCAAAACGATCACGAATATTGACAACCGCTGTTGCTAAAATAACGTGATCGACTTCACTTACAATGTGATTGACATGAGCAGGATGAGATGAGGCTTCAGCTGAAGACAAATTCTCAAACAGCTGTGATCCGGAACTTTGATTCTGATTCAAAGTCTCATATTTATGAAGCAACGTATTATGAAGGCGAGAACATACATTGCACCTCGATGATTTACAATTGGCCACCCTGTGTCCTGAGTACAAACAATTTATATACAAATTATTGCTTTTAACGAAATTGAAGCGTTCTGCAACAGGTATCCTACTAAAGCTTTAGCCGATATAATGATTTGAGTTACAAAACTGACATTTTGGCTCATTGGGATTGTCCACCTTTGTGAATGTGAATGATGCCTTACTGTTTTTTTGGGATACCGCCTCATATCTATGCTTGACCCTAGCCTTAGGGATTTCCTCAGCAGACATATGCTGATAACGCCTATTAAGTACATTCGCACAGTCTGGCCACTTAGGCAGGCACTCGTAGTCTAGTTGCTCTTCGTATTTTGACTTGGTCAAATAGTCGACTTTAGACAAAACTATATGAATTATCATGGCATTAGCTACGTCTTTCTCACTTCCAAACGACAATAAAGATTCGAAACAGTATCAATAATTGATCTTAATCCAGGCGCAGATGGCTTGCTCATTGGGCTTATTTCAAGCAACTGTGCCAGCGAGTCAAAGAAAATTTAACATTTGTTGTCATAGACGCTCTTTAAGCTTGCCAACGCTTTTGAATAATTTGCATCGGATACGTGAAAGGCTGTTACAGTTCCTAATGCTTCATCCGAAAGACACGATATCAAATGATTGAACTTTTCAATATTTGATAGCGAATGATCTGAGTCAACCAAATTTTCAAACAATTCGATAAACTGCTTATAACCTGCATGTTTACCGCTGAAAGTTGGTAATTTCATTTTGGGTAAATGAGACCGATGATACACAGTGGAAGAATTATCAAAAGGTTTCGGTTCACTGAGAACGGATAAAAATAATGCTTTAGCACCTACACAAGTTTGTTCGAGTATAGCACGGTTAGAATTATCCGGATCGATGCCATCTATTTCAGACTGCAGGTCCATGGACTTGGTTATGTATGTGTTTAAAATCTCCAAACGACATTGGATTTCAAGTTTGTTGGATGAGATTGTTTTATTTATGAATGCGATTTTCATACGATCTATATCGTCTTCAATTTTTCCTAATTTGGTAAAAAGCAATGTTAGCTCGTCGCTACGGCAGCTCTGCATTGTGTCATCAAGAGTCTGTTTCGGCATATTAGTAAACGACAGTATTTTTTTTTTTTATACCCTGATCCCATTAAAAATGGGAAAAAGGGGTATTATGGTTTTGTGCAAAAGTATGTAACAGGCATAAGGAAGCATCTCCGACCCCATAAAGTATATATATTCTTGATCACTATCAATAGCCGAGTCGATTTAGCCCTGTCCGTCTGTCCGTCCGTCTGTCCGTCTGTCCGTCTGACCGTCTGTCCGTCTGTCCGTCTGTATGAACGCACGTTTCTCAGAGACTACAAAAGCTAGAGACTTCATGTTTGAAATATAAGTTCTCGTAGTGCCGGGACAAGACCAGTTTATCATTTTTTTTCGATATCTCATCCCGTTCAAAAGTTATCGATAAATTTCGATTCCAGCCAAGTGTTTTTCGAGTATAACTTGAAATGTATAAAAGCTAGCGACTTTATATTTAAGTTTAAGTTACTGTACTGCCGGCTTGATACAAACTTATCTTTTTTTTTTCGATATCTCAATCCTTTCAAAAGTAATCGATACATTAAGATTCCAGAACAGTGTTTTTAAGGTATAGCTTAAAAGTTATAAGGTGTAGAGTCATTAAATTTGGTACATATATGCTCCTATAGCAAACAAAGGTAAAATACATTTCACTTTTTGGATACCCCTCTCCAATCTCACAGAAATTGAAAAATACGTAATTTTAAAGGTATGACCTTCGGATTTTACATAGTCTTAAATTTATATGCCAGCTTTGTGCCCTACAAATTTCATTTTGATTTTGACAGTAAACAAAGAAGTTATTAACAATTCAATGTACCATAGTTTATAGCCAAAGGAAGAAGAAGAATCAAAGCAAATGTATGACGCGCGTAGCAAGCAGCTTTTGTTTGTATATGTGTGTGTGTGTGTTTCTATGTATGAATGCAAATAAATAACTTCAATGAATGTAGACCTTGGATCAGGGTATATCCTAGTCGGGTACTCTCGACTAGAGCACTCTTACTTGTTATGTATAGGTACGTACGTAAGTACGAGCAATAAACCTAGTAATGAAGCGAAAATAGTCCCAATTTATTCAACAAACAACTTGGCAATTTTAATAATTTCTTGCATTAATGCATGCGTAAGTATGTATGTATGTATGTATATATGCACCAACCCTTTTACTACGCGACGAATAAATTTAAGCTAAGCGCATGAAACGTATAAGCATGCTCATTTGCAATAAGCAAGATAGTTGCAATAATGTATGTTTTAATGTCCGAAAACATATGTATGTATGCACATCCAAACACTTATGTAGGTCAGCGACGAAAGATTCATCAAGCATCATGAAGATATAGATGAAGAAGCTCAACACGATTATATTTATGTACGCATACGTATGTACATACGTACGAACGTTTAAACTTTAAATTGTAAGCGGCGTTAAATATGTAATTATGTATGCAAATATAATCACACCCGAAGACATGCATGCGTAAGTTTGCATGTATGTTTAGGTACGCGACGAATAAGTTGAGCGAATGCAAGCGAAGAGAATTTAATTGCGCCAACTAAAGAGATAAGATCTAAGAGCGAATAGAATTTAGTGTAAGTGCACAAACAGATCAACGGCCGCTTAGCAGAAACGCCGGTCAAACGCAGACGAAAAGAAGAAATCGAAATAATGCGGGGTGCAGGTACAGAAATTTTCTATCTATGTGAGGGACCTGAAAACATGTACATGTGTGTTGGTGATGTCAACTTTTTCACTAACTTTGGAGTTTTGCACTTTATTATTTGTCGCTGATGTGTTGCTTCAAAATTGGCGATTAATAATAGCAATGCCAAAGTGTATTGCACATATGTATGTATGTTGCGTATGTCGACTGTATGCTGAGCGGCTTGCACTTTTACTAAGTATTGCAGCGCTTAGCATTCAGTTAATACACTTGGCACTGTTACCTGATCATCAGATGAGTCGTCGTTGACTTTCCTGTTATCCATGTGTGTATGTTTCCGCAAAGTAACCAATTCCAGTCCAAAACGAGCGGTGATTCTTATCCAAACGACGAGGCAGCGAGAAAGCGATGGTCCAACGACGCGTCAGCGATCCAAATGCAACGGCAATAATCGAAAATCAGCGACAAAGTCAGCGAGCAGCCAGTCAACCTTGATTGTCTAATTAGACCGACAAAAACTAAATCGAACTCCCTGTTCGGGCGCCATGAAAAAACGTAACAGCTAACATTCTTAGATAATCCCAAGTCGTAGTTACTACAGAAAACCCAATTTTCCCACGCAGGTACAGGCAGTTCAGTGTTACTAGTGTCCACTACAATTGCTACGGCGTTTAGCCTCAGTTGTAGTGGTATTAGTGAGTACGCGTTTTTGTTGCGATCAAGTACAGTTCCGTGTTACTAGTGTCCACTGCAATTGCTACGGCGTCCAGCCTCAGTTGCAGCGGTACAAGTGTACACGTATCCTTTTTTCCCTGACTAGGCACTAAGTATAAACCCAACTAGGCTTCGCATAGTGACTACATCACTCCCTCTTAACCAAAAAGCAGCCCAGCACTTACACATTTCCCTGACCAGACTGAGATCTGTACCCTGGCCCAAGAAACTTCCTTACAGTAGTCATCGTGGATATTCATTTTAGCTAGTGTGTATTTATCGAATGCATTTCCACTGAGTAATCTATTGAGTATCTTTATCTCTTTTGGTTTAAAATTGGATTTGTGAAACCATAGTTTGTTTAGCGTGCCTGGGAACAGGTCGCAGTAGCCTCTGTCTTTTTTGCAGACAAAATCGGAGTAATCCCTTTCTCAGTCTTGTCGGATGCGTCTGAAGATTGCACATGTGGCGTCCTTGATGCTCCACTTGACCGAGGTGAAAGTGCCTTCCAATAGTGCGTTCTTCGCCGCCAGGTCTACTATCGTATTTTGGGAGATGTTCGAGTGGCCAGGAATGTGATGAATTTCTACTGCAAGTATGTGAATGCTTTGGTTTCTATTGTTTTTTTTTTTTTTGTACAATATAATTGTTCTGGCAGGGCTTCTTCATGACTTGTGTACCATTTCGGCTGTCCATCAGGATCGCTATTCGAGGTATGCCCCTGGATATGGCATGGTCTACTGCTTTGTCTATTTCGAGCAGCTCGGCGGAGACCGACGAGAGTATTTTGTTGGTAAAAAAGCTATCTGAGTGTCCTGAAATGTCATGGTAAAAGGCTGCACTTGAGTGACTGTTGGTTACTGCACCATCTGTAAAGTAGATATTGAAAATTTGCAACAATTAAGCACTTTTAATTGTGCAACAACTATGTATGAATTGGCGATTAGGCTGACGATGTGAGACTTGGCTGCTGCGCTTTAAAAAAAACAAGTCGTTGCTTTCGATCGGTTCACAAGAATGCCAAATCATTTATTGGCGCCAGTGCTTAACGCACGATGCTTAACATATTGAGAGCCGCTGCGTAACATGGATGTGCAGCGAGTCTCTGGTGCTTACTGCACAGTGGTACAATTTCAATGTACTGTAGTTCAATTCAAGTGTGCTCTTATGTTAAACTAAACTATTATTGTAACTAAGCATTTTGGTTGAATATGACTAAACCCCTTTTTTGCCAGAATTGCTATCTTCTCTTTTAATATGATAGCTATACAGGCTGCACTAGCTGTGCTCTTAGTTTTAGCTTTCCCCTTGAAAAAGTCTATATCTGTGGTGATCTTTTTGCAGGTAAATTGCTGTGGATGGATTCTCTCTACCTGGTCTAGAATATCCGAAAAATTTTTGTATACCCTAAAATAGCTTGTGTTTATCATTTCATTTTGTTCATGACTAAAGGTGAAGGTGTCCCAGGCAGGTAAGTTGTAGGCGGCAACTTAAACTAATTCCTTGGCGGAGAGGAGTTTGAATCTGTGCTCTGACGGAAGCTCAGTCGCTAAATTATTAATAATGGGCACTGGAGTGCATTTTATAAGGCCCAGAGCCTTTCTGGGTTATCGGTTCGAGTGAACCCTGACTTTATTCATGGCTGTTTTGCTCATATTGCTGAAGGAGGAGCATGCGTACTCAACCTTGCCACAGACAAACGCTTTGTGCAGGACCAAACCCAGTTATGGGTTTACTCCAAAACGGCAGCCGCTGAGGAGCTTGAGGAAAGCACATGAGATGTTGGATTCTGATATGGCCCGTTCAATGTGGCAGCATGCCGAGTTGTGGGCAGCGATGGTCCTGCCTAGATAAACCACTTTGTCCTCATCCTTAATCGGCACATTACCATGTAAAATGTTATAAGGCTTACGCTTCGAGCTGAAGTGGATAGTGCATGAATTGTAAGGGTTGAAAGAAAGGTTGATCTTGACACATTCCTGTTCAAATTCGTAAATTTTTCTGCTGAGTATATCTTTAGCAGTATTGAAGTCTTTGTGGTGTACGAGCAGGAAGAAATCATCTGCATATTGAAATACAAGGCAGTTCGCGTTATTGATCTTGTGGAGCTCGGCAGTGTAGAGATTGAATGGAGTGGGACTCAGACTACTGCCTTGGCAGACGCCCTTGCCCAACTCTATCCTCTTGTTGCCTTTGACCAGATAACGCTTATTGAGGAAGCCTATTATCCAACCGATTTGGCTGAGATCAAAGCCCATGTGTCAAAGCTTTGTCTCTAGTATTACAATGTTGACACAGTCGAAAGCCTTCTGAAGGTCAAGACATACTGCCACAACCTGCCATCCCTTTCCCTTGAGCAGTTGAATTTTATTGACTAGGTTATTTATGCATATGGAAGTGGACCTGTGTTTGCGGAAAGCGTAGGATCGGTCCGGAAGAAGGTCGTATTCCCCTATCAGTACGTCGAATTTAGTTTTAGTCAGCCCCTCTATCGCTTTTAACAGTACGCTAAGGAGAAAAATCGGTCTGTGATTTTTTATTAGGGAGGTGTCAACATTTTTTTTGGGAATTGGAATGACTTGGATTTGACGCCAGCCATCCGGAATAATGCCTGAGCGCCATATGCTGTTAATTAAGTTAAATAGTTCGACTTTTTGGAGTGTGGGTAGACTCTGAATTATTTTGTATGAAATTCCGTCCAACCCTCTAGCCGAGTTGGGGTTCCTATCGCGAATAAATGCAAGAAAGTCGTCAAGGTCAAGGTCTGTTAATGTCGCGTCTGCAGTCTGAGTAGGGGGCGAGGTGGGAACCGCTGAGTTTAGCAGTGTGTCCGGGGTGTTTTGCACCATGTCGAGGAACTCTTCATCCTCTGCCTCCGACCAAGTATTTCCCGTGCGTTTGACTTGCTTATATTTTCTGAGATTTTTTATTTGACTCCACGCAAGGGGTACAGACGAGATATTGTCAACAAACTGCTTGAAGTCGGCCCTCCGGCAATTTTTTATATGGAGCTGCAGTTTCTGATCGGCCGCCTCGGCCAGTCTCGCATCCACTATTTTTTTTGGATTTGTAAAATTTTTGCCTTCTGGCGTCCCTGATTCGCACCAACCTCGCGATTTCCTGGTTTCACCATTTTTTTGGGATATAATAGCTATTGCTGGGTATTTTGATTGTATTTGTGTTGGTTAATGAGTCTAAGCTCATATGGAGCGCTTCTGAGTTTGAAAAATTTACAGCGGTAAAATCTCTTGCTATTCTATTGTGGAGAATTTTTCGTACGGTGGTATTGGAGCAGAAAGAGCCTATTTCTAATGTAATGGAGAAATGGTTGCTGTTGGAGATTCTATGGTTGAAGGCTGTCCAGGAAACTAAGATATTTCTTATGTTGGAGAAGGTTAGGTCTATGGCTGAAAATTGGGTGGGGTTGATCGAAAAGGTTGGTGATCCATCGTTGTGGCAGGCAAACCCCATGCAATTGATTTGGCATTTAAGTCGCCACCTATAATTGATGGGATGTCTATAGACGCCGCAAGTGCAAAGATGTTATTTATTCCGCGTTAAGATAGGGGTCGAAGGGTGGGCATAAATACTGAAAATGTTGAAATTTTTTTTTTATATTAAGTGTCTGAATGCCTATGCTTTCTAAAATATCTCCCGCTGCTAAAAGTTTGAATTTAATGCTATTGTGTGTGTATATGCCGACTCCTCCGTAGCCATCTTGTCTGGGCTTGCAGTAAAAATTAAAATCAGGTATACTGCAGTCGGCGTTATTTTTGACCCAGATTTTGGACAAGATGGCTACGTCGATCTTATTGTCAATTAGGTACACAGAAAAAAAATCCGTACTAAAAATCAAGTTTAAAATACTTGATTTATCCGACAGCGTACTTGAAATTTTTAAGTATGTATTCAGGATATAACTCTTAAATTAAGTCTATATTAGGATTAAATGACAATGATTCAGCATAAAAAACGCAAAAAAAGCCGAACATACTTGATTTCAGTACGGAATTCTTAAAACAATCCCGTCTAAAAATATAATAGCTGAGAGAGAAATGAAATTGACTCTCTTTTGCTCGCTCTCTCTCTATTTGATTCACATTCTTCTGTTGTATAGGGCATTTGTTTTGGTGTAGCTCAGTGGGTAAGGTGTGTGCCTTAGAACGATAGTTGTGCGGGTTCAACTCCTGCTCAAGACTTAAATTTTTTTAAGTTATATTTATTTATTTTATTTATTTACAAAATTTAATTTAGTATATAATACTGAAATAAGTACAATATTTCGAGTACTAGCAACTTGGTCTGCTACGCAATTAAATTAAATTATACTTTCGGTGGGAAAACACAAGCCTTGCAAACAGTGGAGGGGTGGGTTCCGGGTTCTAGTCCCCGGCGAGGTCAAGTCGGAAAGATTTATAAAATGATGCAAATTGATATGAGGTAAATAAGTTTTCTAAATATAGTGATATTGTAAGATGATTGTGCTTAACAGCAAAAACTATATCACTAAAAATAAGAAAATAATTAATTGTGTATATATGCTCGGATTTAATTTCAATTAAAACGGTTCCGCCCGAAATACTTTTTTTTATTTACCACCCGTTTTCAATTTAATTGAAGCTCCGGGATTGAAAAAAACGTACTTGAATCAAGTACTTCGTACTTGGTTTAAGAATATCCGAGATCACCATACTTCTGACACCGTTTCGGCATGATTTTAGCCCGGAATCTCGTTTTTTTTTTTTTTTGTGTACATGTTTTGAAGGTGTTTGTTGTTTAAATGGGTCAAGCTTTGGATGCTGAATTGAAGTATCTTCATTAAAATGTGTTATTTAAGAGGTTTATAGATTGGTTTATGAGTAGAGTGTCTATTTCTGCGTTCGCTATGTTGATGAATTCTCTGATTTCAATTATGAATGATCTTGCCGATGGTATTTCTTCTAGTTTGTTCTTTGGGTCGGACAAGAAGGCTGAAAGTTTTGCGATAAGCGAATTGAGTTTGCTTAGTGCCAATTCGGCTGGGGCGGGTTGGATATTGGGCATCTTGGGACATGGTGTGTCCTTGAAGGGATTGGGTGAGGTCCTTTGGTTGGGTAGTGTGTTAAGGGTTGATGAATGTGTTGAGGCTGAGTTGTCTGCGTGGCTAACTTGTTTCTGTTTTACAACGTTGGCGAAAGATGAGAGGTTATGGACCGGTCTGGCCGCCTCTACATGGGTATTTGTAATTCGCGAGGAATGTGGGATAGTCCACCTCGCCTCTGGGAAAGAGTAACGATCGGACAGATCTGGGGGTGTTCTAACAAACAGGGACGGGTATCTATTTATAACTTCTGATTTTGTGAGGTTTTGTAGTGCCATACATTTGTATATAGCGTACGCTTTTTCGCTAGCCATTCACCCTGGGAAAGTTGCGGCATGCTCCTCTTTGCAGTTGGCGCATTTGGTATCTGAACATTGTATGTCCCTGCTGTGCTCTATGCTACACTGGCACTTCCCTTGCAATGCTGTGCCCGATGACCAAAACGAAATCATCTGAAGCATTGCGTAAAATTTATAAACGGCTGCACTCTCGAGAGAACATAAATTTCACCTCCGCCGGTAAGTCTTGACCCTTGAAAAGGAGCTGTGGGAACCAAAGCCTCCTTGTTAAGTCTGTCTTTTTTCAATATTTTTGTGGCCTGAAGAATTAGGATATTTGAGGATAAATTGCTTAGGATCTGCTCATTGCTTAGGTGAGACGGGATGTTTTGAAATTGAAATGTCTGGAAATTTGGGGGGCATAGCCATGTTTATTTACAATAATTAGATTTCCTAGCATGTGGCGCTCTCCGCTAAACTGCAAGTGACTTTGCAGCGCCCATAGCCAACTCGCTCGACTTCCTCGATCCCAGTAATCTGCAAATTTATTAGTAGAGACGAAAGGTCTAGAGTCTAGACACCTAATCGCTTTTCTTTGAGGGCTATCACTCAATTGGTTAACATATACTACGTAGGGTCCCTTATGGTTCACTTCATATTGTGGCTCGCAGTTTATTTGTTCATTTATGTTGTTTTGCTCTATTTGGGTTGTGTTAGTCGCTGTTTTGGAACCAAGTTTTGAAAATTGGTTATTTTCCTTTGGCTCTCCGCTTATTTTATCATTATTCCCTTCTTCCGTTATTTTATTCATTTTGGGGACTGCTTTAACAGTCCCAAGTCGATTTTTCCCCTCCTTTTCTGTTTTACTTGCGTCCGTTATTTTGGGAGTGCTTGCACGCGTCTTTGGCGCGGAATGTTGAGATCCGTTGTTTATCGTTGTTTTCTTTGTAGCTTCCTTCGTTGAAGTTGTCGTCACGTCTGTTTATACCCTGATCCCATTCAAAATGGGGAAAAAGGGTATAATGGTTTTGTGCAAAAGTATGTAACATGTTCGATATCTCAATCCTTTCAAAAGTTATCGATAAATTAAGATTCCAGAACAGTGCTTTTAAGGTATAGCTTAAAAGTTATAAAAGGTAGAGTAACCAAATTTGGTACATATATTCTCCTATAGCATACAGAGGTTAAATACATTTCACTTTTTGGATACCCCTCCCCGATCTCCAAGAAATCGAAAAATACGTATTTACATAGGATTTTACATAGTCTCACATTTATATGCCATCTTTGTGTCCTACAAATTTCATTACGATCGGACAATAAACAAAGAAGTTATTAACGATTCAATGTAACATAGTTTGGTGCCAAAGGAAGAAGAAGAAGCAAAGCAAATGTATGACGCGCGTAGCCAGCAGCTTTTGTTTGTATATGTGTGTGTGTTTCTATGTATGAAAGTAGATAAATAACTTCAATGCATGTAAGACCTTGGATCAGGGTATATCCTAGTCGGGCACTCTCGACTAGAGCACTCTTTCTTGTTTAACTTACATTGCCTAAAAAGGCATTCTTAAGATTGTTCTATTTAATATAATTGGGTTGTCTGTTAAAAGCTATAAAATTAAAAATAGTCATATTGCTGCGCTCAATACAGCAGTGTCGTCCGTTACTAAATTTCTAATTGCATTTCATTTTGAACTCAATTAATTACAACTATTGTGTTTTGTTGCTCAAAATCTCAATTAAAATCGAGTTGCTGCTGCGCCATCTATGAACTGTTATCGACCCTTTCAACCTACCGCCACAATTTCTCATCGAGCAAAAATTGCTTTAGTTGGTCCGCACTCGTCCGAATTTTGCAAACGCTAGTGGCAGCAGGGTTCGCGCTTAAACAATTAAACTCGTTTCAATATTAAAGTTATATTTATAAAAAGGCATATACCAGTGTTTTATCAGTGAAAGGAACGCACATTGGGTCTAGCAAAGCCGTACACAAGATAAGCTAATATAAAATTTGGTTGCCGCGCGGGTGCGTGTGTTTCTGTGTATATACCCTGTTAAGGGTATAATAAAATTAATTCAAATTAAGAAAAATAATTCATGTTATAAAAATAAAATAATTTTGATTCAAAACCAGTGTTTTTTTTTGGGTATAACTTGGAAGTTATTAGAGCTAGAGGTACCAAAATAGAAATAACGGTGCATTGCTGTATATATGAATGTATGTATGTACGCGCGCAGCTAGCATCATACAGCGAAAGAGGAGACATGTATTCCTGGAAGTACCAAATTCATGGAAATTTACTAAGTGCGCGTGCGACATAGAAATAACGGTGCATTGCTGTATGTATGTATGTAGAACTGTAAAAATGCGAGCACAAGAAACATAATTGAATTCAAAATTATTTGCAAAATTTGTGAGTACAATTTTTATACCCTGATCCCATTAAAAATGGGAAAAGGGGTTATTATGGTTTTGTGCAAAAGTATTTAACGGGCATAAGGAATCATCTCCGACCCGAATGCAGATAAAAAACTTCAATGAATGTAAGACCTTGGATCAGGGTATCTCCTAGTCGGGCACTCGCGACTAGAGCACTCTTACTTGTTTGTTCAATATTTGTTAAAATTTTTATTAAATAGTAAAAGTGTGATTGTGGAATATGCCTATTGGGGATACCACATTAAAAAAAACGCGCCTTAAACTCTACCTATATGGTGGTGCGGAAAAGAGTCCCATTAAGAAACATATAATTAATAATTGAATTTTATTTATCTATTTATTTATATAATTTCTTTTAGAGGCATGTGACTGAGATGTAATTTAAAATATATTAGGAAATTAAAAACAAAATTATAAAAAAGAGTAATAAGATACATAATATTTGTTTGTGAAATATAAAGTTGCTCTCAAATTATGCAATTTACACAAATTATACTTTATTCTTAAATCTAGGTGAACAATTTACTTATATGTATATATTTAACTGCCTTAGAGGACCTTCGCCTCTACAGTCGGGATCACTTCATCATCTTCATCTACAAAATAAAACGAAATTTGTTAAAGATTATGATACATTTGAAAAACATTTTTCAGCTGCTAACCGTGATCCCTGCGCTTGCGCGTATATTCCCGGCGTGTCGCCACCGGTGCCTAATTAGTCTCGCCGTGCCCCTCCTCGGCTCGGCTAGACGGCATGCCCGGCGGTATCGATAGGATACAAGACATACTCCAGAATGTCACGCTCTTCAACTAGCAAACCCAAGGTCCAAAAGACTCCTGCAACCCCTCGCACATCAAGAGCCACACCAACAAAAACAATCACCGTGTGGGAAGCCACCGCTGAGCTACAAGCAAGACTCCCAGGCATTGATGAAAATCTACGCTCTGATGAAAGCATTAATCCGACTTCAAATCTGACTCCGATGCCAGCAGAAGGAAAAGAGCCTCGTTTGAAAACAGGCGATACCACATATTGTCCACAAACTTGGGGACTAAAATAAAATAATGATTCATACAAATTTGACATTCAAATCGGGGCAAGTAAAATCTAGTTAGTAAATAGACACATATGAAGCCAATCAAACTATCTGCAGAGGTATACAGAAGTGCATTGGGAATAAGCCTTTTTCAACTTATCAACTCCTTGCAATATCAAATACACCTGCCTCGTCAATGAACAAATACAATTTGTTTGCACATCCTATTTACCATTCCACCCTATTGAATCCTAAATATAAAAACATATATCCTTTCTTCTATATGCCAGCCAACCATGACAGCGCCAACCAAGAGAATCAAGCTCAACGCATCTACTGAAGAAAGACTTGCTGAACTAAAAAACCAGATAAATAACGCCCTGAAAATCGCCAACCCAAGTGGAACTTCTATCTCCAGATGCCCAGCCTCCTTGGCCAATACCTCAACGGACAGTGGGGAATCAGATGTCGAGGTGTGCTCTCTGGAGAGTGCAGAGCCCTTGGATAACAAAACACAGACCTTCGCTTTCTTCGTCCACGGGGTTAAAGACCCTTTCTCTACTATTGAGGGCGCTACCAGGATTACTAAACCGGACACTTTTATGGCCAAGCTGGTGCCTGGAGGTGCCCTCATGGTCGAGCCCACCACGGAAACGGCCATGAACAGCCTCATAAAGCACTTTGAGGGCCTTAAATTCACCATACGCCGTGGCACGGAGAGGAATGAACCAAGGCTTAAAGTGGTTATTAAGAGCCTCCCCCGTAAGACGCCAATCAGATGGATCTCGGACAACATTCAGAAGTTGGGGTTTCCCATCCAAGGTGTTTTTAACATGAGTACTAACCTAACTGGGCAGTGCTCCGACACGTGCAGAGTGGAGTTGCGGGCCCAAGAAAGCAACAGGAATATATGCAATACCACCTCGCTAGGTCCATTTGGTATAACTGTTGAAGAATTAAATTCCACTAGGACAATATCCCAATGCTTCAGATGTCAGCGTTTCAACCATACTATCGGAGACTGCACCCTCCCGGGTTACATCTGCTTCAAATGCGCTGGTCCGCACTTCTACACTGAGTACGTTAAACCAAGCAATGCCAAAGAAGAAGCAAAGCAATTGATGACGCGCGTAGCCAGCAGCTTTTGTTTGTATATGTGTATGTGTGTTTCTATGTATGAATGCAGATAAAGATATATGAATGTAAGAACTAGGTTCAGGGTATCTCCTAGTCGGGCACTCTCGACTAGAGCACTCTTACTTGTTTACACTAGCTTACCCGCCAATACAGCTAACTGTTGGCGGGCAAATGGCATCTACATCTACACATACAACTACATCCACATCAGCCACAAGTACAAATCCGAGGCGGATAAATAATGACAAGAGCTGCAAATACAACTCCGAATCGGACATTGAGGTGGTTAGCTCTGACACCACCGACAGTATTATTTCGCCAGTGGTGTCATCGTTGGGGATTGACTACATGGTGTTCGAAGACGAGACTGAGGAGGAGAAAGAATACGACGAGGATGTGGACTCATGCTCGGGCGAATCAGTGGCCACGCAAATCCTACCTGTTCAGAAACTTCATCATCAGCCGCAGTCACAACAGTCACAACAACCGGAGCAGCAGCCATCTCGCGAAGAAAAAAACAAACGCAGCCAAAAAATCATTCCATTAATGCGGGACATAAACGCAAATCTAAATTACCACTGAGCCGCAGGCCAAAGCGCAAGCCCAGCGGCTCCCCTCCCGTCAGTGGTAAGGATATCAAAGAGTTCATCAAGGCATATAAGCACATGATGCCACCAGAATACCACTTTCCTGGCTTTAATGGCATGGACAATGATACGGCGTACGATCTCTCAGACTCGGACACATTTGTTAGCGATAGCAACCAATCGTGGCATGCCGGGTCATGGGAGAGTGCGTCGGAGGATTACATGGAGTTGGCCAAAGAAGATGTGGTCAACATTGAGACAGAAAATGGCACTAATGTCAATATGGCTGCCGTGCCTGTCCCTGTTCCCATGCCCACCACTAACGCAGCCACTTCTGCTGCTGTCTCAGCTACCCCAGTAGCCAAAAACGACAACAGAAACGTTAATGACGACGACCCACCAAATAAGAAGCGAAACTCCAAGCGCTTCATTAGCAAGCGCAGGCAGAAGAAGAGCTGGAGGAGCTATTTGCTGATCAAAAACAGCGAACAGCTAAACACCAGCAGCCAAATAAATGGCAGCTGGTAAAAAGCGCCAAAATCCCGACGTTATTTTTACCAAATGTGGCTTATATTCAGCCCCGATTGGATCGCCTTAATGGCATAGAGGGTCACCGAGGGGGGCTTGTTTACCAAATGTATCCAAAACGGTGCACTACGTATACAGGCCAAGGATATGGCCACATACGAGGCCATCTCTGCCCACCTGATTAACGGCAACGCGGAGCTGCATACGCACCAAATGCGTAAGGAGCGTGGCTACCGCGATGTCATTAAAAACCTGCACAGCTCAACGCAGCCAGACTGGATACGCAGCCAGCTGTCTAGTCTGGGCTACGTTACTCGATTTATTAGTTGAATGAGGCACAGGTTCAGCGGCAAGGCGTTGAACTTGTTTGAGGTTGAGTTGCAGACACTGGATGGAACAAATGAGCAGATCCTCAAGTTGGCCAAACTGGGGAGTCAGGACATTGCTGTTGAGAGGCAAAAGCGTAAAATTGACCCAGTCCAATGCCACCGTTGCCAGGCATTCGGACATTCGAAAAACTATTGCAGGAGGCAATTCATCTGCCTAAAATGTGCTGGAGGGCATACAACTATAATGTGCACCAAAGCAAGGGACACACCAGCCAAGTGTGCCAACTTCCAAGGGGATCACATATCAAGTTACAAAGGTTGCCGGGCATTCAATGAGGCCCAATCCAAAATGACTATAACCAAAGCGCGGGTGGAATTGGCCAAAATGGCCGCCTAAATCTACGACATTAAAACACCATCAGCTGACGAGCAAACAACAGACAGCAAATCAACATTAAAAGCAGCCTATGCAAAGACAGAAGACAAAGCAACAAATACAGACACCCATGACACAGCAGCAGAAGCATAAGCATAAAACGGACACCCGTGGCACAGCAGCCAAAGCAGCCGAAGCAGCAACAACAACAGACACCTATGGCCAAGCCAATATTTACCCATAATTGTTGTGGAGACGTCAATTCGGGAAACCCTCCACGGTCCTACCCAAGCCGGCGGCAGCTAGATGCCAACAGGACAGATCCTCGGACGTGAAGGGAGATTTAAGGATGGAAGGGGGTCGAATAGAAATAACGGTGATTGAATTTTTTCTCATATATGTTTGTGTGTGTATGTGTGCATATATATTTGGCTACATTTGGGAATATTTTCGTTATTAATTCTACTAGCACACTTAAAAAATGCTACTTAGTAGTTGTTTTTGCTCTTATTTTTCTAAATTACAGGTACTCATCAGGTTATTTACCTAAATTTTCTTACATATCAGCTCACACACACACGTATGCACATTTAGCTTCGATTGATATATAGGAACGGCCGCTCCCGGTTACAGTGTCGTCTGTAGATTGGTCTTATTTTGGAAGATTAGAGTTAAAATGGCTTAAAGAATTTATTTATATATTACAGTGTCGCCTGTATTCAGGGATAATGCCTATATTTTGTATTTTTTAACTTACATTGCCTAAAAAGGCATTCTTAAGATTGTTCTATTTAATATAATTGGGTTGTCTGTTAAAAGCTATAAAATTAAAAATAGTCATATTGCTGCGCTCAATACAGCAGTGTCGTCCGTTACTAAATTTCTAATTGCATTTCATTTTGAACTCAATTAATTACAACTATTGTGTTTTGTTGCTCAAAATCTCAATTAAAATCGAGTTGCTGCTGCGCCATCTATGAACTGTTATCGACCCTTTCAACCTACCGCCACAATTTCTCATCGAGCAAAAATTGCTTTAGTTGGTCCGCACTCGTCCGAATTTTGCAAACGCTAGTGGCAGCAGGGTTCGCGCTTAAACAATTAAACTCGTTTCAATATTAAAGTTATATTTATAAAAAGGCATATACCAGTGTTTTATCAGTGAAAGGAACGCACATTGGGTCTAGCAAAGCCGTACACAAGATAAGCTAATATAAAATTTGGTTGCCGCGCGGGTGCGTGTGTTTCTGTGTATATACCCTGTTAAGGGTATAATAAAATTAATTCAAATTAAGAAAAATAATTCATGTTATAAAAATAAAATAATTTTGATTCAAAACCAGTGTTTTTTTTTGGGTATAACTTGGAAGTTATTAGAGCTAGAGGTACCAAAATAGAAATAACGGTGCATTGCTGTATATATGAATGTATGTATGTACGCGCGCAGCTAGCATCATACAGCGAAAGAGGAGACATGTATTCCTGGAAGTACCAAATTCATGGAAATTTACTAAGTGCGCGTGCGACATAGAAATAACGGTGCATTGCTGTATGTATGTATGTAGAACTGTAAAAATGCGAGCACAAGAAACATAATTGAATTCAAAATTATTTGCAAAATTTGTGAGTACAATTTTTATACCCTGATCCCATTAAAAATGGGAAAAGGGGTTATTATGGTTTTGTGCAAAAGTATTTAACGGGCATAAGGAATCATCTCCGACCCGAATGCAGATAAAAAACTTCAATGAATGTAAGACCTTGGATCAGGGTATCTCCTAGTCGGGCACTCGCGACTAGAGCACTCTTACTTGTTTGTTCAATATTTGTTAAAATTTTTATTAAATAGTAAAAGTGTGATTGTGGAATATGCCTATTGGGGATACCACATTAAAAAAAACGCGCCTTAAACTCTACCTATATGGTGGTGCGGAAAAGAGTCCCATTAAGAAACATATAATTAATAATTGAATTTTATTTATCTATTTATTTATATAATTTCTTTTAGAGGCATGTGACTGAGATGTAATTTAAAATATATTAGGAAATTAAAAACAAAATTATAAAAAAGAGTAATAAGATACATAATATTTGTTTGTGAAATATAAAGTTGCTCTCAAATTATGCAATTTACACAAATTATACTTTATTCTTAAATCTAGGTGAACAATTTACTTATATGTATATATTTAACTGCCTTAGAGGACCTTCGCCTCTACAGTCGGGATCACTTCATCATCTTCATCTACAAAATAAAACGAAATTTGTTAAAGATTATGATACATTTGAAAAACATTTTTCAGCTGCTAACCGTGATCCCTGCGCTTGCGCGTATATTCCCGGCGTGTCGCCACCGGTGCCTAATTAGTCTCGCCGTGCCCCTCCTCGGCTCGGCTAGACGGCATGCCCGGCGGTATCGATAGGATACAAGACATACTCCAGAATGTCACGCTCTTCAACTAGCAAACCCAAGGTCCAAAAGACTCCTGCAACCCCTCGCACATCAAGAGCCACACCAACAAAAACAATCACCGTGTGGGAAGCCACCGCTGAGCTACAAGCAAGACTCCCAGGCATTGATGAAAATCTACGCTCTGATGAAAGCATTAATCCGACTTCAAATCTGACTCCGATGCCAGCAGAAGGAAAAGAGCCTCGTTTGAAAACAGGCGATACCACATATTGTCCACAAACTTGGGGACTAAAATAAAATAATGCTTCATACAAATTTGACATTCAAATCGGGGCAAGTAAAATCTAGTTAGTAAATAGACACATATGAAGCCAATCAAACTATCTGCAGAGGTATACAGAAGTGCATTGGGAATAAGCCTTTTTCAACTTATCAACTCCTTGCAATATCAAATACACCTGCCTCGTCAATGAACAAATACAATTTGTTTGCACATCCTATTTACCATTCCACCCTATCCTAAATATAAAAACATATATCCTTTCTTCTATATGCCAGCCAACCATGACAGCGCCAACCAAGAGAATCAAGCTCAACGCATCTACTGAAGAAAGACTTGCTGAACTAAAAAACCAGATAAATAACGCCCTGAAAATCGCCAACCCAAGTGGAACTTCTATCTCCAGATGCCCAGCCTCCTTGGCCAATACCTCAACGGACAGTGGGGAATCAGATGTCGAGGTGTGCTCTCTGGAGAGTGCAGAGCCCTTGGATAACAAAACACAGACCTTCGCTTTCTTCGTCCACGGGGTTAAAGACCCTTTCTCTACTATTGAGGGCGCTACCAGGATTACTAAACCGGACACTTTTATGGCCAAGCTGGTGCCTGGAGGTGCCCTCATGGTCGAGCCCACCACGGAAACGGCCATGAACAGCCTCATAAAGCACTTTGAGGGCCTTAAATTCACCATACGCCGTGGCACGGAGAGGAATGAACCAAGGCTTAAAGTGGTTATTAAGAGCCTCCCCCGTAAGACGCCAATCAGATGGATCTCGGACAACATTCAGAAGTTGGGGTTTCCCATCCAAGGTGTTTTTAACATGAGTACTAACCTAACTGGGCAGTGCTCCGACACGTGCAGAGTGGAGTTGCGGGCCCAAGAAAGCAACAGGAATATATGCAATACCACCTCGCTAGGTCCATTTGGTATAACTGTTGAAGAATTAAATTCCACTAGGACAATATCCCAATGCTTCAGATGTCAGCGTTTCAACCATACTATCGGAGACTGCACCCTCCCGGGTTACATCTGCTTCAAATGCGCTGGTCCGCACTTCTACACTGAGTACGTTAAACCAAGCAATGCCAAAGAAGAAGCAAAGCAATTGATGACGCGCGTAGCCAGCAGCTTTTGTTTGTATATGTGTATGTGTGTTTCTATGTATGAATGCAGATAAAGATATATGAATGTAAGAACTAGGTTCAGGGTATCTCCTAGTCGGGCACTCTCGACTAGAGCACTCTTACTTGTTTACACTAGCTTACCCGCCAATACAGCTAACTGTTGGCGGGCAAATGGCATCTACATCTACACATACAACTACATCCACATCAGCCACAAGTACAAATCCGAGGCGGATAAATAATGACAAGAGCTGCAAATACAACTCCGAATCGGACATTGAGGTGGTTAGCTCTGACACCACCGACAGTATTATTTCGCCAGTGGTGTCATCGTTGGGGATTGACTACATGGTGTCCGAAGACGAGACTGAGGAGGAGAAAGAATACGACGAGGATGTGGACTCAGGCTCGGGCGAATCAGTGGCCACGCAAATCCTACCTGTTCAGAAACTTCATCATCAGCCGCAGTCACAACAGTCACAACAACCGGAGCAGCAGCCATCTCGCGAAGAAAAAAACAAACGCAGCCAAAAAATCATTCCATTAATGCGGGACATAAACGCAAATCTAAATTACCACTGAGCCGCAGGCCAAAGCGCAAGCCCAGCGGCTCCCCTCCCGTCAGTGGTAAGGATATCAAAGAGTTCATCAAGGCATATAAGCACATGATGCCACCAGAATACCACTTTCCTGGCTTTAATGGCATGGACAATGATACGGCGTACGATCTCTCAGACTCGGACACATTTGTTAGCGATAGCAACCAATCGTGGCATGCCGGGTCATGGGAGAGTGCGTCGGAGGATTACATGGAGTTGGCCAAAGAAGATGTGGTCAACATTGAGACAGAAAATGGCACTAATGTCAATATGGCTGCCGTGCCTGTCCCTGTTCCCATGCCCACCACTAACGCAGCCACTTCTGCTGCTGTCTCAGCTACCCCAGTAGCCAAAAACGACAACAGAAACGTTAATGACGACGACCCACCAAATAAGAAGCGAAACTCCAAGCGCTTCATTAGCAAGCGCAGGCAGAAGAAGAGCTGGAGGAGCTATTTGCTGATCAAAAACAGCGAACAGCTAAACACCAGCAGCCAAATAAATGGCAGCTGGTAAAAAGCGCCAAAATCCCGACGTTATTTTTACCAAATGTGGCTTATATTCAGCCCCGATTGGATCGCCTTAATGGCATAGAGGGTCACCGAGGGGGGCTTGTTTACCAAATGTATCCAAAACGGTGCACTACGTATACAGGCCAAGGATATGGCCACATACGAGGCCATCTCTGCCCACCTGATTAACGGCAACGCGGAGCTGCATACGCACCAAATGCGTAAGGAGCGTGGCTACCGCGATGTCATTAAAAACCTGCACAGCTCAACGCAGCCAGACTGGATACGCAGCCAGCTGTCTAGTCTGGGCTACGTTACTCGATTTATTAGTTGAATGAGGCACAGGTTCAGCGGCAAGGCGTTGAACTTGTTTGAGGTTGAGTTGCAGACACTGGATGGAACAAATGAGCAGATCCTCAAGTTGGCCAAACTGGGGAGTCAGGACATTGCTGTTGAGAGGCAAAAGCGTAAAATTGACCCAGTCCAATGCCACCGTTGCCAGGCATTCGGACATTCGAAAAACTATTGCAGGAGGCAATTCATCTGCCTAAAATGTGCTGGAGGGCATACAACTATAATGTGCACCAAAGCAAGGGACACACCAGCCAAGTGTGCCAACTTCCAAGGGGATCACATATCAAGTTACAAAGGTTGCCGGGCATTCAATGAGGCCCAATCCAAAATGACTATAACCAAAGCGCGGGTGGAATTGGCCAAAATGGCCGCCTAAATCTACGACATTAAAACACCATCAGCTGACGAGCAAACAACAGACAGCAAATCAACATTAAAAGCAGCCTATGCAAAGACAGAAGACAAAGCAACAAATACAGACACCCATGACACAGCAGCAGAAGCATAAGCATAAAACGGACACCCGTGGCACAGCAGCCAAAGCAGCCGAAGCAGCAACAACAACAGACACCTATGGCCAAGCCAATATTTACCCATAATTGTTGTGGAGACGTCAATTCGGGAAACCCTCCACGGTCCTACCCAAGCCGGCGGCAGCTAGATGCCAACAGGACAGATCCTCGGACGTGAAGGGAGATTTAAGGATGGAAGGGGGTCGAATAGAAATAACGGTGATTGAATTTTTTCTCATATATGTTTGTGTGTGTATGTGTGCATATATATTTGGCTACATTTGGGAATATTTTCGTTATTAATTCTACTAGCACACTTAAAAAATGCTACTTAGTAGTTGTTTTTGCTCTTATTTTTCTAAATTACAGGTACTCATCAGGTTATTTACCTAAATTTTCTTACATATCAGCTCACACACACACGTATGCACATTTAGCTTCGATTGATATATAGGAACGGCCGCTCCCGGTTACAGTGTCGTCTGTAGATTGGTCTTATTTTGGAAGATTAGAGTTAAAATGGCTTAAAGAATTTATTTATATATTACAGTGTCGCCTGTATTCAGGGATAATGCCTATATTTTGTATTTTTTAACTTACATTGCCTAAAAAGGCATTCTTAAGATTGTTCTATTTAATATAATTGGGTTGTCTGTTAAAAGCTATAAAATTAAAAATAGTCATATTGCTGCGCTCAATACAGCAGTGTCGTCCGTTACTAAATTTCTAATTGCATTTCATTTTGAACTCAATTAATTACAACTATTGTGTTTTGTTGCTCAAAATCTCAATTAAAATCGAGTTGCTGCTGCGCCATCTATGAACTGTTATCGACCCTTTCAACCTACCGCCACAATTTCTCATCGAGCAAAAATTGCTTTAGTTGGTCCGCACTCGTCCGAATTTTGCAAACGCTAGTGGCAGCAGGGTTCGCGCTTAAACAATTAAACTCGTTTCAATATTAAAGTTATATTTATAAAAAGGCATATACCAGTGTTTTATCAGTGAAAGGAACGCACATTGGGTCTAGCAAAGCCGTACACAAGATAAGCTAATATAAAATTTGGTTGCCGCGCGGGTGCGTGTGTTTCTGTGTATATACCCTGTTAAGGGTATAATAAAATTAATTCAAATTAAGAAAAATAATTCATGTTATAAAAATAAAATAATTTTGATTCAAAACCAGTGTTTTTTTTTGGGTATAACTTGGAAGTTATTAGAGCTAGAGGTACCAAAATAGAAATAACGGTGCATTGCTGTATATATGAATGTATGTATGTACGCGCGCAGCTAGCATCAGACAGCGAAAGAGGAGACATGTATTCCTGGAAGTACCAAATTCATGGAAATTTACTAAGTGCGCGTGCGACATAGAAATAACGGTGCATTGCTGTATGTATGTATGTAGAACTGTAAAAATGCGAGCACAAGAAACATAATTGAATTCAAAATTATTTGCAAAATTTGTGAGTACAATTTTTATACCCTGATCCCATTAAAAATGGGAAAAGGGGTTATTATGGTTTTGTGCAAAAGTATTTAACGGGCATAAGGAATCATCTCCGACCCGAATGCAGATAAAAAACTTCAATGAATGTAAGACCTTGGATCAGGGTATCTCCTAGTCGGGCACTCGCGACTAGAGCACTCTTACTTGTTTGTTCAATATTTGTTAAAATTTTTATTAAATAGTAAAAGTGTGATTGTGGAATATGCCTATTGGGGATACCACATTAAAAAAAACGCGCCTTAAACTCTACCTATATGGTGGTGCGGAAAAGAGTCCCATTAAGAAACATATAATTAATAATTGAATTTTATTTATCTATTTATTTATATAATTTCTTTTAGAGGCATGTGACTGAGATGTAATTTAAAATATATTAGGAAATTAAAAACAAAATTATAAAAAAGAGTAATAAGATACATAATATTTGTTTGTGAAATATAAAGTTGCTCTCAAATTATGCAATTTACACAAATTATACTTTATTCTTAAATCTAGGTGAACAATTTACTTATATGTATATATTTAACTGCCTTAGAGGACCTTCGCCTCTACAGTCGGGATCACTTCATCATCTTCATCTACAAAATAAAACGAAATTTGTTAAAGATTATGATACATTTGAAAAACATTTTTCAGCTGCTAACCGTGATCCCTGCGCTTGCGCGTATATTCCCGGCGTGTCGCCACCGGTGCCTAATTAGTCTCGCCGTGCCCCTCCTCGGCTCGGCTAGACGGCATGCCCGGCGGTATCGATAGGATACAAGACATACTCCAGAATGTCACGCTCTTCAACTAGCAAACCCAAGGTCCAAAAGACTCCTGCAACCCCTCGCACATCAAGAGCCACACCAACAAAAACAATCACCGTGTGGGAAGCCACCGCTGAGCTACAAGCAAGACTCCCAGGCATTGATGAAAATCTACGCTCTGATGAAAGCATTAATCCGACTTCAAATCTGACTCCGATGCCAGCAGAAGGAAAAGAGCCTCGTTTGAAAACAGGCGATACCACATATTGTCCACAAACTTGGGGACTAAAATAAAATAATGCTTCATACAAATTTGACATTCAAATCGGGGCAAGTAAAATCTAGTTAGTAAATAGACACATATGAAGCCAATCAAACTATCTGCAGAGGTATACAGAAGTGCATTGGGAATAAGCCTTTTTCAACTTATCAACTCCTTGCAATATCAAATACACCTGCCTCGTCAATGAACAAATACAATTTGTTTGCACATCCTATTTACCATTCCACCCTATCCTAAATATAAAAACATATATCCTTTCTTCTATATGCCAGCCAACCATGACAGCGCCAACCAAGAGAATCAAGCTCAACGCATCTACTGAAGAAAGACTTGCTGAACTAAAAAACCAGATAAATAACGCCCTGAAAATCGCCAACCCAAGTGGAACTTCTATCTCCAGATGCCCAGCCTCCTTGGCCAATACCTCAACGGACAGTGGGGAATCAGATGTCGAGGTGTGCTCTCTGGAGAGTGCAGAGCCCTTGGATAACAAAACACAGACCTTCGCTTTCTTCGTCCACGGGGTTAAAGACCCTTTCTCTACTATTGAGGGCGCTACCAGGATTACTAAACCGGACACTTTTATGGCCAAGCTGGTGCCTGGAGGTGCCCTCATGGTCGAGCCCACCACGGAAACGGCCATGAACAGCCTCATAAAGCACTTTGAGGGCCTTAAATTCACCATACGCCGTGGCACGGAGAGGAATGAACCAAGGCTTAAAGTGGTTATTAAGAGCCTCCCCCGTAAGACGCCAATCAGATGGATCTCGGACAACATTCAGAAGTTGGGGTTTCCCATCCAAGGTGTTTTTAACATGAGTACTAACCTAACTGGGCAGTGCTCCGACACGTGCAGAGTGGAGTTGCGGGCCCAAGAAAGCAACAGGAATATATGCAATACCACCTCGCTAGGTCCATTTGGTATAACTGTTGAAGAATTAAATTCCACTAGGACAATATCCCAATGCTTCAGATGTCAGCGTTTCAACCATACTATCGGAGACTGCACCCTCCCGGGTTACATCTGCTTCAAATGCGCTGGTCCGCACTTCTACACTGAGTACGTTAAACCAAGCAATGCCAAAGAAGAAGCAAAGCAATTGATGACGCGCGTAGCCAGCAGCTTTTGTTTGTATATGTGTATGTGTGTTTCTATGTATGAATGCAGATAAAGATATATGAATGTAAGAACTAGGTTCAGGGTATCTCCTAGTCGGGCACTCTCGACTAGAGCACTCTTACTTGTTTACACTAGCTTACCCGCCAATACAGCTAACTGTTGGCGGGCAAATGGCATCTACATCTACACATACAACTACATCCACATCAGCCACAAGTACAAATCCGAGGCGGATAAATAATGACAAGAGCTGCAAATACAACTCCGAATCGGACATTGAGGTGGTTAGCTCTGACACCACCGACAGTATTATTTCGCCAGTGGTGTCATCGTTGGGGATTGACTACATGGTGTCCGAAGACGAGACTGAGGAGGAGAAAGAATACGACGAGGATGTGGACTCAGGCTCGGGCGAATCAGTGGCCACGCAAATCCTACCTGTTCAGAAACTTCATCATCAGCCGCAGTCACAACAGTCACAACAACCGGAGCAGCAGCCATCTCGCGAAGAAAAAAACAAACGCAGCCAAAAAATCATTCCATTAATGCGGGACATAAACGCAAATCTAAATTACCACTGAGCCGCAGGCCAAAGCGCAAGCCCAGCGGCTCCCCTCCCGTCAGTGGTAAGGATATCAAAGAGTTCATCAAGGCATATAAGCACATGATGCCACCAGAATACCACTTTCCTGGCTTTAATGGCATGGACAATGATACGGCGTACGATCTCTCAGACTCGGACACATTTGTTAGCGATAGCAACCAATCGTGGCATGCCGGGTCATGGGAGAGTGCGTCGGAGGATTACATGGAGTTGGCCAAAGAAGATGTGGTCAACATTGAGACAGAAAATGGCACTAATGTCAATATGGCTGCCGTGCCTGTCCCTGTTCCCATGCCCACCACTAACGCAGCCACTTCTGCTGCTGTCTCAGCTACCCCAGTAGCCAAAAACGACAACAGAAACGTTAATGACGACGACCCACCAAATAAGAAGCGAAACTCCAAGCGCTTCATTAGCAAGCGCTGGCAGAAGAAGAGCTGGAGGAGCTATTTGCTGATCAAAAACAGCGAACAGCTAAACACCAGCAGCCAAATAAATGGCAGCTGGTAAAAAGCGCCAAAATCCCGACGTTATTTTTACCAAATGTGGCTTATATTCAGCCCCGATTGGATCGCCTTAATGGCATAGAGGGTCACCGAGGGGGGCTTGTTTACCAAATGTATCCAAAACGGTGCACTACGTATACAGGCCAAGGATATGGCCACATACGAGGCCATCTCTGCCCACCTGATTAACGGCAACGCGGAGCTGCATACGCACCAAATGCGTAAGGAGCGTGGCTACCGCGATGTCATTAAAAACCTGCACAGCTCAACGCAGCCAGACTGGATACGCAGCCAGCTGTCTAGTCTGGGCTACGTTACTCGATTTATTAGTTGAATGAGGCACAGGTTCAGCGGCAAGGCGTTGAACTTGTTTGAGGTTGAGTTGCAGACACTGGATGGAACAAATGAGCAGATCCTCAAGTTGGCCAAACTGGGGAGTCAGGACATTGCTGTTGAGAGGCAAAAGCGTAAAATTGACCCAGTCCAATGCCACCGTTGCCAGGCATTCGGACATTCGAAAAACTATTGCAGGAGGCAATTCATCTGCCTAAAATGTGCTGGAGGGCATACAACTATAATGTGCACCAAAGCAAGGGACACACCAGCCAAGTGTGCCAACTTCCAAGGGGATCACATATCAAGTTACAAAGGTTGCCGGGCATTCAATGAGGCCCAATCCAAAATGACTATAACCAAAGCGCGGGTGTAATTGGCCAAAATGGCCGCCTAAATCTACGACATTAAAACACCATCAGCTGACGAGCAAACAACAGACAGCAAATCAACATTAAAAGCAGCCTATGCAAAGACAGAAGACAAAGCAACAAATACAGACACCCATGACACAGCAGCAGAAGCATAAGCATAAAACGGACACCCGTGGCACAGCAGCCAAAGCAGCCGAAGCAGCAACAACAACAGACACCTATGGCCAAGCCAATATTTACCCATAATTGTTGTGGAGACGTCAATTCGGGAAACCCTCCACGGTCCTACCCAAGCCGGCGGCAGCTAGATGCCAACAGGACAGATCCTCGGACGTGAAGGGAGATTTAAGGATGGAAGGGGGTCGAATAGAAATAACGGTGATTGAATTTTTTCTCATATATGTTTGTGTGTGTATGTGTGCATATATATTTGGCTACATTTGGGAATATTTTCGTTATTAATTCTACTAGCACACTTAAAAAATGCTACTTAGTAGTTGTTTTTGCTCTTATTTTTCTAAATTACAGGTACTCATCAGGTTATTTACCTAAATTTTCTTACATATCAGCTCACACACACACGTATGCACATTTAGCTTCGATTGATATATAGGAACGGCCGCTCCCGGTTACAGTGTCGTCTGTAGATTGGTCTTATTTTGGAAGATTAGAGTTAAAATGGCTTAAAGAATTTATTTATATATTACAGTGTCGCCTGTATTCAGGGATAATGCCTATATTTTGTATTTTTTAACTTACATTGCCTAAAAAGGCATTCTTAAGATTGTTCTATTTAATATAATTGGGTTGTCTGTTAAAAGCTATAAAATTAAAAATAGTCATATTGCTGCGCTCAATACAGCAGTGTCGTCCGTTACTAAATTTCTAATTGCATTTCATTTTGAACTCAATTAATTACAACTATTGTGTTTTGTTGCTCAAAATCTCAATTAAAATCGAGTTGCTGCTGCGCCATCTATGAACTGTTATCGACCCTTTCAACCTACCGCCACAATTTCTCATCGAGCAAAAATTGCTTTAGTTGGTCCGCACTCGTCCGAATTTTGCAAACGCTAGTGGCAGCAGGGTTCGCGCTTAAACAATTAAACTCGTTTCAATATTAAAGTTATATTTATAAAAAGGCATATACCAGTGTTTTATCAGTGAAAGGAACGCACATTGGGTCTAGCAAAGCCGTACACAAGATAAGCTAATATAAAATTTGGTTGCCGCGCGGGTGCGTGTGTTTCTGTGTATATACCCTGTTAAGGGGGGGTTGACTTGAGGACTAAAATAAAATAATGCTTCATACAAATTTGACATTCAAATCGGGGCAAGTAAAATCTAGTTAGTAAATAGACACATATGAAGCCAATCAAACTATCTGCAGAGGTATACAGAAGTGCATTGGGAATAAGCCTTTTTCAACTTATCAGCTCCTTGCAATATCAAATACACCTGCCTCGTCAATGAACAAATACAATTTGTTTGCACATCCTATTAACCATTCCACCCTATTGAATCCTAAATATAAAAACATATATCCTTTCTTCTATATGCCAGCCAACCATGACAGCGCCAACCAAGAGAATCAAGCTCAACGCATCTACTGAAGAAAGACTTGCTGAACTAAAAAACCAGATAAATAACGCCCTGAAAATCGCCAACCCAAGTGGAACTCCTATCTCTAGATGCCCAGCCTCCTTGACCAATACCTCAACGGACAGTGGGGAATCAGAAGTCGAGGTGTGTTCTCTGGAGAGTGCAGAGCCCTTGGATAACAAAAATAAGACCTTCGCTTTCTTCGTCCACGGGGTTAAAGACCCTTTCTCTACTATTGGCCAAGCTGGTGCCTGAAGGTGCCCTCATGGTCGAGCCCACCACGGAAACGGCCATGAACAGCCTCATAAAGCACTTTGAGGGCCTTAAATTCACCATACGCCGTGGCACGGAGAGGAATGAACCAAGGCTTAAAGTGGTTATTAAGGGCCTCCCCCGTAAGACGCCAATCAGATGGATCTCGGACAACATTCAGAAGTTGGGCTTTCCCATCCAAGGTGTATTTAAAATGAGTACAAACTTACTGGGCAGTGGTCGCTAGGTCGCTAGGTCCATTTGGTATAACTGTTGAAGAATTAAATTCCACTAGGACAATATCCCAATGCTTCAGATGTCAGCGTTTCAACCATACTATCGGAGACTGCACCCTCCCGGGTTACATCTGCTTCAAATGCGCTGGTCCGCACTTCTACACTGAGTACGTTAAACCAAGCAATGCCAAAGAAGAAGCAAAGCAATTGATGACGCGCGTAGCCAGCAGCTTTTGTTTGTATATGTGTATGTGTGTTTCTATGTATGAATGCAGATAAAGATATATGAATGTAAGAACTAGGTTCAGGGTATCTCCTAGTCGGGCACTCTCGACTAGAGCACTCTTACTTGTTTACACTAGCTTACCCGCCAATACAGCTAACTGTTGGCGGGCAAATGGCATCTACATCTACACATACAACTACATCCACATCAGCCACAAGTACAAATCCGAGGCGGATAAATAATGACAAGAGCTGCAAATACAACTCCGAATCGGACATTGAGGTGGTTAGCTCTGACACCACCGACAGTATTATTTCGCCAGTGGTGTCATCGTTGGGGATTGACTACATGGTGTTCGAAGACGAGACTGAGGAGGAGAAAGAATACGACGAGGATGTGGACTCAGGCTCGGGCGAATCAGTGGCCACGCAAATCCTACCTGTTCAGAAACTTCATCATCAGCCGCAGTCACAACAGTCACAACAACCGGAGCAGCAGCCATCTCGCGAAGAAACAACAAACGCAGCCAAAAAATCATTCCATTAATGCGGGACATAAACGCAAATCTAAATTACCACTGAGCCGCAGGCCAAAGCGCAAGCCCAGCAGCGGATTGTGCGCTCTCGCAATGAACATGCACGCACACTTGCATATGTTTACTACATGTATACGCATTTATGTCCATAAATCACACATCTATTAAATGGCAGCGCATAGATACCCTTACTAAAAATATTTAACTTGTTACTCTGTTTTATAATATTACTTTTAATTTCCTAACAGTTATTTGAATTTTCTATGTGACTGCCTCTAGTCGCCAATAAATAAATAAATAAATATATTAAATTAAATTATTAATATAAACGAAAAGATATTGTTATTAATGGTAATAGTTCTTTGATAACATAGAATGTATCAAATCAATAAATAATAATTATGACTTAATTGATTTTTATTGTTATTTGCAAGTAAGTGTTGCAAACATATTAATTATGCCCTAATACCCTCCATTTCGAAGAGAAGCACCGCTGGCTGAAATTGAAAAATCTAAATTTCGGCCACTGGCTGCCTCATAGAACTATTGCAACCCCCGCCCCGTCTCTACCTACAAGCTCGAACGAGTACAGAAAATCGGCAACGCCGGAAATTCACAGCAATGGCCGCATGTCTTCTTGTGATTGAATATGTATGTGCTGCTGCTAATTTGCATATTTGCAAGCGTTTCGGAGCGTCGAAACAGATGTTGCGGCAGCGAAGCCAGAGCAAGTAATGAGTTCGGCGCTGTGTGCCGCTGATCGCCAGAAGAATATTCTCTGCCTGAATGCTACGCTTTGCCTTCGTGTCGCAGTCGCAGCACACGAAGCTGCTTGGGAGCGTCCAGTACTAGAATATTATGCAACCACTTTTTAGTCGATTTGACGCCTCTATGTGTTGTATGCTTAGTGGTATTGGCCATTGAGTATGAAGAATAAAGAGAGGGCGATTCGAAGAGAGTTTTTTTACCGTTTGAACTTCATGCCAGTACATTAGCGCGTTCCGCGCGCCGATACAAGTGCGACCACAAACACAAAGCGAGAACAATGCGACGCTATTTCTATGACGAACGCTTGCATGTGTTTTTATACCCTGATCCCATTAAAAATGGGAAAAAGGGGTATTATGGTTTTGTGCAAAAGTATGTAACAGGCATAAGGAAACATCTCCGACCCCATAAAGTATATATATTCTTGATCACTATCAATAGCCGAGTCGATTTAGCCCTGTCCGTCTGTCCGTCCGTCTGTCCGTCTGTATGAACGCACGTTTCTCAGAGACTACAAAAGCTAGAGACTTCATATTTGAAATATAAGTTCTCGTGGTGCCGGGACAAGACCAGTTTATCATTTTTTTTCGATATCTCATCCCGTTCAAAAGTTATCGATAAATATCGATTTCAGACAAGTGTTTTTCGGGCATAACTTGAAAGTTATAAATGCTAGAAACTTTATATTCAGGTTTAAGCTACTGTACTGCCGGCTCTAAACAAACTCATCATTTTTTTTTCAATATCTCAATCCTTTCAAAAGTTATCGATAAATTAAGTTTCCAAAACAGTGTTTTTAAGGTATAGCTTAAAAGTTATAAGACGTAGAGTCACCAAATTTGGTACATATACTCTCTAATAGCACACAGAGGTTAAATGCATTTCACTTTTTGGATACCCCTCCCCGATCTCCAAGAAATCGAAAAATACGTATTTTAAGAGGTATGACCTTCGGATTTTACATAGTCTCACATTTATTAGCCATCTTTGTGTCCTACAAATTTCATTACGATCGGACAATAAACTCAGAAGTTATTAACGATTCAATTTAACATAGTTTGGTGCCAAAGGAAGAAGAAGCAAAGCAATTGATGACGCGCGTAGCAAGCAGCTTGTGTTTGTATATGTGTGTGTGTGTGTTTCTATGTATGAATGCAGATAAATAACTTCAATGAATGTAAGACCTTGGATCAGGGTATATCCTAGTCGGGCACTCTCGACTAGAGCACTCTTACTTGTTTATTTTATATTTGTGTTTGTGTGTACGTTTACGAGCAGTGATAAATATGTGTTGTCAAATTGGTCAATGTCGGTCGCGGTGCTTCTCTTCGAAATGAAGAGTATTAGGGCATAATTACCCTAATGCGACAGTAACTTGAAATTATTATTAAAAATACATATATTCATAATTAATTTTTATTGTTTATAACGACTTCATGTTATGAAACAACTAGGCCAATTAATAAACATATCATTCCGTATATATTAAAATTTCGATTTAATTAATTTATTTATTTAATGTCGACCAGAGGCATTTACAAAGGAAATTTAATTAATTATTTGGAAATACTTATTTTTGGTAAGGGTATATACATGAACGCTGCCATTTAATGAATTTATGCTCTCGCAATGAACATGCACACAGCGACAGTAAAACCATTCTTTACGGAATACAGCCATTGGATACCCTATTTAAAAATTCGACAGCATTTTTGTAATTTCCAATGCAACCAAATATTTTTGTGGCTATATATAAATTAATACTCCCCATTAATACCAACATACATTGTGCATGCCACAATAATTAAACTTAAATATATGAGATATTTGCAGTTAGAGCATATTTTAAAGTCTAAAGTACTCGCTTTTGAAAATATCTTCATTAACGAAATCATTTGGCTGCTTGTTTAGTGCGAGCTGCAGCCGTCCAAAAGCAACGGGACAAAGATAACAACAATAAGTTGTGCATATTCTTTGTGCGCGTTGTTCTTGTTTGTTTATTAGCCATTGAGTATGAAAAATTAGGCTACTGGCTGCCTCAAAGATCTACTGCCGCTCGCGCCCCTTCTCTTCCGACAAGCTCGAACAACAACCGAAAAGTGTGTGTGTGTGCTGTTTTGCTTTTTTGTGTCTGTGTGTGTAAGTAATCTAGCGCGAACGATTTTGCGAAAAAACTTCCGACGGCAAATTTTGGCTCTGTATTCTTCATAATCAATGGGTATTGGCAGATACCTATGGCGAAGGACAGCCGGGAGTGCTCGAAGTTTGCAGTACCTGACAGGGGATTATTCCAGTGGCGGGTGATGCCTTTCGGGTTGCACTCCACATGTGCCGCTTTCCAGCGGGCCTTGTACACGGTGATTGGGCCGGAAATGGAACCGCACGCGTTCGCTTACCCTGACGATATAATCGTTGTGGGAGCGTCCAAGGAGGAGCACACCGCGAACCTAAAAGAGATGCTCGCCAGGATAAGAGCGGCCAACCTGAGGCTGAACAGAAAGAAATGTTCTTTTTACCGGCAGGAATTAGTGTACTTACTGTAGTGAGTGAGGAATGGATATGTACCGACCCGGCGAAGGTGACAGCCATTAGGCAGTTGGGGCTTCAAACAATATTAAAGAGTTGAGACAGTGCATTGAGATGGCGTCTTGGTACGGATAATTCGTGCCCAACTTTGCGACCATCGTGCAGCAGAAGGAAGCACTAGAGAAACTAAAGGAAAGTCTCACGACCGCGCCGGTCCTGGCGTGCCCGAATTTTTCCGAGAAATTCGTGCTACAGACGGACGCTAGTTATTACGGTCTCGGGGCAGTATTGACTCAGACGATAGACGGACGGTTAAGTGCCGCGGAGGAGAATTTTTTCGCGACCAAGAAGGAGTGTCTGGCCATAGTATGGTCTATCAGCAAGCTCAGGTGCTACCTGGAGGAGTTGTTTGATTGTGAAGGCGAACGGTTGGCTCGCGGGAATGTGTGCTTGCTCTTGTAAAAAAAATAAAACTAAATCGGCTGATTTGCCAAAAGACTGTGCAACTTAAATTGTTAAATCAATTAATCAAAAAGCTAAGCGGCGAACTGCCACACTATGCTCAAATATTGAAAAAAACGAGTAAACTTATTTTATTAATTGACTGCAAACAATTAAAATGAAAATGAAGAAAATCCGCCATTGCTAAAGCACACACATACTACGAGGAAGGAGCCAGCAAATTTAAGAGCAAATCAAAAATAAAAACGAATTAAAATACAGCAATTATACATCAAAGAGGGCAAACTAATGTACATGCATATGTACACAGTGATTATTTCCAAATAAAAAGATAAATAAAATATGTATAATTTTACAAGTTGCTGCCAGCAAGTGCTAAATGTCTTTGTGTCTTATATGTAACATTCTTTGTTTGATGTTTTTGTGATGTAGAATTCGTCAGTTAATCTTCTACTGTAACGATCCCTACGGCTTATACCAGGCTAAGCGTCAGTCGGCCAGGGTTCGTGCAACAAATTTGTAATGTGTAGCACTTGCGATAAATAAGAACTCGGCTAGGTTTGGTTTTCGGTTGCTTATTCGTTTTATTTTCTTGTGTGTTGTACAAAAGTGAAATCTTTGTAGACCCGTGTTCTCTCGGCGTTGGTGGTCGTCCTTGCCTTGGGCTGTTGGTCTGGCCGCTAAAGCGTCCTTCGGCCTCACCTGTTCGCTAAGACGCCCGTTCGCTCTCCGACCACCGCTCGAATTTGCGACACTCCGATTGTCGCACGGATTCGCTGGGCACACCTATGCTTCGCAAGGAGACGTCAGGCTCTCCTGCAAATTGCAAGGAATATGCGCTGACCCTCCTGCACGCACTGGCTTACACCAACAGCTCTCCGACCTTACGGATTCGTTGCACTTTGGGTCGCAGGACAACCTCAGGACCTTGACGTGACAAGGATTCGACGTTTGACGACCTTGCGTTCCGCTTACCTGCTCGCTACTACTGCTGCTGATGTCCTCTGCCGTGTCCTGGTGTCGGCTGGAGTTTAGTTGGGATGTCCTTGGGTTCTTGGTTATGGTATTCCCTTGCTGAGTTCCTTTCAAGCTCTGTGTCGATTAGCGTGGCTGCTGCCCTTATATAGGAGTCAGGCCGCGCCATAACGGGACTCATCCGTTCACTCAGCCACCAAGTTACGATATTTAGTACCGTAATAACGGTACTGGCGCTCGGTTTCGCTATAACGGAACAGGCGTTCGGCTCTGCTATAATGGCACCCGCCAAATACCGGTACTTGCCGCTATGATGCGAGCTCGTGTTTTGTGAGGGTTGGTGTAATTATACCCAACTCCTCACACTCCCCTCTTTCTTCGGGAGTGAAAAGAAGACCTGTACAACAAAATCCGAAGTATATATATTTGTTTTCCTTTTGTTTTTTTTTCTTTTATTGTTTGTTTTCTTGTTTGTCTTTGTTGTCGCTGTGCTGCCTCTGTTCTCTACGGCCCGATCTCCCGAAACACTCGGGTCGCCCCCTTCGTCCGGCGGGCCCGGTATCGGGTCTGGTCGATCTTCGACATTCGTTTCACGTCGGCCGTTTTCCAACGCCTGAGCTCGGTCGGCCAATCTTCAACCTTCTCCGCTGGCTCCGTTCAAGCCCACCGGTAGCCATACAGTCCAGGGCCGTCGGGGGGTCTACGGCGACGGCGTCCGAGGCCTGGGTGTGACCGGCCTAGATGGTGGCGTGCTGGGGGTTGGCGACATTGTCCACCGCTCTGGTTCCTCGACCTCGGACTCCGACGACAACTCTATTGTCACCATTGGGGTTGGGAAAAATGACAGCCATGCCCCCTTCGTGGCCGCACCTGTCTCCGCTGGTGTCAGCGGTGTCAAGGGCGGCGTCGGCAGGCCCTCGAATATCGGCGTCCCAGCCGTTGGCACTCGCAGCGTCAGTGCTGGCCCCTTTTTCGTGGTGGTCGCTGGCGTGGTGGCTGGTTGTTGTCGTGCCGTCGGCGCCGCTCGGGTCGGGGCCGCCTCTTTGTACCTGAGAGTGGTGCCGTCGATGTCGCTTGGGTCGGGGCCGACCCCTGGTGTCGCGACAGCGGTGCCAACGGTGGTGGGGCTGGCATCGGGGGTGGTGTGGGCCTTGGCGCTGGCATCGGTGGCGGTGCCGGAGTGCCTGACGGCAGCATCCGCTTCGGTAGTCCTTGCCGGGACGTCGTCACGGCTCGGGGCGACGTCGGGGTTCCGTGGTGCGGTTTTGACGGCCTCGGCCTGTCCTGCCGCGACGTCGTTGTTGCTGGGGGCAACGTCGGGGGTCCGCGGCGCGACTTCGGCACCGCTCGGGGTGACGTCGGTGACACAAAATGAAGAGCTGCGAGTGCGACAGTTGAGGGTGAGGCTGCCGAGAAGAGGGACGCCTCAACCACCACGTGCTGCGCCGACGTCACCACGTGCAGTGCCGAAGACGCACCGCAGACACATGGTTTGTGACACATGGTTTGTGACGCGTTGCACAACCCAAAAGGCTTTCTCGTGAATTGATATAACGACACTGAGAAAGCTGTTTTTGGTCGAGATCTTTGCTCTAGTGCAATTTGCCAAAATGCGTCCTTCAAATCGATTTTAGAGATGCAATGCACTGAAGGTAGTCTGCTCAATAACCCTTCTAAATTGGGCATTGGGTATCCTTGACAGTGACATCATTTAATTTACGGAAGTCTAGGCAAAACCGAGTTTTGTCTGGTTTAACAAGTAGTACCGTGGGTGAAGACCACGCAGAAGTTGGAGCCTCTTCAATTACTCTTAACTCTTACATTCGGTCTATCTCCGCACACAAAAGCCGCTCTCGGGCAGGGGACAACGGATAGAACCGTTGTTTAATTGGATAGGCCTTTCCTGTGTCAATGACATGCTCAACTAATGCAGTCAAGCCCAGTCCATCTCTTTCTGACATTGGAAAGAATTCGATGGCGGACTGCAGACGTGAATTTTGAAATACCGTTAATGGCAACTTATTACCGTCTACCTCAAGCGTGCATAACTCATTGACCCTGGGCGTATGAGCAATGGAAATGCCAAACTTCTGCCAAAAGTCTATACCGCAAATACAATCAGGCTTAATGGCAGGGACTATTAAAAATTCAAAGTCTGCTTGTACCGAATTATAAGTCAGATTAATAACTATTGAGCCTGCAATCTGTTGAGTTTTTCCAAAAGCATGCGCTCTGCTAGACCTCCTACTATTACACTTTTGTTCGCACCACTATCCAATAAATCCAAGTAAGATCACCTTTATATATCTAGGTTGATAAACGGTCGAATGTCTGAGCTATTGGTCGAACTTGCTGAAATTGTGCCAATAGTCACGCATACGTTTTGATGAACGCCCCTTAGAACCTTTTTCACTAAATATCACAGCTCATCGCTTATAATAATCCTGCAATCGCAAATGATAGGGCTTAATAAGTCGATGTAATAGAAAAACAGATTAGTTTGATGTCGTGTCAGGGTTTGTCATAATAGAGCACCATAGCCATAGCAGAACACCCGACGGGGCTTCATACATTCAAGATATCGGTGACCCCAGTCATCGCAGTTCCAGCATTTGGATCTGTCAGTTGCCTGCAGAGCATAAATTCCGTCAGTTTCGTCCACGTCTCTGTCAGACACACTACCTGCTTCTTCTTTGTGCGTGATGGCACTACAAACCAAACCCCAAAAAAATTTCTTTCCCCCTTTTTTTCTCCCCCCCCCCCCCCCCCCCCCCCAACAACCCATTTTTCCCAAAAACCAAACTTCATTTCTGCCTTGTTTATGCCTAAGCAGTGCTTCCTTAATGTCTCGTTCAGTCCGCTGGTCTTTATATCGTTCCCTCAACCGGGTACACAATATAAACCAATTCATTTCATCCTGCGATCTATGACAAGGCCAATAAAATTTCAATGCGGGCCTGCAAACAGGAGGCTACCAAATTTATAGAGAAGCTTAAAATGTCCGTTCAAGCATTGTGAAGTCAAGCAATTAACACGGTAAATGAAGTCTTCTAAGGGTATATCAGTCGAACATCCAGTGAACTTAACATGCCAATTAGGTTCACATTTCACGTTCTGTCGGGTAACCCGACGGTCGCATCGCAGCGACGAGGTGAGATATTGTTTCGAATCGTAAAATGCCAAGGTGACTACCTTGTGGTACTCCGGACGTGACCTGAACAGACTTAGAGACAAGTCCTTTAAAAAATACTTTTTGGGATCTTAAACTTAGATAATTGGAGATCCAAAGAATTAAGTTTTTTGGAAATCCCAGAAGATGAAGTTTATGAAGTAAAAGAGAATCAAAAGCCTAACTGAAATCGGTGTAAATAACATCTGTTTGCATATTGTTTTGAAACCCCTTCAAAACAAAAGAAGTGAATTCAAGTAAGTTAGTGGTAGTTGATCTATTTTTCACAAACCCGTGCTGGCAAGGTGAAATTATAGATATACAAAGATGTTGTAGTTGAGAAGTTATTAATTTCTCAAAAATCTTAGGAATAGCAGACAACTTAGAAATATCTCTGTAGTTTTGAACGTTTGAATTGTTTCCTTTTTTATGGAGAGGAATAATAAATGATTCTTTTCACATGACGGGAAAAGAGCACAACTCCACGGACAGATTAAATAGCTTATATAATGGCCTCAAAAGACATTTAGCACAGTACCTAAGCACGCAGCCTGGTACTCCATCAAGTCCCGGTGAGAATACTGGCTGATGGCCTTAAGATCACTTAGTAGCGAGCTTTCCGTTATCAAAGGTCCAAATATGCAATTAGTGACATATACATTATAAGGATATCGCAAAACCAAGTTGATGGAAGTGTTGATGATTTACGTTTCGCATAAACGAAGTTATAAAACTGTTTAGGATCCCGCTGAAACTGTAACCTGCAACTTCTAAGGTAATCGTAGTAGCATTGGCTATTCAGGACAGAGAAATTGGATCGAGCAATGAAGTAGTTAAAAACAAGTAAGAGTGCTCTAGTCGAGAGTGCCCGACTAGGATATACCCTGATCCAAGGTCTTACATTCATTGAAGTTATTTATCTGCATTCATACATAGAAACACACACACATATACAAACAAAATCTGCTGGCTACGCGCGTCATACATTTGCTTTGCTTCTTCTTCTTCCTTTGGCCCCAAACTATGTTACATTGAATCGTTAATAACTTTTTTGTTTATTGTCCGATCGTAATGAAATTTGTAGGACACAAAGATGGCATATAAATGTGAGACTATGTAAAATCCAAAGGTCATGCCTTTTAAAATACGTATTTTGATTTCTTGGAGATCGGGGAGGGGTATTCAAAAAGTGAAATGCATTTAACCTCTGTATGCTATTGGAGAGTATATGTATTAAATTTGGTGACTCTACGTCTAATAACTTTTAAGCTATACCTTAAAAACACTGTTTTGGAAACTTAATTTATCGATTACTTTTGAAATGATTGAGATATTGAAAAAAAAATGATAAATTTGTTTAGAGCCGGCAGTACAGTAACTTAAACTCAAATATAAAGTTTCTAGCTTATGTGACTTTCAAGTTATGCCCGAAAAACACTTGACTGAAATCGATATTTATCGATAACTTTTGAACGGGATGAGATATCGAAAAAAAAATGATAAACTTGTATTGACCCGGCACTACGAGAACTTATATTTCAAATATGAAGTCTCTAGCTTTTGTAGTCTCTGAGAAACAGGCGTTCATACAGACGGACGGACAGACGGTCAGACGGACAGACGAACAGACAGACGGACATGGCTATATCGACTCGGCTATTGATACTGATCAAGAATATATATACTTTATGGGGTCGGAGATGCTTCCTTATGCCTGTTACATACTTTTGCACAAAACCATTATACCCCTTTTTCCCATTTTTAATGGGATCAGGGTATAAAAATCCAAGGAAGAGCCAGTTTCCTTGAACTTTTTGTACAATTTTGACTTTATATTTTTAATGCTAGTTAATTCCCGTGTAAACCAAATTGGTTTGTTAGAACTACGTGCATTACGAACCGGGACACATAAATCAAGTAATGAATTTAAGGTTGAGTAAAAAATCGTGATTGCACTGTCCATGTCCCTACACTTGTAAAGCCGGGACCAGTCAGTCTGGGATAAGAGTTGAGTAAGTTTAATAAAATCGGTGTTCCGAAATTGACGAACTCGCTCTGGAGGTAGAGTACGTGGGCACATCCCCCGGATAGGTAAATATATCAACACTTCCAAAGTTGGGTGATAATGATCTTCAGGAAGGGATATAGGTTCAATACGGGAGACAGATACGAGGGAGGGATCCAAAACGAAAATAAGATCAAGCATCTTTTTCTGAGAATTTGGGATAGCATTGATTTGACACAACGACATCCCAAATAAATTATCAAGCAAATCATGTTGGGTCGTGGGAGTCAATACATTGGAGTCTACATTAGAAATCCAAACAGTCCAAGCAATATTGAAATCACAAAGAATAACAAGAAAATCAGGATCAAAAAGCATAGATGATACATAGTGTATTGCAGAAAAATGCGAAAAATATACAGAATTGTCTGCAAAAGGAGGAATATAAGAACAAGTAATAAAAAGGCTAACACCACGAAGGCTCAATTTGACAGCAATAAATTCAATATCTATAGAACTATCTATTATTACTATTTCTGAAGATAAATCGGCATCAACAATAAAAAGTACACGCCCACTACGACGAGGAGTGCAATCTTTTCAATAAACGGAAAATTTGTTTAAAAAAATTTCAGAATTTAGGATGTCGGGCCTTAACCATGTTTCAGAAGAGGCAACGACATCAAAAGTAAAGGATATGCTATTTTTACAAATACCTCTTACATTCTGATAGCCTAGTGAGAGGGAGGATTTTAGTTTTTTGTGCTATCAGAGACTATAGGTGCTGGATTAGACCTAGCAACTACAGAGGGGAGTGCAACCGGAGTCCGATTTTTTCTTTTTACAGTGTATTCTTTTATAATTAAGTGTTCAGGCCAAAATTCCTTACAACAAATTTTGCTGAAATGATCGGCAGGAGCACTTATTTTAAATGAAGAAATTTCCCAAAGATACGTAAATTTAAATTTTTCCACCGTAATATTGGCTTCAGATTTTGCCTGAATAAAGGCCTTGACATCTTCAGATGTAGTATCAGGGGCAAGCCTAGAAACAAAAATTGGTTATTTTTGGTGGGACACCTACAAAAGTCTTAACATCAACCGCAGCTGTTACTCCAGGAGGAGCTATAGCCTTAATTGAAAGAGCATTTGACTCGGCAGACAGACTAGCAAGAGTATGTTGACTTGCAACAACACTGCCAGCAAGCGCCGAGACAGAAATTTCTACTGGGTCAGCAGGAACAACATCCATGGGTATGGCGTTGATTTCCTTACTACTGACTACTATCTCAGGACGTGGGGATGTAAAATCCATCAGTGATGGAGCAGACGAAGCAACTGGGACTGTTGGGATCGAAAGCTCATTAGGGCCAATTGACAGCCTATGATTGGCCTTTTTGCGCTTAGGAGACTCGTTCAAAAGTTTCATACCTTTGAACTCGTCATCCAACGCAGAGAAACCTTCGAACAGTTTCTTGCGTAACAGACATACATTTTTATTTTGATAAAAAAAGAGTAATTAATTTTGTGTATTTTCTGCGAGTTGATTAGGCCGTTGTGGTTCATTTTAATAATTACATTTTATTTTATCATTATTAAAATTTTTCCTCCTACGCGTTTCGGCATCTTTTTGTGCCTTCTTCATGGAGTCTGTTTTCAAATACATACATACATTTATACATATATAATTATTATTACAAACATTTAGTTTTACCATTAAACATACATACATAAATAATTATTGCAGCTAGTTTTTCCTACAGTGTCGTCATAGTTCCTACATCTAAATTGCACTTTTGTTTATCTTTTCCTTCCATCGTCGATATGTTCTTATTGTAACTTTTTACTTGTCGTGTTAATTTGTCTTTGTCCACTGCTATTGCTGCCGCGTAAATGAAATTCGTCTTCTCGATATCTTCTTTGTGGTTAACTGTGTTCTCTCCTTGTTGTTGTATTCTAAGGCTCTCTAACGTCAATCTCGTTCGCTCTCTCCTCTCAATGTCTAATATTTTGGTGTTGTCAAAATCAGCTGTGTGACCTGTTGTTGTTATGTGTTGTGCAAGCGCTGTTGTCATCTTCCCTTTGTTGGCGTCACCTCTATGCTCGGCAATTCTTGTACCTAACGCCCGCTTTGTTGTTCCTATGTATACTCCGTTGCATCTTTCCCCTTCTTTCCCACTGCACTTGATCCCATATATGACGTGTTGTTGTTTTTCTTTTGCAATCTTGTCTTTTGTGTTCGTGAACAGGTTTCTTGTGTTTGTATGTGCTTTGTACGCGTACATTAAATGTTTGGAGTGTTCGTCTGGTATTATTTTTGTTATTGTTTGTCGGTTTGTTAAATTATTTACATATGGTATGCTAATATATTGTTTTTCGCCGTATTTATTTTTTGACTTCTAGGTTGGTTCGAATTGAAGTTCATTATCCGTCCTGATGCTATTTATTTTGTGTACCATTTGAATATAATCATTCCCTGTTTTTTCTCCAGTTCCGTGTCCAGATATGCAATTTTGTTGTTGTTTTCTCGTTAGATCGTAAATTGTATCCTGTGATGTTGTTTATTGAGTGTGTCCAAAATGTCTTGTGCATCTTTTCCCTTTATGATGCATAATATGTCGTCTACGTATTTTGAAATGTGTTTTATGTGTATGTTTTTCTTTGTGAGTTGATCTGTGGCGTTGTCAAGAATTTTGTCCAGTACTATGTTCGCTATTGTTGGTGATATGGGATTGCCCATGGGCATTCCAAATATTTGGTTGTATATTTAGTCGTTATATGTTGAATAATTGTTGTCGATAAGTACGAAGTCAAGAATTTCCATGAATTTAGATTTTTTGATGTTTGTGTATTCACTTATTTCCGTCCATCTTTCCATTATGTTTTGTATGGCTAGTTGTATTGGTATATTTGTGAACAATGATACCACATCAAAAGACACTAGAACCTCATCCTCGTCTATTGTGGTGTTTTTTAGTTGATTTTTTAATTGTATTGCACTTTGAATGTTGTATTTTTCCGAAGTTATATTTTTGAGTAAATCCCCTATGTGTTTTGCTAACTTGTAGCATGGTACGTTTGTTGATGCTGCTATCGGTCTAAGTGTGTTGTCTTCTTTATGTATTTTTGGTAGTCCGTATATCCTTGGTGCATGTCCTCCTGAACAGTAGAGCTGTGATTTTTGTCGCCAGTCAATATAATTTTGCTTGTGAAGGTAGTTTATAATTGTATTGTTCTTTTTTATTAATTGTTGTGTTGGGTCCTTTCTCATTGTTTTGAAGGTTGTTTTGTCATTTAATAATTTTTACATTTTGTCATGGTAGTCTTTTTTATACATAACTAATGTCTTATTTCCTTTGTCTGCTTGTGTAATTATGACTTTGTCTTGGTGTTCTTTGACCACTCTCTTCGTCATTTTTGCAATATTGAGGATAAATTTGTCCTTTTGGTTGTTTTTCCTGTTATGTTTTAAATTGCTTAGTCTGGATGCTAAGTTACCTCTAGCAGTGTCTCTTTGTTTTTCGTCCTTTATTGTCTGGATTACTGGCTCAAGGTCTGCGATGATATGTATCGGGTCAATATTTTTATTGTCTATTGGGAGAGCAAACTTTGGTCCCAGGGATAACAGCCATTGGCTTTCTATCGGAAAATATACGTCCGTTAAGTGTATGAACCATTCAGTGTTCAATTTTATGTCATATTGGTGTGCTAATGTTGATTTTGCTTTGTCAATTTTTCGGTCAATATGTTGGTCAGTAGTTGTTCTAATTTTTTGGTAAGCTTGTTTTTGGTCTCGTTCTAATTTTCCTACATCTTCCTGGCTTAGTGTTTGTTTTAGTTTTTCAAACGTGTGTATTTGGTACCTGTTTATGATGGTAATTTGTTTTTGAGTTTCCCTTATTTCTAATCTCATTATTTTTAAGAGAAAATTGGTCTCTAGTTTGACCAATTCCCTTTTAGAGTCGTCTAACGTAAAATTGTGTCTTAAAGCTTTTGTTTAACTATTTAAATGCTTAGGTATGATGTTGTAGTCCTTACATTTAACTAAATATTTTAGTCGTCCTCTTTGTTTGGCTAGCTTCTTTTGACACTTAAAATAATTCTTCACATAAATAACTGTGGTGTCTCCATAATTCTTCCGTATGTGTTGCATGTATCCCTTCATGTTTGTTGTTTTTGATCTCCGGTACACTCTCCGGCTTAAGTTGTGTGTGATGTATTGTTGGGCCTTTGCGTGTTAATATTTGTGTATTTTCTGCGAGTTGATTAGGCCGTTGTGGTTCATTTTAATAATTACATTTTATTTTATCATTATTAAAATTTTTCCTCCTACGCGTTTCGGCATCTTATTGTGCCTTCTTCAGGGAGTCTGTTTTCAAATACATACATACATTTATACACATATAATTATTATTACAAACATTAAGTTTTACCATTAAACATACATACATAAATAATTTCAAAAAAAAATATTAATAAAAAAAAGAACACTGCAAAATAGTACTAAAAGCAACAAAAATAATATATATATAACAATATATATATATATATATATATATATATATAAAACAAGTTGGGTTCAATTGACGCTAATTTCGATTTACGACAATAACGAAAACGAAAAACAGAACAACGCGAGCGCGACGACCGAAATTAGCACAAACAGAACAGAAGAGCGCGGCGCGAAAATAACTAAAACGGTATAAATACAATAACAAATTGTTAGCAACAGCAATGCAACTGCACAAGACAAACCAGTATGCTTGGGTTACTGTTTGTTGTTGTATTTAAACACAATTTGTAAATATGTTAATAAGCCAATAATTATTGTCCAACTATGTGTTTCACACAACCGAATGTAATTCACAAGCCACAAGTAATTTATTAAACGTAAAACCGCAAATTCACGATTGAACAGAACGAAGAAACAAAATTAATATCGAAGCGCAATAAAAAACACATCTTTTTGCTAATGCGAGCGAATACGAATTATGTAATTAGAATGTGTTAATACGATTAATTGTAGTATTTAAGTAATACTAGAAGTAATCCGAAGTGAGTACTCCTTGGACAGAGTACTGGTCCAACAACGTGACTGGTTGGCCGGAGGTGACCAGTCTTAATTCTACAAAACAATAGAGCGTCCGTCAGAGGCTTGTCCGCTTCGCGCAGCACTTGCGCGCACTAAGGGACGTGTTCAGCGCAGAACACAAACGCACAATACGACTGGCTGCAGAGTGGCAAATTGGTAACAGTCGGTAGTATAGGTTGGCATTCACACGGTCGCTTTGCAGAAATGCACTTGGGATACAGATGCGAGTATTCCACAACGGTGTGGCATCAGCAATTAGCATCAACAATGTCGCAATTAGATGTGCCTCGCCTACACGTGATCACGCTGTAGCGAAAGCGCCCGATGACAAGTCCCCAATCTCAAATCACTATCAAAACTTATCGGTCCGCCGTTCCAAGACGGCAATAACTAACCGGCACTGTCGGATACCGTGCGATCGCTGCTATTTATGCCGATCATATTTTTATGAGGCGGGCACGTGGTTTTCTTCTCTCAGCTGGATATATATATATATCTGGCTGATCTCTAGGCTGTACTTCAAAATAGATCTAGTGTGGTGTCGTTTTTGGCGTGGAATCAGTTCAAAAGAGCGCGTCATTGAAATAAGCTAGTGAACTGATTCCGTTGTTCATGAACGATAAACTTTGCTCACAATCATTAATCGTTCGTGAACAATAGATTGATGTTCACTAGTTATTCGATATTTCTGCGGACAAACGTTCTGCTTAAAACTGTGTGAACGGTTATTGACATATACCTACGGCTTTTAGCTAACGGCTGTGCAAAAGTGGACAGTGGTGTTTACTAATAGGTCTGTTTTTCGTTTCTAACTTCGTTTTCACCCTCACACAATATGACTTCGAGGCTATGTATCACAAGGGCAAACTTAGCGTAGTCGCGGATGCGTTATCCCGACAACCGTTGACCGAAGACATCTGCGGCCGAGTGGTGGAAACCAGTACGAGGCCAGCAGAGGGTGAAACAAATGGCTCCTAGATTAAAAAGATGCGGGGAAAATGCTCACGCAAATCCCGGAAGAACCCTGGACCACCGTGTGTGTGGATTTCGTCGGGCCCCTGCTGCGATGAAAACACGGAAATACGATGCTATTGGTGTTTTTTGAAGGATTCTCCAAGTGGACCCAGCTGGTGGCCTTACGAAGTGCGACGGCTGCAACACTACAGAAAGCCTTTAGGGAGAGGATTCTAGCCCGGTTCGGAGTCCCGAAGGTGATGATAACCGACAATGGAGACCAATTCACCAGTCAGAGCTTCAAGCGATTTCTCGAGGACTTGGGAGTGAAGCACTAATTCAAGGCACCGGCCACAAGAGAATCCAACCGAAAGAGCCAATCGTACAGTCAAACACCAGTGTGTCGACCTCAAGTGGATACAGCGCGGCTTATATCACCCAAGGGCGCGTCTCGCCTAGCCTGGTCATTATCAGACGAGGTGACCACGGGGACGGGTCAAGCACCGCAAGAGCCAGTAGACAACGCGGAAAAACTGAAGAAAGTTTTTGAAATAGGTAGACGGAGTCTAGAGAAAGCTGCCCACGAACTTACGAAGGCTGCAGGACCAGTACTAGCAGCAGCACCAGTATTTGTAGCAGGACCAGTACAGCCGCAGGACAAGTACTAGTAGCAGGACCCGTACCAGTAGCAGGACCAATACTAGTAGCAGGACCAGTACTAGTTTCAGGACCCGTACCAGAAGCAGGGCCAGTACTAGCGTCCAAATTGGTTAAATTTCTGCATACTAGCCACAGAACCAGTACCAGTAGCAGAGCCAGTACCCGCTGCAGGACCAGTACTAGCAGCAGCACCAGTATTTGTAGCAGGACCAGTACTAGCCGCAGGACAAGTACTAGTAGCAGGACCCGTACCAGCCGCAGGACAAGTACTAGTAGCAGGACCCGTACCAGTAGCAGGACCAATACTAGTTGCAGGACCAGTACTAGCGTCCAAATTGGTTAAATTTCTGCATTCATAACAGTGTTGACATTTCTTCATACGTTAAATTGCTGTCTCCTATCACTCTCTTAAGATGATATTTTACGGAATTTAACCCGACCTCCCAAATACCTCCGAAGTGAGGTCCTGCCGGCGGGATAAAATGTCATTGTATTTTTTCATTTTCTAGGATAGGGGCAATTTTATCATTTCCTTGAATAGCTTTTACAAACTCCTGGTCTTATTTTCTAGAAGCACCTACAAAATTCGTGCCGCTGTCGGAGTATATGTGAGCGCATTTCCCGCGTCTTGCTACGAATATTCTCAAGGGCGCTAAAAATGCGTCTGACGTTAAATCACAAAATACTTCTAAGTGTATTGCTTTAGTGGCCATACATATGAATACCGCTATGTACCCTTTATATGTTTTTTGTCCTCGATTTTTAGAACATCTGATGTGATATGGCCCTGCATAATCTATTCCTGTATTTAACAAGTAAGAGTGCTCTAGTCGAGAGTGCCCGACTAGGATATACCCTGATTTAAGGTCTTACATTCATTGAAGTTATTTATCTGCATTCATATATAGAAACACACACACATATACAAACAAAAGCTGCTGGCTACGCATACATTTGCTTTGCTTCTTCTTCTTCCTTTGGCCCCAAACTATGTTACATTGAAGCGTTAATAACTTCTTTGTTTATTGTCCGATCGTAATGAAATTTGTAGGACACAAAGATGGCATATAAATGTGAGACTCAGAGACTACAAGAGCTAGAGACTTCATATTTAAAATATAAGTTCTCGTATTGCCGGATCAGCTCAAATTTATGTTTTTTTTTCGATATCTCGTCCTGTTCCAAAGTTATCGATCAATTTCGATTCCAGACCAGTGTTTTTTGGACATAGCTTGAAAGTTATAAGAACTACAGACTTCATTATTATAATTAAAGTTCTCGTATTGCCAGCTCAATACAAGTTCATCATTTTTTATGTCGACCTGTTCAAAAGATATAGCTTAAAAGGTATAAAAGTTAGAGGCACAAAATTTGGAATGTATATTCTTCTATAGCATACAAAATTAAAATGATTTCACTTTTTAGACACCTGTCCCCGATCTCTCAGAAATTGAAAAATACCTATATTTAGAGGTATGAACTTCGGATTTCACATTGTCTCACATTTATATGCCATTTGTGTGTCCTACAAATATAATTACGATGGGACAATACACAAATAAGTTATTTACTTCAATGTAACATAGTTTGGGGCCAACGGAAGAAGAAGAAGCAAAGCAATTGAATGATCAGGGTATATCCTAGTCGGGCACTCTCGACTAGAGCACTCTTAATTGTTTTAAATGATTTACTTAAAATGTATTCAACGCACACGTAGGTTCTTCTTTGGTGGCTGGTTTCCATTACCACCATTTTGAAAGAGTAAAGCAAATTCGCGACTTTTTTCGTATTCTGCATCAATAAGACATTGGACAAATTTAAAAATGTGCCCATTAGCTCGAATTTTATTTCCCAAATTCAAAGTATAAGTTTCTACTGAGCTCGTCGTTCTAGTTGACCGCTTAAACACGGATATGCTTTTGGGTCCCTCCTATAAAATAATGGTTAAACATTAATAAGTAAAATACAACTAAATTATTAAACATTAAATAAAACAGACCTGTTAAAGCCACTGTCTCTTAAAATATTTTAAAAATGACGAAAACAGCTCTTGTCTAACTTTATTGCTTCACATTTTAGAAGGGTATAACGTTCGATAATTTTGCTTTCTGGTAAAAGCGGCAAATGCAAAAATTTCATAAACAGCATATCAGCATTCTTATTGCATTTCAGAGTTTTCTTAAAACCATTCGATTGCTTGGCATTTTTCTTGCAAGCCTGAGTAAATTGAAACCAACAGGCGTATTCATGTTGGGATGCAGGCCTTTTAACGCGTTACGCATTGCCTTTTCGTAGTCTGAAATAAAGGATGCTCCTTTAAGACAGCAAATGTTCGAGTCTATGTATGTGAATAAGTGCTGATAACACAGCTCCGTTTTGCGTGTCATCAAAACAAAAAACAAAAGGGGTAATCAAAAATAAAAATTTTAAATTAGTAGTGAATAAAGAGTAGCATAAAAAGAAATTTATCTTCTGAAAATATTTAATATAAAATATATTAAAAGTTGCTTAAAATCACCAAAAGGACAAACTTTAAATGCTTTAAATAGCATTAGTTAAAAAATTATTATTATGCTCCTGAATATTAGCTTGCATCAAGTCGATTACCTTGTCTGATGAAAATAAGCAATGAGCAAACGAGCACTTTTTATACCCTGATCCCATTAAAAATGGGAAAAAGGGGTATAATGGTTTTGTGCAAAAGTATGTAACAGGCATAAGGAAGCATCTCCGACCCTATAAAGTATATATATTCTTGATCAGTATCAATAGCCGAGTCGATATGGCCATGTCCGTCTGTCTGTCCGTCTGTCCGTCCGTCTGTATGAACGCCTGTTTCTCAGAGACTACAAAAGCTAGAGACTTCATATTTAAAAGATAAGTTCTCGTAGTGCCGGGTCAATACAAGTTTATCATTTTTTTTCGATATCTCATCCCGTTCAAAAGTTATCGATAAATATCGATTTCAGACAAGTGTTTTTCGGGCATAACTTGAAAGTCATAAAAGCTAGAAACTTTATATTATAGTTTAAGTTACTGTACTGCCGGCTCTAAATAAACTTATCATATTTTTTCAAATATCTCAATCCTTTCAAAAGTTATCGATAAATGAAGTTTCCAAAACAGTGTTTTTAAGGTATAGCTTAAAAGTTATAAAACGTAGAGTCACCAAATTTGGTACATATACTCTCCAATAGCATACAGAGGTTAAATGCATTTCACTTTTTGGATACCCCTCCCCAATCTCCTAGAAATCGAAAAATACGTATTTTGAAAGGTAAGACCTTCGGATTTTACATAGCCTCACATTTATATGCCAGCTTTGTGTCCTACAAATTTCATTATGATCGGACAATAAACAAAGAAGTTATAAACGATTCAATGTAACATAGTTTGGTGCCAAAGGAAGAAGAAGAAGCAAAGCAAATGTATGACGCGCGTAGCCAGCAGCTTTTGTTTGTATATGTGTGTGTGTTTCTATGTATGAATGCAGATAAATAACTTCAATGAATGTAAGACCTTGGATCAGGGTATATCCTAGTCGGGCACTCTCGACTAGAGCACTCTTACTTGTTTATAGAACTGATTTGCTGTATTTTCCTTGGTCATTCCAAAAAGTTTCATTATATTTTTGTCCTGAAAAGCTTCCACAACATTCTTTGGAGAAGGTGGAGACTTTGGCAAGAAGGGCTGACTCTTTCTTTGCAAAGTGCGTTTGACAGAGTCATAATTTATTTCAATCTCCGCTTCACATTTTGTTTTCTTAATTAATTTAATAGAAAAACAAGTAAGAGTGGTCTAGTAGAGAGTGGCCGACTAGAATATACCCTGAACCCAGTTCTTACATTCATTATTCTTTATCTGCATTCATACATATAAACACATACACACACACACATACAAACACAAGCTGCTACTGCGAACGTCATGCAATTGATTTGCTTCTTCTTCTTGCTTTGGCCCCAAACTATATTACATTGAATCGTAGGCAACTTCTTAGTTTATTGTCCGATTGTAATGAAATTTGTAGGACATTAAGATGGCATACAAATATGTAAGTATGCTGAATCCGAAGGTCATACGTACAATAGATTGGTTTTTACAATTGAAAACATCATATAACAATTCAAATGGCACCTATAAACGTAAATGCATTTAATGAAAACAAATTACTAAACACTGTCTACAGTCATATACAAATATTTAGTGGCACAAAACTCCGTTTGGGTGACTACGTTCGTATTAGTAAACATAAGCATACATTTGAGAAGGAGTATACACCAAACTGGATAACTGAAATTTTTAAAATAAGTCAAGTACGTAACACAAATCCCACGACATACATATTATATATATAAGAGATGAGAAAGTCAAGGTTCCCACACACTTATCTAGTTGAAACAAGTAAGAGTGCTCTAGTCGAGAATGCCCGACTAGGATATACCCTGATCCAAGGTCTTACATTTATTGAAGTTATTTATCTGCATTCATACATAGAAACACACACACATATACAAACAAAAGCTGCTGGCTACGCGCGTCATACATTTGCTTTGCTTCTTCTTCTTCCTTTGGCCCCAAACTATGTTACATTGAATCGTTAATAACTTCTTTGTTTATTGTCCGATCGTAATGAAATTTGTAGGACACAAAGATGGCATATAAATGTGAGACTATGTAAAATCCAAATGCAATCATGCCTTTTAAAATACGTATTTTTCGATTTCTTGGAGATCGGGGAGGGGTATTCAAAAAGTGAAATGCATTTAACCTCTGTATGCTATTGAAGAGTATATGTATTAAACTTGGTGACCCTACGTCTTATAACTTTTAAGCTATACCTTAAAAACACTGTTTTGAAAACTTAATTTATCGATAACTTTTGAAATGATTGAGATATTGAAATGATGAGTTTGTTTAGAGCCGGCAGAACAGTAACTTAAACTTAAATAAAAAGTTTCTAGCTTTTATGACTTTCAAGTTATGCCCGAAAAACACTTGTCTGAAATCGATATTTATCGATAACTTTTGAACGGGATGAGATATCGAAAAAAAATGATAAACTTGTATTGACCCGGCACTACGAGAACTTATATTTTAAATATGAAGTCTCTAGCTTTTGTAGTCTCTGAGAAACAGGCGTTCATACAGACGGACGGACAGACGGTCAGACGGACAGACAGACGGACATGGCTATATCGACTCGGCTATTGATACTGATCAAGAATATATATACTTTATGGCGTCGGAGATGCTTCCTTATGCCTGTTACATACTTTTGCACAAAACCATTATACCCCTTTTTCCCATTTTTAATGGGATCAGGGTATTAAAACATGGTTTATTTATTCAATGTAAAGGGTATTTTTTTATTACTTTTCTGTACAGGTTATATATATATAATTGAGTTTTGGTTTAAAAGATTTATTAAAAAAATATAATTTTATCTTTATTTAAACACTTTACAATATTTGGAGTAATTCTTAGACAGACTGAAGTTAATAGTATAATCTTATACAGCTGCACGTTACGACCTTAATCGGTTGCGTATCAAATCGAACTCAATTGGCTGTTGATGCGTGGGCGTTGAAGAAACCTCGGCTTTGAGCTTTTTGGGCTTTTGCATGAGCTTCTAAATTCTCTTAGATCAATTCTCTTCTTGATCTTACTCTTCATGATTTGACATTGCGTCAGCCGAAGTTTGTGCAACGTCCGCATTTGTTGCGTAGGAGCGTATTTGGTGGGAACAACGATAGTGGCGTGATCTTTGTTTATGTTTATGTTTATGTTTATGTTTATGCTTGAACGACTGTTTACGTTTTAGGCAGATTGACCATTGTCGTTGTTGTCGCCAAAGTTTGGGGATGATGGGTGATGTGTTTACAGTAATGTGTGAATGATATATGTGGCTGCTTAGTATAAGTGGAATATGGATATATCACTCCCCCAACCTTTAGAACTTTGCCTGTCCTCAGGTGGCTATTTTTGGATACAATATGGGGTTTTCTTTAAGTTCGCCTGTTATATCGATTGGTTCTATGGGTGTCTCTTGTATTTTAGGTTTCTTATATTTAATGATTAATTTATGTGGCAAACTTTTAAACTTATAAATTAAGTACAATATTAAGCCAATTATGGTAATTATAAATGTTGTTGCGCTTATTATTTGAAACTCGTTATAATATTTGGTATGTTCTTCTATGATCTTTTTTGTTTGAATATATGATAATGGCTTTAATTTAGTTATATTGTTGCTCACATAAATAGTTTGAGTGTAGTCTAGCATAGAATTTATAATTGATATTTCGTTTAATTGTAGTGAACAGTTATAAATTTTTATAATATTATTTCCTTCAATTACAATTTCCTTGTTCATACAGTTTTGATTAAGTGTTGTTTTGGGTAAATTCCATGTAATTACAATATTTGGTTCTATATAATTAGTTTGAAAATTTCTAAGTGTTGTGGTATATTTACAATCTGTTGTAATTTGATTTAAAATTCCTGTTATACATTCGTTGGTAATTAATTTCATAGTATCTTTGTCAAATGCTTTTTGATTTTTTATGTAATATTTTTGATCTATAATTTCCGTTAAAATATTTTTGTTTTCATCGGGATAAGGGATTATTTGAAAAATAGGTGTCTTTATAATTTCACGAGGAATGTGGGAAATAATTAATAATTATTATTGTATTTACTAGAATTAATTTTCTTTTTCTTTTTGAATTTTGCTTTATAATGTGTTACTTTTCTTCCTCTATTGGTTTCTTCGAAATGTTTATCATCAAGTTGTCTTAAATCTCCTGTTTTCTTAAAAGGGTTAGTTGTTTTTGATTTTACTAATGGAGACTGTCTAAACTTCGTGTCTATTTCGTAGTTATTACGTTTTTTGTTTAAGTTGTTTATTTGATTTACTTTATTTGCTTGTGTATTATATTCGGGTGTTCCTGCATATATGAATATATCTGCTGGTGTTCTATTTGTCGTTTTGTGTTTTGTTTTATGATTGTATGTGTATAAAATTGTTTCGAATTTGGTTATTTTGTTTTCAATATCTGTCTCGCTATTGATGATTCTTAATTTTTCGTTAACTGTTTTGTGAAATCTTTCTATATCTGAAATGCCTGTTTTGCTTGTTGTAATGTTAATGTTTACATTTTCAGATTTTAACCATGTCTGTAATGCAATACAAATGAAAGCTGAATCTTTGTCTGCCTTGATTTCTATGGGTTTTCCCATTTCATTGAATATTTTAGTAATAGCTCGTTTGGCTTCTAACCAGTCTCTACTTTTTACTTCTATTAGTGCTGCGAATTTTGAATATATATCGATGCAAGATAAAAATTGATTGTTACCTATCATGTAAAAATCCATTACGTACTTTTCTCTGATATTGTTAACTTCCGGGGTAATTTCAAATTCTAGTTTTGTATTTCTGTGTTCAGTTTTTGCAATGTTACAAATTTCGCATTCGTTTATTAAATTTTGAATTAAATTTTGGTGGTCCGGAAAATAATATTTTTCTTTAAACCAATTTATGGTTTTCCCTATACCTGGGTGTAGTAAGTCTTTATGTTTCTTTAGTATTATTTCTTTGAATTCTGCATATGTTTGTAAATCTATTAATTTTTTACTTGATTTCATGACTTTTGTTAAATTATCTGGATTTATTATTTCCAAATAGGCTTTTTGGAATGTTGAAAAGTCTGTTGTGTTGTGAAAGTAAATTACACTCTTTTTTGTGCATAAGTATTCTTTTATTATTTCTTTTGCGTGAGTGTTTGACATGTCTTTGTAAGTTATTTTGATATTAGTTTTGTGGAAATAGTGGGTTGTTTCAACTTTGTTTTCATTTCCTTTTATTAGTTCTATCTGCCTGTTGTAATAATTAAGGGGCCTTTCTGTTATTTGAATATAACTTTGATTATCTTCTTGGGCGCTATGTATTGTTGCTCTTGCGCTGCTAGAACTTTCTCCTAACAAAACTTCTTCTATTTTGATTCTTGATAAGGCGTCCGCTACATAATTTTCTTTACCTGGCAAATACTTGATGTTATAATCAAACTCATTTAGCTTAATTTTCCATCTTTGCAACTTCATGTTTGGTTCTTTGATATTACTCAACCAAACAAGTGGTTTATGGTCACTGAGAATTTCAAATTGTCTACCGAAGAGGTAAGACCTGAAATGTTTAGTGGCCCAAACAATAGCATATAGTTCCTTTTCTATTGCTGAGTAGTTAACTTCGTGGTCGTTTAGAGTTCTACTGGCATAACAAATGGGTTTGTGATCCTGTGACAGAACAGCGCCTATAGCAAAGTTGCTTGCGTCAGTGGTTAGTGAGAATTTTTTCTCGAAGTTGGGGTAGATCAGTATTGGATCTGAAGTTATGAGTACTTTTAATTTCTCGAACGCTGAGATGTAATCTTGGTCTTGTATGTTTATAGTTGCTCCTTTTTTAAGTCTTAGAGTCATAGGTTTTACTATTTTTGCAAAATTGGGTATAAATTTCCTATAAAAACCACACAGTCCTAGGAATGATTTAACTTGTTTAGGTGTTTTTGGTATTGGGAATTTCATTATAGCAGTTATTTTATTAGGATTTGGCTTAATGCCTTGGGTTGTGACTACATGTCCGAGAAAGTCTGTTTCTTTCTTCATGAACTCACATTTGTCCAATTGTAATTTTAAATTGGCTTCTCTGAGTTTTGTGAATACCTTTTTTAGAGACAAAATGTGTTCTTCCAATGAAGTGGAATAGACAATTATGTCATCTAAATAAACTAAACAATTTTTGTAAATTAAATCTTCCAAAAGATTGTTCATACAACGTTGAAATGTTGCTGGGGCATTTTTTAAACCAAATGGCATACGTGTGTATTCGTAATGACCATGTTTAGTTGAAAACGCTGTTTTAGGTATTGAGCTAGGGTCCATTTGAATTTGATGGAAACCCTTAGCAAGGTCAATCGTGGTGAAATACTGACACCTTCCTAGTTTGTCTAGTATTTCATCCATGATTGGGATGGGAAATTTATCGTCAACGGTAATCTCGTTGAGGTTTCGGTAGTCTATGACTATCCTGAATTTTTCTTTACCTGAAGCGTCCTTTTTTTTAGGAACAATCCAGATGGGTGAGCAATAGGGCGATTTCGACTTGCGAATAATCCCTTGTTGCATCATTTCACTGATCTGCCTATTTACTTCTAAGTCGTATGATTGGGGATATTTATACGGTTTTCTGAAGATGGCATCTTCATGTTTGGTTTTAATTGAGTGCCTGATTGTACTTGTAAATGTCAAATTTTCACTTTCTTTGTACTGAAGGTCTTTAAACGCAAATAAAACCTGTTTTAACTCTTCTTTTTCTTCTGAATTTAGATGATCTAATCTAAATTCATTCGTTTCTCTTAATTCGTCATTAATAGCGAAATTATAAGGAAAGTCTGAAGTTGAGGGTGGATCAAGGCACTCAGGTGCAGTATTGTCTTCTTCGTGATAATCATTATTATATCTAAAGGAAAAAGTGTATTCACCTAAAGTGACTGTTTCTTTTGCATAATCGATTTTCGATTTGCATGCGGCTAAGAAGCATCTACCTAACAACACATCATAGTTGTCTGAGAAATTGTGTAAGTAGAATTTTTGATGAAATGGACAGATTTTGCTAGGTCCTACTGATATGCTTTCTTTTAACTCTACTATTCCATTGATGGTATGAACTTTTAAAGATTCTATACGGTTTTTAAAATTCCAAAAATTTTTCTTCATCAAATTGATTGAAGAACCTGTGTCTATTACTACTTTTAAATCTTCATTGTTCATAACTAACTTTATAAATGGGTTTAATCCTCCGTTTCTTCCTGTTCCTGATCCGAGGCTTCTAGATGAAAATTTTCGGATGTATCCATTCTCATTTGAGTACTGGTACTATCACGCTGTCTTTTTATCGGTGGGTTAGTTCCACTTGTAGATGCCTGGTTCTGCTGGTAATTTATGGGATTTTGGTATCTACCTTGATTCAATTTATATTTAAATTCTTGTTGAGCTTGCTGATGCTCTATGTTACTTTGAGGTTGTTTTGGCACTTGCGAGTTTTGATCTTGTTGATTTTGTTTTGAATTATTATAATTTGTCACTTGCAAGTTTTGATTTTGTTGGTAATTATTTCCTCCATTCCTGCGGTTATTTGAATTTTGATTTTGGTTGTTATTAAATTTTGGTTTGTCTACCACGTTATTTTCATATAATCCCTCTCTCTGAGCTATTTGTTTTAATTTTGAAACTGTTGTTATATCATATCTGGCTAAGGTCATATAGAGCCTATCAGGAAGTTTCCTGTTTATTACATCTTTTACAGTGTTCTGCATGGCATTTGTATAGATCAATGTATTGTTAGGAATATTCTCTAAAGCTAGCTTATTTGTTATAATGAATGACTTAGACTCTAGGTCTTCTACAAACTTACGTAGATTTCCATTATAACTGGTGTTATACAAACGTCTTAAGAGTTCTTCGTATGGTGTTTGAACTTTGAATTCCTCGATGAGTATATTCCGTAATTCATTCCAGGTGTTTGCTTGTGCAATTTGTGATGCACGTTGGGCTTCTCCAAACAGCTGCATTTCTATGGCGCCAAACATCACGCTGTGTTGACGAACGTCTCGTGTCGGGTAGAGTTGTAGAATAAAGTCCACTCTTCTTATGAATCCGCTCAGCATCTCATTTGCTCCGTCGAACGCAGGCACTTGTCTAAGCTGCGACAGCGCCTGGCTTAAGTGCTGCTCTGACAATTCAAGGGTCATCTTTTGTTGTGTTTTTTTGTTATTGTGTTTTAAAGTTGTTCACTGTTTGAATGTTTTGTCTTTAAATAAAATCCTCTTTCGTGATTTTATTACTAAGTGAACTTTCTAGTCGTGATGAATATGGTTGGACAATATTGAAACGTCATATAATTTGTTATTTTTATTCCATTGTCACTATTCACGATCACGTTGGTTCTTATGCGGATCACTTTATTTTGTTTTAATTAGATGGTCGGATTTTCAATAAATTCAAAAGTTGATACTTTAGTGGTTATCATTTGATTTATTTTTCACGAACTGTTTAAAACTTTTTTAGTAATCCTACCGGCTGCGCCAATTGAGTTTTGGTTTAAAAGATTTATTAAAAAAATATAATTTTATCTTTATTTAAACACTTTACAATATTTGGAGTAATTCTTAGACAGACTGAAGTTAATAATATAATCTTATACAGCTGCACGTTACGACCTTAATCGGTTGCGTATCAAATCGAACTCAATTGGCTGTTGATGCGTGGGCGTTGAAGAAACCTCGGCTTTGAGCTTTTTGGGCTTTTGCATGAGCTTCTAAATTCTCTTAGATCAATTCTCTTCTTGATCTTACTCTTCATGATTTGACATTGCGTCAGCCGAAGTTTGTGCAACGTCCGCATTTGTTGCGTAGGAGCGTATTTGGTGGGAACAACGATAGTGGCGTGATCTTTGTTTATGTTTATGTTTATGCTTGAACGACTGTTTACGTTTTAGGCAGATTGACCATTGTCGTTGTTGTCGCCAAAGTTTGGGGATAATGGGTGATGTGTTTACAGTAATGTGTGAATGATATATGTGGCTGCTTAGTATAAGTGGAATATGGATATATCACTATATATATTTTCTTCTTTCAATGTATAGGGTTATTTAATTAGTTTTTCATTTTTTTTCAGATAGGGTATTTTGGTTAGTTTTCTTTATAGGTTATATATTTTCTTCTTTTTTAGGTTATATTTTTGTCGCCATTTTTTCATGAAATAGGATAAAAATTTAGAGAATTGAAAGATTATTATTATTAAAACAAGATAGATTGGTTTTATTTAATATAATTTTTTTTATTTTATTTTTGTATATGTATATGTATTTAAATAATAACAGATACATTTATTTTATTTAATTTTAATATCTGAAATTAAAATACATATTTCATTGTATGATTTTTTGATTTTTGTATATTTGTTTTCTTACTATTATCTTTATTAGGTATTAATTCTATAATGGCCCCTAGCATTTGTTTGGATGCCATCTCCCCTAATCTTACGCTTATCATCTCTAGAGCTTAATGTAGTTTATTTAACTATATGTGTGTATAAATTATGGATCTTTGATCTAAACATCATCATTGAATCCTTAAATTGTGTATTTGTAAATAGGCATTCCTTATAACTATCTATACTAAGCTTATCTAATGCAGACCTCTTTACACCTTTGGATTTTTTTATGCACCCTCCCCCCTCAAGAGACAGGTAATACATTTTCGCTCTAAGCCCAACAAACTCTAACATACGTTTCCCACAATTCTCATCCTTCATCATACCCAAGACTTTTTTATTGCACCTTTTTATCCCATATATTTTTGCCAACTCTTCAGGATACTTAGAGGTATCAAATCTCATTTCGATATCTTCAGCGATATCTTTAAAGAAATCGTTAGTCTCTATTTAATATATAAATGAATCTGTATCCAAATAATTTAGAGAGACTTTCTCCTGAAATTTGGGTTTCATGTAATCATAATGGAAATCATACATTTTCCATTTAGATAATTCTAAGACAGTGAAACCTAAATACATGGGCTTATCATAAATATTATGAAAGCGTAGCATCTGGATGGCATACATATCTTCCGAAAATTGTGCAGAGCTATGAAAACTCGCCTTCGCAATAAGCGCCCGTGCCCCCACCGGTTACAATTTGTTGTCTCTCATGATGTGACCAGTTTCACATCTTTGCGTTTTGCAACATTCTCCATGGTTTTCCCATAGACAGCTTTGTTCAAAAGTTTGAATGTTTTTCAACATTTTTTTTTGCTAGTGTCATATGGTGGGTGTTAAGATCGATGTACTTTTTAAGCCAAGGTGACTGTTTGAATTTAAGTTCTCTATGGATCTTAGTTAGTAATAACCCATTACGCAAACATTGTTGAAGATTTTTGTAATGAATCGAATATTTCACCTTAGATCTGAGATCAGCAACCAGTTTATTTACTTTAGCCTCGGGTGTGGGTTTTTGGTTAAGCGGACAAAAGGGGAGGTCATTATGGTGGTCATGAAGATGATTAGGGTAAAAAAGGTATACTTCGAGAATATACCCATCTTCGGAGGTTTCTGTAATGGATGAGATATCGAGTGTTCTAATTTCATCTTCATTTAGCCATTGAAACCCAGTGTATAGAAGACTCTGTGACATAGCCCGACCATACAGATTATTTGCATCTAAATACATTAAATATTCTGATGGTTTGCTATCATCATAGTCACTCAAATATTTGTGGTTGGCTTTCGAGTACCGTTTACAGCACTGAGTACCGTAACGTCAGTTTTTATACCCTGAACCCATTACAAATGGGAAAAAGGGGTATTATGGTTTTGTGCAAAAGTATGTAACAGGCATAAGGAAGCATCTCCGACCCCATAAAGTATATATATTCTTGATCAGTATCAATAGCCGAGTCGATATAGCCATGTCCGCCTGTCTGTCCGTCTATATGAACGCTTGTTTCTCAGAGACTACAAAAGCTAGAGACTTCATATTTAAAATATAAGTTCTCGTAGTGGCGGGACGATACAAGTTTATCAGTTTTTTTTCGATATCTCGTCCCGTTCCAAAGTTATCGATAAATTTCGATTTCAGACAAGTGTTTTTGAAAGTCATAAAAGCTAGAGATTTTATATTGAAATTTAAGTTACTGTACTGCCGGCTCGACACAATCTTATCAAATTTTTTTCGATATCTCAATCCTTTCAAAAGTTATCGATGAATTAAGTTTCCATAAACAGTGTATTTAAGGTATAGTTTATAAGCTATAAGAGGTAGAGTCACCAAATTTGGTACATATATTCTCCTATAGCATACAGATTTTAAATACATTTCACCCGATCTCACAGAAATACGTAGTTTTAGAGGTATGACCTTCGGACTCAGCATACTTACATATTTGTATGCAATCTTTATGTCCTACAAATTTCATAACGATCGGACAATAAACAAAGAAGTACTTTACGATTAAATATAACATAGGTTTGGGTCAATGGAAGAAGAAGAAGCAAAGCAATTGCATGACGTTCGCACTAGCAGCGTGTGTTTGTATGTGTGTGTGTGTGTGTTTATATGTATGAATGCAGATTAAGAATTATGAATGTAAGAACTGGGTTGAGGGTATCTCCTAGTCGGGCACTCTCGACTAGAGCACTCTTACTTGTTAGATATAGTTCCATGTAATCTTTAAGGGTCTGACAACCAAAGACTGCCCAAACATTTTGTGCATGCGCATAATCCTCAGGGAAGGCTGACAAGTGTCAGTTAACCGTTGTTGTGAATCTAGATACTCATAGGGAAAGACACCCTTTCTACGTACAAGGTTAAATTGATTGTCTAGAGGGAAAAAACTTTTTACAGTCTGGAAGCTTTCAGTACTCAAATTAGCACTTAACGCATCTAGACTTGTAGCCATAAAGCGGAATGTATCTAGAAATCTAATTTCTTTTTTTCGTGGGACGCAATGAATGTAAATTTAGAAAGCGAAATATACAACTCCTTATTGAGTGGGAGTACTTTAATATCGCCCTCAACTTTGCTAAGTTCTCTAACAAATAAATGCGAATCATATCGCGAGAAATTATGGAAAAATACGGGGACAAAAGGTGCAAGCTGAAAAATAATATATCACTTGTTATCTGCTGCCCCCCTATATTTACCAGTTAAATGACAATGGTCTCTTACTCTATCAGACCCTGTGCCACTCCATAACTCTCCAGAAGCATAAGGCTGATGTGATTTTTCCGCTCGCAATCCGTTAAATATAGTGGGCCAATGACTATATTTTTCCTCATCAACCCAAACACATTTATGCTTATGTTTGGGTTTTGAATCTCAAAAACTTTAATTTGTTTAAGAGCTAGCAGGAACGCTAAAGTGTTGAAGTTTAGAGTTAATGAACCATTTATTGCTATCATTGAGCTCCGGATGTTCTCTATATTATAGCTAGAGCATCTTGCTGACTGATTATTTTTAGGCGCTTTAAAAGCTGATATTAATGCCCATTTAAAACAAAACTCATCAGCGTTCTTTACATTTACCAGCACCTTTTTTGTTTTTAGCGCTTTGGGTAAGTCTACATAGCTTGAGCCTTTTAATGGAGTATATTTATTTATGTTTAGCTCCAGTCTAATTATTCTGGTCATGGTCCAACCGCTGTCTTTCTCCTGGAACTCATCCATTTTCCCACGGATGATTGCAGAGTGCTGGATGAAAATGTCCCTCACATTAGTAGAAGGGAACTGCCGTTTCAAAACCACTTAATTTATGGGTTTTTTTAATGGGCTCACCTGTCACTTTTTATTTTTTTATTGCTTTTTTAATGGGTTAGGGAACCAATTAGCGAGGAGGAAGGGAAAAGGGTCAAGATTTTAGGGGTCGGCTTTCGTGTAATGTCGAAGAGAAAGGTAAGAACACAGGAAAAGGGATCAAGATTTAAGGGTGAGAGAAAGGTCGGCTCGTGTAAGATCGCGAAGCGAAAGGTAAGTTCATGGGAAAAGGGTCAACATTTTATTGATCTCTAAGTGAGCACAGGTGTCTTTCCCTAAGGACGATTCCCTAGAAGAGGGGTGAATGAATGTGCGTACTTGTGACTTTGCTTGTTGACAAGTAAAGATCAAACAAATACAAACAAGAGAGGTGAAGAGTCCATTCTTAATTTATTGCCTTAGGGTTTTGGGCTCACATAATCACAGTAACCACAACATGTTGTGTGGGAACTTGTTTGTTAGAGAGTTTCACCCCTGACTTGAAACATATGTTAGACAAAACCTGTTTAGGGCCTGCATTGAAAATAGTCAATTAGTGGAGCAAAAATCTATTAAAATACGCTTTTAAAGGAGCATTCCTTCAGTAGTTCTATAACTATAGTCCTAGTACCACGCGTTATTCTGTTAAGTGAAAATTTTTAAAAAATATACAAACAAAAAAAAAAAAAATCAATCCGTCGATATGGCAGCAAACAACAACAATAACTCCATAGGCGACGATGGATTCAATAATATATACAACGCGAATTACATAAGCGTTAGCAACGTTCGAAACCCTACAACACCTAATTATTTTGAAACAATAACTGTAAACACACCCATCATCAACAACACTGCCAACAACTCCAACACCTCCAACATCAGCAACATCAACTTCAAGAGACCCATCAACCCCAGCAGAAACTTCAACACGCCCAACACCAACTACATACCTCCTTACATCTACAACACGCCCAACATCTACAACACACCCAACACCTCCATCACCAGCACCAGCACCAACAACATCAACAACTTCAACACGCTCATCATTCCCAAAATCTACAACACACCCATCACCTGCACATCAACTCCCAGCACCAGCAACTCCCATCAGTACGTTTCTTCAAAGGAAAATAAAGTCTGCAATGCGTGCGCTATACAAGTAGCATCGTCAAAATGGAGTTCGCATTTAAGATCAAATTCTCACAAAATGAATGTGTTCTCACCGCTAAATAAAGCGGTGCAACATATCTCGAGCGGCTTCAAAAACCGCATTTCTACATTCTCATTTGAGAATATGCGAGAGGAGCTTCTAGACCCCATTGAATTTATGGATGAAGCAGGAGAAGCTCTAATACCTCTGATGTTGAATATACAAAATATTCATACATCATGTAAAGCGAACCTAGAGCTCTTTGCTGAATATATCAAATTCTCTGATGATGAAATGGTGATGTCTATTAAATCCCACCAGACAAACATGTGTGTAATCACAAGTGGAAGCAATCTGAAGGACATTTTCATCCAGCACTCTGCAATCATCCGTGGGAAAATGGATGAGTTCCAGGAGAAGGACAGCGGCTGGACCATGACTAGAATAATTAGATTGGAGCTAAACATAAACAAATATACTCCATTAAAAGCCTCAAGTTATATAGACTTACCCAAAGCGCTAAAAACAAAAAGGGCGCTGATAAATGTAAAAAATACTGATGAGTTTTGTTTTAAATGGGCATTAATATCAGCCTTTAAAACGCCTAAAAATAATCACTTAACAAGATGCTCTAGCTATAATATAGAGAACATCCGGAGCTCAACGATAGCAATAAATGGTTCATTAACTCTGAACTTCAACAATTTAGAGTTCCCGCTACCTCTTAAACAAATTAAAGTTTTTGAGATCCAAAACCCAAACATAAGCATAAATGTGTTTGGGTTCGATGAGGAAAAAAAATAGTTATTGGCCCACTATATTTAACGGATTGCGAGCGGGAAAACCACATCAGCCTCATGCTTCTGGAGAGTGATGGAGTGGCACATTTTGCATGGATTAAAAATATATCAAGGTATGTTACAAAAAATATAAATGCTTGCTATTTTACAATTTTTATTTCATATAAAATGTTTCTTGTTTTTAATTTCAGACTTGTTAGCTCACAACTAACATCTAACCAGCACCAAATATATTTCTGCAACGTCTGTCTTAATTATTCTCACAGCGAAAGACTACAGCAAGAACACAAACTGAAATGTGGTAAAGTCGTCGCTTCACTGCCGAGTTTGGAAAAGGCAAGTCTATGTTTTAAAAATTTTAATCGTAGTTTAGATGTACCCTTTGTAGTCTATGCAGACTTCGAGTGCATACTTACCCCCATCAATACTCAGGTTAGTGAGAATGTTATAGCAACTTCTCAACATATTCCAATAGCCTTTTCTTATTACATTAAGTGTCATTTCGACTCAAGGTTAGATAAATTTGTTCTAGAGACTGGGGAAAATGCCGGTTTAAAATTTGTAAGATCTTTAATCAGAAACGTAACTGAAATTTATACCCATTACCTTAGTACTATAGTCCCCATACAAATGAGCTTTATAGAGGAGACTAGTTTTAGCAATACAACACACTGTCATATTTGTAAGAAATTTCTGGGGTCTGATAGAGTAAGAGACCATTGTCATTTAACTGGTAAATATAGGGGGGCAGCACATAACAAGTGTAATATTAATTTTCAGCTTGCACCTTTTGTCCCCGTATTTTTCCATAATTTCTCGCGATATGATTCGCATTTATTTGTTAGAGAACTTAGCAAAGTTGAAGGCGATATTAAAGTACTCCCACTCAATAAGGAGTTATATATTTCGCTTTCGAAATTTACATACATTGCGTCCCACGAAAAAAATCTAGAAATTAGATTTCTAGATACATTCCGCTTTATGGCTACAAGTCTAGATGCTTTAAGTGCTAATTTGAGTACTGAAAGCTTCCAGACTGTAAAAAGTTTTTCCCTCTAGACACTCAATTTAACCTTGTACGTAGAAAGGGTGTCTTTCCCTACGAGTACCTAGATTCACAAGAACGGCTAACTGACACTTGTCTGCCTTCAAGGGAAAATTTCTTTAATACTCTTATTAATAAAGAATGTTCCCCTGAGGATTATGCGCATGCACAAAATGTTTGGGTAGTCTTCGGTTGTCAGACCCTAAAAGATTACATGGAACTATATCTAAAAACTGATGTTTTATTGTTAACGGACGTTTTTCAAAATTTCCGTTCATTATGTCAGAAAATTTATTCACTAGACCCTGCTCATTACTATACAACCCCCGGACTTTCGTGGGATGCAATGCTTAAAACCACAGAGATTGAGCTTGAGTTATTAACAGATATCGACATGTACAGATTCATTCAAAGTGGTATTCGTGGCGGCTTAGTTCAGTGCTGTAAACGGTACTCAAAAGCCAACCACAAATATTTGAGTGACTATGATGATAGCAAACCATCAGAATATTTAATGTATTTAGATGCAAATAATCTGTATGGTTGGGCTATGTCACAGAGTCTTCCATACACTGGGTTTCAATGGCTAAATGAAGATGAAATTAGAACAATCGATTTCTCATCCATTACAGAAACCTCCGAAGATGGGTATATTCTCGAAGTAGACCTTTTTTACCCTAATCATCTTCATGACCATCATAATGACCTCCCCTTTTGTCCGCTTAACCAAAAACCCACACCCGAGGCTAAAGTAAATAAACTGGTTGCTGATCTCAGATCTAAGGTGAAATATTCGATTCATTACAAAAATCTTCAACAATGTTTGCGTAATGGGTTATTATTAACAAAGATCCATAGAGTACTTAAATTCAAACAGTCACCTTGGCTTAAAAAGTACATCGATCTTAACACCCACCATAGGACACTAGCAAAAAACAATTTTGAAAAAGATTTTTTCAAACTTTTAAACAACGCTGTCTATGGGAAAACCATGGAGAATGTTGAAAAACGCAAAGATGTGAAAGCACGGGCGCTTATTGCGAAGGCGAGTTTTCATAGCTCTGCACAATTTTCGGAAGATATGTATGCCATTCAGATGCAACGCCTTCATAATGTTTATGATAAGCCCATGTATTTAGGTTTCACTGTCTTAGAATTATCTAAATGGAAAATGTATGATTTCCATTATGATTACATGAAACCCAAATTTCAGGAGAAAGTCTCTCTAAATTATATGGATACAGATTCATTTATATATTCAATAGAGACTAATGATTTCTTTAAAGATATCGTTAAAGATATTGAAATGAGGTTTGATACCTCTGAGTATCCCGAAGAGTTGGCAAAAGTATATGGGATAAAAAGGTGCAACAAAAAAGTCTTGGGTATGATGAAGGATGAGAATTGTGGGAAACGTATGTTAGAGTTTGTTGGGCTTAGAGCGAAAATGTATTCCCTGTCTCTTGAGGGGGGAGGGTGCATAAAAAAATCCAAAGGTGTAAAGAGGTCTGCATTAGATAAGCTTAGTATAGATAATTATAAGGAATGTCTATTTACAAATACACAATTTAAGGATTCAATGATGATGTTTAGATCAAAGATCCATAATTTATACACACATAGAGTTAAAAAAACTACATTAAGCTCTAAAGATGATAAGCGCATGATAAGGGAAGATGGCATCCAAACATATGCTTGGGGCCATTATAGAATTAATACCTAATAAAGATAATAGTAAGAAAACAAATGTACAAAAATAAAAAAAAAAATTATATTAAAAAAAACCAATATATCTTGTTTAAATATTAATCTTTTAATTCTCTAAATTTTTATCCTATTTCATGAAAAAATGGCAACAAAAATATAACCTATTAAAAGAAGAAAATATATAACCTATTAAGAAAACTAATTAAATAGCCGTATACATTTAAAAAGAAGAAAATATATATAACCTGTAAAGAAAAGTAAGAAAAATATCTATATATATATATTTATATAATATAAAATATCCCGTATACATTAAAAAAAGAAGAAAATAAATAAATAAACCATGTTTTTGATTACTTTTTAAAAAATTTTGTTTTTATTTAATTTCAAAAAGTAAAAACCTGAAAAGGAAGATAAAAAAAAAATAACCACTACATTAAATAAATAAACCATGTTTTTTTTTGATTACTTTGTAAAATTTTTTGTTTTTATTTATTTCAACATAAAACCTGAAAAGGAAGCATAAATATAATTAAATAAATAAATAATTAAAAATTGGTGTTTTTTTTTGTTTTTGTAATATAAATGAATTTTATTGTATATTTGAATATATAATTTTTTTTTTTTTATAATTGTTGATGATGTTTTAAATATTTAAGTTTCCTAAAACGGAGTCCCACATATCCACGCAGTGGAACTCCACTTCAAAAGTTAATGGAGGCTCGACCTCCATTTGCTCACCAACAACCCACGACGTTAGTGAGAGCAAATCCAATCTCTCTAGTCTTCTTGTTGTTGTTGGTGGTGCTGCTGCTGCTGTTGGTATTGTTGTTGAGGTTGTTGCTGGTGATGTTGTTGTTATTGTTAATGATGTTGATGTTGTTGTGGTTCCAGCTGGTGATGTTCTTGTTGTTGTTGGTGGTGCTGCTGCTGTTCCATCATTCTCGTCATCAGAGTCGATGACTATGATGGGCTCTCCAAAATCTGATACATATGGGATGGTGTCGTCGTCATCGCCAAGGATTAATGCCGCCGAATGTATCCTTCCATTGGATGGGCGGATAATGGGTGGCCAATTTTCCTCATCCTCAAGCAGAGGACAAGGTGAAGCCAACGGGTTCATAATGAAGCCGCTGGCTGGTGGCCAATACCCATCATCCACATCCTCATCCTCATCCAGGGGGCACGGTTGCCCCAACTGGCTTAAAATGACTCCTTCCTCCCACTCGCTCATCTCATCCTCTGAGTCACCGATTACGATGATGGGGTAATCGTCATCCTCAGGCACGACTTCGGCCAAAATCGCTGCCATCGCTGCTTGTGTTAATGTTGTGTGCCTCATGTCGACTTGATTCTGACTCTGTTCTAGTCAGGACTTCTATTTATATCTAGGATCCTTCCATGCTCTAGGTATTTTTCACTTTTTTCTCACTCTGTACACACAAAACGTCACGTCGAGTACAGAAAACGTTTTCGGGGAAACATTAAACGCAAAAAATGATCAGGATCGCTAGGTACCAAATATGTACCTGTCACTATTTATACCCTGATCCCATTAAAAATGGGAAAAAGAGGTATAATGGTTTTGGGCAAAAGTATGTAACAGGCATAAGGAAGCATCTCCGACCCCATAAAGTATATATATTCTTGATCAGTATCAATAGCCGAGTCGATATAGCCATGTCCGTCTGACCGTCTGTCCGTCCGTCTGTATGAACGCCTGTTTCTCAGAGACTACAAAAGCTAGAGACTTCATATTTGAAATATAAGTTCTCGTAGTGCCGGGTCAATACAAGGTTATCATTTCAATATCTCATCCCGTTCAAAAGTTATCGATAAATATCGATTTCAGACAAGTGTTTTTCGGGCATAACTTGAAAGTCATCAAAGCAAGAAACTTTATATTTCAGTTTAAGTTACTGTACTATCGGCTCTAAACAAACTTATCATTTTTTTTTTCAATATCTCAATCTTTTCAAAAGTTATCGATAAATTAAGTTTCCAAAACAGTGTTTTTAAGGTATAGCTTAAAAGTTATTAGACGTAGAGTCACCAAATTTAATACATATACTCTCCAATAGAATACAGAGGTTAAATGCAATTCACTTTTTGGATACCCCTCCCCGATCTCCAAGAAATCGAATACTTACACCTATACGTATTTTAAGAGGTATGACTTTCGGATTTTACATAGTCTTACATTTATATGCCATCTTTGTGTCCTACAAATTTCATTACGATCGGACAATAAACAAAGAAGTTATTAACGATTCAATGTAACATAGTTTGGGGCCAAAGGAAGAAGAAGAAGCAAAGCAAATGTATGACGCGCGTAGCCAGCAGCTTTTGTTTGTATATGTGTGTGTGTTTCTATGTATGAATGCAGATAAATAACTTCAATAAATGTAAGACCTTAGATCAGGGTATATCCTAGTTGGGCACTCTCTACTAGACCACTCTTACTTGTTTTTCTATTAAATTAATTAAGAAAACAAAATGTGAAGCGGAGATTGAAATAAATTATGACTCTGTCAAACGCACTTTGCAAAGAAAGAGTCAGCCCTTCTTGCCAAAGTCTCCACCTTCTCCAAAGAATGTTGTGGAAGCTTTTCAGGACAAAAATATAATGAAACTTTTTGGAATGACCAAGGAAAATACAGCAAATCAGTTCTACAAAAAAGTGCTCGTTTGCTCATTGCTTATTTTCATCAGACAAGGTAATCGACTTGATGCAAGCTAATATTCAGGAGCATAATAATAATTTTTTAACTAATGCTATTTAAAGCATTTAAAGTTTGTCCTTTTGTTGATTTTAAGCAACTTTTAATATATTTTATATTAAATATTTTCAGAAGATAAATTTCTTTTTATGCTACTCTTTATTCACTACTAATTTAAAATTTTTTTTTGATTACCCCTTTTGTTTTTTGTTTTGATGACACGCAAAACGGAGCTGTGTTATCAGCACTTATTCACATACATAGACTCGAACATTTGCTGTCTTAAAGGAGCATCCTTTATTTCAGACTACGAAAAGGCAATGCGTAACGCGTTAAAAGGCCTGCATCCCAACATGAATACGCCTGTTGGTTTCAATTTACTCAGGCTTGCAAGAAAAATGCCAAGCAATCGAATGGTTTTAAGAAAACTCTGAAATGCAATAAGAATGCTGATATGCTGTTTATGAAATTTTTGCATTTGCCGCTTTTACCAGAAAGCAAAATTATCGAACGTTATACCCTTCTAAAATGTGAAGCAATAAAGTTAGACAAGAAGCTGTTTTCGTCATTTTTAAAATATTTTAAGAGACAGTGGCTTTAACAGGTCTGTTTTATTTAATGTTTAATAATTTAGTTGTATTTTACTTATTAATGTTTAACCATTATTTTATAGGAGGGACCCAAAAGCATATCCGTGTTTAAGCGGTCAACTAGAACGACGAGCTCAGTAGAAACTTATACTTTGAATTTGGGAAATAAAATTCGAGCTAATGGGCACATTTTTAAATTTGTCCAATGTCTTATTGATGCAGAATACGAAAAAAGTCGCGAATTTGCTTTACTCTTTCAAAATGGTGGTAATGGAAACCAGCCACCAAAGAAGAACCTACGTGTGCGTTGAATACATTTTAAGTAAATCATTTAAAACAATTAAGAGTGCTCTAGTCGAGAGTGCCCGACTAGGATATACCCTGATCATTCAATTGCTTTGCTTCTTCTTCTTCCGTTGGCCCCAAACTATGTTACATTGAAGTAAATAACTTATTTGTGTATTGTCCCATCGTAATTATATTTGTAGGACACACAAATGGCATATAAATGTGAGACAATGTGAAATCCGAAGTTCATACCTCTAAATATAGGTATTTTTCAATTTCTGAGAGATCGGGGACAGGTGTCTAAAAAGTGAAATCATTTTAATTTTGTATGCTATAGAAGAATATACATTCCAAATTTTGTGCCTCTAACTTTTATACCTTTTAAGCTATATCTTTTGAACAGGTCGACATAAAAAATGATGAACTTGTATTGAGCCGGCAATACGATAACTTTAATTATAATAATGAAGTCTGTAGTTCTTATAACTTTCAAGCTATGTCCAAAAAACACTGGTCTGGAATCGAAATTTATCGATAACTTTGGAACAGGACGAGATATCGAAAAAAAAACATAAATTTGATCTGATCCGGCAATATGAAATTAAATATGAAGTCTCTAGCTCTTGTAGTCTCTGAGTCTCACATTTATATGCCATCTTTGTGTCCTACAAATTTCATTACGATCGGACAATAAACAAAGAAGTTATTAACGATTCAATGTAACATAGTTTGGGGCCAAAGGAAGAAGAAGAAGCAAAGCAAATGTATGACGCGCGTAGCCAGCAGCTTTTGTTTGTATATATATGAATGCAGATAAATAACTTCAATGAGTGTAAGACCTTGGATCAGGATATATCCTAGTCGGGCACTCTCGACTAGACCACTCTTACTCGTTAAATACAGGAATAGATTATGCAGGGCCATATCACATCAGATTTTCTAAAAATCGAGGACAAAAAACATATAAAGGGTACATAGTATGGCCACTGAAGCAATACACTTAGAAGTATTTTGTGATTTAACGTCAGACGCATTTTTAGCGCCCTTGAGAATATTCGTAGCAAGACGCGGGAAATGCGCTCACATATACTCCGACAGCGGCACGAATTTTGTAGGTGCTTCTAGAAAATAAGACCAGGAGTTTGTAAAAGCTATTCAAGGAAATGATAAAATTGCCCCTATCCTAGAAAATGAAAAAATACAATGACATTTTATCCCGCCGGCAGGACCTCACTTCGGAGGTATTTGGGAGGTCGGGTTAAATTCCGTAAAATATCATCTTAAGAGAGTGATAGGAGACAGCAATTTAACGTATGAAGAAATGTCAACACTGTTATGAATGCAGAAATTTAACCAATTTGGACGCTAGTACTGGCCCTGCTTCTGGTACGGGTCCTGAAACTAGTACTGGTCCTGCAACTAGTATTGGTCCTGCTACTGGTACGGGTCCTGCTACTAGTACTTGTCCTGCGGCTAGTACTGGTCCTGCTACAAATACTGGTGCTGCTGCTAGTACTGGTCCTGCAGCGGGTACTGGCTCTGCTACTGGTACTGGTTCTGTGGCTAGTATGCAGAAATTTAACCAATTTGGCCGCTAGTACTGGCCCCGCTTCTGGTACGGGTCCCGCTACTAGTACTGGTCCTGCTACTAGTATTGGTCCTGCTACTGGTACGGGTCCTGCTACTAGTACTTGTCCTGCGGCTGTACTGGTCCTGCTACAAATACTGGTGCTGCTGCTAGTACTGGTCCTGCAGCCTTCGTAAGTTCGTGGGCAGCTTTCTCTAGACTCCGTCTACCTATTTCAAAAACTTTCTTCAGTTTTTCCGCGTTGTCCACTGGCTCTTGCGGTGCTTGACCCGTCCCCGTGGTCACCTCGTCTGATAATGACCAGGCTAGGCGAGACGCGCCCTTGGGTGATATAAGCCGCGCTGTATCCACTTGAGGTCGACACACTGGTGTTTGACTGTACGATTGGCTCTTTCGGTTGGATTCTCTTGTGGCCGGTGCCTTGAATTAGTGCTTCACTCCCAAGTCCTCGAGAAATCGCTTGAAGCTCTGACTGGTGAATTGGTCTCCATTGTCGGTTATCATCACCTTCGGGACTCCGAACCGGGCTAGAATCCTCTCCCTAAAGGCTTTCTGTAGTGTGGCAGCCGTCGCACTTCGTAAGGCCACCAGCTGGGTCCACTTGGAGAATCCTTCAAAAAACACCAATAGCATCGTATCTCCGTATTTTCATCGCAGCAGAGGCCCGACGAAATCCACACACACGGTGGTCCAGGGTTCTTCCGGGATTTGCGTGAGCATTTTCCCCGCAGCCTGGAGTTGGTTGGGTCTGTACTGCTGACAGACTTCGCAACGGTGGACGTAGGGCCGCACGTCCCGATATAGTCCTGGCCAGTAGTAGCGTGCGGCTACTCGAGCTATCGGTTTCCGGGTTCCTGTATGTTTGGCTGTAGCGGCGTCGTGACATTCGTTTAGTGCTCGATGTTGCTGATCCCTCGGTACGCACAATTTCCATGCTGCCACATCTTCGTCGCCGGCTCGTTGTGGGATGTGTCGGTACAGCTTTCCCGATTGCACAACGTAGTCTGGGAATTTAAGTGGCTAGCATCTTATTTATCTAGGAGCCATTTGTTTCACCCTCTGCTGGCCTCGTACTGGTTTCCACCACTCGGCCGCAGGTGTCTTCGGTCAACGGTTGTCGGGATAACGCATCCGCGACTACGCTAAGTTTGCCCTTGTGCTACATAGCCTCGAAGTCATATTGTGTAAGGGTGAAAACGAAATTAGAAACGAAAAACAGACCTATTAGTAAACACCACTGTCCACTTTTGCACAGCCGTTAGATAAAAGCCGTAGATATATGTCAGTAAACGTTCACACAGTTTTAAGCAGAACGTTTGTCCGCAGAAATATCGAATAACTAGTGAACATCAATCTCTTGTTCACGAACGATTAATGATTGTGAGCAAAGTGTATCGTTCATGAACAACGGAATCAGTTCACTAGCTTATTTCATGGCGCGCTTTTGAACTGGCGAGGCACATCTAATTGCGACATTGTTGATGCTAATTGCTGATGCCACACCGTTGTGGAATACTCGCATCTGTATCCCAAGTGCATTTCTGCAAAGCGACCGTGTGAATGCCAACCTAAACTACCGACTGTTACCAATTTGCCACTCTGCAGCCAGTCGTATTGTGCGTTTGTGTTCTGCGCTGAACACGTCCCTTAGTACGCGCAAGTGCTGCGCGAAGCGGACAAGCCTCTGACGGACGCTCTATTGTTTTGTAGAATTAAGACTGGTCACCTCCGGCCAACCAGACACGTTGTTGGACCAGTACTCTGTCCAAGGAGTACTCACTTCGGATTACTTCTAGTATCACTTAAATACTACAATTAATCGTATTAATATGCACGTTAGAAGTATCGTCAAGTAAGTTATTGAATTATATATTTATTTTGTAGATCATTTCTTACAAGTATTTTTCACTCATTTTAGTGCGTGAACAGCTTTTATAACCATATTTCTACATATATAAAATCTATTAAAACTATCATAGCCCCGAATGCTCCGACCGTCGACAGGCCTGCTGACATCGTTAGAATTCTCTGGATAAAGTAGTGAGTAAGGCGTAGCCGCTTGAATGCATACGTGTGTTTTATGTAGTATGGTAAAGCTTAAGCTGATCACGCTTCTTTCTTGAACCTGGATGCTTATTCAAACTCATGTGTATAATTCAAACTTAAGCTTGCTCGACGACCCATATACCCTGTTAATATGATTCACTTTAATAACGAAGTGTGCTTGTACAATTATTTCACGTGACATAGCATCGTAAGCGCAGAACTTCTCAAAGACCTGTTTCTAATGAGGGAACTAATCATATTGCAATTTCAGCTCCACCCCAGCCAGTCCTTAATGTAGTTGCACCCAGAAAGCAAGTGTTTGTTGCCAGGCTTTCAGCTGACACTACATGCGAGTCCTTAGCGGCTTATATTTCTAGCAAATCTTCAGCTAGTGTTTCAATCATTAAATTTAAATTTTCTACTCCTCTGGAAATAGCTTCCTTCAAAGTAAGTGTCGCTCATGACGGGTTCCCGATCATTTTTGATCCAAAATTTTGGCCACCTCAAATGATTGTTCATGAATTTAAACCTAAAATTCGAAACAATCCTTTGCTTGTTTCACTTCCAGCTGGCAGCTCTTCATCCAGCAATGTTTCAATAAACTAGATCCCCATTTAACTACCATTCAATACCAGAATGTTAGAGGCCTTATGTCTAAACTTAAAAATTTATTCATGAACAGTATTTCTTTTGATTCTGACATTATCGCTTTCTCAGAAACTTGGTTAAACTCCACAATGTCTGACTGCGAAATTTTGGCCAATAACTTTATTATTTATAGACGCGATCGGCCGACTCGAGGTGGTGGCGTACTAATCGCCATCAAAACCACACTCCAGTCAGATATTTTTAATTTCTCTGCGCCAGCTGGTGTTGAAATTGTTGCTGTTAAGGTTATTTTTCCATCAAGGGCCTTATATATTTGCTGCTCCTATATTCCCCCTTCTTCCGATATTCAAGTCTATATGATATATATATATATATCTTATATTAGGGAAATTTCAACCCATGTGCTTGATAATGACTTATTGGTAGTGTTAGGTGATTTCAATCTGCCAAGCATTACATTGTCCCTTTTCAATAGTACAAACCTTATACCCTCAGCTCAACATGATTTTTTCGATTGCATGTTCGATCTTTCGTTGTTTCAAATCAATTCAATTCTAAATCACTTGAATAGAATGCTTGCTCTGGTTTTTAGCAACGATAGCTCTACAGCTGCTATATCTAGATCAGTACCTTTAACAATGTCGGAAGATTCGTACCATCCTACTATCGAAATTTCACTTTCATTTTTTAGAACATGTTCTTTGCCTTCAGCATCCCCTACTAAAAAACGATATTGCTTCCGTAAAGGGAATTATAGTCTTCTGAACCAGCATATTTATGCAACAGATTGGTCTTTTTTCAACAATTCGGTTGACATAGATGTTGCTGCTAACATATTCTATGAAACCCTTTATGCATTGTTTGATATCTGCATTCCAAAATATATCCCTTCATGTGCCTCAAGCAAACCTCCATGTTTACACCACGACTCTCTTACTTAAAAAACATTAAATCTAAGTGTTTTAAAAAGTTTAAGAAGTCTGGTTCTAGTGTTGACTTGTCCAAATATTCTCAAGATCCTAAGCAATTTTACAACTTTGTTAATTCAAAGCGCAAATCTTCAAATTTGCCTTCTTCCTTTTTTCTTGGGATAGAAAAAGCTAGCAACGACTCTACTGCTTCTGATCTATTAGCCAACTTTTTCCAATCAACATATTCCTCTGTCCCCCACACTAACACTTATCCGTATAACATTTCACCTTCGAACCTATTATTTAATCCTGGTTTCACAGATGCCTCACTTCTTTCTGCATCTAATTCACTAAAACCATCTTTCTCTCCTGGGCCAGACAACATACCTAGTTGTGTGCTCAAGGAGTGCTGTAATTCCCTACTTCAACCATTGCTAAAACTTTTTAACCTATCCCTTGACTCTGCAGTCTTTCCATCTATTTGGAAGGAATCGTTCATCATTCTCTCCACAAAAAAGGTGGGAAGTCTGATATTTCTAATTACAGAGGCATTGCAAAGCTATCAGCCATCCCCAAATTATTTGAAAAACTTCTAACTTCGTCTTTGCAACATCTCTGTAAGTCGATTTTCTCCCCTGCCCAACATGGTTTTGCTAAGAGTCGGTCCACTACGACCAATTTACTTGAATTTACCTCCCTTGTAAATGATGCATTTCTTATGAAAATGCAAACTGATGTCATTTACACCGATTTCAGTAAAGCATTTGACTCTGTCAATCACGAACTTCTGCTGTATAAGCTTGATTGCTTAGGATTCCCTCCATCTTTTCTGGCTTGGACTTCCTCCTATTTAAATGGTCGGATTCAACGAGAATTGCTTAGGTCAACTTCTTCGAAAACGGTACACGTCACTTCTGGGGTACCTCAGGGAAGTCATCTTGGTCCTGTCATCTGCCCTCTATTTTGTCACATTCTCGCATTCTTATGTACGCAGATGATGTGAAACTTATTTTGTCGTATACCGATCCCCTGTGTCATACTCATCTACAAGATGATTTGAACGCTATGCAGCTTTGGTGTTCGGCAAACCAACTGCATCTTAATTGTTCAAAATGTATGTGTATGACTTTCAGTCGTTCTAGACCCCATTTAGCCACTTATACGATTGAAAATATTTCTTTGCAACGTATTTTTACAGTTAAAGATCTTGGAGTTATTTTTGACAAAAAGTTGAGCTTTAATCTCCATATTTCTTCTATCGTTAATGCAGCCAGAGGTCTACTGGGCTTCATTAAACGCTGGTCGAAAGAATTTAGCGATCCTTGCACCACCAAAATTCTCTACGTTTCCTTGGTCCGTCCTATCCTTGAATACTGCTCATGCATTTGGTGCCCCCAGTATCAAAACTCTTAAGATCGTATTGAGTCTGTTCAGAAGCAATTTCTTCTCTTCACCTTACGTGGACTAAACTGGGATCCCAATCTCCGTTTGCCATCGTACTCCAGTCGCCTTTTACTCATTAATCTTCCGTCGCTAATTAACCGTAGAACAGCTCTAGGTGTTGTGTTCCTGCATAAGTTAATTAACCGTGATATTGACTCCTCTTCTCTTTTAGGTCGCCTTAACTTTTCTGATCCTAGTAGACCAACTAGAAACTTTGTCCCTTTCGTATTATCATCATGCACGACTGATTATGCTTTGCACAATCCAATTCGTGTCCTTTGCAAATCGTATAATTCATTATTCCACGTATTCTCGGCAGAACTCTCTCTCCCTGTAGTTAAATCATCTGTTCTCATCTGTCTCCGCGGGATCTCTGACCGTGCATTGATGAAAACACCATTCCCCTAACACTTCCTACCTAACACTAACTTAATTTTGGTCTGATTGGGTTTTTTTGGGTTTTCCCCAATCCTTGCAATAAATGTTGGACCAATTTGCATTTTTAACACCCCCAGATTTTAATTTAAATTTTAATTGTCAATTTGCTTTTAATTTGTATCATATAATCTTAAATTCAAATTTTTTATTTTAAACAATTTATTTGAAATATTATGTAATTTTTTATTTAAATTTTCTGTGTCTGACTGTTTCTAGTCGACATTAAATAAATAAATAAATAAAAAAAAATAAATAACGTTGCAAGACTATAGTTTCAATTACGCTTTGAACTAATTACTATTTTAGCTATAAAACAATTTTTGAAAATATTTTTTAATGTCAAGTGCAAATAAGTTAATCGACCAACATTTTATGAAATGAATAAACATCGATTAAGGGTCAACATTTTATTTATCTCAAAGTGAGCACAGGTGTCTTTCCCTAAGGACGATTCCCTAGAGAAGGGGTTATGAATGTGCGTACTTGTGACTTTGCTAGTTGACAAGTAAAGATCAAACAAATACAAACAAGAGCGGTGAAGAGTCCATTCTCAATTTATTGCCTTTATGGTTTTGGCCTCACATAATCAAACCAAAAAATTTTGTGTGGGACTGGATTGTCAGAGAGTTTCACACTCAAACAAATCTTGCAGGCGTTCGCTCGTCCTCGACCCTAGACAAAACCTGTTTAGGGCCTGCATTGAAAATAACCAAATCGTGGAGCAAAAATCTGTTGAAATACGCTTTTAAAGGAGCATTCCTTCAGTAGTTCTATAACTATAGTCCTAGTACCACGCGTTTCATTTAAAAATATTCTGTTAAGTGAAAATTTCTAAAAAAATATACGAACAAAAAAAAAAAATCAATCCGTCGATATGGCAGCAAACAACAACAATAACTCCATGAGCGACGATGGATTCAATAAAATATACAACGCGAATTATATAAGCGTTAACAACGTTCGAAACCCTACAACACCTAACTATTTTGAAACTATAACTATAAGCACACCCATCATCAACAAAACTCCCAACTCCAACACCTCCAACATCAGCAACATCAACTTCAACACACCCATCAACCCCAGTAGAAACTTCAACAAGCCCAACATCAACTACATAACTCCTTACATCTACAACCCAACATCTACAACACACCCAACACCTCCATCACCAGCACCAACACTAACAACATCAACAACTTCAACACGCTCATCACTCCCAACATCTACAACACACCCATCACCTGCACATCAACTCCCAGCACCAGCAACTCCCATCAGCACGTTCCTTCAAAGGAAAATAAAGTCTGCAATGCGTGCGCTCTACAAGTAGCATCTTCAAAATGGAGTTCGCATTTGAGAACAAATTCTAACAAAATGAATGTGTTCTCACCGCTAAATAGTGCGGTGCAACATATCTCGAGCGGCTTCAAATACCGCATATCTACACCCCATTGAATTTATGGATGAAGCAGGAGAAGCTCTAATACCTCTGATGTTGAATATACAAAATATTCATACATCATGTAAAGCGAACCTAGAGCTCTTTGCTGAATACATTAAATTCTGTAATGATGAAATGGTGATGTCTGTTAAATCCCACCAGACAAACATGTGTGTAATCACAAGTGGAAGCAATGTGAGGGACATTTTCATCCAGCACTCTGCAATCATCATTGGGAAAATGGATGAGTTCCAGGAGAAAGACAGCGGTTGGACCAAGACCAGAATATTTAGACTGGAGCTAAACATAAATAAATATACTCCATTAAAAGGCTCAAGCTATGTAGACTAACCCAAAGCGCTAAAAACAAAAAAGGTGCTGGTAAATGTAAAGAACGCTGATGAGTTTTGTTTTAAATGGGCATTAATATCAGCTTTTAAAACGCCTAAAAATAATCAATCAGCAAGATGCTCTAGCTATAATATAGAGAACATCCGGAGCTCAATGATAGCAATAAATGGTTCATTAACTCTAAACTTCAACACTTTAGCGTTCCTGCTAGCTCTTAAACAAATTAAAGTTTTTGAGATTCAAAACCCAAACATAAGCATAAATGTGTTTGGGTTCGATGAGGAAAAAATATAGTCATTGGCCCACTATATTTAACGGATTGCGAGCGGAAAAATCACATCAGCCTTATGCTTCTGGAGAGTTATGGAGTGGCACAGGGTCTGATAGAGTAAGAGACCATTGTCATTTAACTGGTAAATATAGGGGGGCAGCAGATAACAAGTGATATATTATTTTTCAGCTTGCACCTTTTGTCCCCGTATTTTTCCATAATTTCTCGCGATATGATTCGCATTTATTTGTTAGAGAACTTAGCAAAGTTGAGGGCGATATTAAAGTACTCCCACTCAATAAGGAGTTATATATTTCGCTTTCTAAATTTACATTCATTGCGTCCCACGAAAAAAAGAAATTAGATTTCTAGATACATTCCGCTTTATGGCTACAAGTCTAGATGCGTTAAGTGCTAATTTGAGTACTGAAAGCTTCCAGACTGTAAAAAGTTTTTTCCCTCTAGACAATCAATTTAACCTTGTACGTAGAAAGGGTGTCTTTCCCTATGAGTATCTAGATTCACAACAACGGTTAACTGACACTTGTCAGCCTTCCCTGAGGATTATGCGCATGCACAAAATGTTTGGGCAGTCTTTGGTTGTCAGACCCTTAAAGATTACATGGAACTATATCTAACAAGTAAGAGTGCTCTAGTCGAGTGCTCCCGACTAGGAGATACCCTCAACCCAGTTCTTACATTCATAATTCTTAATCTGCATTCATACATATAAACACATACACACACATATACAAACACACGCTGCTACTGCGAACGTCATGCAATTGCTTTGCTTCTTCTTCTTCCATTGACCCAAAACTATGTTATATTTAATCGTAAATAACTTCTTTGTTAATTGTCCGATCGTTATGAAATTTCTAGGACATAAAGATGGCATACAAATATGTGAGTATGCTGAGTCCGAAGGTCATACCTCTAAAACTACGTATTTTTTATTTCTGTGAGATCGGGAGGGGTATCCAAAAAGTGAAATGTATTTAACATCTGTATGCTATAGGAGAATATATGTACCAAATTTGGTGACTCTACCTCTTATAGCTTTTAAACAATACCTTAAATACACTGTTTATGGAAACTTAATTTATCGATAACTTTTGAAAAGATTGAGATATCGAAAAAAAATTGATAAGATTGTGTCGAGCCGGCAGTACAGTAACTTAAATTTCAATATAAAATCTCTAGCTTTTATGACTTTCAAGTTATTCTCGAAAAACACTTGTCTGAAATCGATATTTATCGATAACTTTGGAACGGGACGAGATATCGAAAAAAACTAATAAGCTTGTATCGTCCCGCCACAACGAGAACTTATATTTTAAATATGTCTCTAGCTTTTGTAGTCTCTGAGAAACACGCGTTCATACAGACGGACATGGCTATATCGACTCGGCTATTGATACTGATCAAGAATATATATACTTTATGGGGTCGGAGATGCTTCCTTATGCCTGTTACATACTTTTGCACAAAACCATAATACCCCTTTTTCCCATTTGTAATGGGTTCAGGGTATAAAAACTGACGTTACGGTACTCAGTGCTGTAAACGGTACTCGAAAGCCAACCACAAATATTTGAGTGACTATGATGATAGCAAACCATCAGAATATTTAATGTATTTAGATGCAAATAATCTGTATGGTCGGGCTATGTCACAGAGTCTTCTATACACTGGGTTTCAATGGCTAAATGAAGATGAAATCAGAACACTCGATATCTCATCCATTACAGAAACCTCCGAAGATGGGTATATTCTCGAAGTATACCTTTTTTACCCTAATCATCTTCATGACCACCATAATGACCTCCCCTTTTGTCCGCTTAACCAAAAACCCACACCCGAGGCTAAAGTAAATAAACTGGTTGCTGATCTCAGATCTAAGGTGAAATATTCGATTCATTACAAAAATCTTCAACAATGTTTGCGTAATGGGTTATTACTAACTAAGATCCATAGAGAACTTAAATTCAAACAGTCACCTTGGCTTAAAAAGTACATCGATCTTAACACCCACCATATGACACTAGCAAAAAAAAATGTTGAAAAACATTCAAACTTTTGAACAAAGCTGTCTATGGGAAAACCATGGAGAATGTTGCAAAACGCAAAGATGTGAAACTGGTCACATCATGAGAGACAACAAATTGTAACCGGTGGGGGCACGGGCGCTTATTGCGAAGGCGAGTTTTCATAGCTCTGCACAATTTTCTGAAGATATGTATGCCATCCAGATGCAGAGCCTTCATAATGTTTATGATAAGCCCATGTATTTAGGATTCACTGTCTTAGAATTATCTAAATGGCAAATGTATGATTTCCATTATGATTACATGAAACCCAAATTTCAGGAGAAAGTCTCTCTAAATTATATGGATACAGATTCATTTATATATTAAATAGAGACTAACGATTTCTTTAAAGATATCGCTAAAGATATCGAATAGAGATTTGATACCTCTGAGTATCCTGAAGAGTTGGCAAAAATATATGGGATAAAAAGGTGCAATAAAAAAGTCTTGGGTATGATGAAGGCTGAGAACTGTGGGAAACGTATGTTAGAGTTTGTTGGGCTTAGAGCGAAAATGTATTCCCTGTCTCTTGAGGGGGGAGGGTGCATAAAAAAATCCAAAGGTGTAAAGATGAGCTTAGTATAGATAATTATAAGGAATGTCTATTTACAAATACACAATTTAAGGATTCAATGATGATGTTTAGATCAAAGATCCATAATTTATACACACATAGAGTTAAAAAAACTACATTAAGCTCTAAAGATGATAAGCGCATGATAAGGGAAGATGGCATCCAAACATATTGGGGCCAATATAGAATTAATACCTAATAAAGATAATAGTAAGAAAACAAATGTACCAAAATAAAAAATATATTAAAAAAAACCAATATAACCTGTTTAAATATTAATCTTTTAATTCTCTAAATTTATATCCTATTTCATGTAAAAATGGCAACAAAAATATAACCTATTAAAAGAAGAAAATATATAACCTATTAAGAAAACTAATTAAATAGCCGTATACATTTAAAGAGAAGAAGAAATATATATAACCTGTAAAGAAAAGTAATAAAAATATCTATATATATATATATAATATAAAATATCCCGTATACATTTAAAAAAAGAAGAAAATAAATAAATAAACTATGTTTTTGATTACTTTTAAAATTTTGTTTTTATTTAATTTCAAAAAGTAAAAACCTGAAAAGGAAGATAAAAAAAAAATACCCTCTACATTAAATAAATAAACCATGTTTTTTTTGATTACTTTTAAAATTTTTGTTTTTATTTATTTCAACGTAAAACCTGAAAAGGAAGCAAAAAATATAATAAAATAAATAAATAAATAAAATTGGTGTTTTTTTTTGTTTTTGTAATATAAATGAATTTTATTGTATATTTGAATATATAATTTTTTTTTTTTTTATATTTGTTGATGATGTTTTAAATATTTAAGTTTCCTAAAACGGAGTCCCACATATCCACGGAGTGGAACTCCTCTTCAAAAGTTAATGGAGGCTCGACCTCCATTTGCTCACCAACAACCCACGACGTTAGTGAGAGCAAATCCAATCTCTCTAGTCTTCTTGTTGTTGTTGGTGCTGCTGCTGTTGGTATTGTTGTTGAGGTTGTTGCTGGTGATGTTGTTGTTATTGTTAATGATGTTGATGTTGTTGTGGTTCCAGCTGGTGATGTTCTTGTTGTTGTTGGTGGTGCTGCTGCTGCTCCATCATTCTCGTCATCAGAGTCGATGACTATGATGGGCTCTCCAAAATCTGACACATATGGGATGGTGTCGTCGTCATCGCCAGGGATTAATGACGCCGAATGAATCCTTCCATTGGATGGGCGGATAATGGGTGACCAATTTTCCTCAACCTCAAGTAGAGGACAAGGTGAAGCCAACGGGTTCATAATGAAGCCGCTGGCTGGTGGCCAATACCCATCATCCACATCCTCATCCTCATCCAGGGGGCACGGTTGCCCCAACTGGCTTAAAATGACTCCTTCCTCCCACTCGCTCATCTCATCCTCTGAGTCACCGATTACGATGATGGGGTAATCGTCATCCTCAGGCACGACTTCGGCCAAAATCGCTGCCATCGCTGCTTGTGTTAATGTTGTGTGCCTCATGTCGACTTGATTCTGACTCTGTTCTAGTCAGGACTTCTATTTATATCTAGGATCCTTCCATGCTCTAGGTATTTTTCACTTTTTTCTCACTCTGTACACACAAAACGTCACGTCGAGTACAGAAAACGTTTTCGGGGAAACATTAAACGCAAAAAATGATCAGGATCGCTAGGTACCAAATATGTACCTGTCACTATTTATACCCTGATCCCATTAAAAATGGGAAAAAGAGGTATAATGGTTTTGGGCAAAAGTATGTAACAGGCATAAGGAAGCATCTCCGACCCCATAAAGTATATATATTCTTGATCAGTATCAATAGCCGAGTCGATATAGCCATGTCCGTCTGACCGTCTGTCCGTCCGTCTGTATGAACGCCTGTTTCTCAGAGACTACAAAAGCTAGAGACTTCATATTTGAAATATAAGTTCTCGTAGTGCAGGGTCAATACAAGGTTATCATTTCGATATCTCATCCCGTTCAAAAGTTATCGATAAATATCGATTTCAGACAAGTGTTTTTTGGGCATAACTTGAAAGTCATCAAAGCTAGAAACTTTATATTTGAGTTTAAGTTACTGTACTATCGGCTCTAAACAAACTTATAATTTTTTTTCAATATCTCAATCCTTTCAAAAGTAATCGATAAATTAAGTTTCCAAAACAGTGTTTTTAAGGTATAGCTTAAAAGTTATTAGACGTAGAGTCACCAAATTTAATACATATACTCTCCAATAGAATACAGAGGTTAAATGCAATGCACTTTTTGGATACCCCTCCCCGATCTCCAAGAAATCGAATACTTACACCTATACGTATTTTAAGAGGTATGACTTTCGGATTTTACATAGTCTTACATTTATATGCCATCTTTGTGTCCTACAAATTTCATTACGATCGGACAATAAACAAAGAAGTTATTAACGATTCAATGTAACATAGTTTGGGGCCAAAGGCAGAAGAAGAAGCAAAGCAAATGTATGACGCGCGTAGCCAGCAGCTTTTGTTTGTATATATGTGTGTGTTTCTATGTATGAATGCAGATAAATAGCTTCAATGAATGTAAGAGCTGGGTTCAGGGTATATCCTAGTTGGGCACTCTCTACTAGACCACTCTTACTTGTTTTTCTATTAAATTAATTAAGAAAACAAAATGTGAAGCGGAGATTGAAATAAATTATGACTCTGTCAAACGCACTTTGCAAAGAAAGAGTCAGCCCTTCTTGCCAAAGTCTCCACCTTTTCCAAAGAATGTTGTGGAAGCTTTTCAGGACAAAAATATAATGAAACTTTTTGGAATGACCAAGGAAAATACAGCAAATCAGTTCTACAAAAAAGTCCTCGTTTGCTCATTGCTTATTTTCATCAGACAAGGTAATCGACTTGATGCAAGCTAATATTCAGGAGCATAATAATATTTTTTTAATTAATGCTATTTAAAGCATTTAAAGTTTGTCCTTTTTGTGATTTTAAGCAACTTTTAATAATTTATTTTAAATATTTTCAGAAGACAAATTTCTTTTTTATGCTACTCTTTATTTACCCCTTTTGTTTTTTGTTTTGATGACACGCAAAACGGAGCTGTGTTATCAGCACTTATTCACATACATAGACTCGAACATTTGCTGTCTTAAAGGAGCATCCTTTATTTCAGACTACGAAAAGGCAATGCGTAACGCGTTAAAAGGCCTGCATCCCAACATGAATACGCCTGTTGGTTTCAATTTACTTAGGCATGCAAGAAAAATGCCAAGCAATCGAATGGTTTTAAGAAAACTCTGAAATGCAATAAGAATGCTGATATGCTGTTTATGAAATTTTTGCATTTGCCGCTTTTACCAGAAAGCAAAATTATCGAACGTTATACCCTTCTAAAATGTGAAGCAATAAAGTTAGACAAGAAGCTGTTTTCGTCATTTTTAAAATATTTTAAGAGACAGTGGCTTTAACAGGTCTGTTTTATTTAATGTTTAATAATTTAGTTGTATTTTACTTATTAATGTTTAACCATTATTTTATAGGAGGGACCCAAAAGCATATCCGTGTTTAAGCGGTCAACTAGAACGACGAGCTCAGTAGAAACTTATAATTTGAATTTGGAAAATAAAATTCGAGCTAATGGGCACATTTTTAAATTTGTCCAATGTCTTATTGATGCAGAATACGAAAAAAGTCGCGAATTTGCTTTACTCTTTCAAAATGGTGGTAATGGAAACCAGCCACCAAAGAAGAACCTACGTGTGCGTTGAATACATTTTAAGTAAATCATTTAAAACAATTAAGAGTGCTCTAGTCGAGAGTGCCCGACTAGGATATACCCTGATCATTCAATTGCTTTGCTTCTTCTTCTTCCGTTGGCCCCAAACTATGTTACATTGAAGTAAATAACTTATTTGTGTATTGTCCCATCGTAATTATATTTGTAGGACACACAAATGGCATATAAATGTGAGACAATGTGAAATCCAAATTTCATACCTCTAAATATAGGTATTTTTCAATTTCTGAAAGATCGGGGACAGGTGTCTAAAAAGTGAAATCATTTTAATTTTGTATGCTATAGAAGAATATACATTCCAAATTTTGTGCCTCTAACTTTTATACCTTTTAAGCTATATCTTTTGAACAGGTCGACATAAAAAATGATGACCTTGTATTGAGCCGGCAATACGAGAACTTTAATTATAATAATGAAGTCTGTAGGTCTTATAACTTTCAAGCTATGTCCTAAAAACACTGGTCTGGAATCGAAATTTATCGATAACTTTGGAACAGGACGAGAGTCTCACATTTATATGCCATCTTTGTGTCCTACAAATTTTATTACGATCGGACAATAAACGAAGAAGTTATTAACGATTCAATGTAACATAGTTTGGGGCCAAAGGAAGAAGAAGAAGCAAAGCAAATGTATGACGCGCGTAGCCAGCAGCTTTTGTTTGTATATATATGAATGCAGATAAATAACTTCAATGAATGTAAGACCTTGGATCAGGGTATATCCTAGTCGGGCACTCTCGACTAGACCACTCTTACTTGTTAAATACAGGAATAGATTATGCAGGGCCATATCACATCAGATGTTCTAAAAATCGAGGACAAAAAACATATAAAGGGTACATAGTATGGCCACTAAAGCAATACACTTAGAAGTATTTTGTAATGTAACGTCAGACGCATTTTTAGCGCCCTTGAGAATATTCGTAGCAAGACGCGGGAAATGCGCTCACATATACTCCGACAGCGGCACGAATTTTGTAGGTGCTTCTAGAAAATAAGACCAGGAGTTTGTAAAAGCTATTCAAGGAAATGATAAAATTGCCCCTATCATAGAAAATGAAAAAATACAATGACATTTTATCCCGCCGGCAGGACCTCACTTCGGAGGTATTTGGGAGGTCGGGGTAAATTCCGTAAAATATCATCTTAAGAGAGTGATAGGAGACAGCAATTTAACGTATGAAGATGAGATGAGCTTAGTATAGATAATTATAAGGAATGTCTATTTACAAATACACAATTTAAGGATTCAATGATGATGTTTAGATCAAAGATCCATAATTTATACACACATAGAGTTAAAAAAACTACATTAAGCTCTAAAGATGATAAGCGCATGATAAGGGAAGATGGCATCCAAACATATTGGGGCCAATATAGAATTAATACCTAATAAAGATAATAGTAAGAAAACAAATGTACCAAAATAAAAAAAAAATATATTAAAAAAAACCAATATAACCTGTTTAAATATTAATCTTTTAATTCTCTAAATTTATATCCTATTTCATGTAAAAATGGCAACAAAAATATAACCTATTAAAAGAAGAAAATATATAACCTATTAAGAAAACTAATTAAATAGCCGTATACATTTAAAGAGAAGAAGAAATATATATAACCTGTAAAGAAAAGTAATAAAAATATCTATATATATATATATAATATAAAATATCCCGTATACATTTAAAAAAAGAAGAAAATAAATAAATAAACTATGTTTTTGATTACTTTTAAAATTTTGTTTTTATTTAATTTCAAAAAGTAAAAACCTGAAAAGGAAGATAAAAAAAAAATACCCTCTACATTAAATAAATAAACCATGTTTTTTTTGATTACTTTTAAAATTTTTGTTTTTATTTATTTCAACGTAAAACCTGAAAAGGAAGCAAAAAATATAATAAAATAAATAAATAAATAAAATTGGTGTTTTTTTTTGTTTTTGTAATATAAATGAATTTTATTGTATATTTGAATATATAATTTTTTTTTTTTTTATATTTGTTGATGATGTTTTAAATATTTAAGTTTCCTAAAACGGAGTCCCACATATCCACGGAGTGGAACTCCTCTTCAAAAGTTAATGGAGGCTCGACCTCCATTTGCTCACCAACAACCCACGACGTTAGTGAGAGCAAATCCAATCTCTCTAGTCTTCTTGTTGTTGTTGGTGCTGCTGCTGTTGGTATTGTTGTTGAGGTTGTTGCTGGTGATGTTGTTGTTATTGTTAATGATGTTGATGTTGTTGTGGTTCCAGCTGGTGATGTTCTTGTTGTTGTTGGTGGTGCTGCTGCTGCTCCATCATTCTCGTCATCAGAGTCGATGACTATGATGGGCTCTCCAAAATCTGACACATATGGGATGGTGTCGTCGTCATCGCCAGGGATTAATGACGCCGAATGAATCCTTCCATTGGATGGGCGGATAATGGGTGACCAATTTTCCTCAACCTCAAGTAGAGGACAAGGTGAAGCCAACGGGTTCATAATGAAGCCGCTGGCTGGTGGCCAATACCCATCATCCACATCCTCATCCTCATCCAGGGGGCACGGTTGCCCCAACTGGCTTAAAATGACTCCTTCCTCCCACTCGCTCATCTCATCCTCTGAGTCACCGATTACGATGATGGGGTAATCGTCATCCTCAGGCACGACTTCGGCCAAAATCGCTGCCATCGCTGCTTGTGTTAATGTTGTGTGCCTCATGTCGACTTGATTCTGACTCTGTTCTAGTCAGGACTTCTATTTATATCTAGGATCCTTCCATGCTCTAGGTATTTTTCACTTTTTTCTCACTCTGTACACACAAAACGTCACGTCGAGTACAGAAAACGTTTTCGGGGAAACATTAAACGCAAAAAATGATCAGGATCGCTAGGTACCAAATATGTACCTGTCACTATTTATACCCTGATCCCATTAAAAATGGGAAAAAGAGGTATAATGGTTTTGGGCAAAAGTATGTAACAGGCATAAGGAAGCATCTCCGACCCCATAAAGTATATATATTCTTGATCAGTATCAATAGCCGAGTCGATATAGCCATGTCCGTCTGACCGTCTGTCCGTCCGTCTGTATGAACGCCTGTTTCTCAGAGACTACAAAAGCTAGAGACTTCATATTTGAAATATAAGTTCTCGTAGTGCAGGGTCAATACAAGGTTATCATTTCGATATCTCATCCCGTTCAAAAGTTATCGATAAATATCGATTTCAGACAAGTGTTTTTTGGGCATAACTTGAAAGTCATCAAAGCTAGAAACTTTATATTTGAGTTTAAGTTACTGTACTATCGGCTCTAAACAAACTTATAATTTTTTTTCAATATCTCAATCCTTTCAAAAGTAATCGATAAATTAAGTTTCCAAAACAGTGTTTTTAAGGTATAGCTTAAAAGTTATTAGACGTAGAGTCACCAAATTTAATACATATACTCTCCAATAGAATACAGAGGTTAAATGCAATGCACTTTTTGGATACCCCTCCCCGATCTCCAAGAAATCGAATACTTACACCTATACGTATTTTAAGAGGTATGACTTTCGGATTTTACATAGTCTTACATTTATATGCCATCTTTGTGTCCTACAAATTTCATTACGATCGGACAATAAACAAAGAAGTTATTAACGATTCAATGTAACATAGTTTGGGGCCAAAGGCAGAAGAAGAAGCAAAGCAAATGTATGACGCGCGTAGCCAGCAGCTTTTGTTTGTATATATGTGTGTGTTTCTATGTATGAATGCAGATAAATAGCTTCAATGAATGTAAGAGCTGGGTTCAGGGTATATCCTAGTTGGGCACTCTCTACTAGACCACTCTTACTTGTTTTTCTATTAAATTAATTAAGAAAACAAAATGTGAAGCGGAGATTGAAATAAATTATGACTCTGTCAAACGCACTTTGCAAAGAAAGAGTCAGCCCTTCTTGCCAAAGTCTCCACCTTTTCCAAAGAATGTTGTGGAAGCTTTTCAGGACAAAAATATAATGAAACTTTTTGGAATGACCAAGGAAAATACAGCAAATCAGTTCTACAAAAAAGTCCTCGTTTGCTCATTGCTTATTTTCATCAGACAAGGTAATCGACTTGATGCAAGCTAATATTCAGGAGCATAATAATATTTTTTTAATTAATGCTATTTAAAGCATTTAAAGTTTGTCCTTTTTGTGATTTTAAGCAACTTTTAATAATTTATTTTAAATATTTTCAGAAGACAAATTTCTTTTTATGCTACTCTTTATTTACCCCTTTTGTTTTTTGTTTTGATGACACGCAAAACGGAGCTGTGTTATCAGCACTTATTCACATACATAGACTCGAACATTTGCTGTCTTAAAGGAGCATCCTTTATTTCAGACTACGAAAAGGCAATGCGTAACGCGTTAAAAGGCCTGCATCCCAACATGAATACGCCTGTTGGTTTCAATTTACTTAGGCATGCAAGAAAAATGCCAAGCAATCGAATGGTTTTAAGAAAACTCTGAAATGCAATAAGAATGCTGATATGCTGTTTATGAAATTTTTGCATTTGCCGCTTTTACCAGAAAGCAAAATTATCGAACGTTATACCCTTCTAAAATGTGAAGCAATAAAGTTAGACAAGAAGCTGTTTTCGTCATTTTTAAAATATTTTAAGAGACAGTGGCTTTAACAGGTCTGTTTTATTTAATGTTTAATAATTTAGTTGTATTTTACTTATTAATGTTTAACCATTATTTTATAGGAGGGACCCAAAAGCATATCCGTTTTTAAGCGGTCAACTAGAACGACGAGCTCAGTAGAAACTTATAATTTGAATTTGGAAAATAAAATTCGAGCTAATGGGCACATTTTTAAATTTGTCCAATGTCTTATTGATGCAGAATACGAAAAAAGTCGCGAATTTGCTTTACTCTTTCAAAATGGTGGTAATGGAAACCAGCCACCAAAGAAGAACCTACGTGTGCGTTGAATACATTTTAAGTAAATCATTTAAAACAATTAAGAGTGCTCTAGTCGAGAGTGCCCGACTAGGATATACCCTGATCATTCAATTGCTTTGCTTCTTCTTCTTCCGTTGGCCCCAAACTATGTTACATTGAAGTAAATAACTTATTTGTGTATTGTCCCATCGTAATTATATTTGTAGGACACACAAATGGCATATAAATGTGAGACAATGTGAAATCCGAAGTTCATACCTCTAAATATAGGTATTTTTCAATTTCTGAGAGATCGGGGACAGGTGTCTAAAAAGTGAAATCATTTTAATTTTGTATGCTATAGAAGAATATACATTCCAAATTTTGTGCCTCTAACTTTTATACCTTTTAAGCTATATCTTTTGAACAGGTCGACATAAAAAATGATGACCTTGTATTGAGCCGGCAATACGAGAACTTTAATTATAATAATGAAGTCTGTAGGTCTTATAACTTTCAAGCTATGTCCTAAAAACACTGGTCTGGAATCGAAATTTATCGATAACTTTGGAACAGGACGAGAGTCTCACATTTATATGCCATCTTTGTGTCCTACAAATTTTATTACGATCGGACAATAAACGAAGAAGTTATTAACGATTCAATGTAACATAGTTTGGGGCCAAAGGAAGAAGAAGAAGCAAAGCAAATGTATGACGCGCGTAGCCAGCAGCTTTTGTTTGTATATATATGAATGCAGATAAATAACTTCAATGAATGTAAGACCTTGGATCAGGGTATATCCTAGTCGGGCACTCTCGACTAGACCACTCTTACTTGTTAAATACAGGAATAGATTATGCAGGGCCATATCACATCAGATGTTCTAAAAATCGAGGACAAAAAACATATAAAGGGTACATAGTATGGCCACTAAAGCAATACACTTAGAAGTATTTTGTAATGTAACGTCAGACGCATTTTTAGCGCCCTTGAGAATATTCGTAGCAAGACGCGGGAAATGCGCTCACATATACTCCGACAGCGGCACGAATTTTGTAGGTGCTTCTAGAAAATAAGACCAGGAGTTTGTAAAAGCTATTCAAGGAAATGATAAAATTGCCCCTATCATAGAAAATGAAAAAATACAATGACATTTTATCCCGCCGGCAGGACCTCACTTCGGAGGTATTTGGGAGGTCGGGGTAAATTCCGTAAAATATCATCTTAAGAGAGTGATAGGAGACAGCAATTTAACGTATGAAGATGAGATGAGCTTAGTATAGATAATTATAAGGAATGTCTATTTACAAATACACAATTTAAGGATTCAATGATGATGTTTAGATCAAAGATCCATAATTTATACACACATAGAGTTAAAAAAACTACATTAAGCTCTAAAGATGATAAGCGCATGATAAGGGAAGATGGCATCCAAACATATTGGGGCCAATATAGAATTAATACCTAATAAAGATAATAGTAAGAAAACAAATGTACCAAAATAAAAAAAAAAAATATATTAAAAAAAACCAATATAACCTGTTTAAATATTAATCTTTTAATTCTCTAAATTTATATCCTATTTCATGTAAAAATGGCAACAAAAATATAACCTATTAAAAGAAGAAAATATATAACCTATTAAGAAAACTAATTAAATAGCCGTATACATTTAAAGAGAAGAAGAAATATATATAACCTGTAAAGAAAAGTAATAAAAATATCTATATATATATATATAATATAAAATATCCCGTATACATTTAAAAAAAGAAGAAAATAAATAAATAAACTATGTTTTTGATTACTTTTAAAATTTTGTTTTTATTTAATTTCAAAAAGTAAAAACCTGAAAAGGAAGATAAAAAAAAAATACCCTCTACATTAAATAAATAAACCATGTTTTTTTTGATTACTTTTAAAATTTTTGTTTTTATTTATTTCAACGTAAAACCTGAAAAGGAAGCAAAAAATATAATAAAATAAATAAATAAATAAAATTGGTGTTTTTTTTTGTTTTTGTAATATAAATGAATTTTATTGTATATTTGAATATATAATTTTTTTTTTTTTTTATATTTGTTGATGATGTTTTAAATATTTAAGTTTCCTAAAACGGAGTCCCACATATCCACGGAGTGGAACTCCTCTTCAAAAGTTAATGGAGGCTCGACCTCCATTTGCTCACCAACAACCCACGACGTTAGTGAGAGCAAATCCAATCTCTCTAGTCTTCTTGTTGTTGTTGGTGCTGCTGCTGTTGGTATTGTTGTTGAGGTTGTTGCTGGTGATGTTGTTGTTATTGTTAATGATGTTGATGTTGTTGTGGTTCCAGCTGGTGATGTTCTTGTTGTTGTTGGTGGTGCTGCTGCTGCTCCATCATTCTCGTCATCAGAGTCGATGACTATGATGGGCTCTCCAAAATCTGACACATATGGGATGGTGTCGTCGTCATCGCCAGGGATTAATGACGCCGAATGAATCCTTCCATTGGATGGGCGGATAATGGGTGACCAATTTTCCTCAACCTCAAGTAGAGGACAAGGTGAAGCCAACGGGTTCATAATGAAGCCGCTGGCTGGTGGCCAATACCCATCATCCACATCCTCATCCTCATCCAGGGGGCACGGTTGCCCCAACTGGCTTAAAATGACTCCTTCCTCCCACTCGCTCATCTCATCCTCTGAGTCACCGATTACGATGATGGGGTAATCGTCATCCTCAGGCACGACTTCGGCCAAAATCGCTGCCATCGCTGCTTGTGTTAATGTTGTGTGCCTCATGTCGACTTGATTCTGACTCTGTTCTAGTCAGGACTTCTATTTATATCTAGGATCCTTCCATGCTCTAGGTATTTTTCACTTTTTTCTCACTCTGTACACACAAAACGTCACGTCGAGTACAGAAAACGTTTTCGGGGAAACATTAAACGCAAAAAATGATCAGGATCGCTAGGTACCAAATATGTACCTGTCACTATTTATACCCTGATCCCATTAAAAATGGGAAAAAGAGGTATAATGGTTTTGGGCAAAAGTATGTAACAGGCATAAGGAAGCATCTCCGACCCCATAAAGTATATATATTCTTGATCAGTATCAATAGCCGAGTCGATATAGCCATGTCCGTCTGACCGTCTGTCCGTCCGTCTGTATGAACGCCTGTTTCTCAGAGACTACAAAAGCTAGAGACTTCATATTTGAAATATAAGTTCTCGTAGTGCAGGGTCAATACAAGGTTATCATTTCGATATCTCATCCCGTTCAAAAGTTATCGATAAATATCGATTTCAGACAAGTGTTTTTTGGGCATAACTTGAAAGTCATCAAAGCTAGAAACTTTATATTTGAGTTTAAGTTACTGTACTATCGGCTCTAAACAAACTTATAATTTTTTTTCAATATCTCAATCCTTTCAAAAGTAATCGATAAATTAAGTTTCCAAAACAGTGTTTTTAAGGTATAGCTTAAAAGTTATTAGACGTAGAGTCACCAAATTTAATACATATACTCTCCAATAGAATACAGAGGTTAAATGCAATGCACTTTTTGGATACCCCTCCCCGATCTCCAAGAAATCGAATACTTACACCTATACGTATTTTAAGAGGTATGACTTTCGGATTTTACATAGTCTTACATTTATATGCCATCTTTGTGTCCTACAAATTTCATTACGATCGGACAATAAACAAAGAAGTTATTAACGATTCAATGTAACATAGTTTGGGGCCAAAGGCAGAAGAAGAAGCAAAGCAAATGTATGACGCGCGTAGCCAGCAGCTTTTGTTTGTATATATGTGTGTGTTTCTATGTATGAATGCAGATAAATAGCTTCAATGAATGTAAGAGCTGGGTTCAGGGTATATCCTAGTTGGGCACTCTCTACTAGACCACTCTTACTTGTTTTTCTATTAAATTAATTAAGAAAACAAAATGTGAAGCGGAGATTGAAATAAATTATGACTCTGTCAAACGCACTTTGCAAAGAAAGAGTCAGCCCTTCTTGCCAAAGTCTCCACCTTTTCCAAAGAATGTTGTGGAAGCTTTTCAGGACAAAAATATAATGAAACTTTTTGGAATGACCAAGGAAAATACAGCAAATCAGTTCTACAAAAAAGTCCTCGTTTGCTCATTGCTTATTTTCATCAGACAAGGTAATCGACTTGATGCAAGCTAATATTCAGGAGCATAATAATATTTTTTTAATTAATGCTATTTAAAGCATTTAAAGTTTGTCCTTTTTGTGATTTTAAGCAACTTTTAATAATTTATTTTAAATATTTTCAGAAGACAAATTTCTTTTTATGCTACTCTTTATTTACCCCTTTTGTTTTTTGTTTTGATGACACGCAAAACGGAGCTGTGTTATCAGCACTTATTCACATACATAGACTCGAACATTTGCTGTCTTAAAGGAGCATCCTTTATTTCAGACTACGAAAAGGCAATGCGTAACGCGTTAAAAGGCCTGCATCCCAACATGAATACGCCTGTTGGTTTCAATTTACTTAGGCATGCAAGAAAAATGCCAAGCAATCGAATGGTTTTAAGAAAACTCTGAAATGCAATAAGAATGCTGATATGCTGTTTATGAAATTTTTGCATTTGCCGCTTTTACCAGAAAGCAAAATTATCGAACGTTATACCCTTCTAAAATGTGAAGCAATAAAGTTAGACAAGAAGCTGTTTTCGTCATTTTTAAAATATTTTAAGAGACAGTGGCTTTAACAGGTCTGTTTTATTTAATGTTTAATAATTTAGTTGTATTTTACTTATTAATGTTTAACCATTATTTTATAGGAGGGACCCAAAAGCATATCCGTGTTTAAGCGGTCAACTAGAACGACGAGCTCAGTAGAAACTTATAATTTGAATTTGGAAAATAAAATTCGAGCTAATGGGCACATTTTTAAATTTGTCCAATGTCTTATTGATGCAGAATACGAAAAAAGTCGCGAATTTGCTTTACTCTTTCAAAATGGTGGTAATGGAAACCAGCCACCAAAGAAGAACCTACGTGTGCGTTGAATACATTTTAAGTAAATCATTTAAAACAATTAAGAGTGCTCTAGTCGAGAGTGCCCGACTAGGATATACCCTGATCATTCAATTGCTTTGCTTCTTCTTCTTCCGTTGGCCCCAAACTATGTTACATTGAAGTAAATAACTTATTTGTGTATTGTCCCATCGTAATTATATTTGTAGGACACACAAATGGCATATAAATGTGAGACAATGTGAAATCCAAATTTCATACCTCTAAATATAGGTATTTTTCAATTTCTGAAAGATCGGGGACAGGTGTCTAAAAAGTGAAATCATTTTAATTTTGTATGCTATAGAAGAATATACATTCCAAATTTTGTGCCTCTAACTTTTATACCTTTTAAGCTATATCTTTTGAACAGGTCGACATAAAAAATGATGACCTTGTATTGAGCCGGCAATACGAGAACTTTAATTATAATAATGAAGTCTGTAGGTCTTATAACTTTCAAGCTATGTCCTAAAAACACTGGTCTGGAATCGAAATTTATCGATAACTTTGGAACAGGACGAGAGTCTCACATTTATATGCCATCTTTGTGTCCTACAAATTTTATTACGATCGGACAATAAACGAAGAAGTTATTAACGATTCAATGTAACATAGTTTGGGGCCAAAGGAAGAAGAAGAAGCAAAGCAAATGTATGACGCGCGTAGCCAGCAGCTTTTGTTTGTATATATATGAATGCAGATAAATAACTTCAATGAATGTAAGACCTTGGATCAGGGTATATCCTAGTCGGGCACTCTCGACTAGACCACTCTTACTTGTTAAATACAGGAATAGATTATGCAGGGCCATATCACATCAGATGTTCTAAAAATCGAGGACAAAAAACATATAAAGGGTACATAGTATGGCCACTAAAGCAATACACTTAGAAGTATTTTGTAATGTAACGTCAGACGCATTTTTAGCGCCCTTGAGAATATTCGTAGCAAGACGCGGGAAATGCGCTCACATATACTCCGACAGCGGCACGAATTTTGTAGGTGCTTCTAGAAAATAAGACCAGGAGTTTGTAAAAGCTATTCAAGGAAATGATAAAATTGCCCCTATCATAGAAAATGAAAAAATACAATGACATTTTATCCCGCCGGCAGGACCTCACTTCGGAGGTATTTGGGAGGTCGGGGTAAATTCCGTAAAATATCATCTTAAGAGAGTGATAGGAGACAGCAATTTAACGTATGAAGAAATGTCAACACTGTTATGAATGCAGAAATTTAACCAATTTGGCCGCTAGTACTGGTCCTGCTTCTGGTACGGGTCCTGAAACTAGTACTGGTCCTGCTACTAGTATTGGTCCTGCTACTGGTACGGGTCCTGCTACTAGTACTTGTCCTGCGGCTGGTACGGGTCCTGCTACTAGTACTTGTCCTGCGGCTGTACTGGTCCTGCTACAAATACTGGTGCTGCTGCTAGTACTGGTCCTGCAGCGGGTACTGGCTCTGCTACTGGTACTTGTTCTGTGGCTAGTATGCAGAAATTTAACCAATTTGGCCGCTAGTACTGGCCCTGCTTCTGGTACCGGTCCTGCTACTAGTACTGGTCCTGCTACTAGTATTGGTCCTGCTACTGGTACTGGTCCTGCTACTAGTACTTGTCCTGCGGCTGTACTGGTCCTGCTACAAATACTGGTGCTGCTGCTAGTACTGGTCCTGCAGCCTTCGTAAGTTCGTGGGCAGCTTTCTCTAGACTCCGTCTACCTATTTCAAAAACTTTCTTCAGTTTTTCCGCGTTGTCTACTGGCCCTTGGGTGATATAAGCCGCGCTGTATCCAGTTGAGGTCGACACACTGGTGTTTGACTGTACGATTGGCTCTTTCGGTTGGATTCTCTTGTGGCCGGTGCCTTGAATTAGTGCTTCACTCCCAAGTCCTCGAGAAATCGCTTGAAGCTCTGACTGGTGAATTGGTCTCCATTGTCGGTTATCATCACCTTCGGGACTCCGAACCGGGCTAGAATCCTCTCCCTAAAGGCTTTCTGTAGTGTTGCAGCCGTCGCACTTCGAAAGGCCACCAGCTGGGTCCACTTGGAGAATCCTTCAAAAAACACCAATAGCATCGTATTTCCGTGTTTTCATCGCAGCAGGGGCCCGACGAAATCCACACACACGGTGGTCCAGGGTTCTTCCGGGATTTGCGTGAGCATTTTCCCCGCATCTTTTTAATCTAGGAGCCATTTGTTTCAGCCTCTGCTGGCCTCGTACTGGTTTCCACCACTCGGCCGCAGGTGTCTTCGGTCAACGGTTGTCGGGATAACGCATCCGCGACTACGCTAAGTTTGCCCTTGTGATACATAGCCTCGAAGTCATATTGTGTGAGGGTGAAAACGAAGTTAGAAACGAAAAACAGACCTATTAGTAAACACCACTGTCCACTTTTGCACAGCTGTTAGCTAAAAGCCGTAGATATATGTATGTCAATAAACGTTCACACAGTTTTAAGCAGAACGTTTGTCCGCAGAAATATCGAATAACTAGTGAACATCAATCTCTTGTTCACGAACGATTAATGATTGTGAGCAAAGTTTATCGTTCATGAACAACGGAATCAGTTCACTAGCTTATTTCATGACGCTCTGTTTTGAACTGATTCCACGCCAAAAACGACACCACACTAGATCTATTTTGAAGTACAGCCTAGAGATCAGCCAGATATATATATATATCCAGCTGAGAGAAGAAAACCACGTGCCCGCCTCATAAAAATATGATCGGCATAAATAGCAGCGATCGCACGGTATCCGACAGTGCCGGTTAGTTATTGCCGTCTTGGAACGGCGGACCGATAAGTTTTGATAGTGATTTTTGTGAATTTCTAGGGAAACCATATATCCAGAATTTGAGATTGGGGACTTGTCATCGGGCGCTTTCGCTACAGCGTGATCACGTGTAGGCGAGGCACATCTAATTGCGACATTGTTGATGCTAATTGCTGATGCCACACCGTTGTGGAATACTCGCATCTGTATCCCAAGTGCATTTCTGCAAAGCGACCGTGTGAATGCCAACCTAAACTACCGACTGTTACCAATTTGTAACTCTGCAGCCAGTCGTATTGTGCGTTTGTGTTCTGCGCTGAACACGTCCCTTAGTGCGCGCAAGTGCTGCGCGAAGCGGACAAGCCTCTGACGGACGCTCTATTGTTTTGTAGAATTAAGACTGGTCACCTCCGGCCAACCAGACACGTTGTTGGACCAGTACTCTGTCCAATGAGTACTCACTTCTTATTACTTCTAGTATGACTTAAATACTACAATTAATCGTATTAACACATTCTAATTACATAATTCGTATTTGCTCGCATTAGCAAACAGATGTGTTTTTTATTGCGCTTCGATATTAATTTTGTTTCTTCGTTCTGTTCAATTGTGAATTTGCGGTTTTACGTTTAATAAATTACTTGTGGCTTGTGAATTACATTCGGTTGTGAGAAACACATAGTTGGACAATAATTATTAGCTTATTAACATATTTTAAATACAACAACAAACAGTAGCCCAAGCATACTGGTTTGTCTTGTGCAGTTGCATTGCTGTTGCTAACAATTTGTTATTGTATTTATACCGTTTTAGTTATTTTCGCGCCGCGCTCTTCTGTTCTGTTTGTGCTAATTTCGGTCGTCGCGCTCGCGCCGTTCTGTTTTTCGTTTTCGTTATTGTCGTAAATAGAAATTAGCGTCAATTGAACCTAGCTTGTTTTATATATATATATTTATTGTTATATATATATTATATTTGTTGCTTTTAGTACTATTTTGCAGTGTTTTTTTTTTTTATTAATATTTTTTGTTGAAATTAATTACTCTTTTTTTAACAAAATAAAAATGTATGTCTGCGTGCAAATGTAAAAATGGGTTTCGTTTGTTGCTGGCTGTGCGATAATGTTGCGCACGAAAAATGCTCTGGCGTCAACGGCCGTATTATAGACCTGATCGAGTCCAAATCAGGCTTAAAGTGGACTTGTGAGACCTGTAGGAATGTCGAAAGGGATATGATGGGATTCATGAGGCAGACCAAGAAAGACTTTGGAGATATTTTCGGTCGGTTCAAAAAACTGTTTGAAGGTTTCTCTGCGTTGGATGACGAGTTCAAAGGTATGCAAATTTTAAACGAGTCTCCTAAGCGCAAAAAGGCCAATCATAGGCTGTCAATTGGCCCTAATGAGCTTGCGGTCCCAACAGTCCCAGTTGCTTCATCTGCTCCATCACTGATGGATTTTACATCCCCACGTCCTCAGATAGTAGTCAGTAGTGAGGAAATCAACGCCATACCCATGGATGTTGTTCCTGCTAACCCAGTAGAAATTTCGGACTCGGCGAATGCTGGCAGTGTTGTTGCAAGTCAACATTCTTTTGCTAGTATGTCTGCCGAGTCAAAAGCTCTTTCAATTAAGGCTATAGCTCCTCCTGGAGTTAAAGCTGCGGTTGATGTTAAGACTTTTGTAGGTGTCCCACCAAAAAAAAACAATTTTTGTTTCTAGGCTTGCCCCTGATACTACATCTGACGATGTCAAGGCCTTTATTCAGGCAAAATCTGAAGCCAATTTACGGTGGAAAAATTTAAATTTACGTATCTTCGGGAAATTTCTTCATTTAAAATAAGTGTTCCTGCCGATCATTTCACTGTAAAAAAGAAAAATTGCTAGGTCTAATCCAGCACCTATTGTCTCTGATAGCACAAAAAAGTTAAAATCCTCCCTCTCACTGGGCTATCAGCATGTAAGAGGTATTTGTAGTAAACTTATTAATCTTTACCTAAATAGCATATCCTTTAATTTTGATGTCGTTGACTTTTCTGAAACATGGTTAAGGCCCGACATCCTAAATTGTGAAATTTTTTTAAAAAATTTTCCGTTTATAGAAAAGGTCGCACTCCTCGTCGTGGTGGGGTGTACTTATTGCTGTTGATGCCGATTTATTTTCTTGTTGAGATTTTGTTTAGTATTAAGCCGCTTGTACTAAAGGGACAATAGCGTTGAATATGTAACCTACAGCGTGAGCGGTGATGAGCATTCACAAAACTTCTTTGATATTTATCCAAGAGCTATGTTCATTTGAGAAACCTAGTCATTTAACAAATACTTTAGTATTTTGTCGCTTTACTATTTTTTCAACTAGATAAGTGTGTCGGAACCTTGACTTTCTTTATAGAAACCGCCTTTCAGTGGAGTACCTTGATAGTCTTCTAATATGTATGTCGTGGGATTTGTGTTACGTACTTGACTTATTTTAAAAATTTAAGTTATCCAGTTTGGTGTATACCCCTTCTCAAATTTATGCTTATGTTTACTAATACGAACGTAGTCACCCACACGAAGTTTTGTGCCACTAAATATTTGTATATGACTGTAGACAGTGTTTAGTAATTTGTTTTCATTAAATGCATTTACGTTTATAGGTGCCATTTGAATTGTTATATGATGTTTTCAATTGTAAAAACCAATCTATTGTACGTATGACCTTCGGATTCAGCATACTTACATATTTGTATGCCATCTTAATGTCCTACAAATTTCATTACAATCGGACAATAAACTAAGAAGTTGCCTACGATTCAATGTAACATAGTTTGGGGCCAAAGGAAGAAGAAGAAGCAAATCAATTGCATGACGTTCGCAGTAGCAGCTTGTGTTTGTATGTGTGTGTGTGTATGTGTTTATATGTATGAATGCAGATAAAGAATAATGAATGTAAGAACTGGGTTCAGGGTATATTCTAGTCGGCCACTCTCTACTAGACCACTCTTACTTGTTTTTCTATTAAATTAATTAAGAAAACAAAATGTGAAGCGGAGATTGAAATAAATTATGACTCTGTCAAACGCACTTTGCAAAGAAAGAGTCAGCCCTTCTTGCCAAAGTCTCCACCTTCTCCAAAGAATGTTGTGGAAGCTTTTCAGGGCAAAAATATAATGAAACTTTTTGGAATGACCAAGGAAAATACAGCAAATCAGTTCTATAAAAAAGTGCTCGTTTGCTCATTGCTTATTTTCATCAGACAAGGTAATCGACTTGATGCAAGCTAATATTCAGGACCATAATAATATTTTTTTAATTAATGCTATTTAAAGCATTTAAAGTTTGTCCTTTTGGTGATTTTAAGCAACTTTTAATAATTTATATTAAATATTTTCAGAAGACAAATTTCTTTTTATGCTACTCTTTATTCATTATTAATTTAAAAATTTTTTTTTTTGATTACCCCTTTTGTTTTTTGTTTTGATGACACACAATAAACAAAGAAGTTATTAACGATTCAATGTAACATAGTTTGGGGCCAAAGGAAGAAGAAGAAGCAAAGCAAATGTATGACGCGCGTAGCCAGCAGCTTTTGTTTGTATATATATGAATGCAGATAAATAACTTCAATGAATGTAAGACCTTGGATCAGGGTATATCCTAGTCGGGCACTCTCGACTAGACCACTCTTACTTGTTAAATACAGGAATAGATTATGCAGGGCCATATCACATCAGATGTTCTAAAAATCGAGGACAAAAAACATATAAAGGGTACATAGTATGGCCACTAAAGCAATACACTTAGAAGTATTTTGTGATGTAACGTCAGACGCATTTTTAGCGCCCTTGAGAATATTCGTAGCAAGACGCGGGAAATGCGCTCACATATACTCCGACAGCGGCACGAATTTTGTAGGTGCTTCTAGAAAATAAGACCAGGAGTTTGTAAAAGCTATTCAAGGAAATGATAAAATTGCCCCTATCATAGAAAATGAAAAAATACAATGACATTTTATCCCGCCGGCAGGACCTCACTTCGGAGGTATTTGGGAGGTCGGGGTAAATTCCGTAAAATATCATCTTAAGAGAGTGATAGGAGACAGCAATTTAACGTATGAAGAAATGTCAACACTGTTATGAATGCAGAAATTTAACTAATTTGGCCGCTAGTACTGGTCCTGCTTCTGGTACGGGTCCTGAAACTAGTACTGGTCCTGCTACTAGTATTGGTCCTGCTACTGGTACGGGTCCTGCTACTAGTACTTGTCCTGCGGCTGGTACGGGTCCTGCTACTAGTACTTGTCCTGCGGCTGTACTGGTCCTGCTACAAATACTGGTGCTGCTGCTAGTACTGGTCCTGCAGCGGGTACTGGCTCTGCTACTGGTACTTGTTCTGTGGCTAGTATGCAGAAATTTAACCAATTTGGCCGCTAGTACTGGCCCTGCTTCTGGTACCGGTCCTGCTACTAGTACTGGTTCTTGCTACTAGTATTGGTCCTGCTACTGGTACTGGTCCTGCTACTAGTACTTGTCCTGCGGCTGTACTGGTCCTGCTACAAATACTGGTGCTGCTGCTAGTACTGGTCCTGCAGCCTTCGTAAGTTCGTGGGCAGCTTTCTCTAGACTCCGTCTACCTATTTCAAAAACTTTCTTCAGTTTTTCCGCGTTGTCTACTGGCTGTTGCGTTGCTTGACCCGTCCCCGTGGTCACCTCGTCTGATAATGACCTGGGTAGGCGAGACGCGCCCTTGGGTGATATAAGCCGCGCTATATCCAGTTGAGGTCGACACGCTGGTGTTTGACTGTATGATTGGCTCTTTCGGTTGGATTCTCTTGTGGCCGGTGCCGTGAATTAGTGCTTCACTCCCAAGTCCTCGAGAAATCGCTTGAAGCTCTGACTGGTGAATTGGTCTCCATTGTCGGTTATCATCACCTTCGGGACTCCGAACCCCTAAAGGCTTTCTGTAGTGTTGCAGCCGTCGCAGTTCGTAAGGCCACCAGCTGGGTCCACTTAGAGAATCGGTCAAAAAACACCAATAGCATCGTATTTCCGTGTTTTCATCGCAGCACAGGCCCGACGAAATCCACACACACGGTGGTCCAGGGTTCTTCCGGGATTTGCGTGAGCATTTTCCCCGCAGCCTGGAGTTGATTGGGTTTGTACTGCTGACAGACTTCGCAACGGTGGACGTAGGCCCGCACGTCCCGATATAGTCCTGGCCAGTAGTAGCGTGCGGCTACTCGAGCTATCGGTTTCCGGGTTCCTGTATGTTCGGCTGTAGCGGCGTCGTGACATTCGTTTAGTGCTCGATGTTGCTGATCCCTCGGTACGCACAATTTCCATGCTGCCACATCTTCGTCGCCGGCTCGTTGTGGGATGTGTCGGTACAGCTTTCCCGATTGCACAACGTAGTCTGGGAATTTAAGTGGCTAGCATCTTATTTATCTAGGAGCCATTTGTTTCAGCCTCTGCTGGCCTCGTACTGGTTTCCACCACTCGGCCGCAGGTGTCTTCGGTCAACGGTTGTCGGGATAACGCATCCGCGACTACGCTAAGTTTGCCCTTGTGATACATAGCCTCGAAGTCATATTGTGTGAGGGTGAAAACGAAGTTAGAAACGAAAAACAGACCTATTAGTAAACACCACTGTCCACTTTTGCACAGCTGTTAGCTAAAAGCCGTAGATATATGTATGTCAATAAACGTTCACACAGTTTTAAGCAGAACGTTTGTCCGCAGAAATATCGAATAACTAGTGAACATCAATCTCTTGTTCACGAACGATTAATGATTGTGAGCAAAGTTTATCGTTCATGAACAACGGAATCAGTTCACTAGCTTATTTCATGACGCTCTGTTTTGAACTGATTCCACGCCAAAAACGACACCACACTAGATCTATTTTGAAGTACAGCCTAGAGATCAGCCAGATATATATATATATCCAGCTGAGAGAAGAAAACCACGTGCCCGCCTCATAAAAATATGATCGGCATAAATAGCAGCGATCGCACGGTATCCGACAGTGCCGGTTAGTTATTGCCGTCTTGGAACGGCGGACCGATAAGTTTTGATAGTGATTTTTGTGAATTTCTAGGGAAACCATATATCCAGAATTTGAGATTGGGGACTTGTCATCGGGCGCTTTCGCTACAGCGTGATCACGTGTAGGCGAGGCACATCTAATTGCGACATTGTTGATGCTAATTGCTGATGCCACACCGTTGTGGAATACTCGCATCTGTATCCCAAGTGCATTTCTGCAAAGCGACCGTGTGAATGCCAACCTAAACTGCTGACTGTTACCAATTTGTAACTCTGCAGCCAGTCGTATTGTGCGTTTGTGTTCTGCGCTGAACACGTCCCTTAGTGCGCGCAAGTGCTGCGCGAAGCGGACAAGCCTCTGACGGACGCTCTATTGTTTTGTAGAATTAAGACTGGTCACCTCCGGCCAACCAGACACGTTGTTGGACCAGTACTCTGTCCAATGAGTACTCACTTCTTATTACTTCTAGTATGACTTAAATACTACAATTAATCGTATTAACACATTCTAATTACATAATTCGTATTTGCTCGCATTAGCAAACAGATGTGTTTTTTATTGCGCTTCGATATTAATTTTGTTTCTTCGTTCTGTTCAATTGTGAATTTGCGGTTTTACGTTTAATAAATTACTTGTGGCTTGTGAATTACATTCGGTTGTGAGAAACACATAGTTGGACAATAATTATTAGCTTATTAACATATTTTAAATACAACAACAAACAGTAGCCCAAGCATACTGGTTTGTCTTGTGCAGTTGCATTGCTGTTGCTAACAATTTGTTATTGTATTTATACCGTTTTAGTTATTTTCGCGCCGCGCTCTTCTGTTCTGTTTGTGCTAATTTCGGTCGTCGCGCTCGCGTTCTGTTTTTCGTTTTCGTTATTGTCGTAAATAGAAATTAGCGTCAATTGAACCTAGCTTGTATTATATATATATATTTATTGTTATATATATATTATATTTGTTGCTTTTAGTACTATTTTGCAGTGTTTTTTTTTTTTTATTAATATTTTTTGTTGAAATTAATTACTCTTTTTTTAACAAAATAAAAATGTATGTCTGCGTGCAAATGTAAAAATGGGTTTCGTTTGTTGCTGGCTGTGCGATAATGTTGCGCACGAAAAATGCTCTGGCGTCAACGGCCGTATTATAGACCTGATCGAGTCCAAATCAGGCTTAAAGTGGACTTGTGAGACCTGTAGGAATGTCGAAAGGGATATGATGGGATTCATGAGGCAGACCAAGAAAGACTTTGGAGATATTTTCGGTCGGTTCAAAAAACTGTTTGAAGGTTTCTCTGCGTTGGATGACGAGTTCAAAGGTATGCAAATTTTAAACGAGTCTCCTAAGCGCAAAAAGGCCAATCATAGGCTGTCAATTGGCCCTAATGAGCTTGCGGTCCCAACAGTCCCAGTTGCTTCATCTGCTCCATCACTGATGGATTTTACATCCCCACGTCCTCAGATAGTAGTCAGTAGTGAGGAAATCAACGCCATACCCATTGATGTTGTTCCTGCTAACCCAGTAGAAATTTCGGACTCGGCGAATGCTGGCAGTGTTGTTGCAAGTCAACATTCTTTTGCTAGTATGTCTGCCGAGTCAAAAGCTCTTTCAATTAAGGCTATAGCTCCTCCTGGAGTTAAAGCTGCGGTTGATGTTAAGACTTTTGTAGGTGTCCCACCAAAAAAAAACAATTTTTGTTTCTAGGCTTGCCCCTGATACTACATCTGACGATGTCAAGGCCTTTATTCAGGCAAAATCTGAAGCCAATTTACGGTGGAAAAATTTAAATTTACGTATCTTCGGGAAATTTCTTCATTTAAAATAAGTGTTCCTGCCGATCATTTCACTGTAAAAAAGAAAAATTGCTAGGTCTAATCCAGCACCTATTGTCTCTGATAGCACAAAAAAGTTAAAATCCTCCCTCTCACTGGGCTATCAGCATGTAAGAGGTATTTGTAGTAAACTTATTAATCTTTACCTAAATAGCATATCCTTTAATTTTGATGTCGTTGACTTTTCTGAAACATGGTTAAGGCCCGACATCCTAAATTGTGAAATTTTTTTTAAAAAATTTTCCGTTTATAGAAAAGGTCGCACTCCTCGTCGTGGTGGGGTGTACTTATTGCTGTTGATGCCGATTTATTTTCTTGTTGAGATTTTGTTTAGTATTAAGCCGCTTGTACTAAAGGGACAATAGCGTTGAATATGTAACCTACAGCGTGAGCGGTGATGAGCATTCACAAAACTTCTTTGATATTTATCCAAGAGCTATGTTCATTTGAGAAACCTAGTCATTTAACAAATACTTTAGTATTTTGTCGCTTTACTATTTTTTCAACTAGATAAGTGTGTCGGAACCTTGACTTTCTTTATAGAAACCGCCTTTCAGTGGAGTACCTTGACAGTCTTCTAATATGTATGTCGTGGGATTTGTGTTACGTACTTGACTTATTTTAAAAATTTAAGTTATCCAGTTTGGTGTATACCCCTTCTCAAATTTATGCTTATGTTTACTAATACGAACGTAGTCACCCACACGAAGTTTTGTGCCACTAAATATTTGTATATGACTGTAGACAGTGTTTAGTAATTTGTTTTCATTAAATGCATTTACGTTTATAGGTGCCATTTGAATTGTTATATGATGTTTTCAATTGTAAAAACCAATCTATTGTACGTATGACCTTCGGATTCAGCATACTTACATATTTGTATGCCATCTTAATGTCCTACAAATTTCATTACAATCGGACAATAAACTAAGAAGTTGCCTACGATTCAATGTAACATAGTTTGGGGCCAAAGGAAGAAGAAGAAGCAAATCAATTGCATGACGTTCGCAGTAGCAGCTTGTGTTTGTATGTGTGTGTGTGTATGTGTTTATATGTATGAATGCAGATAAAGAATAATGAATGTAAGAACTGGGTTCAGGGTATATTCTAGTCGGCCACTCTCTACTAGACCACTCTTACTTGTTTTTCTATTAAATTAATTAAGAAAACAAAATGTGAAGCGGAGATTGAAATAAATTATGACTCTGTCAAACGCACTTTGCAAAGAAAGAGTCAGCCCTTCTTGCCAAAGTCTCCACCTTCTCCAAAGAATGTTGTGGAAGCTTTTCAGGGCAAAAATATAATGAAACTTTTTGGAATGACCAAGGAAAATACAGCAAATCAGTTCTATAAAAAAGTGCTCGTTTGCTCATTGCTTATTTTCATCAGACAAGGTAATCGACTTGATGCAAGCTAATATTCAGGACCATAATAATATTTTTTTAATTAATGCTATTTAAAGCATTTAAAGTTTGTCCTTTTGGTGATTTTAAGCAACTTTTAATAATTTATATTAAATATTTTCAGAAGACAAATTTCTTTTTATGCTACTCTTTATTCATTATTAATTTAAAAATTTTTTTTTTTGATTACCCCTTTTGTTTTTTGTTTTGATGACACACAATAAACAAAGAAGTTATTAACGATTGAATGTAACATAGTTTGGGGCCAAAGGAAGAAGAAGAAGCAAAGCAAATGTATGACGCGCGTAGCCAGCAGCTTTTGTTTGTATATATATGAATGCAGATAAATAACTTCAATGAATGTAAGACCTTGGATCAGGGTATATCCTAGTCGGGCACTCTCGACTAGACCACTCTTACTTGTTAAATACAGGAATAGATTATGCAGGGCCATATCACATCAGATGTTCTAAAAATCGAGGACAAAAAACATATAAAGGGTACATAGTATGGCCACTAAAGCAATACACTTAGAAGTATTTTGTGATGTAACGTCAGACGCATTTTTAGCGCCCTTGAGAATATTCGTAGCAAGACGCGGGAAATGCGCTCACATATACTCCGACAGCGGCACGAATTTTGTAGGTGCTTCTAGAAAATAAGACAAGGAGTTTGTAAAAGCTATTCAAGGAAATGATAAAATTGCCCCTATCATAGAAAATGAAAAAATACAATGACATTTTATCCCGCCGGCAGGACCTCACTTCGGAGGTATTTGGGAGGTCGGGGTAAATTCCGTAAAATATCATCTTAAGAGAGTGATAGGAGACAGCAATTTAACGTATGAAGAAATGTCAACACTGTTATGAATGCAGAAATTTAACCAATTTGGCCGCTAGTACTGGTCCTGCTTCTGGTACGGGTCCTGAAACTAGTACTGGTCCTGCTACTAGTATTGGTCCTGCTACTGGTACGGGTCCTGCTACTAGTACTTGTCCTGCGGCTGGTACGGGTCCTGCTACTAGTACTTGTCCTGCGGCTGTACTGGTCCTGCTACAAATACTGGTGCTGCTGCTAGTACTGGTCCTGCAGCGGGTACTGGCTCTGCTACTGGTACTTGTTCTGTGGCTAGTATGCAGAAATTTAACCAATTTGGCCGCTAGTACTGGCCCTGCTTCTGGTACCGGTCCTGCTACTAGTACTGGTTCTTGCTACTAGTATTGGTCCTGCTACTGGTACTGGTCCTGCTACTAGTACTTGTCCTGCGGCTGTACTGGTCCTGCTACAAATACTGGTGCTGCTGCTAGTACTGGTCCTGCAGCCTTCGTAAGTTCGTGGGCAGCTTTCTCTAGACTCCGTCTACCTATTTCAAAAACTTTCTTCAGTTTTTCCGCGTTGTCTACTGGCTCTTGCGTTGCTTGACCCGTCCCCGTGGTCACCTCGTCTGATAATGACCTGGGTAGGCGAGACGCGCCCTTGGGTGATATAAGCCGCGCTATATCCAGTTGAGGTCGACACGCTGGTGTTTGACTGTATGATTGGCTCTTTCGGTTGGATTCTCTTGTGGCCGGTGCCGTGAATTAGTGCTTCACTCCCAAGTCCTCGAGAAATCGCTTGAAGCTCTGACTGGTGAATTGGTCTCCATTGTCGGTTATCATCACCTTCGGGACTCCGAACCCCTAAAGGCTTTCTGTAGTGTTGCAGCCGTCGCAGTTCGTAAGGCCACCAGCTGGGTCCACTTAGAGAATCGGTCAAAAAACACCAATAGCATCGTATTTCCGTGTTTTCATCGCAGCACAGGCCCGACGAAATCCACACACACGGTGGTCCAGGGTTCTTCCGGGATTTGCGTGAGCATTTTCCCCGCAGCCTGGAGTTGATTGGGTTTGTACTGCTGACAGACTTCGCAACGGTGGACGTAGGCTCGCACGTCCCGATATAGTCCTGGCCAGTAGTAGCGTGCGGCTACTCGAGCTATCGGTTTCCGGGTTCCTGTATGTTCGGCTGTAGCGGCGTCGTGACATTCGTTTAGTGCTCGATGTTGCTGATCCCTCGGTACGCACAATTTCCATGCTGCCACATCTTCGTCGCCGGCTCGTTGTGGGATGTGTCGGTACAGCTTTCCCGATTGCACAACGTAGTCTGGTTCATGAACAACGGAATCAGTTCACTAGCTTATTTCATGACGCTCTGTTTTGAACTGATTCCACGCCAAAAACGACACCACACTAGATCTATTTTGAAGTACAGCCTAGAGATCAGCCAGATATATATATATATCCAGCTGAGAGAAGAAAACCACGTGCCCGCCTCATAAAAATATGATCGGCATAAATAGCAGCGATCGCACGGTATCCGACAGTGCCGGTTAGTTATTGCCGTCTTGGAACGGCGGACCGATAAGTTTTGATAGTGATTTTTGTGAATTTCTAGGGAAACCATATATCCAGAATTTGAGATTGGGGACTTGTCATCGGGCGCTTTCGCTACAGCGTGATCACGTGTAGGCGAGGCACATCTAATTGCGACATTGTTGATGCTAATTGCTGATGCCACACCGTTGTGGAATACTCGCATCTGTATCCCAAGTGCATTTCTGCAAAGCGACCGTGTGAATGCCAACCTAAACTGCTGACTGTTACCAATTTGTAACTCTGCAGCCAGTCGTATTGTGCGTTTGTGTTCTGCGCTGAACACGTCCCTTAGTGCGCGCAAGTGCTGCGCGAAGCGGACAAGCCTCTGACGGACGCTCTATTGTTTTGTAGAATTAAGACTGGTCACCTCCGGCCAACCAGACACGTTGTTGGACCAGTACTCTGTCCAATGAGTACTCACTTCTTATTACTTCTAGTATGACTTAAATACTACAATTAATCGTATTAACACATTCTAATTACATAATTCGTATTTGCTCGCATTAGCAAACAGATGTGTTTTTTATTGCGCTTCGATATTAATTTTGTTTCTTCGTTCTGTTCAATTGTGAATTTGCGGTTTTACGTTTAATAAATTACTTGTGGCTTGTGAATTACATTCGGTTGTGTGAAACACATAGTTGGACAATAATTATTAGCTTATTAACATATTTTAAATACAACAACAAACAGTAGCCCAAGCATACTGGTTTCTCTTGTGCAGTTGCATTGCTGTTGCTAACAATTTGTTATTGTATTTATACCGTTTTAGTTATTTTCGCGCCGCGCTCTTCTGTTCTGTTTGTGCTAATTTCGGTCGTCGCGCTCGCGTTGTTCTGTTTTTCGTTATTGTCGTAAATAGAAATTAGCGTCAATTGAACCTAGCTTGTATTATATATATATATTTATTGTTATATATATATTATATTTGTTGCTTTTAGTACTATTTTGCAGTGTTTTTTTTTTTTATTAATATTTTTTGTTGAAATTAATTACTCTTTTTTTAACAAAATAAAAATGTATGTCTGCGTGCAAATGTAAAAATGGGTTTCGTTTGTTGCTGGCTGTGCGATAATGTTGCGCACGAAAAATGCTCTGGCGTCAACGGCCGTATTATAGACCTGATCGAGTCCAAATCAGGCTTAAAGTGGACTTGTGAGACCTGTAGGGATTTCGAAAGGGATATGATGGGATTCATGAGGCAGACCAAGAAAGACTATGGAGATATTTTCGGTCGGTTCAAAAAACTGTTTGAAGGTTTCTCTGCGTTGGATGACGAGTTCAAAGGTATGCAAATTTTAAACGAGTCTCCTAAGCGCAAAAAGGCCAATCATAGGCTGTCAATTGGCCCTAATGAGCTTTCGGTCCCAACAGTCCCAGTTGCTTCATCTGCTCCATCACTGATGGATTTTACATCCCCACGTCCTCAGATAGTAGTCAGTAGTGAGGAAATCAACGCCATACCCATGGATGTTGTTCCTGCTGACCCAGTAGAAATTTCGGACTCGGCGAATGCTGGAAGTGTTGTTGCAAGTCAACAGTAGAAGGATACTGCCGGTTCTCCGCCACTTAATTTATGGGTTTTTTAATGGGCTCACCTGTCACTTTTTTTTTTATTGTTTTTTTAATGGGTTAAGGGACCAATTAGCGAGGAGGAAGGAAAAAGGGTCAAGATTTTAGGTGTCGGCTTTCGTGTGATCTCAAACAGAAAGGTAAGGACACAGGAAAAGGGATCAAGATTTAAGGGTGAGAGAAAGGTCGGCTCGTGTATGATCGCTAAGCAAAAGGTAAGTTCATGGGAAAAGGGTCAACAATTTATTGATCTCTAAGTGAGCACAGGTGTCTTTATTTAAGGACGATTCCCTAGAGAAGGGGTGAATGAATGTGCGTACTTGTGACTGCTTGTTGACAAGTAAAGATCAAACAAATACAAACAAGAGAGGTGAAGAGTCCATTCTTAATTTATTGCCTTTATGGTTTTGGGCTCACATAATCACAGTAACCACAACATTTTGTGTGGGACTGGTTTGTTAGAGAGTTTCACACTCAAACAAATCTTGCAGGCGTTCGCTCGTCCTCGACCCTAGACAAAACCTGTTTAGGGCCTGCATTGAAAATAGTCTAAATACCTTTATAGGTGTGTGTGTGTGTGTGTGTGTGTGTGTGTGTGTGCGCGTATGTTTTTGATTTTTTCACCCCTGACCTGAAACATATGTGGCCTACGTGCTGCTTCATGCTGCCTATCCAAAACTGGTTTTGGTCCTGTACTGTAAATAGCCCCTGACCTACAACAAATACGGCACACGTGCTGTTTTATGCTTCATGCCCCCTTTCTATCAAATACCGCTTTGACCATGCATTTGGTATTTCACAATTAAATTAAATAATTGGAAATAGCCAAAACGTTTATTGTAAATTCTTTAAATAAATACAAAATTTTGTTTTCTTCTCTTTTTTTTGTTTTTTATAATATTGTTTATATTTATTAATAAATGAAATACATGTATAGATATATATTAGTTGTAACTTAAATAATAATAATATTTTTTATTTATTCATTCGTTTTCTTTACATTGTGTATTGTGCTATAAGACGATCCAGCTTTACTTTGCGTATCATATAGAAGTGACAAGCACAAGTATTAGCCCCTTCTGTAGTTACATCCAAAGACCAGGGGCACTCTATCAAATGCTCTCCAAATTTTGATGCCCTTAGATGAAAGTTCTCGTACTTTAAGAAATATTCACGATATTCCTCAAGTAATTTCTCGTGCTCACTCCATCAAACTCAGTCAAGAAATCATCAATTTTCTTATCAATTTTCGACCCATACTGCTCTGAACTTCTCAATAGCTGAATTACTACTGAATTAAATCTGCTTACTAAAATCCTTCTTATATTGAGTTCGTTCTCTTTTTTGTCTATACTTAACTACCTCTCTTTCTATTTCTCTACCCATCTTTTTTGAAATTTCAAAGCATAAACGAGTCAAATCAATTTTAACATCATTTTCATAATATGCTTCTAGATCAGAAAGTTGTATATTATATTTCCCGATCCTTGAACATTTTGGTATAATATAATTATGGTATACATTTCTAATTTGATTTTGTAAAATTGTGTTCCAGCATAAGAATGTAGTATAAAAAATTCCTAATCAAATGAATGATCTCCATGACTCACTGTCAAACTCAATTACATTACCATACTGATGTAATCTCAATATACATTGTTTATCCGTTTTTCTAATCTTAAAATGACACTTTACTGTACCAATTAATGGATAATCAATTATTGAACCAGGCATCAAAAACTCAAGCTGTTCAAGCCTTAGTTGTACATATTCTTTAAATGTTAATAATTGAATCCATTCTTCTTTTTCAAAACCAATGAAATTGCGCTTATGTTGTTGCATCCAGATCATTGGTGTAAATTCTCTACTAGTTGAAAATCCACACTTTAATTTTAATTGCCGATTTACATAATACTCAAAACCAAATATTATTTCATGATCTTGTGTTTTTCTAGAATTTCTTTTTTTTCTTAGTTCAAACGTGTCCATGTTAGTTGAAAAGTCAATTCAAACTAAGTTGATAATTAGGATGGGAATAGTATTTAAGGCGTAGAATATTCAGCATTTTAACTAGTACAATTTATTCATCACCAGCAAAATGATCAAAGTGGATAGAAACTCATCTGTCCTCGTTGACTTTCAATATGTATTTGGGAACGATAGGCAGATTTTTGTCAAAGAGTTGGTATTCATGCAAGGCGGCTCAGTCATACCTAATTTCTTTCACTTTAAACCACCCTACAATATTAAAGAGGTGGATGAAGTTACTAAAAAATCTCTAAAGATAAACAAACAGTATATTGATGGACTCGATTGGTCTGATGGCGATGTATCATATTTAAGTCTTGGTGAAATATTGAAACCATTGAATAGTTTCACTACAGTTATTGTACGAGGTAGAGCTAAGAAACAGTTTTTAACCAATTATTTATCTACAAACATAATCGATTTAGAACTTGATCAAAGTTTATCAAACTTTTCAAACCATTTTACTAATTGTAGAATACATAAAAAATCCACAAGTCATTGTGCAGTCAATAATTTATTTAAACTCTTTGTATTTCTAGAAAACTCTAAATATAAAATAAATGGAAATTAAAATTGTATACAATTTATGTAAAATAAAAATACTTTTATTTATAAATTTGACTTGTAATTTATTTCAATTACACATTTTAAATTAGTTGTGTATAATATATTCTACATTCAAGTTTTCTATAAAATCAGATACAGCTCGGGCATTTCTTAATGCACATACACCTTTATTTATATGGGATCCACAGTCTGAGAAACAATTTATATTAAATGCATCTATTCGCGGACATCCAAACTATTCAACATTGGTTACTGATGTGCTTAAAAAACGTTTTCTTTACATCTCCTTTCGTGATTATATGCATGTCTCTAACAAGATCACGAATATAATTTCGCACTTGTATAAAGTGTACATTCCCATCATTCCATCTCTGTTGATTTCGGGTTAACCAGAGATTTGTTTTTCGTACATCCTTTGATAATCGAAGAAAGTCGTATGGTGCTTCTTCAATGTAATGAATATCTTGAAATTGTTAATTTTTAAAAACTCCAGCAATTTTTTTTAATATGAATTGTTTATTAGTTCCATAGAATCCTTGAATATCAATAACCACTTGATTATCCATTAGCTAGTTAGTAAGTTTTTAAACGATACGCTGAACTAGCCCCGTCAATGGTGAATAATCAACTAAACGATCGTGCATTAACATACGATAAACCTTTGAACTCCTCACACCTTTCAAGTTCAATTGAGACTCTAACATCCATTGGACCTGTTTTAACAGTTTCATTCTGATGCGAGAGATCAATAAAATAATCGGTGATTTTTTTTTAAATTCTCTAGGTGATAGCAACGGTCGAGACTCTTTCATATAGTAACTCGTTTGAAAATTTGTAGACATATCATACAAAGTGGCAAATCGTTCACGGTTAAAATTTATGTTCATATCATCATAAGGATATGTCTCCGAGTTCAAGTACACTTTCAAATATCTCAAATGCAATACAAGGTCGTTCTCTATTGGCAGCGAGCTTTACATTCCAGACATTCCCTCAGCAAGTGTTGGATTAAGATAACAATCCCAGCTGTGGAATCCCAATGACAATGAGCCTCAATTTTTGTTAGACTAAACATTTTTAATTTCATTTCATCGCTGAGAGTTATATGCGGTATTTTCCATGTTATATTTGAAATATTTAGTTTATGCTCATTAACACCAATTTTAGCATGAAATACATCCCCCATATTTTTATACCCTGATCCCATTAAAAATGGGAAAAAGGGGTATAATGGTTTTGTGCAAAAGTATGTAACAGGCATAAGGAAGCATCTCCGACCCCATAAAGAATATATATTCTTGATCGGTATCAATAGCCGAGTCGATATGGCCATGTCCGTCTGTCTGTCCGTCCGTCTGTATGAACGCCTGTTTCTCAGAGACTACAAAAGCTATAGACTTCATATTAAAAATAAAAGTTCTCGTAGTGCCGGGTCAATACAAGTTTATCATTTTTTTTCGATATGTCATCCCGTTCAAAAGTTATCGATAAATATCGATTTCAGACAAGTGTTTTTCGGGCATAACTTGAAAGTCATAAATGCTAGAAACTATATTCAGGTTTAAGTTACTGTACTGCCGGCTCTAAACAAACTCATCATTTTTTTTTCAATATCTCAATCCTTTCAAAAGTTATCGATAAATTAAGTTTCCAAAACAGTGTTTTTAAGGTATAGCTTAAAAGTTATAAGACGTAGAGTCACCAAATTTGGTACATATACTCTCCAATAGCATACAGAGGTTAAATGCATTTCACTTTTTGGATACCCCTTCCTGATCTCCAAGAAATCGAAAAATACGTATTTTAAGAGGTATGACTTTCGGATTTTACATAGTCTCACATTTATGAGCCATCTTTGTGTCCTACAAATTTCATTACGATCGGACAATAAATTCAGAAGTTTTTAACGATTCAATGTAACATAGTTTGGTGCCAAAGGAAGAAGAAGCAAAGCAATTGATGACGCGCGTAGCAAGCAGCTTGTGTTTGTATATGTGTGTGTGTGTGTTTCTATGTATGAATGCAGATAAATAACTTCAATGAATGTTAGACCTTGGATCAGGGTATATCCTAGTCGGGCACTCTCGACTAGAGCACTCTTACTTGTTCAACTTAGCATTCTCCGCAGGCGAGCTGTTAGCCAAAGTAATCGAGCCCTCAACATTAAGGAAACTCTCACTCGGCAATACATATAAATCCTGATTTTGTATTGTAATGCGAACTTCATCATTACTCTTAAATGATTGCAGATAGGGAGAGTAGCTATGATATTCTTTTTTAATTATACTCTCATCTGAGTAAGCTTTCTCTCGAACATTTAGTAGGTTGCTCATTATTTTCTAATTTTTATACCCAAAGATTGTAAAAATAATCGGTTCTCAATTGTTAGTGGTGCTGTCATCGACCTTCTTCCTTCTACACTATAACTTAAAGTGGATGCTGATGGGGGAGAACACCCATTTTTATTATTATTATAGATAATCATTCTCGTCGCCTTAGATGCAAACGAAGTGTTACACTCTCTTTACGTAAATTGACTAAGTTCCCGTCCTGATCTACAATCCGTATTATTAATGATTGTATCTCTCTCGTGGTCACCGGCAAATAAATAAGATTATTGGGTTTCTCACTCATTTTATAGCCCGGTGGAACGTTAATAGCAAACTCATGTAACGCATGACTAGATTCACCATTTACATATGATCCGCTCACAATATTACATTCCAAACGAATTGTATTTACTTTTAAAATATCTACAGGTTGATCCGAGATGTGTAAAGCATTCGGCTTTAGTTCTATTCTATGAAACCCGAATAATGGTCCAATGGAATGTTCCTTATTAAAATATATTGAGTGTACCTTTGTTGAAATCATTACTTGAAGCGTGTTATTATTGCTTTCAATATGCGGATGGTTTAATATATTTGCTTCTTTTTCCTTCATTTTCTCATTAATAATATCACTTATATCATTGAGTTCGTATGATCCCACGGGAATCTCAAAAACATGGTCCCCAATATGAAATAAATTATTATCATGATCAACATTCGGAATCGAATTGTACATATGAAAATCAATGAGTGCACACTCATAATTCCCGCTCAATTCAATGGGCGGATGATAGTTCGCTCCCAAAATTGAGCTGCTTCCAGTTAACGTTAACGTTGTTGCCATTTCGATAGATTATTATGAAGTGAAATAATAAATTATGTATCTGATATTATATCTTAAATTGTAATGAAATCGGAAAACCCTCGTCTATAGCGTCCTCTCTCCATTGAATCATCTTTACTTATTAATAGGAATCCATACTTTTCCTTCCAGCATAATTGACAAATTTTCTTGAACGATCCAAAATTCATGTCTACACCCACATGATCTTGATACACATGTTTCATATTTAACTCATCTTGTTTAAACATCATGATCATATTAGCATTATCACGAACAAGATGTTTTGGGATTCGTGTATACGTTTGACATAAATAAAACGCATCGATATTATTATGTCGCCCCATACAGAAGTACGCACGAATATTGTTTTGCTTTTCACATGCTACATCATCAAATATCATTAGGGAATTTTTTCTTGCTTTATTTGGCGGTATAACATTCTCATTTTCAGAAAATGTGAAAAACCCCATACCCTTTATTGGGGTGATAAGTGCTTTCAAGTATTCATATTTCGGTTGATTCAAAGACTTTGAATACAAATAAATATTTTCAAACTTTAAGCCGTTAGGACTTTCAATCAAGCTTATCATCACATTTGTTTTACCACAATTAGAAGGTCCAACGAGTAGTGCTCGAATTGAGTTGGGTAATAAACTGCTATGTCTTACTTGATTTTTTTCATCATTTTGACATTCGATATTTCTCACTTCTATAAGGGTCTTTTGTTTTATTAATCGCATATTACTTAAAGTTTTTCTCAGCAGCTTGTCACTCATTAACAAGTCCTTGAAGATTAAACAACAAATAAAATAGCTATGCGCTTTTATAAATCGTTTAGTATCACACCGAACGTTTATCTCGGTGGAGGTCTTGTTGATAACATAATCAATTCCCTACCACTTGAGCTTCAGTCTATCAGTTTTGTGGACCAGGAACAAAACTTGAAAAGCGGTTAGAGCATGGTGATAAAGGGATAAACCCATTAGATGCTGCCTGCAGAGAGCATATTATAAACATAAAGAATTGAAAAATCGTCATATAGCCGACTCAATATTAGCTCAAAGGGCGTGGGAGCGTGTAAAAGCCCCCGACAGTAGTATTGGAGAAAAGTCTGCTGCGTATTTCGTAACAAACGTAATGAAAACCAAGAAAAAATTCGGCATGGGTCTCAAGCATAAAGTAAAGAAAATAAAACCGTGTCAGAATAAGAAAAAATGTATGAATGCTGTGAGAGTTGCCAGCAGCATATTGAAGAAGGAAAAACCATATGATATTCATTCTGCAATAAAAATGGCTAGAAAAGCTATAAACAAGACAATTGGACGAAAAAAGAAAGATATAATAATTCCCCGAGTGATTAACGTTCCTAAAATAGGAGGGTTCTTACCACTTGTACCCATTTTAACAGCACTTGGGGCATTAGGTGGTGTTGCGTCTGGTGGTGCATCAATTGCTAAGAGTATTAATAATGCTAAAAACGCTAAGAAACAACTAGATGAGAATAAACGTCATAACAAAAAAATGGAATCCATTGCTTTAGGAAATGGCTTATATCTAAGGCCATATCAAAAAGGCTATGGCCTATCAACTACCCCTCAAAAAAATTTTTAGCTGAGCTGCCCAATAAACCGCTTTCAATTATGAATTTTGTTCGCAAGCATATCCCTCATTTCAGAGGTGTCTTTATGAGGGATTCACTACCGAAACGAAAACGAAAAAAGGGAATGCGGTGTTATTAACTTAGACTCTATAGCCGGAGCTGGAACACACTGGGTAGCTTACTATGTAACAGGAAATATAAACATATATTTTGATAGTTTTGGGAACTTATCCCCACCCAAAGAACTTATACGATATTTAGGAGAGAACATAAAATACAATTATACTCAAGAACAACGATTTGGTACATTTAATTGTGGTCATTTATGTTTAAGATTTTTATTATCGATTATAACATCTACTATTTACTAAAAGTAGCTCTTAAAACAAGTACTTGTTTAGTTTATAAAATAAAGATTAATAAGAAAACTTGAAATCGATTTATGGGTTTTTCTGCAACTAATGATTATATATAACACTTATTTATATTCAAACTATCATCAGTCTGTTTCGAGCAATTGATTAGTGTACGACTCCTGTTTAAAACAAGTAAGAGTGCTCTAGTCGAGAGTGCCCGACTAGGATATACCCTGATCCAAGGTCTTACATTCATTGAAGTTATTTATCTGCATTCATACATAGAAACACACACACATATACAAACAAAAGCAGCTGGCTACGCGCGTCATACATTTGCTTTGCTTCTTCTTCTTCCTTTGGCACCAAACTATGTTACATTGAATCGTTAATAACTTTTTTGTTTATTGTCCGATCATAATGAAATTTGTAAGACACAAAGATGGCATATAAATGTGAGACTATGTAAAATCCGAAGGTCATACCTCTTAAAATACGTATTTTTCGATTTCTTGGAGATCGGGGAGGGGTATCCAAAAAGTGAAATGCATTTAACCTCTGTATGCTATTGGAGAGTATATGTACCAAATTTGGTGACTCTACGTCTTATAACTTTTAAGCTATACCTTAAAAACACTGTTTTGGAAACTACTTAACTTAAACCTCAATATAAAGTTTCTAGCTTTTATGACTTTCAAGTTATGCCCGAAAAACACTTGTCTGAAATCGATATTTATCGATAACTTTTGAACGGGATGAGATATCGAAAAAAAAAGATAAACTTGTATCGTCCCGCCACTACGAGAACTTACATTTCAAATATGAAGTCTCTAGCTCTTGTAGTCTCTGAGAAACACTCGTTCATACAGACGGACAGACGGACATGGCTATATCGACTCGGCTATTGATACTGATCAAGAATATATATACTTAATGGGGTCGGAGATGCTTCCTTATGCCTGTTACATACTTTTGCACAAAACCATTATACCCCTTTTTCCCATTTTTAATGGGATCAGGGTATAATAAAAGCCCCCTGTTTAAAATAACGGCCCCTGTTTAAAATAACGGACCCTGTTTAAAATAACGGCCTTTGTTTAAAATAACAGCCCCCTGTTTAAAATAACAGCCCCTGTTTTAAATAACAGCCCCTGTTTTAAATAACAGCCCTCGGTTTAAGCTGGAACGGCCCCCTGTTTAAAATAACAGTCCCCGGTTTAAGCTGGAACGGCCCCCTGTTTAAAATAACAGCCCCCGGTTTAAGCTGTTTGAAAAACTGAAACCGCTCTATTTCAAACGATTTGAATCAGGTTTTTTTTGTTACGGATAGGTGCATACATATTTTAAAATGAATGAACATATACTAAAGGAATTAACAAAAACAAGAAACGCTCTAAAAAAAAAATTTCAAAGTATTAAATTGGGAAGGGCTGCGAATGAATATCAGCTTGAGGAAACATTTAAACCAATAACACAACCTCTAAAGAAAATCGTTAAAGGGAATATAGCTAGAGAAGAAACGAAAGTCAAGAGAGAAGATGTAGCTGATACAAAAAATGAAATCAAAGAAGACGATGAAAATTATAGTAATATTTTTTTTGACGCTATTGATGGCCAAATTTTTAGAGACTAATCTCATTCTCAGCCTCTTGTATCAAGCGAACAAACTAATGAGGATTATAATCAGGCTACTACTTCAAGAAAAAATAATAGTTATAATCTTAGTGTGAATGAGTTAGAGCGAAACGGGAAACTTGACAAAGCATTTGGACCGAATAAAAAACAGAATTAAATTAAATTGGGGGGTAGCAGAATAACCGTTGACAATAATAAAATAGAGTTGGAAACTGGTGAAAAGTGGAACCTTACTCCTGGATTATATTCATTAATCTTTCTAAAAGATCCTAAAGGGTACGATGAGATGGATTTAGATGCATACAAGCAAATCTTAACAAAAACATCTGCTCATAGAAAACATAACTTGCCTCATGAACAACTTAAGGGTAATCCTTCAAAAAAATATAGTGAAGTTATAAAAAAACTTGTTCCGAAATCTAATGAACCGACTGCAATGTCTACTCCTCTTAATATGAAAAAATTATTGCATAAAGGAGGAAGTCTTATGAGTCTCAATACAAATAAGTCAAATTATATATATTGGAATGATCCTAATGAGATTGTTAATAGGCTTAAGCTTCTAGTTGCCTCACAGACAGCAGGACATAGTAATCATACTAATGAGATAGTCTCGATAATTGAAGAACTACGAGAAGCAGAAATTATTTACTAATTAAATAAATAAATAACAGTGGGTTCTTTATCAGATTATCAATACTAAAATGCCTCTCGACAAGTTCGGTCACTTTTCTTCGAACAGTATTGAGAAAGAAAGTTCTAGTTTTAAAAAACCAATTCCTGGTATTCTCATTGATAATGAATATAACATTATATTTTCAAACAAGCGTCTTAAAAATGTGGGAAACCCTATGGAAGAAAAAGATGCCGTTAACAAAAGTTTTCTGCAAACACAAATCAATGAGGCAACACAAGGCTTGTACACAGTTATAAACAGTGATAATAAGAAACTACAAGTCAATTTTGAAAGTGCCATTGAAAGCACAACAAGTGCTTGTGACATCAAGCTAAGAAAATATATAGATGAGAAAATCTCCAAATTAGAAAATGATATTTTTAAATATTTAACAACCGAACCGATGATTAAGGGAATTCTCGAACATCATGATTAAAAGAGAAATTATCAATGAACTACATGTACCAGCCCGTAAAAATTTTAGACGTCGTAGAGTTGTTATGAAGGGAATCAATGATCATTGGCAAGCAGACTTAGTGGAAATGGGAGAGTACTCATCATCAAACAAAGGTTATAGATATCTATTAACTGTTATTGATACATTTTCCAAATATGCATGGGGAGTTGCACTGAGAACGAAAACTGGAAAAGAAGTTGCAGATGCTTTCACATCTATTTTTAAAATGAAACGGATTCCTAAGAATTTACAAACAGATGATGGAAAAGAATTCTTTAATAGTATCTTTAAAAGCTTATGTGAAAAACATGATATTAATCACTACTCAACTTATAGTGGTTTAAAAGCGTCAATTGTTGAACGTTTTAATAGAACACTTAAGGAGATGATGTGGAGAGAGTTTAGTTATAATGGTACATATCATTGGATTGAAATGTATCGCCAATTGATTGGTGTATACAATCGAAAACATCATAGAACAATTCAAATGGCACCTATAAAAGTAAATGCATTGAATGAAATCAAATTACTAAACACTGTCTATAGTCATATAAAAATATTTAGTGGCACAAAACTTCGTGTGGGTGACTACGTTCGTATTAGTAAACATAAGCATAAATTTGAGAAGGGGTATACACCAAACTGGACAACTGAAATTTTTAAAATAATTGAAGTACGTAACACAAATCCCACGACATACATATTAGAAGACTATCAAGGTACTCCACTGAAAGGCGGTTTCTATAAAGAAGAGATGAGAAAGTCAAGGTTCCCACACACTTATCTAGTTGAAACAAGTAAAAGTGCTCTAGTCGAGAGTGCCCGACTAGGATATACCTTGATCCAAGGTCGTACATTCATTAAAGTTATTTATCTGCATTCATACATAGAAACACACACACATATACAAACAAAAGCTGCTGGCTACGCGCGTCATACATTTGCTTTGCTTCTTCTTCTTCCTTTGGCCCCAAACTATGTTACATTGAATCGTTAATAACTTTTTTGTTTATTGTCCGATCGTAATGAAATTTGTAGGACACAAAGATGGCATATAAATGTGAGACTATGTAAAATCCGAAGGTCATACCACTTAAAATAAATTTTGCGATTTCTTGGAGATCGGGGAGGGGTATCCAAAAAGTGAAATGCACTTAACCTCTGTCTGCTATTGGAAAGTATATGTACCAAATTTGGTGACTCTACGTCTTATAACTTTTAAGCTATACCTTAAAAACACTGTTTCGGAAACTTAATTTATCGACAACTTTTGAAAGGATTGAGATATTGAAAAAAAATGATAAGTTTGTTTAGAGCCGGCAGTACAGTAACTTAAACTGAAATATAAAGTTTCTAGCTTTTATGACTTTCAAGTTATGCCCGAAAAACACTTGACTGGAATCGAAATTTATCGATAACTTTTGAACGGGACGAGATATTGAAAAAAAATGATAAACTTGTATCGTCCCGGCACTACGAGAACATATATTTTAAATATGAAGTCTCTAGCTTTTGTAGTCTCTGAGAAACAGGCGTTCATACAGACGGACGGACAGACGGTCAGACGGACAGACGGACAGACCGACGGACATGGCTATATCGACTCGGCTATTGATACTGATCAAGAATATTTATACTTTATGGGGTCGGAGATGCTTCCTTATGCCTGTTACATACTTTTGCACAAAACCATTATACCTCTTTTTCCCATTTTTAATGGGATCAGGGTATAAATAGTGACAGGTACATATTTGGTACCTAGCGATCCTGATCATTTTTTGCGTTTGATGTTTCCCCCGAAAACGTTTCATGTACTCGACGGGACGTTTTGTGTGTACAGAGTGAGAAAAAAGTGAAAAATACCTAGAGCATGGAAGGATCCTAGATATAAATAGAAGTCCTGACTAGAACAGAGTCAGAATCAAGTCGACATGAGGCACACAACATTAACACAAGCATCGATGGCAGCGATTTTGGCCGAAGTGCCTGAGGATGACGATTACCCCATCATCGTAATCGGTGACTCAGAGGATGAGATGAGCGAGTGGGAGGAAGGAGTCATTTTAAGCCAGTTGGGGCAACCGTGCCCCCTGGATGAGGATGAGGATGATGGGTACTGGCCACCAGCCAGCGGGTTCATCATGAACCCGTTGGCTGCACCTTGTCCTCTACTTGAGGATGAGGAAAATTGGCCGCCCATTATCCGCACATCCAATGGTAGGATACATTTGGCGTCATTAATCCTTGGCGATGATGACGACACCATCCCCTATGTGTCTGACTTTGGAGAGCCCATTCTCATCATCGACTCTGATGACGAGAATGATGGAGCAGCAGCAGCACCACCAACAACAACAAGAACATCACCAGCTGCAACCACAACAACATCAACATCATCAACAATAACAACAACATCAACATCACCAGCAACAACCACAACAACAATACCAACAGCAGCAGCACCACCACCAACAACAACAAGAACACCAGAGAGATTGGATTTGCTCTCACTAACGTCGTGGGTTGTTGGTGAGCAAATGGAGGTCGAGCCTCCATTACCTTTTGAAGAGGAGTTCCACTGCGTGGATATGTGGGACTCCGTGTTAGGAAACATAAATATTTAAAACAACAACAACAAATGTATAAAACAAAAAAAATTATATATATATTCAAAAATAAAATAAAAATCATTTATACTCCAAAAAAAAAACACCAATTTTATTTATATATTTATTTTATCATATTTTATGCTTCCTTTTCAGGTTTTACTTTTGAAATAAATAAAAACAAAATTTTAAAAGTTATCAAAAACATGGTTTATTTATTTAATGTAGAGGGTATTTTTTATGCTTCCTTTTCCGGTTTTATTTTTGAAATAAATAAAAACAAAATTTTAAAAGTAATCAAAAAACATGGTTTATTTATTTAATGTAGAGGATATTTTTATTACTTTTCTTTACAGGTTATATATATATATATTTTCTTCTTTTTAAATGTTTATGGGAATTTAATTAGTTTTCTTAATAGGTTATATATTTTCTTCTTTTTTTTTTTTGGGTATATTTTTCATGAAATAGGATAAAAATTTACAGAATTAAAAGATTATTATTAAAACAAGATATATTGGTTTTTTTTTTAATATATTTTAATTTTTTTTATTTTGTTTACATATATGTATATAAATAATAATAACAGATATATTTGTTTAATTTAACTTTAATTTTAATATATTAAATTAAAATATATTTTTCATTGTATAATTTTTTTTTTTTGATTTTTGTACATTTGTTTTTTTACTATTATATTTATTAGGTATTAATTCAATATTGGCCCCAAGCATATGTTTGGATGCCATTTTCCCTTATCTTGCGCTTATCATCTTTAGAGCTTAATGTAGTTTTTTTAACTCTATGTGTGTATAAATTATGGATCTTTGATCTAAACATCATCATTGAATCCTTAAAGTGTGTATTTGTAAATAGACATTCCTTATAATTATCTATACTAAGCTTATCTAATGCAGACCTCTTTACACCTTTGGATTTTTTTATGCACCCTCCCCCCTCAAGAGACAGGGAATACATTTTCGCTGTAAGCCCAACAAACTCTAACATACGTTTCCCACAATTCTCAGCCTTCATCATACCCAAGACTTTTTTGTTGCACCTTTTTATCCCATATACTTTTGCCAACTCTTCGGGATACTCAGAGGTATCAAACCTCATTTCAATATCTTTAGCGACATCTTTAAAGAAATCGGTATCCATATAATTAAGAGAGACTTTCTCCTGAAATTTGGGTTTCATGTAATCATAATGGAAATCATACATTTTCCATTTAGATAATTCTAAGACAGTGAAACCTAAATACATGGGCTTATCATAAACATTATGAAGGCGCTGCATCTGGATGGCATACATATCTTCAGAAAATTGTGCAGAGCTATGAAAACTCGCCTTCGCAATAAGCGCCCGTGCCCCCAAACGGTTACAATTTGTTGTCTCACATGATGTGACCAGTTTCACATCTTTGCGTTTTTCAACATTCTCCAAAGATTTCCCATAGACAGCGTTGTTCAAAAGTTTGAAAAAATCTTTTTCAAAATTGTTTTTTGCTAGTGTCATATGGTTGGTGTTAAGATCGATGTACTTTTTAAGCCAATTTGACTGTTTAAATTTAAGTACTCTATGGATCTTTGTTAATAATAACCCATTACGCAAACACTGTTGAAGATTTTTGTAATGAATCGGATATTTCACCTTAGATCTGAGATCAGCAACAAGTTTATTTACTTTAGCCTCGGGTGTGGGTTTTTGGTTAAGCGGACAAAAGGGGAGGTCATTATGGTGGTCATGAAGATGATTAGGGTAAAAAAGGTATACTTCGAGAATATACCCATCTTCGGAAGTTTCTGTAATGGATGAGATATCGAGTGTTCTGATTTCATCTTCGTTTAGCCATTGAAACCCAGTGTAAAGAAGACTCTGTGACATAGCCCGACCATACAGATTATTTGCATCTAAATACATTAAATATTCTGCTGGTTTTCTATCATCATAGTCACTCAAATATTTGTGGTTGGCCTTCGAGTACCGTTTACAGCACTGAGTACCGTAACGTCAGTTTTTATACCCTGAACCCATTAAAAATGGGAAAAAGGGGTATTATGGTTTTGTGCAAAAGTATGTAACAGGCATAAGGAAACATCTCCGACCCCATAAAATATAAATATTCTTGATCACTATCAATAGCCGAGTCGATTTAGCCATGTCCGTCTATCCGTCTGTCTGGCTGACCGTCTGTCCGTCTGTATGAACGCGTGTTTCTCAGAGACTACAAAAGCTGGAGACTTCATATTTGAAATATAAGTTCGCGTAGCGGCGGGACGATACAAGTTTATCATTTTTTTTCGATATCTCGTCGCGTTCAAAAGTTATCGATAAATTTCGATTCCAGTCAAGTGTTTTTCGGGCATAATTTGAAAGTCATAAAAGCTAGCAACTTTATATTTATGTTTAAGTTACTGTACTGCTGGTTCAAACCAAACTTATCGTTTTTTTTCGATATCTCAATCCTTTCAAAAGTTATCGATAAATTAAGTTTCCAAAACAGTGTTTTTAAGGTATAGCTTAAAAGTTATAAGACGTTGAGTCACCAAATTAGGTACATGTATTCTTCAATAGCATACAAAAGTAAAATACAATTCACTTTTTGGATACCCCTCCCCAATCTCCAAGAAATCAAAAAATACGTATTTTAAGATGTATGACCTTCGGATTTTACATAGTCTCACATTTGTATGCCATCTTTGTGTCCTACAAATTTCATTACGATCGGACAATAAACAAAGAAGTTATTAACGATTCAATGTAACATAGTTTGGGGCCAAAGGAAGAAGAAGAAGCAAAGCAACTGTATGACGCGCGTAGCCAGCAGCTTTTGTTTGTATATGTGTGTGTGTTTCTATGTATGAATGCAGATAAATAACTTCAATGAATGTAAGACCTTGGATCAGGGTATATCCTAGTCGGGCACTCTCGACTAGAGCACTTTTACTTGTTTAAAGTTAAAATAGTGAAAAAAGACATAGCTTCAAAAATGTATTGCTTGCATTTCTGGTCAATTTATAACATATAACCGTGAAAACCCATTCTTATTGTTATTGTTTCGTTCGTTATTGTTAAGATACCTGATTTTTGTTTTTCATTCTGTAATGCTTGCCTGAGATCCTTTGTCAAATCCTGGTCTCTAAATTGAGGTGCAATTACAGGACATACAAATTCATTACCAGGTACGCACCAACTATAGAAATTGCGGTGGCGTACAAGTAGTCACACATCTCATACAGGTAGGCACAAATTTTCTTCGGACACGTGCTTAGTACCCAAATTGCATTACCTGACCTAAGCCCATATGTATACAAATAACAGGTAAATTTTTTAGACATGAAAGCTAAAGTCACGAAAAGAGTTAGAAAATATTTAGAGTTCAGAAATGATTAGTCTTTTAGATATACCTTCTGTATTAGATTGTGAGCAATATTTTACAAAAAATTAAAGTTAGCAAACATTTTTTTTTTTAAATATTTATAATATAAATTTTAAATAATAAAAGCCTTTCAAACAAAACATAATAAATCAATAAATTACAAAAATATATTTTTTATTTCCCAGAAAATTGATTTTTCAACAAATTTCAACATTGCGCTCATTTAATAGGTTGATTAATTATCTATCATATGCTTTTTAAATTGATCGATTATCTTGTTTGGTTCAAAAGCTATGATTTTTGCAACGAAAAAACTCAAATGGCGCCACTGTGCGTCGTTGAGAGTGGGAAGAACTGCGGCCGTCTCCCGGCCCCTGTTGCTGGTGGCGTCGCCGGGGTTAAGAGTGGCGTCGGGAAACCCTCGTCCATCATTTGTCCCGTCGCGACGGCGGTAGCAGCAACGTCAGTGGTCCTCTGGTCTGCTTGGGTGCTGGGGTCGGCTCTCCTCGTTTTTTCGCTGAACCCGGGTATGGTGACCGGGGTTTCGGTGGCGGCACCTTGCTTGCCGGGGTGGCTTTAGGCGCTAATCGGGTGGTCGCTAGTCCCGGTTGCTGTGCCAGGGGTGCCAGCGGCGGCACCTTGCTCGCCGGGGTGACCTTCGGCGTTGTTCGGGTGGTCGCCAGAACCGGTTGTCGCGACAGTGGTGCCAGTGGCGGAACCATGCCCGTCGGGGTGGCCTTCGGCGTTGCTCGGGTCAGTGCCGACCCCTAGTGTTGCGACAGCGGTGCCAACGGTGGTGGTGGGGTTGGCCAGACCGGCCGTACGACTGACATCGGTGGTGGTGCGGGCCTTGGCGCTGGTATCGGTGGCGGTGCCGGCGTGCCTGACGGCAGCATCGGGTTCGGTGGTCCTTGCCGGGACGTCGTCCCGGCTCGGGGCGATGTCGGGGCTCCACGGTGCGGTTTTGGTGGTCTCGGCCTGTCCCGCCGCGACGTCGTTGTTGCTGGGGTTGACGTCGGCGCAGCACGTGGTGACGTAGGCAGCCTTCGGGACGACGTGGGTGCAGCGCGTGGTGGTGTCGACGCAGCACGTGGCGTTGTCGGCGCATCCCGGGTTGGTTGAGGCGTCCCTCTTCTCGTCCCTCACCCTTAATTGTCGCACTCGCAGCTCCTCTTTCGATGTTCCTCTCATGTACCAGTACCAATAGCAGAGCCAGAACCAGCAGCAAGACCAGTACTCGTAGCAGGACCAGTACTAGTAGCAGGACCAGTACTAGTAGCAGAACCAGTACTAGTAGCAGAACCAGTACTAGCGGCCAAATTGGTTAAATTTTTGCATTCAAAAAGTTTTTCGTGGGTTTTTAGTGTTTTCGTGTTAGTATATATATCTTTATATATATATTTTCCCCCCTAATCGGAATTTTTTTTTTTAAAATCTAAACAAATTATTTGGCTATCTGATCTTGTCCTGCCGCCTGCATGTCTGTCCCCGCGCATGGCTTTAGGTCCCGGATGTGGGCCGTCATTGTCTTCCTGCCTTGTCCTCGTAGTTTACAAATGATCGCTAAATCTGGGTGCCAACTTCGCTGCGAATCCCTGGACTGCATTGGACAGGTGGTGTTCCTTTGCCCACACCTTGTCGTTGATCGTTGGTTTCTATGCTCGCCTTCGAAGGTTGTAGTGTCTGGCCTGGTCCTGAGCAGCTTTTTCCAGACTACGTCTCACCACCTCAAATATAACATACCGATTCAATGTAACATAGTTTGGGGCCAAAGGAAGAAGAAGCAAATCAATTGCATGACGTTCGCAGTAGCAGCTTGTGTCTGTATGTGTGTGTGTATGTGTTTATATGTATGAATGCAGATAAAGAATAATGAATGTAAGAACTGGGTTCAGGGTATATCCTAGTCGGGCACTCTGAACTAGACCACTCTTACTTGTTATACCCTGATCCCATTGAAAATGGGAAAAAGGTGTATTATGGTTTTCTGCAAAAGTATGTAACAGGCATAAGGAATCATCTCCGAACCCATAAAGTATATATATTCTTGATCACTATCAATAGCCGAGTCGATTTAGCCCTGTCCGTCTGTCCGTCCGTCTGTCCGTCTGACCGTCTGACCGTCTGTCCGTCTGTATGAACGCACGTTTCTCAGAGACTAGAAAAGCTAGAGACTTCACCTTAGATCTGAGATCAGCAACAAGTTTATTTACTTTAGCCTCGGGTGTGGGTTTTTGGTTAAGCGGACAAAAGGGGAGGTCATTATGGTGGTCATGAAGATGATTAGGGTAAAAAAGGTATACTTCGAGAATATACCCATCTTCGGAAGTTTCTGTAATGGATGAGATATCGAGTGTTCTGATTTCATCTTCGTTTAGCCATTGAAACCCAGTGTAAAGAAGACTCTGTGACATAGCCCGACCATACAGATTATTTGCATCTAAATACATTAAATATTCTGCTGGTTTTCTATCATCATAGTCACTCAAATATTTGTGGTTGGCCTTCGAGTACCGTTTACAGCACTGAGTACCGTAACGTCAGTTTTTATACCCTGAACCCATTAAAAATGGGAAAAAGGGGTATTATGGTTTTGTGCAAAAGTATGTAACAGGCATAAGGAAACATCTCCGACCCCATAAAGTATAAATATTCTTGATCACTATCAATAGCCGAGTCGATTTAGCCATGTCCGTCTATCCGTCTGTCTGGCTGACCGTCTGTCCGTCTGTATGAACGCGTGTTTCTCAGAGACTACAAAAGCTGGAGACTTCATATTTGAAATATAAGTTCGCGTAGCGGCGGGACGATACAAGTTTATCATTTTTTTCGATATCTCGTCGCGTTCAAAAGTTATCGATAAATTTCGATTACAGTCAAGTGTTTTTCGGGCATAATTTGAAAGTCATAAAAGCTAGCAACTTTATATTTATGTTTAAGTTACTGTACTGCTGGTTCAAACAAAACTTATCGTTTTTTTTCGATATCTCAATCCTTTCAAAAGTTATCGATAAATTAAGTTTCCAAAACAGTGTTTTTAAGGTATAGCTTAAAAGTTATAAGACGTTGAGTCACCAAATTAGGTACATGTATTCTTCAATAGCATACAAAAGTAAAATACAATTCACTTTTTGGATACCCCTCCCCAATCTCCAAGAAATCAAAAAATACGTATTTTAAGATGTATGACCTTCGGATTTTACATAGTCTCACATTTGTATGCCATCTTTGTGTCCTACAAATTTCATTACGATCGGACAATAAACAAAGAAGTTATTAACGATTCAATGTAACATAGTTTGGGGCCAAAGGAAGAAGAAGAAGCAAAGCAACTGTATGACGCGCGTAGCCAGCAGCTTTTGTTTGTATATGTGTGTGTGTTTCTATGTATGAATGCAGATAAATAACTTCAATGAATGTAAGACCTTGGATCAGGGTATATCCTAGTCGGGCACTCTCGACTAGAGCACTTTTACTTGTTTAAAGTTAAAATAGTGAAAAAAGACATAGCTTCAAAAATGTATTGCTTGCATTTCTGGTCAATTTATAACATATAACCGTGAAAACCCATTCTTATTGTTATTGTTTCGTTCGTTATTGTTAAGATACCTGATTTTTGTTTTTCATTCTGTAATGCTTGCCTGAGATCCTTTGTCAAATCCTGGTCTCTAAATTGAGGTGCAATTACAGGACATACAAATTCATTACCAGGTACGCACCAACTATAGAAATTGCGGTGGCGTACAAGTAGTCACACATCTCATACAGGTAGGCACAAATTTTCTTCGGACACGTGCTTAGTACCCAAATTGCATTACCTGACCTAAGCCCATATGTATACAAATAACAGGTAAATTTTTTAGACATGAAAGCTAAAGTCACGAAAAGAGTTAGAAAATATTTAGAGTTCAGAAATGATTAGTCTTTTAGATATACCTTCTGTATTAGATTGTGAGCAATATTTTACAAAAAATTAAAGTTAGCAAACATTTTTTTTTTAAAATATTTATAATATAAATTTTAAATAATAAAAGCCTTTCAAACAAAACATAATAAATCAATAAATTACAAAAATATATTTTTTATTTCCCAGAAAATTGATTTTTCAACAAATTTCAACATTGCGCTCATTTAATAGGTTGATTAATTATCTATCATATGCTTTTTAAATTGATCTATTATCTTGTTTGGTTCAAAAGCTATGATTTTTGCAACGAAAAAACTCAAATGGCGCCACTGTGCGTCGTTGAGAGTGGGAAGAACTGCGGCCGTCTCCCGGCCCCTGTTGCTGGTGGCGTCGCCGGGGTTAAGAGTGGCGTCGGGAAACCCTCGTCCATCATTTGTCCCGTCGCGACGGCGGTAGCAGCAACGTCAGTGGTCCTCTGGTCTGCTTGGGTGCTGGGGTCGGCTCTCCTCGTTTTTTCGCTGAACCCGGGTATGGTGACCGGGGTTTCGGTGGCGGCACCTTGCTTGCCGGGGTGGCTTTAGGCGCTAATCGGGTGGTCGCTAGTCCCGGTTGCTGTGCCAGGGGTGCCAGCGGCGGCACCTTGCTCGCCGGGGTGACCTTCGGCGTTGTTCGGGTGGTCGCCAGAACCGGTTGTCGCGACAGTGGTGCCAGTGGCGGAACCATGCCCGTCGGGGTGGCCTTCGGCGTTGCTCGGGTCAGTGCCGACCCCTAGTGTTGCGACAGCGGTGCCAACGGTGGTGGTGGGGTTGGCCAGACCGGCCGTACGACTGACATCGGTGGTGGTGCGGGCCTTGGCGCTGGTATCGGTGGCGGTGCCGGCGTGCCTGACGGCAGCATCGGGTTCGGTGGTCCTTGCCGGGACGTCGTCCCGGCTCGGGGCGATGTCGGGGCTCCACGGTGCGGTTTTGGTGGTCTCGGCCTGTCCCGCCGCGACGTCGTTGTTGCTGGGGTTGACGTCGGCGCAGCACGTGGTGACGTAGGCAGCCTTCGGGACGACGTGGGTGCAGCGCGTGGTGGTGTCGACGCAGCACGTGGCGTTGTCGGCGCATACCGGGTTGGTTGAGGCGTCCCTCTTCTCGACAGCCTCACCCTTAATTGTCGCACTCGCAGCTCCTCTTTCGATGTTCCTCTCATGTACCAGTACCAATAGCAGAGCCAGAACCAGCAGCAAGACCAGTACTCGTAGCAGGACCAGTACTAGTAGCAGGACCAGTACTAGTAGCAGAACCAGTACTAGTAGCAGAACCAGTACTAGCGGCCAAATTGGTTAAATTTTTGCATTCAAAAAGTTTTTCGTGGGTTTTTAGTGTTTTCGTGTTAGTATATATATCTTTATATATATATTTTCCCCCCTAATCGGAATTTTTTTTTTAAAATCTAAACAAATTATTTGGCTATCTGATCTTGTCCTGCCGCCTGCATGTCTGTCCCCGCGCATGGCTTTAGGTCCCGGATGTGGGCCGTCATTGTCTTCCTGCCTTGTCCTCGTAGTTTACAAATGATCGCTAAATCTGGGTGCCAACTTCGCTGCGAATCCCTGGACTGCATTGGACAGGTGGTGTTCCTTTGCCCACACCTTGTCGTTGATCGTTGGTTTCTATGCTCGCCTTCGAAGGTTGTAGTGTCTGGCCTGGTCCTGAGCAGCTTTTTCCAGACTACGTCTCACCACCTCAAATATAACATACCGATTCAATGTAACATAGTTTGGGGCCAAAGGAAGAAGAAGCAAATCAATTGCATGACGTTCGCAGTAGCAGCTTGTGTCTGTATGTGTGTGTGTATGTGTTTATATGTATGAATGCAGATAAAGAATAATGAATGTAAGAACTGGGTTCAGGGTATATCCTAGTCGGGCACTCTCAACTAGACCACTCTTACTTGTTATACCCTGATCCCATTGAAAATGGGAAAAAGGTGTATTATGGTTTTCTGCAAAAGTATGTAACAGGCATAAGGAATCATCTCCGAACCCATAAAGTATATATATTCTTGATCACTATCAATAGCCGAGTCGATTTAGCCCTGTCCGTCTGTCCGTCCGTCTGTCCGTCTGACCGTCTGTCCGTCTGTATGAACGCACGTTTCTCAGAGACTAGAAAAGCTAGAGACTTCATAATTGAAATATAAGTTCTCGTAGTGCCGGGACAAGACCAGTTTATCATTTTTTTTCGATATCTCGTCCCGTTCAAAAGTTATCGATAAATTTCGATTCTAGCCAAGTGTTTTTCGGGTATCACTTGAAAGTTATAAAAGATAGCGATTTTATATTTAAGTTTAAGTAACTGTACTGCCGGATCAATACAAACTTATAATTTTTTTGATATCTCAATCCTTTCAAAAGTTATCGATAAATTAAGATTCCAAAACAGTGTTTTTAAGGTATAGCTTAAAAGTCATAGAGTGCAGAGTCACCAAATTTGGTACATATATTCTCCTATAGCATACAAAGGTAAAATACATTTCACTTTTTGGATACCCCTCTCCAATCTCACAGAAATAAAAAAATACGTATTTTTAAAGGTATGACCTTCAGATTTTTCATAGTTGCACATTTCTATGCCAGCTTTGTGTCCTACAAATTTCATTTTGATCAGACAATAAACAAAAAAGTTATAAACTATTCAATGTACTATAGTTTAAAGTCAAAGGAAGAAGAAGAATCAATGCAAATGTATGACGCGCGTAGCAAGCAGCTTTTGTTTGTATATGTGTGTGTGTGTTTGTATGTATGAAAGCAGATAAAAAACTTCAATGAATGGAACCTTGGATAAGGCTATCTCCTAGTCGGGCACTCTCGACTAGAGCACTCTTACTTGTTATACCCTGATCCCATTAAAAATGGGAAAAAGGGGTATTATGGTTTTGTGCAAAAGTATGTAACAGGCATAAGGAAGCATCTCCGACCCCATAAAGTATATATATTCTTGATCAGTATCAATAGCCGAGTCGATATAGCCATGTCCGTCTGTCTGTCCGTCTGTCCGTCCGTCTGTATGAACGCCTGTTTCTCAGAGACTACAAAAGCTAGAGACTTCAAATTTGAAATATAAGTTTTCGTAGTGCCGGGTCAATACAAGTTTATCATTTTTTTTCGATATCTCATCCCGTTCAAAAGTTATCGATAAATATCGATTTCAGACAAGTGTTTTTCGGGCATAACTTGAAAGTTATAAATGCTAGAAACTTTATATTCAGGTTTAAGTTACTGTACTGCCGGCTCTAAACAAACTCATCACTTTTTTTTCAATATCTCAATCCTTTTAAAAGTTATCGATAAATTAAGTTTCCAAAACAGTGTTTTTAAGGTATAGCTTAAAAGTTATAAGATAGCATACAGAGGTTAAATGCATTTCACTTTTTGGATACCCCTCCCCGATCTCCAAGAAATCGAAAAATACGTATTTTAAGAGGTATGACCTTCGGATTTTACATAGTCTCACATTTATGAGCCATCTTTGTGTCCTACAAATTTCATTACGATCGGACAATAAACTCAGAAGTTATTAACGATTCAATGTAACATAGTTTGGTGCCAAAGGAAGAAGAAGCAAAGCAATTGATGACGCGCGTAGCAAGCAGCTTGTGTTTGTATATGTGTGTGTGTGTTTCTATGTATGAATGCAGATAAATAACTTCAATGAATGTAAGACCTTGGATCAGGGTATATCCTAGTCGGGCACTCTCGACTAGAGCACTCTTACTTGTTTTTCTATTAAATTAATTAAGAAAACAAAATGTGAAGCGGATATTGAAATAAATTATGACTCTGTCAAACGCACTTTGCAAAGAAAGAGTCAGCCCTTCTTGCCAAAGTCTCCACCTTTTCCAAAGAATGTTGTGGAAGCTTTTCAGGACAAAAATATAATGAAACTTTTTGGAATGACCAAGGAAAATACAGCAAATCAGTTCTATAAAAAAGTGCTCGTTTGCTCATTGCTTATTTTCATCAGACAAGGTAATCGACTTGATGCAAGCTAATATTCAGGAGCATAATAATAATTTTTTAATTAATGCTATTTAAAGCATTTAAAGTTTGTCCTTTTGGTGATTTTAAGCAACTTTTAATCATTTATTTTAAATATTTTCAGAAGATAAATTTCTTTTTATGCTACTCTTTATTCACTACTAATTTAAAATTATTTTTTTTTGATTACCCCTTTTGTTTTTTGTTTTGATGACACGCAAAACGGAGCTGTGTTATCAGCACTTATTCACATACATAGACTCGAACATTTGCTGTTTTAAAGGAGCATCCTTTATTTCTGACTACGAAAAGGCAATGCGTAACGCGTTAAAAGGCCTGCATCCCAACATGAATACGCCTGTTGGTTTCATTTTATTCAGGCATGCAAGAAAAATGCCAAGCAATCGAATGGTTTTAAGAAAAATCTGAAATGCAATAAGAATGCTGATATGCTGTTTATGAAATTTTTGCATTTGCCGCTTTTACCAGAAAGCAAAATTATCGAAGGTTATACCCTTCTAAAATGTGAAGTAATAAAGTTAGACAAGAAGCTGTTTTCGTCATTTTTAAAATATTTTAAGAGACAGTGGCTTTAACAGGTCTGTTTTATTTAATGTTTAATAATTTAGTTGTATTTTACTTATTAATGTTTAACCATTATTTTATAGGAGGGACCCAAAAGCATATCCGTGTTTAAGCGGTCAACTAGAACCACGAGCTCAGTAGAAACTTATACTTTGAATTTTTAAATTTGTCCAATGTCTTATTGATGCAGAATACGAAAAAAGTCGCGAATTTGCTTTACTCTTTCAAAATGGCGGTAATGGAAACCAGCCACCAAAGAAGAACCTAAGTGTGAGTTGAATACATTTTAAGTAAATCATTTAAAACATGTCCAAAAAACACTGGTCTGGAATCTAAATTTATCGATAACTTTGGAACAGGACGAGATATCGAGAAAAAAAACATAAACTTGATCTGATCCGGCAATACGATAACTTATATTTTAAATATGAAGTCTCTAACTCTTGTAGTTTCTGAGATCAGTGCGTTCATACCGACGGACAGACAGACATACGGACAGACAGACGGACATGGCTAGATTGACTCTGCTGTTAATAGTTATCAATAATATATATACTTTATGGTGTCGGAGATGTTTCCTTACGCCTGTTACATTAACTGAATTATTTTTCTCAGAATCGCTCCGAAAAAATTATGAACGCAATGCATCTTTTTGAAAGAGGTGAAATAGACATACAGGGATTTCTGACATGCACTGTTTCATTAGCTGACCGCTTTTCGAAGCAGGACTTCCTTGAAGGTGTGGATAATGAAGGCAGTTAAACTGGTATGTCTTCTGATATGAAATCTTCTACATCGTCACTTTCATCGAATGCTTCGAATTCAAGTCAGATATCTGATAAATCATTGGCTACAATGAATCCATGTATGCCTAAATAACCCAAAGTCTGATTTGTTGCGCCAATGCAATCACGTAAACATTTCTGGCACATGTTGGGATCAAATTGTGGCCCACAATCAAGTAAGAAAGGACATGGAAGACAATGAAAATATAAAGCCAAAATGTCCAAGTAATGTTTTTATTCATAAATAACTTAAACAATAGAAAACATAATTGAAGAAAACTGTTTTGATTTCTGTGCAATAGTCCAATTGCACAAAATTATTACACATTTTTTATTTTCAATAAAATCAGGGTATAACAAGAGTGCTCTAGTCGAAGAAACTATGTATTTCTGGGAGATCGGGGAGGGGTATTCAAAAAGTGAAATGTATTTTAGCTCTGTTTGCTATTGGAAAATATATGTACCAAATTTGGTGACTACATCCTATTACTTTTAAGCTATACCTTAAAAACACTGTTTTGGAAACTTAATTAATCGATAACTTTTGAAAGGATTGAGATATTGAAAAAAATTATGAGTTTGTTTATAGCCGGCAGTACAGTAACTTAAACTTTAATATAAAGTTTCTAGCTTATATGACTTTCAAGTTATTCCCGAAAAACACTTGTTTGAAATCGAAATTTATCGATAACTTTTGAACGGGATGAGATATTGATTTTTTTATAATTATAAAATTGTATCGACCTAGCACTACGAGAGCTTATATTGCAAATATGAAGTCTCTAGCTTTTGTAGTCTCTGAGAAACAGGCGTTCATACAGACGGACGGACAGACGGACAGACAGACGGACATGGCTATATCGACTCGGCTATTGATACTGATCAAGAATATATATACTTTATGGGGTCGGAGATGCTTCCTTATGCCTGTTACATACTTTTGCACAAAACCATAATACCCCTTTTTCCCATTTTTAATGGGATCAGGGTATAAAAAGAAATGCTGTGAAAAAAAGTTGGTGTATTTTACGACATATCTTTGCCCAGTACATTTTGCTGGTGGAGATATGTATGTCGTTTTTTTTTGGCGGAGATATGTCGTTTTAAAGGTTTTACTGTTAAAGAGCTGGGACGATGGGATGAGGATAGGCCAAGAGTAACGCAAAGTGCCGTAGGCTTATGAGTAGGCCGGAGGATCCCAGCTACGATTGGGTGGTTCGGGTTTGTCCTGCTGGTCGTAGACCGTTGGGAATTTGTTGGCTGGGCCCCATGGGAGAATAAGAGAGGGGCTAAGAGGCCAGACAACGTGGATCAGGTGACGATCTACAACGTCGTCGTCTCGGTCATGGCCGAGCCCGGTCTGCGAGGCGGTACGTCCCTACGTGTGCGTGTGCAAATCCCGGACACACTCGCACAGACGTACCCCCTTGATGAAAACGAAAGGGAAATTGATGTACCACTACATTTTATTTCAAATATCCTTTTCGAATACCGGGAATGTTGGGTATCCCTTGCTTGTTTCCTACCTACCGCAGCAAGCTACGTTTTATTTTTGATCAGTAGGCCGCCGGGTACGCACATAACGGGGACGGGCAGACGAACACCGCCTTATCCGGGTGTTTATCCAAAAGGATATGGGGATTGATTTGGTTGAATAACATAAACTGTATTCCGCTGTGACGTCGTAACTAGCACTTTAACTTGTTAGACTTATCTATATTGACTAGAGACAGAATTACCTTTGGTAGGGTTCTGTTCTAGTATAATGAGTTAAGAAAGAGTTACCACAGGTGGGGTTCTGATCTAGACTGATTTTATTGATATAATGCATGATTATTTATAGGTAACAATTGGTGATAAAAATGCTTATTAGTAATTATTGGATATGCAGTGTGATTTGTTTACCACATTCTCCGCAAATAATGGCGCCAGACGAGTTACAGGACGTTTGTATATTCCTGATGCCGTTTTTACATGCACCACTCGTATGAAATTGTCATGACCAGGGTACGTTTTGACAATGCGACCCATTGGCCATTTCAACACCGGAACATTGTCCTCTTCCACCAGGACCAATAATCCTTCTTTAACGTTTTGTTGTGGTAGCCACGGTCTTCCATTTGTGACGAACTTGCAATTCTTGCAAGTATTCTTGTGACCATTGTTTCCAGAATGAGTACTTTATTCTAGAGATTTGTTCCCAGCGCTTTACAAGTGTCTTCCCGCTGTAACGAAACGTGGTGGACTTCGCGACACGGTGGGTCCGCGTGGCAAGGTTCGGCTTTTGGGCGCTTCAGCGCGTGTCGTTTGGGGTGGCTCTCGGCCGGGTTCGCTCGACGCTTGGCCTCGCCCGACGTCACCTGTTCGTCGAAGGACCCTGTGCTCGCCTGCTCGTGCTCGAATTCGCAACACTCCGATTGTCGCACGGATTCACTGGGCACGCCTATGCTTTGCAAGGACACGTCAGGCTCTCCTGCAAATCGCAAGGAATACGCGCTGACTCTCCTGCACGCACTGGCTTACACCAACAGCTCTCCGACCTTACGGATTCGTTGCACTTCGGGTCGCAGAACGACCTCAGGACCGTGACGTGACAAGGATTCGACGTTTGACGACCTTGCGTTCCGCTTACCTGCTCTCTACTGTTGCTGCTAATGTCCACTGCCGTGTCCTGGGGTCGCCTGGAGTTTTAGCTGTGATGTCCTTGGGGTCTTGGATATGGTGTTCCCTCGCTGAGTTTCTTCCAAGCTCTGTCTCGATTAGCGCGGCTGCTGCCCTAGTCACCGTCCAGGGCCGTCGGGGGTCTCCGGCGACGGCATCCGAGGCCTGGTTGGGACCGGCCTAGATGGTGGCGTGCTGGGCGTCGGCGACATGTTCCACTGCTCCGGTACCTGTTCTTCGGCCACTGTCGCACAGTGGCGCCCGTAGAACAAGTGAGGTTGCAAAAATCAAAAAATTTCATGTGCCCTTAAAAAATATTGAATGAACCTATTTTATAGGAAATTTTCCAACGATTTCAAATCTGCTATCTTTGATACAACCAGATATTTGGTTTAGAAGATATAGCCCTTCAAAGTTGCTTGATTTTCAGTGTTACAAAATCAACACAATTTTATTGTAATTTGGTCGACTTTCAGATACAAAATCCCAAAACTAGGAAATGGATCGTCATTATTTTTAATTTTATTGATAGATATATTTATAAGAAAAAAATATAAAAAAAAATTTTACTGTTTGCTTTGCATTTGACGAGGTAAATCGATATTTACAAATTATCCATTTTTTCACTATTTCTCAACTTTGATGGAAAATAAAAAAAAAATATAATATATTATTTTTGCCATTATTTCAAAATAGGTTCTTTGATTATTCCTTTATCTAATGCAAAAAGTTTCAGCTGCCCGTTTTTGCCCCTTTTTTTATACCCTGATCCCATTAAAAATGGGAAAAAGGGGTATTATGGTTTTGTGCAAAAGTATGTAACAGGCATAAGGAAGCATCTCCGACCCCATAAAGTATATATATTCTTGATCAGTATCAATAGCCGAGTCGATATTGCCATGTCCGTCTGTCCGTCTGACCGTCTGTCCGTCTGTATGAACGCGTGTTTCTCAGAGACTACAAAAGCTGGAGTCCGTCCCGTTCAAAAGTTATCGATAAATTTCGATTCCAGTCAAGTGTTTTTCGGGCATAACTTGAGAGTCATAAAAGCTAGCAACTTTATATTTATGTTTAAGTTACTGTACTGCTGGTTCGACACAAACTCATCATTTTTTGTTCGATATCTCAATCCTTTCAAAAGTTATCGATAAATTAAGATTCCAGAACAGTGTTTTTAAGGTATAGCTTAAAAGTTATAAGACGTAGAGTCACCAAATTTAGTACATATACTCTCCAATAGCATACAAAGGTTAAATGCATTTCACTTTTTGGATACCCCTCCCCGATCTCCAAGAAATCAAAAAAATACGTATTTTAAGAGGTATGACCTTCGGATTTTACATAGTCTCACATTTGTATGCCATCTTTGTGTCCTACAAATTTCATTACGATCGGACAATAAACAAAGAAGTTATTAACGATTCAATGTATCATAGTTTGGGGCCAAAGGAAGAAGAAGAAGCAAAGCAACTGTATGACGCGCGTAGCCAGCAGCTTTTGTTTGTATATGTGTGTGTGTTTCTATGTATGAATGCAGATAAATAACTTAAATGAATGTAAGACCTTGGATCAGGGTATATCCTAGTCGGGCACTCTCGACTATAGCTTTTTTACTTGTTTAAAGTTAAAATAATGAAAAAAGACATAGTTTCAAAAATGTGTTGCATGCATTTCTGGTAAATTTATGACATATAACCGTGAAAACCCATTCTTATTGTTATTGTTTCGTTCGTTATTGTTAAGATACCTGATTTTTGTTTTTCATTCTGTAATGCTTGCCTGAGATCCTTTGTCAAATCCTGGTCTCTAAATTGAGGTGCAATTACAGGACATACAAATTCATTACCAGGTACGCACCAACTATAGAAATTGCGGTGGCGTACAAGTAGTCACACATCTCATACAGGTAGGCACAAATTTTCTTCGGACACGTGCTTAGTACCCAAATTGCATTACCTGACCTAAGCCCATATGTATACAAATAACAGGTAAATTTTTTAGACATGAAAGCTAAAGTCACGAAAAGAGTTAGAAAATATTTAGAGTTCAAAAATGATTAGTCTTTTAGATATACCTTCTGTATTAGATTGTGAGCAATATTTTACAAAAAATTAAAGTTAGCAAACATTTTTTTTTTAAATATTTATAATATAAATTTTAAATAATAAAAGCCTTTCAAACAAAACATAATAAATCAATAAATTACAAAAATATATTTTTTATTTCCCAGAAAATTGATTTTTCAACAAATTTCAACATTGCGCTCATTTAATAGGTTGATTAATTATCTATCATATGCTTTTTAAATTGATCTATTATCTTGTTTGGTTCAAAAGCTATGATTTTTGCAACGAAAAAACTCAAATGGCGCCACTGTGCGTCGTTGAGAGTGGGAAGAACTGCGGCCGTCTCCCGGCCCCTGTTGCTGGTGGCGTCGCCGGGGTTAAGAGTGGCGTCGGGAAACCCTCGTCCATCATTTGTCCCCTCGCGACGGCGGTAGCAGCGACGTCAGTGGTCCTCTGGTCTGCTTGGGTGCTGGGGTCGGCTAGTGGCGGAACCATGCCCGTCGGGGTGGCCTTCGGCGTTGCTCGGGTCAGTGCCGACAGTGTTGCGACAGCGGTGCCAACGGTGGTGGTGGGGTTGGCCAGACCGGCCGTACGACTGACATCGGTGGTGGTGCGGGCCTTGGCGCTGGTATCGGTGGCGGTGCCGGCGTGCCTGACGGCAGCATCGGGTTCGGTGGTCCTTGTCGGGACGTCGTCCCGGCTCGGGGCGATGTCGGGGCTCCACGGTGCGGTTTTGGTGGCCTCGGCCTGTCCCGCCGCGACGTCGTTGTTGCTGGGGTTGACGTCGGCGCAGCACGTGGTGACGTAGGCAGCCTTCGGGACGACGTGGGTGCAGTGCGTGGTGGTGTCGACGCAGCACGTGGCGACGTCAGCGCAGCACGTGGCGACGTCGGCGCATCCCGGGTTGGTTGAGGCGTCCCTCTTCTCGACAGCCTCACCCTTAATTGTCGCACTCGCAGCTCCTCTTTCGATGTTCCTCTCATGTTGCTTGCTTGTTTCTGACTGTTCTCCTCGCTGGCCTTGGCCGCGCCTTTATAGCATTCCAGCCACCAGGATCCCGTTAGTTGGCTGCGATTGCTGATAACGCAGCTGGCATAGTGCCGTTAGTACAGTGTGCTGTACTAGCCACAGAACCAGTACCAATAGCAAAGCCAGAACCAGCAGCAAGACCAGTACTCGTAGCAGGACCAGTACTAGTAGCAGGACCAGTACTAGTAGCAGAACCAGTACTAGTAGCACAACCAGTACTAGCGGCCAAATTGGTTACATTTTTGCATTCATAAAAGTTTTTCGTGTGTTTTTAGTGTTTTCGTGTTAGTATATATATCTTTATATATATATTTTCCCCCCTAATCGGAATTTTTTTTTTTAAATCTAAACAAATTATTTGGCTATCTGATCTTGTCCTGCCGCCTGCATGTCTGTCCCCGCGCATGGCTTTAGGTCCCGGATGTGGGCCGTCATTGTCTTCCTGCCTTGTCCTCGTAGTTTACAAATGATCGGAGAAACGAAGTCCGTTATAATGTATGGCCCGCTAAATCTGGGTGCCAACTTCGCTGCGAATCCCTGGACTGCATTGGACAGGTGGTGTTCCTTTGCCCACACCTTGTCGTTGATCGTTGGTTTCTATGCTCGCCTTCGAAGGTTGTAGTGTCTGGCCTGGTCCTGAGCAGCTTTTTCCAGAGTACGTCTCACCACCTCAAAAACTTCCTTTAGTTTTCCCGCGTTTTTCACTGGGTCTTGTGTTGCCCGACCCGTCCCCGTGGTTACCTCGTCGAATAATGTCCCGGGTAGGCGAGGCTCGTGCCCTTTTGTGATATAAGCTGCCAGTGATATCTCTGGTTGGTTGCCTCTGGCATACTGGGCCACCATCGTTTTGACCGTACGATTGGCTCTTTCGGTGGGATTCTCTTGTGGCGTGTAAGGTGCCGTGAATTGGTGCTTCTCTCCCAAGTCCTCGAGAAATCGCTTGAAGCTCCGACAGGTGAATTGGGCTCCATTGTCGGTTATCATTACCTTCGGGACTCCGAACCGGGCTAGAATCCTCTCCCAAAAGGCTTTCTGTTGCGTTGCAGCCGTTGCGCTTCGTAAAGCCACCAGCTCGGTCCCCTTGGAAAATCGATCGAAAAACACCAAGAGCATCGTATTTCCGTGTTTTGATAAGGCAGAGGGCCGACGAAATCTGCACACACGGTGGCCCAGGGTTCTTCTTCGATTTGCGTTATCATTTTCCCTGCAGCCTGGAGTTAGCTGGGTTTGTACTGCTTAGAGATTTCGCAACGCTGGACGTAGGCCCGCACGTCCCGATACAATACTGTCCAGTAGTAGCGTGCGGCTACCCGTGCTATCGTTTTCCGTGTTCCTGTATGTCCAGCTGTAGCAACGTCGTGACGTTGGTCTAGTAGTCGTTGTTGCTGGTCCCTCGGTACGCACAATTCACATGGTGCCACATCTTCGTCGCCGGCTCGTTGTGGGATGTGCCTGTTCTCGCCACCCGTCCTGACGGACTCTCTATCGAGTTCAGCCATTTGAGAGCCATGTGGTCGGTGACTACCGTGAAGTAGTATCCTTCCAGGTGGTTTCACTTCTGATATGGCAGCCAATTTGTCGGGATCGGTGCAGATGCCTTGCTCTGTCACCTGGTGTCCCAGGTATTTTAGCTCTTGCTTAAAGAAGTCGCACTTCTCGACGTTGATCTTTAAGTTGGCTGCTCGTCCGCCGCCATGTGCTCCTCTCGCGTTTTTTCGATGACGATGATATCATCCAGGTATGCGAAGGCATGCGGCATCATCTCCGGGCCTATTACTCGATCCAGTGCTCGTTGGAAGGTTGCCGGGGCAGAGTGAAGCCCGAACGGCATCACCTTCCACTGGTAGAGTCCTTTACCGGGAACTGTGAACGCCGTCCGTGGCCGACTGGATTTCTCCATCGGGATCTGCAAGTAGCCATCCTTAAGGTCCAGACTAGTGAGCTTCTCGCAGTTGGTCCAGAATGTGGTGCACTCGTGGCAAAGGGTTGTTCTCGTGATGCCTTTTCTGTTAAGGTGACGGCCAACTTTTCCTCTCGCCTTCTCTCGATTACCAGGCGTGCCGGGATTTTGACTCGTAGGCCGGCACACTCCAGGGTGGTGCCCATGCCGGCCAGGAAATCCCAGCCAAGTACGAGCTCGTCGATTATTTCCGGCAGTATTAGTAGGGCCAGCTCGAGCCGCTGTCCTCCAAGCTTGACTTCGACCGAGACTCCACTGCGTCTACCATCGGCCAGTTGTACTTGCCGTTGCGTTGCCGTTCTTTTTCCTTGGTCGTCCAGTGTTGCAGCCAACCTTTCGCTCACGAAGCTGCTCGTCGCGCTAGTATCGATCGTGGCTTTGTACTGGTTGACGCCTATCTGGATCGTAGCCGATAGGCGGGCCCCCTCCTCCTCGCCTATTAGTACTGGGGGCTAATCCCAAGGCCATCCGCTCGCCCCTTTGTGGCGGATGCCGACGACCATTTCCTGGACGACAACACTCGTTCGTCCTAACGCGGATTCGACCGCAGGTCCAGCTGAAATATAACTGCTGGTTCCTGCAATCTTGCCCTTCCTGCCCACATCTTCGGCAGGCTTGTGCGGGGTTAGCGACGTGTGTCCTGGTCCCGTCGTGTCGTGTTCTGGGCGCAGGTCGGAGTCCAGTGAGCTGTGCTTGCTCGGGTCGTCTCCAGGGCTCAACGGCGTGACGCTCATGGGATTCTTCCATCGCCATGAGTCTGGTACGAGGGTGTCGGTTCTCCTGATGCAGTCTCTCCCGATCCCTCTCTAGCTCCTCAAATTCCTCCCCCAAGTGCATGAGTTCAAGTAATCTGGAGAATTGGTAAGGGCGGGCATAGGCGCGGAGATCAGGGAGACTGTTGCCAAAAATCTGCTTCAACTCTTCCTCTTGGGTGTATTTGAGTGGTCGTACGAGTGTGTGCATTTGTACCATGTATACCTTGAAGGGCTCATGGATCTTCTGTTGCCTCCTCCTTTCTTCCTCCTTCAGATTCGGAAAGTAGTAACGGGTCAGGAAGTATTCGTGGAAGCTCTCCACGTATGCGGTCCATGACGTCGAATGTTGGCTGTTGGCGACGTACCACTTGAGTGCCATGCCCTGCAAAAGTTCTGGCATTGCTCGTGGAATCAGGTTCAGGTCGAGCCCGTACGTCTCGGCTGACCACTCGAGGATAGTCCAGTTCGGCGGGCCTGGGTGGAGCATCGCTTGAACGGGTGGTGATGGTCGCCTCGGTGTGCCTCCTAAGGGAGCTCTTTGTGCTGACAATCTTGAGGCTGCTGCGCTGGTCTCTGGGATGCTAAATCCCGTTAACGGTAAGCGTATGTGGCGGTCATCTGTTCATGGCGCTCTGTTCATCTGATTCCCTCGTCCTTGCCAGGAGATAGGCGCCTGTGGATCTTTCCTAGTTCGCTGAGCCGGGTTCCAAACGGGACTCGGTCTTCGTTCTCGCACACACATTATCCGAACTGCCTCCGCATGGTGTCGAGCGTACCTCCTTCTTCAGGTTGTACACCCAAACTCTTACCATGATGTTATGTCGTATTTACAACAAAATCAAGGCCCCACTTTGGGTGCCAGGTTTAACAAACCCTTAGGCTTATGCCGAACTAGCTATCAGCCTGCCTGGATTCGTGCAACAAATTTATGTGTGTAGCACTTGCGATAAATTAGAATTCTTAGTTTTCTTTAGTTTTGTAATCGGTTTATTCAGTTGAAACTCGTTGATAATTACTATTTCTGTATATTTCCTTCGGCGTCGGTGCTTCCTTCTGCCGTTGAGGTCTCGGGCCGAGTGTCCTTCGGCATCACCTGTTCGCTAAGAACTTTCTGTTCGCTGGAGCTCGCAACACTCCGATCGTCGCACAAATTCGCTGTGGCACGACTATGCTTCGCAATCTGCCAATTTGGGTGGACCTCTAAGTGTCCTGATGTCAACTGGTCGTTGCTGCGTTGTCCTAGGCTTCCTTCGATCTTGGCTCGCTGTTCCCGACTGGATGTTCCCTCGCTGAACTCTGTTCTCGGACTGTCCTGAGTAGCGCGGCTGTTGCCCTTTTATAGCGCTCGCTTGCTAACCGAACGGGACCATTGTGCTCGCTCAGCCGCCAGTTCACGGCAGGTACCGTAATGGCGGTACTTGCGTTTGACACTGTTATAGCGGAACTCGCGCTCTGCACCGTTATGACGGTTCTCACATTCGGCTCTGAAATTGCGGTATCCGCTGAATACCGGTACTCGCCGCTATGACGGCGGCTGCGAGCTAGTATTCGTGAGAGAGTTTTCTTTCCCAACTCCTCACAGTATTACATAATTTGTTTGTGTGTGTATTACATAATTTGTGACTTAACACCGGGTGATTTGTTGCCCTTGTTCCTGTAGGGTCTGACGCTTCCTCGGGTTTTCCTGCTGTAGTGATGTTCCTCGTTAAACTGCTGGCTGTTGTTTCTTAGCTGTTTCCTCGCTGTCGTGTTCCGTACCAGTATCCTGTGCTGTCGCTGTGGTGTCCTTTTCCTTGTTTGTTTAAGTGGCGTTTTGCCCTTTTTGTCACGTGTCTGGTCGCTACGCCAGTTATTTTCCAACTATCCAATACGGGGCCAGAAGATTTCGAAGCGATGGCCATGCTGTTGTCCGGCAGTGACTCGGACAGCTGGCCTTTTGACGGCGTCGGACACTTCGGTGCCAACAGAATGGTCGGCAGTCCGATGGTCGTCGTTGGGGGAGCGGTGGAGCGTGAGCGAGAATGACGACACCGTCGCCTTCCCGCTGACATTCTAAGCCGCGGAGGGAGATGGAGTTGGACCCGAGGCCGGAAAAGTTGCTGAGGCCTTCGCGGTGCGATGCGGCAGGACGGTCGTGGAGCCACAGGAGGGACCACCTGAGTCGACCACCGCAATGGATCACTGCCTTTATATCTCTTAATTTAATTAATTTCTTATTAGTGTTAATAATTCTCTTTAATTAATGAATTTCTTACATAAAGTTACCTATATTAATACCCCGCCCATGGAGGGCAACACAAAAAAAGATCGTATGTTTTATCCCTAGGCAAAGAACCAATTTGCCCACTGTAGCGTCGACACAAAATTCAAGTTCAAAGTCAAAATATATATAACGGGAAAACAAACACAGAGCCCAACAAAACCTGCATCAACAACGAAACCATAAGGAGCGCAACAACAGGCAGATAAGCCGATAAGAGAGCAAAAGCACATGCCGCTATGTGCGTACCCCGCGGCCTACTGATCAAAATTATGGCGTAGGTTGGTGCGGAACAAGCAAGGGATACCCAACATTCCCGGTGGTCGAAAAAGGATATTTGAAATCAAATATAGTGGTACAGCAATTTCGATTTCGTTTGCATCAAGGGAGTACGTCTGTGCGAGTGTGTGCGTGTGTGTAAGCGGATGCGGGCGAGAGGTGGCCCAACAAGGGCAGCTACGTTGCGAGGAACTGGCGGCATCACTTTGCGACCGGATTTCTGGTAACGTGGCTATAGACTTCCTGTAGAAAGGGAGACCGCCAGTGAGCGATCATGACCGCCCCCCCCCCCCTCTCTCTGACTTCCATGCTACTTTTCCCCCATCCGTGTTGTGGGTCTAGGCGCCTGTGGCACAAAGGAGCGATTCTGAGAAAAATAATATTAATATACAATGATCCCATTAAAAATGGGAAAAAGGGTATAATGGTTTTGTGCAAAAGTATGTAACAGGCTTAAGAAAACATCTCCGACACCATAAAGTATATATATTATTGATAACTTTTAACAGCAGAGTCAATCTAGCCATGTCCGTCTGTCTGTCCGTCTGTCCGTCGGTATGAACGCACTGATCTTAGAGACTACAAGAGCTAGAGACTTCATATTTAAAATATAAGTTCTCGTATTGCCGGATCAGATCAAGTTTATGTTTTTTTTTCGATATCTTGTCCTGTTCCAAAGTTATCGATAAATTTCGATTCCAGACCAGTGTTTTTTGGACATAGCTTGAAAGTTATAAGAACTACAGACTTCATTATTATAATTAAAGTTCTCGTATTGCCGGCTCAAAACGCGAGACCACAAAAGCTGGAGACTTCATATTTGAAATATAAGTTCTCGTAGTGCCGGGAAAAGACCAGTTTATAATTTTTTTCGATATCTTGTCCCGTTCAAAAGTTATCGATAAATTTCGATTCCAGCCAAGAGTTTTTCGGGTATAACTTGAAAGTTATAAAAGCTTGCGACTTTATATTTGAGTTTAAGTTACTGTACTGCCGGCTCGATACAAACTTTTCATTTTTTTTCGATATCTCAATCTTTTCAAAAGTTATCGATAAATTAAGATTCCAGAACACTGTTTTTAAGGTATAGCTTAAAATAAATAGGATGTAGAGTCACTAAATTTGTTACATATATTCTCCTATAGCATACAGAGCTTAAATACATTGCAGTTTTTGGATTCCCCTCTCCGATCTCGCAGAAATCGAAAAATACGTAATTTAAGAGGTATGACCTTCGGATTTTACATAGTTGCACATTTATTTGCCAGCTTTGTGTCCTATAAATTTAATTTTGATCAGACAATAAGCAAAGAAGTTATTAACGATTTAATGTACCATAGTTTAAAGTCAAAGGAAGAAGAAGAATCAAAGCAAATGTATGACGCGCTTAGCAAGCAGCTTTTGTTTGTATATGTGTGTGTGTGTGTTTCTATGTATGAATGCAGATAAAAAACTTTAGTCGGGCACTCTCGACTAGAACACTCTTACTCGTTATTTATAAATAACTTAAACAATAGAAAATATAATTGAAGAAAACTGTTTTGATTTCTGTGCAATAGTCCAATTGCACAAAACTATTACACATTTTTTATTTTCAATAAAATCAGGATATAAAAAGAAATGCTGTGCAAAAAAGTTGGTGTATTTTACATGCGAAATTTGGGCAAAGCGTCATATCTCCGACGACATATCGCCGCCCAGTACATTTTGCTGGTGGAGATATGTATGTCGTTTTTTTTGGCGCAGATATGTCGTTTTAAAGGTTTTACTGTAAAAGAGCTGGGACGATGGGATGAGGATAGGCCAAGAGTAATGCCAAGTGGTCGTTTCCATTAGCCGTAGGTTAATGAGTAGGCCGGAGGATCCCTGCTGCGATTGGGTGGTTCAGGTTTGTCCTGCTGCTCGTAGATTATTTATTTATTTATTTAATGTCGACTAGAAACAGTCAGACACAGAAAATTTAAATTTCAAATAACATGATATTTGAAATAAATTGTTTAAAATAAAAAAATGTAATTAAAAATTATATAATAAATATTAAAAGTAAATTGACAATTAAAATTAAAATCTGAGGGTGTTTAAAAGCAAATTGGTCCAACATTTATTGCATGGATTGGGGAAAGCCCAGAAAAACCCAATCAGACCAAAATTAAGTTAGTGTTAGGTATTAATTAGTGTTAGGTAGGAAGTGTTAGGGGAAAGGTGTTTTCATCTATGCACGGTCAGAGATCCCGCGGAGATAGATGAGAACAGATGATTTAACTACAGGGAGAGAGAGTTCCGCCGAGAATACGTGGAATAATAAATTATACGATTTAAAAGCACACGAATTGGATTGTGCAAAGCATAATCAGTCGTGCATGATCATAATACGAAAGGGACAAAGTTTCTAGTTGGTCTACTAGGAACAGAAAGGTTAAGGCGACCTAAAAGAGAAGAGGAGTCAATATCACGGTTTATTAACTTATGCAGGAAGACAACACCTAGGGCTGTTCTCCGGTTAATAAGCGACGGAAGATTAATGAGTAAAAGGCGACTGGAGTACGATGGCAAACGGAGATTGGGATCCCAGTTTAGTCCACGTAAGGCGAAGAGAAGAAATTGCTCCTGAACAGACTCAATACGATCTTGAGAGTTTTGATACTGGGGCCACCAAATGCATGAGCAGTATTCAAGGATAGGACGGACCAAGGAAACGTAGAGAAGTTTGGTGGTGAAAGGATCGTTAGATTCTTTCGACCAGCGTTTAATGAAGCCCAGTACACCTCTGTCTACATTAACGATAGAAGAAATATGGAGATTAAAGCTCAACTTTTTGTCAAAAATAACTCTAAGATCTTTAACTGTAAAAATACGTTGCAAAGAAATATTGTCAATCGTATAAGTGGCTAAATGGGGTCTAGAACGACTGAAAGTCATACACATACATTTTGAACAATTAAGATGCAGTTGGTTTGCCGAACACCAAAGCTGCATAGCGTTCAAATCATCTTGTAGATGAGTATGACACAGGGGATCGGTATACGACAAAATAAGTTTCACATCATCTGCGTACAAAAGAATGCGAGAATGTGACAAAGTAGAGGGCAGGTCATTAATAAAAAGAGTAAAGAGTAAAGGTCCAAGATTACTTCCCTGAGGTACCCCAGAAGTGACGTGTACCGTTTTCGAAGAAGTTGACCTAAGCAATACTCGTTGAGTCCGACCATTTAAATAGGAGAAAGTCCAAGCTAGAAAAGATGGAGGGAATTCTGAAATCGGTGTAAATGACATCAGTTTGCATTTTCATAAGAAATGCATCATTTACAAAGGAGGCAAATTCAAGTAAATTGGTCGTAGTGGACCGACTCTTAACAAAACCATGTTGGGCACGGGAGTAAATCGACTTACAGAGATGTTGCAAAGACGAAGTTAGAAGTTTTTCAAATAATTTAGGGATGGCTGATAGCTTTGCAATGCCTCTGTAATTAGAAATATCAGACTTCCCACCTTTTTTGTGGAGAAGAATGATAAACGATTCCTTCCAAATAGATGGAAAGACTGCAGAGTCAAGGGATAGGTTAAAAAATTGTTTCAATGGTTGAAGTAGGGAATTACAGCACTCCTTGAGCACACAACTAGGTATCTTGTCTGGCCCAGGAGAGAAAGATGGTTTTAGTGAATTAGGAAAAAGTGAGGCATCTGTGATACCAGGACTAAATAATAGGTTCGAAGGTGAAATGTTATACGGATAAGTGTTAGTGTGGGGGACAGAGGAATATGTTGATTGGAAAAAGTTGGCTAATAGATCAGAAGCAGTAGAGTCGTTGCTAGCTTTTTCTATCCCAAGAAAAAAGGAAGAAGGCAAATTTGAAGATTTGCGCTTTGAATTAACAAAGTTGTAAAATTGCTTAGGATCTTGAGTAAACTGTCGTTTGCAACGAGTAAGGTAGTTCTCGTAGCACTCGGAGTTTAAAAGGACAAAGTTGGACTTGGCTACAGAATATTTGGACAAGTCAACACTAGAACCAGACTTCTTAAAATTTTTAAAACACTTAGATTTAATATTTTTTAAGTAAGAGAGTCGTGCTGTAAACCATTAAGGTTTGCTTGAGGCACATGAAGGGATATATTTTGGAATGCAGATATCAAACAATGCATAAAGGGTTTCATAGAATATGTTAGCAGCAACATCTATGTCTCTACTGTATCCTGAGACTGTGGCGTGCAACTTAATAATTTGTCGCACTGCCGTTGAAACCGTGCATAAAATAAAATGCACTGGTTCGATGAGTTCGTGTTTCGAAACTGATTTTATTCTTACAAATCCTAGGCCTTATATACTATACAGATTCTCTTAGACTATAGACCTCTGCTGCGCTTATTACGGCTGCAGCATAACAAAGGATCATAAATAACTCTTTTCAAGTGTGTTTAGGACATTCACACATGTGGTCGTACACACTGAAGATGTTTTGGTTTTTCTAAATATAGTTATATGTTGTTACATTTGTGTCGTCTTATCTGTCCATGCACATTCTATGAGGCGCACATGTTCATGCTTGAACATCTATGTTAACCGAATTGTTGAAAAAAGACCAATCTGTTGCATAAATATGCTGGTTCAGAAGACTATAATTCCCTTTACGGGTGCAATATTTTTTAGTAGGGGATGCTGAAGGCAAGGAACATGTTCCAAAAAATGAAAGTGAAATTTCGATAGTGGGATGGTACAAATCTTCCGGCATTGTTTAAGGCGTTGATCTTAATATAGCAGCTGAAGAGCTATCGTTGATAAAAACCGGATCAAGCATTCTATTCAAGTGATTTAGAATTTAATTGATTTGAAACAACGAAAAAATCATGTTGAGCTGAGGGTATAAGGGGGATTGTGCTATTAAAAAGTGACCATGTAATGCTGGGCAGATTGAAATCACCTAACACTACAAATAAGTCATTTTCACGCACATGGGTTGAAATTTCTTTAATATAAGATATATGTTGCATAAGGACTTGAATAACTGAAGAAGGGGGAATATAGGAGCATGAAATATATAAGGCCCTTGATGGGAAAACAACCTTAACAGCAACAATTTCAACACTAGCTGGCGCAGGGAAATTAAAATATCCGACTGGAGTGTGGTTTTGATGGCAATTAGTACGCCACCACCTCGAGTCGGCCGATCGCGTCTATAAATAATAAAGTTATTGGACAAAATTTCGCAGTCAGACACTGTGGAGTTTAACCAAGTTTCTGAGAAAGCGATAATGTCAGAATCAAAAGAAATACTGTTCATGAATAAATTTTTAAGTTTAGACATAAGGCCTCTAACATTCTGGTATTGAATGGTAGTTAAATGGGGATCTAGTTTTTTGAAACATTGCTGGATGAAGAGCTGCCAGCTGGAAGTGAAACAGGCAAAGGATTGTTTCGAATTTTAGGTTTAAATTCATGAACAATCATTTGAGGTGGCCAAAATTTTGGATCACAAATGATCGGGAACACGTCATGAGGGACACTTACTTTGAAGGAAGCTATTTCCCGAGGAGTAGAAAATTTAAATTTTATGATTGAAACACTAGCTGAAGATTTGCTAGAAATATAAGCCGCTAAGGACTCGCATGTAGTGTCAGCTGAAAGCCTGGAAACAAACACTTGCTTTCTGGGGGCAACTACATTAAGGATTGGCTGGGGTGGAGCTGAAATTGCAATATGATTAGTTCCCTCATTAGAAACAGGGCTTTGAGAAGTTCTGCGCTTACGACGTGAAACCACTCGTGACGCAGTGGTTGTCATCGGAGCGGGCTCGATAGTTGGGGGTATGATCGCATCCCCTGGAGAAGGCAAGGGAGTAAATTGTAGAGACGGCGACGGTGACAGAGACAGAATGGTCGAAACGTCCAGATTTTGTGGAGTTGCCAGAAGTGTTGGAGATGTCTGAACGATAGAAGGGGGCACAGGTGAAGGCACACTTAAAAAAACAGATTCTAACTGGCGTGTAGGTGGGGTCTCAAATTTATATTGGCTCAGCAATTCCTCGCCTGAGGCAAAATCACTAGCGAGAAGCTTTGCCATCTTTTTCAATTTTAAAAATTGACTTCTAACGGAATTATACATTCGCGAAAAGTCTATTTGCATGTCGATGCAAACTGGGCACGACCATTTCAAGCCGCCGTTGCCTTTTTTAGCAATAGCGGTGACTTTATCACATTCGCGACCACTAAGCCCAGCACATTTGGCATGCATAATGTTCTCGCACAACCAACAATAAATAAATTGCGGCTGAACAGAATCATCAGCCTGCTTAAAAGTGCAATTTTTCTTGCAGCACGACATATTGACTACGGGGGTCAAACAAATTGCACAAATTTAGAAATAGAGAAAAAAGTTACAAGAGCGCACAGCGGTGTAAAAAAAAGCGCACGAAAATGTAACTAACGAAAAACACTCAAGTTTCACTCAAAAGCTAGAGTAATGCACAAACAGTGTGAGGACCGAAGAACAACAACAATAAGTTTAGTGAGAGCGATGCACAAAGAGATAATGCACAGCGAACACACGCACAAACTATTGTATGCAGACGGAAGCGTGGGAGCAAGGAGAGTAAAGTAAATAACACAAACAACAAAACGCAGCTCTGATGCCGTGTTATTAAATTGAATAATTACTATTATTCGATGCACAGCTGATATACTTTGCACAAAAACCAAAGCGTTATCAATTTAGCATAGAAATTGAATTATTTAAGATGTTTAAACAGCTTTGATATTAAGAAACAAAATAAAAAATGCGGAGCACAAAAAAACACGCTCACTGGCGGTCTCCCTTTCTGCAGCAAGTCTACAGCCACGTTACCAGAAATCCGGTCGCATAGTGACTTATACCTACCATGCGCCCAGTTACTTGCAACGTAGCTGCCCTTGTTGGGCCACCTCTTGCCCGCATCCGCTTACACACACGCACACACTCGCACAGACGTACCCCCTTGATTAAAACAAAAGGGAATTTGCTGTACCACTATATTTTATTTAAAATATCCGTTTTCCACTACCGGGAATGTTGGGTATCCCTAGCTTGTTCCCTACATACCGCAGCAAGCTACGCCTTACACAAATTCATGCGCGAGTTACCAGCAGTTCGGGCCAAGAGTAACAAAATATAAGTTGTAAAGGTATTCTTCTCTGGTTTCTTCTCGTTGGATGGAATATTAGCTCGTTCTCTGTGAGGTCAATTAATTTATGTCGTAGGATTTGTGATTGTGGGATTTGCCGTAATAACACGTGGTATTTGTTGGTTCACATTTATGTTTAATTTTATTAAAATATATATATATATATATTGTATTGTTTGGTGGTTTTCGTGTGTACGATTGATAGTTTTTAATACAAAATTTAGTTCATCGTTTGTTTTAAGTTTTCATTAAGTGTACATTTCGATATTTTGTTCATTATAATTTTTACAAAGGTACAGTTATTTTTAAGTTCACGATTTAAACTTGGATTCTACGTTAAATAAATGTACTGTCTGGTTCCGAACTCAGGATTGGAATGACATGTGGTTGCTGAGACAAAACGCAAGAAGGCTGTTGACTAACAGAATGTTGAGCAACAAAGTTGCGAAACATCATAACTTATGATAAAGAAAATGCCGTTACGACACATCCGTTCAAGTGCTTAGTTGGGTTTTGTTATGAGTCTAGCAATATGCTTATTTTGGGTTTTGTTACAAGTGTAGCAATGAACCATGATGCCCTTTGCGTCGGTGGCGGACAAGGACAGAGGCATAGTCATATGTTTGTACGAGGGGGTTTAGCTGGTGGTGATGGATCGATGTCGATGTAGGTGGTCGATCCGTTAACTCCTCCCCCCTTAGACTGAAGTGATGGCCATAACGAAGGCATGGGCTGAACGTAAGTAACGCATGGTTCGACGGGTGTGAAGATCGTCTTTTTATACCCTGATCCCATTAAAAATGGGAAAAAGGGGTCATAAAAAAGTCATAAAAGCTAGAAACTTTATATTATAGTTTAAGTTACTGTACTGCCGGCTCTAAATAAACTCATCATATTTTTTCAAATATCTCAATCCTTTCAAAAGTTATCGATAAATGAAGTTTCCAAAACAGTGTTTTTAAGGTATAGCTTAAAAGTTATAAGACGTATGGTCACCAAATTTGGTACATATACTCTCCAATAGCATACAAAGGTTAAATGCATTTCACTTTTTGGATACCCCTCCCCAATCTCCTAGAAATCGAAAAATACGTATTTTGAAAGGTAAGACCTTCGGATTTTACATAGCCTCACATTTATATGCCAGCTTTGTGTCCTACAAATTTCATTACGATCGGACAATAAACAAAGAAGTTATAAACGATTCAATGTAACATAGTTTGGTGCCAAAGGAAGAAGAAGAAGCAAAGCAAATGTATGACGCGCGTAGCCAGCAGCTTTTGTTTGTATATGTGTGTGTGTTTCTATGTATGAATGCAGATAAATAACTTCAATGAATGTAAGACCTTGGATCAGGGTATATCCTAGTCGGGCACTCTCGACTAGAGCACTCTTACTTGTTTTTTGACCAAATGAAGAATAAAGATGCAGTGATTGTTAATGCGATTAAAATGGTGTAGATGGCGGAGAAATGATTTGTTGCTTTCTCAGTGATTTTCCAAATTAATGTTTGGCTTTTGATGTCTTCGAGTAGTAGTTTGTGAAGATCCAGTTCTTCAATTGTTATGTTTGTATTCAGTTTAGGAATACTTGGAACGGTGAGTTTGTTAATCGCTACGCTCTTTGTGATTGTGTCGTCGTAAGTTGTTTCATTGATGGTTACTGAACAATTGTTGTAATGTATGATCGCTGACCCATTAATACTCGCTTCGTTTCCACAATCTGATTCTATCCGTGTTTCTTTGAAAATGAATAAAAACCCTTTTTCCGCTTCGAAGATTGACGTTTGCTTGCCCATATCTCTTGTCTCGCATTCACCTGTTTTTCCCACAAGGATGTTTCTTAAACAATTATAATTAGTATTTACGGTTTCTGCTTCTTTTATCTCGCATAAGTTTAAATCATGAACTTTTAAACATGGTTCGTTATAATATTTAATTTGATTGTTGTTGGAAACTATGTACTTAGGTACTGTTATAAATTGTGTGTTATTAATTGGTAAGGGAACAATACGATATAATTGATACTTATCATGTGTAAGTAGTGGTATTTTAATTAAGAAAATTATATCTGTATCTTTAATAAAGGTGTCTAGTACAAGGATTCTGTATAAATGTTCTTCTGACGTTATTATCAGGTTTTGCTGTTGCATTATATTTTTTATTTTTTCGATTTCTTCCTTATCTAGTATAAATTTAGGAATTATTTTTAGCTTAGACAAAAGTATACTTTCTATAATGTTATTTAAATGGTTGTGTAGAATGTCAATGTTTAAACTAATTACATTTGCGAATTCTAATAATTCGATTTTTTTATTTTCTTCGTTTATATTGTTGTAAATAGTGTTTTGGTGTTTGTCTATAAAATTATTTAAAATTTGTTGTTCATTATTAATGTGGTTCGTGATATTTTGAAATCTAATTAATATTTCGTTGTTAAAGGATACTTGTGTTTTTACATTGCTAGTTAGGTCGTAATTGTTTTGTTTTAATTTGTAAAGTGTTGTTTGTATGTCTTTCGAGTCTTCTGCGTCCATGTTACCTGTTATTGCTTTTACTATGGATCCTAGTCCATTCATCACTCCTCGCTTTTGTCTTTTGTAAGGTATTAGGTTACCCAGTTTTTCGCTAACTTGTTCTAGTTTTCTAAACAAAGCTGTCGTTAATTTATCTAAACCCTCCTCTTTGAGTAGTAATGTTAGGGATTCATTTAACGCTAGTATATTTTGTTGGTAGTCGGATAGATGAATTATGTGTAGCATTGTTTTATGTGAGTGAATTAATCTAACTTGGCCCATATCGATTTTCGCTAAAGGTTGCTGTCCTTTAATCGTAATAACGTCGATGTTTTGTCCATTAATGGTGTTAAATCTGGAATATGTAATTAGTTATTACTAGAGCTTCTTCTTGTTACTGTTTTAATTTTTGATTTGTGTATTTTTTGTCCTCTAGTAGTGATCAATGTTTGTCCGTTGTCTTGGTGTACTATTTGTTTCGAAAATCTTGGGGTAAGTTTGTTTCTTCTGTTTTCTTTTCTAAAGATTATATCGTTAGTTTGTAAGTTTAGTGGTTCTGTTCTATTTGTATTAAGTTTTTTGATATTTTTGGTTTTTTGTATATCGATTTTTAAAGCTATGTCTTCGTACAGTCCTTGTCTGAATTCATTTAATTTTGTTATGTATTCGTGCTCATTGTTGAATTGTATTTGGTTAGTAAAAAGGTGTGTTCTTCCTGTAAACAGTTCGAAAGGCGTTAGTTTTGTCGATGAATGAATTGAGTTATTGTAGGTTATAAAGGTTTCGTTAATAATAGTTTCGTGGTCTATTATATTGTTTCGTTTCTTTTTCTCTTCCGTTATGAGTCTGTAAATTTCTGTTAATGTGGAATGAAGTCTTTCCACTGGGGCATTACTCGAAGATTGTTGGAATGAGGTGATATGTAGTTCTATTCTATATTGCTTACAAAAATCTTTGAAAAGGTTCGAAGCATATTCAGCGCCTTGGTCGCAAACTATTTTTTTAGGAATACCGTATAAACTCAAAAAATGGCTGATGGATTTCACTATATTTAATGTATCTCTGGATAATATTGTATACCCTGCTGCGAATTTTGAAAATTTATCGATAATAGTTACTACATATTTTCCGTTAATTGTATAAAGGTCCGTATGTAAAATATCTAACGGTAAGTCTGGCGTTTCTGTTTTTTGAAATTGTAGTTTCTGTGGGTGTCTGTCGTATTTCAATGTTTGGCAAAGATCGCAATTATTGATAGTTTGGGATATTTTTGTTTTCATGTTAGGAAAATAAAACTGTCTCTTCAAGTGTAGTAAGGTTTCGTCAATACCTCTGTGGTTGCTATCTATATGATATTTTTGTATTTCTTGTTCTTGGATAATATCTCCGACAAGATCCGTAAGAATGGTAGTACATCTAACAACTTTAAAAATATTATTATGCGAAAAATATTTTGAATAACTGTCCTGTATAATTTTAAAAATGTCGTCGGTTGTGAATATCGCACATGTTTTGTTTGGTTTAAGAATTGTTTTTAATATTTTACCTATTTTTGTGTTGTTGAATGTTGGGTCTGTTATTATTCTTCTTAATTTATTTTTGAATGGCATTGAGGTTATTATACCCTTGGTTTGATTGTTTTGGAATATGAGTTGAATATTGAATTCGTTTAATGGTTTTTCCGACAAATAAATGTGGTTATCCATGTCTTCGTCTGCTGAATGTACTGTGTCTCCATAAGTTCCTATTACTGACGTGTTTTCGTTTATATTAACTTCGATTTCTATTCTGCTTAAAGCGTCGGCCACAACATTTTGAGATCCTTTTTTATATAAGATTTCGTAATCGAATTCTAAAAGTTGTAGTCTCCAGCGCACTATTTTAGAATTGGGCTCTTTAAAACTCATTAGCCAAACTAGGGGTCTGTGATCCGTTATGATTAAAAATTTTCTGCCAAATAAATAAGGTCTGAAATGTCTAATAGCCCAAATTATTGCTAACATTTCTTTTTCTACTGTCGAATAATTACGTTCCGTATCTGATAATGTTCTACTTGCGAAAGACACTGGTTTATCGCTTCCTAAGTTACCTTGAGAAAGAACTGCACCTACAGCAACGTTGCTAGCGTCTGTTGTTAGAATAAATTGTTTTGAAAAGTCTGGATATTGTAATAAGGGGTTGTTGCAAAGTAATGTTTTACAATATTCGAAGGTATTTACGTAATCGTCACTAATTTCTACTGGCTTTTTGCCTTTTAATTGTTGTGTTAGCGGTTTGGTGATTTTAGCGAAATCTCTAATGAATTTTCTATAATAGCCAAGAAGACCCAGGAATGATTTGATTTCCTTCCTTGACTTAGGAATGGGGAATTTTTGTACCGCTGTGATTTTATTGGGATTTGGTTTAATACCCTCGTCTGTAACTATGTGTCCTAAAAATTCAATTTCTTTTCTCAAAAATTTTGATTTCTGTGAATGTAGTTTGAGTTGTGCTATTTTAAGTTTTTCGAATATTTTGGTTAAATCTGTAATGTGTTCTTGTAATGATGCGGAAAAAACTATGATGTCGTCTAAATAAACTAAACAACATTTTCCAATAAGTTCTGCTAATACGTTGTTCATAACTCTTTGAAATGTAGCCGGGGCATTTGTAAGCCCGAAGGGCATTCTAAGAAACTCATAGTGTCCTCCAAGTGCTGTGAATGCTGTTTTTTGCATATCTTTTGTGTCCATCTCTATTTGATGATAACCGCTTGCCAGGTCTAATGCTGAGAAATATGTAGCTCGCCCTATTCTATCCAGGATTTCGTTTATATTAGGTATTGGATATTTGTCTTTAATTGTTTTTTCGTTAAGTTTTCTAAAATCTATTACCAATCTCCATTTTGGTTTAGCTGAATCCTCGGATTTCTTGGGGACTAACCAGACTGGGGAACTCCAAGGAGAGTGACTATCCTTAATTATGTTTTGGTCTAGCATTTTATTGATTTGTTCTTGTATTTCTTTTTGTTCTGCGTAACTATAACGAAAAGGTTTTGAATAAACGGGGATTTGATCTATTAATTTTATACTATGCTTGTTTGTGTTAGAGAATGATAGTTTGTCGTTTTCGTCGTAGAAAATTTGTGAGAATTTACTATACAGTTTTTTAAAAGCTTTTACTTCTTCTGAGTTTAAATGATTAACGTCGACATTGTTTTCGAAAAATGATTTTGATTGTTTATGGGTGTTTTGAGGATTTTGTTGTAAACATATAGAGTTTAGCTGGATAAAATCTGTTTCTTGGTGTTGGGAAACTTGTAACGGAGCTTCTATAAATATTTCTTGATCTTCGTTTGTTGAATTAATGATTTCCATATAACTAATATTATCGTGTGCTGTATAAAGACCCTCGGAAATGAACATGTTTTCCTTGATTTTTATTGATTCGCACAAAAATGTTCCTTTTTGTAATGTAACCGGTAAGGCAATTACTTGTTTTGAAAATGCTTCAATAATAAAGATTTCTGTGGATTTGTTTTCCTTGGATAGGATTTGGAGTGAAGCACTTGGTGTTTCTAAACGACAATCGTCAAGGTTTATGTGTGCTTTAATTGTTTTTAAAATGTCCATGCCGATTAATCCGTCAAAATAATCATGGAATTTTAAAAGTAAGAACGAAAATTGTTCGTTTATTTTAAATTCCTTGAACGATGGAAATGTGGTTTTTTCGTAGATGGTTAAGGAATTTAAAGCGGCTTTTATTTGGGTTGGTTTTTCAAGTTTAATACGTTGTTGTGGGGTCGTAAATTTTGGATCGATAAAGGAATGCGAAGCTCCTGTATCTATTAAGAAAAGTAACGGTCGATCGAATGGTGATTCTATTTCTATGTGTGGTAATGACGATCCGTGTCTGTTTTTAAACTCTTTTAGGTATCCTGTCTGTTTGGTGAGGCTTCCTTGATAAAATTTACGGTCTCGTCAATGTTATGCAATTCCACTTGACTGTTGTTATTGTTAGGTCTATGTTGTTGTCCGTTATAATTTGATTGACGTGAAAGGTTTGATCTACCGGATTTAAATTGATTACTGTTATTGTCCGTACTTTCCGTTTTAGGCATAATGGCCCTGTTCGAGTTATTAGCGAAATTTGCTGATTGTCCTTGTCTGTTTTGATTGTTGTAGTAGTTATTTGGGGCTTGTCCAGAATTTCTATTATTATAGTTAGACTGTTGAACGTACGGTATCTGTCTATTGAGGTTTTGGGAATGACTTTGATAGCTCTTGTTATTTGATGCGTTTTGGCTTTCGTAGCGTTGTTTCTGTGCTCGGTCCTGAAAATAAGCGTCCCTCTCTTCTATTGCTAATTCAAATGCGTCGTCTAAATTTAATGGTCTCATTGAACGGACGCAGTTTTTTAATGGTCCTGTGAGACCTTTGATAAAAATTTTTAAACAAAGAGTTGCATAGAATTCTTTTTTTTCAGCTAGGGTTTGAGTAGAAATATCTTTTCCTTCCGCAATATTAGTTAAAATTTTCTTCATTTCTCTAATTTGTTCGTACAAATTATTGATTGATAGCGCTTTATAAGGTATTTCGTGCAACTCGGATATAATAGTGAATTCATCTCTATTATCAGCTAGTTTCTTTGTTAACACTTTTTTAATTTCGTCCCAGTTAAGAGGAGTGTCCGCTTGGTCTAAAATCTCACTAGCCCTGCCTTCTATTTTGTTTCGTATCGCTCTTAATAACAATTGTCCCCGAGGTGTTTGGTCGCTTCCCCTGACCATCATTAAAATTTCCTCGACATTGGCGATAAAACGTTTCAGAGAAATTGGGTTACCGTCGAAGGTTGGTAAAAACTTAATGACATCCGGGATGTCCAGTGACATTTCTTGAGAACTAAGTCCTGAGTTGCTATTAACTCCAGTCGAAGTCATATTCGTTACGTTTGTTTGGTGTGTGGTGTAGAAAATTGAGTTTGGTCTAATTGGATTGTTATTATGTTTCGCTTTACTTCTTGTTAAAGTGTTTAGTGGTAAGATACTTTTTTTTGGGGGCGTTTGACATTTAACAATTGGATGTTTAATTAAAAATGTATTGGTAATATTCTTAATTAGTATAATGTGGATTAATTCTTATCCGTGTTGTATAGTACTGTGAATAAATATTGTAGATCAGAAATGTACATAATGTACATGCGCCAGTTACCAGCAGTTCGGGCCAAGGGTAACAAAATATAAGTTGTAAAGGTATTCTTCTCTGGTTTCTTCTCGTTGGATGCAATATTAGCTCGTTCTCTGTGAGGTCAATTAATTTATGTCGTAGGATTTGTGATTGTGGGATTTGCAGTAATAACACGGGGTATTTGTTGGTTCACATTTATGTTTAATTTTATTAAAAATATATATATATATATGTATTGTTTGGTGGTTTTCGTGTGTACGATTGATAGTTTTTAATACAAAATTTAGTTCATCGTTTGTTTTAAGTTTTAATTAAGTGTACATTTCGATATTTTGTTCATTATAATTTTTACAAAGGTACAGTTATTTTTAAGTTCACGATTTTAAATTGGATTCTACGTTAAATAAATGTACTGTCTGGTTCCGAACTCAGGATTGGAATGATATGTGGTTGCTGAGACAAAACGCAAGAGGGCTGTTGACTGCCAGAATGTTGAGCAACAAAGTTGCGAAACATCATAACTTATGATAAAGAAAATGCCGTTGCGACGGTTTCAAGTGTTTTTAGCAAGAAGTGTTGCAACGACACATCCGTTCAAGTGCTTAGTTGGGTTTTGTTATGAGTCTAGCAATATGCTTATTTTGGGTTTTGTTACAAGTATGGTAAAATGCTTATTTTGGGTTTTGTTACAAGTGTAGCAATGAACCATGATGCCATTTGCGTCGGCGGCGGACAAGGACAGAGGCATAGTCATATGTTTGTACGAGGGGGTTTAGCTGGTGGTGATGGATCGATGTCGATGTAGGTGGTCGATCCGTTAACTCGCGCACTCACAGCCATTCATGTTTGCTCAGTAGGCCGCGGGGTACGCACATAACGGGGACGGCCAGACGAACACAAACACACATTTTTCGCGGCTGACGGCCCGCTTAAGTCGCTACCCCCAATTTTCACGCTGGGGGAAGGATTTTCCACAAAGAGTGAATATAACTTTTTGATATCTCCAAATATATTTTGGAAAATGATATTGCAGCATATGATAAAATATGTTACAATTATTTTTATAAACTTACTTCCACATTCCCTAAAGTCTGTGTTCAATGAAAGATTGTTATAAATAGTAGATGCCAATAATGGGCTGAATCACGAATTACTACATAATGTGTCGAAAAATTGATGAAGTAGTTGGCTTGCACAATATTGATCTCAGAACATTTTTATGAAATGCTTTTTGTTGTGCATATTCTATAAATATTATTGAAGAATTAAATAAATGGTTTGAAAATATAGCAATCATTCCTCTGTCTCCAAAAAGTACTCAACTTGGTGACGTTGCAAACACATATTTTACGAAATATGGTGAAGTCAACCGAACACAACCGATTTCGTTGAAAATATGAAATTGAAAATAAATAGTGAAGATGTTTGGGATGATGTAGATTTTAATTTTATCGCCGAAAACAGTCCGTTCAAGCAAAAGTTGGAGACTATAAGCGCACAAGTATCGCAACGTATAACAGCATACGAGGGTGAATTCTGCACTTGTAACAATTATTCTTGTACTAAAATATTGGACTTAATTTCGAAAAAATATATATTTGGAAACATATTCACAGTTTTTAATTTTAATTATTACATTTTCTTTAATTTGACAGCTGATTGCATTAATTCCCTTTGTGATAGTATGGCGGAAAATATGAACTATTGATATAATATCACTCATTTCCTTGCCCTTACTATCAAAGCAATTCAGCATTTCAATGCAGGAAGACTTTAAAACTCGCCCTCTTGTTGGGGCTTTTGCGCCTTGGCAATATTGAAACTTGAAATGAATGATGCAACATTTGAAATATAGCTGCCATAGGAACGATCGATCGCAAATATTAGTTTTTTGAGATAACATGACCAAACTTTCCAATTAAAAGTTTTAGCATCATTTAAGCACGCTCACAAAATTTCATCAAAATCGAACAACTATATATTTAAGCTGCCATACACAGAAAAAAAAAACGAGATTCCGGGCTAAAATCAAGCCGAAACGATGTCAGAAGTATGGTGATCTCGGATATTCTTAAACCAAGTACAAAATATTTGATTCAAGTACGTTTGTTTTCCCACTGAGCTATCCAACCTATTTAATGCTTAACAGCTCTTAACTCTTAGATAAGCCGACAGTATAATTTAAATTTAATTGCGTAGCAGACCAAGTTGCTAGTACTCGAAAGACTGTACTTATTTCAGTATTATATACTAAATTTAATTTTATAAATAAATAAAAATAAAAAAATAAAACTTAAAAAAAACTTGACCAGGAGTTGAACCCTCACAACTCTCGTTCGCAAGGCACACACCTTACCCACTGAGCTACACCAAAACAAATGCCCAATACAACAAAAGAATGCGAAACAAATTGAGAGAGCGCGAGCAAAAGAGAGCCAATTTCATTTCTCTCTCAGCTATTATATTTTTAGACGGGATTGTTTTAAGTATTCCGTACTTAAATCAAGTATGTTCGGCTTATTTTGCCCTAAAGGCTTAATTTAAGAATTATATCCTGAATACATACTTAAAAATTTCAAGTACGTTGTCGGATAAATCAAGTATTTTAAACTTGATTTTTAGTACAGATTTTTTTTTCTGTGTAGGAACAATCTGTTTAAAAATGAGTCGTTGTATAAACAACTTTTTTGTTTCAGGTGCAGATATATTTCGTGCAATTGAAAATTTAATAAGTGATATTGGCGGATTTCATAAGTTGGTCGTGATTTGCACAGATGGAGCACGGAGTATGCGTGGAAATGTGAAAGGACTTAAGTTACAATTTAAGCAGCGTAACAAATACGTTCCATTTTATTATTGCTTGTTTACGGAGGCTCGTAAGCTAAGCAGAGGAAAGTGTTCGAACCGATTTTTTTCTCTTCGCAAACAAATTCTTTGCTTTTTTAAAGAGAGTGTAAAATATACAGAGCATCTGCAGACCAAACTCAAGGATATCAATTTCCTTTCTGACGTAGCATTTCTTACTGATTTCACAGGGTTGCTCAACATTTTACTCAACTGCAAACACCACGACAGTCTCTGGTTTCAATGGTATCATCAATTGATGGATTTGAAAGAAAAATTATTATTACAGAAAACAATATAAGCATTAATTCAGTTTAATCATTTTCCCTGTTGCCTTGAGCTATTGGCACAATGTCCCCAGGTAAGCTTCAAGCAATAATCTGCTTGTGTACAGCGAATGCGAAATGTTTTTCAGACACGATTCAGTGATTATATTCCTGTGTGCAAAATCGTTAAGTATAGAAGACCAAAGCCCATAATTTCAAATGGAGCTGTGTGACCTTCAAACGGATTATGAGCTACTTGCTCTTAAGGAAATTGGTGTTGCATTTTGGAAAAAGTTCATTTCGTCAAGTATCCCATTTTAAAAGAGTCTATGCTTAAATTGGAATCCAGTTTTGCCTGCACTTACATATGTGAAGCAGCCTTTTTACATAAAAAACAAATTAAAAGTTCATATAGATCTAAGCTAACTGAAATTAATTTATTAGATTTATTGCGTACAGCTTTAAGTAAATACATAATTGATTTGTTAAAATTAATAAACAACTCACAAGAAAACTACAGTTTTTTGTTTTGCATTTATTATTTTGCTCAGTGCACACATTTGTTGTGTTCGTTTCGCGCAGCCAAAAATTATTTATGCCTCTAAAGTGGCTGATGGAATACTCAAGCAGAATGGAATACTCAAGAAATTTGTAGGACACAAAGATGGCATATAAATGTGCAACTATGTAAAATCCGAAGGTCATACCTTTAAAATTACGTGATTTCGATTTCTGTGAGATTGGGGAGGGGTGTCCAAAAATTTTAATGTATTTAATCTCTGTATGCTATAAGAAAATATGTGTTACAAATTTGGTGACTCTACCTCTTATAACTTTTATGCTATACCTTAAAAACACTGTTTTGGAACCTTAATTTATTGATAACTTTTAAAAGGTTGGAGATATCGATCAAAAATGATGAGTTTGTATCGAGCCGGCAGTATTGTAACTTAAACTTAAATATAAATTTTCTGGCTTTTATGACTTTCAAGTTATGCTCGAAAAACACTTGTCTGGAATCGAAATTTATCGATAATTTTTGAACGGGACAAGATATCGATAAAAATGATAAACTTGTATTGACCTGTCACTACGTGAATTTCTATTTCAAATATGAAGTCTCTAGCTTTTGTAGTCTCTGAGAAACAGGCGTTCATACAGACGGACGGACAGACGGTCAGACCTACAGTTGGACAGACAGACGGACATGGCTATATCGACTCGGCTATTGATGCTGATCAAAAATATACATACTTTACGGGGTTGGAGATGCTTCCTTATGCCTGTTACATACTTTTGCACAAAACCATAATACCCCTTTTTCCCAGGATAAACAAAGAAGTTATTAACGATTCAATGTACCATACTTTGTGGCCAAAGGAAGAAGAAGAAGAAGCAAAGCAATTGATGACGCGCGTAGCAAGCAGCTTGTGTTTGTATATGTGTGTGTGTCTTTCTATGTATGAACGCAGATAAAGAATTATGAATGTAAGAACTGGGTTCAGAGTATCTCCTAGTCGGGAACTCTCGACTAGAGCACTCTTACTTGTTTGTTATTAAGTTTATTTGCCACGATTAGTTGTATTTGAATAAAAAACAAGGTAAGTATGATTAGTGTGATTAATTTAAAGTTAAAAGATATGTTTAGTAAGCAATCAACAAAATATTTGTGGGCGGCAACACGCCCTTTTTTGTTGAATATTATAAGTGTAAAATATTAAGGTGACGACTCACCTTATATTTGGATTTGTATTTTTTATTATTATAAATTGTGTATATATTTATTATATCCTTGCAGAGGGTATTATAATTTTGGCCAGAAGCTTGCAACGCATAGAAGGAAACATTTCCGACCCCATAAAGTATTTATATTCTTGATCAGGACACCGGCACCGTCCATCTGTTCTTCTGTCCGTCTGCTTCTACGCAATTTAGTCTCTCAATTTTTAAGCTATCTTGATGAAACTTGGTACAGTTTATTATTTCTGCTGCACTCAGAATATGTCGGAATCAGCCTGATCAGACAACTATAACACACAGCTGCCATAAGAACGATTGGTCGAAATTTTTTCTTATTTCTTATTCTTACCAAATATATGTATAAATATAAATTTATTCAAAATCGGACCACTATATCTTATAACTGCCATAGTAACAATCTGTTGAAAAATTAGTCGTTGTATGAACTACTTTTTTGTTTGGCAAACTATCTTAGCCAAGCTCAGTAATTACAAGTTTTATTATATCTTCTATAAATATAAAACAGTTTGTACTGTTTGGTGATCAACGCAGGGCCTAAACCATAAAAGCTAGAGAGCTGAAATTTTCAAAGTAGTTTTCTCTTATTTTGTAAAATATTTGATTTTCATCCGATCGGCTTCAAATTTATTTTCAACGATCAATCTATAGACTCATTAAAAAATGTATACAAATTATATGGAAAATGCACCCCCCTGGGAGGAAAATTGGGGATCAAGGTTGTATGGGGAAAAATTAAATTTTCATCCGACTTTCTTCAAACTTATTTTCAAAGCTCTACATAACAATAAATTAACAATATGATTTTCAAGTTATGGATAATCGACCCCCAAAGTTGGAAAATGCCGGGAAGACTGTTGTATGAAACTGTTTTGTTTTTCATCCGATAAGCTTCAAACTTATTTTCAAAACCCTACATAACAAAATATAAACAACGTGTTTTTAAAATTTTGCATTTTTTTTAAAAATTGTGAAAATGTTTGCAAAAAAAAATGTGTATTTTCTATTCGATTGATTAGATCCACTTGCGTGGAAATTCGGGCAGCTAAATTTTCATTATTCGACTGCATTTTTTTTTTGTGTATAAAAACGGGGCTTAGCACCGCACACCGGCAAATGCTAGTGTATATAGATTTACAGGTTAAGTAAAAACAACATCAATTTTCTTTCTGGGCGGCGACACACCCTCTAATTGTTGTGTATGATAAGTGTAAGGTTTTTATGTGGCGACACACCTTATTTATGGATTGTATTTTTTTAAGTATATTAAATAAAAGACACGCCGCTATATTATTTTTGTTGGAAAACAGTATATTATTTGGCGAAAACACGCCTTATTTTATGAGAAGCAAATAAATTCTTACTACTTTTCTGCATACTCGCTTTTCATCTCTTGCTAATTGTTCGAGAATAAACTAAGAGAATAACACGTTGCAGCGTATGCAGAGGCTTGGCCAGAGAGAAACAAGTAAGAGTGCTCTAGTCGAGAGTGCCCGACTAGGAGATACCCTGAACCCAGTTCTTACATTCATAATTCTTTATCTGTAAAAACACACACACACACATATACAAACACAAGCAAGAAAAATTGCACTTTTAAGCAGGCTGATGATTCTGTTCAGCCGCAATTTATTTATTGTTGGTTGTGCGAGAACATTATGCATGCCAAATGTGCTGGGCTTAGTGGTCGCTTATGTGATAAAGTCACCACTATTGCTAAAAAAGGCAACGGCGGCTTGAAATGGTCGTGCCCAGTTTGCATCGACATGCAAATAGACTTTTCGCGAATGTATAATTCCGTTAAAAGTCAATTTTTAAAATTGCAAAAGATGGCAAAGCTTCTCGCTAGTGATTTTGCCTCAGGCGAGGAATTGCTGAGCCAATACAAATTTGAGACCTCACCTACACGCCAGTTAGAATCTCTTTTTTTAAGTGTGCCTTCACCTGTGCCCCCTTCTATCGTTCAGACATCTCCAACACTTCTGGCAACTCCACAAAATCTGGACGTTTCGACCATTCTGTCTCTGTCACCGTCGCCGTCTCTACAATTTACTCCCTTGCCTTCTCCAGGGGATGCGATCATACCCCCAACTATCGAGCCCGCTCCGATGACAACCACTGCGTCACGAGTGGTTTCACGTCGTAAGCGCAGAACTTCTCAAAGCCCTGTTTCTAATGAGGGAACTAATCATATTGCAATTTCAGCTCCACCTCAGCCAATCCTTAATGTAGTTGCCCCCAGAAAGCAAGTGTTTGTTTCCAGGCTTTCAGCTGACACTACATGCGAGTCCTTAGCGGCTTATATTTCTAGTAAATCTTCAGCTAGTGTTTCCATAACTAAATTTAAATTTTCTACTCCTCGGGAAATAGCTTCCTTCAAAGTAAGTGTCCCTCATGACGTGTTCCCGATCATTTGTGATCCAAAATTTTGGCCACCCCAAATGATTGTTCATGAATTTAAACCTAAAATTCGAAACAATCCTTTGCCTGTTTCACTTCCAGCTGGCAGCTCTTCATCCAGCAATGTTTCAAAAAACTAGATCCCCATTTAACTACCATTCAATACCAGAATGTTAGAGGCCTTATGTCTAAACTTAAAAATTTATTCATGAACAGTATTTCTTTTGATTCTGACATTATCGCTTTCTCAGAAACTTGGTTAAACTCCACAGTGTCTGACTGCGAAATTTTGTCCAATAACTTTATTATTTATAGACGCGATCGGCCGACTCGAGGTGGTGGCGTACTAATTGCCATCAAAACCACACTCCAGTCGGATATTTTTAATTTCTCTGCGCCAGCTAGTGTTGAAATTGTTGCTGTTAAGGTTGTTTTCCCATCAAGGGCCTTATATATTTCATGCTCCTATATTCCCCCTTCTTCCGATATTCAAGTCTTTATGCAACATATATCTTATGTTAAAGAAATTTCAACCCATTTGCGTGATAATGACTTATTTGTGGTGTTAGGTGATTTCAATCTGCCCAGCATTACATGGTCACTTTTCAATAGCGCAAGCCACCTTATACCCTCAGCTCAACATGATTTTTTCGATTGCGTATTCGATCTTTCGTTGTTTCAAATCAATTCAATTCTAAATCACTTGAATAAATGCTTGATCTGGTTTTTATCAACGATAGCTCTTCAGCTGCTATATCTAGATCAGCGCCTTTAACAATGCCGGAAGATTCGTACCATCCCACTATCGAAATTTCACTTTCATTTTTTAGAACATGTTCTTTGCCTTCAGCATCCCCTACTAAAAAACGATATTGCTTCCGTAAAGGGAATTATAGTCTTCTGAACCAGCATATTTATGCAACAGATTGGTCTTTTTTAAACAATTCGGTTGACATAGATGTTGCTGCTAACATATTCTATGAAACCCTTTATGCATTGTTTGATATCTGCATTCCAAAATATATCCCTTCATGTGCCTCAAGCAAACCTCCATGTTTACACCACGACTCTCTTACTTAAAAAACATTAAATCTAAGTGTTTTAAAAAGTTTAAGAAGTCTGGTTCTAGTGTTGACTTGTCTAAATATTCTGTAGCCAAGTCCAACTTTGTCCTTTTAAACTCCCAATGCTACGAGAACTACCTTTCTCGTTGCAAACGACAGTTTACTCAAGATCCTAAGCAATTTTACAACTTTGTTAATTCAAAGCGCAAATCTTCAAATTTGCCTTCTTCATTTTTTTTTGGGATAGAAAAAGCTAGCAACGACTCTACTGCTTCCGATCTATTTGCCAACTTTTTCCAATCAACATATTCCTCTGTCCCCCACACTAACACTTATCCGTATAACATTTCACCTTCGAACTTATTATTTAATCCTGGTATCACAGATGCCTCACTTTTTCCTAATTCACTAAAACCATCTTTCTCTCCTGGGCCAGACAAGATACCTAGTTGTGTGCTCAAGGAGTGCTGTAATTCCCTACTTCAACCATTGCTAAAACTTTTTAACCTATCCCTTGACTCTGCAGTCTTTCCATCTATTTGGAAGGAATCGTTTATCATTCCTCTCCACAAAAAAGGTGGGAAGTCTGATATTTCTAATTACAGAGGCATTGCAAAGCTATCAGCCATCCCGAAATTATTTGAAAAACTTCTTACTTCGTCTTTGCAACATCTCTGTAAGTCGATTTACTCCCCTGCCCAACATGGTTTTGTTAAGAGTCGGTCCACTACGACCAATTTACTTGAATTTGCCTCCCTTGTAAATGATGCATTTCTTATGAAAATGCAAACTGATGTCATTTACACCGATTTCAGAATTTCCCTCCATCTTTTCTAGCTTGGACTTTCTCCTATTTAAATGGTCGGACTCAACGAGTATTGCTTAGGTCAACTTCTTCGAAAACGGTACACGTCACTTCTGGGGTACCTCAGGGAAGTAATCTTGGACCTTTACTCTTTACTCTTTTTATTAATGACCTGCCCTCTACTTTGTCACATTCTCGCATTCTTTTGTACGCAGATGATGTGAAACATATTTTGTCGTATACCGATCCCCTGTGTCATACTCATCTACAAGATGATTTGAACGCTATGCAGCTTTGGTGTTCGGCAAACCAACTGCATCTTAATTGTTCAAAATGTATGTGTATGACTTTCAGTCGTTCTAGACCCCATTTAGCCACTTATACGATTGTTATTTTTGACAAAAAGTTGAGCTTTAATCTCCATATTTCTTCTATCGTTAATGTAGACAGAGGCGTACTGGGCTTCATTAAACGCTGGTCGAAAGAATCTAACGATCCTTTCACCACCAAACTTCTCTACGTTTCCTTGGTCCGTCCTATCCTTGAATACTGCTCATGCATTTGGGGCCCCCAGTATCAAAACTCTCAAGATCGTATTGAGTCTGTTCAGAAGCAATTTCTTCTCTTCGCCTTACGTGGACTAAACTGGTATCCCAATCTCCGTTTGCCATCGTACTCCAGTCGCCTTTTACTCATCAATCTTCCGTCGCTAATTAACCGTAGAACAGCCCTAGGTGTTGTCTTCCTGCATAAGTTAATTAACCGTGATATTGACTCCTCTTCTCTTGTAGGTCGCCTTTACCTTTCTGTTCCTAGTAGACCTACTAGAAACTTTGTCCCTTTCGCATTATCATCATGCACGACTGATTATGCTTTGCACAATCCAATTCGTGTCCTTTGTTAATCGTATAATTCATTATTCCACGTATTCTCGGCAGAACTCTCTCTCCCTGTAGTTAAATCATCTGTTCTCATCTATCTCCGCGGGATCTCTGACCGTGCATAGATGAAAACACCTTTCCCCGCTACTAATACCTAACACTAATTAATACCTAACACTAACTTATTTTTGGTCTGATTGGGTTTTTCTGGGTTTTCCCCAATCCTTGCAACAAATGTTGGACCAATTTTGCTTCTTAAACACCCCCAGATTTTATATTTTTACATTTTATATTTTTAATTGTCAATTTTCTTTTAACTTTTATTATATAATTTTAAATTCAAATTTTTTTATTTTAAACCAATTCATTTAAATGTCTTGTAAATTTAAATTTTCTGTGTCTGACTGTTTCTAGTCGACATTACATAAATAAATAAACATGTCAGGCTGCTGGCTACGCACGTCATGCAATTGCTCTCCTTCTTCTTCTTCCTTTGGCCTCAAACTATGGTACATTGAATCGTTAATAACTTCATTGTTTATTGTCTGATCGTAATTGTAGGACACAAAGATGGCATATAAATGTGGGACTATGTAAAATCCGAAAGTCATACCTCTAAAATTACGTATTTTTTCGATTTCTGTGAGATCGGAGAGAGGTATCCAAAAAGTGAAATGTATTTAACACTGTTCTGGAATCCTAATTTATCGATAACTTTTGAAAGAATTGACATATCGAAAATAATTGATAAGTTTGTATGGAGCTGGCAGTACAGTAACTTAGACTCAAATTTAAAGTCTCTAGCTTTTATGACTTTGAAGTTATGCCCTAAAAACACTTGGCTGGAATCGACATTTATCTATAACTTTTAGACGGGATGAGATATCAAAAAAAAAATGATAAACTTGTATTGACCCGGCACTACGAGAACTTAAATTTCAAATATGAAGTCTCTAGCTTTTGTAGTCTCTGAGAAACAGGCGTTCATACAGACAGACGGACACACGGACAGACGGACATGGCTATATCGACTCGGCTATTGATACTGATCAAGAATATATATACTTTATGGGGTCGGAGATGCTTCCTTATGCCTGTTACATACTTTTGCACAAAACCATAATACCCCTTTTTCCCATTTTTAATGGGATCAGGGTATAAAAATATAGTTTAACAAAAATTGAATACAAAACAAGTCTGCACTCCGACCCGTTGGGACAATTTTTTATAAGGCTTTGGTCCAACTCATAGCGAAAGTGGACAGAAGTACAGACTTTACAAAAATGAAATTTCTTAAAATAAGTACAGAAAAATGAGAACTAATAACAGGATAAAAATAATTATCAGTAGTACAAAGAACATCAAATGGTTCATAGAGCGCATAATTTGTAAGACAGCGATGGGACAGCAAATTTTAAACTAGCAAGCAGCACAGAAGAGTCAACAAGGCAATTAATAAGTTGAAATAAGATTATGGCACCATGGCAAGTCCGTCTGTCTTTAAGTGAAGCTAAATCAAGCAGTAACAATCTACTTGAATAAGACGGTAGTCTTAAAGATGTATTCCAATTTAGGCCGCGAAGAACCAACAGTAATAACTTCTTCTGTACGGATTCAATCATTCCCTGATAAGCTGAATACTGAGGACTCCGAATACAGGAACAGTACTCAAGACTGGGGTACACTAATGACATGTAAATAAGTTTGGTAGTATATGGATCATCAAACTATAGATGAGATACGATCAAGTTAAACGCTACCAATCGTGTACGGCAAAATGCAGGCATTAGAACGGTAGAGAGACATAACAGTGCACTTAGAGTGGTTAAGCATCGGATTATAATATGAGCACCAGGTACTCATGGAATTAATATCATTCTGAAGCAGACAATGAGAAGATGGATCATTCTAAGCAAAACAAAGCTTAACATCGTCTGCATACATCAAGACTTTTGCATGAGTTAAGACATCTGTGAGGTCATTAATAAACAGTTTGAAAAGGAGGGGTCCAAAAGGACTCCCTTGTAGTACACTGGATGTAACAGCAATTTCATTAGTCAGAGATTGACGGAACAGTTCTCTCTGCGTCCTATTAACCAGGTAGTCAGCAATCCATGTTAATAAATTTGGCTGAAAGCCAAGCAAGTTCAATTTAGTGATAAGGAGATTGTGGTTCACCTTATCAAATGCCTTGCTGAAATCCGTAAATACAACATCTGTCTGCATTTTGTTACGGAAACCACAATTAATAAAGCTGGTAAATTCCAGAAGGTTAGTGGTAGTGGCGTTTCATAAGCCCGTGTTGTGTAAGGCTGGCTTTTGAGAAGCATAAATGTTGCAGGTGAGCAACATGCCTCGACAATTATCAATGCAAGATTTACTACCCTTCTTGTGTAGAGGAATAATGAAAAACGTTTTCCAAGCAGCAGAAAATGAAGAATTATTAATTGATGCATTAAACAGAATATTTGGAGGGACACACAGAGACTCGGCACAATACTTAAGCACACAGTTAGGGACACCATCAGGACCATCAAGCTTTCATAAAATAACACACATGCTCGATAGTAAAAATAGGAGAATAAATAGAGCAAGAACTACCTAAAGTGTAGGGATATAGTTGATTTTGCTGATGACAAGAATAGGATTCTTGGAAAAAGGCAGCAAAAAGATAAGCTACCCCAGAGTCATTATCACACGTTACATTATTAAAGGACATGCACGGTGGAAAAGACGACGTTCTACGTTTTGAATTTACAAACGAATAAAATTACTACGGATTTTTTTTTAAAATTAAACTTGCATCGGGCAATGTAGTTTTTATAACAAATATTATTAAGTGTAGAAAAATGTGCTCGAGCAGCAGAAAATTTAGAAAAGCTCTGAGTACAAGATTGCTGAAATCTTTTAAAAAGCCTAGATTTTTTATTTTTTAATGAAGTAAGTTCCCTAGTAAACCATGGTGAGCGGTTAGACACAGAGTGGCACACAGAATACGGTACACACGAATCAAAAGCGGAGTTTTAAATCATATTAAAATTATCAGTGGCAACATTTATGTCATAACAATCACTAAGACAAGACCAATCAACATTAAAGAATAAATTATTTAACACTGGGAAGTTGGTTTTACGAAAACAACGAAAGCGTATAGGAACAAAAGATTTGACACTGTATAAGACATTATCTGGCTCAAGTTTAAGTTGTAGTGTGGGGTGATATACGTCCTCAGGGACAGAGAGCGGAGACGTTCCTGTAACCAGGCAATTATTAAACGAGCTAACAAAAGCCAAGTCAAGCAATCGATTCGAACAATTATGAACATAGTTATTTTGGAACAGAGACAAGCCATACAATGCATCAATAAAGTCATGATGTGCAGAAGGAGTAAGGTATATAGAGTCATTAAGGATTTTCCAGTCAATATAAGGTAAATTAAAGTCACCAAGAGTGAGCAAGTTGTCAATGTCAGAGAGAATTGAGTATACATTAGAGATCGCACGTGAATGATTTAGATATACATCATTAACGGCACCAGGTGAGATGTAGGAACCGGTTACGTACAAAAGGCTTGTTTGCAGTTTAACTTTCACGGCTAGAAATTCAATGCCAGGATCAACAGGTATCGGAACTAGGACAGATGGCAAATTAATGTTCACCGATATGAGAACACCACCACCACGACGAGCAGGGCGATCAAGTCTATAAGTTGAAAATTTGCCAATAAAAATTTCAGAATTATTGATTTTAGGATTAAGCCATGTTTCAGTGAAGACAATAATGTCGGCTTCAAACGCTGCATTACTAATATAAAGCTTGCTAAGTTTCCAAAGTACTTTTCTTACATTTTGGTATTGTAAAATATAAGAAGCTTTTAGTTTTTTGGATCGCTAACTAAAGATACCGCTGCAGCAGACGACGATTTAGCGGGAGGTCAAGATCGAGGCTTAGGCGATTTAAACTGGAACTCATGCAGAATAGAATGCTGCGGCCAAAATGACGGTTCCAAGACACGTTCCGTTAGGCACTTGGGTAACGAAATCTTAAAAGATGCAATATCTCGCTTATATTTAAAAGAGAATTTAGATACGCCAATATCATGAGGTATTTCATAGCTCAACTTTTGACATATATGGCTCCTGACTTAATCCTCGGTAACGTTCACCGCAATATGGAAACAAAAATAGACTTGTATGGTGGGACTGCAGAAAGTATCACTGGTACCAATGTAGGATTAACAGACGAAGAAGAAGTAGCAGCAGCAAACGGTATTGCATCAGAGACAGGAGCAGAGGCAACATCGCCAGCACCAGTAGCATTCATAGCTGCAACATTCCTGAGATCGGCAGCAGCTATTGTCGAAACATTTGCAGCACAGCCATCAATCAGTACTGCATCAGTGACGGGAGCAGTAGTAACATCGCCAACACCAGCAGCATTCATATCGACAACAGCAGCATAAGTTTGTGCAACCTTTGCTTCCACGGTCATAGGATCAACTTCAATATGAGTCAGATAGTTCAACATGGTTCAGATAGTTTTCCTAACATTGGGGTCAATACGCGATTAACCCGCTCAACTTGCCCATTAGCTTGCGAGGCGGCAGTAGCAACTTTAATATGTTCAATATTTTGGTCTTCAAGGAAGCTAGGAAGGACGTAAAACACGTACCCCGATCAGACACGACTCGACTGTAACATTCAAAATATTTTTCCAACGAGGCATTCACTTCTCTAGTACTAGTAGTATTGGCAAATTTTCGCGCACCAGCGAAGAAGTTCTCCTGTCTGAACCCCTGAGACTTTCTCATTGTGCTGTTCCATTATTTGCGCCAATCCAGCGGCACCTGCATACTGGCCGCCGATGTATTTTATCAAATGGTGCTTTCTTTGGGCTTACCCCACACCTGATTTGTAAACTCTGTTGTTATACCCTGATCCCATTACAAATGGGAAAAAGGGGTATTATGGTTTTGTGCAAAAATATGTAACAGGCATAAGGAAGCATCTCCGACCCCATAAAGTATATATATTCTTGATCAGTATCAATAGCCGAGTCGATATAGCCATGTCCGTCTGTCCGTATGTATGAACGCGTGTTTCTCAGAGACTACAAAAGCTAGAGACTTCATATTTGAAATTTAAGTTCTCGTAGTGCCGGGTCAATACAAGTTTAAATTCAAATTTTTTTTGATATCTTGTCCTGTTTAAAAGTAATCGATAAATTTGGATTTCAGTCAAGTGTTTTTCGGACATAACTTGAAGTCATAAAAGCCAGAAACTTTATATTTAAGTTAAAGATGGTGTACTGCCGGCGCGATACAAACTCATCATTTTTTTTTTTGATATCTCAATCCTTTCAAAAGTTATCGATAAATTAAGATTCCAGAACAGTGTTTTCAAGGTATAGCTTAAAAGTTATAAGAGGTAGAGTCACCAAATTTGATACATATATTTTCCTATAGCATACAAAGGTTAAATACATTTCACTTTTTGGATAACCCTCCCTGATCTCACAGAAATCGAAAAATACCTAATTTTAAAGGTATGACTCTCGGATTTTACATAGTCCCACATTTATATGTCTTTGTGTCCTACAAATTTCATTACGATCAGACAATAAACAAAGAAGTTTTTAACGATTCAGTGTACAATAGTTTGTGGTAACCAGCAGCTTGCGTTTGTTTATCAAATCACTTTGTTAATACTCTACGTTTTTAAAATAAATTTGAATCTGATCAGGTGAAAAAAAAACACAGTTGCATACAACAGTTTTCCGACTATAAGGGTTGAAATTTGAAAATAACATTGTTCATTATTTGTTATGTAGAGCTTCGAAAATAAGTGTGAAGAAAATCGGATAAAATTTAATTTTTTGCCCATACAACCTTGACCTCCCATTTTCCTCCCGGATACATTTTCCATATAATTTGTAAACAGTTTTTAATGAATTTATTACAATGCTCTTTGATAATAAATTGAAGCTGATCAAATGAAAAACAAAAAAGTTTCATACAACGGGTTTTCCTCATTTTCCAAACTTCGGTATACAATTTTCCTAAATTGCTCTCTAGCTCTTATGGTTTGGGCCCTGCGTTGATCACCAATCGCCATCACCAATCGCCAATCAGTACGAAGTGTTTTATATATATTGATATACAATTTTCGGTGTAAGTGACGCAAGAAAATATCATATTAAGTACATTATAATTTTTAATCATTCAACTACAATTATTACACGCTATAGTGATTGATATAGATATATCACTTGTTTTTGAAATTAATTTTAGCTATATACTGGCTACTAAATTTACAAACTTTATATTTTATACATTTTACTAGCATTTGGCGGCGTGCGGAGCTACACCCCGATTTAAGGAACCAAAAAAAAAAATTGGGCTAATATAAAAATTTACATCCCCCAATTTTATCTCAGGTGTGTGGTTTTTCCACAAAAAAAGAATATCGCTTCTATGGAATTTCCATACAGGTCTTTGAAAATGATTTTCAATCTATTCGAATAGAAAACAAAACATTATTTCTTCAAAAATTGTCCGTTGTAATAATTAGTTACATTGAGTTTTAAAAATAAGTTTGAAGCTGTTTGGATAAAAGAAACAAAAATATGTCATACAACAAGTTGACAAGTTCAAAAGGCATCGGGTCGTCCCAGCCAAGCTTATGGAGCCAGATTTCATGCATGAAAATCTTTGCGCGAACGATGACTGGTGCCAGCCATCCTGCTGGATCGAAAAGCTTAGCTATCTCTGACAGGACTTCACGTTTTGTGATCGTTTCCCTTGTAAAAATTTCGGAGGGAGCGAAGAAGAATTCGTCCGTATCGGCTCGCCATCGGATCCCCAGGGTTTAAGCAACGCTGGCTTCCTCGAATTCAAGGAAATCCTCACGTAGAAGGTGGTCCTTAGGAATACAGCGGAGGACTTCCTTCTCATTCGATGTCCACTTCCGTAGTGGAAAGCCTGCTGAGACAATAGCTCCTTGTAGCTCCTTGATGCAGTTGATGGCGCACTGCTTAGTGTAAGCTCCTGCTAGTACATCAACGACATACATGTAGTTGGAAATGATGTCACTAGCTCGCGGAAACTGAATTGGTTTCACAAAGATTTGCTGATACATCTTGGTGATATCAGCGTTGAAACCATAACGGAAGAAACGCCATTTCAAAATCTGAATAGTTAGATCAGATTGCAGCGCTTGATAATGATAACGACGAAAGTTGGACAATGAAGGACGTGGTTTCGCTTGTTGCTTCTGGTCCTCTGATATAATAGGCTCTCTATGGAGCCGGAAACTTATGCAGTAGGAAACAACAGGAACAAATACCAAACCGTATTTATATTTGATATAAATATAAATAAATTAACAAAATCAAAAATAATAATATTTTTGTATACATACTTTTTTTTTCTTTTTTGTTATACTACTGGGAACAGTACCAAACAGAATTTTTTTTGTTATAAATTTGTAAACAAAAAATACATTTTTTTTTCGTTAATAGAAATTATATATGTGTGTGATGTATTGTTGGGCCTTTGCGTGTTAATATTTGTGTATTTTATGCGCGTTAATTAGGCCGTTGTGGTTCATTTTAATAATTCCATTTATTTTATCATTATTAAAATTTGTCCTACGCGTTTCGGCATCGTTTTGTGCCTTCTTAAGGGAGTCTGTTTCGAATACATATATACATTTATACATATATCATTATTATTACAAACATTTAGTTATTTATTTATTTATTTATAAAAACAGCTTAACAATGTGCAGTTAAACATAAAAGACTATAATACAAAAGAAAAATCTAACAGTATTCAGTATAACAGCAGCTCTGACACTAGGGACTGATTTATTGGCTACTCAAGCCGCTATGGTCGAACTCACAGCAAGATGTGTTCAGACAAGTTAAAAAAAAAAAAATAAGTCAAAAAAAAAAATTTAAAATTAAAATTAAAATGAAACAAAATATAATAAAATATATAAAAATAAAAGAGCAAACAAAAAAAAAAAAAAAAAAAAAGAGAATTACGGTTACTATTAAAACTTATTGTAATTAAGGCACAAGGTACGGAAGGCTTCATGTTGAGCGTAATTAGTTACGCAGACAGGTAGATGCAGAGGTATATAATTTCTAGTTGGGCGGGACGGAACTGAAATAGAAATGAGGCTAAGAAGAGTACTGGAGTCAATCTCCCCAGACAGTAGCTTATGCAGCATTATGACTCCATGGCAAGTTCTACGATTTTTTAATGATGGTAGGTTAATCAAGCGAAGTCTACACTCATAAGAGGACAGCTGTCTGTCTGAGTCCCAATTTAAGCCACGAAGGGCGAACATCAAAAACATCAGACCAAACACAGGATGCATATTCAAGAATAAGTCTGACCAGCGAGATGTAAAGTAGTTTGGTGATATACGGGTCAGAGAATTCCTTAGACCATCTCTTGATAAAACCAAGGACACCTGAAGCTTTGTTAGAAATGACTGTTATGTGACAACTAAAGCATAGATTCGGAGCAAAAAGGATGCACAAGTCATCCACCTTGCTTAAACGTTTTAAGGGAATATTGTCAATAGTGTACTCAAACAGGTACGGTTTTCTACGGTGAAATGTCATAAAATTACATTTCGAGATGTTAAGTAGTAGATGATTTAGAAAACACCAATTGTTAAGAGAATTTAAATCCTGTTGGAGCAAACTTGAACTTAGTGGGTCTTTAAATGATAGACAGAGTTTGAGATCATCTGCATACATTAGTGCATGAGAATGTGACAAGGCGAGAGGAAGATCATTTATAAACAAAATAAAAAGTAACGGCCCCAGATGACCTTGTGGGACACCAGACGTTACCTTAATAGGTTTCGAAAGCGAAGAGTTAAAGCGCACACGCTGGTACCGATTATGAAGATAAGAGGTAATCCACAGAAGAAGTTTGTTTGGAAAGCCCAAATGACACAACATGAAAAGGAGAAGATCGTGCTTAATAGAATCGAAAGCCTCACTAAAATCCTCATAAATGACATCAGTTTGACATTTTGATTGAAACCCAGAGTTAATTAAGGTTGAGAACTCCAGCAGGTTGGTTGACACTGAGCGCCTTTTGACAAATCCATGCTGTGACTTAGAAATCAGAGGCAGACAAAAATTCTGCAGTTGAGAACAAACAATTTTCTCAAATAACTTAGAAATTGCGGATAAGTTAGAAATGCGTCGATATTTAGATATGTCAGCCTTAGACCCTTTTTTATGAATGGGGCTAATATATGACTCTTTCCACACTTGAGGGAAATAACCAAGCTCGAGAGAACGGTTGAAAATAAATAACAGAGGCAAACATAGCGAGTCAGCACATAGTTTAAGGACAGCACTCGGAACTTTATCCGGACCTACGAAATGAGCATATTTGGAATTTTTTAGCTATGATAAAAGGCAGTTATAATCAATGAAAGGTGGAACAATACCATTAGAATGACCTAAAGAGAAAGGATAAGACCCAAATGAGTTGGACGATGAGGAGTAGCATTGTTGAAAAAAGGTTGCAAATAGATTTGAAATATCAATATCATTATCAGCAGACACATTATTAAAAAAAAGAGATGACGGAAACTGTGAAGAGTTACGTTTGGAGTTAACAAACTTGTAAAACTGCCTTGGGTCACGTTGAAAATTGAGCTTACATTTGGACACATAATTATTATAGCAAGATGAATTTAAAAGGACAAATTTGGAACGCGCGATGGAATATTTTGAAATGCGTACAAAATAGACCAATCTATCTGTGATAAGGCCAGGTTGAGCAAGGAGACATTAGCTTTGCGGAAACAAAGTGTCGGCATGAGCGGTGTACAAGATTTTAAACAGAAAGAAGACGGAAGTTGGATAACAATCAACAAAGTTGGATGATAACTATCTTTAGGGACACTTAGAGGAGAGACTCTAGTGACTATAGAGGACGAAGAAGCCTGCCAGTGCAATTCAAAACACTGTTAACCTGACCCAGGGTCGGAATCCATCAACCAGGACATAACATATTTAAGGCGTGCCACATGCAGCATATAGATCGAAAAGTCAGATTTGGGAGGAATATAAGAGCAGGTAATATAAATGTTAAGAGAGTGAACTCGAAGCTTTACACAAATGAATTCTAAGTTATCTTGCAAGTCACAAGTTATGAGTTGCGAAGGCCAGACCGATCTAACAGCAATCAAAACCCCACCACCGCGACGGGAAGGACGATCAGCTCTATATACAATGTACTCATTAAAAAGAATCTCGTGATTTGAAATAGACGCGTTAAGCCACGTCTCAGAGAATGCGATGACATCAGCCTCGAAAGATGAACTATCAATGTATAGTTGGCGCAGCTTACTGCGCAGGCCCCTAACATTCTGGTAATATACTCTAAGAGATGATATTAGTTTTTTGAAGCAGAGGCAGATGAAACAGACAGAGATGGAATAATACCAACACGGTTCTTGGTGTTCGAAGAACGGTTGGTGAAAACGTGACAAATAGTGTGTTCCGGCCAAAAAGAGGGATCAAGCAAAAAGAAGAAATGCTCCTCTCAGACTTAAAGTTAAATTTTTTAACAATGCAGTCTGAGATTCTATCAGTTTGTAGCTTAGAGCAAATATACTGCCTAACATGTTCCTCCGTAGCCGAGGGCATAAGACGTGAAACAAATATAGATATAAAAGGTGCTACAGAAATTAGTTGTGACGGGGGTGTAAAGCTATTTCCAGCTACGGTAGGTATGGCGTTGGATGATACCAGAGTGGAATCCTTAGTCATCCCGGTGGCATTCCTAAATGCGGAACTAGCGACACCTAAACCGGGCACAGTAGTTGCAGCAGCCGTAGTAGCAGTTAAAGGTGCAATTGTATCATCCGTGGTGGAAGAGGAAGTAGAAGCAATCGGTGGGTTCATCATGTCCAATGTCCCGGATTGCCCTGCCATTATACCATTAAACATACATACATAAATACTTATTGCAGCTAGTGTTTTCCTACAGTGTCGTCATAGTTCCTACATCTAAATTGCACTTTTGTTTATCTTTTTCTTCCATCGTCGATATGTTCTTATTGTAACTTTTTACTTGTCGTGTTAATTTATGTTTGTCCACTGCTATTGCTGCCATGTAAATGAAATTCGTCTTCTCAATATCTTCTATGTGGTTAACTGTGTTCTTTCCTTGTTGTTGTATTCTAAGGCTCTCTGACGTCAATCTCGTTCGCTCTCTCCTCTCAATGTCTAATATTTTGGTGTTGTCAAAATCAGCTGTGTGACCTGTTGTTGTTATATGTTGTGCAAACTTTGCTCTCCCAATAGACAACAAAAATATAGACCAGATACACATCGTCGCAGACCTAGAGCAAGGAATCCAAGGACAAAAAACAAAAAGACACGGCTAGAGGAAACTTAGCAGCCAGACTAAGCAATTTCAAACATAGCAGACAAAACAATCAACAGGACAAATTTATCCTCAATATTGCAAAAATGACAAAGAGAGTTGTCAAAGAACACCAAGACAAAGTCATAATTACACAAGCAGATAAAGGAAATAAGACAGTAGTTATGTATAAAAAAGACTACCATGACAAGATGCTAAAATTATTAAATGACAAAGCAACTTACAAACGATGAGAAAGGACCCAACACAGCAATTAATAAAAGAGAACAATACAATTATAAACTACCTCCACAAGCAAAATTATATTGACTGGCGACAAAAATCACAGCACTACTGTTCAGGAGGACATGCACCAAGGATATACGGAATACCAAAACTACATAAAGAAGACAACCCACTTAGACCGATAGCAGCATCAACAAACGTACCATGCTACAAGTTTGCAAAACACATAGGGGATTTACTCAAAAATATTACTTCGTAAAAATATAACATTCACAGTGCAATACAATTAAAAAGTCAACTAAAAAACACCACAATAGACGAGGATGAGATTCTAGTGTCTTTTGATGTGGAGTCATTGTTCACAAATATACCAATACAACTAGCCATACGAAACATAATGGAAAGATGGACGGAAATAACTAAATACACAAACATCTAAAAATCTAAATTCAAGGAAATTCTTGACTTTATACTTATCGACAACAATTATTTAACACATAACGACGAAATTCAATGTACCATAGTTTGTGGCCAAAGGAAGTAGAATAAGGAGAAATTGCATGACGCGCGTAGCAAGCAGCTTGTGTTTGTATATGTGTGTGTGTGTGTTTTTATGAATGAATCCAGATAAAGAATTATGAATGACGAACTCGGTTCAGGGTATCTCCTAGTCGGGCACTCTCGACTAGACCACTCTTACTTGTTATACCCTGATCCCATTAAAAATGGGAAAAAGGGGTATAATGGTTTTGTGCAAAAGTATGTAACAGGCATAAGGAAGCATCTCCGACCCCATAAAGTATATATACTCTTGATCAGTATCAATGCCGAGTCGATATAGCCATGTCCGTCTGTCCGTCTGTATGAACGAGTGTTTCTCAGAGACTACAAGAGCTAGAGACTTCATATTTGAAATGTAAGTTTTCGAAGTGGCGATACAAGTTTATCATTTTTTTTCGATATCTCTTCCCGTTAAAATGTAATCGATTAATTTCGATTTCAGACAAGTATTTTTTGAGAATAACTTGAAAGTCATAAAAGCTAGAGATTTTATATTGAAATTTAAGTTACTGTACTGCCAGCTCGACACAATCTTATCATTTTTCATTTTTTCGGTATCTCAATTCTTTCAAAAGTTATCGATAAATTACGTTTCCAAAACAGTGTTTTTAAGGTATAGCTTAAAAGCTATTAGAGGTAGAGTCACCAAATTTAGTACATATATTCTCCAATAGCATACAGATGTTAAATACATTTAATTTTTGGGATACCCCTCCCCGATCGAAAAATACGTAGAGGTATGACCTTCGGATTCAGCATACTCGCATATTTAGAATTATGAATGTAAGAACTGGGTTCAGGGTAGCTCCTAGTCAGGCACTCTCGACTAGAGCACTCTTTCTTGTTTTGTGGATGATTTTGACAAATAATTTTCATAATTTAAATTTTATCAAAAATTATTTTTGTTTTTAGTATGGATGTAAAAAACAACAAGTGGTGGATAAAAGGAAGGCACTTGTTAGTTTTTTTTATTTTAAATTGTTGCCTGCAAACGGAATTATACTAACCTATGTATATGTATATATATGTTAGTACATATATGCAAGTGTAAAACGGACAAATGGAAAATGAGCCAGTTATAATTTTATTAGGAAAGATTAAACAGCCTGCGTTTAATACTTAATAAAAATACTAGCGCACATAAAATATATAAAATAGGAAATATATTACTTATGTGGGTTACGAAAAAAGGTTGTGTAGATGTGTTGATGTATAAGTGTGTAAAATATAAATCCACCGATGCTTGCTGGGGCGAGCGATAATTATTTATATCAATTTTGTCCGGCTCGAAGGAGCATGCAAATGTGGAGGGGTGGATTGGTTTTAATATTTCACACACGACCGACAAAAAAAATCACACGGGTTGAAAAAAATAAACACTTGCGGGGCTTTGTAGTAGAACTTCTTTTATTTAATGTAAAGTTTGAACTGGTAAGAAAGCCTACTGAGCATGCCCAGCAGGCTATGAACCTTAGGTGTTTATGCTAATTACATTGCATGTTGGAGGAAATAGCGCGAGCTTTTATACTCTGTTAGGGTGGGGAGCTGCAGATCTTTGAAAATAGGATTGTTGTTGGAAGGCACGGGATGACGGCAGTACTCAATACTGGGGCAACTCGTAGTTTCATGAGTAAGGACTGGACCCGTATGGTGACGGCAGACGGAGATGAGCGGGAAATTCGGACCCCCATACGTCTCGCCTATGGGTCTAGGGTGTGGTAAGGCGGGGGGTTGACGTGGTAGTGAAGATGGCGGGGCGGGAGGCGAAGCTGACGATCCTGGTTACGCCCTCAATGCCGGATCCAGATATACTGGGACTGGACTTTCTTGCCGGCATGGGGACCGAATTACGTTGTGGAGGGAGGGAGCTGAGACGAATTCTCCGACGTACCCGTGATGATGGGCGCCAAATTCGGGAGAATTGGAAATGAGGAGCCCGGAACCAAGCAGACGGAGAACGGCGTGAAAGTGGCGTCAGGGGATAGCAAGGAGTGGCCGGCCGACCTCGAACCCGGGCCACAAGGGTTCCTGCAGAGGGAGTTTTCCTCTTTCGGGACGCTCCAAGGCGTCTTCCACATCGCGGTGCACCGGATATTCCTAAAGGATGATAAGCCTAAAAAGAAGAGGTATTACCCTAAAAATCCAACGAAGCAGCGGATCATAGACGACCAGATAGATGAGCTGATCAAGACCAGAGCCGTCCGTCCCGAAGTCCACACAATGCCCGGATAGTGCTGGTGAAGACGAAGACAGGCGTAAATTTTTTGGATTTTAATTTCAATATTTGCTTTTTCGGTTCAACAGATATTTCCTTCAATGGAAGTTGCGATACCGGCCTTGCAAGTACGACTTAACCTACAATGGACTTGGAACACTCATCTTATTTGCCTTCTCTTCCGAGTTTTGTCCCTTTTATACCCTGATCCCATTAAAAATGGGAAAAAGGGGTATTATGGTTTTGTGCAAAAGTATGTAACAGGAATAAGGAAGCATCTCCGACCCCATAAAGTATATATATTCTTGATCACTATCAATAGCCGAGTCGATATAGCCATGTCCGTCCGTCTGTATGAGCGCCTGTTTCTCAGAGACTACAAAAGCTAGAGACTTCATATTTGAAATATAAGTTTTCGTAGTGCCGGGTCAATACAAGTTTATCATTTTTTTTCGATATCTTGTCCCGTTCAAAAGTTATCGATAAATATCGATTTCAGATAAGTGTTTTTCGGGCATAACTTGAAAGTCATAAAAGCTAGAAACTTTATATTTAAGTTTAAGTTACTGTACTGCCGGCGCTTAACAAACTCATAATTTTTTTTTCAATATCTCAATCCTTTCAAAAGTTATCCATAAATTAAGATTCCAGAACAGTGTTTTTAAGGTATAGCTTAAAAGTTATAAGACGTAGAGCCACCAAATTTAGTTCATATACTCTCCAATAGCATACAGAGGTTAAATGCATTTCACTTTTCGGATACCTCTCCCCGATCTCCAAGAAATCGAAAAATACGTATTTTAAGAGGTATTACCTTCGGATTTTACATAGTCTCACATTTATATGCCATCTTTGATCCTAGTCGGGCACTCGCGACTAGAGCACTCTTACTTGTTTATTATTTGTTTTAATTACACTATGCTTTAGTGTTTTTAAAAACGATTATTGGACTTATCAATAAAAATACCTATAATGTTAGTCCAAAATGTCGCGTAATCAATATATTTTTTTCAAAATTAACTCCACCATTTAAGGACAAAAATAATTGTTACAAGTGTAAAATTCAGCCTCGTATTCTGTTATACATTGCGATACTTGTGAGCTTATAGACTCAAACTTTTGGTTGAACGGACTGTTTTTGGCAATGGAATAAAAATCTTCATCATCCCGAACACCTTTACTATTCATTTGCAAATTCATATTTGAATGAAATTGGCAGTGTTTGGGAATGTACCATATTTCGTAAAATATGTGATTACAACTTCAACAATTTTAGTACTATTTAAAGATAGAAGAAAGATTGTTATATTTTCAAACCATTTTCTAAAATGGCTCCAAAAATTGCAAAACTAGCATCTGTTATTATTCTTTTGCAAATTGGTCATTTTATATAATTTTTAACACAAAATTCCCGCACATCGCGTAAAATTTTCCGATGTCATACGATGCATGATTCGAAAGAATGGCATGAGCAACTGGGAAAACAATGTGAAGCTCGGGAACCAACGAATACAAATATATTCATTTTTAAACAAAGTTCAATGGTTGTACAACATTTCCAGTGGCATCTATATGCAAAGTAGTTATCTTTAAATGGTTTAACAACAAACTTTTATGTTGTTTGTCCCACAAGAAAGCTTCGAGAGAAATTGAATCAAATGAGAAATTCCAATAGAAAACATATCAAATGTAAATTAATGCAACTTTTTGGTTTTTCATCCCATCGGGTTCCAAGATCATTATGAACATTCACTAAGAGGAAAATGATAGGTCAGGTTATATGGATAACAATTAAATTTTCGTCCGACTATCTTCAAATTAATTTTCAAAGTTCTACGTAACCAAATATTATCAAAATGATTTTCTAATTTTAGAAAATCCACTTCAAAGATGAAAAATGGTAGGTGTTTGAGGAGAGTGCTGCTTTGCATCCCTTTTGGCCTTTGCGTTAAGTTATTTAACAACATGACGCTCTTTTTTGTTCTGTAAAAGATTTTTGTTTTTATTACTGCAGCCAAATACAACTCAAAAAGGTGTTATGTGCCGAGAGTACACTTATCGATGTGCCGGCTAGCTATCGGCTAACTCAGGGATGAGTAAGACCTTCGATAAATGAACTAGTCGGTTAACAAAAATATTTCTATTTGGATTGCGGACATATTGACTTTCGGTTACTTTTCAAATTACTTAATGGACAGACTGTAAAAATAAGTTTAAGTGAGCAGCTTTTTACGCTCAGTTGGAAGAATGCCCACCCTACCTTGAGTTGGCATATGGATGCCGGCAAACTCCCAATTCTCAACAGCACCCGCCATAAATCATACCTGCCTCACCCTCCGGTAATTAATTTACACCAACATTATTTCCATATAAAATGTTCACAATCAAACATTTATTAACATTAAAACTAGCATGATAAACAAAATTGTAGAACTAATTACTGAACATTTTATTCCCCCAGGCCACGGCGAAAGACGAAATAAACAAAGAAAAATGGACAACAACGATGAACCAACCTACTATCAACCTAACACTCGAGTATTCGGGGACAGCAAGAGGGACAACGGGTCAAAAATAATTAATTAAATTCGCTTGCGCGGGGCCACTAGGACATTACAAAACAAATAAATAAATAATAATTATTAAATAATAAGAATTAGATAATTAAATATAATAAATAATAAGGAAATAAATAAAAAAATTATAAAGAAAAATTTAAGACAATAATAAGTTGCAAATTATAATGTTTTTAATTTAGTAGTGCACGATTTTTCTAAGTGTAGGCATGTAGAATTATGTTTGAATGATTTTAAATGTGTATGTGTGAAACTGTGTGGGTGTATGTGAATGTGTATGAAAATGTGTGTATGTGAACGTGTATGAAAATTATGTGTGTAAAAATGTGTGTATAAACGGGGGTGAATAATTAACACAATTCTTTGATTTTAATTTTGTTGTTGAGTCGTTTTTTATTTTATTTGCAAATCTTATTTTTGGGCGCTTTCCCAACAGAGCATACACAACACATTTGTCTCTTTATTGTACACTTTTCTGAGTGGTTTTTGGGGCTATACCCGAACGTGCCTTTGGACTAGGCGGATTCGCACTGTGCGATGGTTTTGCCTGCGGCAAAACGGGCCGTGTGTGGTATAAAAACCTGGCGGCGGTGGCCAATCCTCCTCCTGATCTTGATCCCGATCCTCCCGTCTTCGTCTGGCTGCACTGGTGTCTGGCTGCGTGTCGACGGCGTTTGCAGTGGCTGCAGTCAGTTGCTCCTGATCCTCCTGCGTCTCTTTTCCTTTTCTACCCGCGCTCCCACGTGTAGATCTCCCTCGATGTTCGTCTTCATCTTTCGTCTCGTCTCGTTTTTTATACCCTGATTCCATTAAAAATGAGAAAAAGGGGTATTATGGTTTTGTGCAAAAGTATGTAACAGGCATAAGGAAGCAACTCCGACCCCATAAAGTATATATATTCCTGATCAGTATCAATAGCCGAGTCGATATAGCCATGTCCGTCTGTCCGTATGTATGAACGCGTGTTTCTCAGAGACTACAAAAGCTAGAGACTTCATATTTGAAATATAAGTCTTCGTAGCGGCGGGACGATACGAGTTTATCATTTTTTTTTTTCGATATCTCGTCCCGTTCAAAAGCTATCGATAAATTTCGATATGGATCCGGCCGCCGATGTGCCAAAATCTTTGCCGCGGGCAGCAAGCAAGCTTTGCGAACCAGCATGCAAAAATTTGCGAGGATAAAACATGATGATTGCGACAACAACAAGAAATATAAGCCTGAATTTTGCAGGCGGGCTTCAACACGCAACAACCCCTTGACATCCAAAATAGGCTGCAGCGAACGAAGTTCGCTTTAAGGTGGAAGTTGTTTGCCGGCATGCAACAATCGATAGTCTTCCTTAAAATGGAGCAGCTGGATGCTTTTAATACGCAGATGTGTTCCAAGTTTTATATCTTCGGTGACTAGTGGACCATTTGAACGAGGCAGATCTTTACAGCGAAGTCCTAAAAATTGACTTATATATGCAAAAACATGCAATCATTAACAAGTCATTGAAGATTAAACAACAAATAAAATAGTTATGCGCTTTTATAAATCGATTAGTAACACGCCGAACGTCTATCTCGGTTGAGGTCTTGTTGATGACATAATCAATTCCCTACCACTTGAACTTCATTTACCAGTCTATCAGTTTTGTGGACCAGGAACAAAACTTGAAAAGCGGTTAGAGCGTGGTGATAAAGGGATAAACCTATTAGATGTTGCCTGCAGAGAGCACGATATAGCATATTATAAACATAAAGAATTGAAAAATCGTCATATAGCCGACTCAATATTAGCTCAAAGGGCGTGGGAGCGTGTAAAAGCCCCCGACAGTAGTATTGGAGCAAAGTCTATATTTCGTGACAAACGGCATGGGTCTCAAACATAAAGTAAAGAAAATAAAACCGTGTCAGAATAAGAAAAAATTTATGAATGCTGTAAGAGTTGCCAGCAGCATATTGAAGAAGGAAAAACCATATGATATTAATTCTGCGATAAAAATTGCTAGAAAAGCTATAAACAAGACAATTGGACGAAAAAAGAAAGATGTTATAATTCCCCGAGTGATTAACGTTCCTAAAATAGGAGGGTTCTTACCACTTGTACCCATTTTAACAGCACTTGGGGCATTAGGTGGTGTTGCGTCTGGTGGTGCAGCTATTGTTTAGGGTATTAATAATGCTAAAAACGCTAAGAAGCAACTAGATGAGAATAAACGTCATAACAAAAAAATGGAAGCCATTGCTTTAGGAAATGGCCTATAACTAAAACCATATAAAAAGGTTATGGACTATGAACTGCTCCTCAAAAAAATTTTTAGCTGAGCTGCCCAAACAACCGCTTTCAAGCATTGATATTATGAATTTTGGTCGCAAGCATATTGTAATTGTCAAGTTGGTTCGATGAAAACACTTGTGTGTTGTATTGTATTGTCAGAATCAGAATGATTCGCTTTATTCAATAAAAGTTACTTGATACCTTATAATTCTAAATACATAAGGTGATAGAGTCTTATGTATATGCATATAGAGTACTTACATATATGTACTCTGTGTATATGCGCTATTGGCCAAGCGTGGGAATCTACGTGTCAGCAGTTCTTCGCTTGCTCAAGTGGTGTCAAATATCCAGTTGAGGCTAGTGACCTACGCTAACATATAAACATGCTCAGCGTCTCTATATGCGCTTGCGCTATGTATATATTTATTTATTTATTTTGTGAAGATTCACATTTTTTCCCCCGATCGTACGAAAAGAAAAGAGACAACAAGCGCAGGAGCGACCCCAATGAAGAGACGCCGGCAGAATAGGCGGAGGCAGCGACTACGCAGCGAGAGCGACAGCAGAAACTACGCAGCGAGATCGACTGAGCAGAAGCTACGCAGCGAGAGCGACTGAGCCGAAACTACGCAGCGAGAGAGAGCCGAAACAAACTACGTAGTAGAGAGCCGAGGAAGCGCTCAGAAAAGAAAACGAAGCAGCAACAGCGAAGCCGAACGAGCCAAACTACAGCAGAGACAGCAAGCAAGGCGCGTGCCAAAAAGAGAGAGAGAGATACTGGCACGCGACTGAGCAAAGGTCGGTCAGTGGGTCAAAGGAGGATAGTTGCAGGTGGCGCCGACAGCGACGCTGGCAGAGCAGAAAGCGGCGATCGCTGCCAAAAGGCTTTGACAACGCACGAACTGGGAGTTGAAAATTTGCCAGCGAAGGCAACGGTCGCACACGCAGAATAAAGTGACAGAAAAGAAAAGAAAAGCAAGAAACAAAAAAAAAAAGAGAAGGAAACCAACGCGACGACACATACACCCACATCGCAGCCACGCCCACCGACGACAATCGCCAGGGATCAAAGAGGATTTGGGTTCGGACGAGGGCTAGGGCGATAGGGCTAGGAATTAGGAATTTTTTCCCCCAAAAAAAAAAAAAAAAAACATAAAAAAAAAAACAAAAAAAAAAAAAAAAACCGTCCAATTTTTTGGGGGAAAAAAAGCCCAAAAACCCCCTTGTGTGCGCGGGTGCGTGTGGCTTTTACCCCAAATAGGGAAGGTACCGTGGAGCAAGACCACGGAGATTGGTGACCGTCGCCCCGGGAAAGCGTGATCATGGCAGTGGTAATTACCCACTATGAGATCGGCTTTTCCGCTGGACGACGGTTACCCGAACCTGCGGAAAAGAAAAGTGGAATCGGGAACTGGTGGTCGTGAGCTGGGAAAGTGTGATCAGGGCAGCGGTGATTACCCACCCTGAGAGCAGTTTCTCGGATACATGTCCGTCGGGCGCAGAACAGCCATGGCAGCGGTTATCACCCACCATGATAGTGTTCTACGAACGACAACCGCCAGGATCTGATTCCCTCGTCTGATTTCGCAAAAACTTTGCAGTACCCCCCTCCCTCCTTCGTGCGAACATACAGGCACGGGGGGAGAACATACGTACACGCATGCACACACATTTCCCCGTCCCAAGATTTAATTATTAGAATATACAAAGGTACTAGGAGCGCTAAGCTTAAGCCAGGTTGTGAGAGCCAGTCAGGGTCTACCGTCGCACTACTTTTCGTTGTCCCGTCCGCCACTAAGGGTCGCCACGCCGACTTTTATGCAGCCGGAGCGGGTCGACCATCTTTCCGCCAGCGTCCCAGCACCTAATAAATTATTTGTAAGGTGGCCCTGGGTAGACTCTGCTTACCTCAGCCACTAGTAAAAACACAACGTTACAATTTATTTATTTAATGTCAACTAAGTGCAGTCAACACTGGAAAATTGCAAAAATTATAATTTAAATATAATGTTGTTGTTTAGCCGGCTCGAGGTCAATAAAACAAACAATTTGTTTTGTTTTTATATTTTTTTATATAGTTTGTAAAAAGTAAAAATTGAAAAGCACAATTTAAAAGAATGTAAATTATAAATATTTAATTTTAATTTAATTTTTTTTTTATATTTACATTGTATTTATATTGAATTAAATTGAATGCATATACATACTACAATATCCCCCATTTCAGGGGTGTCTTCATGAGGGATTCACTACCGAAACGAAAACGAAAAAGGGAATGCGGTGTTATTAACTTAGACTCTATAACCGGAGCTGGAACCCACTGGGTAGCTAACTATATAACAGGAAATGAAAACAGATATTTTGATAGTTTTGGGAACTAACCCCCACCTTAAGAACTTATACGATATTTAGGAGAGAACATAAAATACAATTATACTCAAGAACAACTATTTGGTACATTTAATTGTGGACATTTATGTTTAAGATTTTTAATATCGATTACAACATGTACTATTTACTAAAAGTAGCTCTAAAATCAAGTACTTGTTTAGTTTATAAAATAAAGATTAATAAGAAAACTTGAAATCAATTTATGGGTTTTTCTGCAACTAATGATTATATATATAACACTAATTTATATTCAAACTATCATCAGTCTGTTTCGAGCAATTGATTAGTGTACGACTCCTGTCTAAAATAACGGCCCCTGTTTAAAAGACCGGACCCTGTTTAAAATAACGGCCCCTGTTTTAAATAACAGCCCCGGCTTAAGCTGGAACGGCCCCCTGTTCAAAATAACAGCCCCCGGCTTAGGCTGGAACGGCCTCCTGTTTTAAATAACAGACCCCCGGCTTAAGCTGGAACGGCCCTTGTTTAAAATAACTGACCCCTGTTTGAAATAACGGACCCACCGGTTTAAGCTGTTTGAAACCGCTCTATTTCAAACGATTTGAATCAGGTTTTTGTTACTGATAGGTGTATACATACTTAAAAATGAATGAGCATATACTAAAGGAATTAACAAAAACAAGACACGTTATAAAAAGAAAATTTCAAAGTATTAAATTGGGAAGAGCTACGAATGAATATCAGCTTTAGGAAGAATTTTAACCAATAACACAACCTCTAAAGAAAATCGTTAAAGGGAATATTATAGCTAGAGAAGAAACGATAGTCAAGAGAGAAGATGTATCAAAGAAGACGATGAAAATTATAGTAATATTTTCTTTGATGCTTTTGATGAGCGAAACGGGAAACTTGATAAGGCATTTGGACTTATTAAAAAATAGAATGAAATGAAATTGGGGGCTAGCAGAATAACCGTTAACAATAATAAAATAGAGCTGGAAACCGGTGAAAAGTGGAATCTTACTCCTGGATTATATTCGTTAATAAAAGATCTAAAAGATCCTTAAAGGTACGATGAGATGGATTTATATGCATACAAGCAAATCTTAACAAAAACATCTGCTCATAGAAAACATAACTTGCCTCATGAACAACTTAAGGGTAATCGTTCAAAAAAATATAGCCGCGCAAGCGTCGAAGACAAAGGCCGGATAATCTGCCGGCCCCGACAACAAGAGAGCGACAGCGCAAGCGCCGAGGACAAAGGCCGGATAATCGGCCGACCCAGACATCAAGAGAGCGACAGCGCATGCGGCGAAGACAAAGGCCGGATAAGCGACCAGCTAGAAGCCAAAGATCGATAGTGCATGAACAGAACAAAAACAAAGAGAGAAACTATCCGGCATAGGATCGTGGAAGCGCGGTCAGCAGAGCGACGACAGAGCCAGCCTCTGACGCTGGCCACCCACGCTGCGTTGGATAGTTGGAAAGTAACTGGTGGAGAGGCCAGACAAGCGGAAAACAAATAAAACATACAAGGAAAAAGACACCACGGCGACAGACACAGGCAATTGATACAGCACGACAGCGAGGGAAACACCTACAAAAGCAACAATCACCGGAACAAGGACAACCCATCACCCGAAGAAGGCGTAAATATGTGTTTGTGTTCGTCTGCCCGTCCCCGTTGTGTGCGTACCCCGCGGCCTGCTAATAAAAAAATATAAATGGCTGTGTGTGCGCGCATGACCTTTTGTAAGGCGTAGCTTGGTGCGGTAGGTAGGGAACAAGCCAGGGATATAAATAAAATATAGTGGCTCTCCAATTCCCCCTTCGTTTTCATCAAAGGGGGGTAGCAGCGTGGATGCGTCCGTGCAGGTATGTGTGTGTGTGTGTGTGCAAGCGGTTGCGGCCGAGAGGCGGCCCAGCAAGGGCAGCTACGTTACGAGAAACTGTCCGCATGGTAGGTATAAGTCACTATGCGACCGGCTTTCTAGTAATGTAGCTGTAGACTTGCTGCAGAAAAAAAGGGAGACTGCCAGTAAGCGATCACTGACCGGCCCCCCTCTGACTGCCGTGCTACTTTTCTTCCATCCGTGTTCCGGGTCCACAAACCTGTGGCACAAAGGCCAACCACATGGCCGAGGAGATAACCACATGGCAGCTTTAAGCCACCATGTGACCTACTCCACGAGAATGTGGTTGTACCTGGGTACCATGCGGACTGCGGGGAGTGAACCCTGGGCAGTCCACGTCAGTGGTTGCAGGCCGGGGTTTACACACACATACAAAGGGACGTATCACCCCGTCGACCAGGCGTAGCCATGGCAGAGACGACGACGCTGTAAATCGTCAGTTTGTATCGCGCCGGTAGTACAGTAACTTAAATTCAAATATAAAGTTTCTAGCTTTTATGACTCTCAAGTTATGTCCGAAAAACACTTGTCTGAAATCGAAATTAATCGATAACATTTTAACGGGAAGAGATATCGAAAAAAATGATAAACTCCCGCCACTTCGAAAACTTACATTTCAAATATGAAGTCTCTAGCTTTTGTAGTCTCTGAGAAACACGCGTTCACACAGACGGACAGAGGGACATGGCTATATCGACTCGGCTACTGATACTGATCAAGAATATATATACTTTATGGGGTCGGAGATGCTTCCTTATGCCTGTTACATAGTTTTGCACAAAACCATAATTCCCCTTTTTCCCATTTTTAATTGGATCAGGGTAAAAAAACGCCAATTTTATATATTTATTTATTTATTTTAGAATAATGTTTTTATTTATTTTATCTTTTTCAGGTTACATATTTTATGCGTCCTTTTCAAGTTATATTTTTATTACTTTTCTTTACAGGTTATATATATTTTCTTCTTTTTCAATGTATAGGGGTATTTAATTAGTTTTTTTTATAGGCTACATATTTTCATTTTTTTTCAATTAGGGTACTTTGGCTAGTTTTCTTTATAGGTCAAATAATTTCATGTTCTTTTTTTAGGTTATATTTTTGTTGACATTTTTAATGAAATAGGATAAAAATTTAGAGAATTAAAAGATTATTATTATTAAAACAAGATAGATTGGTTTTTTAATATAATTTTTATTTTATTTTTGTATATATATATATAAATAATAACAGATACATTTATTTTATTTAATTTTAATATATTAATTTAAAATACATTTTTCATTGTATGATTTTTGATTTTTATTTTATTTGTTTTCTTACTATTATCTTTATTAGGCTTTAATTCTATAATGGCCCCTAGCATTTCTTTGGATGTCATCTCCCCTAATCTTACGCTTATAATCTCTAGAGCTTAATGTAGTTTTTTTACCTCTGTGTACTATAAATTATGGATCTTTGATCTAAACATCATCATTGAATCCTTAAATTGTGTATTTGTAAATAGACATTCCTTATAATTATCTATACTAAGCTTATCTAATGCAGACCTCTTTACACCTTTGGATTTTTTTATGCACTTACCCCCCTCAAGAGACAAGGAATACATTTTCCATCCTTCATCATACCCAAGACTTTTTTGTTGCACCTTTTTATCCATATATTTCGATATCTTTAGCGATATCTTTAAAGAAATCGTTAGTCTCTATTGAATATATTAATGAATCTGTATCCATATAATTTAGAGAGACTTTCTCCTGAAATTTAGGTTTCATGTAATCATAATGGAAATCATACATTTTCCATTTAGATAATTCTAAGACAGTGAATCCTAAATACATGTGCTTATCATAAACATTATGAAGGCGTTGCATCTGGATGGCATACATATCTTTAGAAAATTGTGCAGAGCTATGAAATATCACCTTCGCAATAAGCGCCCGTGCCCCCAAACGGTTACAATTTGTTGTCTCCCATGATGCGACCAGTTTCACATCTTTGCGTTTTGCAACATACTCCATGTATTTACCATAGACGGCGTTGTTCAAAAGTTTTCAAAATTTTTTTTCAAAATTTTTTTTTGCTAGTGTCCTATGGTGGTTGTTACGATTGATGTACTTTTTAAGCCAATTTGACTGTTTAAATTTAAGTACTCTATGGATCTTTGTTAATAATAACCCATTACGCAAACACTGTTGAAGATTTTTGTACTGAATCGGATATTTCACCTTAGATCTGAGATCAGCAACAAGTTTATTTACTTTAGCCTCGGGTGTGGGTTTTTGGTTAAGCGGACAAAAGGGGAGGTCATTATGGTGGTCATGAAGATGATTAGGGTAAAAAAGGTATACTTCGAGAATATACCCATCTTCGGAGGTTTCTGTAATGGATGAGATATCGAGTGTTCTGATTTCATCTTCATTTAGCCATCGAAACCCAGTGTATAGAAGACTCTGTGACATAGCCCAACCATACAGATTATTTGCATCTAAATACATTAAATATTCTGATGGTTTGCTATCATCATAGTCACTCAAATATTTGTGGTTGGCCTTCGAGTACCGTTTACAGCACTGAATTAAGCCACCACGAATACCACTTTGAATGAATCTGTACATGTCGATATCTGTTAATAACTCAAGCTCAACCTCTGTGGTTTTAAGCATTGCATCACACGAAAGTCCGGGGGTTGTATAGTAATGAGCAGGGTCTAGTGAATACATTTTCTGACACAATGAACGGAAATTTTGAAAAACGTCTTTTAATAATAAAGCGTCAGTTTTAAGATATAAATCCATGTAATCTTTTAGGGTCTGAGAACCAAAGACTACCCAAACATTTTGTGCATGCGCATAATCCTCAGGGGAAATTAGTAAAACTATTAAAGAAATTTTCCCTTGAAGGCAGACAAGTGTCAGTTAACCGATCTTGTGAATCTAGGTACTCATAGGGAAAGACACCCTTTCTACGTACAAGGTTAAAGTGATTGTCTAGAGGGAAAACACTTTTTACAGTCTGGAAGCTAGAAATCTAATTTCTAGATTTTTTTCGTGGGACGCAATGTATGTAAATTTAGAAAGCGAAATATATAACTCCTTATTGAGTGGGAGTACTTTAATATCGCCTTCAACTTTGCTAAGTTCTCTAACAAATAAATGCGAATCATATCGCAAGAAATTATGGAAAAATACGGGGACAAAAGGTGCAAACTGAAAATTAATATTACACTTCTTATGTGCTACCCCCCTATAGTTAAATGACAATGGTCTCTTACTCTATCAGACCCCAGAAATTTCTTACAAATATGACAGTGTGTTGTATTATTAAAACTAGTCGCCTCTATCAAGCTCATTTGTATGAGGACTATAGTACTAAGGTAATTGGTATAAATTTCAGTTACATCTCTGATAAGAGATCTAACAAATTGTATACCGGCATTTTCCCCAGTCTCTTACACAATTTTATCTAACCTTGAGTCAAAATGACACTTAATGTAATAAGAAAAGGCTATTGGAATATTTTTATTTATTTATTTATTTAATGTCGACTAGAAACAGTCAGACACACAAAATTTAAATTTAAAATTACATGATATATAAATTTAATGGTTTAATATAAAAAAATTTTAACTTAAAATTATATAATAAAAATTAAAAGTAAATTGAAAATTAAAAAGAAAAACCCAATCAGACCAAAAATTAGTTAGTGTTAGGTATTAATAGCGGGGAAATGTGTTTTCATCTATGCACGGTCAGAGATCCCGCGGAGATAGATGAGAACAGATGATTTAACTACAGGGAGTGAGAGTTCCGTTGAGAAGTTCCTATCACATTCTCACTAACATGAGTATTGAGGGGGGTAAGTATGCACTCGAAGTCTGCATAGACTACAAAGCGTACATGTAAACATAGACTTGCCTTTTCCAAACTCGGCAGTGAAGCGACGACTTTACCACATTGAAGTTTGTGTTCTTGATGCAGTCTCTCGTTGTGGGAATAGTTTAGACAGGCGTTGCACAAATATATTTGGTGCCGGCTAGATGTTAGTTGTAAGCTAACAAGTCTGAAATTAAAAAACAAAAACATTTTATATGAAATAAAAATGTTATAAATAGCAAGTATTTATATTTTTGTGACATATCTTGATATATTTTTAATCCATGAAAAATGTGCCAATTCATCACTCTCCAGAAGCATAAGGCTTGTGGTTTTCCCGCTCGCAATCCGTTAAATATAGTGGGCCAATGGCTATATTTTTTTCCTCATCGAACCCAAACACATTTATGCTTATGTTTGGGTTTTGAATCTCAAAAACTTTAATTTGTGATAACTTTGTTTGGTTTTAGATTTTAGTTATTTTCCTGCAGGTGTGCTTTAAGTTTTATTTTAAATTGCGTGGCGCTACTTATAGATTTTAGAGCATGAGGAAGTTGATTCCAGATGCGAACAGCATGAATGAAGAAGTGTCTTTCAGAGTTAAGAGTCTTGTGTCTTATGTATACAATATTGTTTGTTCTTGCAGATGTTGAAAATCGAAGTCTTTCATGCAAATATGCAGGCTCTTTCGTAAAATACATTTCAGCAAGTTGGAATTCATAGCGTGAAACGTGATCGCTCCGCCTCAGACCAAAAACAGACATTAATTTTCTTCTTACTAGCGACATCACAGTTAGCAAACACTTCTACCCCAAACAAGAGAGTAGGCATAAGACATGTCTTTGCAATTAAAAGTCGTATGTTTCTTGGTAAAAAATGTTGAGTCGATGACAATGTTCTCAATAGCCCGTATGTTTTACCGACAGCTTTAATTATATGATTGTTCCACGTAAGGGTTTGATTAAATGTAAATCCGAGGTTATTTGCCTGTTCAGTGTAGCTAATCGGGATGTCATTTATCGTTAGGAATTCTAGCTGAGTAATGTTAGTCTTCCTTTTATATATAACTAGACATTTAGATTTGGCTGGATTGAGACCAAGTCCATTATTTTTTGCCCAAACATTTATTTTACTCAACTCTCGGTTGCATACGTCTACACATTCATTAATATCACATAGCGGACGACTGACATATAATTGGACATCATCAGCATACATATGGACATTACACTCAGACACAACGTCAGGTAGGTCATTGACATAAATTGTAAACAATAACGGCCCAAGGACTGATCCTTGTGGAACACCACGCTTAATAAGAACAGGGGACGAACATTTATTTGACGAAACCACGGATTGGTATCTATTAACTAGGTATGATGACAAGAGCTTGACTGCTGTATTTGAGAAATTATATAGATTGCGAAGCTTAGTGCATAGTATGTTGTGGTCAACTGTGTCAAATGCTTTACTATAATCAAGTAGTGTCAAAAACGTTACATAATTATTATCCATCTGCTGTCGAATGTCTTCGCTTATGTTAATAATAGCTGTAGTACAGCTTCTACTTTTTCTAAAGCCGGATTGCTTTTCATTTAGAAGTTTGTTGTCATGCAAATATTTGTTAATTTGTGCTGCCATTAAATTTTCAAATGCTTTAGACAAGTATGGTAAAATAGATATTGGTCTGTATTCACCGCTATTTGCCTTAGGTATTGGAATGATTTTAGCTTCTTTCCATTTATCAGGGAAAGAAGATGAAGTAAGAGCGGTATTAATAATATGTGTAATAAAAAATATAAATTTTGGAAGCAGAATTTTTAGACATACACTCATAGAAATATACTCAAGAATATCACAAGGACTGACACAAACAAAATTAAAACTATTATCACAGTTTCTATAAGGTACAGAATTTAGGTAAATGTTTTGTGTGGGTTCAGGTACAGCTACTTGTGTAAACTTAAGGTTAAGATCATCAACGTCTATGTCGTCCTTAAGAACCGATTTCTGTTTTCCTAATCCTATATTTTTAAGTTCTGTCCATGTTTGTTTTGTATTTATTGCACTATTAAATTTTGAGGAGTAATATTTTCTTTTGGAAGAACTAAACTAAACTTATAGTTTAGTCGCTAATTCTCTTAACAGCTTATACTTGCGAAAATGGATATCAGTTTTGTACCGTTTCCACTTTCTAAATGCATAATTTCTTTCGAGAATAGCCTTTTTAATATCGTTCTTAAACCAAGGATTTTCAGTATACTTGATTCCCTTCTTTTTGAGTGGAACAAAGCGATTATAGAGAAGATTGATATTGGACTGTAGAAGTTTAAGTTGGCAATTAACTGATGGGAGGAGGTATATATCGTTCCAATTTAGTAAGTTAAAGTCAGTATCAAGTTGAGGTCATTGTAATCTAGGTAAATTTCATAGGTCAGGAATATAAGGTCATGTTTAGAATAAGCTGGGACAGATAATTGTTCGTACATTAAAACTTTGTTATGCATATTAACAAAAAATAAGTCCAGTAATGTATTTCTATTATGATTGAAGTGTGTAGCTGTTGTTGAATTTACCAATTTAAGGTCCATTGATTCCATGCTATCTCGAAGGTGGTTTTCACTTAAAATGTCGCTATTGAAATCTCCTGTCAAAATAATATCTGTGTAAGTCAAAGAAAGAGTCGAGATTAAATACGTCAAGTCTGAGTAGTCAGTATTGCGATTGGGTCGGTATACACAGCCAATCAGCATTTTTTTCGATGTTCTTATAGCATTGATCTGGACGAATAAATATTCTATTGCGCTATCCACAGGGTGCTTACAGACCACATTTGCTTTTAGTTTTTTGTTAATAAAGATTGCAACACCCCCTGCATGGCCTACACGATCAGCACGAAACACATTATACCCACTACATTCAATCAACGAGTCACAGAAATTGGACACAAACCACGTTTCAGACACACAAATTATATCTACATCAGAGTTGACAAACATATATCTGAACTCGTCAATTTTTTTGGCCAAACTCTGCGCATTTATATGGCAAATATGTAAGCCTGACATCTGCTTCACAAGGACTCTTATCATGGCATGGCTGTTCGCACTAGAAACTACAGAATCAGTTTCCATTTAAGTGGAGTGCAGTATTTAAGCGGCTCACGCATTTTCTTAGTATTTAAGTACATATAAAAATACACCATACATGATCATGAATGATATTAGTTAAAATATAAATAATAATAGAGAACGCTGAAATAAGTGTAAAAATATGTTATTGATTAAATTATTAAGAGCGAAAGGAATTGTTCTCAGAGAGCGCTCCGGGGCCAGCGGGAGCGGCAGAGAGAGACACCGATATCGGATCAGCTGCTGATGGTTCGGCATGAGCCAAAGTAAGTTCACCGTCTCGCTGCAGCTGCAAAAGCTCTGGTATGCTTCCCACGCATATAACATTGCCTCTCTCCCAAAGCTTTACATGAACAAGCCCTCTACGCGAAAAAACAGCGTGCAGAAGCTTACTCTTTTTAAGCTTCATAGCTTCTTTAAAGATAGAGTAATTATCTTTAGTGAGTTGCTCGTTTACGTAAAAGGGAGCGGGAGAGTTAAAGCCAAGCATTTGCAAGTTTAGTTGTTGTTTCGCCTCGCGACGGTAAGCTCCAATTGCTTTCATGAGGGCAGCTTTCTCGTGCACATGCTCCAATTTTATGATTATAATTGGATCAATTATAGAGCGTGTGTGACTCGGCTGGTTGACCCTGAAAATTTCCCGGATCTTGGGTGCCGGAGTGTGGTGAATAGCAAAGCAGAGAGTGTTGAATATGCTCCTCAGCTTTTCGCCCTCCACAGCGGGAACGCCGTGCATACGGAGATCGCACATAACAGCTGCATTTTGTTGTGCAGCAAACGCGGCCTCCAGTTGACCAACCCGAGCCTTTAGAGAGTGCGCCTCTACCAGCTCACCTTCCAGCTGATGGACTCGTTGAGCCAAGCTCTGCATCTCGTCAGCCATGGCGCTAAGGCGCTCATGGAGTGCACCCAGAATACGCTCCTCAGCTGATCGCATACTAGCTGTAATGAGATGCGCTTGCTCTTCGAAGCGCTTGTTGACAAGTTCCGAAAGCTGAAGCGATGGTGCATCTGACTCGCGCTTGCTTTTCAGCTCGGTGCTGGTGTTTTCGCGCAGACGTTTTGCAGCAGCTGGCATTGTTATTTACGTGAGTTAATCTTTGGTTATGTGCAGTTTGAGTGGTGTAGGATTGAGTGGTTTTGTTTTTGTTTGGCTATTGTTTTATGTGTGTATTAGTGTTTGTATGTTTTTGGCGCTATTGATGTATGTGTGTATTAGTTTTTGTATGTTTTGCTGCAAAACAGCAAGCTAAATTCAATTTTAATTATGTTACACTTTGTTTGACAACTGTTTGTAATGTGCCGTATGTTTATTTAACCACTATTATTCGGTTGACACAAAGTTGGTTAATTTAGTGCGTATTTATTTAAAAAATTTGAATTAAAAGACGGAGAGCACTTTATTTGCTAGTTTTCTTTGGAATCGATACTTCGATCGTCAAATTCTTTCGACCAACGCTTTATGAAACCCATGAGGGAGGGATCCAAAACGAAAATAAGATCAAGCATATTATCCTGAGATAGCATTAATTTGACACAATGACATCCCAAAAAAAAAATGCGAGAATATACAGATTCGTCTGCAGAAGGGGGAATATAAGAACAAGTAATAAAAAGGCTAACACCACGAAGGCTCAATTTGACAGCAACAAATTCAATATCTACAGAACTATCTAATATTACTATTTCTGAAGATAAATCGGCATCAACAGCAAAAAGTACATCCCCACCGACGAGGAGTGCGATCTTTTCTATTAATGTAAAATTTGTAAAAAAGAATTTCAGAATTTAGGTTGTCGGGCCTTAACCATGATCCAGTACCTTGACCGGATAAGACGTACTGGTAGGTGGTTCCCTCCATGAAGAGCTATGCGATGGGTGAACCGCACTAATAGCTGGGAGAGAGTACTGGAGGCTGGCAGTAGAATTGGGTGACGCTCATCGTAACTCAGCTTTCTCTGATCTCGGAAGGGCATTGCGTGTTCTGTTGTATGCCGTCCGATTCAAAAAAATGTGTCAAAAGGTTCCACTTGATTGTTCTACTGAAGTATCCAGTAATGAGATATCAGACGTGTTACAATCATTGGTCGTAGCAACTCAGCGCACACACTATGCCGACGCATATCATTGCCTCCTGCAAAAGAAATCGCTATCGCCGACTAGTTCGATACGGTGTCTCAAACCATTCGTTGACCTCAATGGTGTTATCAGAGCTTGGGGTCGAATTCAAGCTTCCGGGTCGCTTATTTATATGATTCTTATGATTTAACTCAAAATAAGCAGCACATCTTGGTTGATCATATTTTATTTTATCGAAAGCTTCCTTGCGAATATCTACTAGATCGGGACTATCAAGAATGTGTTTTCCATCAAAATACTCAGTGTCAACGTGTCTGTTTAAGCCGGAAAGTATGCTGTGGGGATGGCCAGTAGAGTGAGCTTTCTCTCTCTCATTTACAACTCCGCGGCGTTGTTAACAGCTTATTCTAAGCTAGCGAGCACGGCTGCTAACAGCCTTCACTCACATCGTTTTTACCACGATTGAACACCACATGTAAAATTAAACAAAGGAAAAATAAATTCACACACATACATATTTTAACACAACGAAAACCGACTTCTACATTTGAGGAAAATTGGGATTAATAATCTACAAGTTCTTCGCCTCCACTACAACATTTGGTCCTTCGAGCCGGATACCACAATCATCCCTCGCCCCAGCTAGCTATTTGGAGAAGAATAAAGATAAGTAATTATAATCCAACATAAAAAAAATATCCACACATACCAACGTACGACGTCCGCCATATTGCTACCATCGTCCGACCACCTTTTTTATCCATAAAAAGGTGTAAAATTATTCCACAATCCAATGGTGTCCAGTGCTAAAAGTTGTTAAACAAAAGAGAGAAAACAAAATTATAAATTTATAAAATATTAATTACCTATATATTTTTGCCGTCCGCCTGAAGCCTGAAATCTTCTCCGAGGCTGCAAAGTGAATTAAAATACATTATATAGTTAAAATAAACTATTTTCTACATACATACATATACACGCACATACATACCAGCAATGCGGCCGTGCAAATTCATACATACATATACACGCACATACATACCAGCAGTGCGGCCGGGCAAATACATACATACATATATTCATGCATATCTATAGAAGTACGTACATCCATATGCATGAGCATAATTTCACGGCTACCTCAAATACAACATTTAGCACAAATACCAACATTTACAATAAGAAATACAAACCCAACTACTTACATACATATATACATACACAGCTTACATCCAAGCCGCCAATTCATATAAGATTATATGTATGTACATATGTACAATTGTTGTTTTATTTTTCCTACACATATATTAATCTATGTACTCCTACTAACTAATTCTACACATACAAACAAATACAATATATAAAGGTACATACATACCTATATCCATATGTGCACACATCCATTTTGATCATATGTGCCTGCAAACAAATCAAAACGCGCATTAATAAACAAACAAAGAGAAAACAGAGATATTAAATGAAATAGTCTCAAGTGCAGGCTAACGCATTGAAATATATAACAAATACCAACATACATATTTATTTACAATTTATACGTGTATTTTTGGTCCGAATAGCCCAGTATATTGGCATACGTCCTGCACTGTAGCGCTGCATCTCTTTTTCCTGGGAATAAAAAATAAGGTTAATTTTACAATTAAACTATTACAATTCACTTACCGCGGCTCCAATTGTAAACAATAACAGCACACGTATTCAATACATGCGCATACAATCGATGATTTTCGATCGTCAACATAACGCTGTTTTTGTGCCACTAAATTGTTTACACTGTTCACGATAACGCAACGGTTGTGGTCTGTATTTATTTTCTGCATCATATATATGCGAATATATGAACTCGAATTATACGATATTTGCGTTCCGATTATTTTTCATAAACACTACGACCTTATTTATTATTTTCCTCTTAATAAATAATCCGTCGTTATATTCCATTTGTGTTTCTTATCGTTTCACGTCTCCGTTGTTCCAAATTCAATTTATTAGTAAATTTAAATTTATTAGTAAATTTAAATTTATTAGTACAATTCAATTCATCCACTCCTATTTAATTAACTAATTAAATAATATACGTTAATTGCCTACAAAAAAAGCCATATATATATTCGATCAATCTGATTTCAATATTCTAATCAAATATTGTTCGTATGGTATTAATATCTTCTACTCCAAGCATTTCCGTCGAATTTGCCCATCTGCTGGTGCTATTCGAAACTTTTTGTTAAGGTACAGCAAACTTCGCAGTTGTGGTGAAGGACTAGTATGTCCACGGGACCAAATAGGGAAGACAAAAAACATTTGACTTTCCCGTCCGAGCGCGTCGTCAGGCGTAGCACTTCCGCGTCACCATTTCCATCGGTAAAACGCACCCCATCCGCGTTACCGGCCAAAACAAAGAGTGAATCCTCTACCACTCAGACTAGATTACCACTAGCTGGCTGCTTTCCGATAGGAACCCGATCCTTAGTTCAAAAAACAAAAACAACCCACACAATGGCATTGTCCAATTTTATTGCCATAACTGACAAACTCAGTCAGTTTGAGTCTCGCATCCTAAATCCAGCGAGCACGGACGCGACTCCGTTTACTCTTCAAGTCCGCCGCGATCATGTTAAGAGCTTATGGGAAAAAAATTGAGACGGAGTATGAAGCATGTTCAAAAGTGCTTAGCCAAGGCGGTTCCAGTGAGGACATTCTGTCCCTGGAATCCAAATATGACCAACTCAGTGAGCAAATTGAGCAAGTTTCCGCCTTAAGCAGACGATCCGTCCAAGATCAACTGCTCCCTTCCGCCTCGCGAGGCTGCAGTCTTCCGCCATGCGATACGGAGGTGTTTCATGTTTCCAACCTGCGTTGGCCAACCTTCCGCGATCTGTTCACGGCCATTTACGTGAACAATCCGAGGTTGAATCCAGTTGAAAAATTATTCCACCTCAACGCCAAAACTGCGGGCGAAGCCAAGACAATAGTTGCCAAGTCTCCACTCACTCATGATGGTTTTGCATCCGCATGGGCCGCACTTTGTGAAAGATTCGAGAACAAAAGGCTGTTAGTTAACAGCCAGCTCAAAATTCTTTTCAATTTGTCCGTCTTTAGCAGCGAATCAGGAGCCACTTTAAAAGAACTCCAATCTACGATTCAAGGATGCTTAACAGCGCTTGAACATTCCCACATCTCCACTGACAATTGGGACTGTTTGCTTGTTTTCCTATGTTCTTCCAAGCTACCCAAACTCACATTGTCTCTGTGGGAACAGTCTCTTTCCAATAAATCGGAAATTCCAGCATGGAAAGAGACGAATGGCTTTCTGAGTGAGCGCTATCGGACCCTGGAAGCCATAGAGGATGTCAAGCCCAGCTCCAGTGGTCACCAGATTCCTAATTTTAACCCTCCTCGCAATCAGCCTGTGCCGAAAAGAGTCAATGTTTTTGAGGCCAAAATGAATCCAAAAATCAGGACTTGCGATCTCTGCTCCAAAGAGAATCACCCAACTCGTTTGTTCCCTCGCTTCCTACAAATGCCTGTAAATGAGCGGGCAAACTACATCAAACAGAAAAAACTCTGTTTGAATTGTTTCGCCAGAGGGCATCAACTCCGAGAGTGCACAAGTGCGCACAATTGCTTTACATGCAAAGGTCGTCACAACACTCTCCTCCATCGGGGCGATGCCGCTCAACCCAATTCCACCTAAAGTCAATTACAGTCCACTCCATCACCCGCAAATGTTCAAAATTATTTTGCCTCCAACACGCAGGTATGTCCTCCTAGGCACATCTGTGATAGATGTGTGCCACCAAGGCACAAAGTTTACTGCAAGGGCACTGATCTGGCTCGCTAATAATATCGCTGTCCATCTCCTTACTGCCAAGACGAGAGTCGCTCCGGTCAAAACCGTATCCCTGCCGCGCTTAGAACTGTGCGGTGCTGTGCTCTTAGCTGAGATCACAGCCGCAGTTGTTTCTCAAATGCCGACCACCAGGTCCGAATCCTTTTTGTGGACCGATTCCACAATCGTGCTAGCTTGGTTGAGCAAACCACCCTGCAAGTGGACCACGTTTGTCGCAAATCGAGTTGCCACGATAACGCAGTCCACTGCAACTGACAGCTGGTTCCACGTGCGCTCAGAGCACAACCCAGCTGATCTTGCCAGTCGAGGCGTATCTCCTCGAGAGCTTGCTGACAGCAAGTTGTGGTGGCATGGACCTGAGTGGCTCCAACTTCCACAAAAGCAGTGGCCGGCTTCCTCAGAAGTCAGTACAGATCCACTGCCAGAACAGCGTATGGTACGTTGCAATCTTGCAACTTCACCTCCGAAAAAAGAAGTCCTTGAACAATTTTCCGATCTTGGCAGGGCGCTGCGTGTAATGACATACGCCCTACGTTTCATTCGAAACTGTCAGAGGATCCCGACAACGAGCGATAAGAAACTCAACAATAGTGAGCTTATCGCGGCTGAACGTATCCTCGTAGCAGCCACTCAGCGCAGAGAGTATCCGAAAGAATGCAAATGCTTAGTCGATAGACGACAGCTCTCAAACTCCAGCTGCATCCTAAATTTGCATCCTTTTTTGGATCATTATGGAGTTATGAGGGCATCTGGGCGTGTCAGATCGTCCAATTCCTTGCAATATGACGAGCGTCATCCCATTATTCTTCCGTATGGGTGTCGTTATTCCCGTCTTCTTGCAAGCTTTACCCACCGCATAACGTTCCATGGCGGTAACCAGTTGATGGTCCGTCTGATCCGATCCAAATATTGGATCCCCGATATTAAGAACTTGGTCAAATTTCTCATAAGCTCCTGTAAGATTTTCATCGTTCATAAAAAACGACTGCAAACTCAACTTATGGGTGATTTGCCAAGAGAACGAACGACCTTTTCTAGGCCATTTGCCTATACAGGCGTTGATTTTGCTGGTCCCTTTGACATCAAAAACTATACGGGTCGAGCCTGTTCAACCTTTTCGGCTCCTCCGGCAGCAAGGAGTCGCTCCGCCGCTCCGGCCACCTCCCTGACATAGTCCCCTAAGCCGCGTCGATGCCAACTTGGCAACGGCTTTAGGGCTTTCCGTCATTCGCATGGTCGCGGAAGGGGTCTGCAAGGCGGTCATCCGCTCCCCCAACAATGACTTCCAGCGGGAGGTCATTCTCAAAGCAGAGTCGGACCTCCGTGTCACGACTCCCTCCAGGTCCGTCAGCGAGGAGATCCAGGACAGTTACAAGTCCATTTCGCTGGCGGACGGAAGATTTTTCGATTCCGGCGCGGTTTCTCTCATCCTGGGAGCCGACGTTTTCCCGGACATCGTAAGGCCTGGCTTTATGCCTAACCAAGGTGGACTTCCAGTGGCGCAGAAAACCGTATTCGGATGGATACTGTCCGGATCTTGCGGCCACCAATTCTTCGTCTAGGCGTCCTTCCGAGCCTTTGCAATAATATTGCAAGGGGGGGAGGATGTTTAAGCCGGAAAGTATGCTGTGGGGATGGGCAGTAGAGTGAGCTTTCTCTCTCTCATTTACAACTCCGCGGCGCTGTTAACAGCTTATTCTAAGCAAGCGAGCACGGCTGCTAACAGCCTTCACTCACTTCGTTTTTACCACGATTGAACACCACATGTAAAACAAGTAAGAGTGCTCTAGTCGAGAGTGCCCGACTAGGATATACCCTGATCCAAGGTCTTACATTCATTGAAGTTATTTATCTGCATTCATACATAGAAACACACACACATATACAAACAAAAGCTGCTGGCTATGCGCGTCATACATTTGCTTTGCTTTTTCTTCTTCCTTTGGCACCAAACTGTGTTACATTGAATCGTTAATATCTTCTTTGTTTATTGTCCGATCGTAATGAAATTTGTAGGACATAAAGATGGCATATAAATGTAAAAACTATGTAAAATCCGAAGGTCATACCTCTTAAAATACGTATTTTTCGATTTCTTGGAGATCGGGGAGGGGTATCCAAAAAGTAAAATGCATTTAACCTCTGTATGCTATTGGAGAGTATATGTACCAAATTTGGTGACTCTACGTCTTAAACCTTTTAAGCTATACCTTAAAAACACTGTTTTGGAAACTTAATTTATCGATAACTTTTGAAAATGATGAGTTTGTTTAGAACCGGCAGTACAGTAACTTAAACCTGAATATAAAGTTTCTAGCTTTTATGACTTTCAAGTTATGCCCGAAAAACACTTGTTTGAAATCGATATTTATCGATAACTTTTGAACGGGATGAGATATCGAAAAAAAATGATAAACTTGTATCGTCCCGCCACTACGAGAACTTATATTTGTAGTCTCTAGCTTTTGTAGTCTCTGAGAAACACGCGTTCATACAGACGGACAGACGGACATGGCTATATCGAATCGGCTATTGATACTGATCAAGAATATATATACTTTATGGGGTCGGAGATGCTTCCTTATGCCTGTTACATACTTTTGCACAAAAACATTATACCCCTTTTTCCCATTTTTAATGGCATCAGGGTATAATTACACAAAGGAAAAATAAATTCACACACATATATATTTTAGCACAACGGAAACCGACTTCTACATTTGAGGAAAATTGGGATTAATAATCTACAAGTTCTTCGCCTCCACTACAACAGTGTCTATGTCACTAACTCTTTGTTGAACTCTGAACAACAATACTGAAGGCATTTGTTCTGTTCCGGAATGAATTGAATTATTTATAGCGTATGCAGCTTTGTTAAGTAACTTACACCAATCGGAATGTTGAGTTGGCACAGTTATTTTTGCTAACATGGACTTCAAGTTTCTATTTACACGTTCAACTTGACCTTTCGCTTAGGGGACACTGTAGCTATTTCAATATGTTCTATATTGTTTTTCAATAAAAAGTCACTAAATTCTAAAGATGTAAAGCAAGAGCCTATGTCACTAATGATTCTACGGAGTCGGCTATAGTTGTCAAAATATTTTCCTAAGCATGCGCAAATTTTTTTTGGCCAATTTTACAATCTATGACTACTAAATGTGATTTTTCTAAGAAATAACTGACGGAAGAGGTCCAAAATGATCAATATGCAATGCATAAAATGGTACTGAGTGTTTCGGTACACTATGTGGAGTTCTATTATTCGCATGGGAAGAAGTAGTGAACATTATGCACTTAAAGCAATTCTGTAGGAAAGATTCCGCTTTGGTAGTCATATTTGGGAACCAATAATGTTTCTTAATTTCCTTTACGCACTTTTCTGTTTCGAGATGGCATAGATTTTCATGAACTGTTCTATTTAAATAAGTTTCCATTTCTTCTGGAACGTACAGAAATTAGATATTATTATACCCTGATCCCATTAAAAATGGGAAAAAGGGGTATTATGGTTTTGTGAGAAAGTATGTAACAGGCATAAAGTAGCATCTCCGACCCCATAAAGTATATATATTCTTGATCAGTATCAATAGCCGAGTCGATATAGCCATGTCCGTCTGTCCGTCCGTCTGTATGAACGCCTGTTTTTCAGAGACTACAAAAGCTAGAGATTTTATATTGGAAATACGTTCTCGTAGTGCCGGGTCAATACAAGTTTATCATTTTTTTCGATATCTCATCCCGGTCAAAAGTTATCGATAAATTTCGATTCCAGACAAGTGTTTTTCGGGCATAACTTGAAATTCATAAAAGCTAGAAACTTTATATTTAAATTTAAGTTACTGTACTGCCGGCTCTAAACAAACTTATCTTTTTTTTTTCAATATCTTAATCCTTTCAAAAGTTATCGATAAATTAAGTTTCCAAAACAGTGTATTTAAGGTATAGCTTAAAAGTTATAAGACGTAGAGTCACCAAATTTGGTACATATACTCTCCAATAGCATACAGAGGTTAAATGCATTTCACTTTACCCCTCCCGATCTCCAAGAAATCGAAAAATACGAATTTTAAGAGGTATAACCTTCGGATTTTACATAGTCTCACATTTATATGCCATCTTTGTGTCCTACAAATTTCATTACGATCGGACAATAAACAAAGAATTTATTAACGATTCAATGTAACATAGTTTGGGGCCAAAGGAAGAAGAAGAAGCAAAGCAAATGTATGACGCGCGTAGCCAGCAGCTTTTGTTTGTATATGTGTGTGTGTTTCTATGTATGAATGCAGATAAATAAATTCAATGAATTTAAGACCTTGGATCAGGGAATATTCTAGCGGGCACTCTCGACTAGAGCACTCTTACTTGATTTTTAGTTGCATATAAACAATGCTATCATCTTATGTAAAGTTCTTTACAGGACCATTTTCTAACTTGTCTTTCAGTTCTATTACTTCTGCATCTCTTATTTATTTGCATTGAGAAATTTGAAGTTGAAAGTTTATATCTTCACTGTCAATTACAGCAACTAGTTGATTTCTATGTTTATCTTTTTCGTATGAAACTTTTGTTTCATATTAAAACTCTTCTCCTTGTAATGTGTATCTGCTTAACGCGTCAACATGGGTCATATATTTTCTGCTACGATGTTCTATAGTATAATTATAGTTTTCTTGATGTAAGGTCCATCTAGCAATCCTAGCGTTAATACTCTCATGATTCACAGTTAATGTCAATGAGTTACAATCAGTGATTTTCTTTAACGGAATCCCTTCTAAATATATCCTTAATTTGTTTAATGAATAAATAAAACCTACAGTTTCAAGTTCAAAACTATGGTATTTCTTTTCAGGTGCTGTTGTGGTTTACGAGAAGTATGATATCGAATGATGAGCAGAAACTAATCTTTCTCGTAAAAATTAAAAAATAGCACAATATCTTTTATTAATTTCGTATTAAGCATCCGTTTTGACAAATTTATTTAATGGCTTCACTATTTTTGAATAACTAGGTATAAAACGGCTGAAATAAGAAAATAAACTTAAACATTTTTGCATTTCAAAACGTGTTTTTTGGAAATGGGAGGTGCTTAATTGCGATAAAATGTTCACAATTGGGACTAATTCCACGTTTACTAACTGAATTACCTCGAAATTTAATATTCGTAAATCAGAATAAACATTAACTTAATTTGATTTCTAACCTATACTCTGCCAAAAGCCTTAACACTGTACAAAGCGTTTTTAAATGTTCGTCGATTGTTTCAGATCCTATAGCAATATCATCATACAAACAATAACACTCCCTTCGCGAATACATGGTTGCAAGAAAAGTTTATAAATCTTTGAAATACTGCTGGTGCATTCCGAAGTCCTTGGATTAACAAGGGCAGTATAAGGTATCGAATTTTCTGTAATTCTAACCTGATGAAAACCACATTTCAGATCTAAAATTTGCAAATACTGTTAACCTTCCATCCCTTCCCAACAATCATTAATACGCGGAAGGGGATATCCATCTCTTAAAGTTAATTTAATAAGCTGCCTATAATCTATGCACATTATTTTTTCAGCAGTTTTTTTTTTTACCAGAACTATTGCAGATGTACATATAAGAAGATTCGCTTAGTCTAATGTGTCCTTTAGATTATAAGTATTCTTCCATTTTATTAACCTTTTTTTTGTCATGGTATGAAAGTCTTCTCGGTGTAGAATAAATTGATCCTTCGGACTGCAGCTAAATAACCATTTCATAATTGTGTGTTATATTTAGCGTTCTATTAACATCTTAACATTGGCTAAACACAGCGATCTGGCAACACTTAAAATATATGTTCACTGCCTAATGCTATTCCTTTATATAGTTAGTTCGTAAAATACTCTTCAACAGAGCGAACGTACTATGCGCATAATAAAACTTATACTTTATCAAAAGGCTGTTTTGTATAACTTCTCTTTGGGCTGCTTTATATCGGAGCTAATACTCCAATATTATGCTTAATAGGTGCAATGTTTTCTAAATCTAAATAATTAGTGTTGATCAATTCTAACATTTTATTTTTATAGTTTTCACTTAGTTTTGGGTCAAAATTATAGGTTTCTTCATTATCTATGCTGACTATGTTTCTATGAATGTTTTTTTATTTTTAACAGATCACAATTGCTATTTAATATGCTTTTACTAAAGTTATTTATTTCCAAGGAATCACAATTATTATTTATTTATACGTTTTCCCTGCTTGGCGTGGATTTGTCAACTAAATATTTCGTATAAGTAGGTGTCTGTATATATGTGCGCAGTTTTTTGTGTCTGTTTTGTAATTAAGTCTTCTGTCCTGTGGTACGTTTGTTATGTGTAACATTTCGAGTGTAAATCGTTTGCTGTAGTGTGGTTTCCTCGAAGTTTGGTGAGTTTCCGCTCTCAATGCAATGTGATGCAAGTGCTGTCTTTCGTAAGCGTGTATGGTGTCTTTGCTTGATGTTAGATTTATGTTGTGAAATTCTTGTTTTTATACTTTATTGCATATGTTGTTTTCGTCTCCGTTGCATGGTATTTTATATATAACATTATTTTTGTCCACATTAAGTAAATTTGATTTTGTGTTGTTAAAAAAGTTTTTCATTGTTATTGTGGGCTTGTAGGCTATTTGTATATCCTCTTTGTTGTAGCAGTCAGAATTTTTTAGACGTTCAGATAGAGACGGTACATAGGTTACAGATTGAAAGATTTTTGGTGGTTGTTTTTCTTTCAAGTCATTTGATCTGTATTTTCGTATTAGTGATTTTATCATTCACACTGGGTGTTTAAGCCGCAAAGTATGCTGTGGGAATGGCCAGTATATTGATCTTTCTCTCACAGCTACAACTCCGCGGCTCTGTTAAGTTTTTTCTAGTACATTTCGGTTTCACACTCTACCCAAACCACATGTACATTACAAAAACGGAAAAATAAAATAAATACACACATATTTTAAACCTACGAAACCAAGACTTATACACTTATTTGGAACCAGGATTTACTATTGTGACTTCGCCTGCACCACATCATTTGGTCCTTCGAGCCTCCCTCGCCCCAGCTAGCTATTTGGAGAAGAATCAAAGATAAGTAATTACACACCAATAAAGTATATAATCACATACCAACGTACGACGTCCGCCATTGCTCCGATTTTCCGACCACCTTTTTCTCCATAAAAAGGTGTAAAATTAATCCGCAAGCCCTTTAGTGTACAGTGCTAAAAGGTTTTGATTAATTTGAAATTTTCCTGCAAGTGATAAAATATTAATTACCTATTTTGTTCACCGTCCGCCATATTGTTCCGAATCAGGCCAAAGTTCAAATAAAAATTTCAACCTGACATCTTTTCCGAGGCTGCAAAGCGAATTAAAATAAATTAAATAGTTAAAATAAACTATTTCCTACATACATATACACGCACATACATACATACAGTGCAACAGTGAATATGCATACAAATACATATGTACATGCATATCTATAGATGTACGTACATCCATATGCATGAACATAATTCAACGGCTACCTCAAATACAACATTTAGCACAAATGCCGACATTTACAATAAGAAATAAAAACAAAACTACTTACATATGTACATACACACAGCTTACATCCAAGCCGCCACTCCATATAATGTTCTATGTATGTACATACATACAATTGTTGTTTTATTTTCCTACACATATATTTAATTTATGTACTTCCTACTAACTAGTTCTACACATACAAATAAATACAATATATAAAAGTACATACATACATATGTGCACAAATTCGCTTTGATAATATGTGCCTGCAAATAAATCAAACAGCGCATTAATAAATAAACAAACACAATAAAGGTATTAAATTTCACTGGTCACAACTGTAACGAACACGATGTCGGTGACGTTTCAGGAGCGTCTCTTTAATTCGACTGTGCTCAGGTCAAATTGGGGTGGGTCTTTTGCTCCCTAATGCGCACGCGTCACATAACCAAAACCAAGACAGAGTTGAGTCAGGAACTGGAGATATTACAGACCACGAGAACTGGGTGAATTATGTTATTTATTGATGTGTTGGAAGATTTGAGATGATATTGTTCTTCCTTCTCTACCCGCCCTACCTGTAAAAGCATAGTATGTTCTTGTTTTTACCCATTTATATACCGATGGGATGTGCTGTACCAAGTAAAACTAGATTAATTCAATACGATCATGACTTCATTTGATATAAGTTTTCCACAGTGTTACAGTACATCGTGTTTTATATTATTAAACTAACAATATGAATTAGCAGAAGGCTATTCTACTATTTACGCGTCTTGAAATTCTTATCAAGTATATGAAATTATACCCCGATGCATGTTCAAACATTAGGAAAAGGGAAAGATGTGCACCATTAAGCACCAATATGTCTTTGCTACCTTCTAGTGCGCTAGTTGCTTGTACTTTCTGTATTCATGCATCTAATTACCCGGCTATGCCGTACTCACTGCAGTGTCCATCTGCGTCAGTAGGCCGGTTGATCGATGAAGCTGGAGGGGGATGCAGAAGATATCACTCACACAAGCAAATAGAGCGACACATACAAAATTAAGAATATAATTAGCTAAATGAATTTCAAAGCGTTTACAAAATCATATATAATGCTACAAAATACTTGTGGGGTGTCCTCACTCGCCAGTCTGGGCCAACGATCGTGATTGCCACCTAGTGTGGAATGACACTGTTGATCCGCCGGGCCCTGAACAATCATAAGTTGGGTGTGAAGGGGCGCAATGTACTGGGTGTCCGACCAGAGATTATTGCAGGTACACCAGGAGACGATTGCGCACGAGTCACCGTACCGGGAGTTGAGAGTTGTTGTCGCAGCACTCACTTGCAGTGCTATGCGGTATACTAATGCAGTGCGCTTGGCTAACTCGGTACGGGTGTCAACTTGTAAAATGCGCTGGTGTATCCGCTGCACTGCACTCGCTTGAAGAAATGCAACGTGGAGCGGTACACATTTACGAAGAGCAAGCGTGGGTACAATACGGAGCGATGCACTCAGGCGATGGGGTGCTTGCTCGCAAAGCGATGCGCACTGCACTGCCCTGCCGTTTCACTGCGTCACTGCCGATGTAGCCCTAGATCACTACCAAAACTGTACATTAGCGTTTACGCAGGCATCGAACACTCATGCGTACCTGCAGTTGAGGTTAAATCGGCCGATCTGATGCTTTCTCGCTTGGCTTCCTCTTCGTATAAACGGGGTCCGTATGGCTGGATGACAGCTTTCAAACAATTTAGGCCACGTGTAAATTTATGTTTTCGGGAGTTTAAAATATGTGCGTTGTTTCAAGGCGATCGATAAAAGTAAAGCCGGAAATTGTTGTGGACTGATTGGCACGTGAAAACAGTCCTGCTTATTAAAGTCCAGGGCTGCATTCGAAATGGCCTGCTAACCGGACTGATTTGACATTCACCACATACACGGCTGTCGATGCGATATATGGCGATGCCATTGCATCAAGGTTGCCAATTACTGCGATCTTGATAGATATCGATGCGCATTGCGGTTATCTTCAAATCAAACCCTCACACAACAAAGAGAAAACAGAGATATTAAATGAAATATTCTCAAGTGCAGGCTAACGCATTAAAATACATAACAAATACATACATACATACATATTTACTTATAATTTATAAGTGCATTTCCTTCCGCATAGCCAAATATATTGGCACACGCACTGCACTGCAGCGCTGCTTCTATTTTTCCTGGGAATAAACAATAAGGTTAATTTTACAATTAAATTATTACAATTCACTTACCGTGGCACCAATTGTTAAAAATAACAACAGACATATACAATACATGCATATCCAATCGATGATTTTCGATCGTCAACATAGCGGCTTTTGTACCAATAAGTTGTTTACACTGTTCACGATAACGCAAGATTTATGGTCTGCATTTATTTTCTTCATCATATATATGCGAATATATAAACTCAAATTATACAATATTTGTGTTCCGATTATTTCGAATCTGTCACTGAACAGAATAAACGCTAAGACCTTATTTATTATTTTCCTCTTAATAAATAATCCGCCCTTATATTCCATTTGTGTTTCTTATCGTTTCACGTCTCCGTTGTTCCAAATTCAATTTATTAGTAAATTTAAATTTATTAGTAAATTTAAATTTATTAGTACAATTCAATTCCTCCACTCCTATTTAATTAACTAATTAAATAATATACGTTAATTGCCTACAAAGAAAGCCATATATAGATTGGATCAATTTGATTTCAATATTCTAAAAAACAGTTATTGTTCGTATGATATTAATATATTCTACTCCAAGCATTTCCGTCGAAGTTGCCCATCTGCCTTTGCTATTCGAAACCTTTTGTTAAGGTACAGCAAACTTCACAGTTGTGGTGAAGGACTAGTATGTCCACGGGACCAAATAAGGAAGACAAAAAACATTCTGAACGCGTCGTCAGGCGTAGCACTTCAGCGTCACCAATTCGACCGGTAAAACGCACCCCATCCGCGTTACCGGCAAAAACAAAGAGTGAATCCTCTTCAAGTCAGACTAGATCACCACTAGCTGGCTGCATTCCGATAGGGACCCGATCCACAGTTCAAAAAACCAAATCAGACCACACAATGGCATTGTCCGACTTTATTGCCATAACTGACAAACTCAGTCAGTTTGAGTCTCGCATTCTTAATCCAGCGAGTACGGACGCGACTCCCTTTACTCTTCAAGTCCGCCGCGCTCATGTTAAGAGCTTATGGGAAAAAAATTGAGACGGAGTATGAAGCATGTTCAAAAGTGCTTAGCCAAGGCGGTTCCAGTGAGGACATTCTGTCCCTGGAATCCAAATATGACCACTGCTACTCCGTCTATGAACGGTGTACTGCCCAACTAAGTGAGCAAATTGAGCAAGCTTCCGCCTTAAGCAGACGATCAGTACAAGATCAACTGACACCTTCCGCCTCGCGAGGCTGCAGTCTTCCGCCATGCTATACGGAGGTGTTTCACGGAGATTACCTGCGTTCTCCATTCTTTCGCGATCTGTTCACGGCCATTTACGTGAACAATCCGAGGTTGATTCCCGTTGAGAAATAATTGCGCTTGAACATTCCCACATATCCACTGACAATTGGGACTGTCTGCTTGTTTTCCTATGTTCTTCTAAGCTACCCAAACTCACATTGTCTTTGTGGGAACAATAAATCAATAAATTCCAGCATGGAAAGAGATGAATGGCTTTTTGAGTGAACACTATCGGACCCTGGAAGCCATAGAGGATGTCAAGCCCAGCTCCAGTGGTCAACAGATTCCTAATTTTAACACTCATCGCAATCAGCCTGTGCCGAAAAGAGTCAATGTCTTTGAGGCAAAGGTGAATCCAAAAATCAGGACTTGCGATCTCTGCTCCAAAGAGAATCACCCAATTCGTTTATGCCCTCGCTTCCTACAAATGCCTGTAAATGATCGGGCAAATTACATCAAACAGAAAAAACTCTGTTTGAACTGTTTCGCCAGAGGGCATCAACTCCGAGAGTGCACAAGTGCGCACAATTGCTTTACGTGCAAAAGTCGTCACAACACTCTCCTCCATCGCTGCGATACCGCTCAACCCAATTCTACCTCAAGTCACATACAGTCCACTCCATCACCCGCAAATGTTCAAAATTATTTTGCCTCTAACACGCAGGGTGTCCTCCTAGGCACAGCTGTGATCAACGTGTGCCACCAAGGCACAAAGCATACAGCAAGGGCACTGATCGACTCAGGATCAGAGGCTACGTTCATTTCGAAACGATTATGCAAAATGATCAAAATGCCTTTCCAGTCCGTCCAAGCACAAGTTTCGGGGCTCAATCAAAGCATTGCAGCCCAGCCCCAGAAACTTTGTCATTTCAATATTGTGTCTCCAACGAAACCTCGAATCCAAATCAAGACTTCGGCATTTATGCTCCCACATCTGGCAGGTAACCTTGCCTCCTACCAAGGCCAACAACACGTAAGGACCTGCCAAATCTCCAATACGCCCACCCCACTTTCTACCAGAATTCGCAGATAGCTGTGCTCATTGGTGCTGATATCCTTCCATCCATTCTCCTAGGCGGCTCCTACCCCAATATTTGCGTCACATTACTCGGTCAAGAAACCATTTTCGGATGGATTCTGACAGGTCCAGTGTCACGGACCTCTTTCAAGTCCATCTCTTTCTTCTCCACGCAGATTTCGACTCGTCATGAAGCGAAAATGGAGACACTTCTCACAAAAATTTGGGAGGTGGAGGATCTGCCAGTTAAGCTGGTGAAAGAATCTGATTCCACCTTCGAACGAAACTTTGTCCAATCTATAAGGAATGAGGATGGCAGATATGTTGTCACGCTCCCTTTCAAAACTCCTGGTCACATTAACTTGGGACATTCAAGGTCCATCGCACTCGCTCAATTCCTCAGAATTGAGGGGTGTTTAAACAGAAACACCTCTCTCAAAGAGCAGTACGACTCCGTGATTCAGGAGTTCCTGGACTTAGGTCACATGAGACAAGTCCCTCCAAATGACAATTCCGTTCATTTCTATTTGCCGGACCAAGCTGTCTTCAAACCTGACAGCACCACTACTAAGGATCGCGATGTGTTTTTCCGTTACGTCTTCAACGCTGATATTACTAAGATGTATCGTCAAATCCTAGTCGATCCCAAACATACACCCTTCCAAAGAATTTTGTTCCGTAACAAAGAGCAGGAACTCTGTGATTACGAGCTCAAAACGGTTACTTTTGGAGTAAACTGTGCTCCTTTCCTAGCGATCCGCGTTTTACTGCAACTTGCTCAAGACGTGCAAGATCAATACCTTCTTGCTAGTGACATACTTTCTAACTTCCAAACAGCGCGCAATTTCTGCCATAACGGAGCTGCGTATGGCACTCGACAGCGCAGGTTTTCCCTTAAGAAAGTGGCCTTCGAACACTAATTGTGAATTTCTCACCACCTATCCGGATCTTCGGGATATTCGAATCCCCAGATGGGTTCAATTCCACCCAAATGTTAAGTTGCAGTACCACGGGTTTTGCGACGCCTCTCCGAGCGCATATGGTGTAGCGATTTATGTACGAGTTGAGCTCGATAATAATATCGCTGTCGATCTCCTTACTGCCAAGACGAGAGTCGCTACTGTCAAAACCGTATCCATGCCGCGCTTAGAACTGTGCGGTGCTATGCTCTTAGCTGAAATCACTAAGTTTCATTCGAAACTGTCAAAGGATCCATACAACGCGCGATGAGAAACTCAACAATAGTGAGCTTATCGCGGCTGAACGTATCCTCGTAGCAGCCACTCAGCGCAGAGACTATCCGAAAGAATGCAAATGCTTAGTCGATAGGCGACAGCTCTCAAACTCCAGCTGCATCCTAAATTTGCATCCTTTTCTGGATCATTATGGAGTTATGAGGGTATCTGGGCGTGTCAGGTCGTCCAATTCCTTGCAATATGACGAGCGTCATCCCATTATTCTTCCGTATGGGTGTCGTTATTCCCGTCTTCTGGCAAGCTTTACCCATCGCATAACGTTCCATGGCGGTAACCAGTTGATGGTCCGTCTGATCCGATCCAATTATGGGAACCTCAAAAAAAAAAAACTTGGTCAAATTTCTCATAAGCTCCTGTAAGATTTGTATCGTTCATAAAAAACGACAGCAAACTCAACTTATGGGTGATTTGCCAAGAGAACGAACGACCTTTTCTGGGCCATTTGCCTATACAGGCGTTGATTTTGCTGGTTCCTTTAACATCAAAAATTATACGGGTCGAGCCTATTTAATTACGAAGGGCTACGTCTGCGTGTTCGTATGTTTCAGCACAAAGGCTATCCACCTCGAAGCGACCTCTGATTTAACAACTGAAAAGTTCCTCGCTGCCTTTGCCCGTTTCGTATCTCGAAGAGGATGTCGTCAGCAAATCCATTTTGATAAAGGCAAGACGTTCGTAGGTGCCGACAAGGTACTTACTCGTGATTTTCTTGACGCAACGCTAGCCATCAGAAGCTATCATGGCGTTTAATTCCTCACAGTGCACCACATATGGGTGGCCTTTGGGAAGCAGGAGTAAAGAGCTTCAAGACGCTGTTCTACAAATCCACAGCCACTATGAAATATACGTTCGAAGAGCTGTCCACTCTTCTCTCCAAAATCGAGGCTTGCCTCAACTCCAGGCCAATCTCTCCACTGTCAGAAGACCCTTCCGACCTATTGGCATTGACTCTCGGCCACTTCTTGATCGGTGGCCCCTTACTTTCTATTTCCGAGCCTGAAATAAAGGAGAGCGCCATGTCAATCATAAATCGTTGGCAGCGCCTTAAGGCTCTGAACCAGCAGTTTTGCACACGCTGGAAACAGGAGTACTCAAAAGAACTCCACAAGCTCAAAATCCTACAAGGAATTTCCAGCCAGGCGATATTGTTATCGTCAAGGAAGATAACCTGCCTTCCAATGAGTGGCGTCTTGGAAGAGTCGAAAAGGTCTATCCTGGGCCCGATGACCTCGTCCGTGTTCCATGGGTTCATCAAAAGGCCAGTAGCAAGGCTAATCCTGCTAGCGACAAATGGCACTAGTAGAAGGATACTGCCGGTTCAAAACCACTTAATTTATGGTTTTTTTTTAATGGGTTCACCTGTCACTTTTTATTTTTTTATTGCTTTTTTAATGGGTTAAGGGACCAATTAGCGAGGAGGAAGGGAAAAGGGTCAAGATTTTAGGTGTCGGCTTTCGTGTGATCTCGAACAGAAAGGTAAGGACACAGGAAAAGTTATCAAGATTTAAGGGTAAGAGAAAGGTCGGCTCGTGTATGATCGCGAAGCGAAAGGTAAGTTCATAGGAAAAGGGTCAACATTTTATTGATCTCTAAGTGAGCACAGGTGTCTTTCCCTAAGGACGATTCCCTAGAGGAGGGGTGAATGAATTTGCGTACTTGTGACTTTGCTTGTTGACAAGTAAAGATCAAACAAATACAAACAAGAGAGGTGAAGAGTCCATTCTTAATTTATTGCCTTTATGGCTTTGGGCTCACATAATCACAGTAACCACAACATTTTGTGTGGGACTGGATAGTTAGAGAGTTTCACACTCAAACACACTTGCAGGCGTTCGCTCGTCCTCGACCCTAGACAAAACCTGTTTAGGATTTGCATTAAAAATAGTCTAAATACCTTTATATGTGTGTGTGTGTGTGCGCGTGTGTTTTTTGATTTTTTCACCCCTGACCTGAAACATATGTTAGACCAAACCTGATTAGGGCCTGCATTGAAAATAGTCAATTAGTGTAGCAAAAATCTATTGAAATACGCTTTAAAGGAGCATTCCTTCAGTAGTTCTATAACTATAGTCCTAGTACCACGCGTTTCATTTAAAAATATTCTGTTAAGTAAAAATGTTTAAAAAATATACAAAAAATATCAATCCGTCGATATGGCAGCAAACAACAACAACAATAACTCCATGAGCGACGATGGGTTCAATAATATATACAACGCGAATTATATAAGCGTTAGCAACGTTCGAAACCCTACAACACCTAATTATTTTGAAACAATAACTGTAAACACACCCATCATCAACAACACTCCCAACAACTCCAACACCTCCAACATCAGCAACATCAACTTCAACACACCCATCAACCCCAGCAGAAACTTCAACACGCCCAACACCAACTACATAACTCCTTACATCTACAACACACCCAACATCTACAACACACCCAACCCCTCCATCACCAGCACCAGCACCAACAACATCAACAACTTCAACACGCTCATCACTCCCAAAATCTACAACACACCCATCACCTGCACATCAACTCCCAGCACCAGCAACTCCCATCAGTACGTTTCTTCAAAGGAAAATAAAGTCTGCAATGCGTGCGCTATACAAGTAGCATCGTCAAAATGGAGTTCGCATTTAAGATCAAATTCTCACAAAATGAATGTGTTCTCACCGCTAAATAAAGCGGTGCAACATATCTCGAGCGACTTCAAAAACCGCATTTCTACATTCTCATTTGAGAATATGCGAGAGGAGCTTCTAGACCCCATTGAATTTATGGATGAAGCAGGAGAAGCTCTAATACTCTGATGTTGAATATACAACATATTCATACATCATGTAAAGCGAACCTAGAGCTCTTTGCTGAATATATCAAATTCTCTGATGATGAAATGGTGATGTCTAATAAATCCCACCAGACAAACATGTGTGAAATCACAAGTGGAAGCAATGTGAAGGACATTTTCATCCAGCACTCTGCAATCATCCGTGGGAAAATGGATGAGTTCCAGGAGAAGGACAGCGGTTGGACCATGACTAGAATAATAAGATTGGAACTAAACATAAACAAATATACTCCATTAAAAGCCTCAAGTTATATAGACTTACCCAAAGCGCTAAAACCAAAAAGGGCACTGATAAATGTAAAAAATACTGATGAGTTTTGTTTTAAATGGGCATTAATATCAGCTTTTAAAACGCCTAAAAATAATCACTCAGCAAGATGCTCTAGCTATAATACAGAGAACATCCGGAGCTCAACGATAGCAATAAATGGTTCATTAACTCTAAACTTCAACAATTTAGCGTTCCTGCTAGCTCTTAAACAAATTAAAGTTCCAAAACCCAAACATAATCATAAATGTGTGTGGGTTCGATGAGGAAAAAAATATAGTCATTGGCCCACTATATTTAACGGATTGTGAGCGGGAAAACCACATCGGCCTCATGCTTCTGGAGAGTGATGGAGTGGCACATTTTGCATGGATTAAAAATATATCAAGGTATGTTACAAAAAATATAAATGCTTGCTATTTTAAAATTTTTATTTCATATAAAATGTTTCTTGTTTTTAATTTCAGACTTGTTAGCTCACAACTAACATCTAGCCGGCACCAACTATATTTCTGCAACGTCTGTCTTAATTATTCTCACAGCGAAAGACTACAGCAAGAACACAAACTTAAATGTGGTAAAGTCGTCGCTTCACTGCCGAGTTTGAAAAAGACAAGTCTATGTTTTAAAAATTTTAATCGTAGTTTAGATGTACCCTTTGTAGTCTATGCAGACTTCGAGTGCATACTTACCCCCATCAATACTCAGGTTAGTGAGAATGTTATAGCAACTTCTCAACATATTCGAATAGCCTTTTCTTATTACATTAAGTGTCATTTTAACTCAAGGTTAGATAAATTTGTTCTAGAGACTGGGGAAAATGCCGGTTTAAAATTTGTAAGATCTTTAATCAGAAACGTAACTGAAATTTATACCCATTACCTTAGTGTTATAGTCCCCATACAAATGAGCTTTATAGAGGAGACTAGTTTTAGCAATACAACACACTGTCATATTTGTAAGAAATTTCTGGGGTCTGATAGAGTAAGAGACCATTGTCATTTAACTGGTAAATATAGGGGGGCAGCACATAACAAGTTTAATATTAATTTTCAGCTTGCACCTTTTGTCCCCGTATTTTTCCATAATTTCTCGCGATATGATTCGCATTTATTTGTTAGAGAACTTAGCAAAGTTGAAGGCGACATTAAAGTACTCCCACTCAATAAGGAGTTATATATTTCGCTTTCTAAATTTATATTTTTAGATACATTCCGCTTTATGGCTACAAGTCTAGATGCTTTAAGTGCTAATTTGAGTACTGAAAGCTTCCAGACTGTAAAAAGTTTTTTCCCTCTAGACACTCAATTTAACCTTGTACGTAGAAAGGGTGTCTTTCCCTACGAGTACCTAGATTCACAAGAACGGCTAACTGACACTTGTCTGCCTTCAAGGGAAAATTTCTTTAATACTCTTATTAATAAAGAATGTTCCCCTGAGGATTATGCGCATGCACAAAATGTTTGGGTAGTCTTCGGTTGTCAGACCCTAAAAGATAACATGGAACTATATCTAAAAACTGATGTTTTATTGTTAACGGACGTTTTTCTAAATTTCCGTTCATTATGTCAGAAAATGTATTCACTAGACCCTGCTCATTACTATACAACCCCCGGACTTTCGTGTGATGCAATGCTTAAAACCACAGAGGTTGAGCTTGAGTTATTAACATATATCGACATGTACAGATTCATTCAAAGTGGTATTCATGGCGGCTTAGTTCAGTGCTGTAAACGGTACTCAAAAGCCAACCACAAATATTTGAGTGACTATGATGATAGCAAACCATCAGAATATTTAATGTATTTAGATGCAAATAATCTGTTTGGTTGGGCTATGTCACAGAGTCTTCCATACACTGGGTTTTAATGGCTAAATGAAGATGAAATTAGAACACTCGATTTCTCATCCATTACAGAAACCTCCGAAGATGGGTATATTCTCGAAGTAGACCTTTTTTACCCTAATCATCTTCATGACCATCATAATGACCTCCCCTTTTGTCCGTTTAACCAAAAACCCACACCCGAGGCTAAAGCAAATAAACTGGTTGCTGATCTCAGATCTAAGGTGAAATATTCGATTCATTACAAAAATCTTCAACAATGTTTGCGTAATGGGTTATTATTAACAAAGATCCATAGAGTACTTAAATTCAAACAGTCACCTTGGATTAAAAAGTACATCGATCTTAACACCCACCATAGGACACTAGCAAAAAACAATTTTGAAAAAAATTTGTCAAACTTTTAAACAACGCTGTCTATGGGAAAACCATGGAGAATGTTGAAAAACGTCAAAATGTGAAACTAGTCACATCATGGGAGACATCAAATTGTAACCGGTTGGCGGCACGGGCGCTTATTGCGAAGGCGAGTTTTCATAGCTCTGCACAATTTTCTGAAGATATGTATGCCATCCAGATGCAACGCCTTCATAATGTTTATGATAAGCCCATGTATTTAGGTTTCACTGTCTTAGAATTATCTAAATGGAAAATGTATGATTTCCATTATGATTACATGAAACCTAAATTTCAGGAGAAAGTCTCTCTAAATTATATGGATACAGATTCATTAATATATTCAATAGAGACTAATGATTTCTTTAAAGATGTCGTTAAAGATATTGAAATGAGGTTTGATACCTCTGAGTATCCCGAAGAGTTGGCAAAAGTATATGGGATAAAAAGGTGCAACAAAAAAGTCTTGGGTATGATGAAGGATGAGAATTGTGGGAAACGTATGTTAGAGTTTGTTGGGCTTAGAGCGAAAATGTATTCCCTGTCTCTTGAGGGGGGAGGGTGCATAAAAAAATCCAAAGGTGTAAAGATGAGCTTAGTATAGATAATTATAAGGAATGTCTATTTACAAATACACAATTTAAGGATTCAATGATGATGTTTAGATCAAAGATCCATAATTTATACAGACATAGAGTTAAAAAAAACTACATTAAGCTCTAAAGATGATAAGCGCATGATAAGGGAAGATGGCATCCAAACATATGCTTGGGGCCATTATAGAGTTAATACCTAATAAAGATAATAGTAAGAAAACAAATGTACAAAAATAAAAAATATAAATATATTAAAAAATATATCTTGTTTAAATATTAATCTTTTAATTCTCTAAATTTTTATCCTATTTCATGAAAAAATGGCAACAAAAATATAACCTATTAAAAGAAGAAAATATATAACCTATTAAGAAAACTAATTAAATAGCCGTATATATTTAAAAAGAAGAAAATATATATAACCTGTAAAGAAAAGTAATAAAAATATCTATATATATATATATATATATAATATAAAATATCCCGTATACATTTAAAAAAAGAAGAAAATAAATAAATGAACCAAGTTTTTGATTACTTTTAAAATTTTGTTTTTATTTAATTTTAAAAAGTAAAAACCTTAAAAGGAAGATAAAAAAAAATACCCTCTACATTAAATAAATAAACCATGTTTTTTTTTTTGATTACTTTGTAAAATTTTTGTTTTTATTTATTTCAACGTAAAACCTGAAAAGGAAGCATAAAATATAATAAAATAAATAAATAAATAAAATTGGTGTTTTTTTTTGTTTTTGTAATATTAATGAATTTTATTGTATATTTGAATATATAATTTTTTTTTTTTTTTATATATTTGTTGATGATGTTTTAAATATTTAAGTTTCCTAAAACGGAGTCCCACATATCCACGCAGTGGAACTCCTTTTCAAAAGTTAATGGAGGCTCGACCTCCATTTGCTCACCAACAACCCACGACGTTAGTGAGAGCAAACCCAATCTCTCTAGTCTTCTTGTTGTTGTTGGTGGTGCTGCTGCTGCTGTTGGTATTGTTGTTGTGGTTGTTGCTGGTGATGTTGTTGTTATTGTTAATGATATTGATGTTGTTGTGGTTGCAGCTGGTGATGTTCTTGTTGTTGTTGGTGGTGCTGCTGCTGCTCCATCATTCTCGTCATCAGAGTCGATGACTATGATGGGCTCTCCAAAATCTGACACATATGGGATGGTGTCGTCGTCATCGCCAAGGATTAATGACGCCGAATGTATCCTTCCATTGGATGGGCGGATAATGGGTGGAAAATTTTCCTCATCCTCAAGTAGAGGACAAGGTGAAGCCAACGGGTTCATAATGAAGCCGCTGGCTGGTGGCCAATACCCATCATTCACATCCTCATCCTCATCCAGGGGGCACGGTTGCCCCAACTGGCTTAAAATCCTTCCTCCCACTCGCTCATCTCATCCTCTGAGTCACCGATTACGATGATGGGGTAATCGTCATCTTCAGGCACGACTTCGCTGCCAAAATCGCTGCCATCGCTGCTTGTGTTAATGTTGTGTGCCTCATGTCGACTTGATTCTGACTCTGTTCTAGTCAGGACTTCTATTTATATCTAGGATCCTTCCATGCTCTAGGTATTTTTCACTTTTTTCTCACTCTGTACACACAAAACGTCCCATCGAGTACACGATGTTTTCGGGGAAACATCAAACGCACAAAAAAAAAAAAAAAAAAATTATCAGGATCGCTAGGTACCAAATATGAACCTTTCACTATTTTTCTCTTGACCCCTTATTCACTTACTCAAGATAAGATGAAAAAATGTCAACTTGCTCAATAAAATATTATCCTTATGAGGGTTTTCTATTTAACATACATAGGAGTCCTTTTTTGTACTAGAGGGACAAAAGCGTTGAATATGAATCCCTACAGCGTGATATTTTGATATTTATCCAAGAGTTATGTTCATTTGAGAAACCTTTAACAAATACTTTAGAATTTTGTCGCTTTACTATTTTTTCAACTAGATAAGTGTGTGGGAACCTTGACTTTCTCATCTCTTCTTTATAGAAACCGCCTTTCACTGGAGTACCTTGATAGTCTTCTAATATGTATGTCGTGGGATTTGTGTTACGTACTTGTGAGGGAGCGTTACACGCACCCCCTCACTACGAGGATCTCAAAGGAAAAGAGTACATTGCCAGGAGTATTATTATTTTTATTTAATAGGTTTAAGAAAACATGAAGTTTAACTATTTGTAAGATAATGAAGTTAGTTATTGTTATTTTCTTTAAATATAAATACATGATAAACATAGGGAAAAGGACGAAGTCGAGGGGAAAAGCGGGCATCTCTGATCGTTGCAGGCATCACTAACGAAAGACGCAGCCGCTAAGAACGAGAGCGAGCTACATGCCGAAATGACGACGCAGCCGCGGAGAACGTAAGCAATGACGCCGCAGCCACTAAGAACGAGAGCGAGCTATAGGCCGAACGCCGCAGCCGCTAAGAACGAGAGCGAGCTACATGCCGAACGACGCAGCCGCTGAGAACGAGAGAAATGACGCCGCAGCCGGCTAAAACGCAAGAGAGCGACAGGAAAAAAGCAGCAAAACGCGAGCAAGCGTGGCCGTAAGAGCCGATCGTGGCAGTCTTGAGAGGATAGGAAAAGAAAACAGACGTGCGTGCGCTTTGCACGTGAAATCCACGGCGAGTGCTGTACCACGAGACACAGGGAAAAGAGATACGACGGGACAACGGGATAACGGCACGGCGCGTAGCAACTATAACGATCAGGAAAGGAGCAACAAGTAGGTAAACTAAGATGAGAAGGTGATAAGGATGCGGTGCGGATAGACAGGGCAATATATTAGGATTTGGGAAGAATAAACGAAAACCAGGAAGGTGGAAAAAAAATAGAATATACCACTAGTTTGTTTGTGAACGAGGGCATCAAGATAACGGCCCCTCTCCCACCAGACAGTTTGACCACGGTGGCTGGCGAGGGCCCCAGAGTGTACTCCGAGGGATCTCAGTACACTCTGTGATCCTCGTCTGCCACCTGACCACTGGCAGGTGCCCAAAACGTATTCCGAGTTTACCTCAATACGTTTTGAGGAGCCTGCTGGTGCATAGAGCCCTTAGCCGATGCCCCGGTTGCCCGCCAAAGGAACCCGTTTCGGAGGCGGAACCGGGTGATCAAGACAGAACGTGAGATTTTGGCACCCACCTGCACAATCAGCTTGGCCACGGTCACGGTCGATGCAACGGGAGAAGAGACACCCTCGGAACCTCCACTGGCCCCGTGGATCGCGGAATTCCTGGAACATGAATTGGCACAATTCGAGCGACTGACGGGAGTCTCCCATATTGCGGAGCACCAGATCATAATGAAAGATGACAAACCGGTCAAGCAGCGGTACTTCCCCAAGAATCCAGCCATGCAGAAAATCATCAACGACCAGGTTGATGAACTACTTCAAGACGGTCGGATCGAACCGTCAAGAAGCCCCCACAGTGCACCTATTGTCCTGGTAGGGAAAAAGACCGGAGAAATGCGGATGTGTGTGGACTTTCGGCAGTTAAATGCCCGATCGGTGCCAGATGCGTATCCCCTGCCTCGGATAAACCACATTCTGGAGCGACTACGGAATGCGCGCTTTATCTCCACGCTGGACCTTAAAAGTGGATACTGGCAAATCCCCATGGCCGAAGGTAGCCGGGAGTATACAGCATTTACCGTACCAGGCAGGGGCTTGTTCCATTGGAAAGTGATGCCGTTCGGTTTGCACTCGGCTCCAGCCACATTTCAACGAGCACTGGACAGCGTCATCGGGCCGGAGATGGAACCACACGCTTTCGCGTATTTAGACGACATAGTCGTCGTCGGCGCCACCCTAGAAGAACACGTGGGAAACTTACGCGAAGTGCTGCAACGACTTCGAGAGGCGAATCTTAAATTGAACCGAAACAAGTGCAGTTTCTTTCGGAGAAGTTTGGTTTATTTGGGCCATGTGATCAGCGAGGCAGGCATCCACACCGATCCGGATAAAATCGCCGCAGTCCGAAAATTAGTTCCCCCGACGACACCTAAAGAATTGAGGCGCTGCTTGGGAATGGCATCCTGGTATCGACGGTTCGTGCCGAACTTTGCCACTGTGGTACAACCGATGACCAGCCTACTCCGGAAAGGGGCGAAGTGGCTGTGGAGTGAAGAACAACAAATGGCCTTCGAAAGCTTGAAGGACAAGTTGACTCAAGCACCGGTTCTGGCCTGCCCCGATTTCGCGGAGAAGTTTTCGCTACAAACCGACGCCAGCGACTACGGACTGGGAGCGGTGCTGACACAAAGTCTCCAAGGAGGAGAACGAGTGATAGCCTACGCCAGCCGACGCCTTCTCAAAGCCGAGGAAAACTACTCAGCCACGGAGAAGGAATGTCTCGCCATCGTCTGGGCAATTCGGAAACTACGATGCTACTTGGAGGGATATCATTTCGAGGTCATAACGGACCACCTCGCGTTGAAGTGGCTCAACTCCATCGACAATCCTACAGGACGGATAGCCCGTTGGGCGCTGGAACTTCAACAGTATCAATTCGACATCCACTACCGGAAGGGTAGCCAAAACGTTGTCGCCGACGCACTTTCCCGACAACCAATGGAAACTCTACAACGAGCGCTGGAAGGCCCCATACAGTGCACCTGGCTAGAAAGACTGAGGAAGCGGATGCGAGAAAAGCCTGAAAAGTGCTCAGAGTTCATCGTGGAAAACGGACAGATTTACAGACAACTAGGACAGAGACCCACCGAGGAGGAACAAGTGACGTGGAAGCTCTGCGTGGCTAGCGAGCATCGCCGACGGGTCCTAGAGGAATGCCACGACCACCCCACGGCGGGACACTTAGGAATCCGGAAAACGACAACGCGAGTGACCCAACGGTACTACTGGCCCGGATTGTTCCGGGACGTCGCCCGATACGTCAGGCAATGTGGAAAATGCCAAAAATTTAAGATAAGCCAAGCCAAACCGGCGGGACACATGTACACACGCCAGGCTCAGGGCCCGTTCGACATCCTGTGCGCCGACTTCATGGGGCCGTTACCTCGGTCCAAGCACGGCAATACCACACTGTTAGTCTTCTTTGACCTCTTCTCCAAATGGGTGGAGCTAGTACCCTTGAGAAAGGCTACCACCGCTCATTTGGAAAGAGCGTTTCGTGAAAGGATACTGTGCCGTTTTGGAGTACCACGGAAGTTCGTATGTGACAACGGGACGCAGTTCACGAGCCGATCGTTCAGGGCCTTCTGCAGGACGGCCGGCATGGCATTGGAACACACGGCACCATACACCCCACAGCAAAACCCGACAGAGAGGGCGAACCGGACAATAAAAACAATGGTGGCGCAATACATCGAGGGAGATCAAAACACCTGGGACGAATTGCTGCCGGAACTGAGCCTAGCTATCAATAGCAGCCCCTCGGACACTACGGGATTTAGCCCAGCGTTTCTCGTGCAGGGCCGGGAACCCAGACTGCCGGGTGCACTTTACGAGGAAGTCACACCAGGATTGGGCGAAGTTATCGAGAAACCACTCACCAAAGCCTCGCGACTAAGAGACATTTTTCAAGTGGTCCAGGAAAATATCCAACGAGCATCCCAGGCGCAGAGCAGACTCTACAACCTCCGAAGGCGAGAGTGGAGACCCGCACTAGGCTCTCTGGTCCTGCTACGACAACACCACTTATCCAAGGCCGCAGAAGGATTCGCCGCGAAACTGGCACCGAAGTACGAAGGGCCATACAAAGTGATAAAGTTTATTTCACCCAACATAGTGAGATTACAAAGCCACCCCGGCCGACAAAGAAAGACCGCCAGCCTGGCCGACCTCAAAGAATGGAAGTCAGAGACCGAGAAGGACGCAACCGAGACCGAACTGAGAGCCCTCAGTGACCAGGAAAACAATGACGTCGACGGATAAACAACAGCAGAGTTCACGGGGGCCACTTTTGATGGCTCGCCATCATAACGTCCCCGTCCCCGTAAGGGGAAAACCCACAGGGTATAAAGATCTGAGGAGAAGGGGGATTCACTAAATTAGACTAGAATGTTTAAGTATTGTTCACCGCACCGTAGGTAGGGAATAGTTCAACGGATTCTTCAGGGCTTCCATTTTTATTTGTAGTAACCGATGTCATCAGGAAGTAGCCAGACAGGCAACCGGCTCTTGGGGGCAAGAGACGTTATGGCAGGACGTCCCTGGAGCCCACCTGCGAACCTGCGGCGAATCCTCACCCCACGCAACTGGACGCCGCAACTTCCGCTGAGCCCTCCCACCAAAATGAGGGCAGTACAAGGCTGGGTGGCACAGCAGAACGCAAGGGAGCCCCCAGAACATCGCCCGGTCTTGAGCGAGGTGGTCGACATAAGCTCCGAGGACTCGGAGGTAGAACCCGATGGCCGCTTTGGAGCCAACGGAGTGAGGGCACCCCTTAATTGGCATGTGGATGAACTGAACGCAGGCACCGACTCGGATGACCGAAGCACGGTCGCCCGATCGGCCTCACCACAACCCGAGACCGACGGCAGCCCCAGCACCAGCCAAAACACGACAGAAGCTGGTTCCCATACTGCAGAAGCAAGGACGGAGGAGGACTCCAGCAGTAACGAGTTCACAGGGCGGTGGGCCGACCAGCCACCACCATACCCCGCCTCTCCACCACCAGCATACGGGTCATGGCTGCTGGGGGAAGACCAAGTTCTGCGTGACCCAGCTCTGTCGGACGTCAGCTCGATCAGCCCCCTCGAGGGAAGTTTACCGATGAGCGGGGAAGACGCAGACTGGCTCATGCAGGTCTTGGTCGACCACCCGACGGTGGCCAATGTACAAGAAGAGGAGGAGTGGACGACGGCACCCGAGGAGTGGAAGGTGGACACCCATGATAGAAAGCTGCCAGGTGCACTAATCGAGTACCTCAAAGACTACGTGGGCAACCAGGAGGCTCGACTGGGGGTAAGAAACCTTAAGACCGTAGGGACAAACACCTTCCGGTGGACGCTCAACCACCATCGACAAGTGCGCGTCTGTTTACGCCCCCCGAAGTAGGAAGGGGGTGTGAGGGAGCGTTACACGCACCCCCTCACTACGAGGATCTCAAAGGAAAAGAGTACATTGCCAGGAGTATTATTATTTTTATTTAATAGGTTTAAGAAAACATGAAGTTTAACTATTTGTAAGATAAAGGAAGAAGTCGTGGGGAAAAGCGGGCATCTCTGATCGTTGCAGGCATCACTAACGAAAGACGCAGCCGCTAAGAACGAGAGCGAGCTACATGCCGAAATGACGACGCAGCCACTAAGAACGAGAGCGAGCTATAGGCCGAACGACGCAGCCGCTAAGAACGAGAGCGAGCTATATGCCGAACGACGCAGCCGCTGAGAACGAGAGCGAGCCACATGCCGAACGACGCAGCCGCTAAGAACGAGAGCGAGCTACATGCCGAACGACGCAGCCGCTGAGAACGAGAGAAATGACGCCGCAGCCGGCTAAAACGCAAGAGAGCGACAGGCAAAAAGCAGCAAAACGCGAGCAAGCGCGGCCGTAAGAGCCGATCGTGGCAGTCTTGAGAGGATAGGAAAAGAAAACAGACGTGCGTGCGCTTGGCACGCGAAATCCACGGCGAGTGCTGTACCACGAGACACAGGGAAAAGAGATACGACGGGAAAACGGGATAACGGCACGGCGCGTAGCAACTATAACGAACAGGAAAGGAACAACAAGTAGGTAAACTAAGATGAGAAGGTGATTAGGATGCGGTGCGGATAGGCAGGGCAATATATTAGGATTTGGGAAGAATAAACGAAAACCAGGAAGGTGGAAAAAAAATAGAATATACCACTAGTTTGTTTGTGAACGAGGGCATCAAGATAACGGCCCCCTCTCCCACCAGACAGTTTGACCACGGTGGCTGGCGAGGGCCCCAGAGTGTACTCCGAGGGATCTCAGTACACTCTGTGATCCTCGTCTGCCACCTGACCACTGGCAGGTGCCCAAAACGTATTCCGAGGGTATCTCAATACGTTTTGAAGAGCCTGCTGGTGCATAGCCAAAGAACCCCCCCCCCCCCCCCCCTCCTCTTCCGACTTTTGCATTGGCCACGGCGGCTGGCGAGGGCCCCAGAGTGTACTCCGAGGGATCTCAGTACACTCTGTGATCCTCGTCTGCCACCTGACCACTGGCAGGTGCCCAAAACGTATTCCGAGGGTATCTCAATACGTTTTGAGGAGCCTGCTGCTGCATAGCCAAAGAACCCCCCCTCCCGCTTCATTTCCGACTTTTTGCATTGGCCACGGCGGCTGGCGAGGACCCCAGAGTGTACTCCGAGGGATCTCAGTACACTCTGCTGGTGAATGGTATAGCCCCCCTTCTAAATGAAACTATTGCATTTACATCTCGGAGTCCGGAAAAATCTACAAATTAACTGTAGGGAACCCTGGGCGTGACTGAGCCCAGCCCCAGCCCAGAAAACTCCTTTACATACTTGACTTATTTTACAAATTTCAGTTGTCCAGTTTGGTGTATACCCCTTCTCAAATTTATGCTTATGTTTACTAATACGAACGTAGTCACCCACACGAAGTTTTGTGCCACTAAATATTTTTATATGACTATATACAGTGTTTAATAATTTGATTTCATTCAATGCATTTACTTTTATAGGTGCCATTTGAATTGTTCTATGATGTTTTCGATTGTAAACACCAATCAATTGGCGATACATTTCAATCCAATGATATGTACCATTATAACTAAACTCTCTTCACATCATCTCCTTAAGTGTTCTATTAAAACGTTCAACAATTGACGCTTTTAAACCACTATAAGTTGAGTAGTGATTAATATCATGTTTTTCACATAAGCTTTTAAAGATACAATTAAAGAATTCTTTTCCATCATCTGTTTGTAAATTCTTAGGAATCCGTTTCATTTTAAAAATAGATGTGAAAGCATCTGCAACTTCTTTTCCAGTTTTCGTTCTCAGTGCAACTCCCCATGCATATTTGGAAAATGTATCAATAACAGTTAATATATATCTATAACCTTTGTTTGATGATGATTCCACTAAGTCTGCTTGCAAAGATGATCATCGATTCCCTTCATAACAACTCTACGACGTCTAAAATTTTTACGGGCTGGTACATGTAGTTCATTGATAATTTCTCTTTTAATCATGATGTTCGAGAATTCCCTTAATTATCGGTTCGGTTGTTAAATATTTAAATATATCATTTTCTAATTTGGAGATTTTCTCACCTATATATTTTCTTAGCTTGATGTCACAAGCACTTGTTGTGCTTTCAATGGCACTTTCAAAATTGACTTGTAGTTTCTTATTATCACTGTTTATAACTGTGTACAAGCCTTGTGTTGCCTCATTGATTTGTGTTTGCAGAAAACTTTTGTTAACGGCATCTTTTTCTTCCATAGGGTTTCCCACATTTTTAAGACGCTTGTTTGAAAATATAATGTTATATTCATTATCAATGAGAATACCAGGAATTGGTTTTTTAAAACTAGAACTTTCTTTCTCAATACTGTTCGAAGAAAAGTGACCGAACTTGTCGAAAGGCATTTTAGTATTGATAATCTGATAAAGAACCCACTGTTATTTATTTATTTAATTAGTAAATAATTTCTGCTTCTCGTAGTTCTTCAATTATCGAGACTATCTCATTAGTATGATTACTATGTCCTGCTGTCTGTGAGGCAACTAGAAGCTTAAGCCTATTAACAATCTCATTAGGATCATCCCAATATATATAATTTGACTTATTTGTATTGAGACTCATACGACTTCCTCCTTTATGCATTAATTTTTTCATATTAAGAGGAGTAGACATTGCAGTCGGTTCATTAGATTTCGGAAAAAGTTTTTTTATAATTTCACTATATTTTTTTGAACGATTACCCTTAAGTTGTTCATGGGGCAAGTTATGTTTTCTATGAGCAGATGTTTTTGTTAAGATTTGCTTGTATGCATCTAAATCCATCTCATCGTACCCTTTAGAATCTTTTAGAAAGATTAATTAATATAATCCAGGAGTAAGGTTCCACTTTTTACCAGTTTCCAACTCTATTTTATTATTGTCAACGGCTATTCTGCTACCCCCCAATTTAATTTCATTCTGTTTTTTATTCGGTCCAAATGCTTTATCAAGTTTCCCGTTTCGCTCTAACTCATTCACACTAAGATTATAACTTTTATTTTTTCTTGAAGTAGTAGCCTGATTATAATCCTCATTAGTTTGTTCGCTTGATACAAGAGGCTGAGAATGAGATTGGTCTCTAGAGATTTGGCCATCAATAGCGTCAAAAAAAATATTACTATAATTTGCATCGTCTTCTTTGATTTCATTTTTTGTATCAGCTACATCTTCTCTCTTGACTTTCGTTTCTTCTCTAGCTATAATATTCCCTTTAACTATTTTCTTTAGAGGTTGTGTTATTGGTTTAAATGTTTCCTCAAGCTGATATTCATTCGGAGCTCTTCCCAATTTAATACTTTGAAATTTTCTTTTTAGAGCGTTTCTTGTTTTTGTTAATTCCTTTAGTATATGCTCATTCATTTTAAAATATGTATGATTCAAATCGTTTGAAATAGAGCGGTTTCAGTTTTTCAAACAGCTTAAACCGGGGTTCCAGCTTAAACCGAGGGCTGTTATTTAAAACAGGGGCTGTTATTTTAAACAGGGGCTGTTATTTTAAACAGGGGCTGTTATTTTAAACAGGGGCTGTTATTTTAAACAGGGTCCGTTATTTTAAACAGGGGCCGTTATTTTAAACAGGGGGCTGTTATTTTAAACAGGAGTCGTACACTAATCAAATGCTCGAAACAGACTGATGATAGTTTGAATATAAATTAGTGTTATATATAATCATTAGTTGCAGAAAAACCCATAAATCGCTTTCAAGTTTTCTTATTAATCTTTATTTTATAAACTAAACAAGTACTTGCTTTTAGAGCTACTTTTAGTAAATAGTAGATGTTATAATCGATAATAAAAATCTTAAACATAAATGCCCACAATTAAATGTATCAAATCGTTGTTCTTGAGTATAATTGTATTTTATGTTCTCTCCTTAATATCGTATAAGTTCTTTAGGTGGGGGTTAGTTCCCAAAACTATCAAAATATCTGTTTTCAGTTCCTGTTACATAGTAAGCTACCCAGTGTGTTCCACTTCCGGTTATAGAGTCTAAGTTAATAACACCGCATTCCCTTTTTTCGTTTTCGTTTCGGTAGTGAATCCCTCATAAAGACACCTCTGAAATGAGGGATATGCTTGCGACCAAAATTCATAATATCAATGCTTGAAAGCGGTTTATTGGGCAGCTCAGCTAAAAATTTTTTTGAGGGGTAGTTGATAGGCCATAGCCTTTTTGATATGGCCTTAGATATAAGCCATTTCCTAAAGCAATGGATTCCATTTTTTTGTTATGACGTTTATTATCATCTAGTTGTTTCTTAGCGTTTTTAGCATTATTAATACTCTTAGCAATTGCTGCACCACCAGACGCAACACCACCTAATGCCCCAAGTGCTGTTAAAATGGGTACAAGTGGTAAGAACCCTCCTATTTTAGGAACGTTAATCACTCGGGGAATTATAACATCTTTCTTTTTTCGTCCAATTGCCTTGTTTATAGCTTTTCTAGCAATTTTTATCGCAGAATGAATATCATATGGTTTTTCCTTCTTCAATATGCTGCTGGCAACTCTCACAGCATTCATAAATTTTTTCTTATTCGGTTTTATTTTCTTAGCTTTATGCTTGAGACCCATGCCGAATTTTTTCTTGGTTTTCATTACGTTTGTTACGAAATACGCAGCAGACTTTTCTCCAATACTACTGTCGGGGGCTTTTACACGCTCCCCGCCCTTTGAGCTAATATTGAGTCGGCTATATGACGATTTTTCAATTCTTTATGTTTATAATATGCTATATCATGCTCTCTACAGGCAGCATCTAATGGGTTTATCCCTTTATCACCACGCTCTAACCGCTTTTCAAGTTTTGTTCCTGGTCCACAAAACTGAAGCTCAAGTGGTAGGGAATTGATTATGTTATCAACAAGACCTCCACCGAGATAGACGTTCGGTGTGTTACTAAACGATTTATAAAAGCGCATAACTATTTTCTTTGTTGTTTAATCTTCAAGGACTTGAGTAAGTGAATAAGGGGTCAAGAGAAAAATAGTGAAAAGTACATATTTGGTACCTAGCGATCCTGATTTTTTTTTTTTTTTTTTTTTTTGTGCGTTTGATGTTTCCTTGAAAACGTTTCGTGTACTCGATGGGACGTTTTGTGTGTACAGAGTGAGAAAAAAGTGAAAAATACCTAGAGCATGGAAGGATCCTAGATATAAATAGAAGTCCTGACTAGAACAGAGTCAGAATCAAGTCGACATGAGGCACACAACATTAACACAAGCAGCGATGGCAGCGATTTTGGCCGAAGTCGTGCCTGAAGATGACGATTACCCCATCATCGTAATCGGTGACTCAGAGGATGAGATGAGCGAGTGGGAGGAAGGAGTCATTTTAAGCCAGTTGGGGCAACCGTGCCCCCTGGATGAGGATGAGGATGTGGATGATGGGTATTGGCCACCAGCCAGCGGCTTCATTATGAACTCGTTGGCTTCACCTTGTCCTCTACTTGAGGATGAGGAAAATTGGCCACCCATTATCCGCCCATCCAATGGAAGGATACATTCGGCGTCATTAATCCTTGGCGATGACGACGACACCATCCTATATGTGTCAGATTTTGGAGAGCCCATCATAGTCATCGACTCTGATGACGAGAATGATGGAGCAGCAGCAGCACCACTAACAACAACAAGAACATCACCAGCTGCAACCACAACAACATCAATATCATTAACAATAACAACAACATCACCAGCAACAACCACAACAACAATACCAACAGCAGCAGCAGCACCACCAACAACAACAAGAAGACTAGAGAGATTGGGTTTGCTCTCACTAACGTCGTGGGTTGTTGGTGAGCAAATGGAGGTCAAGCCTCCATTAACTTTTGAAAAGGAGTTCCACTGCGTGGATATGTGGGACTCCGTTTTAGGAAACTTAAATATTTAAAACATCATCAACAAATATATAAAAAAAAAAAAATTATATATTCAAATATACAATAAAATTCATTTATATTACAAAAACAAAAAAAAATCACCTATTTTATTTATTTATTTATTTTATTATATTTTATGCTTTCTTTTCAGGTTTTACGTTGAAATAAATTAAAACAAACATTTTACAAAGTTATCAAAAAAAACATGGTTTATTTATTTAATGTAGAGGATATTTTTTTTATCTTCCTTTTAAGGTTTTTACTTTTTGAAATTAAATAAAAACAAAATTTTAAAAGTAATCAAAAACTTGGTTTATTTATTTATTTTCTTCTTTTTTTAAATGTATACGGGCTATTTTATATTATATATATATATTTATATATATACAGATATTTTTATTACTTTTCTTTACAGGTTATATATATTTTCTTCTTTTTAAATGTATACGGCTATTTAATTAGTTTTCTAAATAGGTTATATATTTTCTTCTTTTAATAGGTTATATTTTTGTTGCCATTTTTTCATGAAATAGGATAAAAATTTAGAGAATTAAAAGATTAATATTTAAACAAGATATATTGGTTTTTTTAATATAATTTTTTTTTTATTTTTGTACATTTGTTTTCTTACTATTATCTTTATTAGTTATTAATTCTATAATAGCCCCAAGCATATGTTTGGATGCCATCTTCCCTTATCATGCCCTTATCATCTTTAGAGCTTAATGTAGTTTTTTTAACTCTATGTGTGTATAAATTATGGATCTTTGATCTAAACATCATCATTGAATTCTTAAATTGTGTATTTGTAAATAGACATTCCTTATAATTATCTATACTAAGCTTATCTAATGCAGACCTCTTTACACCTTTGGATTTTTTATGCACCCTCCCCCCTCAAGAGACAGGGAATACATTTTCGCTCTAAGCCCAACAAACTCTAACATACGTTTCCCACAATTCTCATCCTTCATCATACCCAAGACTTTTTTGTTGCACCTTTTTATCCCATATACTTTTGCCAACTCTTCGGGATACTCAGAGGTATCAAACCTCATTTCAATATCTTTAACGATATCTTTAAAGAAATCATTAGTCTCTATTGAATATATTAATGAATCTGTATCCATATAATTAAGAGAGACTTTCTCCTAAAATTTAGGTTTCATGTAATCATAATGGAAATCATACATTTTCCATTTAGATAATTCTAAGATAGTGAAACCTAAATACATGGGCTTATCATAAACATTATGAAGGCGTTGCATCTGGATGGCATACATATCTTTAGAAAATTGTGCAGAGCTATGAAATATTACCTTCGCAATAAGCGCCCGTTCCCCAAACCGTTTGTTGTCTCTCATGATGTGACTAGTTTCACATCTTTGCGTTTTTCAACATTCTCCATGGTTTTCCCATAGACAGCGTTGTTCAAAAGTTTGAAAAATTTTTTTCAAAATTGTTTTTTGCTAGTGTCCTATGGTGGGTGTTAAGATCGATGTACTTTTTAAGCCAAGGTGACTGTTTGAATTTAAGTACTCTATGGATCTTTGTTAATAATAACCCATTACGCAAACACTGTTGAAGATTTTTGTAATGAATCGGATATTTCACCTTAGATCTGAGATCAGCAACAAGTTTATTTACTTTAGCCTCGGGTGTGGGTTTTTGGTTAAGCGGACAAAAGGGGAGGTCATTATGGTGGTCATGAAGATGATTAGGGTAAAAAAGGTATACTTCGAGAATATACCCATCTTCGGAGGTTTCTGTAATGGATGAGAAATCGATTGTTCTAATTTCATCTTCATTTAGCCATTGAAACCCAGTGTATGGAAGACTCTGTGACATAGCCCAACCATACAGATTATTTGCATCTAAATACATTAAATATTCTGATGGTTTGCTATCATCATAGTCACTCAAATATTTGTCGTTGGCTTTTGAGTACCGTTTACAGCACTGAACTAAGCCGCCACGAATACCACTTTGAATGAATCTGTACATGTCGATATCTGTTAATAACTCAAGCTCAATCTCTGTGGTTTTAAGCATTGCATCCCACGAAAGTCCGGGGGTTGTATAGTAATGAGCAGGGTCTAGTGAATACATTTTCTGACATAATGAACGGAAATTTAGAAAAACGTCCGTTAACAATAAAACATCAGTTTTTAGATATAGTTCCATGTAATCTTTTAGGGTCTGACAACCGAAGACTACCCAAACATTTTGTGCATGCGCATAATCCTCAGGGGAACATTCTTTATTAATAAGAGTATTAAAGAAATTTTCCCTTGAAGGCAGACAAGTGTCAGTTAGCCGTTCTTGTGAATCTAGGTACTCGTAGGGAAAGATACCCTTTCTACGTACAAGGTTAAATTGAGTGTCTAGAGGGAAAAAACTTTTTACAGTCTGGAAGCTTTGAGTTCTCAAATTAGCACTTAAAGCATTTAGACTTGTAGCCATAAAGCGGAATGTATCTAAAAATCTAATTTCTAGTTTTTTATCGTGGGACGCAATGTATATAAATTTAGAAAGCAAAATATATAACTCCTTATTGAGTGGGAGTACTTTAATGTCGCCTTCAACTTTGCTAAGTTGTCTAACAAATAAATGCGAATCATATCGCGAGAAATTATGGAAAAATACGGGAACAAAAGGTGCAAGCTGAAAATTAATATTACACTTGTTATGTGCTGCCCCCCTATATTTACCCGTTAAATGACAATGGTCTCTTACTCTATCAGACCCTAGAAATTTCTTACAAATATGACAGTGTGTTGTATTGCTAAAACAAGTCTCCTCTATAAAACTCATTTGTATGGGGACTATAGTACTAAGGTAATGGGTATAAATTTCAGTTACGTTTCTGATTAAAGATCTTACAAATTTTAAACCGGCATTTAGCCCAGTCTCTAGAACAAATTTATCTAACCTTGAGTTAAAATGACACTTAATGTAATAAGAAAAGGCTATTGGAATATGTTGAGAAGTTGCTATAACATTCTCACTAACCTGAGTATTGATGGGGGTAAGTATGCACTCGAAGTCTGCATAGACTACAAAGGGTACATCTAAACTACGATTAAAATTTTTAAAACATAGACTTGTCTTTTTCAAACTCGGCAGTGAAGCGACGACTTTACCACATTTAAGTTTGTGTTCTTGCTGTAGTCTTTCGCTGTGAGAATAATTAAGACAGACGTTGCAGAAATATAGTTGGTGCTGGTAAGATGTTAGTTGTGAGCTTACAAGTCTGAAATTAAAAACAAGAAACATTTTATATGAAATAAAAATTTTAAAATAGCAAGCATTTATATTTTTTGTAACATACCTTGATATATTTTTAATCCATGCAAAATGTGCCACTCCATCACTCTCCAGAAGCATGAGGCCGATGTGGTTTTCCCGCTCGCAATCCGTTAAGTATAGTGGGCCAATGACTATATTTTTTTCCTCATCGAACCCACACACATTTATGATTATGTTTGGGTTTTGGAACTTTAATTTGTTTAAGAGCTAGCAGGAACGCTAAATTGTTGAAGTTTAGAGTTAATGAACCATTTATTGCTATCGTTGAGCTCCGGATGTTCTCTGTATTATAGCTAGAGCATCTTGCTGACTGATTATTTTTAGGCGTTTTAAAAGCTGATATTAATGCCCATTTAAAACAAAACTCATCAGTATTTTTTACATTTATCAGCGCCCTTTTTGGTTTTAGCGCTTTGGGTAAGTCTATATAACTTGAGGCTTTTAATGGAGTTTATTTGTTTATATTTAGTTCCAATCTAATTATTCTAGTCATGGTCCAACCGCTGTCCTTCTCCTCGAACTCATCCATTTTCCCACGGATGATTGCAGAGTGCTGGATGAAAATGTCCTTCGCATTGCTTCCACTTGTGATTACACACATGTTTGTCTGGTGGGATTTATTAGACATCACCATTTCATCATCAGAGAATTTGATATATTCAGCAAAGAGCTCTAGGTTCGCTTTACATGATGTATGAATATTTTGTATATTCAACATCAGAGGTATAAGAGCTTCTCCTGCTTCATCCATAAATTCAATGGGGTCTAGAAGCTCCTCTCGCATATTCTCAAATGAGAATGTAGAAATGCGGTTTTTGAAGTCGCTCGAGATATGTTGCACCGCTTTATTTAGCGGTGAGAACACATTCATTTTGTGAGAATTTGATCTTAAATGCGAACTCCATTTTGACGATGCTACTTGTATAGCGCACGCATTGCAGACTTTATTTTGCTTTGAAGAAACGTACTGATGGGAGTTGCTGGTGCTGGGAGTTGATGTGCAGGTGATGGGTGTGTTGTAGATTTTGGGAGTGATGAGCGTGTTGAAGTTGTTGATGTTGTTGGTGCTGGTGCTGGTGATGGAGGGGTTGGGTGTGTTGTAGATGTTGGGTGTGTTGTAGATGTAAGTAGTTATGTAGTTGGTGTTGGGCGTGTTGAAGTTTCTGCAGGGGGTTGATGGGTGTGTTGAAGTTGATGTTGCTGATGTTGGAGGTGTTGGAGGTGTTGGAGTTGTTGGGAGTGTTGTTGATGATGGGTGTGTTTACAGTTATTGTTTCAAAATAATTAGGTGTTGTAGGGTTTCGAACGTTGCTAACGCTTATATAATTCGCGGTGTATATATTATTGAACCCATCGTCGCTCATGGAGTTATTGTTGTTGTTGTTTGCTGCCATATCGACGGATTGATTTTTTTTTTTTTTGTTTGTATATTTTTTAAAAATTTTCACTTAACAGAATATTTTTAAATGAAACGCGTGGTACTAGGACTATAGTTATAGAACTACTGAAGGAATGCTCCTTTAAAAGCGTATTTCAATAGAGTTTTGCTCCACTAATTGACTATTTTCAATGCAGGCCCCAATCAGGTTTGGTCTAACATATGTTTCAGGTCAGGGGTGAAAATATCAAAAAACACACGCGCACAAACACACACACACACACACATATAAAGGTATTTAGACTATTTTGAATGCAAACCCTAAACAGGTTTTGTCTAGGGTCGAGGACGAGCGAACGCCTGCAAGTGTGTTTGAGTGTGAAACTCTCTAACAATCCAGTCCCACACAAAATGTTGTGGTTACTGTGATTATGTGAGCCCAAAGCCATAAAGGCAATAAATTAAGAATGGACTCTTCACCTCTCTTGTTTGTATTTGTTTGATCTTTACTTGTCAACAAGCAAAGTCACAAGTACGCACATTCATTCACCCCTCCTCTAGGGAATCGTCCTTAGGGAAAGACACCTGTGCTCACTTAGAGATCAATAAAATGTTGACCCTTTTCCCATGAACTTACCTTTCGCTTCGCGATCATACACGAGCCGACCTTTCTCTCACCCTTAAATCTTGATCCCTTTTCCTGCGTCCTTACCTTTCTGTTCGAGATCACACGAAAGCCGACACCTAAAATCTTGACCCTTTTCCCTTCCTCCTCGCTAATTGGTCCCTTAACCCATTAAAAAAGCAATAAAAAACTAAAAAGTGACAGGTGAGCCCATTAAAAAAACCCATAAATTAAGTGGTTTTGAACCGGCAGTATCCTTCTACTGGCACTAATCCCGTCCATATTTCTAGCTAACACTGTAGCTAATCTTCTTCCTTAACAATCGTGTTTTTGTCCTTTATGTACTACTGTGCCCGTTACTAATGCGCTGTTGATCCTATCACTAGCTCGTCGTAACCATGGCACCACGTCCACAATCCGCTGAGCTCAACCATTTCCGAGGAACGGCGTCATATCGGTGCCGCGTCTGCAGGGGTATCCATGCGCTCCGGAAGTGCCAGCGGTTCCTGCGCCTGACCGCTGAAAAGTGACTCCGGGCAGTACTTATCAACAAGTACTGCCCCAACTGTCTGGCGCACGAGCACTCCGGGCACTCCTGCAGGAGCGGAGGCAAGTGCCGTCCCTGCAAACAGGACCACCACAAGCTGCTTCATATTAGGGAAAAGAAGCGCTCACCAGCGAGACAACGTCCTACAAAGAGGTCTCCATCACCAGCGGCTGCATCACGCCTCGTCCCTACACGAGAAGGGTCGCCGTCGGATTTGGCACCAGCGAGGAGACGATCTGCTGCTCCGGCCACATCACTCTGCTCACTACTTGAGTTCAAGGCTGTGAGCATCCTGCCCACGGCCACGGTGCTACTGAATAACGGGTCGAAATCATTCGAGATGCGGGCGCTAATTGACCAGTGCAGTCCACTGAGCCGCGTCGATGCGAATCTGGCAACGGCCTTAGGGTTATCCGTCACGCGCATCGGCGCGGACGGTGTCTGCACAGCGTTCATCCGCTCCCGCACCGAGGACTTCCGACGCGAAATCCTTTTAAAGGCAGAGTCTGATCTCCGCGTCACGACCCCCTCCAGGTCCGTCAGCGAGGAAATGAAGGACAATTTCAAGTCCATTTCGCTGGCGGACGAGCGCTTCTTCCGGTCTGGCACAGTCTCACTTATCCTGGGAGCCGATGTGTTTCCATACATCGTCCGGTCTGGCTTTATTCCAAGCCAAGGTGGACTGCCGGTAGCGCAAAACACCGTATTTGGCTGGATGCTCTCCGGGTCCTGCAGCCATCAGTCCCTCAGTTAGACTTCTCGCCCTACTTGCCTTTACAATAATATTGCAAGGGGGGAGGATGTTTCAGCCGCAAAGTATGCTGTGGGATTGGCCAGTATATTGAGCTTTCTCTCACAGCCACAACTCCGCGGCTCTGTTAAGTTTTTTCTAGTAACCTAATGAGCAAGCTGCTAACAGCCCTCGAGCACTTCGGTTTCACACTCTACCCAAACCACATGTACATTACAAAAACGGAAAAATAAAATAAATACACATATATTTCAAACCTACGAAACCAAGACTTATACACTTATTTGGAACCAGGATTTACTATTGTGACTTCGCCTCCACCACATCACTGGGAAATCGTTTTTCCTTATGTTTACCATCCGATTTATACAGCCAACTGCTGTATTTATTATCATTGTTTTCGGGTGTTTTGAATAGAAGGTAATGATTCGTCCTGATGCTGTAGTCTTTCTGTAAGGTTAATGAAACTGCCAGTGTCAAATATTACAGAAAATAATTTTAATTTAGATTCAGGCAATTTTCCAGTTCTAAAATATACTTCTACCTTATTTATTATAGGTAAAAATAGATGCTCGCCATCGCTCATCTGTGTTTGGTTGCCGGCTACGCCTACAAGTCTTGACGATTTTACTGCTTGCTGCTTGCAGCCCTTTAAAACTTGCTGAAGTGATCTACAATGGAAGCATGAGCCCTTTGCACGCTTGGGCTCAGTGCACGAAGAAGTATAGTGGCCAAAGCCTGAACCATTGAAGCTGCGTACTTTGCTTCTGCAACCAACAGTTGATAGTGCTTGAGCACCCAACACAGTTTGTCTGGTCACCGGACGAAGAGTTTTGTCGCGCAAATACAACATACTTTTAGAACAAATCCTTAAGATCGTTAGTCGTCTGGGCAGAATACAATATTGCAATGCTAGGTGAATTTTCCTTCAAGTCTATTATCGGAGGAGCGTCCTGCACAGCAACGTAGAGAAAGGAGTCGCAGCACCGCCATGTGGGGTAAGGGGGAGACGCATTAGGTTTGCAGACATTAGGTTTATAGGTAGTAGGTTTGTAGTCAGTAAGGATAATAACATGAAGTATAGTTAGTAAGGCTTGAGTTGTTAAGTTTATGGCTGGTAGGTTCATAGATATTAGTAGTTGTTAGTTTTAGTTGTTAGGAAGACGCAAGGAGCGCACAGTAGATCTTAGGTAATTAAAGAAGACGCACGTAGCGCAATAATAATACTAGAGAGTACTTTATATAGTTCTTAGGTTCTTAGGTTGATCGCTTTTAGGAGACGCACGGAGCAGCTATTATTATAATTTTATATTGCTAGTTATATAACATAGTTTTAAATGAGTTTCCTGCAATACAGAGCTCTATAGGAAACATTGTTGTTGGTAGCTGAACAGTGGCTGGCTTCCTTTTCAGCTGACACAGTTCCCTTTGTTGCATCAGCTGACGATAGGGACTTAGTTACAGAATTATTAGAACGATCTGCTAAAGCCTCCATTAACGAGCAAAATAATGTAGAAGATGATATAAATCCCGAAGGTCAGGAAACATTGAAAGACAATGTCCCTTTTATTAGTTATGGGTCCCGGAGAGGGTCGGCGTCCTTTGGATATGATTGCAGACTGCGATTCCGAGGAACTGTCCTTCCCACCAATATTTGCTGACATTAAAAGAAAATGTTCAGAAAGTTTTACAAACATTGTTAGGTCTGAGCTTAGAAATTTTGGTAGAAGAGGTTGTAGAACTGATAATTTATTCTTAACTATAAAAGATAGAAATAATAAATTAAGGAACAATAAAATATAATTTGCTTTCGTAAGCACAGCGCCACTCAAGACCCTATAGATAATTTAATTTGCCACGATAATAGCTTTAGAGTTTTGAAAGGCATTCGCACGTCTCCTGCTCACTGAGAAGCATAAAAGAAAAAAGTCATGGATATGATTAGGTTTGGTATTCCGACCTTTTTTATCACCTTCTCAGCGGCTGATACCAGGTGGACGGAGCTTTTAGTTTGCTTTCCAAAAAAGTAAAGTAAAGTAAAAAGTAGTCATTTCATAGGAATTGTAGAATAAGATAAGGAAATAAAAGTTATGAAGTCCAGTGTAAGTTAGTCAAGGGCGAAGCGGGAGCGCAATAAAGCTCTCTTGCGCTCTTGGCGAGTTCTCCCCGCTTCGCCACCTTTTGATAAGCTGAAATTGTGACAAGAGATGGAGAAATATAATCGTTATATAGTTGAAACCGAGCGCACGCATTCTTTTACTTCGTTTTCGTTTCGCATAATTAGTTAAAAGCTCACAGCCACACAAAGTTTTCGGTTTCGTTGCAATTAATATTTAGAAAAACTATTCTAAATTTTCATGGCACCCCCGGGTGGACTGTGAACTAATAAATAAAGGCAACTAACAGTGACAGTGACACATATTTCGTATCTTTTTTTTGTGGTTTGTTCAAAAATTAAGAATTAATATATACACATATATATACATATAAAGTTGCCCGCGGCTAATAAATTTGTGGAAAAAACAATATCTTGTGTCGATCAAATAATTTACTCTACGCTTCGCCAGCTACCGCCGAGGGATGCCCAGCAACAGCGCCAGCCAGAGGGAAGAAGAAGCTGGAGTAAACGTACCCACAAAAACAGGTATTTGTGCTGAAAATTGAAAAGCTAGAGTTATAGACACAAAATAAATTTATTGTCAATTGTCTTGTGCTGAAAAATTGCACCTCGCTTTCAATTCTTGGCACAGACGTATTGAATATAGTAGAGCTATATAGTAATATTTAAACATTATCAGTTATTGTTTAATATATTACTAGTCATCATAAAACATTAATTATTTTTGTTTTATATATTATTATTTTATTATAAAACAATTTTTTTTTTGTTTTATATTTGTCTGGCTAAAACTGTTTTTTGTTCGAATAAAAAACATTTAGTCATTCATTATTTTATTGTTTATTTGTGTCAGGTTATAATTATTCGTTCGTATCAAAAATTTATTTATTTAATATTTGTTTGGTTTTATTATTGTTTATATATTTTTGTCGCCTTAAACTGCGAACTACTAAAACTTAAATAATTAAAATAATGGAACAGGGCAAGTTGAATGTTAAGGCCGTTCTAGAGGAGTTCAGGAAAAAACTCAAGTGCCGAGTCAAAAGCATCCGCCGCTTAGAGGATCGACTAGAGGCTGGCTCGATTCCTTTGCGTTTGACAGAGCTAGAATGTAGGCTAGACGTTTTAAACAAAGCGATTGAGAAGGCTAACCAATTACAAGAGCAAATTGAAGAAATAGATCTTGACGATGAATTTGGAGCCGAGTTTGAAGAAATGTCCATTACAACCAAGGCTAATGTCATGTTTCTAATATGCGCCTTAAAGACAGATAGCGAGTCCAAACCAGTCTCACATTCTGTTGCCCCAGCTCGTGCTCGACTTCCGAACTTAGCATTGCCAAAATTCAGTAGTAAATATTCGGAGTTTAAAAATTTCATTAGCCTTTTTGGGACTCTAGTTCATAACGATAAAAGCATACCGGTCATTGAGAAATTCAATCACTTAATTTTATGTATCTCCTGGTGACGCATTAGGAACCATAAAAGCGTTCCAAGTCACCGAGAACAATTTCGAGAAAGCCATGACCAGCCTAAAAAGAGTATACGATAATGAATGCTTGATTTTTATGAATAATATTTCCACACTGTTCAGTATTCCTAAGATCACGCAGCAGTCTGCATCATCTTTAAGGAACCTTATTGATACAGTTTCATCGATATATGGGTCAATGCTATCGATAGGAGATGAAAGAAATATTTCAAATGCGATGCTCATTTATCTCGTTTTGAACAGAGTCGATCCAGTGACCAAGCAGATGTGGGAAGAGCAGCTTGATTATGAGAAGTTGCCGCTTTGGGTTGATTTAGAAAACATGTTGAACCGCCGATACCAGCATCTTTCTGCTGAAGAATCGTCGAAGCCATAGCAAGATAAAGTTGTATCTAGCAAGCCGCATAATCGCAGTTCATTTGCATGTTCCTCAGTAAACAATAAAGTTCAACAGACTTGTAGTTATTGCCATGCAGACGATCATTCATTAGAGAAATGTTATCCATTCGCTCGTCTGTCAGTAATGCAAAGGTTTGACTTTGTAAAATCTGCGTCCTTGTGCATTAATTGTCTGCGAAAAGGCCACACTGTTGTAAAATGCAAATTTACTAAATGTCGAGTGTGTGGACGCTCACATCATGTTTTGTTGCACATATACACAGTGACTGACAATAGTTTAGCGTTACCATCACCTGAAGAGAGTCCTACTCCTCCTTTCAATCGGGATCACCCTTTCACGTCAAATGCTCTGCATGCGACATCGTTGGACAGGGTCATTCTGGCAACGTCGATCGTAAGCGTTCGAACAAAAAGTGGTGAACACATTTTGGTCCGAGCATTGCTGGACTCTGGGTCCCAAACTAATTTAATCACTGATGAGCTCGCTCAACGCTTACAGATCCGTAGAGAGGAGTCGTGTATCAACTTGCTTGGCATTGGTGAATCCAATGCTCAAGTCAAGAAAAAGATACACACGGTGGTGAAGTCGCGAGTAAATGGTAGTGAGTTCTCGTTCGATTTTTGGATCCTGAAATTAATTTCAGCCTATCGACCTGACCAGTCAGTAAATGTCAGTGACTGGAGGATTCCAAAGAACCTACCATTAGCAGACACTTATTTCTATAAGCCACAAAAAATTGACATGTTAATAGGAGCAGAATCGTTTTTTGAACTATTGGCTGTTGGTCAAATAAAGCAAATAAAGTTCGATTTTTGGATCCTGAAATCAATTTCAGGCTATCACCCTGACCAGTCAGTAAATGTCAGTGACTGGAGGATTCCAAAGAACCTACCATTAGCAGATCTTATTTCTATAAGCCGCACAAAATTGACATGTTAATAGGAGCAGAATCGATTTTTGAACTATTGGCTGTTGGTCAAATAAAGCAAGGCCCTGACTATCCAACTCTTCAAAATACCCTTCTTGGCTGGGTGGTATCGGGAAGATATGTTCCCAAGGTTTCTGTCGCTCAAGAATGTGTAAATACTTTGAGTTGTAGTGAAGAGTTGTTAATGTCTATAGATAGCACTCTGCAAAAGTTTTTGTCACTGGAAGAATTGCCGTTCCCAAAGAAGATTATGTCACCTGAGCAAATTTTATGTGAAGACCATTATAGGAAGACGACTCAGGTATTGCCATCTGGTCGTTTTGAAGTCAGCCTGCCGTTTAGATCTGATCCAATAGTCTTAGGCAACTCCTTTGAAGTTGCTAAACGGCGGTTTTTGTCTCTAGAAAGGAAATTGTCTCGTGACCCTGAGCTAAGAAAAATGTACTTGGAGTTTATGGAAGAGTACATCTCCTTAGGTCATATGTCACCCACTGACATCAAAATTCCATCTACTCCACACTACGTAATCCCCCATCAGTGTGTTCTGAGGCCCCAGAGTACGGCTACCAAGCTTCGTGTCGTTTTCGATGCGTCGTGTAAGACGTCCTCCCAGGTCGCCTTAACGATTCAAGAAGAGTTGTACTCCACCCTACTCCGCTTCAGGCTGCACAGGTTCGCCCTGACAGCCGATGTCAAAAAGATGTATCGCCAAGTGATGGTGAATGAGGCGGATAGGCAGTTTCAACTCATAGTGTGGAGAAGAGACCAATCTGAGTCCTTGAGATTATTCAAGCTCAACACTGTAACCTATGGTACTGGACCAGCCCCATTTTTGGCTATACGGTGTTTGAACAGGTTGAGTGAGGTCGCAAAGGTCTCATTCCCTAAGGCTGCTAAAGTTATTCGGTCAGACTTTTACGTCGATGATATGCTGACTGGTGCTGCATGCGTAGAGGAGCTAAAGACAATTAAGTTTTAAGTATCTCAGGTTCTTCAGAACGCAGGTTTTGAATTGACTAAGTGGTTTTCGAAATCACCTGAGATTTCCGCATCTGAGAGCACAGTCAAACCAATAACGATCTCGGATTCAGAATCTACTAAAGCGTTAGGAATAGCGTGGTTACCAAATGAAGATGCATTCAAGTTTCAGATTGACACTTTATTTATGGGTCTCCGAGCGACAAAACGAAACATATTATCGGTGACATCAAAGCTGTTCGACCCCCTTGGTTTATTAAGTTCTATCGTTATAAAGGGAAAAATCCTATTGGAGGAACTTTGGCTTAATAAACTGGACTGGGATGAGTCGATTCCGATGTATTTGGAAACAGCATGGAATATGTTGAAAGATACATTATCTCAATTGGAGGAGATATCCATACCTCGGTTTGTGTATACCGATCCGATGTCACCGGTTCAAATACATGCCTGCAGACGCATCCATGAGAGCTTATGGAGCTTGCATCTATATCCGTAGCAAAACTGCAGTAGGTTTGAAATTCTCATTATTGACTTCAAAGTCCAAAGTAGCGCCTCTCAAGACTAAAACGCTTCCAAGGATTGAGTTTTGTGCCGCTCACCTTCAAGCAGACCTCTGCCACAGAATTAAGCCCCTATTGAAGGTACCTATCGAACGAATAGTTTTTTGGTCGGATTCTGAAGTAGTCCTTCATTGGATCCGATCCCATCCTTCGTCGTTGTCGACATTCGTTTCGAATAGAGTAGCTGATATTCAAGAGTGGTCAGGTGAAGCTACGTGGCGGCATGTACCAACAAAACAAAACCCAGCAGACATAGTATCAAGAGGTTGTGACGTTAAGGAGATCATTGAATTCATCTGGTTTAATGGTCCATCGTTTTTGAAGGATGAAGTAGAGGACTGGCCCACAAATCCACATATCCAGCTATCAGAAAATCTTCTGCAACTGGAGAAAAGGAAGACAGCGGTTGGGCTGACCGCTTTTGTCCAAAACTCTGAATTGGTAGATGTCATCGAGGGATGTTCGTCACCGTCTGAATATCATGAGGCGTTTAATAAAATTGTCGAGATAATACAAAATCACGAATATAATGAGGAAATTGAAAAGGTTCGTAAGGGCTCCAGAGTTGGCCCTAGTCTTCAGCGATTGAATCCATTCATCCATGAAGATACGGGAATCTGGGGAAAATTTTCGTTGTTGCGAGTTGGGGGGCGAGTAGTTAGTGCTCCTATACCATACGATGCCAAGTTTCCTCTGTTGTTAGCAAAACGTTCGCAATTTGTAAAAAGCTATGTGCGGTACCTGCACCACACTAATTTTCATGTTGGCCAACGAGCACTTGTGAGTATCCTTCGACAGCGTTTGTGGATAGTAAATGCTCAGGAGGTCTGCAGTCAGACAATTCGATCATGCATTCGCTGTTTTAAATGCAAGCCTCGGTTGCTGACTCAAATTATGGGAAATTTACCAGCCCATTTGCAATTTGCGGCGTTGATTTTTGTGGCCCAGTCTATACGACATTGAAAATTCGTGGAGGGCCCCCATATAAGTCTTACATTGCGTTATTCGTTTGTTTCGCGTCCAAGGCGGTTCACTTAGAAATTGTTTCAGATTTAGCCACCAACTCATTTTTATTGGCATTTCAAAGGTTTGTCGGACGCCGAGGATGTCCCCAAGTCGAACATTGCGACAATGCGACGAACTTCGTCGGGGCGAGTCGCCACCTCAGCGAGCTACGGGACAGGATCGAGGAGCTCTGGCTCTGGGAGGCAGGTGTCAAAACTGCCAAGAACCTACTCCTACGGGCGGTGGGCAGCCTGCCGGGGTCGAGGCCGTGATGAACTCTCGACCGCTCGGAGCTATGAGCCAAGACCCCAGCGACGGAGAAGCGCTAACACCCAGGCACCTACTGACAGGTGGGCCGCTAATCGCGCCCCCAGCACCCAGGACCCCGGACCAGGAGGGTGTCAGTTGCTTACGGCGATGGCGGCTTGTCTCGTCAGTCAGGCAAATGTTTTGGCAGCGCTGGTCCCGGGAATATGTGCTGGGCCTTCAAGCTCGAGCCAAGTGGCACCAGCAGCAGCCCAACCTCCAAGACGGAGACCTCGTCATCGTGGCAGAGGACAACCTGCCTCCTCAGCAGTGGCTCTTGGAACGAGTCATCGCAATCCACGCAGGGCAGGACGGCATGGTCAGGGTCGTCGATATTAGGACGAGCGGAGGAGGAGTTTTTCGGCGGGCCATCCATAAGTTGGCGCCGCTTCCATTGGCTTGAAGCCTTACAGGCGTTCAAAGGGGCCGGTGTAGAATTAAATTAGGAAATAAATGTTATGAAGTCTTGTGTAAGTTAGTCAAGGGCGAAGCGGGAGCGCAATAAAGCTCTCTCGCGCTCTTGGCGAATTCGCCCCGCTTCGCCACCTTTTGTTAAGCTGAAGTTGTGAAAAGAGATGGAGAAATATAATCGTCGTATAACTGAAACCGAGCGCACGCATTCTTTTACTTCGTTTTCGTTTCGCATAATTATTTAAAAGTTCACAGCCACACAAAGTTTTCGGTTTCGTTGCAATTAATATTTAGAAAAACTATTCTTTATTTTCAGGAATCCTCCTCAAATTTACGTTTTTATGATAAAGCCCGTCTTGTCAGAGCTGATCCAGTTACTTGTGCTAGATATTTAGATTTTCGCAGGTTCTAAAACTAATGAAAAACGAAGGCGGGATTTGCGATATTTATAGCGTTAACAAATTTTATTGGCGAGTAGAGCTCCAGCAAAGAGGTTCAGCACACATTCACGGCATGTTTTGGCAGAAAAATGACCCAAAGCTTGACTTGAACGATGAGTCAAGTATTCCTTCTGTGAAGTCCTTTATTGATCAGTTTATCACAACTGATATTTGAAACCCGGATGTAGCTCCATTTTTGGAGTATCAAACACACAATCACGGGCATTCATGTAGGCGTGAAATTAGATTCAAGTTAGGTTCTGTATTCCAACCCTCCCATGCCCCAAACAGAGATTCTTTTCGCCTTAGGTGAAAATTCTCAATATGTAGATCAGCATCGAGTCAATTCTTAACAACGTCAATAACATTTTGTCCCATGATCAACTTAGTTATGAGTGCTACAAAAATGCACTGAAGTCGAATATAAAGAAGCCCAAAATATTTTTAAAGCGATCATTCGCTGCTATTAAGCAAAACGCTCATAATGCTCACCTTCTTCTACTACAGCGAGCCAAAATCTCCTGTCTTTGTTTTTCTGATCGAGCGGATAGCGGTTTCATCATCCTCTGGCTTGACATTTTTGCGTAAGTTGCTCAGTATTTCAGCGTAGCTCTTCCCTTCAGCAGGTTTAACCAACACCGCATCTGGCCGGATTCGCACTCTGGATTTTGCAGTTATATCTTCCTCAGATTCACAATTTTTGGGTTTTAACCTCCTTTTCTCTTTCCTTTTTTTGTGAACTTTTTTTGCGGGTGACGGATTGGAATCCTGATTCCAGCTCCTTACTCCTTGACTTTTTGTTCGCATATTGCACTGCGGGGCAGTAGCGATTCTTTTAAGAAGAGTTGTCGGCGTAGCGTTCGCATCTGCATTTGGCTGCTGCTACTCTTTGCGAAGCTCTTCATTTCTCTCTTTTTCAGCAATCTTCCAAGTTTCTCTGTACCTTCCGATCACATCGAATAGTTCGCCAAGCTCAGATGCCCCGTCCTTAACATCCATGCTGATGTTTCTCTGTTTGAGCATGGCATGCTTCATTTTCATAGCACAGCTTTGCATTTTGTCAGCGACTCTTCCTCTAAGGCTTTCATCTTGAGAATCATTTGGCCAAGTTCGCCTCTTGCTTTTCAACTCTTGTTCGTACTCCAATTGGCGACCTTGAGATCAAACCGCTTCTTTGAAATACACTGCATGTGTCTTCCTCTTTATTATGTTGTTTGCTTTGTTGTTGTTCATTATTGTTCATGCTATATGGGTCCAAACTTCAAGCCGCTATCTCCACACATATGTGCAGTTCATGCGGGGGTTGACACAAGACTTTATGGGTGCGTGTGCTCAGAGCCAGGACGGACACTAAGCAGGAGGAGCATCTCAACTGCACCTGTACTGGCGACTTAACGCTGATATGTTTTGAACGTACTTGAAGACTAGCTAAGTTTTAGAAGAACGGAGACAGTTGCAGCATTAGCCCGTTAGCCATTTCGCCAGGGTTTCAATCTAGGTACTCAGGTGCCCGAATGCTTTAGCCACCGGCTGGCGGATCTCCTTTTTTGTCTACCGATCCGGAAAAAGACACTGGGTTCGTCTTCTCACCTTGGCTAGTGCTCCGTCGGACAGGCGTACCAGTGCCCAGGGTCGCCACGGGGAGGCGGTGAGCTGCTTGGGGCATACCACCATGGATCGTGCTGGACTTTACCAAGTTAAAGCCGGTCAGACACTTTCCATTGAAAATATACCCCCGACCCCTTCACTTTCGTGTTAATTACTTGATTCTTAATAACAATAGGCCTATAAACTGACAGCTCAAAGTTTTTACTTGTATCGTATAGCTTGGTATTTATTATAGTTGACGATAAAAAAAGAAAGTTTATTGTTCAAGAGTGGGCATTGGCAAATTCAGCTTCGGCGACATTCCAGCGGGCACTCGACGGCGTCATCGGACCGCACGTGGAGCCACACGCGTTTGCGTACTTAGATGACATCATAGTCATCGGAGCAACCCTGGAAGACCACATTAGAAACCTGAAAGAAGTGTTCCGGAGACTACATGAAGCCAACCTACAGCTCAGCCGGGCCAAATGCAGCTTTTTCCGGGAACGCCTAATCTACTTAGGACATGAAGTGAGCGACGCAGGAATACACACCGTGTTTCGTATAAATTAACATACTTTCACAATGTACAAGTTAAACATAAAGGAAACAAAACAGACCCTCAGAACAAGTGGAGGGAAAAGGATTAAAATAAATAGTTAGCCGTAGCTATGTTATGCAGAAAGTACTTTGTGTAAGAGACAACAAGGACGGAACTAAATATCCGGTAATAGTCGGCGCACAGGTGAGCGCCAAATTATACAATTATCCGCTGCATGAATTCTTTTCAGACGACGCCTCCTTAGCGGTCTAGCCAGACGAACTGCTAGTACATTTGAGTGGATAATTAGCCTGTCCCGGTAACGCGAAGCAAAGTTAGAAATGGCTGAACAGACTGGCTGTATCCGCAGATCTCTATAGATAGTGCTGTTACGAACATACGGAGGGGCATCCGCTAAGCGCCTTACAATTTTGCTTTGACATGACCGCCGGTTCGTGGCAAACTTTGCGAGCGTAGTCTAACCGATGTCAGCATTACTCCGGAAGGGACGACGATGGGCATGGGATACACCGCAGCAGCAGGCCTTCGAGGATCTCAAGTCCCGACTTACGGAAGCACCCGTCTACAGCAGACGACGCAAGAGCCCTCTTAGTGCACTTAGATACACAAGATGAGCAAACTAGTACTGCAGGAGCCTGATAAGTATCCAGACTACACGTGGGAGAACGCGCAGCTTTATCGCAGAGGTGGGCAACGGCCCAACGAGGAGGACTACACCCCATGGAAACTATGCGTACCAAAGGAACACCGACAACGAGTACTACAGGAATGCCACGACCAGCCAGCCGCCGGACACCAATGAATACGCAAGACAATCATAAGAGTGACGCAGAGATACCACTGGCCAGGACTCTTCCGGGATGTAACAAGGTACGTACGTACTTGCGAGACGTGCCAGATTTACAAGGCAACTCAAGTGCGTCCCCCGGCGAAGATGCACACACGCCAAGCACAGGAGCCTTTCGAAGTACTGTGTGCAGATTTCGTTGGACCCCTCCCGCGGTCCAAACACGGCCACACCATGCTCCTCGTGTTCTTCGACATGTTCAGCAAGTGGGTCGAGCTGATCCCGCTTCGCAAAGCCACCACGGCACACTTGGAACGTGCCTTCCGAGAAAGCATTTTGGCCAGGTTCGGAGTACCTGCAACTTTCGTCTGCGACAACGAGACCCAATTTACAAGCAGGTCTTTACAAACACTTCTGTAAACAACTCGGGATGACGCTCCAGCACACAGCACCGCACTCACTCCAGCAGAATCCTACGGAACGAGCCAACAGGACAGTCAAGACCATGATAGCGCAGTACCTGGACGGAAGACAGAATACTTGGGACGAATTACTGCCGGAAATCAGCCTCGCCGTTGATTCCAGCCAATCGGACACCACCGAAAGCCTGAAAGTGAGTACTAAGAAGCGATTTTGGAAAATTTAATACGCAAGCTCGGGAAATGAGGAAAAACCGTTGTATGCAACTTTTTCGGTTTTAATCCGATTGGGTTCAAACTTATTTTCAAAGATCACTATAAAAATTAATTTAAAACTGTTCACCGATTTAATGGAAAAGGCACCCCCCCTAGGAGGAAAATGGGGGGGTCAAGGTTGTATGGGCAAAAAATGAATTTTCATCCGATTTTTTTCAAACTTATTTTCGAAGCTCTACAAAACAAAATATTAAGAATGTGGTTTTTAAATTTTAGAAAATCGCCCCCCAAAGTCGGAAAATGACGGGAAAACTTATGTATGACACTGTTTTGATTTTCAGCCGATCAGCTTCAAACTCATCATCAAAGCTACACATACAAAAGTATAGAAAACATGACTTTTACATTTTTGAAAAACCACCCTCAAACTCGGAAAATGTCGGAAAAACAGTTGTATGAAACTTTTTTGTTTTTCTTCCGATCAGCTTCAAAGCTCAACATATCAAAATATTAATAACGTGATTTTTAAATTTTGAAAAATCCGGAATATAGTCGGAAATTTTTTGAAAATAAACATTTTTTTCCATATAATCGTATTTAAAATCATTTTTCAAGATATATTAGGCGTATCCATAAAAGTGATATTCACTTTTTGTGGAAAATACTTCCCCGGCGTTAAAATTTTGGTTTTCAATTTTTAATATTCTTCCGATAAGCTTCCATTTGATTTCCAAAGCTTCACGTAAAACACTATAAACAACATTATTTTACATTTTTAGCAAATTCGCTTGCAAGGTCGGAAAATGGACGGAAAACGGTTGTATGACATATTTTGTTTTCCATCCGATCAGCTCCAAAGCTTATTAAAGCTGCACATACAAGAGTAAAGAAAACATGACTTTCAAATTTGAGAAAATCTACCCCGAAAGTCGGAAAATGGCGGGAAAACTGTTGTATGCAACTGTTTTGTTTTTCACCCGTTCAGCTTCAAACTTTTTTTCAAAACTTTACATAAGAAAATATTAACATCGTGATTTTCAAATTTTGAATTACTCTAAAAGTAAGCTTAAAATTTTTGCTGAAAGATTAGATTTAAAATCATTTTCAGAGATCTGTATTTAAGTTAAAAAAAAAACGATATGCTCATTTTGTGGTTAATCCGCACACTTGCGTGGAAAATACGATTGGTAGATTTTCAATATTCACCCGATTAATTTGGTTGTTCATAAAGACGGGGCGTAGCGCCGCACGCCGGTAAATGCTAGTATATATATATCTGGACCCCTAAATAAGGAATCCAGAACAGTGTTTTCTGGTAAAGCTTAAAAGTTATAAGAGGTAGAGGCACCAAATTTAATACATATATTTTCCTACATTATACAGAGGTTTAAAATGATTCTCACATTAATGTCCTACAAATTTCATTACGATCGGACATTATACAAAGAAGCAAAGCAATTGCATGACGCGCGCAGCCAGCAGCTTGTGTTTGTATGTGTGTGTGTGTTTCTATGTATGAATTTAAGAACTGGGTTCAGGGTATCTCCTAGTCGGGCGCTCTCGACTAGAGCACTCTTACTTGTTCGTTATGTAGAGCTTTGAAAATCAATTTGAGGTTAATCGGACGAAAATTTAGTTTTCTCCACCATTTTCCTTCAATTGGGCTGCAGTTTTCAACAAATTTGTATACAGTTAATAAATTTGTATTATGATGAGTATGAGAAAAAACAAAAAAGTTGCATGCAACGGTTTTTCTCAATTCCCGAGTTTCTGTATAGAAATATCCAAAATCGCTTCTTAGTACGCACTTTCATACTTAGAGGAAACTACTATGAAAATTTCAGCTACCCTGCGTTGATCACCAATCACCAGTCACCAATCACCAAACAGGACAAAATGTTTTATATATATATATATAGATATATATTTTCTTGATCAGCATCAAAAGCCAAGTTGATTGAGCCATATCCGTTTCTTTCCGTCTGTCTGTATAAATGCTGTATGTTCTCGCTTAGGTAACCATAATTTGACATTCTGGACAAACATATTTTTGGAGGTATTATCTTGCGACTTTGTATATTCACACTTTCAAACGCCATATGTATGCTCCCTATGTGTATATATGTTTCGGTGTATGAATACAAGAGTTGCTCTACCTCCTTTATGATTGCGGGCAGGCCACTTGAGGAAGTCTGTGCAATCTGTGCAGGAGTTGTGAACTCGCTACGCAGATGTCTACACCAGATAATACCTGGACATTCACAAAGAATGTGCTTCGCAGACTCGCCATCCTCCCTGCAGAGCCTGCATTCTGCGACCGGGGAGAGATGCATGAATACAGAAAATTAACTATGAATTAATGTAAAGGCTGGGCTGAGGGTACTCTTGCTGAGAGCACTCTTACATGTTTCCATTGTTTAGTACAAAAAAATTTCATCATACGCAAAGAGCACAACGGTAAAAATTGATTCTTCTGGAAGCTTCGCGATCAACTTTTTGGATGTTCTTCAAAAATAATATTGTTATAGACAATCGTTTTCAGCTGGTGTCATTTCAGCTATAAAAAACTTATGATGAATTATTTAGACGGTTTCATAATAATATTACAATATACAAATTACTCCATCTATACTATCAGAGCTTTACTTTTACATCATCTGTCTAACATTTAAATAGTCTATGTTTACTTATTGTATTTATCTTGTATGTTCTATTCTTATTTCGCGATCTCCGTAACCGCACGTTATGCGGCGCGCCCCTCGGTCGGTTGGGTGTGGGGTGGGTTACATGTTGCCTGGATCCGCGCGTTAACAAGCCCTGGCTTGGTATCGTTGGACCACTTGAATGTACTGTTCGTTAGTACATTAACGTCCATAGAATAAAAATATTTCTAATGGGTTTCCCGTGTATATAATTCACTTACCCACAATTCAGCCAGTAGACCTGAACAATGCAACAGATAGTTCGCCAATTAAAAAAGTGTAGCCATAAAATAGATAATGCATTTCCCAATTATAATGAATAATGAAATAATGATTTGACCGCGAATACGAGTGCTTGACGACTATAATTGTCGCAGCGCGTTAACAAAAACACATTAATTTGCTGACAAACTAATAATTAAAAAGTAAATTTCAAATAATTCACTCAGCAATTTTACGTTATCAATTTGACAGGCCTTGCGTAACCAAACGCGCACACCCCATAAATACGTAGCACATAGCGGCATAGGACAACACTTCTCGTCTACAAACCCAGCTGGAAATATGCGTCTATCTTTGAGCTACTTCATAAGCCTACTCCTGGTGCTGCTCTACGGCAATGCTCTGGTGGTGAGTCTACTGTCGACTCAGCTCTGCATCACCAGCTGCCTCACCACCTAACTCTCACTCTTCATATTTCCCACAGAGCGCCGGGGCACAAGGTCTATGCGGCACACCACCCAGTGGACCACCGCCGAGCGGTCCGCCACCATCGGGACCGCCACCAGGCGGACGCTGCCCGCCGCCACCATCGACCACTGCTTCATCGGGCTAAGCGGACACCAGCGAACTATTTCCCACTTGACTAGACTGGTTCACTCTGCTTGTTTTTATTTGCCCATCTTGAGCTCTGTTGATTTGAATATCTAAAATATATATATGACTATGCAACAAAAACCAACTTAGAATTTGAGTTTCTCTTCTTCAGTGATATCATATTGGAAGATATTTTTTACCATCGATCTTAAGTTTTAAATCGATGATTGCACGTTTCAGCAGTCAGGGGTATCACACTATTGGTATTCTTAACAGATCCCGCAGCGGATTATTGCTTAAATCAAAACAAAAGAATTTTAAGCATCTATATTAAACGGGTTTATCATATGGTATAATACAACACTTTTAATTATGTGTCATTAAAACACAGTTGGAGTATTTTGGCTGGCACTTCTGTGTCAGCTTGCTTCACTTTTACGAATGATCTTTATTGTCTCTTGATAAGTCTTTCTTAGCCTAAAATATAAGTGTTCTTGAGAGAGAGAGAGAGAGAGAGTGTGCATGCATGTATGTGTGTACATATGCGCTCTTGGTATGCGCGCTGATTGAAGCGTGGGAATGCAGCGTCACCTAAAACGGTCAGCTAGAGTGCTAGCGATCCGTGCTGAGTAATATGAGCCTGAGCCCATGCGCTGCGTGATTTGTATATATTATGGTATGCAACAAAGTGTTACATACTGAGTTTATATAATCATGCATAAACACACTACACCTCCCCTTTTAAAAGAATAACGTAATATAATGGAGTTGTTCAATTAATTATAAATTGAATATTTCTTATTGATTTAATTGGATCTTGATGAATGTTGTGTGAGTGGTAATGAGGGGATGATTGTAAAAAGATAACATTTTCTTAATTTGTATAAAATTTTTTTTTATGGTTTTTTTTTTGTTTTCGTTTTTTTTTTATATATGTAAGAAAAAATTATTATTTATCATTCATTTTTTTTTTTTTTAAATGGAAATTGCAAAAAAGTATAAATTTGTATTTAATTCAATAATAAGAGAATATACTTATGTATGGCCACACTAAAATGTTTATGAAATATATATTTTTAACCTATCCTTATGAACTTTTTGTTGTTTATTCCTATTGTCTTTAACTAAAATATTATTATTATTTTCTACTGATACTACTGTATAGGGTCCTAAATATTTTGGATCCAATTTATAGCCAGTTTAATTTCTTAATAAAAACTTATCTCCTATTTTTGTTTTAAAATCTTTAACTTTTTTATCGTAATGTTCCTTATTTTTTTAGTCTTATGTTTGTCTTACATAACTCGCGCTCTTTTATATGCTTGCTCTAGCCTAAACTTTGATTCCTTAGCGTGTTATATAGTGGTTCTGTATATCCTATTTTATTAAAATGTTTTGACAAATTGTTGTGTTTGCCGAAAACTAACTCATATGGACAATAATTGTGTGCCATAGAGGGGGTTGTGTTGAAACAGTATACGAAGTATTGAAGCCATACGTCCCAATCAGCCTTATCCACTGATATATATGAACGTGTATATTCATTAAACGTTCTGTGGCTTCTTTCTACTGTTCCAACTGTCTGGTGGTGATGTGCCGAAGACGTTATGTTGTCTATTTTTAAATATTTGCACAAATCATTTATAATTGAATTCTTATACTCTGTTCCCATGTCCGTAATGAACGTCTTCATTGGACCGTACTTCAGAATAAATGATTCAAATATTGCTTTTGCTACAGTATTTGCACTTTTATTTGCAATTGGGACGGCAACCAAGTATTTGGTTAAATCACATATTAGTGTGACTATATACTCGTTCCCATTCTCAGATTTAGGTAGGGGACCAATAGTGTCCACTATCACTCTGTCGAAAGAACTTATTGGTGTTTCTGTCAGTGTAAGAGGAGTTTTAGTATGTGTTGTTATTTTCGCTTTTTGACATTTTCGTATGTACTCAGATATATCTTTAGACATTCCTTTCCAGAAATAATATCTTTTGAACTTGGCGAAGGTTTTTGAAATGCCAATATGACCTCCTTGAAAAGGTTCATCATGGAATGTAGTCATTATTGCTTCTTTTTCTTTTTCAGTTTTTATTAGATTCGCCGGGTTGAGTAGCTCTACTCTTAACGATTTTAATATTTTGTTGCCCATTTCTTTGAATTAAGCAATTGATATGTGTTCAAAGATATTTTCCCACGTTGCCATTTTGAGTTGGCTGATTTCATTTATACCGGCTTGCGTTTCAAGCCATTGGAAGAACTGACCTAAGTCAAGAATTCCATTAGTATATAAATCGCAAACATCATATCTTGCAGTAATTTTCTTCCAATGTTTAATGAAACATAGATTATTTTTTACATGCAAGGTCACTATTTTACGTACATACATCGTCATTTTTGATGACTTCATATACTTTGGGCTGTGAAGCCTTTTCCGAAGGTTGCATAGGCAATTCTTCTTTATCATCTCCTGCGCAGGATTTCTGTATACTTTGGTGCCTGGTAGTGACTTTCAGAACTTTTATTTGTTTATCTTTGAGTTCTTGAATGGTTATTCTTGATAACGCATCCGCTACATGATTGTCTTTACCCTGAAGATACTCTACTGTTGACTCGTACTTTTCTTAATCAAGCCTCATTCTGGTTAATTTTGATGCAGGATTAACCATTGAAAATAGGTAAGTTAACGGTCTGTGGTCTGTTTTGACTGTGAAGTGTCTACCATATACATATGGTTTGAAGTGATTAATTGCCCAATGAATTGCTGATAGCTCTTGTTCTGTTGTTGACTTATTACTTTCACCTTTAGTGAAACTGCGAAATGCATATGCTACAGGTAATTGAAGACCATTATAGTTTTGAGTTAAAACTGCTCCACATGCCTCTTTGCTAGCATCTGTGCTTATGCAAAATTCTTTGCTAAAATCGGGATATTGCAGTAAAGTTGGATTCATTAATGCCGTTTTAAGGTGTTAAAAGGCATGCTGGCAATCAGCTGCCCATTCGAATTTTACATCTTTTTTACATTATCTTGTTATGTGTCGCTCTCTGCGTCCGTAGGGACTGGGTATTTCCTAATAACTTCATATTTGGTGTCGTCAGGCAATATACCTTTATCGGTCCATTTGTATCCAAGAAAAGTGACCTCCTTCATGAAGAATGAGCACTTATCTGGATGCAACTTGAGGTTGTTTTTTCTGCATAGATCGAAAACATTTGTGAGATTTTTGGTCATATGCTTTTCAGAACAACCAATGACAATAAAGTCATCCATCTATAGGAATGCTTGTGATGGTTTAAGACCAGTGAATGCTATGGTCATCATTCTTTAAAAAGAATTAGGCGCTATTTTTAAACCTTAAGGTAATCGTGTAAAACGATAAGAGCCATTGCTCGTAGAAAAAGACGTTATATTTCTTGAATTTTCTTCAAGTTCTATTTGATGGAATCCCGACATTAGATCTAGACACGAGAAATATTTGGTTCGGCCTAAGTGATCAAGAATATCATCTATTCTTGGAAGTGGAAATTTATTAGCTATCTTTTCTCCGTTGAATCCGGTAAGGATTTTTTGGTACTTATAGAAACGGGCTATTATATTCAGACACAGAGGGTTCTACTATCTTATCATTAACAAGTTTAGTTATTTCAGCTTGTTGTGAATGAGGAGTTCTATAGTTCTTAATGTAACTTGGTTCATCATCTTTCAATCTTAATTTCTGCTTGTAAAAGTTATAAGTTGTGATTGGTTCTGTTTCCAATCCAAAAATGTCTGTGTATTTTGAACATAACTCTGTCTTTATTTTCTTATATGCTGGTGGAAAGTTATTTTTTAGTTTAGTGAGAATTGATTCTGCTCTTTGAGAGTCGTGTGAGTCTGCTATTTGATAATCGGATAATGGTTCAAAATTTATTTCTTTTATATTTAAAATTGTATTGCTGTTGGTTGTGTTTAATATTCGCACGTATGCGTTTTTTGAATCTGAAATTGAATGACCAACAAATATACCATCGCCTATCTCCTGATTAGGGATAAGGATTTGGTTATATTTAGTATTTACGTTAATTTTTCTGATTACCTCACAACGTGATGGTATGGTTATCTCGTTGTTTTTGGTACTATGGAAAATTGGTATTTGTATGGAATGTGCAATATTATTGGGTCTTTAAATTTCGGTAGTGAAATCTAATTGAAAATTGAATTTTTGAAGCATTCTACTAATATTTCAGCATGCTTGTTAACTGTATGCGCTTGAATTGCTCTATTCTGTGATAAAGATTTGTAAGATTTGTCAAATCTATTTCTCAATTCATTTATTTTTATATATATTTCCTTTCATTCCATTATATATGGATATTAATTACTTTTTAAATGCTACCATTTCGAGGGTTCGGCATAGTATGGGGGTTCGCTTATTACCGATTTCACCTGCACACCGGAAATGGTGGTCAATACTATTGCCTTTTGTGTTTGCGTGCAATGTATTAAAGGTGAATACTCTAAATTAAAAGTATCTATATATAGGTATTCTAATTCATATATGGTTATTGGTGTCGTTAAAACTAATTGTTGAATTCTTTCTTTCTTATTGCCTCTATTGTGGTCATATCAAAGTATTTATTTCATATGTTGTTTCTTTTTTTTACATTTTTGCAATTTAATGTAATTCTGTCTAGGTTGTCGGCTCTGTTCATACAGCGTTTTTTAATGATTTTATTATGTTTTACATATAAAAGTAAAATGATTGACAATTGTCAAGATATGGAGTAATATCCACAATGATTGAATATCATCTGTGTGATCTACAATTTTGACATTGTTAACCCCATTGGCCGTATTGTCTTTGGTCTGACTATCGTCAGAACCGAACCAACCCATTTTGTTAAACATTTTTTTTTTGTTTATGCATTAATGAAAAATGATAAGGAAAATATATGTAAAAAAAAACAATGTTAGTTTACATATGACCGATTTACAATAATTTACTCTATATAATTCAACATCAGTCATATGGTATTATTATGAAAGCCTAACATTGGTTAGTGTTTTTCAAGCAGCGCTTTCACGCATCGGCTTGTGTTAGAAGTTTATAATTAATGGCAATTTAGGCATTGGCATTATTGCAGCCCTTATTGCGTTACTTCGCACCAGTGCAAAGTTGTTGTTCGATGACTATGCGATTCCTCACGAACTTCTCTTTTTCTTGTTGCGTTGTCGCTATCTTGATTAAGTCCTTTGTAAGCCTTCTCTGGTGTAGAAGCTTTATCCGTTGTCCGCTTCTTTTTATCTTCTTCTTGTTCTGTTTTTTCTCCTGTCGTGCCCGGTACTTAGCTCTATGGCCTCTTGTAGGCTTGGTGCATCTTTTTGCACAATAGGTGCAGCCTCTTCTAGTCCAACGTTGCTCATGTGTGGTTTTTTAGTGAAGTTTTATTTTTCACCCTTTTGATTGCTTTTTATATTTTCGTATTCCTTGTAATGTATTGTGCAAACAAAAAAATTTAAATAAATTTAAATAAATCATTTTCACGCATATGGGTTGAAATTTCCCTAAAATAAGATATATGTTGCATATAGACTTGTCTTCACTGGATGTCAACTGACAACTCCACGCCAAGCAGTGAAGACGTGTAAAAAATTTCCCTGAAGACGGTTGCCGCTGTTGCAGCCGAAATATATCGGAGAAAAAATCTAAGAACAAAACAAATTGTTTGTTTCATTGACCTCGAGCCGGCTAAACAAGAACATTGTTTGTAAATTTGAAATTTGTATTGGCTCAGCAATTCCTCGCCTAAGGCAAAATCACTCGCGAGTAGCTTAGCCATCTTCTGCAATTTTAAAAATTGAATTCTTACGGAATTGTATATTTGCGGAAAGTCTATTTGCATGTCGATGCAAACTGGGCACGACCATTTCAAGCCGCCGTTCCCTTTTTAAGCAATTGCGGCAACTTTGTCACATTCGCGATCAGTGAGCCCTGCACATTAAGCATGCATAATGTTCTCGCACAACCAACATTAAACAAGTATGAGTGCTCTAGTTGAGAGTGCCCGACTAGGAGATACCCTGAACACTGGGTTCTTACATTCATAATTCTTTATCTACATTCAAACATAGAAACACACACACATACAAACACAAGCTGCTAGCTGCGAACGTTATGCAATTGTTGTGCTCTTCTTCCATTGGCAAATTATTTTACATTGTATATAACTTCTTTGTTTATTGTCCGATCGTTTTGAATTTTGTAGGACATAAATGTAACATTCGAAGGTCATACCTTTAATACATATTTTCGATTTCTGGTAGATCGGGTGGAGGTATCCAAAAAGTGAATATTTTTTACTTCTGTATGCTATACGAGAATATACTTACCAATTTTGGTGCTCTACCTCTTATAATTTTTAAGCAATACTTAAAAAACACTGGTCAGGAATCTTAATTTATCGATGACTTTTGAAGAAATCGAGATTTAAAAAAAAATTATAAACTTGATAAACGAGATTTGATATTTAAAATATGAAGTCTCTAGCTTTTGTAGTCGCTGAGAAACGCGCGTTCATACAGACGGACGGACAGACAGACGGACAGGGCTAGATCGACTTGACTATTAATAGTGATCAAAATATATATGTATATACTTTATGTGGTCGGAGATGCTTCCTTATGCCTGTTACATACTTTTGCACAAAACCATTATACCCCTTTTCCCCATTTTAATGGGATCAAAATATAAAAATGCGGAGTACAAAAAAAAAATTTAAAAAATGTATATATATAAATATATAGTTCACTTACCCACAATTGAGCCAGTAGACCTGAACAATGCAACAGATAGTTCGCCAATTAAAAAAGTGTAGCCAAAAAAAAGATAATGCATTTCCCAATTATAATGAATAATGACATAATGATTTGACCGCGAATACGAGTTGCTTGTCGCAGCGCGTTAACAAACACATTAATTTGCTGACAAAATAATAACTAAAAAGTATATTTAAAATAATTCACTCAGCAATTTTACGTTATCAATTTCACAGGCCTTGCGTAACGAAACGCGCACACCCCATAAATACGTAGCACATAGCGGCATAGGACAACACTTCTCGTCTACAAACCCAGCTGGAAATATGCGTCTATCTTTGAGCTACTTCATAAGCCTACTCCTGGTGCTGCTCTACGGCAATGCTCTGGTGGTGAGTCTACTGTCGACTCAGCTCTGCATCACCAGCTGCCTCACCACCTAACTCTCACTCTTCATATTTCCCACAGAGCGCCCGGGCACAAGGTCTATGCGGCACACCACCCAGTGGACCACCGCCGAGCGGTCCGCCACCATCGGGACCGCCACCAGGCGGACGCTGCCCGCCGCCACCATCGACCACTGCCTCATCGGGCTAAGCGGACCGCAGCGAACAATTTCCCGTTTGACTAGACTGGCTCACTCTGCTTGTTTTTATTTGCCCATCTTGAGCTCTGTTGATTTGAATATCTAAAATATATATATGACTATGCAACAAAAACCAACTTCGAATTTGAGTTTCTCTTCTTCAGTGATATCATATTGGAAGATATTTTTTACCATTGATCTTAAGTTTTAAATCGATGATTGCACGTTTCAGCAGTCAGGGGATCACACTATTGGTATTATTAACAGATCCCTCAGCGGATTATTGCTTAAATCCGACAAAAGGATTTGAAGCATCTATATTTAACGGGTTTATCATATGGAACTCAATCTTTATGAAGAACTTTTCCAAAGAACTATTACCATAGAATATTCTAGAAGCTACACATAATACATATTTACATTCTATCATGCATTCGCTTAAATATTTTTAAAAATTATAAAAATCGTCGAGCAGAAAACAAGCATATAAACTTATATTATAAAGTATGAAATTGCTTTGCTCAAACTCTAATAAGCGACAATATTTATATTCAGCTGAGGGCCACACATAAGGTACACCAAAAAAAAGGCATGCTATGGCACTCAATAATGTGATATTGAAGATCAATAAACAGCCGATACTTTATAATGGCAATGTGACATTTTCGACCATATCAAATTCAAATTTTTGAAGATATCAATACCATAATTGTAAAATCGTAAGTTTATTTTCAAATATACCATATATCAAAAAAATATATTTAATATAGAAATAAATTATATATGAAACCGATCATACTAGTTAATTTAATTTTTTCATGTTATAAGACTAAAAGACTTGCTTGAAGAAGATAAATTTGTTTTGCTGTTAGTCATTAACATCTTACAATTTCACAATATTAAGAAAGTTTTTATATTATTCCTATTTTATTGTACATTATTTATTTTACAACCTCTCACATAATTGTATTAATTTAGGCTTTAGACTTCTTGGCGGAATCGAATCCAAGACCCCTGCTCGTTCGCAAGGCGCGCGTTTTCCCACTGAGCTATCCATCTTATAAGAAACTGGACAGCTAAGCTCTAACATAGGCTGACAGATTAATTTGATTTGATTGAGTCATAGGCCTAGTTGTAAGTATTTGTTTAGAGTGTACTTATTTAAGTGTCATATATATTAAATTTAAATTTCATTTTGTATGAACGCGTGTTTCTCAGAGACTACACATGCCAAAGATTTCACTTGTCCCGTTTAAAAGTTATCGATAAATTTCGTGTTTTTTAGGCATAACTGGAAAATCTTGAAAGCTAAAGACTTCATATTTGAAATATAAGTTTTTGTACTGATTAAGATTCCAGACCAGTGTTTTTTGAGGTAGAGGCACCAAATTTGGTAAGTCTATTCTCCAATAACATAGAGAAAAGTAAGATATATGTTAATGTTATTTATTTTTTTAATGTCGACTTAGAGCAGTCAATACTGGAAAATAATATTAGAAAAAAGACATTACAAAAATTTAAATGTATCGAGCCCAAGCCGCAAAAATAACGTAAGCGCCAGAAAGCAAATTTAACATTTTTTTTGAGTCTATTTGGGTGGATTTGTTTCGCTTACAATAGAATTGAAAGTGCGATATCTTTATAAATAAATATATATTTAGCTCATAAAATTGTTCGTGTAGATGCGTTTAGCACTCATGTACATATTTTCATTAAAAACAAAATATCTGAAAAATGTCGCTTACGTTATTTTCGCGGTTAGGGCTCAAAATATTAAATTAAAATAAAAACAATTAAAAATAAAACTAAATTAATAATTTTTTAATTATTTTTTTTTTCTGGGGTCATTTTAATTGAAAAATTGGTCCAACATTTGTTGCAAGGATTGGGAAAATCCAGAAAAACCCAACCAAACCAAAAATAATAAAATTAAACTAGTGAGAATTAGCAGTAAAAATGTTAGTTACGAGTGCCCGACTAGGATATACCCTGATCCAAGGTCTTACATTCATTCGAGCTATTCATCTGTATTCATACATGGAAGCACACACACACATACAAACACAAGCTGCTGGGTGCACGCGTCACTCAATTGCTTTGCATCTTCTTCTTCCATTGACCCCAAACTATGTTACATTGAATCGTTAATAACTTCTTTGTTTATTGTCTGATCGTAATGAAATTTGTAGGACACAAAGATGGCATATAAATGTGTAAAATCCGAAGGTCATACCTCTAAAATTACGTATTTCTGTGAGATCGGAGAGGGGTATCCGAAAAGTGAAATGTATTTAACCTCTGTATGCTATAGGAGAATATATGTACAAAATTTGGTGACCCTACGTTTTATAACTTTTAAACTTTACCTTAAAAACACTGTTCTGGAATCTTAATTTATCGATAACTTTTGAAAGGATCGAGATATCGAAAAAAAATGATGAGTTTGTATCGAGCCGGCAGTACAGTAACTCAAATATAAAGTCGCTAGCTTTAATGACTTTCAAGTTATGTCCGAAAAACACTTGTCCAAAATCGAAATTCATCGATAACGAAATATCGATAAAAGTGAAATATCTTTAACCTCTGTATGCTTTTGGAGAGTATATGTACTAAATTTGGTGACTCTACGTCTTATAACTTTTAAGCTATACCTTAAAAACACTGTTTTGGAAATTTAATTTGATGATAACTTTTGAAAGGATTGAGATATTGAACAAAAAATGATGAGTTTGTTTAGAGCCGGCAGTACAGCAACTAAAACCCAAACATAATATATATAATATATATAGTTTCTAGCTTATGTGACTTTGAAGTTATGCCCGAAAAACACTTGTCTGAAATCGATGTTTATCGATAACTTTTGAACGGGATGAGATATCGAAAAAAAAATGATAAACTTGTTTTGACCCGGCACTACGAGAACTTATATTTCAAATATGAAGTCTCTAGCTTTTGTAGTCTCTGAGAAACAGGCGTTTATACAGACGGACGGACAGACGGACAGACAGACGGACATGGCTATATCGACTCGGCTATTGATACTGATCAAGAATATATATACTTTATGGGGTCGGAGATGCTTGTGTGTTTGTTTGTGTTTGTCTTTCTTTCCCCGTTATGTGCGTGCCCCGCGGCCTACTGAGCTAAAATAAATGGCTGTGTGTGCGCGCATGACCTTGTGTAAGGCGTAGTTTGGTGCGGTAGGTAGGGAACAAGCTAAGGATACCCAACATTCCCGGTGTTGGAAAAGGGGGTAGCTGCGTGGGTACGTCTGTGCGAGTGTGTACGTGTGTGTAAGTGGATGCGGGCGAGCGGTGGCCCAAAAAGGGCAGCTACGTTGCGAGGAATTGGCCGCATGGTAGGTATAAGTCACTGGACCGGATAAGTGGACTTGCTGGAGAAAGTGAGACCGCCGGTGAGCGATCACTGACCGGTCCCCTCTGACTACCGTGCTACCTTTTCCCCATCCGTCTATCCATGGCAGGTATGAGCCACCATGTGACCTACTCCTCGAGAATGTGGTTGTACCAGTGTACCATGCGGACTGAGGGAGTGATCCCTGGGCAGGCCGGGATTTGCACACGCACGCGTAGGGACGTACCACCTCGCAGAGTGGCTCCATTTGAGTTTTTTCGTTGTAAAAATCTTAACTTTTGAACCAAATGAGATAATCGATAAATTTAAAAGGCATATGATACATAATTGATCAACCTATAAAATGAGCGTTCAAAGAAATCTGCGATGTTAAGGTGCCTATTTATGGGTAAGCAAAGTGGAAATTTGTGAAAAATTCAATTTTATGGGAAGAAAAAAATATATTTTTTTAATTTATTGGTTATTATTATTTTTTGTTTGAAAGGCTTTTATGATTTAAAACTAATATTACAAGTAATAAAAAATTTGTATATCTTAAAGACTAATCATTTTTTAACTATAAATATTTTCTAACTCTTTTCGTGACTTTACATGCCGCAGTGATGAAATAAGTAGATTGGAAGATGCTGCTAACATGTTGAAGAGGTCCTGACTCTGTCTCACCCTTGATGCTTAGAAAGTGTTTAGCAATCTGTATTTTTGATAAAATTTATTTAGGGGCTCCTGTGCTTCTTCAGAAAGCTCTCCAATTGGCAAAGTCTGATATTTAATTATATCGTTTTCTGTGGATATAATTCTGCTAAAAGTGATGCAGTTATGTGAGGAAGTGTCGGATGCCCACACTCCTCATCAATTTAGGGCGAAGGGACGCGACGTTGTTCGGCGAGGCAGGGGAGGGAGATGTTAAGTTTGTAGGTAATAAGTTTGTAATAAATAATTTGTAAATAATAAGTTTGTAGATAATAAGTTGGTAGATATTAAGTTTGTATAATTAGGCAGATAAGAGAAAGTCGCACGAAGCGCATCAATATAAAACAAAGTCGCACGAAGTGCATCAATATAAAACAAAGACACGCGGAGCGCAACAGATGAGAATTTCAAACCAGCCGTGCCGATCAGGTGCAACTCTGCCACGGTGTCGTAGCAGACAGTCGATTGTCGTACGAAAAGGGAAAAAGCGACACTGCTATAGATTCGTCGATGCGGCGGGGGGGAGAGGAAAAAGGGAAAGGCATAGGAGAGAGTTGGCAGTCGGTAGCGAGATAAAAAGGTTGGTGATCGGTAGTGAGCAAAAAAAAAAAAGGACAAAGAATAAAATAATAAGACAGTAGAAACGCGAGAAAATGATAAAATTAATTTGGAGACGCGAGGTGAAAGTGCAAGAAGCAAGTGGTTAAATTAAGAAACGATTAAAAATCAAACAACGGTACCTGAAGAGCGCTGCCGAAGAAGAAAAAAAATTAGGAAGGGTACAGGCGAACGCAAAGGTAAAAGGAAAGATATAAATATAAAAGCTAAATAATAAAGTAAAATTGTCGAACTCCGATATTTATGGTTTTCTTTTATTCTATAATTATTCTTTGCACAATATTATTATTTTTTTCCAACGGCTCTTTGAATTTATTCCCCTTCCCACACCTTCTGGTCTCCCTGCCAAACATATACATTTCTTGTCGGAGTTGAACCCGAGGCGACTGAGATTTGTACCCCGGATAACTTCCTTACAGTGGCGCCCGAGCAGGGACCCAGAGGTGTGTACGGCTTTACGGTGGTTTAAAGCCCCATCGAATTTGTCACGCTATTATATTAGCAAAAACCGTTTTTGTGTGAAAAATAACACCCTGTACTAAGCAGCGGCTTGCACGTGCAAAAACGGTTGCGGCCGAATAACGGACGCATACGAACAATGAAGAGCAGCAAAGTACAGTCGCTTGGCGATAGCGAGTTGTGGGTGAGCCAAGCGCGTGATAGCGGATAGTGGTGAGACAGTGGGGCGGAAACGACAGTGCACATGTGAAATAAAAATAGTGAGCAGTGAAGGAGGATGGAATTAAATTATTAAAAGGAGATTAATTCATAAAACTAAATAAATTAATAAAGCGAAGCTATTATAAAATTAAAAAAACAAACGATTGTGCACTCGCAAATTAGAAACGTGTAAATAACAGAATACTAATAAAATATTCTAACTAAAACAAATAACATAATACAAATAAAATATTATTTTAAACTAAATAAAATAAATAACATAATACAAATAAAATATTATTTAAAACTAAATAAAATAAATAACATAATACAAATAAAATATTATTTTAAACTAAATAAAATAAATAACATAATACAAATAAAATATTATTTTAAACTAAATAAAATAAATAACATAATACAAATAAAATATTATTTTAAACAAAATAAAATAAATAACATAATACAAATAAAATATTATTTTAAACTAAATAAAATAAATAATACAATACAAATTAAATATTATGTTTAAACAAAATAAATAACACAAAATAAATAAAATATTTTTTTTAACAAAATAAGATAAATCATACTAAATAAAATAAATAACGAAATAAATTCTCACACGTTTCTATAACGAGAGAATAAAAGTTAAGATGGACAAAGAGGCAGCGGAATCTAGGTGGAAAGAGGAATTGGTCTCCCTATCCCTGGAGTTGGGTCTAGAAATCGAGGGGCGGGTGGAAGATTTACGGAGGCGATTAGCTGCATACATCAGCAAGGGGGTACATTCCGCACAAGTGTGGGCGCGTCTAGCCGAGTGGGAAGTGCAGTATGGGCGAGTGCCAAGTCTCGGGGGCACGGACGAGACGCCGGGTGAAGGCGATCGTAAGTTAGAGGCAGGCGCCGTATCAGGCAGTTACATTTCAGCTGGCACTTCACGAGGTTTGGGAACTTCCAGACTTGGAATTAATTCTGAGGTAGTTAGGGGAAGTACAGAACGTGAAGGAGATCGGGGACACGTTCCCCACCGGCCGCGGCAGTGGTTCAGACCGACGGTTAGGGTCAGATAATCTCAGCCAGGTCATCGTGCCTGAGGTAGTGAGGTAGTGAGGAAGTGGGGTATGCGGTTCGACGGAGAAGGGGATCCTCTCGAGTTCCTCGAAGCAATTGAAGAACGCGCCATTTCTTACAGTGTTAGTTGGGATCGGCTACCTAGGGCGATGGGTGAAGTTCTCGTCGCGAAAGCGGCACGATGGTTCGTGACAAGCCGGTTACGAGACGTGTCGTGGGAGACGTTCCGACGAGGTTTTCTGGAGTTCTTCCTGCCACCTCGGTATTTCGAGCGTCTGGAAGACGCCATACGTGTGCGTTGTCAGAGAAATGGAGAATGTTTCAAAGACTACCTAATAGATCTCAGAGCGTTGATGCATCACGCCGAATACGATGCAGAAAGAGAGTTGCATCGTGTTTACGAAAATGCTGCTCCAGAGTACCGGTTATATGTTAGGAGGGGAGATTTCAGCAGTCTATCCCAGTTGACACAGTTTGCGGTAGAGTACGAGACGGTGAAAAGGCAGAGTCGTGAACGGGCGGTAATGGGAGGTGTGGCTCAGGCACCCCTCTACGTGACTCGTGCTGACCCCGACAGGTCAATACAGGGTCAGAGTAATCATTTTAACCCGTTTCGAGGTACCCCTCATAGGTCGAACGTAGGTGGAGTAGACCCTTAGAATATGTCTGGGGTACGACGACAGGTTGTGGACCGCACGGTTGAGCATGGAGCGGAACAACCCTTCGACTCACGACGCGCATGTCATAAGTGTTCTCAAGGTGGGCATTTTGCTCGGGAATGTCCAAATCCGCGGATAATCTTCTGTTGGTTCTGTGGTACCAAAGGCGTAATGACTCGCGACTGCTGTCAGTCGGGAAACGGGCAACGGCTCTGTCTGGATCGGACTCCGGCAGACGCCGGAGGAACAGGGGTCCGGAATTAGAGAATCCTTTACAGGTGAAAGAGGGGCGCATTGTAGCCACCGTGCGAGTCGGGTGGCATGAGGCAGATGCGACAATAGATACGGGCGCAACTCGTAGTTTTATGAGTGAATCGTACGCTCAGGAGGTAGAGTCGTGCGGCGAGGTGGTAAGAGTGCAGACTCGTATCCGATTGGCCGATGGTTCTAGCCTCGAGGTGATTAAGATGCTCAAGATCGCAGTGAGTTTAGGAGGACGGCAGATCAGCATGCCTATCTTGGTGATGCCGTCGATGTTCGACCAAGTCATCCTCGGAATGGATTTCTTGTGTGCGATAGGTACTCGCTTGCGCTGTGGTAGGGCCGAGGTGGCCCTGGGGACGGTTGTACGTTCAAGGGAAGACCAGGGGGCTGAGATAACGAAGACAAGGAATCAGGTAGACAAAAAGGAATGCACAGAAGGACCTGAGGCATTGCAGGGGGCGACTACAGGGAAATCCGCAATAGGGCTGAGGGACGGAGGAGATCAGGGTGCAGGCGGGGCAATCAGGGGAGTAGGGCAGACAGAGGTGCTCAATCCGATGCCCACCGGACGGCTGGAAACCCCGACCCATCAGGATAAAAAACGGTGGAATCGACACCGGAGTTGGAACCGAGGTTACAGAGGTTCTTAACATCCGAACTCGCCAAGTTCGACGGACTCCAAGGAGTCTCACATATAGCCGAGCATCGGATCATACTGAAGGACAATAAGCCGTTGAAACAACGGTATTATCCTAAGAATCCAGCCATGCAAAAGATAATAGATGAGCCTTCTCGTAGTCCACACAGTGCCCCAATCGTCCTGGTTAAGAAGAAGACTGGCGATTGGCGGATGTGTGTGGATTATAGACAGCTCAACGCTAATTCGATTCCCGATGCATATCCGGTACCCAGAATCAATCATATCCTGGAGAGATTGAGACACGCCAAATACATCTCGACCCTGGATCTAAAACATGGATATTGGCAGATCCCTATGGCCGTGGAAAGCAGAGAGTGCACCGCGTTCACAGTGCCCGGGAGGGGTCTATTCCAATGGCGGGTGATGCCTTTCGGTCTCCACTCAGCTAGTGCGACTTTCCAAAGAGCCTTAGATACGGTTATTGGAGCCGATATGGAGCCGCACGCATTCGCTTATTTGGACGATATAATCGTCATAGGCGCAACCCTGGAACAACATCTGGCTAATCTGGAGGAAGTGTTCCGCAGGCTGAGGGCAGCTAATCTCAAGTTGAACCAAAGTAAGTGTTGTTTCTTCAAGAGAGAGTTGGTATACCTGGGACATATGGTGAGCGGCGACGGGATCCAAACAGACCCCGCGAAAGTGGCGGCTATTAGTAACTTGAGACCACCCACGAATCTCAAAGAGCTGACGACCGCCCCCGTGTTGGCATGTCCCGATTTCTCTGTCAGATTCTCACTACAGACGGATGCGAGTGATCATGGCTTAGGGGCAGTTCTCACTCAAGAAATCGAAGGGAAAGAGCGGGTGATCGCCTACGCTAGTCGGAAGCTATTACAGGCAGAGGAAAATTACTCGGCCACGGAGAAGGAGTGCCTCGCCATAGTCTGGTCGATTCGCAAGCTGAGGTGTTATCTGGAAGGATACCGCTTCGACGTAATCACGGATCATCTCGCGCTGAAGTGGCTGAACTCGATCGAGAGCCCTTCGGGGAGAATAGCACGCTGGGCCTTGGAACTCCAACAGTTCCAATTTGATGTACATTACCGACGGGGAAAACTCAACGTGGTAGCAGACGCGCTCTCCCGTCAGCCTTTGGATACGTGTCAACAAGCAATAGTGGAAAAGGTCCCTTGCAAATGGACGGCGACGATGCACGAGAAGGTGGCCAGTGACCCTGAGAAATTTGCGGATTATGTGATAGAGAACGGACAGTTATATCGACATATGGGTTACAGAGCGGACGACGAGGATTACATTCCGTGGAAATTGTGTGTGGAGTATGGTCAGAGAGACCGAGTCCTCCGGGAATGTCACGACGCACCCACCGCCGGTCATCAAGGTATCCGGAAAACGATTTTCAGGATAACGCACCGGTATTACTGGCCGGGCATGTTCAGAGATGTCGCCAAGTATGTCAAGTGTTGCAAGAAATGCCAAGAGTTCAAGTGGGAACAACGAAACCCTGCCGGACGAATGCTTACACGACAGGCGGATGAACCGTTCGCTATTTTATGCTCTGATTTCGTGGGCCCGTTGCCACGATCGAAGCAGGGTAACACGGTCTTGCTGGTGTTTCACGACGCATTCTCCAAATGGGTAGAGTTAGTCCCTTTGAGGAGAGCCACCGCTGCCTATCTACAAAAGGCCTTTCGTGAGCGGATATTATGTCGATTCGGAGTACCCAAGAAGTTCGTCTGTGACAATGGTGCCCAGTTCACGAGTCGAGTGTTCAAGTCATTCCTGAACGGATTAGGGGTAGAGGTTCAACACACGGCCCCTTATTGCCCTCAAGAAAACCCAACGGAGAGGACTAATCGGACTGTGAAGATGATGATCGCCCAATATGTGGAAGGTCACCAGAGTTCGTGGGATGAATGGATACCCGAAATATCCCTAGCGGTTAATAGTAGCGTAAGCGACTCGACGGGTTTTTCTCCTTCTTTCTTAATACAGGGACGAGAACCTCGATTACCGTCAGTACGACGAGGTAACTCCAGGATCCGCGACGAGAACCCAGACTCCTCAGGAAAAAGCTGAACGTTTGAGGGAAATATTCACTTTGGTACGAGGAAACCTACAAAGAGCGGCCCAGGACCAAGCAAGGTACTACAACCTCCGTCGACGTGAATGGAGACCCACCCTGGACTCGAAGGTATTATTGAGGCAACATCAACTCTCCAAGGCCGCGGACGGATTTGCCGCAAAGTTGGCACCCCGATACGATGGACCATATCGGGTTGTCAAGTTCGTATCTCCTAATATAGTGAGGTTGGCTCGACCTGGGGAACGCCGGAGGAAGGTGGCGAACATAGCACAACTGAAACCATTCTACGAGTATGACAAGAGAGACCCGGAAGATGAGGAGGGGGAACCAGTCCCACTTGTCAAGGATGGGACGTCCGGATTGTAACCACTATTTGATTTCATTTTTCCTCCTGATTTATCCGCCTGTTACGCTACGCATACAGTCATGAATCTAATCTTTCATTGGTCTTTTTCAGAGATAATAAGAACCAGCAGAAGATGGCAACAGTGGAGGGGGATGAAGCGACCTCATCGTCGACGGCCAGTTGGGGGGCGGTCGGCGGAAGACCCGGATATACGGGCCGAAATACGGGAGGTCCCGTATGGAGTGGCGGGTTTACCCCTTGCGCCGTCACGACGCATGTGTCGACGCCGAAGACCTGGCAGAGGTGTGCGACGGAGTCGCTTTGTTGATGCGTGTTGAGACGGCCGCGGAAAAGACGCAACCCCCACAAGCCGGCGAGGAAGAGGCACCGGCAGGAGTTGCCCCGGTAGTGGCCGAAGGCGCAGAGACAGTAGCCGATCAACCCCGGATGGACGAAGGGACTGATGACGAGTCGGAGGAAGAAGGTACCCGAAGAGCCCTCGAGGCCGAATACGCCAGGGCAGAGTCCTTGGAACCATCCGCCGCAAAATCCCAAAGGGGGACGGATACCTGGAACAATGGGGTAGGGAACTCCAGGGTCAACTAGACGAATTGGCCAGGCGGGCTCAGGAGGAACGACCACCCCCGTCCATGAACTCCGGGTGTGCAACTCGGCGCACCGGCAGTACAGAGTCGATGCCCTTCTGGGTGAAGCCGCCAGCGGCGTGGACGGTCTTGACGCGGACGGGTCTACTCCCCCGTACCGTGGTGCTCGACATCCTGGGACGTCGGCGGGAGATACGAGTGGGACACCGCTGTCGTTTCCGGTGCCAAGCCGGGGACAAGGAGTACAAGGTAACATTTAGGAGGGATCGGCAGGTCACCGTCCTGGACCCGGAGGAAAGGGGGGGGTGTGAGGAAGTGTCGGATGCCCACACTCCTCATCAATTTAGGGCGAAGGGACGCGACGTTGTTCGGCGAGGCAGGGGAGGGAGATGTTAAGTTTGTAGGTAATAAGTTTGTAATTAATAATTTGTAAATAATAAGTTTGTAGATAATAAGTTGGTAGATATTAAGTTTGTATAATTAGGCAGATAAGAGAAAGTCGCACGAAGCGCATCAATATAAAACAAAGTCGCACGAAGCGCATCAATATAAAACAAAGACGCGCGGAGCGCAACAGATGAGAATTTCAAACCAGCCGTGCCGATCAGGTGCAACTCTGCCACGGTGTCGTAGCAGACAGTCGATTGTCGTACGCAAAGGGAAAAAGCGACACTGCTATAGATTCGTCGATGCGGCGGGGGGAGAGGAAAAAGGGAAAGGCATAGGAGAGAAAAAAAGTTGGCAGTCGGTAGCGAGATAAAAAGGTTGGTGATCGGTAGTGAGAAAAAAAAAAAAGGACAAAGAATAAAATAATAAGACAGTAGAAACGCGAGAAAAGGATAAAATTAATTTGGAGACGCGAGGTGAAAGTGCAAGAAGCAAGTGGTTAAATTAAGAAACAATAAAAATCAAACAACGGTACCTGAAGAGCGCTGCCGAAGAAGAAAAAAAATTAGGAAGGGTACAGGCGAACGCAAAGGTAAAAGGAAAGATATAAATATAAAAGCTAAATAATAAAGTAAAATTGTCGAACTCCGATATTTATGGTTTTCTTTTATTCTATAATTATTCTTTGCACAATATTATTATTTTTTTCCAACGGCTCTTTGAATTTATTCCCCTTCCCACACCTTCTGGTCTCCCTGCCAAACATATAAATTTCTTGTCGGAGTTGAACCCGAGGCGACTGAGATTTGTACCCCGGATAACTTCCTTACAGTTTTTGAAGCATATTCTCCATATTTTGCAGAATTAACTTTAACTTTTTCCTTGCAGTTTAAAACATTTAAGATCGTTCCCAATCTCTTAACAATTTGACTGTTTATCCCAGTGATTTGCGTTACAGCCTCATCATTTTCAAAAAATCTCCTCGAAATGTTTTTATCGTTTGAGTTTCCGTACCCGTACTTGGGGCAGTCTACTTTATTCTTATTCTTGCGTGCAATGGTGAGATCCAAAATTCACAATTCTCTTCATTTGTAGAATCGTTTAAATTGTCGAAGTTCTTTTGCGTCTTTTTGCAAATTGGGCATGACAAAGTTGAAGCTGTGCTTGTCAGTTTGTTAACGACTTTTCCGTCAACCATGGTCAGGTGGAACTCGTTACTACATTCAATGTAGAGAGAGTTCTCAGTTTGAGTGTGATTCACGTGTTTTTTATGCTCCGCATTTTTTATTTTGTTTCTTAATATCAAAGCTGTTTAAACATCTTAAATAATTCAATTTCTATGCTAAATTGATAACGCTTTGGTTTTTGTGCAAAGTATATCAGCTGTGCATCGAATAATAGTAATTATTCAATTTAATAACACGGCATCAGAGCTGCGTTTTGTTGTTTGTGTTATTTACTTTACTCTCCTTGCTCCCACGCTTCCGTCTGCATACAATAGTTTGTGCGTGTGTTCGCTGTGCATTATCTCTTTGTGCATCGCTCTCACTAAACTTATTGTTGTTGTTCTTCGGTCCTCACACTGTTTGTGCATTACTCTAGCTTTTGAGTGAAACTTGAGTGTTTTTCGTTAGTTACATTTTCGTGCGCTTTTTTTTCACCGCTGTGCGCTCTTGTAACTTTTTTCTCTATTTCTAAATTTGTGCAATTTGTTTGACCCCCGTAGTCAATATGTCGTGCTGCAAGAAAAATTGCACTTTTAAGCAGGCTGATGATTCTGTTCAGCCGCAATTTATTTATTGTTGGTTGTGCGAGAACATTATGCATGCCAAATGTGCAGGGCTTACTGGTCGCGAATGCGATAAAGTCACCGCTATTGCTAAAAAAGAAAACGGCGGCTTGAAATGGTCGTGCCCAGTTTGCATCGACATGCAAATAGACTTTTCGCGAATGTATAATTCCGTTAGAAGTCAATTTTTAAAATTGAAAAAGATGGCAAAGCTTCTCGCTAGTGATTTTGCCTCAGGCGAGGAATTGCTGAGCCAATACAAATTTGAGACCCCACCTACACGCCAGTTAGAATCTCTTTTTTTAAGTGTGCCTTCACCTGTGCCCCCTTCTATCGTTCAGACATCTCCAACACTTCTGGCAACTCCACAAAATCTGGACGTTTCGACCATTCTGTCTCTGTCACCGTCGCCGTCTCTACAATTTACTCCCTTGCCTTCTCCAGGGGATGCGATCATACCCCCAACTATCGAGCCCGCTCCGATGACAACCACTGCGTCACGAGTGGTTTCACGTCGCAAGCGCAGAACTTCTCAAAGCCCTGTTTCTAATGAGGGAACTAATCACATTGCAATTTCAGCTCCACCTCAGCCAATCCTTAATGTAGTTGCCCCCAGAAAGCAAGTGTTTGTTTCCAGGCTTTCAGCTGACACTACATGCGAGTCCTTAGCGGCTTATATTTCTAGCAAATCTTCAGCTAGTGTTTCAATCATAAAATTTAAATTTTCTACTCCTCGGGAAATAGCTTCCTTCAAAGTAAGTGTCCCTCATGACGTGTTCCCGATCATTTGTGATCCAAAATTTTGGCCACCTCAAATGATTGTTCATGAATTTAAACCTAAAATTCGAAACAATCCTTTGCCTGTTTCACTTCCAGCTGGCAGCTCTTCATCCAGCAATGTTTCAAAAAACTAGATCCCCATTTAACTACCATTCAATACCAGAATGTTAGAGGCCTTATGTCTAAACTTAAAAATTTATTCATGAACAGTATTTCTTTTGATTCTGACATTATCGCTTTCTCAGAAACTTGGTTAAACTCCACAGTGTCTGACTGCGAAATTTTGTCCAATAACTTTATTATTTATAGACGCGATCGGCCGACTCGAGGTGGTGGCGTACTAATTGCCATCAAAACCACACTCCAGTCGGATATTTTTAATTTCTCTGCGCCAGCTAGTGTTGAAATTGTTGCTGTTAAGGTTGTTTTCCCATCAAGGGCCTTATATATTTCATGCTCCTATATTCCCCCTTCTTCCGATATTCAAGTCTATATGCAACATATATCTTATATAAGGGAAATTTCAACCCATGTGCGTGATAATGACTTATTTGTAGTGTTAGGTGATTTCAATCTGCCAAGCATTACATGGTCACTTTTCAATAGCACAAACCACCTTATACCCTCAGCTCAACATGATTTTTTCGATTGCATGTTCGATCTTTCGTTGTTTCAAATCAATTCAATTCTAAATCATTTGAATAGAATGCTTGATCTGGTTTTTATCAACGATAGCTCTACAGCTGCTATATCTAGATCAGCGCCTTTAACAATGCCGGAAGATTCGTACCATCCCACTATCGAAATTTCACTTTCATTTTTTAGAACATGTTCTTTGCCTCCAGCATGCCCTGCTAAAAAACGATATTGCTTCCGTAAAGGGAATTATAGTCTTCTGAACCAGCATATTTATGCAACAGATTGGTCTTTTTTAAACAATTCGGTTGACATAGATGTTGCTGCTAACATATTCTATGAAACTCTTTATGCATTGTTTGATATCTGCATTCCAAAATATATCCCTTCATGTGCCTCGAGCAAACCACCATGGTTTACACCACGTCTTTCTTACTTAAAAAACATTAAATCTAAGTTTTTTAAAAAGTTTAAGAAGTCTGGTTCTAGTGTTGACTTGTCCAAATATTCTGTAGCCAAGTCCAACTTTGTCCTTTTAAACTCCCAATGCTACGAGAACTACCTTTCTCGTTGCAAACGACAGTTTACTCAAGATCCTAAGCAATTTTACAACTTTGTTAATTCAAAGCGCAAATCTTCAAATTTGCCTTCTTCCTTTTTTCTTGGGATAGAAAAAGCTAGCAACGACTCTACTGCTTCTGATCTATTTGCCAACTTTTTCCAATCAACATATTCCTCTGTCCCCCACACTAACACTTATCCGTATAACATTTCACCTTCGAACCTATTATTTAATCCTGGTATCACAGATGCCTCACTTCTTTCTGCATCTAATTCACTAAAACCATCTTTCTCTCCTGGGCCAGACAACATACCTAGTTGTGTGCTCAAGGAGTGCTACTTCAACCATTGCTAAAACTTTTTAACCTATCCCTTGACTCTGCAGTCTTTCCATCTATTTGGAAGGAATCGTTCATCATTCCTCTCCACAAAAAAGGTGGGAAGTCTGATATTTCTAATTACAGAGGCATTGCAAAGCTATCAGCCATCCCTTAATTATTTGAAAAACTTCTAACTTCGTCTTTGCAACATCTCTGTAAGTCGATTTACTCCCTTGCCCAACATGGTTTTGTTAAGAGTCGGTCCACTACGACCAATTTGCTTGAATTTACCTCCCTTGTAAATGATGCATTTCTTATGAAAATGCAAACTGATGTCATTTACACCGATTTCAGTAAAGCATTTGACTCTGTCAACCATGAACTTCTGCTGTATAAGCTTGATTGCTTAGGATTCCCTCCATCTTTTCTGGTTTGGACTTCCTCCTATTTAAATGGTCGGACTCAACGAGTATTGCTTAGGTCAACTTCTTCGAAAACGGTACACGTCACTTCTGGGGTACCACAGGGAAGTCATCTTGGACCTTTACTATTTACTCTTTTTATTAATGACCTGCCCTCTATTTTGACACATTCTCGCATTCTTATGTACGCAGATGATGTGAAACTTATTTTGTCGTATACCGATCCCCTGTGTCATACTCATCTACAAGATGATTTGAATGCTATGCAGCTTTGGTGTTCGGCAAACCAACTGCATCTTAATTGTTCAAAATGTATGTTTATGACTTTCAGTCGTTCTAGACCCCATTTAGCCACTTATACGATTGACAATATTTCATTGCAACGTATTTTTACAGTTAAAGATCTTGGAGTTATTTTTGACAAAAAGTTGAGCTTTAATCTCCATATTTCTTCTATCGTTAATGCAGCCAGAGGTGTACTGGGCTTCATTAAACGCTGGTCGAAAGAATTTAACGATCCTTTCACCACCAAACTTCTCTACGTTTCCTTGGTCCGTCCTATCCTTGAATACTGCTCATGCATTTGGGGCACCCAGTATCAAAACTCTCAAGATCGTATTGAGTCTGTTCAGAAGCAATTTCTTCTCTTCGCCTTACGTGGACTAAACTGGGATCCCAATCTCCGTTTGCCTTCGGTGTTGTCTTCCTGCATAAGTTAATTAACGGCGATATTGACTCCTCTTCTCTCTACTAGAAACTTTGTCCCTTTCGTATTATCATCATGCACGACTGATTATGCTTTGCACAATCCAATTCGTGTCCTTTGCAAATCGTATAATTCATTATTCCACGTATTCTCGGCAGAACTCTCTCTCCCTGTAGTTAAATCATCTGTTCTCATCTATCTCCGCGGGATCTCTGACCGTGCATAGATGAAAACACCTTTCCCCGCTACTAATACCTAACACTAATTAATACCTAACACTAACTTATTTTTGGTCTGATTGGGTTTTTCTGGGTTTTCCCCAATCCTTGCAACAAATGTTGGACCAATTTTGCTTTTTAAACACCCCCAGATTTTATATTTTATATTTTTACATTTTATATTGTTAATTGTCAATTTTCTTTTAACTTTTATTATATAATTTTATATTAAAATTTTTTTTATTTTAAACCAATTCATTTAAATGTCTTGTAAATTTAAATTTTCTGTGTCTGACTGTTTCTAGTCGACATTAAATAAATAAATTTTCCTTCTCTGATTTCTAGCTTTGATGGCTTAATATTGTTTATTTGTTCTTCAATGTCCTTTCTATGGACGTTGATGTACTAACGAACAGTACATTCAAGTGGCCCAACGATACCAAGCCAGGGCTTGTTAACGCGCGGACCCAGGCAACATGCAACCCACCTCCCGCCCAACCGACCGAGGGGCGCGCCGCATAACGTGCGGCTACGAAGATCGCGAAATACAAATAGAACATACAATATAAATACAACAAATGAACATAGACTATTTAAATGTTAGACAGAGGTTGTAATAGTAAAGTTCTGAGAGTAGGGACCGAAGAAGCATTACTTATTATCGGGAAAAGGTTATTATAACTAGAGCATAAGATCCGAAAAGGGTTATGAACTGCATAGTTAGTATTACAGGCTTGCAGGGAAATCGGGAAAAAGTTCCTAGTATTTCTGATCGGAACAGCAAAACTAATTTGGCTAATTAATTCTGATGAATCAATTTCACCGTTAATTAGTTTGTGTAAAAAGATTACACCAAGCATGGTTCTACGATCAGAAAGAGAGGGAAGATTTATTAGTAGAAGTCTACTACGGTAAGGAGGCAAGCGAGCATTAGAATTCCAGTGGAGACACCGGAGGGCAAAGAGTAGAAATTGTTTTTTCACAGATGCTATTCTATCCTGATGAACCTTATATTGTGGACACCATATACATGACCCATACTCAAGAATGGGGCGAACAAGTGAAGTATAAAGAGTCTTAGTAACGAAGGGATCGTCAAATTCTCGACCAACGCTTAATGAAACCCAATACACCAAAGGCTCGATTAGCAGCAGAAGAAATATGCTTGTCAAACTTAAGCTTGGGATCCAAAAGGATACCCAAATCATTAACTGACTCAATTCGTTCAAGTGGTTTTCCATTAAGAACATAATTATTTAAAAAGGGCATTCGCCTATAAAAAGACATAACGTTGCATTTACCACAATTTAAATTTAATAAATTTACTCGACACCAGGTTTGAAAGCTTTCTAAATTACCAGATAGAAAGTCTGTAGACGAAAAACAAAGTTTAACATCATCGGCATACATCAGCACCAGAGAGTGTGTTATCACGGAAGGAAGGTCATTAATGAACAATGTAAATAACAAGGGACCAAGGTGACTACCTTGTGGTACTCCGGACGTGACCTGAACAGACTTAGAGACAAGTCCTTTAAAAAAGACATTTTGGGATCTTAAACTTAGATAATTGGCGATCCAAAGAATTAAGTTTTTTTGGAAATCCCAGAAGATGAAGCTTATGAAGTAAAAGAGAATGATTAACGGAATCAAAAGCCTTACTGAAATCAGTGTAAATAACATCTGTTTGCATTTAGTTTTGAAACCCCTTCATAACAAAAGAAGTGAATTCAAGTAAGTTAGTGGTAGTAGATCTATTTTTCACAAACCCGTGCTGGCAGGGTGAAATTATAGATCTACAAAGATGTTGTAGTTGAGAAGTTATTAATTTCTCAAAAATCTTAGGAATAGCAGACAACTTAGAAATACCTCTATAGTTTTGAACGTTTGACTTGTTTCCTTTTTTATGGAGAGGAATAATAAATGATTCTTTCCACATAACAGGAAAAGAGCACAACTCGATGGACAGATTAAATAGCTTATATAATGGCCTCAAAAGACCTTCAGCACAGTACCTAAGCACGCAGCCTGGTACTCCATCAGGTCCCGGTGAGAATACTGGCTTAATAGCCTTAAGATCATTTAATAGCGAGCTTTCCGTTATTAAAGGTTCAAATATGCAATTAGAGACATTTACATTGTAAGGATATGGCAAAACCAATTGAACATTTGATGAACTATAAGTTGTTTGAAAAAATGAAGCAAATAAATCGGCGACGGCCTGATCTGTGTTAGCTGTCGTTTTTTCAAAAAATACGGTTGATGGAAGTGTTGATGATTTACATTTCGCACGACTTACATTTTCACGACGAGGAGTGCGATCTTATCTATAAACTGAAAATTTGTTAGAAAAAATTTCAGAATTTAGGATGTCGGGCCTTAACCATGTTTCAGAAAAGGCAACGGCATCAAATGTAAAGGACATGCTATTTAGGTAAAGATTAATAAGTTTACTACAAATACCTCTTACATTCTGATAGCCCAGTGAGAGGGAGGATTTTAGTTTTTTGTGCTATCAGAGACAATAAGTGCTGCATTAGACCTAGCAACTACAGAGGGGAGTGCAACCGAAGTCCGATTTTTCTTTTTTACAGTGTATTCTTTTATAATTAAGTGTTCAGGCCAAAATTCTTTACAACAAATTTTGCTGAAATAATCGGCAGGAACACTTATTTTAAATGAAGAAATTTCCCGAAGATACGTAAATTTCAATTTTTCCACCGTAATATTGGCTTCTGATTTTGCCTGATTAAAGGCCTTGACATCGTCAGATGTAGTATCAGGGGCAAGCCTGGAAACAAAAATTTGTTTTTTTGGTGGGACACCTACAAGGGTATTAACTTCAACCGCAGCTGTAACTCCAGGAGGAGCTATAGCCTTGATTGAAAGAGCATTTGATTTGGCCGACATATCAGCAAGAGTATGTTGACTTGCAACAACACTGCCTGCATTCGCCAAAACAGAAATTTCTACTGGGTCAGCAGGAACAACATCCATGGGTATGACGTTGATTTCCTCACTACTGACTACTATATGAGGACGTGGGGATGTAAAATCCATCAGCGATGGAGCAGATGAAGCAACTAGGACCGTTGGGACCGAAAGCTCATTAGGGCCAATTGACAGCCTATGATTAGCCTTTTTGCGCTTAGGAAACTCGTTCAAAAGTTTCATACCTTTGAACTCGTCATCCAACGCAGAGAAACCTTCGAACAGTTTTTTGAACCGACCGAAAATATCTCCAAAGTCTTTCTTGGTCTGCCTCATGAATCCCATCATATCCCTTTCGACATCCATACAGGTCTCACAAGTCCACTTTAAGCCTGATTTGGACTCGATCAGGTCTATAATACGGCCGTTGAGGCCAGCGCATTTTTCGTGTGCAACATTATCGCACAGCCAGCAACAAACGAAACCCAGTTTCACATTTGCACGCACCTGGCAATTTTTTGAGTAACAGACATACATTTTTATTATGTTAAAAAAAAACAGTAATTAATTTCAACAAAAAATATTAATAAAAAAGAACACTGCAAAATAGTTCTAAAAGCAACAAATATAATATATATATTACAATAAATATATATATACAAAGCAAGCTAGGTTCAAAATTGACAATTTCTATTTACGACAATAACGAATACGAAAAACAGAACGGCGCGAGCGCGACGACCGAAATTAGCACAAACAGAAACAGAAGAGCGCGGCCACCGCCAACCACAAACGAAAATAACCAAAACGGTATAAATACAATAACAAAGTGTTAGCAACAGCAATGCAACTGCACAAGACAAACCAGTATGCTTGGGCTACTGTTTGTTGTTGTATTTAAACACAATTTGTAAATATGTTAATTAGCTAATAATTATTGTCCAACTATGTGTTTCACACAACCGAATGTAATTCACAAGCCACAAGTAATTTATTAAACGTAAAAACGCAAATTCACGACTGAATAGAACGAAGAAACAGAATTAATATCGAAGCGCAACAAAAAAACACGTCTGTTTGCTAATGCGAGCGAGAACGATTTTTTGACGATTTTACAGTGATCCTTATGAGTTCCGGCAATTCCCTTGCAAACTGAAACATTATTGGTCGGCAATAATGTACGGATGACGGTCGTTGATTTTTCCAGTGTAAGGAAACATCAGATTTTATCAAAAATCATGTATCTTAACAATAACGAACGAAACAATTACAATATGAATGGGTTTTTACGGTTATATGTCATAAATTGATCAGAAATACATGCAACTCATTTTTGGAACTATGTCTTTTTTCACTATTTTACCTCTAAAACAAGTAAAAGTGCTCTAGTCGAGAGTGCCCGACTAGGAGATACCCTGAACCCAGTTCTTACATTCATAATTCTTTAACAAATTTTTCCGATGAGGGGGTAACATTTGTATACAAAGATATATATACTAACACGAAAACACGAAAAACTTCGATAAATGCATAAATTTAACCAATTTGGCCGCTGGTACTGGTCCTGCTATTAGTACTGGTCCTGCGGCTAGTACTGGTTCTGCTACTAGTACTGGTCCTGCGGCTAGTATTGGTTCTGCAGCGGGTACTGGCTCTGCTACTGGTACTGGCTCTGTTGCTAGTGCAGCATACTGTACTAACGGCACTATGGCAGCCAATTAACGGGACCCTGGCGGCTGAAATGCTATAAAAGCGCGGCCAAGGCCAGCGAGGAGATCAGTCAGCAACAAGCAAGCAACAGGAGAACAACATGATGAGCAACGGAAGCAACAAGCAAGGTTTGCAAATGGTGAGGGTAAGGCTATCGAGGCCCAACCGAAGCGGGTTAGAGGAGCCGAGACGGCCGAACTGGCGCCGAAGCAACGCCCCAGCCAACCCGAGCTGCGCCGACGTCTACCCGAAGGGCACCGTGGCCACCACGAGGGGCACCGACGTCAACCCCAGCAATAACGATGTCGCGGCAGGACAGGCCTAGGCCACCAAAACCACACCGCGGAACCCCGACAACGCCCCGAGCCGGGACGACGTCACGGCAAGAACCACCGAAGCCGATGCTGCCGTCAGGCACGCCGGCACCGCCACCGATACCAGCACCAAGGCCCGCACCACCACCGATGCCAGTCGTACGGCCGGTCTGGCCAACCCCACCACCACCGTTGGCACCGCTGTCGGGTCGGCACTGACCCGAGCAACGCCGAAGGCCACACCGATGGTCATGGTACCGCCACTGGCAACACTGTCGCGACAACCGGGTCCGGCGACCACCCGAACAACGCCGAAGGTCACCAAGCAACCACCCGAGTAGCGCCTAAGGCCACCCAGGCAAGCAAGGTGCCGCCACCGAGACCCCGGTCACCATACCCGGGTCCAGCGAAACCCCGAGGAAAGCCGACCCCAGCACCCAAGCAGACCAGAGGACCACCGACGTTGCTGCTACCGCCGTCGGGACAAATAATGGACGAGGGTTTCCCGACGCCACCCTTAACCCCGGCGACGCCACTAGCCACAGGGACTCCGAGGCCGAGGAACAGGTACCGTAGCAGTGGAACATGTCGCCGACGCCCAGCACGCCACCATCTAGGCCGGTCACACCCAGGCTTTGGATGTCGTCGCCGGAGACCCCCCGACGGCCCTGGACGGTGAGGCTACCGGTGGGCCGAGCGGAGCCAGCGGAGAAGGAACGAAATCGCTGGCAGGCCCTGGCCGAGTCAGATTGGCCAACTGAGTTCGTGCGTTGGAAAGCGGCCGATGTGAAACGAAGGTCGTCCGCCCTAGTCCGGATCGACCAGACCCAATACCGGGTGCGCCGGACGAAGAGGGCGACCCGAGTGTTTCGGGAGATCGGGCCGTAGAGAAACAGAGGCAGCACGGCGACAACAAAGACAAACAAGAAAATAAACAATAAAAGAAAAAATAAACAAACGAAAAATATATATACCTTGGATTTTGTTGTACAGGTTTTCTTTTCACTCCCGAAGAAAGAGGGGTGTGAGGAAAACACGAACTCGCATCGTAGCGGCGAGTACCGGTATTTGGTGTGTACCGTTATAGCAGAGCCGAACGCCTGTTCCGTTAGAGCGGGACCGACCGCCAGTACCGTTATTACGGCATTAAATACCGTAACTTGGAGGCCGAGTGAACGGAAGAGTCCCGTTCTGGCGCGGCCTGGCTCCTATATAAGGGCAGCAGCCGCGCTAATCGAGACAGAGCTTGGAAGAAACTCAGCGAGGGAACACCATATCCAAGACCCCAAGGACATCACAGCTAAAACTCCAGCCGACCCCAGGACACGGCAGTGGACATAAGCAGCAACAGTAGAGAGCAGGTAAGCGGAACGCAATGTCGTCAAACGTCGAATCCTTGTCACGTCAAGGTCCTGAGGTCGTCCTGCGACCCGAAGTGCCAGTGCGTGCAGGAGAGTCAGCGCGTATTCCTTGCGATTTGCAGGAGAGCCTGACGTGTCCTTGCAAAGCATAGGCGTGCCCAGCGAATCCGTGCGACAATCGGAGTGTTGCGAATTCGAGCGGTGGTCGAACTGGCGTCTTAGCGAACAGGCGAGGCCGAAGGACACTTTAGCCGTCAGACCAACAGCCCCAGGCAAGGACGAGCACCATCGCCGAGGGAAACGAACATACCAAGATTATACGAATATAAAACGCAAATAAACTGATTAAGAAAACAAAACACAACCAAAGAGTTCTTATTTATCGCAGGTGCCACATATAAATTTGTTACACGAACCCAGGCAGACTGACGCTTAGCCCGGTATAAGCCTAAGGGTTCGTTACAGCGGGAAGACACTTGTAAGGCGCTGGGAACAAATCTCTAGAATAAATTACTCATTCTGGAAACAATGGTCACAAGAATACTTGCAAGAATTGCAAGTTCGTCACAAATGGAAGACCGTGGCCCCAAACGTTAAAGAAGCATTATTGGTCCTGGTGAAAGAGGACAATGTTCCGGTGATGAAATGGCCAATGGGTCGCATTGTCAAAACGTACCCTGGTCATGACAATTTCATACGACTGGTGGATGTAAAAACGGCATCAGGAATATACAAACACCATTTACCAACAAGCCTGGAATATTCTACGAACGGCTTGGCTCAACGAAAATGGCTATATCAGAATGGACCATAATCATAATCTGCCATATTGGAGAGACATGAAAACATTTTCCTCAGGCATATCAGAGCTCGGACACATGTGCCCTGAATTACAAAATGTTCAAGCATATCCATCAATGTTTCAACATTTTCAATACCTACACGAGGAACTACAGTCATAAAATGTGCTAATGAAGAACTCTCGACAACGCAGATCACCACTTAACATCGTAGGTAATCTTGCGAACAGTCTCTTTGGCGTACTGGACTCCAGTTACGCACAACAGATGACCGAAGTTATCGAGAATGTCAAAACCAATGAAGAGTTCTTGCTACATCTGCTCCAGAACCAGACGTCAATTGTCGACTCAACCATAAATGTGGTCAAAAAGGACAAATCTGCCACGGATAATCGACTTCGAATACTGGAACAACACGTGGATACAATCAGCAAGCAGAGGGGAAAATAAACCGGAGCCCATCTATCACAAGCATACATGGTACTAGCAACCCAACTTACATTACTGTTCTAGCCGGCATCCGTCACCACACTATCAGCCCGATATTAATCTCTCCAGATCAATTAAGAGATCAACTAGATCAAATCCGGTATCATTTACCACCTGATCAAATGCTGCCTGTCACTACACCCAATGTGATTCAACTGTTCAGAATCATGAGAGCTGAAGGAACCACAACAACTACACATGTGATTTTTAGAGTAACACTGCCCTAGTATCAACATCACAATTACACATCCCGGTATGGGAATCAAACAGCTGGAGTTTATTTGAAATAAAAACACCAGCAGTCAACAAACACAGAGATCAGATTATGGTTCTGACACCAATTGATCTTCGACGAGGCTTGATGCTACCACAGGATGAATACATCTGCTTTGATCAACAAACCGTATTCAATGTTGACAATCGCTGCGAGTTCCAGCTATTCAACAACAAATCCAACACATTGTGTCAGACAACGCACATAAGAACTCACTTGGATCTGTGGATCTGTGCGACACAAACGACAATAGAGCTCCAGGTAGTCTGTAGCGGAATTCCGTCAACTGTACTTCTTGAAGGAACTGGCCTGTTATCACTATCCACCGGATGCACAGCACGCAATGCAGAGATTAGCATCAGCACCTTTGGAACAACAATCACCGAAGTAAAACCAACGAACGCTCGTTTTGGCCACGTCAGCCAGCCTAGGGAACCATCAGCAACAAACGTACTAAAAGCAAACACCCAACATGAAAACAAGGAGCTTGACGACCTACAAAGGGATTTGGCAGCACTTAGACGTCAGACGTTACCACATCGCCAAGACACGATGCAACACCATTACTTAGCTTCATACATTGCTTTCGCAATGTCGTTGGTATTGCTCATAGCATACCCCATACAAAAAAGACATCTATTGTGGAAGCCTAAGCCAGCAGAATCTCAATTCGTCAGCAGCAACACCCGTTCCACGCCGTTTTGTTTTCAACATATGCGATGGTTCAACGGCCGGGAAAATGTTAAGTCACAAGTTATGTAATACACACACAATCAAATTATGTAATACAAACACACACAAACTAAGTAATAAAACAGAATACACAAAGCTCATATACATTAGGGCAGGTCAAACACACAATGTCAGCACGTTTTGCTGTCTTAACTATTCTGCAAATTCGGCAGTATGTCAGTCCGCCAGCGGTGCCGCTTTCTGCTGACTATGCGATCGACACTCAGAGGGCAGTAAACTGTCATATTTTCACACGTAGGGACGTACCACCTCGCAGACCGGGCTCGGCCATATCCGAGACGACGACGTTGTAGATCGTCACCCGATCCACGTTCTCTGGCCTCTTAGCCCCTCTCTTATTCTCCCTCGGGGCCCAGCCAACCAACTCCCAGCGGTCTACGAGCAGCAGGACAAACCCGAACCACCCATCGATCCCCCAATCGATCCTAACGAACACTTGGCGTTACTCTTGGTCTATCCTCATCCCATCGTCACAGCTCTTTTACAGTAAAACCTCTAAAGCGACTTATCTCCACCAGCAAAATGTACTGGGCGGAGATATGTCGTAAAATACACCAACTTTTTTTCACAGCATTTCTTTTTTTACCCTGATTTTATTGAAAATAAAAAATGTGTAATAATTTTGTGCAATTGGACTATTGCACAGAAATCAAAACCGTTTTCTTCAATTATGTTTTCTATTGTTTAAGTTATTTATAAATAAAAACATTGCGTATTTTCTCTTCGACATCTTGGTTGCAGCTTGGACATTTTCGCTTTATATTTTCATTGCGGGCCACCATTTTAATCCCAACATGTGCCACAAATGTTTACGTGATTGCATTGGCGCAACAAATCAGACTTTGGTTTATTTAGGCATACATTGCATGGATTCATTTTAACTAATGATTTATCAGATACCTGACTTGAATTCGAAGCATTCGATGAAAGTGACGACGTAGAAGATTTCATATCAGAAGACATACCAGTTAAACTGCCTTCATTATCCACACCTTCAAGGAAGTCCTGCTTCGAAAAGCGGTCAGCTAATGAAACAGTGCATGTCAGAAATCCCTGTATGTCTATTTCACCTCTTTCAAAAATATGCATTGCGTTCATAATTTTTTCGGAGCGATTCTGAGAAAAATAATTCAGTTAACATAAAAAAAGGGTATAATGGTTTTGTGCAAAAGTATGTAACAGGCGTAAGGAAACATCTCCGACACCATAAAATATATATATATTATTGATAACCATTAACAGCAGAGTCAATCTAGCCATGTCCGTCTGTCTGTCCGTCTGTCTGTCCGTCTGTCTGTCTGTCCGTCGGTATGAACGCACTGATCTCAGAGACTACAAGAGCTAGAGACTTCATATTTAAAATATAAGTTATCGTATTGACGGATCAGATCAAGTTTATGTTTTTTTTCTCGATATCTCGTCCTGTTCCAAAGTTATCGATAAATTTCGATTCCAGACCAGTGTTTTTTGGACATGTTTTAAATGATTTACTTACTTAAAATGTATTCAACTCACACGTAGGTTCTTCTTTGGTGGCTGGTTTCCATTACCACCATTTTGAAAGAGTAAAGCAAATTCGCGACTTTTTTCGTATTCTGCATCAATAAGACTTTGGACAAATTTAAAAATTCAACGTATAAGTTTCTACTGAGCTCGTGGTTCTAGTTGACCGCTTAAACACGGATATGCTTTTGGGTCCCTCCTATAAAATAATGGTTAAACATTAATAAGTAAAATACAACTAAATTATTAAAGATTAAATAAAACAGACCTGTTAAAGCCACTGTCTCTTAAAGTATTTTAAAAATGACGAAACAGCTAACTTTATTGCTTCACATTTTAGAAGGGTATAACCTTCGATAATTTTGCTTTGTGGTAAAAGCGGCAAATGCAAAAATTTCATAAACAGCATATCAGCATTCTTATTGCATTTCAGAGTTTTCTTAAAACCATTCGATTGCTTGGCATTTTTCTTGCATGCCTGAGTAAAATGAAACCAACAGGCAAATCATGTTGTGATGCAGGCCTTTTAAAGCGTTACGCATTGCCTTTTCGTAGTCAGAAATAAATGATGCTCCTTTAAGACAGCAAATGTTCAAGACTATGTATGTGAATATGTGCTGATAACACAGCTCCCTTTTGCGTGTCATCAAATCAAAAAACAAAAGGGGCAAACTAAAAAAAAAAATCGTAAATTAGTAGTGAATAAAGAGTAGCATAAAAAGAAATTTATCTTATGCAAATATTTAATATAAATTATTAAAAGTTGCTTAAAATCTCCAAAAGGACAAACTTTAAATGCTTTAAATAGCATTAATTAAAAAATTATTATTATGCTCCTGAATATTAGCTTGCATCAAGTCGATTACCTTGTCTGATGAAAATAAGCATTGAACAAACGAGCTCGATGCGTACACTTTTTCATAGAACTGATTTGCTGTATTTCTGCTGGTCATTCCAAAAAGTTTCATTATATTTTGGTCCTGAAATGCTTCCACAACATTCTTTGGAGAAGATGGAGACTTTGGCAAGAAGGGCTGACTCTTTTTTTGCAAAGTGCGTTTGACAGAGTCATAATTTATTTCAATCTCCGCTTCACATTTTGTTTTCTTAGTTAATTTAATAGAAAAACAAGTAAGAGTTCTCTAGTCGAGCGTGCCCGACTAGGATATACCCTGAACCCAGTTCTTACATTCATATTAGTCCAGTAATAGCATTCTCTTGCTCGAGCCAGAGTTTTCCTTATTCCTAAATGTGGACTATGTACTTGTTTCATTATTTTTAACTGTAATCCTTTTAGAACTATTAATCTACACGTTCTCATTAATAACCCATTCTCAACATGAAGCTCATTTTTCATTTTATCGAACATTTGAGGTAACTTATGATATGACGGCCAACCATTTACAACAAAATCCCCGATTTTGCTATAATTTTCATCTGTCTTTAATATTTCTTTATAAACATTAAGATTCGCTTCAGATAGACAAACTGCTTGAGTTACTGTGTGGATAACATTTGATAGTTCCCCGATTTAATTTTCCTCTGCTAGTTGTACTCTTGAAAGGCAATCAGCTATTAGCATTTCTTTTCCAGGTCTGTATTGTACTTCCATGTTTGGATATTTCAGGAGATATAACAGCATACGTTTCAGTCGCAATGTCACAGAATCTATATCTTTTTTTTACTAACACTTCCAAAGGTTTATGATCGCTTTCCACTATGAATTCCCTTCCATATACATAATAATGAAACCTTTCACAGGCAAATATTATTGCTAATAATTCTTTCTCTATTTGAGCCCAATTTTGTTCACTTTTTGATAGTGTTCTAGATGCAAAACTTACAGGACGACCATCCTGCACCAAAACACATCCCAATCCATCCTTAGAAGCGTCAGTTTGTATTGTCACGGGCTTGTTTTTATCATAAACAGCTAACACTGGCTCCTCAAGGATGATTTTTGTTAAGTCTTTAAGTTAATTTTCTTGATCTTCACCTTATATAAATTGTGTATCATTTTTTGTTAATTCTCTAAGTTTAGCCGATCTAGCTGATAAATCTGGGATAAACTTGGATAGGTATTTAAAGAGAGCCAAAATTCTTAATACTCCAGCTTTATCGACTGGAGTTTTAATATCCCTGATTGCTTCCAAATGGGTCGGGCTACTCTCGTGTTGGTTGGTGATACTCAGTGGCTCGCCCATGTCTTTCTCAAAGTCTGCGAATTGGGCCAGCTGTCTCAGGGTTTCTGGGGATAGGTCTAATCCTAGAATTGGTGTGGGGCGGTCCGGAGTAGGCGGACTTCTGGTGCATGTTGGTGAGCAAGTAGGCGTGGTGTTCGGGGGTCCTCCACCTCGATGCGCATAACCTCGGCAGTATCTGCTGGTGGGCGTTGGCGTTGTGGCCTCCTGGCTTGCTGCGTTGAACGGGTTTTGGAAAGATCGCGTGATCTGCTCTGTCGCTTGACTCTGCTAATTATGAACGGAAAAGCAAAGGATGCCTACTCCAGCTACTACCTATACATTTTTGTTCTTGAGGTTTTAATTCCTGGAAGTGGTTCTTTTCTCACGTCTCAGGTCCCTGCTCGGGCGCCACCTCTAAGGTAGCGTTTCGACGGCTAGGGTAGCGATCCAGTCTCGTCCAGGGCCACCTACAAGACATTTGTAAAAGTGCTGGGTTGGGTGGTTTGGGTTTGTCCTGCGGCTTGCTGACCGCTGGGAGTTGGTTGGCTGGGTCCCATGGGTGGGAATAAGAGAGGGGCTGAGAGGCCAGAAAACGTGGATCGGGTGACGATCTACAATCGTCGTCGTCTCGGACATAGCCTAGCTCGGTCGACGGGGTGATACGTCCCTATGTGTGTGTGTGTAAATCCCAGCCTGTAGCCACCGACGTGGACTGCCCAGGGATCACTCCCCGCAGTCCGCATGGTACCCAGGTACAACCACATTTTCGAGGAGTAGGTCACATGGTGGCTTATACCTGCCATGTGGTCATCTCCTCGGCCATGTGGTTGGCCTTTGTGCCACAGATGCGTGGACCCCGAACACTGATGGGATACAAATAGCACGGCAGTCAGGGGGGGCCAGTCAGTGATCGCTCACTGGCGCTCTCCCTTTTCTCCAGCAAGTCTACAGCTACGTTACTAGAAATCCGGTCGCATAGTGACTTATACCTACCATTCGGCCAGTTCCTCGCAACGTAGCTGCCCTTGGTGAAAACGAAGGAGAATTGTTGAACCACTATATTTTTATTTAACATCTCTTTTCCACCACCGGGAATGTTGTAGTGTTGGGTAAACACTGCTCACTTGGATGAACAAGCTCACTTGTTCTTTTTTTCGAGGAGAGTCAACTCACTCACATTGCTCAGTTGCTCACTTGTTCGCTCACATTGTTCAGTTTCTTCATTGCTCATGAATAGCTCACCCAACTATTCAGTTCTTAACGAGTGAAAATAAAATACCATACGTTGAACTGCAGAGTTGTTCTCGACAGTTACATTTCAATTTATTTTAGAAGTCTATATTTCATTATGACGAGTTACAACTGTACATATAACTAAAAACAAACTTTAAAATAAAAACAAAATATTAATATATATTAATATTAGTTTTGTTCCCTTCATTGGAAAGACTTTGGTAAAAATTAAAAATATTTTTTCCACTCATCAGCACGGTTTAACTTCGTTCATTAGCGCTAAAAAAGCAAAATTGTTATTCATGTACACTCTGTGAAAATAAGTATATACTTACTTCATATTCACATGTTGTTATGCAAAAACATAAGGTTTTCAACATTATTAGGTTTTAGTAACGACCGCCTTTTGCGAACTGTTTCGCCTGCGCTTGTAAATATGCGCTCACATGGCACAGATGTGGCAACTATGCAAAGGCGTTTTAGCATGTATGCATACAAATGTGGATACTGCGATTTGCGCTGATCCCACCATACCAACGGGTCGTCTGTCCGATTTATGTACTCCTCTGCTAAATATTTGTCCATTTCCCTAATGGCTGCAGCCGTGTTGTTGGTGGGTTTGCTGACTTGGTTGAAAATGTTGTCGTACTCCTTCCAAATGTCGTCTTCATCAGCGGAATTTAATTGCTGGCAGATATTGTCTGCCGTGACAGCTTCAGGTGGGGCAGTAGCTGGCCGCATTGCCATATTCTTTTTAATGTCAGCAACCGATTTTTTGAATGCTACTTCCGACTTAAATACCCGTCCCTTAAATCTTGCGCCCAAAATTGAGCACTCTGCAAAGAAAATATTTGACTCGTAGTCCTTAAAACGCGCATCCATCTCCATGATAATATCCTTGATCACAGCCGTTAAAATTGGGTTTGTTATTAATTGGCTCATGCTTGCCATTTTTTTTTGCAATATGCCAACTAACACTATGACTTTTGATAGTGTGACATTTTTTTCAGCTGAGATTTCTTGCGTTATTTGCGAAAAAGGCTGTAATGTGGGAAGCACTCCTTCAATAACATCCCAGTCTGCCGTCGACAATATTAATTCTGTTCGCAGAGTCGATAGAGATGCCATAACCGCCTCTTTTAATTGAAATAGGCGATGAAACATTTTGTAAGTGGAGTTCCAACGTGTTGGTACATCCTGGGTTAATTTCAACTCTGGCAACTGAAAAAGGACCTGTGTATCCTTTAATTTTTTGAGTCCAGATGTGCTGCGATTGAAAAACTCAACAATCGCTTTCGATTTCATGCGTACACTGCCTTTTCTCTCCAAAGCATTTTGCACTACAAGATTTAGGCTATGGGCAAAGCACGGGACATGACGCCAATTGCCCATCTTTATGGCACCAACAATGTTGAATGCATTACTTGATGCAATTCCCGAAACTTTGTTTTTCAAATCCCACATTCCAACCACTTTTTTCAAAAAACCGCATAGGTTAAGCGAGCATAAAAGAGCAACTGAGCAAAAAAGAACAATTAAGAAAGAACATGTTCACTTGCTCAGTTGAGTGAACAACTCTTTTTTGTTCACTCACTCATGAGCAACCCAACACTAGAATGTTGGGTATCCCTGGTTTGTTCCCTACCTACCGCACCAAGTTACGCCTTATACAAGGTCATGCATGCACACACAGCCATTTATTTTTGATTAGCAGGCCGCGGGGTACGCACATAACGGGGACGGGCAGACGAACACAAACACATGTTTTTAGCGGCTGACGGCCCGTTTCCCATTTACGCCTTCTCCGGGTGATGGGTTGTCCTTGTTCCGGTGATGTTCCTTAGTCGGCTTTTTTTTCCACTTGTCTGGCCTCTCCACCAGTTATTTTCGAACTATCCAACGCAGCGTGGGTGGCCAGCGTAAGAGGCTGGCTCTGTCTTCGCTCTGCTGACCGCGCTGCCACGATCCTATGCCGGATAATTCTCTCTTTGTTTTTGTTCTGTGCATGCTCTATCGTTCTTTTGCTATCTGGCTGATCGCTTATCCGGCCTTTTTCTTCGGCGCATGCGGTGTCGCTCTCTTGTTGTCTGGGCCGGCCGATTATCCGGCCTTGGTCTTCGGCGCTTGCGCGGCCGCTCTTGTCCGCTTGTCTGCTCATCTGCCTGTTGTCATATGTTTTCGACGGTGATGCAGGTGCTGTTGTGTGCTGTGTTTGTTTTCCCGTTTGTTATATTTTACCCTTGAACTTGAATTTTGGTGTCGTCGCTACAGTGGGGCAAATTAGTCCTTTGGCTAGGGATAAAAATATACGCGCTTGCTTTGGGGGTTGCCCTCCAAGGGCGGGGTATTTATGTCTGAATCTTAAACATAAAAATTTATGGATTATAGCTAAAGCTTAAAGCTAATAATGAATAGAAGATTAAGACTATTAATATAAATTTTAAGAAATATGTGAGTCTTCACAGTACACACGCTTAAGTTCGGGATCTCGAGATAACCGTCTATCAAGCGACAAAAACCGCCGCTTGGCAACCTCGAAGGAGTTACCAAGCTGATCGGGATCTGATTTAAATGGCAGTCTTACTAAATCTACCTGATGGCAATATTTCTAAATTACCTAGAAAGTGGCTCTCACATAACTGCTGTTTGACAGATTTTACCTTTTTGGGCGAAGGCAACTCTTCCAATGACAAAATTTCTGCAAAGTGTTGTCTATTGAGGTAAAACATTTTTCCTGACAGCTGAGATTGCTAACATGAGCCTTCTTAGGGCCTTTCGGAGTGACGCGTCCTGAGACAATTTACCCATGAAGAGTTTTCTGCAGAATCAGACAAATCGGACCTTGTTTAATTTGACCGACACATAGAAGTTAAAAGAACGTCTCTGTCAAGTGCAGGCTTTTGGGAATTTTCCAAGCACTCACATCGACCGTGTGGTCAGGTTGGTAACCAGAAATGGTCTTCAAGATCCATAGATTTAACGAAAACTCACTGTTTCATTTTCTTCACTTGCGTATTGCATCGAGCAATCCCAAGTAAGCTGATACTCGGCTTTTCTATACGCAGCTGCAGCCGTTGTGCTAGCTCGTCTGTTACAAAATTAATTTCTGATCCAGAATCAAGCAAAACCCTTGCCAAAACGACATCGCAGTAGCTAGGACTACGCTCTCAGACACATTTGCATGCATAACATGTGAGGTCACTAGTAGATCCTGTGCGGAGTCAGGGGGTGGTGGTAACGCTCGAGTGTTAGGAACGGCAGAGTATCTATGCAGCAGTGTGTTATGAGAACAGCTGCATACTATGCACTTGTTTGCCTTACATATTATTTTTGGAAACAGACTTTGACTTCAATTTGGAGCCATCGGACAACGCTTTCAAAGAATCTTCCGCAGACAGATGCTGGTATCTACGATTTAAAGCTGTTTCGCAACCACTCCATAATGGAATGGTTGCATAATCGAGTTGATCTTCCCATTTATATCTGGTGATTGGGTCAAATTTGTTCATAACAAGATGAATTAAGATTGCATTGGAAATCTTTTTATCATCGCCTATCGAAAGGAGTGAGCCATATATGGCAGAGACAGTATCAATTATGTTCCGTAAAGCTGCAGCAGCAAGCTAAAGAGAGCCGAAATATTTTCATTGAGTATAAGACAGTCATTGTCGTAGACTCTCTTTGGGCTTGGCAGTGCCTTCAAATAATTGTCCTCGGTGACTTGGAATGCTCTAACAGTGCCTAGAGAGAGACATGATAAGAGGTTATTGAACTTCTATGTACTTGGAATCGACTGATCGTTATGAATGAAATTCTTAAACTCTGAGTATTTTCCACTAAATTTGAGAAGTGATAGATGCGGAAGACGTATGCGTCTAGCTGCAACGGGAATGACCTTTATAATTGACTTTAAGCGAGCTTTCGTCGTTATGAAGAGCTCTTCTAGCTCGCCACGATAATCATCGTCTGGATCAAACTCGGGTCTGGTTCTTTAACGCAGTATCGACGTGAGAGGCCAACATTTCTAATCTACATTCCAACTCTGTAGACTCTAGGTTCAATTTACCTTTAATAAGTTGGTCGTTCAAACGCAGTATGCTTTTAACGCACACATTGCGTTTCTTTTGAATCGTCAAAACATTCTTTAGTCGCCATCTTTTCCTTTAAACTCGATTTACTAATTATTAATATAAATTAAAAATCGAACTGAAGAATTTATAAATTCAACTGAATTATCAATTTAAATCAAATCGAATCTATAATTGTGAAAGAATGCTGCGTTCATTCAATTCGATTTAATAAATATTAATTTTAAGTTAAAATTGAATCTATTTTATAAAATGTGGGGCAAATTTCACGTGTCGGTTTATCTCATGGGGCAACGCCGGCCAGCCAGAACTCTCTTATAGGGGTGGGTTCACCCGTGCCCGCCGTCACGAACAATCAAGTAGGAGTGTAACAAGTAAGAGTGCTCTAGTCGAGAGTGCCCGACTAGGAGATACCCTGATCCAAGGTTTTACATTCATTGAAGTTTTTTATCTGCATTCATACATAGAAACACACACACACATATACAAACAAAAGCTGCTTGCTACGCGCGTCATACATTTGCTTTGATTCTTCTTCTTCCTTTGGCTTTATACAATGGTACATTGAATCGCTAATTACTTCTTTGTTTATTGTCTGATCAAAATGAAATTTGTAGGACACGAAGCTGGCATATAAATGTGCAACTATGTAAAATCCTTTAAAATTACGTATTTTTCAATTTCTGTGAGATTTGAGAGGGGTATCCAAAAAGTGAAATGTATTTTACCTTTGTATGCTATAGGAGAATATATGTACCAAATTTGGTGACTCTACACCCTATTACTTTTAAGCTATACCTTAAAAACACTGTTCTGGAATCTTAATTTATCGATAACTTTTGAAAGGATTGAGATAAAAAAAGATAAGTTTGTATCGAGCCGGCAGTACAGTAACTTAAACTTAAATATAAAGTCGCTAGCTTTTATAACTTTCCAGTTATACCCGAAAAACACTTGGCTGGAATCGAAATTTATCAATAACTTTTGAACGGGACGAGATATCGAAAAAAAATGATAAACTGGTCTTGTCCCGGCACTACGAAAACTTAACTTTCAAATATGAAGTCTCTAGCTTTTGTAGTCTCTGAGATCAGCGTGTTCATACAGACGGACAGACAGACAGACGGACAGACGTACAGTCGGTCAGACGGACAGAGCTAAATCGACTCGGCTATTGATAGTGATCAAGAATATATATACTTTATGGGGTCGGAGATGATTCCTTATGCCTGTTACATACTTTTGCACAAAACCATAATACCCCTTTTTCCCATTTTTAATGGGATCAGGGTATAAAAAAACAGCTGACCTACGATACCATTTGATCGGCAATAACACAAACTTAACAAGTAAGAGTGCTCTAGTCGAGAGTGCCCGACTAGGAGATACCCTGATCCAATGTCTTACATTCATTGAAGTTTTTTATCTGCATTCATACATAGAAACACACACACACATATACAAACAAAAGCTGCTTGCTACGCGCGTCATACATTTGCTTTGATTCTTCTTCTTCCTTTGACTTTAAACTATGGTACATTGAATCGTTAATAACTTCTTTGTTTATTGTCTGATCAAAATGAAATTTGTAGGACACAAAGCATATAAATGTGCAACTATTTAAATCCGAAGGTCATACCTCTTAAAATACGTATTTTTCGATTTCTGTGAGATTGGAGAGGGGTATCCAAAAAGTGAAATGTATTTTACCTTTGTATGCTATAGGAGAATATATGTTCTTAATTTGGTGACTCTACACTCTATTACTTTTAAGCTATACCTTAAAAACACTGTTTTGGAATCTTAATTTATCGATAACTTTTGAAAGGATTAAGATATCAACAAAAAAATGATAAGTTTGTATTAAACCGGCCGTACAGTAACCTAAACTTAAATATAAAGTTGCTAGCTTTTATAACTTTCAAGTTATACCCGAAAAACACTTGGCTGGAATCGAAATTTATCGATAACTTTTTAACGGTACGATATATCGAAAAAAAAATAATAAACGGGTCTTGTCCCGGCACTACGAGAACTTATATTTCAAATATGAAGTCTCTAGCTTTTGTAGTCTCTGAGAAACGTGCGTTCATACAGACGGACAGACGGTCAGACGGACAGGGCTAAATCGACTCGGCTATTGATAGTGATCAAGAATATATATACTTTATGGGGTCGGAGATGATTCCTTATGCCTGTTACATACTTTTGCACAAAACCATAATACCCCTTTTTTCCATTTTTAATGGGATCAGGGTATAACAAAACATACAACTCTTTCAACACTGAAATGGGGCGTCGATGTTCTGCCCTAGCGTGCCCACCCAACCAGTGTTGCTAAACATTTATTTAAGTCAACACCCTTTTTACTAGATTTTAAATAGCACTTATCCTAACGGTCTATATGTTCCCCTCTCCTCCATTAAAGGGCCTTAAGCGCACATTTCGTATTTGCAATTGAACATTTAATTATTATTCATCTTACACGGTAACATTTAAATTTCTTTTCCTGGAATTACTATTTTACAAAATTTTTGGCATGAGAGTGTCTCCAGGCAACTGGCTAATAAAATAGTGGTACACCAGAAGCGAGCGATCAATACGCGAGGCAAACCAGAATAATTTACTTGCAAAACATAAGTGTACTTTAATTAACGGAGGTCATGAAACATGTATTTCTACCCTACCTCATCCTGTAGGAGCTCCAAGGGACAAATGTAAGGGACCTCTAAAAACTCATTCGAAATCTCTAATTGGTCTACGCGTATATTAAACTCAACTTGATTGTAATTGCACTACTGCATAAGGACACTCACTCGAGAATTTAACAAACTGATTAATTATCAGTCACACAAAAATATAAATTAAATATATAAATATATAATAAATCAAATAAAAAAATAAATATAAATAAATAGTAGAGGGAATAATCGTACGAATTATCCAGGGAATAATAATTTAAATAATTTAATTATTAAATACGAATTTTACTGACGGCTTCGGCGAGGTATCTCGGCGTAGCAACACCTTTCAATGAAAGCCGTGGCATAATCTGCGGCACCAGTAAATGCATCACCTTTTTTTTGTATACTTTTTTTTTAATAGAATTTATTTTTTTGCTTGTGCCATCAACATATAGGAATTTTAAATGGCGTGTATGAACTGCCAAAGGACTCTCGTCGCACTGCTCTCTTTTGGAACGGACTCACTCTGCACCCTTCTGTTTTGAATTTCCGACGACCAAATGGTTATTCGGGGAGTCGCTGCAGCTTCTAGCACATCCCACTTTAACTGGCGTCAGCGCCGCACTCCGATCGCGTGGTGATTGCTACGAGTGGTCCCTTCCCTTCCACGTATAAATAACCATTCCCTGCAGAGCCAGGAACTGCTGGATCGGCCTGAAAGGTTTTATAAAACCACAAATTTTTATTTATCCGGGCGTTGCACATCCCCTTCACTGACACTCACTTTTATTAAATTTGCCAGACACTTGAACAAAAGATTTAATTGGAGCGAGAGGCACTTTAATATGTATAGCTGCCTTTGGCTTTGCAATGCCGACTGTACTCTGTTTAAATTAATTTGCACTTTCCTTGCCGCTGTTGCTATGCCAAATCGAAATTTCGCATTTCGTCAATTCCGTTAGCTCCAACAGAAACGAAATTTGAACGTTTGCATGTGTGCGTGTACATTTTCGCGCGCTCACCAAACTCCACGTGAACTCCCTCTCTCTCTCTCTCTTGGTCTGTTAACCGTTCATAGCGTTGCCACCCTGTTACCCATTCGGACAGTCCCTATCGATAGACCGACATCCCACTGCAACAAAATTCGATTTAATAATTATCAATTATTATTAAAAATCGAACTTTATTTTATAGATGTCGCGATTAAATATCGGCTAAATTCGATTTAATAATAATCAATTTAAATTAAAAATCTAACTTTATTTTATAAATATCGCGATTAAATATCGGTTAAAATTGATTTAATAATTATCAATTTAAATTCAATTTAATAATTATCAAATTAAATCAAAAATTTACTTTATTACTCAGAAACGCACATTATTTACCAACCACTTCTAAAAACCGATATGCCCGACCAACAATGTGTAGCGACTCAGCAAAATGAAATTGAAATTGCAATTAATTTCTATCAAGTTAACATTCGCTCAGAAGCACTACAAATTCGCACAATAAATATAAATGTCTCTTCTACTCCAAAACGATTCAGTGCATGCAAATAATAACGCTCAACTACTTTACATACATACATATGAGCCAAGAAATGAAAGCGTCGGCTTTACAAGCGCAACGAATGCCAATTTTGTATGGTTGGGCTTAAGTTTTTAGTTTAAAAATGCCTTTTCAAATGGATTTTCTCATTTTATTCAATTTATTTCGACAAAGCTCGAAGTTTTCTTGTGAGACAAGCAACATACATAAAAGAATGTTGTTAAACCATTTAAAGATAACTATTTTGCATATAGATGCCACTGGAAATGTTGTACAACCATTGAACTTTGTGCAAAAACGAATATATTCGTTGGTTGCCCATATTCTCGAGCTTTTAATTTTTTTCCCAATCGCTCATGCCATTCTTTCGAATCATACATCGTATGACATCGGAAAATTTTATGCTAAGTGTGGGAATTTTGTGTTAAAAATGATTTAAAATTGCCAATTTGCTAAAGAATAATAACATATGTTAGTTTTGCAATTATTGAAACCATTTAAAAAGAATATTATAAATTGATATTGCAGCATATAATAAAATATGTTACAATTATTTATATAAAATTAGTTCCACATTCCCTAAAGTCTGTGTTCAATCAAAGATTGTTATAAATAGTAGATGCCACAAATGGGCTGAATCACGAATTACTACATAATGTGTCGAAAAATTGATGAAGTAGTTGGCTTGCACAATATTGATCTAAGAACATTTTTTAAGAAATGCTTTGGGTTGTGCATATTCTAGAAATAGTATTGAAGAATTAAATAAATGGTTTGAAAATATAGCAATCATTCTTCTGTCTTCAAATAGTACTAAAATTGTTGACGTTGCAATCACATATTTTACGAAATATGGTGAAGTCAACCGAACACAACCAATTTCATTGAAAATATGAAATTGCAAAATAAATAGTAAAGGTGTTCGGGATGATGAAAATTTTTAATCCATTGCCGAAAACAGTCCGTTCAAGCAAAAGTTAAGGACTATAAGCGCACAAGTATCGCAACGTATAACAGAATACGAGGCTGACAATTATTCTTGTCCTAAAATGGTGGACTTAATTTCGAAAAAATATATATTTGGACTAACATTATAGGTACTTTTATTGATAAGTCCAATAAAAGACCCAGTAATGGTCCAATAATCACTAAAGGTAATATAATTATGTTCTAAATTTTCCATCCAATCCATATAACCTTCACCCACCATTTTTATCCGACACGGGTGAATTTTTAAAACAGTTAGTATACAGTTCCTATTAAATTTTTATAAGATCAATCTATATAAAATATAATAAAAGTTGCAATTACTGAGTTTGGTTAAGATAGTTTGAGAAACAAAAAAATTGTTTATACAACGACTCATTTTTAAAGAGATTGTTCCTATGGCAGCTTAAAGATATAGTTGTTCGATTTTGATGAAATTTTGTAAGCGTGCTTAAATGATGCTAAAACTTTTAATTGAAATGTTTGGTCATGTTCTCTCAAAAAACTAAAATTTGCAATCGGTCGTTCCTATGGCAGCTATATTCTTTATTATCCAATCCGGCTGATTCCGACATATTATCTGCGTGCAGCAGAAATAAGCATCTGTACCAAGTTTCATCAAGATAGCTTCAAAATGACTAGGCAAGTTTGCGTATAAACAGACAAACAGACTGACAAACGTTCGGACGGACAGACGGACAAAGGTGTATCGACTCGTCTTGTCGTCCTGATCTAGAATATATTTACTTTATGGGGTCGGAAATGTTACCTCTGCAAGGGTATAAAAACAGTTATATAACAAAATTTAAACCTAACATGGCTGATTTTAACAATTTCAAATGTTGCAAAGCGGAAGCGCAAAATATCAAGAAAAATCATTTGCCCGCATCATTCATTTCAAGTTACAATATTGCCAAGGCGCAAAAGCCCTAACAAGAGGGCGATAGTAAAGGCAAGGAAATGAGTTTATATCAATAGTGTATATTTCTATCACTATCACAAGGAGAATTAATGCAATCAGATTTCAAATTAAAGAAAATGTAATAATTAAAATGAAATACTGTGAATATGTTTCTTTGGCAATTGCTGAAAGCACGGACATTATGACATAGCTCAACTGATTATTTTTTTTCAAATATATTGATAAAAACTTTAATGTTGAAGGCGACCTCCTCAATTTAGTACCCATATATACTACAGCTTCAGGTGCAGATATATTTCGTGCAATTGAAAATTTATTAAGTGATTTTGGCGGATTTCACAAGTTGGTCGCGATTTGCACAGATGGAGCACGGAGTATGCGTGGAAATGCGAAAGGACTTAAGTTACAATTTAAGCAGCGTAACAAAGACGTTTCATTTTATTATTGCTTGTTTACGGAAGTTCGTAAGCTGAGCAGGGGAAAGTGTTTGAACCGATTTTTTTCTCTTCGCAAATAAATTCTCTGCTTTTTTAAAGAGAGTGTAAAACATACAGAGGATCTGCATATCAATTTCCTTTCTGATGTAGCATTTCTTACTGATTTCACAGGGTTGCTCAACATTTTACTCAACTGCAAACACCAAGACAGTCTCTGGTTTCAATGGTATCATCAATTGATGGATTTGAAAGAAAAATTATTATTACAGAAAACACTATAAGCATTAATTCAGTTTAATCATTTTCCCTGTTGCCTTGAGCTATTGGCACAATGTCCCCAGGTAAGCTTCAAGCAATAATCTGCTTGTGTACAGCGAATGCGAAATGTTTTTCAGACACGATTCAGTGATTATATTCCTGTGTGCAAAATCGTTAAGTATAGAAGACCAAAGCCCATAATTTCAAATGGAGCTGTGTGACCTTCAAACGGATTATGAGCTACTTGCTCTTAAGGAAATAGGTGTTGCATTTTGGAAAAAGTTCATTTCGTCAAGTATCCCATTTTAAAAGAGTCTATGCTTAAATTGGAATCCAGTTTTGCCTGCACTTACAAATGTGAAGCAGCCTTTTTACATAAAAAACAAATTAAAATTTCATATAGATCTAAGCTAACTTAAATTAAAATTAGATTTATTGCGTACAGCTTTAAGTAAAGACATAACTGATTTGTAAAAATTAATAAACAACTCACTAGAAAACTACAGTTTTTTGTTTTGAATTTATTATTTTGCTCAGTGCACACATTTGTTGTGTTCGTTTCGACTCTAAAGTGGCTGATGGAATACTCAAGCATTATGCATTTGCATTCATACACTACAAATCACAGATTAATATCTATTAATAGTATAGATTTTTAGAGGATTTGTAAAATGTTGGTGCCTTACACTAGAAATGTGTTTACCATATGTCGACAGTTATGACTGGAGTATTTTTACTCAAGAGAATGTTGTTCTGAGCTGGAATGCCCCGGGCAATGGCCGTGTGTATGGCCGTGTGTATAGCTGATCAGGTTTTTGATTGGTCAGCAGACTGGAGAGCCGCCAACTGAGTTCTCTGTATTACTGGCCATTGACGTCGCATGTGAATGGCTGGCAATATGTGGCCATCCGAGTGGTAAACCGGCTAGCTGTACATGTGAATGGCTGAGCTGAGCTGAGCTGGCTGTAGCATGACTGAGCAACGGGAACTAGTACAGTCACGTTGCTTAGG